>CM060924.1:1018437152-1019855788 GCA_030737875.1 Allium sativum
CATCTTCAGGTACGTCTGGACGACCACCAACTATTTCCATCCTCTTGGGTGTACAGCCCAATCAGGATCGTCAGTAATTATCCAAACGATGTGAAGACTTCCGGTCTTCAACCACCGTCTTCATCTTCGACATATCGTCGAATCGGTTATTCAGAATGAGTATAAACCCGGCCTTTCCGAACAACCCACGTATATTAAAACGAATGTTACACAAACACAACATACGCCTCATTCCAATTCATATTCTCAGGGAAAGGTTCCCATTAATTTTATCTAAGATAAATTCTTTAAAATTTATCCTTTAATCTTCCTTTGGATGTCGTTTCAAACCAAATTATGGTTTTCCAAACTAGTCGGGATTAGCGAACCACACCGAAGTAATTATTTATTTTATTTACCAATCCCAACCTATTCATCCCATGAAGCGAAACTGGTAATACTCCATATTTAACACCACAGTGTTGTCGGTAAAATAAATTACCATTTCACGTTCAAATCTAATTTAAGATTTGACTATCGCTTTGGAGAAAAACTGGTAATACTCCATTCTCGCTCATTTTCTATATTTGATAATTTAGATTATCAATTCACATTTCAATCCAATTGCAGATTCATTAAAACTTCTTTTTCTGGTTTAAAGAACTAGTGTCATTTAAAACACAATTCACGATAAACCCCAAATCCCATTCTATTTATTATCGGGTTAAAGAACAAGTGTTATATAAAACACCGTTCACGATAAACCCACAAATCAATTCTATTTAAAATTCATTTCAAATCCAATTTATTTATTTGAAAATAAATGGGTTTTAATTTTAATTCAAAACTAGTTCATTTTGATAAAAAATTATTTTTATCTTTTCAAATACGGAGTTTTTCACCCCAATTTTTCCCAAATCATTTTTTATGATTTTACACAAATTATTACTATTTTTAATAATTTTATCAAGGCTCGTACAGTCGATTTCCATCAACGGCCATCGAACTGCACTTACAACGACCTTTTTCAAATTTGATTTGGACGTATCTCCAAATCCAACCGTTAGATTTCAAATTTCTAATATTCGTTAGAAAGCTCTTTTCGATATGAACCCAACGGTTCCGGTTTTAGGAGAATCCGACGGTCGGATCTCCTGTAATGTCCGTTTGAAATAAATGGTCAAAATTCACGAACTCCCGCGGCGCGGCGCATTCTATTCAGGCCATTATATTATATATATAATATATATAATATATATTTCGTCGATTACTACTTAAAAACGAATTTTATAAATAGTTTTGAATTCGTTTCAAAAACAATTTCAACCTTTATTTCAAATTCAAATCAAAATTAAATTTCCTATTATAAATCCTTTTTACTTTCATCTCTATTTGATTTCAATTCAAATCGATTTTTAATTTGATTCGAATTCATTTCGTTTTCTATTCAATTTAAATTCAATTCGTTTTCTATTCAATTCAATTCGAAATCGTTTTATATTCAATTCATTTCGAAATCATTTTATATTCAATTCATTTCGAAATCGTTTTATATTCAATTCATTTCGAAATCGTTTTATATTCAATTCATTTCGAAATCGTTTTATATTCAATTCATTTCGAAATCGTTTTATATTCAATTCATTTCGAAATCGTTTTATATTCAATTCATTTCGAAATCGTTTTATATTCAATTCATTTCGAAATCGTTTTATATTCAATTCATTTCGAAATCATTTTATATTCAATTCATATTTGTTTTAAATTCAGAAACGAATATAATCGATATAAATATCGTTCACGTCAAAATAGCGCATCACTAATCAACACGGCTTTATATTCAACAAATGGATCTATATTTCTTTCAATACACGACTCTATATCTTTGTCAACACACGACTAATCTCAGCGAATGAGTACTGTCCACATGTGACTATTTTTGTTATTTAATATATTTTATGAAAATTAAGGTATCTATCCTTTGATATTGAATCAGACTCCAACCGTAAATTAGTAAGAGAACGATTTCCT
Source organism: Allium sativum (assembly GCA_030737875.1). Taxonomy (NCBI): domain Eukaryota; kingdom Viridiplantae; phylum Streptophyta; class Magnoliopsida; order Asparagales; family Amaryllidaceae; genus Allium; species Allium sativum. Next base: position 1,018,439,163 of record CM060924.1, read on the forward strand.
GAATATTAACCCCGAAGGCCGAAACCAACATCAGATCAATATCCAGGAGACCACTCATCTCATCTATTTTTCGGTTGATTTCTAATTCTATATATGATAAAGATGTAAATTTTATTATTAAAATATTTCGTTCAACACATGACTAATCTCAACGGATGAGTACGGTCAACACATGAACCTTTATTTCATATATTCTTTATTTTCTAAATTGGAATGAGGCCCAATCAATCACCATATAATATTAATTATATGGATTTTCATACGTCACACGTATATAATAGCATTGAAAAATAATCAACCATCAACCAAAGTGCACTACACTGTATAAGCATCAAATATAGATATCTAACGCTTATAACAGCCTGTCAATCAATCGATCGACATATTTAATCAATCAGGATGAGTGAACTTCAAATTTCATCCCAACACTCGTGTGGGGTTTCAAACAATCAAACATAGATTTTATTTGTGCAGTTGGGCGATGTGTAAAATTTATCGTCCCAATCAATGTCCTTCAAATAGGTGTACATAAACAAACCGTCCGGTTTGTAAATGAATATTTATTTATTCACATTCACGTTAAAAATTATATTTTTAACGATAAAATATTTTATTTTAACACATGGATTTTTATTCAGTTCATTTACAAAATGAAAATGATATTTTTATTTTTCTAACTTATTTTAGAAAATTTCGGCGGCATAACGGCACGATACTAGAAACGGGACGAGGCCTAGCCTTATCCCCGGTCTAGTGAAGGCCCACGCCATTCACACATCAATCAAATCCATTCCATTTCACCAAACAATTCAATTCAAACCAAATAATCTAACCAACTACACAACCAAACAATTTAACAAACAAGCCATCCATGGTCTGTGGATGACGGGTGTCGGGTGCTACTAAACACCGTCTGCATCCTAGTATATATATATATATATAACTAGAAAAAGAAATTGAAGAGTGAGGAGTTCTCACCAATAGCTATCCAATACCACGACTCTTCACTGATAGAAATCTTCATCGTTCTCGCCTTTTTATCACCTTCGTTGCCCGTATTCTCTATATATGTAAAAATCGAATTTTTACTTCGCTATTCAATATATAAAAATCGAATTTTTACTTTACTATTCAATATATAAAAATCGAATTTTTTCTTTGCTATTCAATATTTAAAAATGGAATTTTTTCTTTGCTATTCAATATATAAAAATCGAATTTTTACTTTGCTATTCAATATATAAAAATCGAATTTTTTTTACTTTTGCCTCACATGGATAAAATTCTATTTTTATCACGCTATCCTTCATATAAAGATTTCGCCTTTTCAATTTTAAAGATTTCGCCTTTTCAATTTTAAAGATTTCGCCTTTTTCAAACGAATAAAAATCACTTTGTAATCAATAAAAATTTCAACTTTATATTGTTAATTACATCATAAACATCAACTAACATAATTAATAAGTTAAATTAATTTACCTTCTTCCGTCGTTCAATACCGGCATGATCAAACCAAATTTTTTTTCCCGTTGTAAAACAAATCATCTGCTCACGTTTTCTCTAGGCCACCGGACCTTCATCCGAGCACTTCCTTACATTCCCTTCGCCAGCAAATGGGTGCGGACTTCGGCTATTGCAGTGGAGATTAGGGCGTTCGAACTGGGCTAGAGGGGGAGGAGGAGATAAGGGAAGGCGATGGAAGAGAGGGGGGCGCGATTCTGTCGCGAGAGGGTGTCGAGGGGGTCAGTCGGGTGGTGCGTCGCAGTCGGCGAGGTGGGGGAGGAAGGAGGGGGTGATGGAGGGGAGGCGGCGCGGTGGTGGAGTGCCTCCTGCGGCTGGAGGCGTCGACGAGCGACGGGGATTCCTCCGTCGTTCTCTTTTTTTTTTCAGATCGATTTGATTTTGAAGAGGGGGGCCAACGGGTTTAAAGGGGAGAGAGAGGAGATTTTTTTTAATTTATTTAATTATTTATTTTGTAAAAAGTTGACTTTTACATACGACCTCTAAACGAGGCCCACCGCCTGTCGTCCATAGCGTTTTACCCCCATTCCGAACACAATGGGATATGTATCGTAAGCTGATTCGATCGTTTCGATCAGTTTTCGTCAGAATCAACATATAACTCTATATATTGAATTTGAACGCGCATTTCAATTTACCGGGGTCACATACTAACTTGAAAAATTCCAGAAAAATATTTTCTAGCTTCGTATTGACGATACGGTCCTAACAAAACTAGTTTCGTCGAATTCTGAGACCGTTGGAAAAATGGCCATTTACCAGTCGATTAAAATCAACTGAAACTGGTCAAACGCGTTTTCCTCTGCCACGCTCACATATTGATTCGAAAAATTATGAAATTTGGAATCTAGCAATAATTTGACATCACGGACCCAACAAAAGTGGTTTCGTCAAAATCCGAGGTCGTTTGCAAAATGTCTATTTTTAAGGGCCTGAATTCCATAGCGACTATTCAGAATTTTCAACTGGACATATCTTTTGATTCCCGCTATGAAATTTTGATTCTTCGGATTCGTTGGAAAGATATTATCAATTAGATCGTATTATTTTTGGTTTCACTAAAATCCGGATTGTTTTGCACCCGGTACATTCAATTGAAGTTTGAAATCGAATTATCGAACTACCGCGCCATTTTCAATTCTATTTATAATTATATATAATTATTTATATTCTAACGACGACGTATATAATATATACGTTCGAATTATATTCAAAATAAATTTCTCGTCGATATTATTTAAAATAATTCATTTTAAATGTTCAAAATTCATTAAAATTGCCAAAATAAAAATTTTAAACTGGCCCAGATTTCCGGGTTATTACACAAATAAATAGCATATCCAAAAATACAAAGATAAATTTGCAGTTATGATTTTTCTTCGTTCGGTACATTCAACTTTGACGACTGCGTATGTCTTTAACTTTTTAATACGTCCAAGCACACACTAGTAATATACATTTAAACAAAAGCAGTTTTATCAATAACCACCTAACCTTACACCTAAAATTACAAAAGACTACTCTATTACCATCCAAAGAAGTTGCTTTTGCCTCGGAATCTTGCTTCTAAAAGAACATCAAATATGGTAGCTCTTTCATTTTGTGCTTTCCTGCCTAACATGTAAAGCTGTCTGTCTTCCTTTTTCGGTCCAAAGTTCTTGAAGCATTTGCTCTATATCACCTATAGATAAGTGAACTCGTTTCAAGCATCATTTGAGATCAAAGCCTTGGCCATTCCATCAATGGAGTAAGTTATCATCTGACAATAAGTAGGCAAGCATACAATATGTATTAAAGCACCATCGATAAGGATAAAATACGCTGAAATATAAGTTAACATCCGCATATAGTACAATGAAAGGTATTTGTATTTTACAATTAGTAACAGGTTAGAAAGTTTTCTAATTTTGGAAAGGTACAATAATACTGACAAAGTTGTTTGGATGAATCTTACACGAAATGGCAATCTCTAAACACAACGAAATAGAAAAGAAGAGAACACAGTTATAGATTTGGAAACATATTTGGTTCATTATATTACTACTTTCCAGTTTTCTTTTCAAGTTGATAATCAATAGCAAAATGTCGAAATTTTCCGCTAATCAACTACTGCTGCCCTAACAAGAATTTCTGTACTGGTAGGATAAACGTTTAAATCTTTAAATCCATACCATTTACCAGAATGAGCAAAGTGTATATCTATGTAATATCCCCATAAAAAAAAGCAAAAGCAGACAGGTGTCTTAGATATCTCAGATTCCCTAATTCAGGAGGAATTCTTCCTGTAAATCCATACAGGTGTCTTAGAAAGCTTGATAAGATTGTATTCATATAAAGAAGGCTAAATTGTTTTTTTGGTAGTGATAGCTGGGTTACTCCTATGGCACACATAAATGGACATGCACAAGAAACCATGAATGAATGTATTGTGCAACTACTCTGCATACAATGTAAAATACACAATAATAAATATTGTTAAATATAAGGTTATATGGTCAAGCACAGTAGATGCTTCTAATGAAAAAATAACCTACACTTTGGGTTAACATATTTTAGTTTTCACTGTGATTTTCTCACTGTCATAATAAGTGAAACAATGGAACTATATGGAGCTGAATACAAAACCATTGGCACATCATGGAAATGTATTACACCAATAAGTATATAAGCAAGGAGTGCAACCAAAACTACAGAGATACCATTAATAAGATACACAAAAGGATATTAACCCAAATGAATAAAGATCTCTGGAACAAGTAATTTAAAAATATTACTATATAAGTGATGGAACATACCGTGATCTTAGGTGCTTTGACCTTCCAATTTGAGGAGGGATTGGCCCAGTCAACTTGTTATTATGAAGATCTCTGTGATTTCAAAATAATTGAGTCGTAAGTAAAGATAATATTAGGATGCAACAAACGTCTATGAATAATTTAGACTTCAGATTACAAAAGTAAATAAAAATTCATATCATTTGCATTTTGATTATCATGGTAACATTCAGTAAGCTTTTATTCAACAGTAATGGTAATTCTCTATTCAAATTGTTTTGCAAACTAAAAGAATCTAAAAGAGCATAAAAAGACAGCCAAAAATAACAAAAAAATGGACAATATTTATGTAATCAGCTCGGAAAGAAAGCAAATATTCTTTTCTAGGAAATGCCAAGTAATCCAAGGGATAGTCAAATTGCCAGGCAATATTCTTAGATAGGAAATACAGAAAATAGACTTGTATATTAATTATTAACCATTTACAGTCATATTTATCGTAGAAATTATCAAATTCAATCAAACAATGGTAATTTTGTCAATTGCTTGTAAAACAGAATGATTAATTGATGGTAAGATATTAGAAAGTGGTGCAGAAATTTTATTCATGCATTCTCTATGCAATATATATGAGTCTGTAATGCCGATGCTGCAACAACGAAACGTGCTCATAATCAAACTTCTTTTAAAAGTGAAGGTTAAAGGACATGATCATCGTCCAGAGTTAAAATATAATAATCTATGCAATACGTGATGAAGATAATAACATGGAATTGATCAGTGTTTGATGGAACTAATAATTACTGGATGTAACAACCCGTAAAATCTGGGCCAGTTTAAAATTTTTATTTTGGCAATTTTAGCGAATTTTGAATATTTAAAATAGATTATTTTAAATAATATCGACGAGAAATTTATTTTGAATATAATTCGAACGTATATATTATATATGCCGTCGATAGAATATAAATATTTATATATAATTATAAATAGAATTGAAAATGGCGCGGTAGTTCGATAATTCGATTTCAAACTTCAATTGAATGTACCGGGTGCGAAACAATCCGGGTTTTAGTGAAACCAAAAATAATGGGATCTAATTGATAATATCTTTCCAACGAATCCGAAAAATCAAAAGTTCGTAGCGGGAATCAAAAGATATGTCCAGTTGAAAATTCTGAATAGTCGCTATGGAATTCAGGCCCTTAAAAATGGACATTTTGCAAACAACCTCGGATTTCGATGAAACCAGTTTTGTTGGGTCCGGGATGTAAAGTTATTGCTAGGTTTCAAATTTCATAATTTTTCGAATCAATATGTGAGCGTGGCAAAGGAAAACGCTTTTGACCAGTTTCAGTTGATTTTAATCGACTGGAAATTGGCCATTTTTCCAACGGTCTCAGAATTCGACGAAACTAGTTTTGTTAGGACCGTATCGTCAACATGAAGCTAGAAAATATTTTTCTGTAATTTTTCGAGTTCGTATGCGACCCCGGTAAATTGAAATGCACGTTTAAAATTCAATATAGTGATTCAAATGTATATTTAACGGAAACTGATTGTAACGTTCGAATCAGCTTACGATGCATATCCCATTATGTTCGGAATGGGGTTAAAACGCTATAGGCGACTTGCGGTGGACCTCGTTCAGGGATCCTATGTAAAAGTCAACTCTTTGCGAAGTAAAATAATTAAACAAATGAAAAAAAAGGGAATTCCCTCTTTCTCCTTCCATATACCCAGGCCCCCCCGTTGAAATCATTCTCAAAAAATAAAAAATAAAAAGAAAAAAAAAACGCTCGTCGCCATCGTCTGGGAGGCCACCACCGCCGCGCGCTCCTCCCTTGGGGACAGCCGCAACTTCCCCCTCCTCTTCCCCCTCCATCCGCCGCCACTCCGGAGCCACCAGCGCCTCCCCCTCCTCCCTCACGAACCCGCGGTCGATGAGAAACCCCCCTTAAGCCTGCTGCCGACAGAGAACCCCCCCCCCCCCTGTAAGTTTTTTTAGCTTATTTATTTTATTTGATTTTTATATAAAGTAAAAACTGATTTTTATATAATGTAAAAACTGATTTTTGTTAATTTAAAAACTGATTTTATTTTATGTTATAAAGCTATGATTTTTATATATTGAACGTTGAAATAAAAATATGATTTTTAGATTTTTAAAGTATTAAAAATACAATCTTTTATATTGTAGAAAGATAAAAATATGATCTTTATATTTTAAAAGTAATAAAAATATGATTTTTATATTTTTAAAAGTAATAAAAATATGATTTTTATATTTTTAAAGGTAATAAAAATATGATCTTTACCATGTAGAAGAAGTGAAAATATAATTTTTACATGATAGGAAGATTTAAAAATATCATCTTTATATAGGAAGCAAAATAAAGACGATATTTTTAAAAAGTGAAAAGGCGATATTTTGATATGAGTAGTAAAAATATGATTTTTACTTTAAGAGAAATATAATTTTTATATTATAGAAAAGGCAAAATCTTTATATGGAAAATAGCGTGATAAAAATATAATTTTTATCTATATAACATAGTAGTAAAAATTCGATTTTTTTTATATATGAAATGATTATAAAAAATATGACTTTTAAATTGAAAGTAAATAAAAATGTGATTTTTATTTTAAAGACATCAGTATATAAAAATGTGATTTTTACATATGTAGTGAAAGCGGACGACGAAGCTGAAGAAGATGCGAAAACAATGAAGATTTCTATCAATGAAGTGCCGTGGAGCTAGGATAGCTATCTGTGAGAATTTCTCACCTTTCAATTTTTTTTTTTCTAGTTATATATATACTAGGATGCAGACGGTGCTTAGTAGCACCCGACACAATCGTCCACAGACCATGGACTTGTTTGTTTGGCTGTTTGGTGATTGATTGCGATATTGGTTTGAATGTGGTTTGTGGTGTGAAAAATCGAATCGATAAATTGGTTAGGATTAGACGTGCGCCGTTATAAGGCGAAGGAGTAAGGCTAGGTTAGACTCTTACTCCAAAATTTGTGGTTTGCAAAATGAAATTGATTTGATTGATGTGTGAATGGCGTGGGCCTTCACTAGACCGGGGATAAGGCTAGGCCTTGTCCCGTTTCTAGTATCATGCCGTTATGCCGCCGAAATTTTCTAAAATATGTTAGAAAATAAAAATATCATTTTATTGTGTAAATGAATTGAATAGAAATTCATAGGTGGAATAAAATGTTTTATCGTTAAAAATATAATTTTTAACGTGAATGTGAATAAATGAATAGTTATAAACAAATCGGCCGATTTGTTTGTATATACACTGATTTGACTGATATTGATTGGGTCGATAAATTTCACACATCGCCCAACCGCACAAATAAAATCTGTGTTTGATTGTTTGAAACCCCACACGGGTGTTGGGATGAAATTTGAAGTTCACTCATCCTGATTGATTAAATATGTCGATCGATTGATTGACAGGCTGTTATAAGCGTTGAATATCTATATTTGATGCTTATACAGTGTAGTGCACTTTGGTTGATGGTTGATTATTTTCAATGCTATTATATACATGTGTTGTATGAAAATCCATATAATTAATTTTAAATGGTAATTGATTGGGCCTCATTCCAGTTTTGAAAAAGAAATATTTGAAATAGAATATTTGAAAATAAAGGAATATATGAAGCCGTGTTGATTAGATTGACGCCATTTTGACATGAACAATATTTATATCGATTTTAAAAACGATTTCGAAATGAATTGAATTGAAAGTGATTTCGAAATAAATTGAATTGAAAGTGAATTGAATTGAAAGTGATTTCGAAATGAATTGAATTGAAAGTGATTTCGAAATGAATTGAATTGAAAGTGATTTCGAAATGAATTGAATTGAAAACGAATTCAAAGTGAATTGAATTGAAAACGAATTCAAAGTGAATTGAATTGAAAACGAATTCAAAGTGAATTGAATTGAAAACGAATTCAAAGTGAATTGAATTGAAAGTGATTTCGAAATGAATTGAATTGAAAGTGATTTCGAAATGAATTGAATTGAAAGTGATTTCGAAATAAATTGAATTGAAAACGAATTCAAATTGAATTGAAAGTGGATTGAAATGAATTCAAATTGAATTGAAATTTGAATTGAATAGAAATGAACTTTGAAACGAATTTATAAAGAAGAATTCAATTTTGATTTGAATTTGAAATGGGAGTTGAAAATGTTTTTGAAACGAATTCAAAACTATTTATAAAATTCGTTTTAAATAGAAATCGACGAAGTGTATATTATATATATTATATATATAATATAATGGCCTGAATAGAAGTGCCGCGCCGCGGCAGTTCGTGAATTTCGACCATTTATTTCAAACGGACATTACGGGAGATCCGACCGTCGGATTCTCCTAAAACCGGAACCGTTGGGTTCGTATCGAAAAGAGCTTTCTAGCGAATGTTAGAAATTTGAAATCTAACGGTTGGATTTGGAATTATGTCCAAATCAAATTTGAAAAAGGTCGATGTAAGTGCAGTTCGATGACCGTTGATGGAAATCGACTGTACGGGCCTTGATAAAATTATTAAAAATAGTAATAATTTGTGTAAAATCATAAGAAATGATTTGTGAAGAATTGGGATGAAAAACTCCATATTTGAAAAGATAAAAATAGATTTTTATCGAAATAAACTAGTTTTGAACTAGGATTATAATTCTATTTATTTTTAAATAAATAAATTGAATTTGAAAAGGGTTTTGAAAATAACCAGAATTTCCAATGATTGCATTGGAGTGGATTTGAATCGAAATTGTCTTCGGAATATTTCGATGTTGGAATTCGTGATTATACGGATGTTGTTATGGAAATTTGAAAGATATATATATTTATATCGTTATTTCCAATACGACATTTGTTAGTCGTAGAATTTGATATTGAATGTAAGCCGGTATATTTTCTATTCAGAGCCTTGTATTGAATATCAAATGTGATTTGGGTTTGTCGTGAATGGTGTCTTCACTAACACTGTTCTTGAACCCAGTTGAGAAAAGATTAAATCTTTTTATTTAGATTTAATGAAGTGTACCAATTAAATGATATTTAATTGGAATTGAATTGGTATTGATTTTTGGGTTTATCGTGAACAGTGTTTTAAATAACACTTGTTCTTTAACCCGATAATTAATGGAATGTGATTTTGGGTTTATCGTGGATCGTGTTTTAAATGACACTGATTCTTTAACCCAGATAACGATTAAAACTAAGTGGAGTTTTAATGAATCTTTAATTAGATTGAAAAGATCGAGAATGGAGTATCACCAGTTTTACTCCAGGCGATAGTTAAATCTTTAATTAGATTTGAACGTGAAATGGTAATTGAATTACCGATAACACTGTGGTGTTAGATATGAAGTATTACCAGTTTTACTTCATGGGATGAATAGGTTGGGATTGGGAAATAAAATAAATGATTACTTCGGTGTGGTTCGCTAATCCCGACTAGTTTGAATTGATATTCAAAGGAGATTAAAGAATAAATTTAAAGAATTTATCTTGGATAAAATTAATGGGAACTTTTCCCAAAGTATAGGAATATTTGAATAAAAGAATATTCTGAATTGGAATGAGGCGTATGTTGTGTTTGTGTAACACTTTTATAATATATACGCGAGTTATTCAGAAAGACCGGGTTTGTCCCATTCTGAATAACTGATTCGACGTGGTGTCGAAGATGAAGACGGTGGTCGAAGACCAGAAGTCTTCACGTCGTTTGGGTGATTACTGATGATCTTGATTGGGCTGTACACCCAAGAAGATGGAAACAGTTGGTGATCGTCCAGACGTACTTGGAGATCGATGGATATGCGGGGTACTAGGTGCCTCCGGTTTCGTTCAGACCCAGAACGGACTTGTAAATGGACTGTGTGTCTGACATTGGATTTTAGTCTGTGTGTTTGATTTCTATTAAATATATATCTGTTTGGCGGCGGAGAATTTATTCTCTTGCTTAACGCCCTTCTCTGAGACGTACGAGCTCAGGGGTTATATATTGATGGATATCAAACGCATGGAGTGAATTGCCTGTGTGGCATGCCTAAGTGGCAATTGATCGAGGCTTCTGTTGAAAAGCAAAGTCTTGTGGTGATGATCAAAGCACAGCCTGTGTGGCACAACTTTGTGTAACGTGAATTCGCGAGCCTCGCACCCCGGTTGTGAACCAAAAACGGGAGAGGACGTCAGGGAGGGCATGCGTTTCTTTCTAGCTAGAAGTGGCGTCAGTGGTTTTACACGCCCTGACGAGTTTGACTTATGTGGTTGTTGCTGTTGCGAGGCGCCTCGGTTATATCGGTTTTGGCCGATGCATTCTGGTCGGCAGACGGACCAGACTTACACCCCATAGGGTGGGGAGACGTAGTGTTCAGGCATAATAATCCACATCGGTGGACCGGCCCTGAGGATCCAGGGGGCAGTTGCGGCTGTTCCTGAGACACGGGCTAGAGCGTCTCGAATCGGTTGAGGACTATCTTTTGCCTCGGTTCATAGATGGAAATCCAATTTCCAAATACGTGACATTTGCGGTTTTATTTGTAAACCTATATATGGCGACATGATATATGGTACCCATGCCGCCTATGATTGATACTTATGATTTGAAGTTGATTTATGCACTATGCACTTATTACAGTATCAAATAATTTGTTTTAAAATGTATCAAGCATTCTTTGGCTGTTATAAGGGAAAACCCTATCCTCGGCTGCGTTGCATTGTGTGATGGGACCTGGGTCTTATAACAGCTTCAATTTCCTTTATTTAGCATTGCGCTGTCTGTTTTATGCACTGGCATTCTTGGGAGGAAACCCGTTCCGTGTTATACGGCGCGGTCCCTTGATTTACCGAACATTAAAAATAAAGAATAACTGTTTTAGTTCTCACACCAGTCACATGACTGACCTGGAGTTTATTGTTTTAACCTAAACTCTGGGTGCCCTTATTTTGACACGGGCAGCTAGTAGTTTTGGTTTTGCAGATTTTATATTCACAGGATCCTGGTTTACAGCTGGAACGGTATCCGGAAAGCTTTGTATCCGTATATCTCTTCTAGTTGTGTATTTTATTATTTTCCGCTGCGATGTATTTAAATGTAATTTAAATCTCTGATATTATTGTGTAATATTCATTTATACTCTGTATATTCTTGTAATCTGGTGCATTGTTGTAATATACAATGAAATGTTCTTCTGTATGCGTTCTGTTGTGGTTTGTTCGAACGGCCTGGATCGGTTTAGCGACTGGTTCGGACCGAGCGGAATTCCTTCTCGTCACAGTTGGTATCAGAGCTTTGGTTTACAGAGCTCGAGAACAAGGCACATTAGAACCTTACGAAAGAATTCATCAGATATTGGATCAGTAATATCCAATTAGAATGACTCGTTAGAGATAGGATCAGTAGTATCCTAGAACGAGTGTGAAGAGTATATTTTTAAAATGAAAACAAATTTTGTTTTAAAAATTTAAAATCAATTATCCGTATTTGATTATTTATTTGATATTGATTTGGACAGTCCAGTATATAAAGAATTTGCATATACGCCTTGCAAACGTATATTCGAAGTTTTAATATACTGGATAGATATAGAATCACACTCTAGTCGCCCGAAGATGATTATGATGATAGTTCGAACATCATCAGAATTGGTATTCGTGTTTCGAAGGTGTGATATCTATATATTTCCTATTGACTGGTGTGAGAACCAAAATTAGATAGGGCCTATTGTTGTGATTTGGCATCAAAAATTTGATTTCTGTATATGTATCAAAATTATGAATTTGAAACGTTAAATTCACTAATTGATTGATGTTTGTGTTGCTTGTTTAATTGTTTGATAATTTTGAACCATTTAGCCTAATTGAATCAAATATTGAATTGTATTGAAAATTGGTTGCATTTGCTTGCATATGCATATATATCTTTGAACAGGTCATAGCAAGGAGGCTAGAGCAGAGAATAAAATTTGTTTGCCCGACAAATAGGTACATGTTTACTACATAATTTCCTGTTTTGTTTGGGTGATGATGATTTTGTGAGCCTATTGGCTAGCCGCTTGGCTTTTTCTTTTTCTTTTTGAGATCTGAAGGACCGGGGAAGCTATTTGAAATTCCCCGATGCTCCCGGTGCAGGGGAGGTTATGGCGAAATTTTTCGGAAATCTAGGGTGTTAGCCAAATTTTTGAAATTTTGAAAATTCTCAAAAACTAAAAAGTTGGAGAATGGAAGCCAGATCGAATGTAGAGTTGATTAATCAAACCACTTTCGACTTTGTTCCTTTTCGGGGACGAAAAGTTTTAAGTGGGGGAGATTGTAACAACCCGTAAAATCTGGGCCAGTTTAAAATTTTTATTTTGGCAATTTTAGCGAATTTTGAATATTTAAAATAGATTATTTTAAATAATATCGACGAGAAATTTATTTTGAATATAATTCGAACGTATATATTATATATGCCGTCGATAGAATATAAATATTTATATATAATTATAAATAGAATTGAAAATGGCGCGGTAGTTCGATAATTCGATTTCAAACTTCAATTGAATGTACCGGGTGCGAAACAATCCGGATTTTAGTGAAACCAAAAATAATGGGATCTAATTGATAATATCTTTCCAACGAATCCGAAAAATCAAAAGTTCATAGCGGGAATCAAAAGATATGTCCAGTTGAAAATTCTGAATAGTCGCTATGGAATTCAGGCCCTTAAAAATGGACATTTTGCAAACAACCTCGGATTTCGATGAAACCAGTTTTGTTGGGTCCGGGATGTAAAGTTATTGCTAGGTTTCAAATTTCATAATTTTTCGAATCAATATGTGAGCGTGGCAAAGGAAAACACTTTTGACCAGTTTCAGTTGATTTTAATCGACTGGAAATTGGCCATTTTTCCAACGGTCTCAGAATTCGACGAAACTAGTTTTGTTAGGACCGTATCGTCAACACGAAGCTAGAAAATATTTTTCTGTAATTTTTCGAGTTCGTATGCGACCCCGGTAAATTGAAATGCACGTTTAAAATTCAATATAGTGATTCAAATGTAAATTTAACGGAAACTGATTGTAACGTTCGAATCAGCTTACGATGCATATCCCATTGTGTTCGGAATGGGGGTAAAACGCTATAGGCGACTGGCGGTGGACCTCGTTCAGGGATCCTATGTAAAAGTCAACTCTTTGCGAAGTAAAATAATTAAACAAATGAAAAAAAAGGGAATTCCCTCTTTCTCCTTCCATATACCCAGGCCCCCCCGTTGAAATCATTCTCAAAAAATAAAAAAATAAAAAAAGAAAAAAAAAACGCTCGTCGCCATCGTCTGGGAGGCCACCACCGCCGCGCGCTCCTCCCCTGGGGACAGCCGCACCTTCCCCCTCCTCTTCCCCCTCCATCCGCCGCCACTCCGGAGCCACCAGCGCCTCCCCCTCCTCCCTCACGAACCCGCGGTCGATGAGAAACCCCCCCCTAAGCCTGCTGCCGACAGAGAAACCCTCCCCCCCCCCCCCCCCGTAAGTTTTTTTAGCTTATTTATTTTATTTGATTTTTATATAAAGTAAAAACTGATTTTTATATAATGTAAAAACTGATTTTTGTTAATTTAAAAACTGATTTTATTTTATGTTATAAAGCTATGATTTTTATATATTGAACGTTGAAATAAAAATATGATTTTTAGATTTTTAAAGTATTAAAAATACAATCTTTTATATTGTAGAAAGATAAAAATATGATCTTTATATTTTAAAAGTAATAAAAATATGATTTTTATATTTTTAAAAGTAATAAAAATATGATTTTTATATTTTTAAAGGTAATAAAAATATGATCTTTACCATGTAGAAGAAGTGAAAATATAATTTTTACATGATAGGAAGATTTAAAAATATCATCTTTATATAGGAAGCAATAGAAAGACGATATTTTTAAAAAGTGAAAAGGCGATATTTTGATATGAGTAGTGAAGTAAAAATATGATTTTTACTTTAAGAGAAATATAATTTTTATATTATAGAAAAGGCAAAATCTTTATATGGAAAATAGCGTGATAAAAATATAATTTTTATCTATATAACATAGTAGTAAAAATTCGATTTTTTTTATATATGAAGTGATTATAAAAAATATGACTTTTAAATTGAAAGTAAATAAAAATGTGATTTTTATTTTAAAGACATCAGTATATAAAAATGTGATTTTTACATATGTAGTGAAAGCGGACGACGAAGCTGAAGAAGATGCGAAAACAATGAAGATTTCTATCAATGAAGTGCCGTGGAGCTAGGATAGCTATCTGTGAGAATTTCTCACCTTTCAATTTTTTTTTTTCTAGTTATATATATACTAGGATGCAGACGGTGCTTAGTAGCACCCGACACAATCGTCCACAGACCATGGACTTGTTTGTTTGGCTGTTTGGTGATTGATTGCGATATTGGTTTGAATGTGGTTTGTGGTGTGAAAAATCGAATCGATAAATTGGTTAGGATTAGACGTGCGCCGTTATAAGGCGAAGGAGTAAGGCTAGGTTAGACTCTTACTCCAAAATTTGTGGTTTGCAAAATGAAATTGATTTGATTGATGTGTGAATGGCGTGGGCCTTCACTAGACCGGGGATAAGGCTAGGCCTTGTCCCGTTTCTAGTATCATGCCGTTATGCCGCCGAAATTTTCTAAAATATGTTAGAAAATAAAAATATCATTTTATTGTGTAAATGAATTGAATAGAAATTCATAGGTGGAATAAAATGTTTTATCGTTAAAAATATAATTTTTAACGTGAATGTGAATAAATGAATAGTTATAAACAAATCGGCCGATTTGTTTGTATATACACTGATTTGACTGATATTGATTGGGTCGATAAATTTCACACATCGCCCAACCGCACAAATAAAATCTGTGTTTGATTGTTTGAAACCCCACACGGGTGTTGGGATGAAATTTGAAGTTCACTCATCCTGATTGATTAAATATGTCGATCGATTGATTGACAGGCTGTTATAAGCGTTGAATATCTATATTTGATGCTTATACAGTGTAGTGCACTTTGGTTGATGGTTGATTATTTTCAATGCTATTATATACATGTGTTGTATGAAAATCCATATAATTAATTTTATATGGTAATTGATTGGGCCTCATTCCAGTTTTGAAAAAGAAATATTTGAAAAAGAAATATTTGAAATAGAATATTTGAAAATAAAGGAATATATGAAGCCGTGTTGATTAGATTGACGCCATTTTGACGTGAACGATATTTATATCGATTTTAAAAACGATTTCGAAATGAATTGAATTGAAAGTGATTTCGAAATAAATTGAATTGAAAGTGAATTGAATTGAAAGTGATTTCGAAATGAATTGAATTGAAAGTGATTTCGAAATGAATTGAATTGAAAGTGATTTCGAAATGAATTGAATTGAAAGTGATTTCGAAATGAATTGAATTGAAAACGAATTCAAAGTGAATTGAATTGAAAACGAATTCAAAGTGAAAACGAATTCAAAGTGAATTGAATTGAAAACGAATTCAAAGTGAATTGAATTGAAAACGAATTCAAAGTGAATTGAATTGAAAACGAATTCAAAGTGAATTGAATTGAAAGTGATTTCGAAATGAATTGAATTGAAAGTGATTTCGAAATGAATTGAATTGAAAGTGATTTCGAAATAAATTGAATTGAAAACGAATTCAAATTGAATTGAAAGTGGATTGAAATGAATTCAAATTGAATTGAAATTTGAATTGAATAGAAATGAACTTTGAAACGAATTTATAAAGAAGAATTCAATTTTGATTTGAATTTGAAATGGGAGTTGAAAATGTTTTTGAAACGAATTCAAAAATATTTATAAAATTCGTTTTAAATAGAAATCGACGAAGTGTATATTATATATATTATATATATAATATAATGGCCTGAATAGAAGCGCCGCGCCGCGGCAGTTCGTGAATTTCGACCATTTATTTCAAACGGACATTACGGGAGATCCGACCGTCGGATTCTCCTAAAACCGGAACCGTTGGGTTCGTATCGAAAAGAGCTTTCTAGCGAATGTTAGAAATTTGAAATCTAACGGTTGGATTTGGAATTATGTCCAAATCAAATTTGAAAAAGGTCGCTGTAAGTGCAGTTCGATGACCGTTGATGGAAATCGACTGTACGGGCCTTGATAAAATTATTAAAAATAGTAATAATTTGTGTAAAATCATAAGAAATGATTTGTGAAGAATTGGGATGAAAAACTCCATATTTGAAAAGATAAAAATAGATTTTTATCGAAATAAACTAGTTTTGAACTAGGATTATAATTCTATTTATTTTTAAATAAATAAATTGAATTTGAAAAGGGTTTTGAAAATAACCAGAATTTCCAATGATTGCATTGGAGTGGATTTGAATCGAAATTGTCTTCGGAATATTTCGATGTTGGAATTCGTGATTATACGGATGTTGTTACGGAAATTTGAAAGATATATATATTTATATCGTTATTTCCAATACGACATTTGTTAGTCGTAGAATTTGATATTGAATGTAAGCCGGTATATTTTCTATTCAGAGCCTTGTATTGAATATCAAATGTGATTTGGGTTTATCGTGAATGGTGTCTTCACTAACACTGTTCTTGAACCCAGTTGAGAAAAGATTAAATCTTTTTATTTAGATTTAATGAAGTGTACCAATTAAATGATATTTAATTGGAATTGAATTGGTATTGATTTTTGGGTTTATCGTGAACAGTGTTTTAAATAACACTTGTTCTTTAACCCGATAATTAATGGAATGTGATTTTGGGTTTATCGTGGATCGTGTTTTAAATGACACTGATTCTTTAACCCAGATAACGATTAAAACTAAGTGGAGTTTTAATGAATCTTTAATTAGATTGAAAAGATCGAGAATGGAGTATCACCAGTTTTACTCCAGGCGATAGTTAAATCTTTAATTAGATTTGAACGTGAAATGGTAATTGAATTACCGATAACACTGTGGTGTTAGATATGAAGTATTACCAGTTTTACTTCATGGGATGAATAGGTTGGGATTGGGAAATAAAATAAATGATTACTTCGGTGTGGTTCGCTAATCCCGACTAGTTTGAATTGATATTCAAAGGAGATTAAAGAATAAATTTAAAGAATTTATCTTGGATAAAATTAATGGGAACTTTTCCCAAAGTATAGGAATATTTGAATAAAAGAATATTCTGAATTGGAATGAGGCGTATGTTGTGTTTGTGTAACACTTTTATAATATATACGCGAGTTATTCAGAAAGACCGGGTTTGTCCCATTCTGAATAACTGATTCGACGTGGTGTCGAAGATGAAGACGGTGGTCGAAGACCAGAAGTCTTCACGTCGTTTGGGTGATTACTGATGATCTTGATTGGGCTGTACACCCAAGAAGATGGAAACAGTTGGTGATCGTCCAGACGTACTTGGAGATCGATGGATATGCGGGGTACTAGGTGCCTCCGGTTTCGTTCAGACCCAGAACGGACTTGTAAATGGACTGTGTGTCTGACATTGGATTTTAGTCTGTGTGTTTGATTTCTATTAAATATATATCTGTTTGGCGGCGGAGAATTTATTCTCTTGCTTAACGCCCTTCTCTGAGATGTACGAGCTCAGGGGTTATATATTGATGGATATCAAACGCATGGAGTGAATTGCCTGTGTGGCATGCCTAAGTGGCAATTGATCGAGGCTTCTGTTGAAAAGCAAAGTCTTGTGGTGATGATCAAAGCACAGCCTGTGTGGCACAGCTTTGTGTAACGTGAATTCGCGAGCCTCGCACCCCGGTTGTGAACCAAAAACGGGAGAGGACGTCAGGGAGGGCATGCGTTTCTTTCTAGCTAGAAGTGGCGTCAGTGGTTTTACACGCCCTGACGAGTTTGACTTATGTGGTTGTTGCTGTTGCGAGGCGCCTCGGTTATATCGGTTTTGGCCGATGCATTCTGGTCGGCAGACGGACCAGACTTACACCCCATAGGGTGGGGAGACGTAGTGTTCAGGCATAATAATCCACATCGGTGGACCGGCCCTGAGGATCCAGGGGGCAGTTGCGGCTGTTCCTGAGACACGGGCTAGAGCGTCTCGAATCGGTTGAGGACTATCTTTTGCCTCGGTTCATAGATGGAAATCCAATTTCCAAATACGTGACATTTGCGGTTTTATTTGTAAACCTATATATGGCGACATGATATATGGTACCCATGCCGCCTATGATTGATACTTATGATTTGAAGTTGATTTATGCACTATGCACTTATTATAGTATCAAATGATTTGTTTTAAAACGTATCAAGCATTCTTTGGCTGTTATAAGGGAAAACCCTATCCTCGGCTGCGTTGCATTGTGTGATGGGACCTGGGTCTTATAACAGCTTCATTTTCCTTTATTTAGAATTGCGCTGTCTGTTTTATGCACTGGCATTCTTGGGAGGAAACCCGTTCCGTGTTATACGGCGTGGTCCCTTGATTTACCGAACATTAAAAATAAAGAATAACTGTTTTAGTTCTCACACCAGTCACATGACTGACCTGGAGTTTATTGTTTTAACCTAAACTCTGGGTGCCCTTATTTTGACACGGGCAGCTAGTAGTTTTGGTTTTGCAGATTTTATATTCACAGGATCCTGGTTTACAGCTGGAACGGTATCCGGAAAGCTTTGTATCCGTATATCTCTTCTAGTTGTGTATTTTATTATTTTCCGCTGCGATGTATTTAAATGTAATTTAAATCTCTGATATTATTGTGTAATATTCATTTATACTCTGTATATTCTTGTAATCTGGTGCATTGTTGTAATATACAATGAAATGTTCTTCTGTATGCGTTCTGTTGTGGTTTGTTCGAACGGCCTGGATCGGTTTAGCGACTGGTTCGGACCGAGCGGAATTCCTTGCCGTCACACTGGATCAGGCCATGAATTGATCGCACAAGTTTCCACTGTATTTAATAAACATTCATCTTCAATATGCTACAAATGAAAGAATGAACGATTTATTACATTTAGGTCATTGGTAATGTTTAAAAAATAAATAGCAAAAGAAAGTGTTATCACTTAAGTCGACAAAAAACAATTGGAGAAATTAAACCTAACAAGAAATTGAACCGCTGGAAGCAAGTCTGGCCTTTCCATAGGAACTCTTAAAATCACTTTATATCTCATTATTTATAGAAGTTTAAAACACTACAAATTTCTTTATGCAAAAACCTAAGCGAACGAGCAAAAACAGAAATGAGTTGAACAAATGATCTACAAAAGCTACAAAAAATTGGACATGCAAAGATTATAGGAATATTTGTGTGTTGAGTAGAATATGCAAAGCATTGCATCCAGTATTAAATATATTCCAACAATATATAAGGGGAAAAAACTCTATCTTCTGAGATGCTTGTTCTGCATAAATCAACAATGAAGCAAGATGGCATAAATAATATAAGTACTGCCTACTAAATTTAAGTTCAAAATAATTCTTTGGACAGGATAAGTACAAGATAATTGTTTTCTGCCAAATGGGATCCATGTAGATCAAATAGTTGTTCATCCTTAACATTGGATCCATTTAACAGTACATGGATTGTTACAAGGCAACACGCTTATATCCGTAATATTCTTTATTAAACCCACTATGCATTGGTAGGTTGGCTAAAAACAAAATCAAGGGTTATCGGGGTCAATAGCAGTGCAAGGATTACCTGCTACAGTTTTAAGCAGGAAACCACTAAATTTAAGATATCAGATCAAAGAATTCATGGTTTTAAACATGGATAAAGCAAAGGTACAAAATATTATTCATACAATAGCATTCACCAAATCTTTTCAAACCATTAGCATCCTTCAATTAACTATGGACTCAATTTGACTTTTGTTGCTCAGCTTGACATAGAATTACTGGATTTTAATCAACAACATGACTAATTTATACATCTTATTTTTTGTTGCAAAGAATTTAAATTGGATAGACAAATAATTCTACAACACTAAGTTGTAGCTATATTATATATTTTGTTTTGAGGTATAAAATGTTTTTAAGTTATTGCTCTGAGGTTCGGTTACTGCAAAATTCTTACAATTGAAACTAAGAAAGGTATAGGAATACAGAACCCTAGCAAATCACACAAAGGAATTGTTTGCAACTTCAGACAATTTCTCTTAACCAACATCCTAAACATAATTCTGAAAGCTGTCTTTAAAATGATGCTTAAAAGGAATAATAATTTATAATTATTACTGTATCAATAAGCATACATTTGTAAGAAAATATCAACAAGTAAAACATCAACAGAAAGAAAAGAAAATCATATTCTTTTTCTTGACTTCTACATCGAAATAATAATAAAATTGGTAAAATAATCTACGATAGAAATACAAAAAAAAAACTTACTATCAGCAAGCACGGATGCTAAGACATCTTTATTATCTGAGCATTTTCGATGCTTCTATCCCAGATATGGACGTTCAAGCGTCGGATCTTTTACATCTGAACATCAGGAAGCTTCAAAGTACAAATAGGAAGACTGACATCGAGCTTCTTCCTCAAAATATTCAAAGCAAGATTGATTATTGCCCAATTTACGACATTGATGAGGAACTTGAGAAGCACAGAGGCTCGGACAAGCATTACAAAGAATTGGAAGTTCCAAAACCACCATGATTTCACTTATTTTAGAAGAAGATTTTACGCAAATCGCTTCAGGAGCCGCCATGCCCTGGATTTCATTTTAGGGTTTGGTTGTTTGATCCGTTGGTATAGTCGGTTTTGTTTGTAGCGTTATCTTTTTGGGTATTTACCCGTTTTATTTTGGGTATTACGCCTTGGGCCTACTTAACAATTTTAACCAGTTTTTTTTTATATATATATAGTGGAAAACTTATTGGAATATCGTTCAAGAATAAATTAAGATCGAATAAGTCCATACTGATGTTCTTGATATGTGGAGAAAGAATTATTAACTATTACATGTTAACTATTATATGTACAAAAATTAACCAATTCTTAATAAAACTATTACATGTTAACTATTATATGTTAACTATTACATGTTAACTATTATATGTTAACTATTATATGTACATGTTAACTATTATATGTTAACTATTATAGTAATTATTAACTATTACATGTTAACTATTATATGTACAAGAATTATTAACTATTACATTTTAACCAATTCTTGATATGTACAAAAATTAAAATTACTTAATATTATATATTTAATATTAACTATTACATGTTAATTATTAATCACTTAATAAAACTTTACTTGATAACTAATAATTTTTAGATATATTAGTTATTATTTGTTATATGATTGAGTATTAAAAATATGTTTAAGAAAAAACAGTTTTTAATAAATACACGACGTTCAATGTGTAATTATTAACTAATTCAACACAATACGAAAACATACTCAACACTTATTATGTGTGAGAGAAGATAATTACATGTGAAAGTTGTAAATGGGCATGAAAATAATAACCAGTATGGTAATGTTCGTATTTTTTAAATTTTGGAATTCTTTAATATTTATGAAATTTTGGAATTCTTTAAATTATGGTAATGTCAGCATTAATTTTCAAAAAAAAATTAATCAGCATTAACTATTGAATTTTATTTACTTCTAATAGTTATTATTTATTATTAATTACTAATGTATTATTAACATTAATTATTTAAAATTTAAATTTACTAATTAATTACTAAGTAATAACACAAATTTAAAACATTTAATAAATAACAAATATAAAAGTTCGTTTCAAATCTCTTGGAAAACTGCAGGAAAATAGCTTCAAAATTATGTCGACGGTAATCCGACTCTATTAGCAACGAAATTTTGCGTCAAATATTATATGACGGTAAAGAGCTGCAATTTCCATTGATTTAGCGACAAAATTAGTATTCGACGGTAATAATTTATAATAAGATGACATATAAAATCCAAAATATTTTCTCTTACAAAGCCCACGGAAATCCGCCGCTAATTAGCGATGGAATTTTCCGCTGCTAAAAATCTGCCGCTAATCTCGGTTTTTCTTGTAGTGTCACGTCGATTATCATTAAATCGAATTCCATTCAATTCCAATTTAATATATTTAATTGGAAAACTTTACTTTGGAAAATTTCCATTAAATCTTAATAAAAGATTTATATATTCCAAATCACATTTTACTATTAATTGGGTTGAAGAACGAATGTTGTTAAAAACACAGTTCATAATAAACCTAATTCACATTCCATTTTATTTCCATTACTAAATATAACTGGAAACTCTAATAATCTTAATTAAAAGATTTATTCTTTTCACACCATGTTTAAGAACAATGTTACTGAAGAAACCATTCACGACAAACCAAAAATCCAATTTAATATATTAAATACAATGCTCTAAATAGAAATTATATCAGCTTATATTCAATATAAATTCTGAAACTAATGGATATCGTATTGGGAATAATGATATATATATTCCAAATTCCCATAACAATGTCTGTATAATCACGGAATCCAATATCGAAATATTCCGAAGATGATTCCTATTCAAATCCATTCCAACTCATACATTGGAAAATTTTGGTTAGATTAAAAACAATCAAAAATCTAATTTTTTTATTTAAAAACGTTGGATTATCTTTCTAGTTATTAACTAGTTCATTTTGATAAAAATATATTTTTATCTTTACAAATGTGGAATTTTTCATCCAAATTATTTTAAAATCATTTATTATGATTTTACACAAGTTATTAATATTTTTAATAATTTTATCAAGGCCCGTACAATCGGTTTCCAATAACGGCCACCAAACTGCATCCATAGCGACCTTTTCCAAATTTGATTTAGACATGATTCCAAATCCAACCGTTAGATTTCAAATCTCTTACATTCATTGGAAAGCTCTTTCCGATACGAACCCAACGATTCTGGTTTTAGGAGAATTCGATGATCGGATCTCCCGTAATGTCAATTCGAAGTCAATGGTTGAAATTCGTGAACAGTCGCTGCGCGGCGAGTTCTATTCAAGCCATTAGTATATATATATAATATATTTCGTTCAAAACATATTTTATAAATTCATTTTAAAAACGATTCCCAATTTCATTTCAATTTTGAATCAAAATTGAATACTCCTTATCATTATAATATTTAAATGATAATATTGTCAAAATATCAGATTTTGAAATCATTTCCTTTTCGATATTCATTATAAATATGAATAAATTCGATATAAATTTCGTTCGCGTTAAAATGGAGCAAATCTAATCAACATGGCTTCACACATTTCAATATTTTCGTGTCCATCCAAAATCAGATATCGAATTCACATTTTAATCCTTTACTGAATATTATTTTAAAATATTCGTTATTTTTGAACTGGAATTATACCCAATCAATTACCATATAATGTTAGTTATATGGATTTCATATATCACATGTACACAACAACAATAATGGTAAACAATTATGCATCATCCAGAGGGCATTATACACTGTATAAGCATTAAAATAAATAAATAATGCTTACTATAGTCTGTCAACCAATCGATTAACATACATCTAAACAACTGGGAATAGTGTATGCCAAATATCATCCCAATACCCGTATGTTGTTTCAACCAACAAATATTGAATATTATTTGTGCAGTTGGGCGATGTGTAAAATTTATAGTCCCAATCAATGTCAGTTAAATGGGTGTACATAAACCAATCATCCGATTTGTAAATGAATATTTATTTTCATTTCAGGAGAGTTTTATGCCGTTCATATATTCATTAAAAAAAATATTTCTAACGACAAAATATTTATTTTAACACTTGACTATTTTATATATTTCATACATTCAATAAAAATGATACTTTTATTATTCAAACATTTTATTCAGCACATGAATATTTTATATAGTTTATTTCAGAAAATTTTGGCATTATAACGACGCGATATTAGAACCGAGGTAATGTCTAGCATTACCCCTCTCCTGATACTGGCTCGTGCCATACACAATCACCGATCACAATCAATATACCACAATACAGTCAATTTTCCCATAATACAATCCAAACAACAAACAACCATGGTTTGTACAAATAAATAGTGTTAGGAGCTACTAAGCCCCGTCTGCAACGTAGAATATATTTAATTGTAAAATAGTTTGAGTGAGAAAGAGTTATCACTTTGGGTTCCACTTCGCCATGCTTTTCTAACGTTCTGATTTGTTGTTCTGATTCCAAACTTTGCAAACTAGCTCCAATCTTCACATGATCTTTTTTTCTAGCTTAAGCGCGCCATTTTGGTCAACTTTCACCTAATGGACTTTTTCCCGAAAATGCTCCATTTCGCCGGAAATCGCGAAAAGACATAAATCAGACTGTTGACTTCGGACGCGTTTTTCAAGTTGTTCCGCATTCCAAAATATGGCTTCCATATACTCAAATCGAACAGAAAATCGTGCTCTTCGACTTTTACACTGTGGAGTTTTGGCCAGAAGCGCTCGGGTTGAAAGATATTGGAGAAACAAGGTCAGGGGGTTAAATGAAAATAGGGAATTTTGTAAAAATTGGATTTTTAGAGGGAGGGGGGACCCACAGGCGGACTGGTGGTCGGAGGAGGGGTGGAGCAGGTCGTTGGCGGTGTCGGGGGTGGCGCAGGTGGAGGTGGGGCCTGAGGCGGCAGTTGTGGTGTTAAACGGGCTAGGGTTTGCGGTTTTGAAGGGGAGAAAGAAGGTGGAGGCTGGAGGAGGAGGAAGTGGCGGTGCGGTGGCCAGGGGGAGGCGCGACGGTGGTAGTGGCGTCCGACAGTGGGGATAGGGGGGTTGTGGTAGCGGGTTAGGGTTAAGTGGGTTTTATCTTTTTTCCCCATTTAAACGATGAATGAAGAGATAGGGTTGACCAAGATATTTATATATAATTTAATTTTAAATTCCCAAAAAGTTACTTTTTCATTCGAACCCCTAATCGAACCCAACGACTGTCGTCTCCAGCCAAATACCCCCATTCCGAACACAATGGGATATGTTACGTTAGCCAATTTGACTCTTTCGGTCAGTTTTCTTTTAAATTAAAATATAAATTAATATAACGTTCCAAATTGATTTCAACGTACATTTTAATTTACCTGGGACACATATTGGCTCCGAAAATTTCAAAAAAATAAATCTAGCTATGTTTTGATGATACTGTCCTAACAAAACTAATTCGTCGAATTTGGAGACCATTTGAAAAATGGTTTTTTTCAGTTGATTAAATTCAAACTGAATTGACCGAATGCGTTTAAATTCACCATGCTCACATATTAATTCCAAAAATTTTGAAAATTGGAATGTAGCAATAATTTGGCATTCCATATCCAACAAAAGCAGTTTCGTTGAAAAAGGATGTAATTTGCAAAATGGCTATTTTTAAGAGCCATATATTATATTAAAATATATATAAATTCCATAGAAACTATTCAAATTTTAAATTGGACATAAATTTTAATTTATAAAGTGAAATATCAATTTCTTACATTAGTTAGAAAGATATAGTTAAACAAATTCTAACTTTTCTTGTTTCGCTCAATTCTGACTTAAAATGAATTCTGTATACTCAATTGAAAGTAGAAAACGATTTTTCAAACTACCGTGCCATTTCGAGTTCGTTTTATAATTAAAATAGATTTATACATTCTAACTTCTATTTAAATAAATTTTAAATCATTATTATTTAAAATAAATCATTTTAAATATTCCAAATCCATTAAAGTAGCTAAAATAAAAAAATTAAATTGGTTCAGAAATTCCGGGTTGTTACAATCTCCCCCACTTAAAATCTTTTCGTCCTCGAAAAGGAACGGAGTTGAAAGTTGTTTAACTAACCAACTCAACTTTCATTCTTCAACTTTTCAGTTTCTAAGAATTTTCAATTTCTCAAAAATTTGGCTAATACCCTAAATTTTCGAAAAATTTAGCCATAACCTCCTTTGTACGGGCTGATCGGTAAAACCGCAACTTGCTCACAGGGCCCTCATCAATCAAAAAGAAAAAGAAAAAGCAAAGAAGCTTGCCAATCGGCTCAAAAAATCATCAAACCCCAATAAATACAGTAAATATGTATCTATTTATCGGCATACAATTTTATTCCTCTTCTTAGATTCCGTGCTGTGACCTGCTCATTATATATATATATATATATATATATATATATATATATATATATGCAATTCCAATAAATTTTCAATTTAATCCAATATTTGATTTGATTTGGTTAAATTAACCTTTATTTTTTTTATTGGTTTTGATCATTCCAATATTCTTATTAGTTATACCAATTATCACACAACACAACCAGCAGTCAATTAGTTGGTTAGCTTTTCAAACGTATATCTTATACATATACTCAAAATCATATTTTTAATGCCAAATCACAAGCAATAACCCTAACTAAGTTTTGGTTCTCACACCAGTCAATTGGAAATATATAGGTATCACACTTCCGAAACTCGAACATAAATAGTGATGATGATATATCAATCATCAGAATTATCTTTGGGCTACATTTGACACTTCGAATACATGTGTATCAGGCATATTTAAAAATCTACTTATACCCAATTGTCCAAAATCAAATTAAAATAAAATACTCAAATACGTATATATTAATGTATAATTTTCATAACAGAATTTGTTTTTTTATAAATAATACTCTTCAAACTCATTCTAGGGTATTACTAACCCTATCTTTAACGAGTTATTCTCAAAGGATGTTACTGATAGGAATCCTATCTCTAATGAATTCTTTCGCTCGGCTCTAATGTGTCTTGTTCTCAAGCTTTGTAAACCAAATCTCCGATACCACGATGAAATGACCCAAACTCACTCGTTATGGGAAAGCCCGGATTGCTTTGAGAACACAACGCATCAAAACACAAACAATGGAACATTTCATTGCTATTACAACAATTTACATCAGAGTATAAGAGTATAATGGAGTATGAATAAATATTACACATTGGAAATACAATATCATAGATTAAGAATTTGCACAGAAGCGGAAAATAATACATAAGTACAATGCATAGCGGAAAATAACAACTGACACAACTGAAAGAGATATACGGATACAAAGCTTTCCGAATATAGTTTCATCTATAATCCAAGATCTTGGGAAAAGAAATCTACGAAAACCAAAACTACTAGCTGCTCGTGTGAAAAATATGGTCACCTAGAGTTTAGGTAGAAACAATAAACTCTGGGTCAGTCATGGGACAGGTGTGAGAACTAAAACAATTATTAAATTTTTACTTTAAAATTTGGGTAAATCAAGGGACCACGCCGTAAAACACGGAACGGGTTTACTCCATTGGATTGCCAGTGCATGAAATAAAGTAAATCATTTAAACAACACAATGCTTCTGTAACGTCCCATCTTTTTGACCGCTTTAAACCAGTAATTAAACCAATTTAAAACGTCCAAATCGACGGATCGTTATTTAGCTTACAGAGGTTAAATACAGAATCAACACATAAAACACAGAATATAGAATAACACAGTATTGAACAATAAAATAATTTTTATATATAATCAAATTTTTCATAGAAGATTTTCTATACAACAGAATTTAAAAACAAATAAAAATCTTTACTGTTTAAACTTCAGAGTGCGCCGTCTCTTGGAATCCCCAGCTTCGTCAATCTTCGAATCATAAACTGTATATTTTTTAAATCTGTACTGCTCGGGTCTGACCCGAGCGTTCCATGCAAAAACATAAAACATGCGAGTCAGGATTAAATCATAGTTCAAGTAAATTGATTTCAATGGAAACTGAAATATAATAGTTAATTCTATCATGGAAATATACAAAAATGAAAGTTGTGTAGTATCTGTCCATATCTTTTCTATATCAATGACGAGATCAAAACATGACATCCGTTCCTATCAGTTTTATATTAATGACGAGATCTAATGTGACATCTATTCAAAAATCAAGTATCATAAATGTGCTTAGCAGTTTCTTTCCCTCATGGACCAAATGGCTATGGTGTAACATGATTCGACCTTAAATGGACGTGGAATCTACACAGGTCCGAGCTTACCTTGGTGAAAATGAACAAATAGTAGCTAAAAACTATGATCGCAACTATGTATACGAAAATATGAAGTCGAGAACCTGGATTTCAAACAACTGGTCTAGATGAAATCCTTTATTCACGAATTTAGATATGTATATGAACAACAGCAAGCACCCAAACATGTGTTCATGGGGACAAAATAGTTGAGACAAGTCATGCATGCCATGATTAAGGGCTAAATTTGCCACTCAATGATTTAAAGACTTCATTTACAAATTTTGAAATGCAACATGGACTGGGTATACGTATACATTTACCTTAAATCTAATGAATATGTAAAAACAAGGGACATAACACACACACACACACACACACACACACATATATATATATATATATCTGCTTTAGTCAGGAAGTACACAGCAAAGTTAAGTGCCAACTACTTCAAATACATGCTCATTTTCGAAATCCGTAGTTGGTACTCACTGTGCTATAGCAGTTTCAACATTTCATCTATACGAAATTAAGGACACACAAATTTCTTTGTTCTACAGGTCAATAAAATCAGTTGTCCTCCCACATGTTGTCTAAAATATAAATTAGTGTTGCAACAAACCAGTTGAAAAAATGTGTATATATATATATGTATATGTATAAATCTGTTTAACAAATGTCAATTAAGTATTAACAATATTTCGTCTCAAATTCAAAAATGATAATTGATACAAACACCTTAAAGGAGCAAACTTCATTTCTAGTTGGTCAAAATTTCTAGAGTAACCAAAATGACTTATGTACATACATACGTAATATACTGACTTCATGCGTGCTTCTATGCAATGATAAACCAATGAAAATAAAATAATAATGATTCTTTTACTTGACAAAATAAACTACAAGAATATTAAAGGTTCGCAAATGCATCCAGACGTGGTAATAAAATAAAGTTTAACGTGGTAACCATCTTCAATATCATAATCCGTATGGCAATTAAATTCATATAGTTGAAATATGTTAATATAGAAGAATTTTTTTAATATAAAATGGAATATAAACACTTGGTTCACCATCCATAAAACATATGATTAACAGAAAAGTGAACACAACATGTAACAGATGGTATAGGCAATACAAGGGTCCTGTTAAAGGAACAGCAGTGAAACATAACAGGTGCATCAACTAAACTTATTAACACCCCTACCCTATTTTCAAAACAAAAGAAACAACACTATATTGACCACCTATAAATAAAATAGAATTTATCACACCAGTAATCTACACTAAAGATAACAATATAAAATGTGTTCAGGATAGTGAAAATGGTTAGTTGAATGAAACCAGACAAGTCTCGCCACAACTAAAACTGTCCAGTAAATCAATTGTAACAAACTGTTTTAGAAAATATACACATCCATTACTAGTAATCACATTGAAATTAAATAATTAGTTGATAATATAGGGAAGCATATTTCACTAACAAGTATTCTACACTTGCAGCTTTCAAGACTTATCTCGGTTGCTTTCAAATTTCATACGCACCTTAATAAAATCAAACCTGAACATGGGCATTTGTTAAGTTGGCCAAAACAAACAATTTCACACGAGACTCTAATTTTACATTTATTTTAGTATGTTTCCTTTGGTTTGTTGCACATGCTGTTACATCTTGTTCAGGAGCTCAAAATAAAAATAAAAATGGATTCAATCTTCCACATTCAATTTAAAGCAAGACAGTAGGTGAATGACACAATATAAGTCTGGATATATAAACTAAATGACAATTTGCTTCTAATTTTATTCATGAAAGTGTATTCATCAATTCATACATTTCCAATATAGTTCAGGTGGTAAATGCTCACAGCAAACAATGGGGCAGGGGACACATACATGAGTATTGTTCAGAAATAGTTCGGTTTTTTTTTTCAATTCAGCAAGGGTGTAAGGCTTGACTATGTTCAGAAGTAAATAAGCTACTCATGTATATTTACGGGTTCAGATTTTATCATGGAAAAGGTCAAGGTAGCTCAAGCAAAACAAGGCCAAAGCAAAACTACATTTCTCAGTTTATCCCTTTTTGTACAGTTAAATATACTAAGACAATAGTGTATTAACAAAGCAGGAAGTTGCAGAAACAAGAACACACAGCCAACAAAGAAAATCAACCCAACTAACTAATTTACTCCAGTTCTATCGAAGTTAAATCAAGCGTAGTATGGTTCTCATCCGTACTCTGTTCAAGCATTTAATTGAATAAGTGAAAAACAGTTTGAAGATAGTGGATGGCATCAACAGGTCAAATGCATATCTATTCTTTATCAAACATGCCAAGTGTATAAAGTATCGGTTCTTACCAGTATCAATTTTTTCCTACTGTAAAAAGACAGAGCCACTAATTTATATACAACATCAATCAATTTGCCGCAAGAACAAAGCAACCAAACATCACTATTATATCCAGTTGAAAATTGAAGTCAACTACTTGAGATAAGATTAATCGCGAGTGAGGCAACTCACCTTCGCAGCAATGGAAGAAGGCGCAGCAATGAATCTGCAACAGACGAGGTGGAGCTTCGATCTGCTGAGCGGCTCCAGCAGCGATGAACAGGTAAAGCTCGGCTTCGATTTGAAGAAAGTGGATGTGATTTAGGGTGGAGGTGGTTACGATTTATGGCAGTGAATTCTGATTGGAGTAGCAGTGGAGTTAGGGTTGCAAGAGGAATGGTGCTACTTTGATTTAGGGATTTGGGAATAGAAATCATGGTGGTCACATATTTTGGGAAAGTTTTGATATTAAGGGAGGATTGATTTGCTGCTTTGCTATTTGGGGCGGATGCCATTAAAAGTGAAAACAGAGAAGCGGATTTTTACTGAAGGAATTTGGGAAAATCATCATGATTTAAAGATGAATTGGATGATGATAAGATCAACGTAAATTCAATAGGTTAGGGTAGTTGCGCGAATACAGGTTAAGGTCGGCTTAGTTTATACTAGGGCAGTTTGTAATTTGGGGAATATTTATTTATGTTAAATTTAATATTAATTCTACCTTGAATACCCCGAACCGCTCAAAATATGTACTGCAGCACGACCTCTAAATGCGATAAAAATAATACGTACCTCTTCGTCTTTACGTTTTGAACTCAATAAAATTAGACTGGTTGTAATCTGACAACATTATTTTAGATTTCAAATTATTTATTGATTCCGTTGTCCACCGACAATTCCATTTGATTTAAAATGAAAATTTTCATTTTCTTTATATAATCGAATACAGACATATTCAAAGCAATTTTTATATATTTCAACAAATTAGACTCCCATTTATCTAACGTTAATAATGTTTATTTTCAAATTCAATCGTTTATATTTTCAATTGGGTTCCGATACAGATTTAGTTCAAATATCCAACAACTTTTCTAAATTAACTATCGAATTCAATCCATACACAAAACAATATATAAAATTTTAAGTTTCAAATCCCAATATCAATATAAATTTGATTATTCATCGTTAAATCTTTAATTAATCTGATATTCAATTGTCGAAATTTCTGGGATGTTACAATCTCCCCCCTTTAAAAAAAAAAATTTGTCCCCGAAAAGGAAAGATTGTTAGAGTTACATTAATGTATACTTCAAATTTCCATATTCGTGTTGAAATTTCCCATACTAATTTAAATATCGATATTTAAGCTATTGATCCTCATTATTTACCATCATATTCAATTAATTCGAAAATTCAAATTTCCTTTCAAAATTAATCTCTTCTATCGACATTTATTTATCCATTGTTCCACTTATTCTTACATCCTCAGTTCAAACCATTTTCCTTTCATTCAATCCATTCCATTTTTCCAAACACTCCTTGAAGAGTGTAAATAGAATCCCCTACTTAAGTTATAAGTTGTTGACTTGAAAATTTCTCAAAATCCGAACCTTTTATAATTTTACAGAAAATATTGGTATTATTACTCTGAAATTCTCTTTCTTATTTATTAAGTTGGGTATATTTAAATTTCAAATTATTGATTTGAAAATATTTGCTAACTCGAAGTTTGACAAGTACATTGTCGTTCCCACAGATGTTAGGCATACGCTGGCCAAACGCATGACTAAAATCTGCAAGTACTTAAATATTCTTATTTCAACTCCCAGTAAAAATATTTCAAAAATTATCTTTAAAAACAGATACAGAAAGTACCGATGTGATATCGATAATGTTGATTGTTCATGAATCGCAGGTACACAATGGTTTCGTCTGGATCCCCCAGAAAACATCCGTATCCGTTGGAATTCACTTCCCTGCGAATTTCGTCATGGACAGATCAATGGAAGATATTTTAGAATCTAAAGAAAATCTGAGGTCACTGAGCGTTGACTGCTTTATCTCAGGGTCATGGAAACCAATTATAGAATTATGAAGATACTTCCAAGTCATGAGGACAAAGCAAGTCGCAAAGACAAATCAGATCACAAGGACCCAATGCTGCATCAAACAGGTGGCTCCGCGTCACTAAGATATCTCAACATTGCGTGGCTCCATTCTACCTTTAGTAACTCTAGCGGTTACATCTCTTTCACTTGTAGATATGCCATATGAACCGCAGGTATACAATGGTTACGCTTGATTCCCTCAGGAAACATCCATACCCATAAGCTTTCACAGCTCTGCGGATTATGCCATTATCACGACTGTAGATCGCAGCAGACACAATGGTTATGCTTGGTTCCCCCAAGAAACATCCGTCCACCGTAGGCTATCTACAGCCCTATGAATTACGCTACACGGTCGTGTTCTTCAAGGAACAATGACAACTCGAGTTTTATGTCCGGACAACCTACCACCACCACCAGCACATCTCGCCAAGCTCGAAATTCAAAGGAGAAGGAAGGTAGTTCCCTTATTTTGCTTTGAAAACATATAATACTATATATAATATCTCATTTCATACTTCTCATAAATCATACATAAAATTCTCTTTCCAAATCATATTTTCAAACATCTCACTCTTATATAAATTCTATCATATAAGATTTCATTTCAATTCCCTTTCCTTCCAATCCAGTGGTTTTCAAATCCACAATGTTCTTTTCTCTCATATAATCTCTAAAAACTTCTATATTCAATATTTAAAATCGAATATCATCAAATTTCATTCCAATTTCAAATTTCAGTTTTGATTTCTTACTCAACTCGTCTATTTGATAACTTCTCAAACTCATATTTATGAATCTATGAACCAGTTTTTCCCCAATTTCCAAATTATCAAGTTCCTCACTTAATTTAGATCTTTATGCTTTCAAAATTTCAAAATTCTTACAACGAATTTTTCATTCACACCTTATTCCTCTTCCACATTCACATCCTTCAACTGTAAATTAGCAAGCAAACAATTTCCTAAGTATCAACCCCAAAGGCCGAAACCAATATCAGATCAACACTCAGAAAATTATTCAACTTAACCAATCTCTAGCCAGTTTCTAAATTCTTATCAAATCATTTCTTATGCAATTCTCGGATTCAGTTTACGAATCTACTTCTCTTACATTCTGTTGCTTTTCCTTCTCGTAGTTCGCGCCCTTCTGACTTATCAAACCACGTTAGCCTCTCCCAATTTAAAAAAAAAACACTTACAATTATCACATTTATTTTCTATAATTCTAGAAAATCTCTTATTAATATTTCCATATATTCACATCTTTATTTTCCATTGAAAATATACTTTACTCTTATAAAAACATTTCTAAATTCGTTATTTCAATTAAAACAGATGTTAAATAAAGTTTTTTGCTAATACTCATTAGCTCACTTCACTTAACCAATTCTTGCTGTCAAACCTTAATCATTTCTTTGTCAACAATGAAGTCAATCAAGTTGGGGTATATTTACCTCTCAGACCTTAACTAAACAAAATTATTAACTTCGAAATAGATCAAGTTCATAGCTTCGAAAACCCACAAATTATTTATTCTTGTAACTTCTGAATTCAAGTTAAAAATGTATTTCTTTTTCTAAAATCGTTGATAGTAAAAATAATTCATACTTTCGGCATATTTAGCTTTAAATTATACTTTACTCTTTAATCTGAATACATAAACAAATAATTAATATTTTATATATTATATTTTGATTAAAAATGGGAAGTAATTAGTATTTTCCTGAAATTCGACATAATTGTCTCCCACAAATAACTTCCTTTCGAACAATCTGTTATTCGATACCATATTCCGAGCTTCGGAAAAAATCTCACTTAATTTCTATTATGAATTTTCAAAATAATCGCAACGTACTGATCAACTTTGTAACACCCCACCTCCGTTAAGGTCACTCGCAAAGGGAATGCCTTAATTTTGGTGGAGCGTTTTTAGTAGACAGAATAGAAATTTATAAGACAGATAAAGTAGTACTTGAAAAATTTATAACTTTATTTACAACAGAAACAGAATGAGTTTTGGTTACATCTTTCAAAGTCACCATATCGGAATTCAAGTACATAAATATTGGTCTCGTACAAAAGCCTTCAGAATGCATAGTTTTTTAAAACCATAATCCCCAATATAAACTGCCACCGATAGATAGAGCCAAAGCCAAGCAATACTTCAACACTTCCAGCAGAGAGAATCTGAATCAAGCTCCTATGTTTCCACCCTGAAAACCTTGGGGGGAACGGAAAGAAAAGAGGCGAAACAAACTAGGTCAGACATAAGTCTGGTGAGTCCAGCGACTTTAAGCATATAAACATATTATAGTATCATGACATGTAAATAAAACTGGATGAGAGATAGCCATAACAGAAATAGCAAGTTAACAGAAGGAACGAAATGATATAGGCTAAGCTAATCTTTTCACTTCTCTGCACTAATGCTAGTATAACAGGATTAGGTGTTACCCTAATATCTAAACTGAAACAAAAATGGAAACAGAATAATTTCTACAGAAACA
The DNA here is from genome assembly GCA_030737875.1 of Allium sativum. Taxonomy (NCBI): domain Eukaryota; kingdom Viridiplantae; phylum Streptophyta; class Magnoliopsida; order Asparagales; family Amaryllidaceae; genus Allium; species Allium sativum. The sequence continues at coordinate 1,018,474,493 of CM060924.1, forward strand.
GAATGCTAGTAATGGGCCTTTACCACCCGACAGATAGAAGGTACAGAAGCAGAATACTAATAATGGGCTTTTACCACCCCAATGGACAGAAGGTACGGAAACAGAATACTAATAATGGGCCTTTGCCACCCAACTAATGGGACTTTTCCACCCCAACAGACAGAAGGTACAGAAACAGAATCGGAAACGGAATCAGAGACGGAAACAGAATAATCCTTATGGAAACAGAATGTCAAAATTAGGTGTACACTAGAAATGGGCCTTTACTACTCGAGCAGATGGTTCCACGCAGAAACAGATAGGTGTTACCACCCAACAGAAACAGATGGTACCTACAGAATAGAGAGAACTAGGTGTACCCTAATGTCTAAACTGAAACAGAAACGGAAACAGAATAATCTCTACAGAAACAGAATGCTATAATTAGGTGTACACTAGCAATGGGCCTTTACCACCCGAACATACGGTACCACGCAGAAACAGGTAGGTGTTACCACCCAACAGAAACAGACGGTACCAACAGAAACAGATAGAACTAATTGTACCCTAAGTCCTACCCCCAAGCGATCAGCTCCCTAATACATAAATACCCCGTGTCGGCCCCACAGTAGGGTGTATCACTCCCTAAAGTGGCAAACTATTGGCACAGACCTATTTACAGATATCACGGTGTCTTACATCCTCAGAGCAGACTGGATCCATGCACGCACATGACCCGGTTGGAACGCGCCATCAACACCCCTCGCCATTGTCAGAATGAACCGCTTATAATTAGTTCAGTAAGCGTGCCCGGACCCCTACATAGCGCGGGGTCAAAGTTTTGATACCAAAAAGGGTTACTGACTAATATGGGTTCCACACAACAGATGACACAAGTAATGCCCCTCCTACCTTGTCTCCCCAGACTAACAGATTTCGGATTAACTTGTTTACAGATTTCGGATAGAGTTCAGATTACTAGTTCACAGATCAGACAATCAAGTTAACAAGTTTTCAGATTAACAGATCAGATGTACGGATTTAACAGACTTACAGATTGTCTAACTTTGTATTGGGCCTACAAATTCACGAAACGGGTTGATTAGATTCATTAGTCCAGTTGGCTTTACCCTATCCACCCAACACGTTTTTAGACACCACATTTCTCTTAAATTTGCAATAATTAAATATTAATGCATAGACCTCTCACATTATGTCGGTAGCTTGTGGCCGCTGGATGTGCCGGGCGGTTCCGGGCAGACTTCTACCACAAGCTAGACCTAACCTCGTGTCTAAGCATATTTTAGTTATGCCTACGACCTCTCACATTAGACTGATAGTTTGCGGTTGCTGGTTAAGCCGGTTGGTTCCGGGCAGGCTTCTACTGCAAACAGAGTCTAACCTCGTGTCATAGCCAATTTCATCCCAATACAGATTTTATAGATATCAGACTAATTCTGTTCATTTAACAGATTAAACTTCTTTACTGGTTATAGCAGATTAATCAAAATTTCTTAGATCGAGCCTACGGATTTTCATACCCAAATTACAATTATTTAGCTTTCAATAGATTAGGCAATTCAACAGATAACAGATCTAGCAGATTAGGCGATTCAACAGATTAGCAGATTAGGCAATTCAACAGATAACAGATCTAGCAGATTAGGCGATTCAATATATTAGCAGATTAGGCAATTCAACAGATAAAAGATCTAGCAGATTAGGCGATTCAACAGATTAGCAGATTAGGCAATTCAACAGATTTAGCAAATAACAGATTAGGAAATTCAGCAGGTTATATATTTCTAAAATTCTATTTACATATTTTGCCTAATCATAAATTAAGCCTAAACTTACATGCCTAACTCAAGGTCATAATTCATAACATATGCCCAAACTTTTAGTTAAACTTTGCACCGTACAGAATATTCCACTACAACAAAAACACCATATTACAACTTTAATTTTACAATTGTGCGAAAAGCACAGTTGTAATAAATGCTTTTTTATAACTGTGCAAAACGCACTGTTGTAAAAAATGTTTTTTACAACTATGAAAAAAAAATCACTTTTGTAATAAACATATATATCACAACTTTTCTTTTTTGTCTATTGTAATAACTAATATATACAAATTAATTTCTGATAATTAATAGTTAATTAGAAAGTTGTTTAAACTTATTTTTAGTAACTCTTTTTTCTATTTCTTGTATTAGAGAGCTATTAAATATTAATAACAACTTATATTTAATAATTAGTAATATTAACATTTAAGAATAATTCATATTCAATAATAAATTTACAAATTAATATCAAATACTATTAATTACTATTAGATTAGATAAAATCTGCTTAATTGATGATTAATAAATAATAGTTACTTTTTAAAAATTACTATTAAATATTTAATAGTATATAATCAATAACATTTACATAATAATTAACTTTTAATAGTTGGAATTCAATTATCACTTTGAAGAAATAGGTAATAATTAATAATAACTATTATTAATCAGTAATATTTAATATTTTAGTAAAAATCAACTCTCAAGAAATTCATATTATATTTAATATAAAATTTTACTTATTAATTCTAAATTATAATTGTGAAATTCTTAATATGCCATATGCAAATCTGGGTTCATCGTATTGCAAAAGGATGAAATTCTGGCGCGGGAAAAATGATGTCTTGGCTCCAAAACAAAAATTAAGATGTTTTTTGTCACTTGTAATTAATTCTTTTTTTTTCAATTCGTTCTAACAATGTTTTGGCTCCAAAACAATTTTTTTGGCCCCAAGTCCAAATTTTAACATATATTCACCGCTCTGTCCCTTTGAAAATCTAAATTTAATTTCGCCAAATTAACACACTTCTTCTCTATTCCTTCATCTTCCTCATCAAATATTCTCAAATCAGCCCCAAAGTCTGAAAACTCGGCCTCCACCTGCAGATCCCGCCTCCACCTTGCTTCTCCCTCCGCCTCTCCTCAGCCCTACGTTGCATCTCCGCCTTCACCTTACACCTTCTCATAACAAATCTGCACCAGAGAGCGAGCCACACCCTCGCATCCAAGCTCCCACTCCACTGAATCCACCCATGGTTTATTCTCCATAGCTTCGGTGAGAAGGAAGAACTGGTTTGAGGTATATTGGTTTTATTTGTTGTTATTTATTAGGTTTACTGGGAGGTATCAAAGCCGGGAAAACCTACCTATGCCTTTTTATTGTCTTTTTTGTGTGTGAAGTAATTGCTTTTAGTATGGAAACCTAGACCTTTTTATTTGTTGTGAAATATATTCTTTTATTGCTATTAAATCTTTGATGATTGCAGTGTTGTTTCGTTTTGAGAAAATTTTGTTGGTTTTGGTAATATAGTCATTGAAGTGGTATGCTTTGCTTACACGTAGGTTTAAGGTTTCTTTTGAAGATTGCAAATTGTTTTCTCTGAACAATGTTGGTGCAGTGACCAATGCTTAATTTATTACTCAGACATTTGTTATGTGGCATGAACGTGTGTACAATGATACGATATGTTACCTTGAAGTGGTATATTTTTCCTTCTAAACTTTAAGAAGATATATAGGAGTTTCTATAAAGTTAAAAGTGATAAATCTGATAGCCGATGTAATGTGGTGTTATTTCACAGATTATTTTACATGGGAGAATACTGATAATTTATTAGTTAATCCAAAATTTATTAGTTAATCCACAATGGATCAACTTACGAATAGACTAGTGGATTAACATACTAAAGTCAATTATGCGGATGAACTAAGAAAATTAGTGGATGCAAATGAAAATTTTCATTGTTTAAATGAACCTTGCATGAGGCCTCCTATCCAGGTTCCACACTTGTGTACATTTGAAAATAGATGAATTGCTTTGCACAACAATATGCTAAGTCTACAGTCAAACATTCATTTGAATTTGTTTTTTCTCATGCTGCTTTCTGTCGAGAAAAGTTTTGGTCTAACTTTATCATATAAACATTTGACTTAGGGTTCATTTTTCTCATTGTTGAATCTCTAGCTCAAAATATTATTCATCCCATATCATGTGTTATGCAGAAGTTTTAACACTTAGTTCAGTTATGCTGTTATTAATTATTAATAATTTAACAAAAAACAATGTACTAATTATTTGTTTTTATTTATAGCTCAAACGCACTAACCAAATCGTATGTGAACTTGATGACAAGCGACGAATCTCTTTTGGCGGAATTCTACCCCAAAGGTAAAGATAACAGTTCATGTTTCTTTTTTTAATGAAAATTTTCAAGTATGGCACATGAGCTTATTACAGTGTTTGTAACTTTGTAGTGTTGCTGCGTTATCTCTTATGCTTGGTGTATCGGCTTGTTTGAGGCCAGGTGTTTCTCTGGTTGATGTGTATTGGTCTGTAGTATTGCTATGTTGAAGCTGTGGTTCTTATGCTATTGGGGTGACTTGAGATGAAGTAATTATCTTTAGGATTTCTTGATGCATCAGCTTCGATTGGCAGCTTGCCTCCTCATAGTTGCAAGTCAAGGAACTCAACTTAATGGTATTGCAAGTGAGTCTCTCATGTCATGTTTCCAGGCCTGTTTGTTCGGAAGTGTTTTTTTGTGTCATTGTTGTTTGATGTCAAGCACGCAAGTTGGTGTATGATCATGTAATAATACGCCAAATATTTTCTAAACATTATTGTTTGTAATATTGAAAATTTGAGTATTTAAATAAATTAGTTTGCAAATAAATGTAATATTTGTTTTTCTTATGACGTATCGCTATATTTAGTGTATTGTTCATTTCAGCTGCAAAAGATGTTTATTTTTTTTTAAAATGCAACTGTCAATCACAATGATGCATAACAGTTGTAGTAGATATTATTACAACGGTGCATAACTGTTGCAATAAAGTTTATTGCAACAGTGGAAAAAAGTTGTAAAATATACATATTACAACGGTGTTGAAACGGCGCAAAAAAGTTGTAAAAGATTTAAGTCTATTACAACTTCTTAATACACGACGGTTAGCCCACCGTTGTAAAATGTATATTACAATAGTGTTCCACCGTTGTAATAGGGCCATTTTGTTGTAGTGTTCTCTAAAAGCCCAAATCATGATATACCATATGAATTATGCCAAATTATAGCCTTTAATGCCAAATATTCAAAAATCCACTTTTAGGCGTGTTCACGTTGATAGTTATCCTATTATAATATAGGTCTCTACACCTAAGTCACATATTCCTTTTTCAAGTCATGAATCGTTATATAAAATTTACCCCAAAAGTCTAGATCTTTAAATTATAACATCTCAAAATCAGATCTTAATTTTTTTATGCATTATGTCCCTAAGTTTCAAGTCACACGTTATCATACAATGATTTTTCTTTTTCCAAATTACAGAGTATACACAGATCTAGATTTAATTTACAACATATGTCCATTTCTCAAATTAGTCAAAGATCAGTCATGTCCAATTATGTATTATCCATTATTTGTCCCAAAATTTAGCGTTCGTGCGTTAATCTCTTATGATATTCGGTGCAGGCTTGTGGTAGCCTGGCTATAAACAAAAAGGAAGAAAGAGGGAACAGATACAGAACAGTCACAGTCAAGATAGATCCACAGAAAAGTATGCATAACCTCAGATCCGGATTCACAAAAATGTCAAGATAATTACTAAGTTTCATATCTGAAAATAACTGTACTCACAAAAAGGGAACGATTCTTGATTTCTGGGATCTGTATTCTGACACTGAATAGTGCTCCTTTGGCGTAGACTACCGATTAGATTAGAAAATAGTTGTCCTCTTTTAACTCTATTCAGATGGGAAGAAGATGCACTAGTTCTAGTTTTGATTCTAGCAGAGTAGCGACGCCATTTTTATTTTTAATTAGAATAGGGGCAGAGTATAGGCAGAATGAAATTATGTGGAGAGAAAGCTAGGTTTGGGGGTGTTTAAATAGCATAGGGGTCATGAATCTGGTCAGAACGGGCGTCTAAATACAGAAAAATGCATCTGTCCACGGATCTAGAAATAGGGGGGAGGTCAACCTTAAGGTCGACCCTAGTGTAGACCTGTTTACACAGGTCAACCCCCAGGTTGACCCTAGTGTTGACTTGGGTCCTGGGCGGGAATTTTCCCGCCCAGCCCGTGTGTCTGTTTTGAATTTCGAATCTGAATTTTTGAATTTCTGGCTGGTTTTTACTGAAACTTCCGAAGGCCATATCTTCTTCATACGGAGTCCGATTTATGCAAACTTGGACTCTATTCCAAGCAGAATTTCGAGATGAACGCAATGACATAACCCGTTTCCCTTAATTATTTTTTTACAATTTAATTATTCTCTTATTTGTCACTCTTATTTTCACAGAAAATACGGGGTGTTACATTCTCCCCTCCTTAAAGGATTTTGTCCCCGAAATCTTCAAGTTAAGAAGAATGTGTCCTACCATCCAGTCACCTATCTACTCAACTGTAATAACCCGGAAATTCTGAACCAGTTTAAAATTTTTATTTTGGCAATTTTAATGAATTTTGAATATTTAAAATGGATTATTTTAAATATTATCGACCGGAAAATTTATTTTGAATATAATTCGAACGTATATATTTATACGCGTCGTCGTTAGAATATAAATATTTATATTAAATTATAAATAGAATTGAAAATGGCGCGGTAGTTCGATAATTCGGTTTCAAACTTCAATTGAACGTACCGGGTGCAAAACAATCCAGATTTTAGTGAAACCAAAAACATTAGGATCTAATTGAGGATATCTTTCCAACGAATCCGAAGAATCAAAATTTCATAGCGGGAATCAAAAGATATGTCCAGTTGAAAATTCTGAATAGTCGCTATGGAATTCAGGCCCTTAAAAATGGGAATTTTGCAAACGACCTCGGATTTCGACGAAACTACTTTCGTTGGGTCCGTGATGTTAAGTTATTGCTAGATTCCAAATTTCATAATTTTTCGAATCAATGTGTGAGCGTGGCAAAGGAAAACGCGTTTGACCAGTTTCAGTTGATTTTAATCGACTGGAAAATGGCCATTTTTCTAACGGTCTCAGAATTCGACGAAACTAGTTTTGTTAGGACCGTATCGTCAATATGAAGCTAGAAAATATTTTTCTGGAATTTTTCTAGTTAGTATGTGACCCCGGTAAATTGAAATGCACGTTCAAATTCAATATATAGAGTTATATGTTGATTTTGACGAAAACTGATTGTAACAGCCGAATCAGCTTGCGATATGTATCCCATTGTGTTCAGAATGGGGGTAAAACGCTATCGACGATAGGCGATGGGCCTCGTTTTGAGGTCGAACATAAAAGTTGCTTTTTGGTGAAAATAAAATAATTAAATAAATTGAAAATTAAAGATTCTCTCTTCATTCCCTTAACCCGTTCTGGCCCCCCCTTTTCTTTTCATTCTTCAGTTCGATTTAAAAAAAAGAAGAGAAAAACCCTAAATGGATCGACGCGCCTACCCCCAGGCGGCGCGCCACCGCGTTCGAAGCCCCCCCCCCCGCCGCCGCATCTTCCCCTCCCTCCATCGACCGCGCGACGCAATCGAAGCCCCCCCCGTTCGTCAGCCCACGCCCCTGAACCCCGCAACACCCCTCCGCCCTCCTCTGAAATGCGCCGCCCCAACCAAAACCCCAAATCGATTTGAGAAAACCCGCCTCCAACGACGACCAGCGAAGCCCCGACCCTGAGTACCTCCGGCGCCCACCAACACCCTCGGGACAACGAGCATTTCCCCTCCTCCTTCGAGCAATGTAAGTTTTTACATAAAGAAACCCTTATTTAAAATTAGTTTTTCCCATTTGTAAAGTATATGCTAAGATAGGAATTTTATATATGAAAAGGTATGATTTTTATTGTTTGAAAAGTAATAAAAATATGGTTTTTATATTTTTAAAGTATTAAAAATATAATCTTTACTATATAGATGATATAAAAATATGATTTTTATATTTTTAAAGTATTAAAAATATAATCTTTACTATATAGATGATATAAAAATATGATTTTTGTTTGTGTAGAGAATTAAAAATATAATTTTTACATGATAGAAATATTAGAAATATCATCTTTATATGAGTAGCAAAATAAAGATGTGATTTTTATAATGATATATTTGAAAAGGCGAAATCTTTATTTTTATAAAGGCGAAATCTTTATTTTTATAAAGGCGAAATCTTTATTTTTGAAAAGGCGAAATCTTTATTTTTGAAAAGGCGAAATCTATATTTTTGAAATGGAATTTTTATCTATATGACATCGAAGAAAAAATTCGATTTTTTATATATTGAATAGCGAAGTAAAAATTCGATTTTTATATATTGAATAGCGAAGTAAAAATTCGATTTTTTATATATTGAATAGCATAGTAAAAATTCGATTTTTATATATTGAATAGCAACATAAAAATGTGATATTTATATATATAGTGGCTACGGGCAACGAAGATGACAAAGATGCGATAACGACGAAGATTTCTATAAATGAAGTGTCGTGAAGTGGGATAGCTATTGGTGAGAATTTCTCACCTTTCAATTTCATTTTCTAGTTATATATATATACTAGGATGCAGACGGTGCTTAGTAGCACCCGACACAATCGTCCACAGACCATGGACTTGTTTGTTTGGTTGTGTAGTTGGTTAGATTATTTGAATTGAATTGTTTGGTGAAATGAAATTGATTTGATTGATGTGTGAATGGCATGGGCCTTCACTAGACCGGGGATAAGGCTAGGCCTCGTCCCGTTTCTAGTATCGTGCCGTTATGCCGCCGAAATTTCCTAAAATAAGTTAGAAAAATAAAAGTATCATTTTTATTTGTAAACGAACTGAATAAAAATCCATGCGTTAAAATAAAATATTTTATCGTTAAAAATATAATTTTTAGCGTGAATGTGAATAAATAAATATTTATAAACAAATCGACCGATTTGTTTATATACACTGATTTGACTGATATTGATTGGGTCGATAAATTTTACACATCGTCCAACTGCACAAATAAAATCTGTGTTTGATTTTTTGAAACCCCACACGGGTGTTGGGATGAAATTTGAAGTTCACTCATCCTGATTGATTGAATATGTCGATCGATTGATTGACAGGCTGTGATAAGCGTTATATATCTGTATTTGATGCTTATACAGTGTAGTGCACTTTGGTTGATGGTTGGTTATTTTTCAATGCTATTATATACGTGTGATGTATGAAAATCCATATAATTAACATTATATGGTGATTGATTGGGCCTCATTCCAATTTAGAAAATAAAGAATATTATAAAAGAAAGGTTCATGTGTTGACAGTACTCATCCGTTGAGATTAGTCATGTGTTGAACGAAATATTTTAATAATAAAATTTACATCTTTATCAATATAAAATAAAGGTTCATGTGTTGACAGTACTCATCCGTTGAGATTAGTCATGTGTTGAACGAAATATTTTAATAATAAAATTTACATCTTTATCAATATAAAATAAAGGTTCATGTGTTGACAGTACTCATCCGTTGAGATTAGTCATGTGTTGAAAGAAATATTTGAAATAAAGTATTTGAAAAGGAAATATTTGAAAAAGAAATATTTGAAGTAAAATATTTGAAAAGGAAATATTTGAAAAAGAAATATTTGAAATAGAATATTTGAAAATAGAAATATATGAAGCCGTGTAGATTAGATTGACGCCATTTTGACGTGAACGATATTTATATCGATTTTATTCATTTTAAAATGAATATTGAAAAGTGATTTCGAAATCGAATATTTCGAAATGAATTTGATTCAAATAGAAAACAAAATGAATTTAATTCAAATAGAAACCAAAACGAATTTGATTTGAATAGAAAACGAATTTGATTTGAATAGAAAATGAATTTGATTTGAATAGAAAACCAATTTGAATTGAATCGAATAGAAAAGCAATTTGAATTGAATCGAATAGAAAACCAATTTGAATTGAATCGAATAGAAAACCAATTTGAATTGAATCGAATAGAAAACCAATTTGAATTGAATCGAATAGAAAACCAATTTGAATTGAATCGAATAGAAAACCAAAACGAATTTGAATCGAATAGAAAACCAATTGGAATTGAATCGAATAGAAAACCAATTTGAATTGAATCGAATAGAAAACCAAAACGAATCTGAATTGAATTGAAAACGAATTCGAATTGAAAACGAATTGAATTGAATTCAAATTGAATTGAAATTTGAATTGAATAGAAATGAATTTTAAAACGAATTTATAAGGAAAAATTCAATTTTGATTTGAATTGAAATGAAAGTTGAAATTGTTTTTGAAACGAATTCAAACTATTTATAAAATTCGTTTTAAATAGAAATCGACAAAATATATATTATATATATTATATATATAATATAATGGCCTAAATAGAACGCGCCGCGCCGCGGTAGTTCGTGAATTTCGACCATTGATTTCGAACGGACATTACGGGAGATCCGACCGTCGGATTCTCCTAAAACCGGAACCGTTGGGTTCATATCGAAAAGGGCTTTCTAACGAATATTTGAAATTCAAAATCTAACGGTTGGATTTGGAGATACGTCCAAATCAAATTTGAAAAAGGTCGCTATAAGTGCAGTTCGATGGCCATTGTTGGAATTCGACTGTACGGGCCTTGATAAAATTATTAAATATATCAATAATTTGTGTAAAATCATAAGAAATGATTTGGGAAAAGTTGGGATGAAAAACTCCATATTTGAAAAGATAAAAATGGATTTTTATCGAAATGAACTAGTTTTGAACTAAATTTAAAACCCAATTATTTTTAAATAAATAAATTAGATTTAAAAAGGGGTTTTAAATAATCTGAATTTCTAATATATTTGATTGGATTTGAAATGGGTTTTAAATAGAATTGATCTGTGGGTTTATCGTGAACTGTGTTTTAAATGACATTGGTTCTTTAACCCAGAAAAGGGAGTTTTAATGAATCTGCAATTAGATTGAAATGTAAATTGATAATTTAAATTATCAAATTTAGAAATGAGCGAGAATGGAGTATCACCAGTTTTGCTCCAAAACGATAGTTAAATCTTTAATTAGATTTGAACATGAAATGGTAATTAATTTTACCGGTAACACTATGGTATTAGATATGGAGTATCACCAGTTTTGCTTCATGGGATGAATAGGTTGGGATTGGGAAATAAAATAAATAATTACTTCGGTACGGTTCGCTAATCTCGACTAGTTTAGAAAACCATAATTTGGTTTGAAATGACATCCAAAGGAAGATTAAAGGATAAATTTTAAAGAATTTATCTTGGATAAAATTAATGGGAACCTTTCCCCTAGGAATGTGATTTTGGGAATAAAAGAATATTCTGGATTGGAATGAGGCGTATGTTGTGTTTCTGTAACATTTGTTTTTAATATACGCGGGTTGTTCGGAAAGTCCGGGTTTATACCCATTCTGAATAACCAATTCGACGATAAGTCGAAGATGAAGACGGTGGTTGAAGACCGGAAGTCTTCACATCGTTTGGGTAATTACTGACGATCCTGATTGGGCTGTACACCCAAGAGGATGGAAATAGTTGGTGGTCGTCCAGACGTACTTGGAGATGGATGGATATGCGAGAAAAGTGCCTCCAGTTTCGTTCAGGCCCAGAACGAACTTGTAAATGGATTGTGTGTCTGACATTGGATTTTATTCTGTGTTGATTGATTTCTGTTAAATATATATCTGTTTGGCGGCGGAGGATTTATTCTCTTGCTTAACGCCCTTCTCTGAGACGTACGAGCTTAGAGGTTATATATCGATAGATATCAATCGCATGGCATGAATTGCCTGTGTGGCACACTGAGTTGCATGGATCAAGGCTTCTGTTGAAAAGCAAAGTCTTGTGGTTGATGATCAAAGCACGGCCTTTGTGGCGTAGCTTTGTGTATAGCGTGGATTCGCGAGCCTCACACCTCGGTATGAGTCAAAAACGGGATAAGGACCCAAGGAGTGCATGACGTTTCTTTCTAGCTATGGTGGTGTCAGTGACTTACCAGCCCTGACATTTATATACTTTTCACCTATGTGGTTGTTGGAATGCGAGGCGCCTCGATTATAGGTCTGTAAGGACCGGGAAACGTGTGTTCAGGCATAATTAATCCTCTAACGTAAGTGAGGACCGGCCTTGGAGGATCCAGGATTGCCCAGAATGTGTAGTCCTGAGACATTTGCTATAGTGTCTCGAACGCGGAGAGGAGCTTGCCCCTTGCCTTGACTCATGACGGAAATCCAATTTCCAATACGTGTATTGCAGTTTTAATTGTAGAACTAGTATGCCGACATGATATATGGTACCCATGCCGTCTATGATTTATAGTTATGATTGAAATTGTTTTGACACTATACACTTATTATAGTATCAAATGATTTGTTTTAAACGTACCAAGCATGTTTGGCTATTATAAGAGAAAACCCTATCCTCCGGCTTGCGTTGCATTGTGTGATGGGACCTGGGTCTTATAATAGCTTCATTTTTCGAAAAAGCATTGCGTTGTCTTTTCTATGCACTGGTATTCTTGGGAGGAAACCCGTTCCGTGTTATACGGCGTGGTCCCTTGAATTACTCTCTTTTAAAGTAAAATTTTAAATAACTATTTTAGTTCTCACACCAGTCACATGACTGACCTGGAGTTTATTGTTTTAACCTAAACTCTGGGTGCCCCTATTTTCCGCACGGGCAGCTAGTAGTTTTGGTTTTGCAGATTTATATTCACAGGATCTTGATTTACAGCTGGAACGATGCTCGGGAAGCTCTGTATCCGTATATCACCTTCAGTTGTGCTTTGTATTATTTTCCGCTGCTATGTAATTTATTGTAATCTCTGATATTTATTGAATGTAATTTATTCAATTATACTATGTATATTCTTGTATCTGATGGAATTGTTGTAATAGCAATGGAAATGTTATTCCGTCTGCGTTCTTTTGTGTGTTGTTCTCAAGGTAATCCGGGCTTTCCTTCACGGGGAAGTTACGGGCAATCACAGTTGGTATCAGAGCTTTGGTTTACAGAGCTCGAGAACAAGACACATTAGAACCATACGTAAGAATTCATCAGATATTGGATTAGTAATATCCAATTAGAATGACTCGTTAGAGATAGGATCAGTAGTATCCTAGAACGAGTGTGAAGAGTATATTTTTCAAATGAGAACAATTTTGTTTTGAAAATTTAAATCACTTTATTCGTATTTGAATATTTATTTATTTTGAATTTGGACAATCTAGTATATAAAGGTTTTGCATATATGCGTCATGAACGTATATTCGAAGTTTTAATATACTAGATAGATATAGAGTCACACTCTAGTCGCCCGGACATGGTCCTGATGATGAAGTATATCATCACCAGTACTTATTTTCGAGTGACGAAGGTGTGATATCTATATATTTCCATTAGACTGGTGTGAGAACCAAAACCAATATAGCTAGATTTATTTGTTGTGAATTGGCATCAAAACATGATTTTTGTATATGTATCAAATTTATGAATTTGAAACTCTAATTCACTAATTGATTGATGTTTGTGTTGTTTGCTTATTTGTTTGCTAATTTTGAACCATTTAGCCTAATATAATCAAATATTGGATTGTATTGAAAATTTGTCGCATTTGCTTGCATATACATATACTTACATTGAATAGGTCATAGCAAGGAGGCTAGAGCAGAAAATAAAATTTGTTTGCCCGACAAATAGGTACATGTTTACTGTGTAATTTACTGTTTTGTTTGGGTGATGATGATTTTATGAGCCTATTGGCTAGCCTCTTGGCTTTTTCTTTTTCTTTTTGAGATCAGAAGGCCTATATGGCAATTTCGGGATTTTCCCGTGGCTCCCGGTGCAGGGGAGGTTATGGCGAAATTTTTCGAAAATTTAGGGTGTTAGCCAAATTTTTGAAAATTTGAAAAGTCTCAGAAACTGAAAAGTTGGAGAATGGAAGCCAGATTGAACGTAGAGTTGATTGATCAAACCACTTTCGACTTTGTTCCTTTTCGGGGACGAAAAGTTTTAAGTGGGGGAGATTGTAATAACCCGGAAATTCTGAACCAGTTTAAAATTTTTATTTTGGCAATTTTAATGAATTTTGAATATTTAAAATGGATTATTTTAAATATTATCGACGGGAAAATTTATTTTGAATATAATTCGAACGTATATATTTATACGCGTCGTCATTAGAATATAAATATTTATATAAAATTATAAATAGAATTGAAAATGGCGCGGTAGTTCGATAATTCGGTTTCAAACTTCAATTAAACGTACCGGGTGCAAAACAATCCGGATTTTAGTGAAACCAAAAACATTAGGATCTAATTGAGGATATCTTTCCAACGAATCCGAAGAATCAAAATTTCATAGCGGGAATCAAAAGATATGTCCAGTTGAAAATTCTGAATAGTCGCTATGGAATTCAGGCCCTTAAAAATGGGAATTTTGCAAACGACCTCGGATTTCGACGAAACCACTTTCGTTGGGTCCGTGATGTTAAGTTATTGCTAGATTCCAAATTTCATAATTTTTCGAATCAATGTGTGAGCGTGGCAAAGGAAAACGCGTTTGACCAGTTTTAGTTGATTTTAATCGACTGGAAAATGGCCATTTTTCTAACGGTCTCAGAATTCGACGAAACTAGTTTTGTTAGGACCGTATCGTCAATACGAAGCTAGAAAATATTTTTCTGGAATTTTTCCAGTTAGTATGTGACCCCGGTAAATTGAAATGCGCGTTCAAATTCAATATATAGAGTTATATGTTGATTTTGACGAAAACTGATTATAACAGCCGAATCAGCTTGCAATACGTATCCCATTGTGTTCAGAATGGGGGTAAAACGCTATCGACGACAGGCGGTGGGCCTCGTTTTGAGGTCGAACATAAAAGTTGCTTTTTGGTGAAAATAAAATAATTAAATAAATTGAAAATTAAAGATTCTCTCTTCATTCCCTTAACCCGTTCTGGCCCCCCCTTTTCTTTTCATTCTTCAGTTCGATTTTTTTTTAAAAAAAAGAAGAGAAAAACCCTAAATGGATCGATGAGCCTACCCCCAGGCGGCGCGCCACCGCGTTCGAAGCCCCCCGCCGCCGCCGCATCTTCCCCTCCCTCCATCGACCGCGCGACGCAATCGAAGCCCCCCCGTTCGTCAGCCCACGCCCCTGAACCCCGCAACAACCCTCCGCCCTCCTCTGAAATGCGCCGCCCCAACCAAAACCCCAAATCGATTTGAGAAAACCCGCCTCCAACGACGACCAGCGAAGCCCCGACCCTGAGCACCTCCGGCGCCCACCAACACCCTCGGGACAACGAGCATTTCCCCTCCTCCTTCGAGCAATGTAAGTTTTTTTATAAAGAAACCCTTATTTAAAATCAGTTTTTCCCATTTGTAAAGTATATGCTAAGATAGGAATTTTATATATGAAAAGGTATGATTTTTATTGTTTGAAAAGTAATAAAAATATGATTTTTATATTTTTAAAGTATTAAAAATATAATATTTACTATATAGATGATATAAAAATATGATTTTTATATTTTTAAAGTATTAAAAATATAATCTTTACTATATAGATGATATAAAAATATGATTTTTGTTTGTGTAGAGAATTAAAAATATAATTTTTACATGATAGAAATATTAGAAATATCATCTTTATATGAGTAGCAAAATAAAGATGTGATTTTTATAATGATATTTTTGAAAAGGCGAAATCTTTATTTTTATAAAGGCGAAATCTTTATTTTTATAAAGGCGAAATCTTTATTTTTGAAAAGGCGAAATCTTTATTTTTGAAAAGGCGAAATCTATATTTTTGAAATGGAATTTTTATTTATATGACATCGAAGTAAAAATTCGATTTTTTATATATTGAATAGCAAAGTAAAAATTCGATTTTTATATATTGAATAGCGAAGTAAAAATTCGATTTTTTATATATTGAATAGCATAGTAAAAATTCGATTTTTTATATATTGAATAGCATAGTAAAAATTCGATTTTTATATATTGAATAGCAATATAAAAATGTGATTTTTATATATATAGTGGCTACGGGCAACGAAGATGACAAAGATGCTATAACGACGAAGATTTCTATAAATGAAGTGTCGTGAAGTGGGATAGCTATTGGTGAGAATTTCTCACCTTTCAATTTCATTTTCTAGTTATATATATATACTAGGATGCAGACGGTGCTTAGTAGCACCCGACACAATCGTCCACAGACCATGGACTTGTTTGTTTGGTTGTGTAGTTGGTTAGATTATTTGAATTGAATTGTTTGGTGAAATGAAATTGATTTGATTGATGTGTGAATGGCGTGGGCCTTCACTAGACCGGGGATAAGGCTAGGCCTCGTCCCGTTTCTAGTATCGTGCCGTTATGCCGCCGAAATTTCCTAAAATAAGTTAGAAAAATAAAAGTATCATTTTTATTTGTAAATGAACTGAATAAAAATCCATGCGTTAAAATAAAATATTTTATCGTTAAAAATATAATTTTTAGCGTGAATGTGAATAAATAAATATTTATAAACAAATCGACCGATTTGTTTATATACACTGATTTGACTGATATTGATTGGGTCGATAAATTTTACACATCGTCCAACTGCACAAATAAAATCTGTGTTTGATTGTTTGAAACCCCACACGGGTGTTGGGATGAAATTTGAAGTTCACTCATCCTGATTGATTGAATATGTCGATTCGATTGATTGACATGCTGTGATAAGCGTTATATATCTGTATTTGATGCTTATACAGTGTAGTGCACTTTGGTTGATGGTTGATTATTTTTCAAAGCTATTATATACGTGTGATGTATGAAAATCCATATAATTAACATTATATGGTGATTGATTGGGCCTCATTCCAATTTAGAAAATAAAGAATATTATAAAAGAAAGGTTCATGTGTTGACAGTACTCATCCGTTGAGATTAGTCATGTGTTGAACGAAATATTTTAATAATAAAATTTACATCTTTATCAATATAAAATAAAGGTTCATGTGTTGACAGTACTCATCCGTTGAGATTAGTCATGTGTTGAACGAAATATTTTAATAATAAAATTTACATCTTTATCAATATAAAATAAAGGTTCATGTGTTGACAGTACTCATCCATTGAGATTAGTCATGTGTTGAAAGAAATATTTGAAATAAAGTATTTGAAAAGGAAATATTTGAAATAAAATATTTGAAAAGGAAATATTTGAAAAAGAAATATTTGAAATAGAATATTTGAAAATAGAAATATATGAAGCCGTGTAGATTAGATTGACGCCATTTTGACGTGAACGATATTTATATCGATTTTATTCATTTTAAAATGAATATTGAAAAGTGATTTCGAAATCGAATATTTCGAAATGAATTTGATTCAAATAGAAAACAAAATGAATTTGATTCAAATAGAAAACAAAACGAATTTGATTTGAATAGAAAACGAATTTGATTTGAATAGAAAATGAATTTGATTTGAATAGAAAACCAATTTGAATTGAATCGAATAGAAAAGCAATTTGAATTGAATCGAATAGAAAACCAATTTGAATTGAATCGAATAGAAAACCAATTTGAATTGAATCGAATAGAAAACCAATTTGAATTGAATCGAATAGAAAACCAATTTGAATTGAATCGAATAGAAAACCAAAACGAATTTGAATCGAATAGAAAACCAATTGGAATTGAATCGAATAGAAAACCAATTTGAATTGAATCGAATCGAAAACCAAAACGAATCTGAATTGAATTGAAAACGAATTGAATTGAATTGAAATTTGAATTGAATAGAAATGAATTTTAAAACGAATTTATAAGAAAAAATTCAATTTTGATTTGAATTGAAATGGAAGTTGAAATTGTTTTTGAAACGAATTCAAACTATTTATAAAATTCGTTTTAAATAGAAATCGACGAAATATATATTGTATATTATATATATAATATTATGGCCTGAATAGAACGCGCCGCGCCGCGACAGTTCGTGAATTTCGACCATTGATTTCGAATGGACATTACGGGAGATCCGACCGTCGGATTCTCCTAAAACTGGAACCGTTGGGTTCATATCGAAAAGGGCTTTCTAACGAATATTTGAAATTCAAAATCTAACGGTTGAATTTGGAGATACGTCCAAATCAAATTTGAAAAAGGTCGCTATAAGTGCAGTTCGATGGCCATTGTAGGAAATCGACTGTACGGGCCTTGATAAAATTATTAAAAATATCAATAATTTGTGTAAAATCATAAGACATGATTTGGGAAAAGTTGGGATGAAAAACTCCATATTTGAAAAGATAAAAATGGATTTTTATCGAAATGAACTAGTTTTGAACTAAATTTAAAACCCAATTATTTTTAAATAAATAAATTAGATTTAAAAAGGGGTTTTAAATAATTGGAATTTCTAATATATTTGATTGGATTTGAAATGGGTTTTAAATAGAATTGATCTGTGGGTTTATCGTGAACTGTGTTTTAAATGACATTGGTTCTTTAACCCAGAAAAGGGAGTTTTAATGAATCTGCAATTAGATTGAAATGTAAATTGATAATTTAAATTATCAAATTTAGAAATGAGCGAGAATGGAGTATCACCAGTTTTGCTCCAAAACGATAGTTAAATCTTTAATTAGATTTGAACATGAAATGGTAATTAATTTTACCGGTAACACTATGGTATTAGATATGGAGTATCACCAGTTTTGCTTCATGGGATGAATAGGTTGGGATTGGGAAATAAAATAAATAATTACTTCGGTACGGTTCGCTAATCTCGACTAGTTTAGAAAACCATAATTTGGTTTGAAATGACATCCAAAGGAAGATTAAAGGATAAATTTTAAAGAATTTATCTTGGATAAAATTAATGGGAACCTTTCCCCTAGGAATGTGATTTTGGGAATAAAAGAATATTCTGGATTGGAATGAGGCGTATGTTGTGTTTCTGTAACATTTGTTTTTAATATACGCGGGTTGTTCGGAAAGTCCGGGTTTATACCCATTCTGAATAACCAATTCGACGATAAGTCGAAGATGAAGACGGTGGTTGAAGACCGGAAGTCTTCACATCGTTTGGGTAATTACTGACGATCCTGATTGGGCTGTACACCCAAGAGGATGGAAATAGTTGGTGGTCGTCCAGACGTACTTGGAGATGGATGGATATGCGAGAAAAGTGCCTCCAGTTTCGTTCAGGCCCAGAACGAACTTGTAAATGGATTGTGTGTCTGACATTGGATTTTATTCTGTGTTGATTGATTTCTGTTAAATATATATCTGTTTGGCGGCGGAGGATTTATTCTCTTGCTTAACGCCCTTCTCTGAGACGTACGAGCTTAGAGGTTATATATCGATAGATATCAATCGCATGGCATGAATTGCCTGTGTGGCACACTGAGTTGCATGGATCAAGGCTTCTGTTGAAAAGCAAAGTCTTGTGGTTGATGATCAAAGCACGGCCTTTGTGGCGTAGCTTTGTGTATAGCGTGGATTCGCGAGCCTCACACCTCGGTATGAGTCAAAAACGGGATAAGGACCCAAGGAGTGCATGACGTTTCTTTCTAGCTATGGTGGTGTCAGTGACTTACCAGCCCTGACATTTATATACTTTTCACCTATGTGGTTGTTGGAATGCGAGGCGCCTCGATTATAGGTCTGTAAGGACCGGGAAACGTGTGTTCAGGCATAATTAATCCTCTAACGTAAGTGAGGACCGGCCTTGGAGGATCCAGGATTGCCCAGAATGTGTAGTCCTGAGACATTTGCTATAGTGTCTCGAACGCGGAGAGGAGCTTGCCCCTTGCCTTGACTCATGACGGAAATCCAATTTCCAATACGTGTATTGCAGTTTTAATTGTAGAACTAGTATGCCGACATGATATATGGTACCCATGCCGTCTATGATTTATAGTTATGATTGAAATTGTTTTGACACTATACACTTATTATAGTATCAAATGATTTGTTTTAAACGTACCAAGCATGTTTGGCTATTATAAGAGAAAACCCTATCCTCCGGCTTGCGTTGCATTGTGTGATGGGACCTGGGTCTTATAATAGCTTCATTTTTCGAAAAAGCATTGCGTTGTCTTTTCTATGCACTGGTATTCTTGGGAGGAAACCCGTTCCGTGTTATACGGCGTGGTCCCTTGAATTACTCTCTTTTAAAGTAAAATTTTAAATAACTATTTTAGTTCTCACACCAGTCACATGACTGACCTGGAGTTTATTGTTTTAACCTAAACTCTGGGTGCCCCTATTTTCCGCACGGGCAGCTAGTAGTTTTGGTTTTGCAGATTTATATTCACAGGATCTTGATTTACAGCTGGAACGATGCTCGGGAAGCTCTGTATCCGTATATCACCTTCAGTTGTGCTTTGTATTATTTTCCGCTGCTATGTAATTTATTGTAATCTCTGATATTTATTGAATGTAATTTATTCAATTATACTATGTATATTCTTGTATCTGATGGAATTGTTGTAATAGCAATGGAAATGTTATTCCGTCTGCGTTCTTTTGTGTGTTGTTCTCAAGGTAATCCGGGCTTTCCTTCACGGGGAAGTTACGGGCAATCACATCAACCATCATCCGCAAGAATCCATTGTCCTTAGAAAGCTTCTAATGTTGTATGAACATATGCAAAAGTGTGTGTTTATGTTCCTTATCTAATGCAAAGATCAGGCGGTCCACTGATTCAGTTGACCTCCTTAATGCGAATTATGTCAGTGCCATGAGTCCAACATGTATGCAATTTTCCTATTTGATACATATCATTTTTATATGAGTGCACAACTGTTCATTCATATGCAACATCCATGTGCTGAGTCAACTATTTTTCATCCACAAAATTGAAAAATGCACACACATCCATATGCAGTATGAGAGTGTTTTTGAGCCGATCTGGTGCCTAGTGTGTGTATATGCAACCACGAGCAACCACTAGCAACCACTTGCATCCACTTGCGACCATCAAACATAACATGTCTCAAACACATACTTACACCCATTAGTTTCTACCTAAAGGTCGAAGATTCGGTCGATAGGATAAAGTCGAGTGATAGAAGCAAGTACAATTAAAACAAAAGCTAGGTTCCCATTAGACATCGGTTTAAGAGAATAACCCCCTAAGTATCAACCCCGAAGACCAAAATCAACATTAGATTAACACTCAGAGAATCACTCCCATTAAACAAATGTCCAACTGGAAATCTACTTCACGCTTTGAATAAAAACCCCTATCCTTTTCAGAAATATTCAGATACCTACATACTACTGATACAGATCAGATTACCAAATGATTCTTAGGAAACTAAGCATGATAGAAACCAGAATATATGCGTCATAGTCAACTTAATGCGCAACACAAATATCCTCAAACCCCAACTTATCACAAACAGATGAGTCGTAACCCTCATGGGGTTTGAGACTATAGCGGAATCAGAAACAAGACTAGTATTAAAGTGCAGAGTTTCAATTACAGAATCAAAATGTTAGAATCATAAAGAGTTTTTAACTCCACAATCAGATAACGAAATTAAACCTTCTACAGAAAGTTTTCCTATTTCTATCCTATCCACGAGCCTCGAGGGTATTCGCCTGCCCTCTAGAAGTTGGTCTTGCCCTCTGCCCTCGTCCTTGTTTCTTTGGGCAGTCCCTAGTGAAGTGCCCTATATCTCCAAAGTTGAAGCAAGTGCCCTTCCTTTTTCTGCAATCCTTGTTCAGATGGGTCGAGCTTCCACAAGTAAAGCACTTCTTCTCCTTCTTGTCTTCAGACTTCTCATCCTTCTTTTGTGTTTCCTTTTTGGGCCCCGCCTTCTTGTTCTGTGGTCCTTCAAGCTTTTCTTCTTTCTTCTCACTTTTGGTTTCCTCTTTATGCATCAATGCCATGTCAACTAATTTCTCGAAGGTAGCCCCTATAGGAATGTGGGACATTGCCAATCCGTGTAGCGGCTCGTTCAAACCTTAGTGCCTTCTTATGCTGTGTATTTACCAAATCTAAGCCGAATCTTGCCAACTGATTAAACTTGTTGACGTACTCTCTCACTGATAAATTCCCTTGCTTCAACGCCAAGAACCTCTCTACGTATAGACTCTCTTCCGCTCATGAGAGAAATTTCATCTCGAACCTATGCCTGAAATCCATCCATCTCTCTACCGAACGCTCTCCATTTGTGGCCTCCCACCAAAAAGAAGCTTCATCCTTAAGCAACCATACCGCCAACTGTATCTTCTGACTATCGTCCACCTCGAAGAAAACGAACAAATCCTCAGTTTCTTTGAGCCAGTTCCTTGCCTCCACGAAGGATTCAGTTCCATTAAAGTTCTTCCCACCCATGGCTCGAAAGTCTCTACATATCTTCGGGAAAGTATTCACGCGTGGAGGAGGAGGAGGAGGAACCGCTGCAGCTGGGAGAGGAGGGACGTATGCTGGGCCCGCATCATTAGCCCTAGCTTCTAGGTACCTCCTGAACCAGCCAGGTATCGGTACGCCCTCCAGAAGGTTAAGATCCCAGACATGCTGAAACGAAAGAAAAGGAAAGATTTAAAATGTAGGATAGAAAGATAGGCTATGGCTTTGGGGATTATGTTTTTCAAAATAAACTCTACTTTTGAAAATACTTCCTTTTTAAACCTTTTTGAAAATAGTTTTCAAAAACTTTTTATCCAATCTGGTAACCTTCAGCTCTTATACCAAGTGTAACACCCCACCTCCGTTAAGGTCACTCGCAAAGTGAATGCCTTAATTTTGGTGGAGCGTTTTTAGTAGATGAAATAGAAATTTACAAGACATATAAAGTAATACTTGAAAATTTTATAACTTTATTTACAACAGAAACAGAATGGGTTTTGGTTACATCTTTCAAAATCACCATATCGGAATTCAAGTACATAAATATCGGTCTCGTACAAAAGCCTTCAGAATGCACAGTTTTTAAAACCATAATCCCCGATATAAACTGCCATGGAAAGATAGAGCCAAAGCCAAGCAATACTTCAACACTTCCAGCAGAGAGAATCTGAATCAAGCTCCTACGTTTCCACCCTGAAAACCTTGGGGGGGGGGGGACGGAAAGAAAAGAGGCGAAGCAAACTAGGTCAAACATAAGTTTGGTGAGTCCAGTGACATTCAGCATATAAACAGATAATAGTATCATGACATGTAAATAAAACTGGATGAGAGAGAACCTTAACAGAAATAGCAGGTTAACAGAAGGAACATAATGATATAGGCTATGCTAAGCTTTTCACTTCTCTGCACTAATACTAGTATAACAGGATTAGGTGTTACCCTAATATCTAAACTGAAATAAAAATGGAAACAGAATAATTTCTATAGAAACAAAATGCTAGTAAAGGGCCTTTACCACCCAAGAGACAGAAGGTACAGAAGCAGAATACTAATAATGGGCTTATACCACCCCAACAAACAGAAGGTACGGAAACAGAATACTAATAATGGGCCTTTGCCACCCAACTAATGGGCCTTTACCACCCCAACAGACAAAAGGTACAGAAACAGAATCGGAAATGGAATCAAAGATGGAAACAGAATAATCCCTATGGAAACAGAATGTTAGAATTAGGTGTACACTAGAAATGGGCCTTTACTACCCAAATAGACGGTACCATGCAGAAACAGACAGGTGTTACTACCCAACAGAAACAGACGGTACCCACAGAACAAACAGAACTAGGTGTACCCTAATGTCTAAACTGAAACAGAAACAGAATAATCTCTACAGAAACAGAATGCTAGAATTAGGTGTACACTAGTAATGGGCCTTTACCACCCGAACAAACGGTACCATGCAGAAACAGACAGGTGTTACCACCCAGCAGAAACAGATGGTACCAACAGAAACAGACAGAACTAAGTGTACCCTGAGTCCTACCCCAAGCGATCGGCTCCCTAATACATAAATACCCTGGGTCGGCCCTACAGTAGGGTGTATCACTCCCTAAAGTGGCAACCTATTGGCACAGACCTATTTACAGATGTCACAGTGTCTTACATCCTCAGAGCAGACTGGATCCATGCGCGCACATGACCCGGTTGGAACGCGCCATCAACACCCCTCGCCATTATCAGAATGAACCGCTTATAATTAGTTCAGTAAGCATGCCCGGACCCCTACATATCGTGGGGTCAAAGTTTTGATACCAGAAAGGGTTACTGACTAATATGGGTTCCACACAACCGATGACACAAGTAATTCCCCTCCTAACCTTGTGTCCCCAGACTAATAGATTTCAGATTAACTTGTTTACAGATATCAGACAGAGTTCAGATTACTAGTTCATAGATCAGACAATCAGGTTAACAAGTTTTCAGATAAACAGATCAGATGTACGGACTTAACAGACTTACAGATTGTCTAACTTTGTATTGGGCCTACAGATTCATGAAACGGGTTTATTAGATTCATCAGTCCAGTTGGCTTAACCCTATCCACCCAACACGTTTTTAGACACGACGTTTCTCTTAAATTTGCATTAATTAAATATTAATGCATATACCTCTCACATTAGGTCGGTAGCTTGTGGCCGTTGGATGTGCCGGGCGGTTCTGGGCGGTCTTCTGCCACAAGCCAGACCTAACCTCGTGTCTAAGCATATTTTAGTTATGCCTACGACCTCTCACATTAGACTGACAGTTTGCGGTTGCTGGTTAAGCCGGTTGGTTCCGGGCAGGCTTCTACCGCAAACAGAGTCTAACCTCGTGTCATAGCCAATTTCATCCCAATATAGATTTTACAGATATCAGACTAATTCTGTTCATTTAACAGATTAAACTTCTTTACAGGTTACAGCAGATTAATCAAAATTTCTTAGATCGAGCCTACGGATTTTCATACCCAAATTACAATTATTTAGCTTTCAATAGATTAGGCAATTCAACAGATAACAGATCTAGCAGATTAGGCGATTCAACAGATTAGCAGAATAGGCAATTCAACAGATAACAGATCTAGCAAATTAGGCGATTCAACAGATTAGCAGATTAAGCAATTCAACAGATAACAGATCTAGCAGATTAGGCGATTCAACAGATTAGCAGATTAGGCAATTCAACAGATTTAGCAAATAACAGATTTAGCAGATTAGGAAATTCAACAGGTTATATATTTCTAAAATTCTATTTACATATTTTGCCTAATCATAAATTAAGCCTAAACTTACATGCCTAACTCAAGGTCATAATTCATAAAATATGCCCAAACTTTTAGTTAAACTTTTCACCGTACAGAATATTCTCTAAAAGCCCAAATCATGATATACCATATGATTTATGCCAAATTATAGCCTTTAATGCCAAATATCCAAAAATCCACTTTTATGTGTGTTCACATTAATAGTTATCCTATTATAATATAGGTCTCTACGCCTAAGTCACATATTCCTTTTTCAAGTCATGAATCGTTATATAAAATTTACCCCAAAAGTCTAGATCTTTAAATTATAACATCTCAAAATCAGATCCTAATTTTTATATGCATTATGTCCCTAAGTTTCAAGTCATATTTATCATACAATGAATTTTTTTTCCAAATTACAGAGTATACACAGATCTAGATTTAATTTACAACATATGTCCATTTCTCAAATCAGTCATGTCCAATTATCCATTATCCATTATTTGTCCCAAAATTTAGCGTTCATGCGTTAATCTCTTATGAGATTCGGCGCAGGCTTGTGGTAGCTTGGCTATAAACAAAAAGGAAGAAAAGAGGGAACAGATACAGAACAGTCACAGTCAAGATAGATCCACAGAAAAGTATGCATAACCTCAGATCCAGATTCACAAAAATGTCAAGATAATTATTTAATTTCATATCTGAAAATAACTGTACTCACAAAAAGGGAACGATTCTTGATTTCTAGGATTTGTATTCTGACACTGAATAGCAGTCCTTTGGCATAGACTATCGATTAGACTAGAAAATAGTTGTCCTCTTTTAACTTTATTCAGATTGGAAGAAGATGCACTAGTTCTAGTTTTGATTCTAGCAGAGTAGCGACGCCATTTTTATTTTTAATTAGAATAGAGGCAGAGTATAGGCAGAATGAAATTGTGTGGAGAGAAAGCTAGGTTTGGGGGTGTTTAAATAGCATAGGGGTCATGAATCTGGTTAGAACGGGCGTCTAAATACAGAAAAATGCATCTGTCCACGGATCTGGAAATAGGGGGGAGGTCGACCTTAAGGTCGACCCTAGTGTCGACCTGTTTACACAGGTCGACCCCCAGGTCGACCCTAGTGTCGACCTGGGTCCTGGGCGGGAATTTTCTTGCCCAGCCCGGGTGTCTGTTTTGAATTTCGAATTTGAATATTTGAATTTCGGGCTGATTTTTACTGAAACTTCTGAAGTCCATATCTTCTTCATACGGAGTTCGATTTACGCAAACTTGGACTCTATTCCCAGAAGAATTTTGAGACGAATGCAACGGCATAACCCGTTTTCCTTAATTATTTTGTTACAATTAATTATTTTCTGATTTGTCACTCTTATTTTCACAGATAATACGGGGTGTTACATACTCCATTTCCTTTATCCCAAATCTATTTGCAACATTTTTGCTCTCAAACGTTATTTACTTCTAAAAAGTAAATATTATTCCCATTTATCGAAGTCTGAACTCGTCACGTCTTAGTTTTGATTCCATTCAATTATATATTCACATCTCTTAAAAATCTCCATTCATTTATCGCTTCATTTACACTTCTCCTTTACAATTCACTTCTGGTTAATATATTAACAAGTTTATAACACACTATCGAATTCGCATATTTGATTATACATTACTGGTTCGAAACCAATTATAAATTGTCTCACCGAGTTCTGAATTATTCAAATAATTTAGCAATACAATTTGACACAATCAAATTTCAATTATAACCTTTTCTGATTTTATTTTCATTTATTTCTATTTCGAATATCCAAATAAAATTCATCGTTTCATTTTTGAAACGATTTCAAAATTCTCTTTTCCATTAACATTCCTATTGGAATTCTCATCTTCAATAAATTTTAGTCATCTTTTAGTGCTAAAACACACAATTGTTTCATTGATTCTTTTATACTTATCTTCCTTAGATACCATTCGATTATGGATTCTAGATTCAAATCTAAGGAGATCTTATCGAAGAATAATCCTTGCAAACCTGGATTCGATGACTCCTGAAGTCTGGGGATTCCGAATAGAATTTTAACTTTCAAAAAATAAAATTTTGTTTCCGCTGTATTAATTTTAAAATAATATTTCCAAAATAATATTTTTCTTTCAAAGTCAATTTTAAAATTATTGTACTTTCAAAATTTTATATTTCAAAACCTTTTTATTTTTCAAGATCCGTTTTTAAACCCAATAAGCTACGCTTTGAATAAACCAAAGCTCTGATACCACTGTAACGTCCCATCTTTTTGACTGCTTTAAACCAGTAATTAAACCAATTTAAAACGTCCAAATCGACGGATTGTTATTTAGGTTACAGAGTTTAAATACAGATCAACACATAAAACACAAAATACAGAATAATACAGTATTGAACAACAAAATAGTTTTTATATATAATCAAAGTTTTTATAGAAGATTTTCTACACAACAGAATTTAAAAACAAATAAACATCTTTACTGTTTAAACTTCAGAGTGCGTCGTCTCTTGGAATCCCCAGCTTCGTCAATCTTCGAATCATAAACTGTATATTTTTTAAATCTGTACTGCTCGGGTCTGACCCGAGCATTCCATGCAAAAACATAAAACACTCGAGTCAGAATTAAATCATAGTTCAAGTAAATTGATTTCAATAGAAACTTAAATATAATAGTTAATTCTATCATCGAAATATACAAAAATGAAAGTTGTGTAGTATCTATCCATATCTGTTCTATATCAATGACAAGATCAAACGTGACATCCATTCCTATCAGTTTTATATTATTGACGAGATCTAATGTGACATCTATTCAAAAATCAAGTATCATAAATGTGTTTAGCAGTTTCTTTCCCTCAGGGACCAAATGGCTACGGTCTAACATGATTCGACCTTAAATGGACTTGGAATCTACACAGGTCCGATCTTACCTTGGTGAAAATGAACAAATAGTAGCTAAAAACTATGACCGTAACTATGTATATGAAAATGTAAAGTCGAGAACCAGGATTTCAAACAACTGGTCTAGATGAAATCCTTTACTCACGAATTTAGATATGTATATGAGCAACAGCAAGCAACCAAACATGTGTTCATGGGGACAAAACAGTTGAGACAAGTCATGCATGCCATGATTAAGGGCTATATTTGCCACTCAATGATTTAAAGACTTCATTTACAAATTATGAAATGCAACATATACCGGGTATACGCATACATTTACCTTAATTCTAATGAATATGCAAAAACAAGGGACATAACACACGCATATATATATATATATATATATATCTGCTTCAGTCTGGAAGTATTTCATGCAAATGCACAGCAAAGGTTAAGTGCCAACTACTTTAAATACATGCTCATTTTCGAAATCCCTGGTTGGTACTCACTGTGCGATAGCAGTTTCAACATTTCATCAATACGAAATTAAGGACACACAAATTTCTTTGTTCTACAAGTCAAAAAAATCAGCTGTCCTCCCACATGTGGTCTAAAATATAAATCAGTGTTGCAACAAACTGGTCGAAAAAATATATATATGTATAAATCTGTTTAACAAATGTCAATTTAAGTATTAACAATATTTCGTCTCAAATTCAAAAATGATAATTGATACGAACACCTTAAAGGAGAAAACTTCATTTCTAGTTGGTCAAAATTTCTAGAGTAACCAAAATGACTTATGTATATACATACATAATATACTGACTTCATGCGTGCTTCTATGCAATGATAAACAAATGAAAATAAAATAATAATGATTCTTTTACTTGACAAAATAAACTACGAGAATATTAAAGGTTTGCAAATGCATCCAGACGTGGTAATAAAATAAAGTTTAGCGCGGTAACAATCTTCAATATCATAATCCGTATGACAATTAAATTTGTATAGTTGAAATATGTTAATATAGAAGAATTTTTTTTAATATAAAATGAAATATAAACACTTGGTTCACCATCCCCAGAACATATGATTAACAGAAAAGTGAACACAACATGTATAAGCAATACAAGGGTCCAGTTAAAGGAATAGCAGTGAAACATAACAGTTGCATCAACTAAACTTATTAACACCCTTACCCTATTTTCAAAACAAAAGAAACAACACTATATTGACCATTTGTAAATAAAATAGAATTTATCACACCATTAATCTACACTAAAGATAACAATATAAAATGTGTTCAGGATAGTGAAAATGGTTAGTTGAATGAAACCAGACAAGTCTCGCCACAACTAAAACTGTCTAGTAAATCAATTGTAACAAACTATTTTAGAAAATATACACATTCATTCCTAGTAATCGCATTGAAATTAAACAATTAGTTGATAATATAAGGAAGCATATTTCACTAATAAGTATTCTACACTTGCAGCTTTCAAGACTTATCTCAGCTGCTTTCAAATTTCATACGCACCTTAATAAAATCTAACCAGAACATGGACATTTGTTGAGTTGGCCAAAACAAACAATTTCACACGAGATTCTAATTTTACATTTATTTTAGTATGTTTCCATTGGTGTGTTGCACTTGCGGTTACATCTTGTTTAAGAGCTCAAAAAAAAAAAAAAAAAAATGGTTTCAGTCTTCCACATTCAATTTAAAGCAAGACAGTAGGTGAATGACACAATACGAGTCTGGATGTATAAACTAAATGACAATTTGCTTATAATTTTATTCATGAAAGTGTATTCATCAATTCATACATTTCCAATATAGTTCAGGTCGTAAATGCTCACAGCAAACAATGGGGCAGAGGACACATACATGGGTATTGTTCATAAATAGTTCAGTTTTTTTTTTTCAATTCAGCAAGGGTGTAAGGCTTGACTGTGTTCAGAAGTAAATAAGATACTCATGTATATATACGGGTTCAGATTTTATCATGGAAAAGGTCAAGGCAGCTCAAGCAAAACAAGGCCAAAGCAAAAATACATTTCTCAGTTTATCAGTTTTCGTACAGATAAATATACTAAGACAATAGTGTATTAACAAAGCAGGAAGTTGCAGAAACAAGAATACACAGCCAACAAATAAAATCAACCCAACTAACTAATTTACTCCAGTTCTATCGAAGTTAAATCAAGCGTAGTATGGTTCTCATTCGTACTCTATTCAAGCATTTTATTGAATAAGTGAACAGTTTGAAGACAGTGGATGGCATCAACAGGTCGAATGCATATCTATTCTTTATCAAACATGCCAAGTGTATAAAGTATCGGTTCTTATCAGTATCAATTTTTGCCTACAGTAAAAAGACACATCCACTAATTTATATACAACATCAATCAATTTGTCGCAAGAGCAAAGCAACCAAATATCACTATTATATCCATTTGAAAATTGAAGTCAACTACTTGAGATAAGATTAATAGCGAGTGAGGTAACTCACCTTCGCAGCAATGGAAGAAGGCGTAGCAATGAATCTGCAACAGACGAGGTGTAGCTTCGATCTTCTGAGCGGCTCTAGCAGCGACGAACAGGTAAAGCTCGGCTTCGATTTGAAGAAAGTGGAAGTGATTTAGTGTGGAGGCGGTTACGATTTATGGCAGCGAATTCCGATTGGAGTAGCGGTGGAGTTAGGGTTGCAAGAGGAATGGTGCTACTTTGATTTAGGGATTTGGGAAAAGAAATCATGGTGGCCACATATTTTGGGAAAGTTTTAATATTAAGGGATGATCGATTTGCTGCTTTGCGATTTGGGGCGGATGCCATTAAAAGTGAAAAGAGAGAAGTGGATTTTTACCGAAGGAATCTGGGCAAATCGTCACAATTTATAGATGAAGTGGATGAAGATAAGATCAACGAAAATTCAATAGGTTAGGGTAGCTGCGCGAATACAGGTTTAGGTCGGCTTAGTTTATATTGGGGCAGGTTGTAATTTGGGGAATATTTATTTACGTTAAATGTAATATTAATTCTACCTTGAATACCCCGAACCGCTCAAAATACGTACTGCCAGCACGACCTCTAAATGCGATAGAATTTATACGTACCTCTTCGTCTTTACGTTCTAAACCCAATAAAATTAGTCTGGTTGTAATCTGACAACATTATTTTAGATTTTAAATTAGTTATTGATTTACCGATTTAATTCCGTTGTCCACCGACAATTCCATTTGATTTAAAACGAAAAATTCCATTTTCTTTATATAATCGAATACAGACATATTCAAGCAATTTTTATATATTTCAACAAATTAGACTCCCATTTATCTAACGCCAATAACGTTTATTTTCAAACGCAATCGTTTATATTTTCAGTCGGGTTTCGATACAGATTCAATTCAAATATCCAATAACCTTTCTGAATTAACTATCGAATTCAATCCATACATAAAACAATATATAAAATTTTAAATTTCATATCCCAGTATCAATATAAATTTGATTATTCATCGTTAAATCTTTAATTAGTCTGATATTCAGTTGTCGAAATTTTTGGGACGTTACAGCTTCTTAGAAAAATGAAGCCATTATAAGACTTAAGTCCCATCACACAATGCAACGCAACCTAGAGGATAGAGTTTTACCTTATAATGGCCAAATATGCTTGATACGTATAAAACAAAATCATTTGATATTATCATTAGTGAATATATGTTTTAAACACTTTTGAACATAAATGTATCAATCATAGACGACATGAGCGTCCCATGCCACTATGCCGCCATATAAGTTTGCAATCAAAACCGCACGATGTCGTATTGGTAATTGGATTTCCATCATGAACCGAGGCAAGGGATTGTCCTTACCGAACTTGAGACTCTCTAGCCCGAGCCTCAGGATCAGTCGTAACTGCACTTGGAGCGTTAGGGCCGATCCACACTTGTGTTAGTGGGTTAGTAATTCTTGAACAATATGTTTCCCCGCCTATGGGGTGTAAATCTAGTCAGTATATCGACCATACCAAGAGCCACTAGCGACTCAAATCCGAGGTACTTCACTTTCCATCATCAACATAAGTAAAATGACTGGGCTCTATACCATGACACCACTCCTAGCTAGAAAGAAATGCATGTCCTCCTTGCTGTCCTCTCCCCTTTCTGGTTCATATCGGGGTGTGAGGCTCGCGAATTAACACTATACGCAAAGATATTCTATTTAA
The DNA here is from genome assembly GCA_030737875.1 of Allium sativum. Classification (NCBI taxonomy): domain Eukaryota; kingdom Viridiplantae; phylum Streptophyta; class Magnoliopsida; order Asparagales; family Amaryllidaceae; genus Allium; species Allium sativum. Next base: position 1,018,506,802 of record CM060924.1, read on the forward strand.
AGTCGTGCTTTAATCATCAACCACAAGGCTCTGCTTTTCAACAAAAGCCTTGAACACTGCATCTCAACATGCCACACTATCAATCCATATCGTATCACTGATTTCCACCAATATATAACCTCTAAGCTCGTACGTCTCATAGAAGGGTGTTAAGCAAGAGAATAAATTCTCCGCCAACAAACAGATATATATTTATCAGAGATCAACGAATACAGTATAAAGGAATACAATGTCAGACATATCATCCACTTGCAAGTCCATTCTGGGTCTGAACGAAACCGGAGGTACCTTATTCCTCGTCCCATATGTCCAATACAGGAGAGAGGTCATCGCATATCCGGTCGATCTTCAAGTACGTCTGGACGATCACCATTTATTATCTTGTCTTGGGTGTACAGCCCAACCAAGAGATCAGTAATCATCCAAACGTTGTGAAGAACTCCGGTCTTCAACCACTGTCTTCATCGTTGACTTTTAGTCGTCGTATTAATTATTCAGAATTGGTTAAACCTGGTCTTTCTTAATAACCAGCGTATTTAATATCAATAATAAAGTGTTATAAAAACACATCATACGCCTCATTCCAATTCAGAATATTCTTTTATCTAAATATTCACCTCTTTTGGGAAAGGTTCCCATTAATTTTATCAAAGATAAATTCTTTTAAATGTATTCTTTAATCTTCCTTTTGGGATCAATTCAAAAGATTTGATTTTATCCTTTATCAATTCTTATCTGAATTAAGGTTTATGAACTAATCGGGATTATCGAGCCTTATCAAAGTAATCATTTATTTATTGATCCCAATCCCAACCTATTCATCCCATGGAGCAAAACTGGTAGTATCCCATATCTAACACACATACACACACAGAGTGTTATCGGTAAATTTAATTACCATTTCACGTTCAAATCTAATTAAAGATTTGACTATCGCCTGAAGTAAAAACGGTGGTACTCCATTCTCGATCATTTCGCAAATTTGATAATTTAAATTATCACATTCTCATTTCAATCTAACTAAAGATTCATTAAAACTTCACTTCGTTTTAATCTTCCAAAAATCATTGTTTAATGATTATTTAACTTTGGAAACATAAACATGCCACATCGACAATCTACACCGTACCACTGATTTCTACTAATATATAACCTCTAAGCTCATACTTCTCAGAGAAGGGTGTTAAGCAAGGGAATAAATTCTCCTCCACCAAACAAATATATATTTAGAAGAGATCAATAATACAGCTCGAAATACAATGTTAGGCATGTAATCATGTCTTTAACTGGGTTAAAGAACCAATTTCATTTAAAACACAGTTCACGATAAACCCGAAATCACATTCCATTAACCATGGAATCTTCACGGGAAACAGATCAATATATAATCGATATAAATTTCCATATCCGACTAATAATATAAATGGAATAACGGCTAAGCCATTTAAATTCCATATATAGTAATAGTCTTCCTCCACATAAGCTCACTTTGATTATCATTAAATCGAATTCCATTCAATTCCAATTTAATATATTTAATTGGAGAACTTTACTTTGGAAATTTTCCAATAAATATTAATAAAAGATTTATATATTCCAAATCACATTTCACTGTTAATTAGGTTAAAGAACGAATGTCGCTAAAAACACAGTTCACAATAAACCCAATTCACATTCCATTTTATTTCAATTACTAAATATAACTGGAAACTTTAATAATCTTAATTAAAAGATTTATTCTTTTCACACGGGGTTTAAGAACAGTGTCCATTCACGACAAACCCAAAATCCAATTTAATATATTAAATACAAGGATCTAAATAGAAATTATGTTGGCTTATATTCAATATATATTCTGAAATTAACGGATATCATAATGGGAATAACGATATATATATCTTCCAAATTCCCATAACAATATCTGTATAAGCACGGAATTCAATATCGAAATATTCCGAAGATGATTTCTATTCAAATCCATTCTAATTCGTACATTGGAAAATTCTGGTTAGATTAAAACCATTCACAAATCCAATTTATTTATTTAAAAACATTGGATTAATTTTCTAGTTATTAACTAGTTCATTTTGATAAAAGTATATTTTTATCTTTACAAATGTAGAAATTTTCATCCTAATTCTTTCCAAATCATTTATTATGATTTTACACAAATTACTAATATTTTTAATAATTTTATCAAGGCCCGTACAGTCGGTTTCCAATAACGGCCACCGAACTGCATCCATAGTGTCCTTTTCCAAATTTGACTTGGACATAATTCCAAATCCAGCCGTTAGATTTCAAATCTCTTATATTCATTGGAAATCTCTTTCCGATATGAACCCAACGGTTTCGGTTTTAGGAGAATCCGACGATCGGATCTCCCGTAATGTCAATTCGAAGTCATTGGTCGAAATTCGCGAATGGTCGCAGCGTGGCGCGTTCTATTCAAGCCATTAATATATATATTATAATTCGTTCAAAATGTATTTTATAAATTCTTTTTTAGAACGATTCTCACTTTCATTTCAATTTCAAATCAAAATTGAATACTCCTTATCATTATAATATTTAAATGATAATATTTTCAAAATATCAGAATTTGAAATCATTTCCTTTTCGATATTCATTATAAAAATGAATAAAATCGATATAAATATCGTTCGCAATAAAATGACGCAAATCCAATCAACACGGCTTCACACATTTCAATATTTTCGTGTCCATCCAAAATCGGACATCAAATTCACATTTTAATCCTTTACTGAATATTATTTTGAAATTTTCATTATTTTTGAACTGGAATCAGACCTATTCAATTACCATATAATGTTGTTATATGGATTTCATACATCACATATACACAACAACAATGATAAACAATCATCCATCATCCAGAGTACATTATACACTTTATAAGCATTAAATTAAATAAATAATGCTTACTACAGTCTGTCTACCAATCGATTGACATACAGCTAAACAATTAGGATTAGTATACGCCTAATATCATCCCAATACACGTTTGGGGTTTCAACCAACAAATACTGAATATTATTTGTGCAGTTGGGCGATGTGTAAAATTTATCGTCCCAATCAATGTCAGTTAAATGGGTGTACATAAACAAATCATCCGATTTGTAAATGAATATTTATTTTCATTTCAGGAGAGTTTTATGCCATTCATATATACGTTAAAAATTATATTTTTAACGATAAAATATTTATTTCAACACTTGACTATCTTATATAGTTCATACATTCAATAAAAATGATATTTTTATTATTCAAACATTTTATTCAACACATGAATATTTTATATAGTTTATTTAAGAAATTTTCAGCATTATAATGGCGCGATATTACAACCGGGGTAATGTCTAGCGTTACTTCTTTCCTGATACTTGCTCGCGTCATACACAATCACAATCAACATACCACAATATAATCAATAATCATAATGCAGTCAATTTTCCCATAATACAATCCAAACAACAAACAACCATGGTTTGTACAAATAAATAGTGTCAGGAGCTACTAAGCCCTGTCTGTAACCTAGAATACATTTAACTGTAAGATAGTATGAGTGAGAAAGAGTTCTCACATTGGGTTCCACTCCGCCACGCTTTTCTGACGTTTTGATTTGATGTTCTGATTCTAGACTTCACAAACGAGCTCCAATCTCCACACGATCTTTTTGCCTAGCTTAAGCGCGCTATTCTGGACAACTTTCGCCTAATGGACTTTTACCTGAAAATGCTCCATTCCGCCGGAAATCGCAAAAAGACATAAATCAGACTGCTGACTTTGGACGCATTTTCAGGGTGGCTCCGCATTCCGAAATATGGCTTCTATATACTCAAATCGAAGAGAAAATCGTGCTCTTCGACCTGGAACTGTGAGTTTTGGCCAGAAGCGCTCGGGTTGAAAGAAATTGAAGAAACAAGGTCGGGGGGTCAAATGCAAAGCAGGAATTTTGTAAAAAATGGATTTTTAGAGGGAAGGTGGACCCAAAGGCCATTACAACAAAAACACCGTATTAAAACTTTAATTTTACAACTGTGTGTAAAGCACAATTGTAATAAATGCTTTTTTACAACTGTGCAAAATGCACTGTTGTAATAAATGCTTTTTTACAACTATGCAAAACGCACTGGTGTAATAAATGTTTTTTTACAACTGTGGAAAAAATCACTATTGTAATAAATATATATATCACAACTTTTCATTTTATCGGTTGTAACAGAGATGTCTAGAACAAACTTCATGTTTATAATATCTATATTTAATAACTAATTATATTGATATTTAATAATAATAATTAATAATAAACTTGGGAATCAATAATATTTGTCAATTAATATTAAATAATTAATAGTTAATAAGTAGTAATTTATTTTTAATAGTTAAATAATATTAATTAATTTTAAATGTGAACTGACTAATATTGACAAATAACATTAATAAATAATAATGTATATAATAATAACTAATAAATAGTATTAATAATTTTAAATATGAAATAACTAATGAATAGTTAATAACTAGTAACATATACATAGTAATTATCTTTTAATAATTAAAACATTTTACTTATAAAATAATAAATGACAATAATTTTATCTATTAAATTACACACAAAAATTAAGTATAATTTTATTTGCACTGAAACAAACAATCATCGAATGCGAGTGAGACCATATCTGTATTTGTTTTTCTAATATCAAATAATTTCTATTTTTCGAATAAGGATATAGATGAATTCTGAATTTTTTGAATATTTATTATAGAATGTTATACGATGGGACATACAAATTCTCTTCTAGAAACAATAAGTAATATTTAATATTTTTAATAAAAATCAATTCTCTAGAAATCCATATTATATTTAATATAAATTTTTGCTTATTAATTCTAACTTATAACATTTAATTCTATATATTTAGGTGAAAATATGATTATGATCAATGAAAAATTAACGGTCATAAAATGTTAACGCAAAAGGACGAAAGTTAAGTGGAAAGAAAAATGAAATTTTGATCCAAAATGCACTGATGCTAAATGGCTCGGCTAAAATTCGCCCAAATGCGTGCCGAAATGACAACAGCCCCACGAATTTCAGCATTCCCTTGATTTCAACCGTTGGATTGAAAGCCACACACTCCCGCATCCGATTGGATTAAAAGTTAAGTAGTTTATGTTCTTTTCTAAATCAAAAATCTAGGTGGGAAAGGTGAAAATTTAGGCTGGCCGCCTCATTCTGTACTGCACTCTAAATCAAAATGGATGACATTTCATCTGGAAAATTCTAAACGAAATGGATATCCCCCTTTTCATTTTAATGGCCACCGCTCCTGAAATTTTTCCTCCTCCAAATTACATACGAAATAAAAAAAATCTCACCATCTCGCGCAAGCTAACGGATCCGATCAGGTGCTTATGCCTCCACAGGCCTTTATGAGAATGGTTGATCAACCTCGATGAGAAATCTCGTTTTCTTTTCCTTGCCGAGTTGTTTCTTAGGATCGAATTTCTGAGCCTCCTTCATTCGTGGCGGCTAATATCTGGGTAAGGTTTCATTACCCTTTGTAGTTGTTTTAATTTTTCAGTTTAGAAAAAAGGGTCAGATTTCATGTTTTTGAGCCAAAATTGGTTTCTGGTGATTTGAGTTTCTACCATGAACCTCCTGGAAGGGAGCAACAGTCGGGTGAACATCCTTTTAAAGCTTCTTTACAAAAAACTAGCAAGGTTAATGTAAATGGTAGGTAGGCTGGTGGAGTGGCAAGTATTGCTGATTGAGTGCAAAATGACATGAGTTCGAGTCTGCCCTTGTTTGGTTTTGTGACTTTTTCCCACTCAATATGGCCCACTCCTGCTTGTCCCTTCGAGGTGAGTTGCTTCTTTGGAATTCTCCTAATTAATTGCTAGCTACAAGTCTCCATAATCCATCTTGCTAACATCCGTCGCTTGTTTACAATGGTTCTGGAACACACGGTTGTTCCGTTCTTTCCAAAATTTCCAAACAGGCTTGGTGTAGGCATTAAGCCTCAGTTGGCTTCAATATCTTCACCTTGGGTTCGGTCGTCAAGGTAATTGGCTGTCTAAGTTTTTTTGATTATCTTCAAATTTGTTGAATTTATCAGTGGTGTTGCATTAATACTAAGAGCTTTAGCTTTCGTGCAATATACAACATACAATCGAGCGGGACATGAAGTTGTACACCATCTATATAAGTCTTAGTATTAATGATAACTTGAGTACTGAATTATGCAAAAAAATAGTTTTCTTTGATTATATGGTGCTCACTGCCATTGATTTCAAGTTGCTTCTTGTAATCTTCGCAAAAACATAGCAAGCACATGAGGTTTGGCCTTATATATCAATGAAATTTTTAGGTGATACAAGCATTAGTTAGTTAAGAAATTGTTGGTGATTAGAAAAGTTTACAAATTTGCAGCACTGGCATTGTGCATTAACTTGAATAACTTTAATGGCTATTATGATGTTAATTACAGATGTTATTTTGAGATTCATTTTATGTTTGTCAATGAACATGTAATGTTTATAATTGTTAACATGAGTGTTTCGGTTTTGTTGCCAGTAACTTGAGATTAAATATATGCCTGCACAATTATTTTGTGATATCTTGGACACCTTCAATTGTTTACATGAACAATGCAATTTTTTTGCAAGGAACGGAGCCGCTGTGTGTTCCAGAACCACGGTCGATGGTATTCAACAAGCTAGGAGTCTGAAAAGAATATTTGTGTTTTTGGAGTCTGGGCATGTGTTTTCTTTAGGTTTGAGTGTATCATTTTGCGAAGTGAATGATTTTGGCGGTCACAAAAACTGAAGATGATTGTTTCCTGATTAACTTTCGCAGTAAATTTTGGCTTTATGGGCATTGTTCTTCTCCAAATAAATTTTCTTTTGTAAATAATAAATGATTATATAGGTCGTGTTTAATTCCGTAACGATGTCAAGATTGTCTTTGTAATACTGTTGATCTAATTTTGCAGACAAAAGGAAGACTGGAAGAGCATCAATCTTTGAGCAAAAAGAATAGTACATTTGACTTCATGCAGGAGTTAGAAAGTTTTCACTAATACCATGCAAGTAATTTGACTTCTAGGTTGGAGGTAATGCTCACGTCTTTCAAAAATTGATTAGCTTCCTTGGTTTTTATTTTATGATAATGTTTTGCTATATTTTCATTTTTGTTGAAAACTACAGAACCCTGAGTCCAGACTGAAGAGCTGCGAGATGGAAACTAATAACCTAGACAACGAATTGAAGACTATAAACGCTTAAGGAGTTCCATTTTTATGTGGTAATTGGGCTTTGTAATTGGGTTAAAGGCGAGGACAGTTGTAATTTTTTACATTTTTATGTCGTATATGATTTATAATTTGTATTATGGATATAAATTTATAATTTGTATTATGGATATAAAGTTGTGACTTTTATCAATGAATGGATCATGATGCCTTTAGACTTACATTTATTTCTTATGCTATTTATCTATTTGTTGTTGCACATATAAAATATATATAGATTCTTATGAATACAATTTGTGGATATATTACAAATGTAAAATAAAAATTGTAATAAAATTTATCACAATGGTTATAAATAGTTGTATTACAACAACAATGGTGCATAACTGTTGTAATAAAGTTTATTACAATGGTGGAAAAAAGTTGTAAAATATACATATTACAACGGCGTTGCAACAGTGCAAAAAAGTTGTAAAAGATTTTGGTCTATTACAACTTCTTAATACATGACGATTAACCCACCGTTGTAAAATGTATATTACAATGGTGTTCCACCATTGTAATAGGGTCATTTTGTTGTAGTGGGCGGACTGGTGGTCGGAAGAGGGGCGGCGCAGGTCGTGGGTGGTGGAAGGGGTGGCGCAGGCGGAGGTAGGTCCAGAGGCGGCGGCTGTGGTGATAAACGAGCTAGGGTTTGCAGTTTTGAAGGGGAGAGAGAATGAGGAGGCCGGAGGAGGAGGGAGTGGCGGCGCGGTGGATGGAGGGAGGCACGGCGGTAGGAGTGGCGACCGGCGGTAGGGTTAGGGGGTAGCGACGACGGGTTAGGGTTAAGCGGGTTTTATCCTTTTCCCCCGTTTAAACGATGAATGAAGAGATAGGGTTTACCAAGATACTTATATATAATTTAATTTTAAATTCCCAAAAAGTTACTTTTTCATTCGAACCCCTAATCGAACCCAACGACAGTCGTCCCTAGCCAAATACCCCCATTCTGGACACAATGGAATATGTCCCATAAGCCAATTCGACTCTTTAGATCAGTTTTCTTTTAAATTAAAATATAAATTAATATAATGTTCCAAATTGATTTCAAAGTACATTTTAATTTACCGGGGCCACATACTAACTCCAAAAATTCCAGAAAAATAAATCTACCTATGCTTTGACGATACGGTCCTAAAAAAATTAATTTCATCAAATTTGGAGACCGTTTGAAAAATGGCCTTTTTCCAGTCGATTAAATTCAAACTGAATTGACAAACGCCTTTAAATTCACCACGCTCACATATTAATTCCAGAAATTATTAAAATTTGAATATAGCAATAATTTGACATTCTGGATCCAATAAAGTGGTTTCATCGAAAACGGAGGTCGTTTGCAAAATGGCTATTTTTAGGAGCCATATATTATATTAAAAATATATAAATTCCATAGCGACTATTTCAAATTTTAAACTGGACATAACTTTTAATTTATAAAGTGAAATCTCAGTTTCTTACATTAGTTAGAAAGATACAGTTAAACAGATTCTAACGTTTCTTGTTTCGCTCAATTCTGACTTAAAATGAATTCTGTATACTAATCGAATTTTCAAACTACCGCGCCATTTCGAGTTCGTTTTATAATTAAAATAAATTTATATGTTCTAACTTTGATTTAAATAAATTTTAAATCGTTATTATTTAAAATAAATCATTTTAAATATTCAAAATCCATTAAAATAGCAAAAATAAAAATTTTAAATTGGTTCAAAAATTCTGGGTTTTTACAACAAGATTCAACATATATTCAACCCAATCAAACATCACACATCTACATATCAACAACAAGCTACAAGTCAGTTTAATCAAACATTTCTCATCCTACACTTAGCACTACTCTATGCTACTCTACCAGCATATGTTTATTAATTAAACCTTCTGTGACTCATCAAGATCAAAGTTATCCCTTGAATTCATTGGTGCACATTGTCTGGTCCATATATTACACAAGTACACTTGGATCCCTGGGCTTAAAAAATCCATATGCAAGCTTGCATTATGTCCCCATGCCAAGCTAATCAAGGGATCATCAGATCTAAGTCCCTTAGTTGTTTACTAAGTTTTATCTTTACACTTCATATTCCAGTCACTCTTTTATAAGAGTCATTTTGCCTAATCACTATATCCCAACATTTCAACTAGGCATGTATAATAATCCGCTAACATGGCAGCAATCAATTATTCATCATCCAAGGTAAACATACAGTGAGCATATAAACATATCTTTTTTACTTTTATACTGGTTTTTTAAGAGGTTCATTACTATAAAAATATAATCATGGGAGTTGGATAACGCACGTCCTTAAGACCCAGTTTCCTTCAATCTGTGCTTTAAATAAACTTGACATATTTGAGTTCATCTAAATCACGACATAAATTATTTAATGGGAAATTTCCAAGGAAATCAGAGGCTTAGCACATGATATTTCTGTAACGACCTGGAAAATTCGAACCAATTTAAAATTTTTATTTTAAATAATTTTGTGGAAAAATGTGGTAGAAATTAAAATTTTTCATTTTTAAATAATATTAAAGCCAGTGAAAATAGTCAATTTTCAAACGATCTCTGTTTTCGACGAAACCACTTTTGTTGGAACCGGAATGTCATATTATTGCTAGGTTTCAATTTTTAGAATTTTTCGAATTAATATGTGAGCGTGGCGAAGGAAAATGTGTTTTGTCGATTTCAGTCAAATTTAATCGACTGAAAATAGCCATTTTTCAAACAGTCTCAGAATTCGACGAAATTAGTTTTGTTAGGACCGTATCGTCATAACGAAGACAAATATATTTTTTCTGGATTTTTCTGAGTCCGTATGTGGCCTCTGTGAATTTATTTATGCAGACAAATTAAATTAATAAAGGATTTAATTATTAAATTAAATAATACAGGCCACGGACAGCCGTTTGGGCTGACGGGACCTATCCCATTGGATCCGGAATATGTGTTATTGGCTAGGGGCACCTTCTGTTGGACTGGAATTGGACCGGTTGAAAAGATAGGGATTTAATTAGAAAATTACAATTTAAATTATATAAATAATAGGAGAATTAAACCCTACCACTATTCATGTGTCTTCTTCCAGCTGCCACCCCCCAAATCCATGGCCACCGTCCTCTGAACTTCTCCTCCTAAATTCTCCTTCATCTCTTCGAATTAGAACCCACTCTTTATACCAAATTGAAGCCCTTTCCTCCCTCTTTAATCTCATACGGATAGATCGTCTTCCCGTCGCCTGAAATCCGAGCACCAACGCCCCAAAGGCGCCGCCTTTGCACCGCCGTCGGCCCCCCTGGGCTCGATCGAGCTGAGCTAAACCACCCCCCCCCCCTCGTGCGCCGCCCCTAGCCCTCTGCCGTGGTCTGGTCCGATCGTCAGCAGGTGTCCCGGTTCTCGAGCAATTTCCAACCCTAAGATCGAACTAGAAGTGAAAACCCACGGCCTGTTAAGCTGAAGGAAGAAGAAAGGTTGATTTCCTAACTAATTAATTAATTAATTTAAACTATTTTAAAGTTTGATTTAACCATAATTGATTCGTTTCAACTCAGAATTTGACGATTTCGGAAGCATTGGAATCGTAACAACGAATAGAACGTGTTGAGACTGAAACGGAACCCTTCTGAACAATTTGAATTTTGGCCAAAATCTGCAATGATTGTGAGATTCCTAAATTTTAATAATTAAATGATTTAATTCTATTTGTTATGTGAATCATTGTATGTTATTGTTTCTGATCTACGATGTTGTGATTGTTGTATGGTTGATTAATATTCGTTGTGATATCATGATATAGCATGTCAGTTTAGATCTATAAAATTCTGATGTGATCTCCATAAAGTTCTCATCTTTATTAGTTTTATTTTGATTTTATTTCTATTTTTATTTTATTTCCCTTATAGGAATGGAAAAAATTGAATCTTGTTTATTTTACAAACAAAATGAAATTTTGAATCTTTATTTTGTTTTTACAAACTAAAATGGAAAGTTAAATCTTTATTTTTGATTTGCAAAATAGAACAAAAGTTGAATCTTTATTTTTGATTTGCAAAATAGAACAAAAGTTGAATCTTTATTTTTGATTTGCAAAATAGAACAAAAGTTGAATCTTTATTTTTGATTTGCAAAATAGAACAAAAGTTAAATCTTTATTTTTGATTTGCAAAATAAACAAAAAGATTGAATCTTTATTTTGTTTACGATTTATAAAATAAAGAAAGTTTAAATCTTCTAATTTTAATTAAAAGATAAATTAAGATTAGATATTTTATTTGATTTACAAATAAAGATTAGATATTTCAATATAAAAAAAAGACTAGATATTTTATTTGATTTACAAATAAAATAAAGATTAGATATTTTATTTGATTTACAAATAAAATAAAGATGAGACCTTTTATTGTGATTCATCTCATATATGGTGTTGTATGTGTGGACATTGAAATTACGACGTTGGGTAAACAGAAATGGTTAGACCAAAAACCATATTATTGTATGTGTGGACATTGAAATTACGACGTTGGGTAAACAGAAACGGTTAGACCAAAAACCATATTATTGTATGTGTGGACATTGAAATTACGACGTTGGGTAAACAGAAATGGTTAGACCAAAAACCATATTATTGTATGTGTGGACATTGAAATAACGACGTTGGGTAAATAGAGATGGTTAGACAAAAACCATTATTTTTTGTTATCATATTTGTACACCAAATTGAGTTGAGTTAGATAGGAAAATACCCCCTATAAGGAAAAATGTACATTAAGGAAAGATAATTAGAAAATTTACAATTTTCTAATGTAACAAAGATAATCAGAAGATTTACATTTTTTTTTCTATGTAAAAATATAATATTTAAATTTTTCTATGTGAAGATGAAAGATTTGCATTTTTCTATGTATCAATGAAAGATTTACATTTTTCAATGTAAAGGTAAAGAATTTACATTTTTCAATGTAAAAGAAAAGAGATAAAATATTTACATTTTATAAAAACATAAAAGTACATTTTTATGTTATAAAAATGAATTAGATAAAAAGTACATTTTTGTGTATTTAAAATGAATTAGATAAAAAGTATATTTTTATGTATTAAAAAGGAATAGGATAAGAAGCACATTTTTATGTTATAAAAAAAATGAATTAGAGAAAAGTACATTTTTATGTTATAAAAATGAATTGGAGAAAAAGAACATTTTATGTAATTATAAAAATATACATTTTTAAATCATCATTTTTGTCGCATTAGAATTGGCGAACAAAAATGATATTTTATTAAATATAAAAATATACATTGTCGAAATCGTAATTTTTTTCGCATTAGAATGGGCGAACAAAAATGTTATATTATTGAATATAAAAATATACATTATTGAAAACGTCATTTTTATATCATTAGAATTGGCGAACAAAAATATTATTTTATTGAATATAAAAATATACATTGTTGAAAACGTCATTTTTATCGCATTAGAATTGGCGAACAAAAATGTTATTTTATTGAATATAAAAATATACATTGTTGAAATCGTCATTTTTGTCGCATTAGAATGGGCGAACAAAAATGTTATATTATTGAATATAAAAATATACATTATTGAAAACGACATTTTTATCGCATTAGAATTGGCGAACAAAAATGTTATTTTATTGAATATGAAAATGTATATGGTTGAAACCGTCATTTTTGTCGCATTAGAATTGGCGAACAAAAATGTTATTTTATTGAATATAAAAATATACATTACTGAAAACGTCATTTTTGTCACATTAGAATTGGCGAACAAAAAATATTGTTTTTATAGAATAAAAAGAATGGATTCTAATAGTGGAAATCGCCCAATGGTTTATATATATAAATATAAAAATAAAAATAAACGAAACGAGCGCGGCAGTTCGCGTATCGACAATCGTAACTTCAAACGATTATTCCGGAAGATCCAACCGTTGGATTTTCCCAAAACTGGAACCGTTAGGACCGCTTTGGGAAGTGCTTTCTAACGATATAAATTTCATCAAAATCTAATGGTTAGATTCTAAGATATGTGTAAATCAAATTTTGGTAAAAACAGCGTCAGGGCCGCCCATTGACCCGAAACGTCGTTTATTTATTTCGAGCTATTTTTAATAAATAAAAATAGCAATAAATAGTTATAAATATATTTGAAATGTTTTAAATTATAATTATGCGACAATTATTTGAAAAGACCGAGTTTAACTCATTTCAAATAATTACACGACGATTAAATCAAAGATGTAACAAGACGGAGTAGAAGACTGGCGATCTTCACATCGAATGGACGACGACATCTGATACCTTGGACTGACTTGCTCCCAGGACGGGGTTGAAGCAGTAATTGTCCGGACGTATGTGTTGGTCATGCGGATAAGCGAGAACCTCTTTGGTGTCTCCGGTTTCGTTCAGACCCAGAACGAGCTTGTAAATGGATGTGTGTCTGACGTTGGAGTTCATCCCATGTAATTAAATCGATTTGTATTAATATCTGTCTATTTGGTGGTGGAGAACCGATTCTCTGCTTAACACCCTGGTATATAGTAATAGTTATCGATCGCATGGCGTTGAATTGTCAATGTGGCACGCCAAGATGAGATGATCAAGGCTTTGTTGAAAAGCAGGCCTTGTGGCTGATGATCAAAGCATAGCCTTTTTAGGCATAGCTTTGTGTATAGCGTGACTTCGCGAGCCTAACACCCCGACATGAGTCAAAAATGGGATATGGACCGTAGGGAGTGCACACGTTTCTTTCTAGCTAGGAGTGGTGTTTGGGCTTTAACACGGCCCGGCATTTTACTTATGTGGATTATGGATTGAGGTACCTCGGGTTTTTTTATAGGCCGGAAGTGGTCATATTATAGGTCCAAAGGGACCGGGAAACGTGTGTTCAGGCATAACTAATCCACTACCATTAGGTAGGGACCGGCCCTACCGCATCCAAGGGTTCACTGCGGGGGATCCTGAGGCATTTGCTAGAGTGTCTCGAATCGGAAGAGGACGATCCCTAGCCTCGATTTCATGACAGAAAACCAAATTCCCAATACGACGACATTTCGGTTTTGATTGTGAACTTATATACGTCGACATAGTAGGATGGGGTACTATGCCGTCTAGGATTGATATATTTATATTGAAGTATTTTAATATTGCTTAGACACTAATGATAATATAAAAATATTAATTTTCACGTATTAAGCATGTTTGATCATCATAAGGGAAAACTCTATCCTCCTGTGTGCATTGCATTGTGTGATAGGACTTGAGTCTTATGACGATATCATTTTTTTCAAAAGTCATTTCGCTGTTTTATATAAACTTTATAAAATTATGCACTGGCAATCCAATGGAGTAAACCCATTCCGCGTTAGCGGCGTGGTCCTGTGATTCGCCATATTGATAGTTAGTATAGGAAGATTTCTCATACCGGTCCCATGACTGACTCGTAGTTTGTTTCACTTTTGCAAACTCGGGTGCCCTCTTTCCACACGGGCAGCCAATTGACAGGTTCAGGTGATATATTTTGATTGGAGCTTGCTTGGAAAGAAGAAGAAGAAGACCTTTTCTCTAGTTTTTACTTCTGCTTTGGGACATTTTTTCTTCTGTAGCTTTGATGTATGTGATGGAGCTTGGGACTTGTTTCTTTTCCATTGAAACTTAATTTCCTTTTGCTGAGACTCTTTATTTGGCTAAGTTGTATCATGTACTGCTTACTCTGATGTATTGGTTATTATGATGTTGATGACATTTATTTCCGCTGTAATGGTTTATGTGTTATGATAATTATATGAGATCTGTTTTTGTTGTAAATATGTTGTATTCCAAAATGATTATCCTTACTTTCGAACCACAGAAGTTTGGGGTCATCACAGTTGGTATCAGAGCCTAAGGTTAACCTTAGCTTCGGAATATAGCATATTTAGAACAATACGTCTAGATAGAATCCACATTATTCTAAGACGAGTAGCTCATTAGAGATAGGACTAGTAATGTCCTAGAATGAGCACAACAGAATAGCACATATTTATCAGTCATTACATCATCATCTTTTCATCTTGTCCTTATCTTATCTTTTCTTGAAAATTCTCATTTTTGTTGGTCTGACTCTTTCCTTGATGGTACAGACTGATTTAAATGGATATTAGAGCAAGAACAGCCAGAGGCGGAGCCCGAGGTGGAGCTCGAGGCGGGGCTAGAGGAGGAGCCCGAGTAGGAGCTGGAGGGCAAGCTAGAGTTGAGACCCCCATCACTCAGGAACAGCATACTTCAGAAGTCATAGCCGAACCACCTCCACCTCCACAGCCTTTCGATTTGGAGAGAATGTCAAAGAAATTTAAAAACCTAGGAGGTGTACCTTTCACGGGGCGAATGTCTGCGATTCAGGCAGAAGCATGGCTTAAAGATTGTGAAAAGATCCTAGAGGGCTTAGAACTGGAAGATCAGCGAAAGCGTTACCTGGCAGTATGGCAATTAAAAGAGGAAGCCGGGCATTGGTGGGATACGATCAAGATCTGCAATGACGTGGCCAATATATCTTGGGCCAAATTCAAGGAACTTTTCAATGAGAAGTATATACCCCCACAAGCTAGAGAGCGCCTGCGCGAGAAGTTCGTTAACCTACAGCAAGGGAATATGATCGTTTCTGAGTATGTGAGGAAGTTTGATGAACTTTCACGATATGCTCCTGGGTTGATTCAAGATCCGGTAGAGAAAAATAAAAAAATTATCAAGGGTCTGTCCAAGAAATATTTGAACCGAGTCACTGCCCATATCAAGCTTCCTTTCAATGAAGTAGTTGAGATGGCGTGCCACTACGAGGAAAATGACGAGTCTGGCCACAGGATAGAGGGAAAAGTCAAGGCAACAACCCGAAAGAACAAGCTAACAAGAAACCGGAGGCAAGCAATTCTTCTACCGCTAAGCCCCAAGGGAAGAAGAGGGACAGGAGCAAGGTGACCTGCTATAACTGCGGCAAGATTGGACATTTTGATTACGAGTGTAGAGCACCTAAAAAGATCAAGAGAAATGATTCAGGACTTAGCCAAAAACGTAACTCGAATCCTCAGCATCGTGACCAGAGTTCTCAAGAAAAGAGGGAATGCTACAATTGTCATCAAAAGGGGCACATTAAGGCGAACTGCCCACTGCTAAAGAATGCTCAGGTGGCACATGTTTATGAGGGAGCAGTTGCACCAGCTTCGACTGAGGGGCCTAATAAACCCGATGTTTTAGAAGGTACGCTTAATATTAAGAACATCCTTATTACTGTCTTATTTGATACTGGTGCTGCAAGAAGCTTTATTTCTAAAGATGCAAGTAAAAAGTTGAAACTGAAACCAAGAAAACTCAAAAATTTAATTAGAGCTAATAGTTCGATAGGAGGTTCCCTCATTCTAGATCAGTATTGTAAAGTGTTTATCTCCTATTCTCGCTATCAGTTTCCTTTTAATTTGATCATCAAGGAGTTTTATGGATATGACATCATACTTGGTATAGATTGGCTAGCAAAATATGAGGCTGAGTTAGTATGCGCCGATAGAATTGTCAAAGTTAAAACTAATCTCGGGAATGTATGTATCCCATGCCACGGCTCAGCCACCACAGGAAAACATTTTGGTCTTCTCTAGAAGTTACCCCTACTTCTATTGAGGATATCCGTGTCATCAAAGATTACGCTGATGTATTCAAAGAAGTTGAGGGCTTACCTCCGCATAGAGAAATCAGCTTCCGAATTGATTTAGCTCCGAATGCAAGGCCTGTCGTGCATCCCATTTGGAGAATGTCACCAAAAGAAAGAGAGGAGCTGAGAAATCAAACCAAGCAGCTTTTGTGGAAGGGTCTGATCAGGCCCTTCTTCTCAGAATGGGGAGCAACAGTGGTGTTCGTCCCAAAATCAGACGGTACTATCAGGCTATGTGTGGACTACCGTGATCTCAACAAATAAACTCTGAAAAACAAATACCCACTGCCTCGTATTGATGACTTGCTTGACCGCTTGCATGGGGCATGAGTATTCTCTAGGATGGACCTAGCTACAGGCTTCCATCAACTTCGCATTGCAGAAGAGTATGTGACTTTAACTGCTTTCAGAGGACTGGATATCTTTTATGAATGGCTAGTAATGCCCTTCGGTCTATGTAATGCTCCAGCATATTTTGTTGATCTGATGAATAGAGTATTCAGAGATGTTTTAAATAAATTTGTGCTCGTGTTCATCGATGACATCCTCATCTTTTCTAAATCCACTACTGAGCACAAACAACATCTAAGAGAAGTCTTAGAGATTTTGCGAAGAAATGTGCTGAAAGCAAAATTTTCTAAATGCATATTCTGGAAAGAAGAGGTGAAATTCCTCGGCCATGTTGTATCAAAGGAAGGCATCTCAGTAGATCCAGGAAAGATCTCAACCATCCAAGAATGGAAGCAGCCTAGAACTCCCACGGAGGTCAGAAGTTTCTTAGGACTTTCTGGCTATTATCGGAAATTTGTCAAAGATTTTTCGAAGGTAGCTTGCCCATTGACAAACCTGACCAAGAAACATACAAAATTCAAGTGGACACCAGAATGCGAGACAGCTTTCCAAGAGCTAAAGAAGAGGTTGACCAATGCCCATGTGTTGACCATCATAGATGGCAATCAGGATTTGAAGGTCTGGACCGACGCTTCTAAGAAAGGTTGTTTCTCTTATAAATTAACATGTCAGAGATAACAATTTCTTCTAATGTCAAGCTCATTTTAACATGTTATCCCTTATTTATTTAAGGTATTGGTGCGGTGCTGATGCAAAGAGGTAGAGTAGTCGCATATGCTAGCCGCCAGCTGAAATCGCATGTGAAGAATTACGTCACGCATGATCTTGAGCTAATGGCCATTGTGTTTGCTCTTAAAATATGGAGGCATTATCTCTTGGGTGAAAAGTTCGAAATTTACACGGATCACAAATCCTTGAAACACCTTTTTACCCAAAAAGATGTAAATATGAGGCAGCAACGCTGGGTTGAATTTCTTGCATCATATGACCTGGATATCCTATATACTCCGGGAAAAGCCAACGTTGTAGCCGATGCGCTCAGTAGAAAGAATGCAGAATGCAACAATCTCATTATCGCCAGTCTCATTATCACTCCTACTTTGATTGATAAAATTTCTGCTCTTCAGAAGAATGATATATTTATTCAGAAGCTTTGTGAGCGAGTTCATAAGGGTGAGGCCTCAAGTTTCCAGATTGACAATAATGGGACCCTTAGATTGCAAAGGCGAATTTGTGTGCCAGACATTGCTGAGCTAAAAAGAGAAGTTATGGATGAGTGCCACAAATCTAAAATCAGCGTCCATCCAGGTGTAAACAAAATGTACCATGATCTTAAGCGCACATTTTGGTGGAGGTCGATGAAGAGAGATATTTCTATTTACGTTGCTAGATGTCCCACTTGTCAGCAAGTTAAAAGTGATCAACAGAAACTGGCAGGTTTGTTGCAACCGCTAGGAGTTCCTGGTTGGAAGTGGGAGGAAATTTCTATGGACTTTATAGATGGCTTGCCTCGAAGCAGAAAAGGGAATGATAGCATATAGGTGATTGTGGATCGCTTAACAAAGTCTGCCCATTTTATCCCTGTTCGGTCCAATAGAACAGCTCGTAGTTTGGCACAACTTTATCTTAAAGAGATAGTCAGGCTACATGGGGTTCCCAAAAGCATTGTCAGTGATCGGGATCCATTATTTACCAGCAAATTCTGGGAAGCTTTTCAAGAAGAGCTTGGGACCAAGTTGAATTTGAGCTCTTCCTATCACGCTCAGACAGATAGCCAGACTTAGAGGGTGAACCGTGTTTTGGAAGACTTGTTGCGAGCTTGCATTCTTGATTATGGCGGTTCATGGGAGGACCACTTGCACTTGGTGGAGTTCTCCTATAATAATAGCTACCAAGCATGCTTGAAGAAGTCACCGTTTGAACTACTATATGGCAGGCCATGCAGATCTTCGGCATGTTGGGTGGAGTCAGGCAATCGACTAGTCTTGGGCCCCGACATGGTTCGTGAAGCATCAGATAAGGTTGACTTGATTAAGAAGCGCTTGTTGACTGCTCAGAGTCGACAGAAGAGCTATGCAGACCAGCGAAGAAGAAATCTAGAATTCTCTGTGGGTGATCGAGTATACTTGAAGGTTTCTCCTTTGAGAGGCGTGATTCGCTTTGGGAAGACGGGAAAGTTGGCACCGAGATTCATTGGTCCATTCCCTATCCTAGAAAGGATTGGTACTCTAGCTTATAGAGTGCAGCTGCCTGACTAGTTGCCAGGGGTGCATGATGTATTTCATGTGTCTCAACTCCGCAAGCATGTGCATGATCCAGATCTGATAGAGGATGAACTAAATCAACAGGTCCTAGATATTGCTCCAAATCTAACAGTGAGGAAAGACCCAAATTAAGATCATTGGCAAAGAAACGAAAATTTTGAGGAACAAGAGGATCAACCTAGTCAAGGTTCAATGGAGTGGGGATCCTAGAGACTGTACTTGGGAGACAGAGGATAGCACCAAAAAGGCTTACCCCAAGTGCAGAGTGGACATCTCCGAATAACTCTCGTGTTAAGGTACATTTACCACAATTTACATTTTCCACCTTGTTTCCTACTTTACTTTGTTTCCTTTTCGAGGACGAAAATTCTTAAGTGGGGGAGATTGTAACGACCCGGAAAATCCGAACCAATTTAAAATTTTCATTTTAAATAATTTGGTGGAAAAATGTGGCAGAAATTAAAAAAAATTTATTTTCAAATAATATTAAAGCCAGAGAAAATAGTCAATTTTCAAACGATCTCTATTTTCGACGAAACCACTTTTGTTGGAACCGGAATGTCATATTATTGCTAGGTTTCAATTTTTAGAATTTTTCGAATTAATATGTGAGCGTGGCGAAGGAAAATGTGTTTTGTCGATTTCAGTCAAATTTAATCGACTGAAAAATAGCCATTTTTCAAACAATCTCAGAATTCGATGAAATTAGTTTTGTTAGGACCGTATCGTCATAACAAAGACAAATATTTTTTTTATGGATTTTTCTGAGTCCGTATGTGGCCTCTGTGAATTTATTTATGCAGACAAATTAAATTAATAAAGGATTTAATTATTAAATTAAATAATACAGGCCACAGACAGCCGTTTGGGTTGATGGGACCTGTCCCATTGGATCCGGAATATGGGCTATTGGCTAGGGGCACCTTCTGTTGGACTGGAATTGGACCGGTTGAAAAGATAGGGATTTAATTAGAAAATTACAATTTAAATTATATAAATAATAGGAGAATTAAACCCTAACACTATTCACGTGTCTTCTTCCAGCCGCCACCCCCCGAATCCATGGCCACCGTCCTCCGAATTTCTCCTCCTAATTTCTCCTTCATCTCTTCGAATTAGAACCCACTCTTTATACCAAATTGAAGCACTTTCCTCCCTCTTTAATCTCATACGGATAGATCGTCCTCTCGTCGCCTGAAATCCGAGCACCAACGCCCCAAAGGCGCCGCCTTTGCACCGCCGTGGGCCTCCCGGGCTCGACCGAGCTGAGCCAAACCAACCCCCCCCCCCTCGTGCGCCGCCCATATCCCTCTGCCGTGGTCTGGTCCGATCGTCAGCAGGTGTCCCGGTTCTCGAGCAATTTCCAACCCTAAGATCAAACTAGAAGTGAAAACCCACGGCCTGTTAAGCTGAAGGAAGAAGAAAGGTTGATTTCCTAACTAATTAATTAATTTAAATTGTTTTAAATCTTGATTTAACTATAATTGATTCGTTTCAACTCAGAATTTGACGATTTCGGAAGCATTGGAATCGTAGCAACGAATAGAACGTGTTGAGACTGAAACAGAACCCTTCTGAACAGTTTGAATTTTGGCCAAAATCTGCAACGATTATGAGATTCCTAAATTTTAATAATTAAATGATTTAATTCTAGTTGTTATGTGAATCATTGTATGTTATTGTTTCTGATCTACGATGTTGTGATTGTTGTATGGTTGATTAATATTCGTTGTGATATCATGATATAGCATGTCAGTTAAGATCTATAAAATTCTGATGTAATCTCTATAAAGTTCTCATCTTTATTAGTTTTATTTTTATTTTATTTTTATTTTATTTCTATTTTTATTTTTTATCCCTTATAGGAATGGAAAAAATTGAATCTTATTTGTTTTACAAACAAAATGAAATTTTGAATCTTTATTTTGTTTTTACAAATTAAAATGGAAAGTTAAATCTTTATTTTTGATTTGCAAAATAGAACAAAAGTAGAATTTTTATTTTTGATTTGCAAAATAGAACAAAAGTTGAATCTTTATTTTTATTTGCAAAATAGAACAAAAGTTGAATCTTTATTTGCAATATAGAACAAAAGTTAAATCTTTATTTTTGATTTGCAAAATAAACAAAAAAGATTGAATCTTTATTTTGTTTACGATTTATAAAATAAAGAAAGTTTAAATCTTCTAATTTTAATTAAAAGATAAATTAAGATTAGATATTTTATTTGATTTACAAATAAAGATTAGATATTTCAATATAAAATAAAGACTAGATATTTTATTTGATTTACAAATAAAATAAAGATTAGATATTTTATTTGATTTACAAATAAAATAAAGATGAGACCTTTTATTGTGATTCATCTCATATATGGTGTTGTATGTGTGGACATTGAACTTACGACGTTGGGTAAACAGAAATGGTTAGACCAAAAACCATATTATTGTATGTGTGGACATTGAAATTACGACGTTGGGTAAACAGAAATGGTTAGACCAAAAACCATATTATTGTATGTGTGGACATTGAAATTACGACATTGGGTAAACAGAAATGGTTAGACCAAAAACCATATTATTGTATGTGTGGACATTGAAATTTCGACTTTGGGTAAATAGAGATGGTTAGACAAAAACCATTATTTTTGGTTATCATATTTTGACACCAAATTGAGTTGAGTTAGATAGGAAAATACCCCCTATAAGGAAAAATGTACATTAAGGAAAGATAATTAGAAAATTTACATTTTTCTAATGCAACAAAGATAATTAGAGGATTTACATTTTTTTTCTATGTAAAAATATAATATTTACATTTTTCTATGTGAAGATGAAAGATTTACATTTTTTTATGTAACAATGAAAGGTTTACATTTTTCAATGTAAAGGTAAAGAATTTACATTTTTCAATGTAAAAGAAAAGAGATAAAATATTTACATTTTATAGAAACATAAAAGTACATTTTTATGTTATAAAAATGAATTAGATAAAAAATACATTTTTTGTGTATTTAAAATGAATTAGATAAAAAGTACATTTTCGTGTATTTAAAACGAATTAGATAAAAAGTATATTTTTATGTATTAAAAAGGAATAGGATAAGAAGCACATTTTTATGTTATAAAAAAATGAATTAGAGAAAAGTACATTTGTATGTTATAAAAATGAATTGGAGAAAAAGAACATTTTATATAATTATAAAAATATACATTTTTAAATCATCATTTTTGTCGCATTAGAATTGGCGAACAAAAATGATATTTTATTAAATATAAAAATATACATTGTTGAAATCGTCATTTTTGTCGCATTAGAATGGGCGAACAAAAATGTTATATTATTGAATATAAAAATATACATTGTTGAAATCGTCATTTTTGTCGCATTAGAATGGGCGAACAAAAATATTATATTATTGAATATAAAAATATACATTATTGAAAACGTCATTTTTATCGCATTAGAATTGGCGAACAAAAATGTTATTTTATTGAATATAAATATATACATTGTTGAAAACGTCATTTTTATCGCATTAGAATTGGCGAACAAAAATGTTATTTTATTGAATATAAAAATATACATTGTTGAAATCGTCATTTTTGTCGCATTAGAATGGGCGAACAAAAATGTTATATTACTGAATATAAAAATATACATTATTGAAAACGTCATTTTTATCGCATTAGAATTGGCGAAAAAAAATGTTATTTTATTGAATATGAAAATGTACATGGTTGAAACCGTCATTTTTGTCGCATTAGAATTGGCGAACAAAAATGTTATTTTATTGAATATAAAAATATACATTATTGAAAACGTCATTTTTGTCACATTAGAATTGGCGAACAAAAAATATTGTTTTATAGAATAAAAAGAACGGATTCTAATAGTGGAAATCGCCAAATGGTTTATATATATAAATATAAAATTAAAATTAAACGAAACGAGCGCGGCAGTTCACGTATCGACAATTGTAACTTCAAACGATTATTCCGGAAGATTCGACCATTGGATTTTCCCAAAACTGGAGCCGTTAGGACCGCTTTGGGAGGAGCTTTCTAGCGATATAAATTTCATCAAAATCTAACGGTTATATTCTAATATAGTGTAAATCAGATTTTGGTAAAAACAGCGCCAGGGCTGCCCATTGACCCGAAACGTCGTTTATTTTTTTCGAGCTATTTTTAATAAATAAAAATAGCGATAAATAGTTATAAATATATTTGAAATGTTTTAAATTATAATTATGCGACAATTATTTGAAAAGATCGAGTTTAACTCATTTCAAATAATTGCACGACGATTAAATCAAAGATGTAACAAGACGGTGTAGAAGACCGGCGATCTTCACATCGAATGGACGACGACTTCTGATACCTTGGACTGACTTGCTCCCAGGACGAGGTTGAAGCAGTAATTGTCCGGATGTATGCGTTGGTCGTGCAGATAAGCGAGAACCTCTTTGGTGTCTCCGGTTTCGTTCAGACCCAGATCGGGCTTGTAAATGGATGCGTGTCGGATGTTGGAGTTCATCCCATGTAATTAAATCGATTTGTATTAGTACATGTCTGTTTGGTGGTGGAGAACCGATTCTCTGCTTAACACCCTAGTATATAGTAATAGTTATCGATCGCATGGCATTGAATTGTCAATGTGGCACACCAAGATGCAATGATCAAGGCCTTGTTGTAAAGCAGGCCATGTGGCTGATGATCAAAGCTTAGCCTGTTTAGGCATAGCTTTGTGTATAGCGTGACTTCGCGAGCCTCACACCCCGGTATGAGTCAAAAACGCGATATGGACCGTAGGGAGTGCACACGTTTCTTTCTAGCTAGGAGTGGTGTTTGGGCTTTAACACGGCCCGGCATTTTACTTATATGGATTATGGATTGAGGTACCTTGGGTTTTTTTATAGGCCGGAAGTGGTCATATTATAGGTCCAAAGGGACCGGGAAACGTGTGTTCAGGCATAACTAATCCACTACCGTTAGGTAGGGACCGGCCCTATCGCATCCAAGGGTTCACTGCGGGGGATCCTGAGGCATTTGCTAGAGTGTCTCGAATCGGAAGAGGACGATCCCTAGCCTCGATTTCATGACAGAAAACCAAATTCCCAATACGACGACATTTCGGTTTTGATTGTAAACTTATATACGGCGACATAGTAGGATGGGGTACTATGCCGTCTAGGATTGATATATTTATATTGAAGTATTTTAATATTGCTTAGACACTAATGATAATATAAAAATATTAATTTTCACGTATTAAGCATTTTTTATCATCATAAGGGAAAATTCTATCCTCCTGTGTGCATTGCATTGTGTGATAGGACTTGAGTCCTATGACGATTTCATTTTTTTTCAAAAGACATTTCGCTGTTTTATATAAACTTTATAAAATTATGCACTGGCAATTCAATGGAGTAAACCCATTCCGCGTTAGCGGCGTGGTCCTGTGATTCGCCATATTGATAGTTAGTATAGGAAGATTTCTCATACCAGTCCCATGACTGACTCGTAGTTTGTTTCACTTTTGCAAACTCGGGTGCCCTCTTTCCACCCGAGCAGCCAGTTGACAGGTTCAGGTGATATATTCTGATTGGAGCTTGCTTGGAAAGAAGAAGAAGGCCTTTTCTCTAGTTTTTACTTCTGCTTTGGGACATTTTATCTTCTGTAGCTTTGATGTATGTGACGGAGCTTGGGACTTGTTTCTTTTCCATTGAAACTTAATTTCCTTTTGTTGAGACTCTTTATTTGGCTAACTTGTATCCTGTACTGCGTACTCTGATGTATTGGTTATTATGATGCTGATGACATTTATTTTCGCTGCAATGGTTTACGTGTTATGATAATTATCTGAGATCTGTTTTTGTTGTAAATATGTTGTATTCCAAAATGATTATCCTTACTTTCGAACCGCAGAAGTTTGGGGTTATCACAATTTCATTGCACCTCTATTTCCTATTTATAAGAATAAAGGACATAAGCTAGGGCACTCTACCTACACATTATATTCTTTAATAGATTATATTTTCTATAATAATGTCACAAAAGAACTTGCACTTATTTATTTGTTCATAGGGTATCGTACTATTGTTTCTCCATTTGGATGGTTAAACACAACTGGAAATAATAATAATAATAATAATATACAAGGATATTCTCCAGTATAAACAACGACCATATTATGAAGATTACTATAAAATCATAATTTCAAAAAAAATAGAATAGATTCATTTATACGTCCAAAACATTCAACTCAGCCAAACATTTTGTAAATTTTCCCGATATATTTAAGGTACAGGCTCCCTTTCATTGGTCTTAATGTCATAGACTAAGTAAATTTCTCACCAATATTTCCTTTCATCTAAGCTTTATAAATTAGATATTAACTGGGCTCCAATTCCTATGATTGGTGTTGTTGCCTTCTTATTTTATTTTATTTCTTGAGAAATTTTTTTAGCCGTCTAGGGAGCTTAAGTATTTCCCATTTAAGTAATCATAGGCTAGGGTTTTGATTACCAAATGTCAAGATTACCCAAAAACAATATTAATCTTAGAAATATTCAAATGGAAACCCTGTCATTTACCCATGTAGCTTTTCAAATTTGTTCATAGAAAATGATGTGGAAAGCAAAGGTGGTTATATTGTTTTGGAGAAGCTTGCCTTTAAAGTTCTTCTTATATCCTTGATCATACAAATTGCATGATCACTACTACAGCCAAAGATTTAAATCTAATAGGTGTAGAATACATGGTTTTATCTTTACAACCTTCTTTTTATATTTGCTGGATGAAAATATTTTGCTCTCTCTTTTATTTTTAATTAATTAACAACTCTACCCAACATGTATTTATTTTGACATTCTAACCTCTTTCTATTTTTTAATCATGTCTATATATTTCATAAATTAAGGTTTTTCGTAAGCATATATCATCCATATTTTTACGTAATTGTTCTCCTAGGGTCTATCTTGGATATAAAAACATACTCAGTGCACTTATGCATAATCAATCATCAACACACAATCATACATAAAGTGTTATTCGGCCTTATTTTTCATGATTTCTCGGTGTGTAAATTGTAAGGTTGTTAAACAAATCCTAAAAAAACAACCCAAACATTCACAAGTATAATCCATACCAGAGGGTCTATCACATTGCCTTGCCAAAACCTAATAAGACCGGTCGACCATTTCCAAGCATAATCCATAGTTAGGGACCAAATATTAGAGTTTTAAAATCCAATTTTTAATTATACATTTCCCAGGCATAATCCATACGAGTGAAGTGATTTTATTAAAGTTTCAAAATCCTAATTCATTACAAAATCCAAAGAAAAAAAATAAGAATTTTATCGTCGGGTACAGAGAATGCCTTGGGATTAGTCCTAATCCCATAAATGTGTAGGCTAATGTAACTCCTCATTTCTTAAGGTGCAAAGCTAATATTTACGGATGTCATAGTCATCTATAATGTTAACTTTTGATGATAGAAAATGGTTAGTTAATAAAATCAAAACATTAAAGAGCATGTGAATATGAAAAATCTTTGAATATCATTCAATACTTAAGTATTCATTATAATTTCTCTTTCACATATCCCATACAGAGAAAAGATAAATACTACAAGAAAACACAAGAACGACATATGAAGATGCCCTCTTGGATGATCAGAGTTTACATAAAAGCATAAAACACCTTTTCCTATTCCTTTGTCCAAAATAAAGACACAATGAAATAAGCTCCTAAATAGCTATAAACTCATGCTATTCTCCAGAAGCTTTATTCGAAGAAGATAACTTGAAAAGCTAAACTATTAACCTCCTCAAAATGAGTACCCGAGAGTTAAAGGGGAAAACATAAACCATGGGCCAGTCAAATAGATTGGTGTGAATAATAATATCTTTTCTACACGATACCGAAAGATATCTAGCGAGACAATGTTGTTTAGCGGGATGGGTTTCCCTCGCTAGTACCAAAGCATAAGAAGTAAATATATGCTCTTTCACTTCAATGGTTATCACAATACAAATAATGATGATAGTAGTATAGTATACAACATGCAATCATGCTATGGATTCCCCATCCCTCCGTTAAACTAGCTAACTGTCTTAACAATTTCTTTATGTAACTTTCGACATATTTGATACGTTGTACAATTCTATTATCCTAATTAATTTATAGGAACTATTATATCATTCAATGTAAGGATACCTTCCTTCAACCTTTGGATTAATTATTCCCAATAAATTCAGGAAGCGACCTTTCAGTGGATGGTGGCAAACTATCAGGCACCCCTTAGTTTTATCTAGTGGTTAACTAAGAACCCTATAGCTGGAGGATAGCTATAAACCCTGAGTTTTATTCCATAGGATGACTATAAACCTTTTACTTGATGTGGATTGTCCATCGCATATGTCATAGTTTTATCTATAGGTCAACTAAGAATATGAGAATTTTGTTCTGGATAACTATAAACCTCGTAATTTTATTATTTAGGACAACTATAAACCTTGTTCAAAACCTTGTAGTCTTATTTGTAGAGTTACTATGAACCTTTTATGTACTCATGAAGCGGAATACCTTTCAGAATCTCATACTTTTTACCTCAGTTAACTAAGAACCTATTATTTCATTTTATACTTGTCCCCCCAACAATTATTCATGTTTAACAGTGAATCTCCAATTTATCCCTCCCATTAGTGTCTCCAATGTGTTCAGTCAAGTTAAATGACATAGATTTGCTATAATTTAGAAAAGAATCCAGCCTTTTGTAAGCTTGGCATAATAGTGATAATGATGCAATCAGCTTGCTGCTAGAGTCATCAACAAATCAATGAGTTTAGAAAACCCCTTCTGGTCATAAACCCCTTTCGACTCCTTTCTTAGTTGTCGAAGTCACATGGTAAAAAAGCATAAGAAAACAAAGTCATTGCAATAAACATTGCAAGTAGACTAGCCTAAGTAGGCATACAACAAAATTGTTTTTCAACAAAACTAAGGCTTACATTTCAAATTATCCCCTTCAATTTTGTCAAAGGGTATTGAGGCGACAACCACTTACATTTAGGTTTTGAAAATAAACAACCTTTGATTCTCTCTCTAAGTGTCGAAGCTAATTATAGTCAAAGCCCTATCGACATCACGCAAACAAGCAAGCAAGAAAGACCTGCTGACATAAACTATGACGATAACATATTGAGGTGATTTCCTCTAGCTAGGTTCAAAAACAATAAAAGGTTCTCCTTAACAAGATGTTGATGCCGATAGCTCACGGAGGCAAAGCCTCAAAACATCTTTAATAAAAGTTTCCTTGACAAGAACAATTGCATCAGAGGAAAATAAGTTAGAAAACAATTTTACAAAGACCTTTTGTCATAGGCAATCAACTTAAATGGTTTTGGAAGCATGAGCTTCAATTTACATAGCAAGTATATGAATCAACCATTTCGACACTATCGGAGTCAACCGGGATATAGGCCAAAACCTTGGCTTTGAACACATGTTGCAAAGAAATTTGAAAGAACCTATGGAATGACAATTATGACACCCCACGTCCGTTAATGCCACTCTTTTATAGAATGCATTAAGTTCAGTGAAGCGTTATAGGTGAACTGAAACAGAACATCACAATACAGATATATAATAACAGTGGAAGTTTAAAACTTTGTTTCGAACAGAAAACATCATGGTCCAAAAATCCAGTTACAACATTAGTCTGAAATACTGGAATAAAATCATTTGTCTTGCGCTTAAAACCATCAGAGTACAGAACTGAAAAAACATAATCCTCATAAGTAGCCATAAGCAAGTAGACCAGTAGTGAAAGTGATACATCGAAGCAAATTCAAATCCAAGCAGAAACATAAGAGAGAGACTTAATCAAGCCTGAGCGTTCCCACCTTGAGAACTGGGGAGGAAAGGAAGAGAGAGAAAAGGAAACAAAACGGGTCAGACATAAAGTCTGGCGAGTCTAATGTCCTTTAGCATATAAATAAGTAAAAGTATCATGACAATAATAAAATGGATAAGAGATAACTATAGTAGATAACAGGTATAAATAGGATGGACAGGATATACAAAATGAACAGGATAAACTATGCTTCTTAATCACTTTCCCTACACCAACACTAGTATATCGGATTAAGTATTTTCTCATTACTTAATAGAAACAGAACGATCCCAACAGAAACACAAATGGTAGACTTAGGTGTACTTCTAGTAACGGGTTTTACTCAAAATAGAAATAACAGGTACCTAAATAGAAATAACGGGTGTTACCCCAACCAGAAATAACAAGTACCTAAACAATACTTGATGTACCCTAATTACTACCCCCATCCATCATCTCCCTACCACGTAAATTCCCTGTGTCGGTCCCATAGTAGAGTGTATTACTTCCTAAAGTGGCAACCTCACAAACCTATTTACAGGTGTTATGACGGCTTATTTTCCTGAGCAAGCCGGGCCCATGCACGCACATGGACCCGTTGGAATGCGCCATCAAAACACCCCTTTCCAATTGAACCTCTTATAATTAGCTCAGTAAGCATGCCCTGACCCTTACCTAGTGCAAGGTCCCCCTTTTAATACCAGAATGGGTTACTGAATGATATAGGTCCCACACAACGGATGACACAAGTCAATCCCTGAATTTGTGTCCCCAACCAACTAGGATTTCCATCGGTTAAGTTTAACGGGTTCGTATAACCCCCCCCACAAAATTAATACATTTACTTAACCCCGCAGATTCAACATGTTTACTTAACCCAACCCACATATTAAGCAAGCCACAGATAAACAGGTTTATATGTATATATAACCCCCACAGATTTAACATGTTGAGTATTACAGGTTGACAATTATGTGTAATCCCCAACATGTTTTACAGGTCTCTTACCGTTTTATTAGTACGTTCCACATAAGCCAACAGATTTATATGCCTCAAACCACAAGTCATAATCCACAGTCTAAGATATGCCTTAAAATTTAGTCATAATTCACAGTATAGTTTATGTCCCCAATTCCCAGTCATGAATCATAGTTCAATTTATGCCCCTAAATTATCATTCCCAATTTAACCCAATTTCGTTTGTACGCATATTCAATGATATCGGCCTAGGCTCGAAGGTAGCCTGGCTATAAAAATAAAAAGGAATGAGAGAGGAAGAAGAACATAAAATAGGCATAATAACAGAATAGGCATATGACAACATAAATAGGTATATCAGAAATAGGCATATAAGAACTGAATAGCATATCAGGTACACAGAATAATACAAGTGATAGCGGAGTTGTTTAGGTGCAAATCAGATTCTTAACAGGCATAGATTTAGATCCAAATTTATAAACATGTCAAGATTACTAGTTAAATGTTTATATCTAAAAGTAACATGATCTCATAGAGATTGGATCTAAAGAACAGAGAATAGTGTGTTGATATTGCAGAAGAGATCCTTGTATACGTATATGTCGTTGTTAAAGAAAAATAGGCTAATTCAATGCAAGCTAGGGCAGCATCTCGTGTCTCCATTGTTTTAGGTGAATAAAAACCATAGAAATGTTGTCATATATATATATATATATGTCCTACTGCCAACCAATCTCGCTTAGAAACAGGTCCAGGTTCAGGAAATGTAGTTGGCCAGATCTGGGGTGGGTAGAACCTAGGGTCGACTTACCCTTGAGTGGGTCGACCCCCCTGTGGTGTGGGTCGACGCCCAACGGGCTTAATTCCCGCATGGTCTTCCCACTTCGATTTTGAACTATTTTGAAATTTCTGGTTTGATTTTGTTTATATGTATTACTCTTATATGTATACAAACTTTTAGCCTCAATATCTTCTTCGTACGACATTCGTTTTACGTAAACTCAGAGTCTATCTTAAGCAAAACTCTGAGACGAACACAATGGTACAATCCGTTTTACTTAATTCCCAATATTTAATTAAGTATTCTTTAGTTTATTGTTCTAATGTCCTTTGAAATTATGGGGTGTTACGTTCTCCCCTACTTAAAAGGATTTCGTCCCCGAAATCTCTAAGTTAAGAATAATGTTTATCCTAACATCCATCAACCATCTGCTCATCCATCAATCACTGGCATCCATTGTCCTTAAGAGATTTATAATGCCTGTATGAACATTTGCAAGGGTGTGTGTATATGTCCCTATGCTAATGTGAAAAATCAGGCGGTCTACTGATTCAGTCGACCTCCGTAATGCAATGTATGTTAGTGCTATGAATCCAACATGTATGCAAATATTCCTAGTATATAATGTATACTCTATATGTGTGCACAGTCATCCATCCTAATGCAACACCCATACGATGATACAATCATTTCCATCCATAAAATATTTAAAATGCACACACACCCATATGCAATTATGTAAGTGATTGAGTCGAACTTGTGCCTAGTCTGTATATATGCATCCACGAGCAACCACTAGCAAACACTTGTATCCAGTTGCATCCATCAAACATAACATGTCTCGACCACATGTTTATGTCCATTGGTTTTCTACCTAAAGGTTGAAGATTCAATCGAAAGGATATACTTAAATGACATAAACAAGTACGAATAAAAACTCGGAAAAAGAAGTTAAGAACATACCCTTGAAAAGAAAAGGGTATGAAGAACGAATCTTGTCTTTAGTTTCCTAAGTTGCATCTTCACGGTCCTCTTCCCATCGAACTTTCGTCGGCTTGACCTCTCGGTTGCGAAGCTTCTTAACCTCTGATCCAAGTATACGGGTAGGAACTCGTCTAACTGTCGCCTCCCGTTCTACCTCTACTTCGTCAAGCATGATCGGATCAACAACCTCTGTTGTATCATGCAGACACTTCCGCAAATGAGAAACGTGGAAAACATCATGAACACCTGCCAGTCTCACTAGTAACTTTACTCTATAGGCCATTTGACATATATTTTCCACTATGGGAAATGGCCCTACGATGGCGCCAACTTCCCTACAGATCCAAAACGAACCACATTCCTCAATGGTGATACTTTAATGAAAACCATATTTCCTACTTCAAACTCTATGCCAATCCTTCTCTTATCGGCATAGGACTTTTGCCTGTCCTGAGTTGTCTTCATGCGTCTGCAGATAAGATCAATCATTTTTGAAGTTTCTCTAATCATCTCAGGTCCAAGTAGAAGCCTATCTGTGGACTCCCACCAACAAGTCGGTGTTTTACAAGGTCGTCTGTATAGTGCGTCGAAAGGTGCCATGCCAATACTTGTTTGATAACTGTTGTTGTAGGCGAACTCTACCAATGGAAGGTGCTCCTCTCAAGTCCTTCCAAAGTCTAGGATACACAGCCTTAAAAAATCATCAAGGACTCTATTCACCCTCTCAGTCTGCCCATCAGTCTGAGGATGATAAGCAATGCACAAACATAATAGTGTTCCCAATGCCTCTTGCAGGCTCTTCCATAACTCACTAGTGAAAATGGAGTTACGTTCACTCACAGTGTTAGAAGGTACTCCATGTAAACAGACTATTACACGAAGATAAACTGATGCCAACCACGTTGTCGTTCTCTTACTCTTATCAGGAATGAAATGAGCGCTCTTAGTAAGTGTAACAACACGTATTTTGAATAACAAGTTATAACATAAATCAGGGGAGAATTAAATGATAAAATCTGAATCAAGGGAAACGGGCTATGCCATTGCGTTCGTCTCGGAAAAATACGCGAAATAGAGTCTGAGTTTTCGAAAATCGGAGTCCGTATGACCCAGTTATGGCCCATGGAAGTTTTCAAGAAAATTCAAGTTTAAAAACAGATTCAAATTCAAATTCAGCTGAGCAGGATAGGCGGGAAAAGTTCCCGCCACCCCCAAGTCGACTTGGGAGTCGACACACCCCAGGCTGTGTCGACTGCCCAGTCGACACCCCTATCGACTTGGGTGGTCGGCCAGTTTGGCCTGGGTGCATCTGACTTGTTTCCCAAGACATGTTTGGAGGCTAGTGACGTGAATTGATGGCCCAGATCTGAATTAGGGTTAATCCTATGGCCTAAACTAACCTAATCCTCTATAAAAAGACCCTAATACCTAGCCTAAATCAACATAAATCATTCCTACAACTAAACTATGCCAAAATGTTTAATCATGGCCTCCACCCTCTTGTCATAGCCTCCATCTTCATTCATATGAGAGTTCCTAAGCTTGTTTGAGAGTTTCTAAGTTTGATTCAAGGCCAAAGTTCAATTTTTCTTCATTAAAACGAGGATCTTTCTTCATACAAATCAAGGGAGCTTCTTGGAGCTTGTATTCATTTGGGGTTTTTAGAGTTGCTAGTGGCTTCATCTCAATCTTATTTTATTTTATAAGTCTTCATAGCATTGTAAGCCCTATTCTACTCTTAGATTCTAACTATGAAGTTAAATATGATATGTTGCAAGTTGAGTTTGGGCCTAAGTATGATTTGTGCTTTGATTCTATCATGTTATGCATAGATTTATTCTATGCATGTTTGTAAAGCTATCACCTTGACTTTGTGCATAGAAAGCTATGAGCTTTGATTCTATCATGTTATGCATAGATTTATTCTATGCATGTTTGTAAAGCTATCACCTTGACTTTGTGCATAGAAAGCTATGAGCTTTGATTTGAAATGTTGCATAAAGCAACATAGAAACTCTCATAACCCTTATGTTATATTGCATATGATGTTATATGCGAATCACTAGCTATCATCCTATGTCATTTATGGCCATGTTTCACCTATTTTGCTAAAGTTGATATCATGCATGTTTTGAGGCTTATAATGTAATATGCAAGTTTATGAACACATTTGCCTCATATGCCACCATGTTTAGCTTGTGGCCAAACCTTATTAATTATGTCATGCTTCTAAAGTTCCCCCTTTGAGATCTATTTGCGTTTATGCGAACTTACATGCGATGGGGTTACGCTATGGGTAAACTAAAATGACATAAAATCATGACTTGAAAAATGACATGAAATATGACATGTGATTATGCTTGGAACATAAACATGAACTTGGACATGACTTCTAGAAAACATGGGAATGGCCAACTCGAGGTTGGGTTGAGTTTGTAGCATAAATCTACCCGGAACCAACCGGCTTATCTAGTGGCTACAAGCAATAGGACCCAATGTGAGTAGTTGGCCATGTCGCACTTGAAACCCGAGGTTAGACTAAGTTGTGGTGTAAAGCTACCCGGACCCGCCCGGCTTAACTAGTAACCACAACAAGGTCTAATTTGAGAGGTTGGGTGCATTAAATTAATTAATGACACATGATAGGGTTAAGTCATGGACCACTTGAATACTTAACCAATTAAACACGATGGGTTGGTAGGGTTAAGTCATGGGCTACTTGGATACTTAACCAATTAAACACAATGTATTGATAGGGTTAAGTCATGAAATGCTTGGATACACTTGACCAACTCAATACATGGTTAGGATAGGGTTAACCACATTTAACCCTCTTGAAATCCTAGTCACGAGGTCCTTTTCAGCAGTAACCCACTTGGGAGTATCTGGATACCCTGGACTAGGCTAGGGTGGGGCACGATTACTGGACTGATTGTAAGAGACTAAAAGAGACGGCTGAATGGTGCACCGGTTGTTCAGGCGGACCATGGTCGTGCACATTAAGTCCGGAGTTGAACATGGGCACCAGTAGGTTTAGACTGTGCGTGCTTGAATTGTGTCTGTGGTTTACACCTTAGGGCTGGATACACCCTGGGGTGGACCTTGCACAGTTAACTACATTCCATGATTAAGCCGTATCACACCGATACACGACGAGTTAGGCTTATAGGGAGCCGATCGACTAGACCGAGTAGTTGGACCTTGATTTAGGTCACCTCATGATGTTGGGCCAGCTTTGGGCCAAGGGATCATTTCTTGTTTATACTTGACATGGATTGGAATACTAGTACACACTTGGTGCAACTTAACCTTGTATATGCGATGCCACACTTGATCTATCTTGTTAACTTTTCACCATGCCAATTATCACCCTATGTTTCATCTCTGCTTTACATGTCCAGTTAACTTTATTAGTTTTTATACTAATAGTAGGTAGGACTTACCAGTCTTTTTGACTGACCCGTTTTCTTTCGCCTCTTTTCTTCCGTTTCACCCCCAGGTTTACAGGGTGGGAACACTGGTACCTAGCTTGGATCTTTAGCTGCTTTTCTGGATAGCTCATGTACGGGTTGGACTTGAGCATGCTATGGCTTTATGCTACTTTGGGGATAGTTACTTTATGTTTTTTTCAGTTTATGTTTCTAGACTTTGTTTTGTGGGAAAATAATGACCAAGTACTTTGATGTAGCTTGACTATGGTTTTGAAATGTTAGTTTTATCCGCTGCTTTACTTACTCTGTTTTACTTATATGTTCTGTCTTGTGATATCTGCATGCATGTTTACCTTGTCCAACACCCCTCCAAAGCTAGTGTACTTGCAAGAGTGACATTGGCGGAGGTGGGGTGTTACATTTGGTATCAGAGCATAAGGTTTACAAGATTTGAGCAAAAAGGGTTTTTAAAACTTACCTTTTGAAAAACTATTTTCAAAACCAATTAAGTATTTTCCAAGAAAAGTCTAGTTTATTTTAAAAGGCTATTCCCCAAAAGCCATTAGCACTATCCTTTGTTTCCTCGTTCTAAATCTATCTTTTCCCTTTTTCAGCATGGCCGATCTTAACCTTCCCGAGGGAGTAACCATTCCCGGATGGTTCCGGAGGTACTTGGAAGCTAGGGCCAACGATGCGGGCCCAGCAAATACTCCCACCGTAACTAAGGTTCCTCCTCAGCATCCACAAGCAGATTTCGCTAAGGTTTGCAAAGACTTTAAGGCGATGGGTGGCAAGAATTTTGTTGGGACGGAGACTTTTGTTGAGGCAAGAAATTGGTTGAAAGAAACTGAAGATCTCTTCGCCATCTTTGATGTGGAAAACCGAAGAAAAGTTCTGTTGGCAGTATGGCTATTGAAAGAGGAAGCTGCTTATTGGTGGGTGGTCACCAATGCTACTAGGCCTATAGAGACTTGGGCCGACTTTAGGACAAGGTTTGGGCTTAAGTTTCTATCATCTGCTGAGGCGAATCTGCAATTGGAGAAGTTTATATCTTTGAAGCAAGGGGACATGACAGTGAGGGAGTATGTGAATAAGTTTAACCAGCTTGCTCGATTCGGTTTGGACATGGTTAATACTCCCCAGAAGAAGGCTTTACACTTTGCACGAGGGTTGAATGAGCCATTACAAGGTTTAGCCATGTCTCTTATACCCATGGGGGCCACTTTTGAAAGCCTAGTAGACATGGCATTGCTTCAGGGAGATGATAAGAATGGCAAGAAAGAAGTCAAGCCTAATGAGACTCAAACCAAGAAGACGGATTCCAAGTGGGGAGGCAATCAGGGCAACCAGAACAACAAGAACAACAAGGGTAACAAGGCCAACAACAACAAGTCAAGGGACACAAGGAAGTGCAACTACTGTGGGATCGTTGGGCACATAGCCAAAGATTGTAGGAAGAAGAAGAGGAAGTTGGGCGAATGCTTCCATTGTGGAGAGACTGGACATTTTAGCAAAGATTGCCCAAAGAAGCAAGGACAAGGGCAAGGGCAGACTCAGCGTGCAGGACCTTCTGGAGGGCAAGTGTATGCTTTCAACACTATTCCAGTTCAGGACCGAGGTAGTATTTCGGTAGAAAGTCTTGATTACATTTCTGATTTTCCTATTCGCACTTTATTTGATTCTGGCGCATCGCATACTTTTATTTCTTCTGACATTGTTGAAAGTTTGCACCTAAGTACTAGTCTTGTTGAGGATCCCGTTAGTGTTTCAAATCCAATTGGGGGTTCCGCCCATTTATCTATGATTTGTATGAATTTGAGGATTTCTATCTTGACTGTATAATTCACGTGTAATGCTTATGTTCTCGGGTTCACGGGATACGGGTTGATTTTGGGCATGGATTGGTTGTCCAGTTATGGAGCCATTCTCGATTGTGAGCATAGGGTGGTGAGGCTCATGACTCGCCTCGGTAATACCCTAGAGATTTCCTGCAACCCGCTGGATCCCGTCATGTTATGTTATCTTGAATCTCTTGACTCGTCCATCGATGATCTGCAATCTGTAAGGGTGGTCCGAGAATATCCTGATGTCTTTGAAGAGGTTAAGGGGTTACCCCCTAAACGAGAGACAGATTTCCGCATTTATCTTGTTGATAATGCCAAGCCAGTTTCATTGCCCGTTAGGCACATGGCCCCGCGAGAAAGAAGAGAGCTCAGTAAGCAAATCAAGGAGTTGCTTGAGAAGAATTTTATAGGCGAAGCATTTCTGAATGGGGTGCTCCTGTGGTATTCGCTACTAAGGCGGATGGTTCGCTTCGTCTATGTGTTGATTATCGTGAGTTGAACAAGCTGACAAAGAAGAATAGATAACCGTTACCGAGGATTGATGATCTCTTTGACCAGCTTGTTGGTGCTTCTGTTTTCTCTCAGCTCGATCTAGCCACCGGATTCCATCAGCTTAGAGTGGCTGAGGATAGTATTGATAAGACTGCGTTTAGGACTCCAGATGGATTCTTTGAATGGCTTGTCATGCCATTCGGTTTGACTAATGCACCCGCCTACTTTGTAGATTTGATGAGTAGGGTGTTCAGGGAGTTCCTTAACAAGTTTGTGGTTGTCTTCGTGGATGATATTCTGATCTTCTCAAAGGATGAGGAAGAACATGCTAGACATCTCAAGGAAGTGATGGATACGCTTAGAGCTCATCAGTTGAAAGCCAAGTTCTCCAATTGCCATTTTTGGTGGAGGGAAGTTCGGTTTCTTGGACATATAGTTTCTAAGCAAGGCATAGCGGTAGATCCCGCGAAAGTGGCTGCAGTTCAAGACTGGAAGACTCCTAGGAATGCAACCGAAGTAAGAAGCTTTCTCGGTCTGGCGGGCTACTATAGGAAGTTCATCAGGGACTTCGCTAAGATTTCAGCCCCTCTTACTAAGTTGACGAAGAAGAACTTAGTCTTTGCATGGGACTTAGAGTGTGAGCTTGCTTTTCAAAGGCTCAAGAGGGCCCTTACTACAGCTCCAGTTTTGGCATTACCCGATGGCGGTAAGATGTTTACCGTATACACCGATGCATGTGGCACGGGGTTAGGTGCTGTTCTGATGCAAGAAGGAAGAGTGATATATTATGGGGGTAGGCAACTTAAAGTTCATGAGAAGAACTATCCCACTCATGATTTGGAGTTGGCAGCAATCGTCTTTGCACTCAAATCCTGGCGCCACTATCTTCTAGGCGAAAGGTTTGAGTTATATACTGATCATAAGTCGCTCAAGTACCTCTTCTCGTAGAAAGATCTGAATCTAAGGCAGCAAAGGTGGATGGAATTCATGGCATCATATGACTTCGAGATAGCTTATACCCCTGGCAAGGGTAATGTTGTAGCAGATGCGCTAAGCAGAAGAAGATTAACTTTGAGTCCCTTGTTTGTTGAGATGAAGAGCCTAGAGTTCTTGGCAACCTTTGATTTTACACCGGCTGTTGAGTCGATGGCTGGTTCGTTAGCATCCCTTGAGCTTAGACCTATACTTCTTGATCAAGTTGGGGCTTCGCAGAAGGAAGACCCGCAGATAGTCGAGGTCATGGACAAGTTGATTCGTGGTGAGAAGTCTAGTCACCTTGCTAGATATACTATTGATGAGAAGGGTTGGCTAAGGCGTGATGGAAGGCTATGCGTTCCACAAGTGAGAGACTTGGTGCATAAAGTTCTCGAAGAAGCGCATCACTCGAAGATGACTATACATCCTGGGGGAGATAAGATGTATAGGGATATGAAGCGCATTTTCTTTTGGGCTGGAATGAAGAAGGATGTGGCAGAGTATGTTTCAAAGTGCATGGTGTGCCAACAGGTGAAAGCCGAGTCAAAGAAACCCGGTGGACTATTACATCCATTGGAGGTCCCGCAATGGAAGTGGGAAAGTATCTCTATGGATTTTGTGGATGGATTGCCTAGGTCAAGGAAAGGGAATACGAGCATATGGGTCATAGTTGATAGACTTACGAAGAGTGCCCATTTCATTCCAGTGAAGAGCAAGAGGACCACATCATGGCTAGCATCTGTTTATCTTCGAGAGATAGTGCGATTGCATGGAGTTCCTTCTAGCATAGTTAGCGATCGTGACCCAATCTTCACTAGCCAGTTCTGGAATAGCTTGCAAGAAGCGATGGGTACGCGATTGAATCTAAGTACAGCCTATCACCCCCAGACGGATGGCCAAACCGAAAGGGTGAATAGAGTGCTAGAAGATCTTTTGAGGCTTTGTGTGCTTGACTTTGGTGGTACTTGGGAAGACCACCTTCCTCTTGTAGAGTTTGCTTATAATAATAGCTATCAAGCTAGCATAGGGATGACACCATTTGAAGCTTTGTATGGGAGGCCGTGTAGGTCACCATCTTGTTGGTGGGAGACAACGGATAGACTTATCCTTGGGCCCGATGTGATACGGGACACCTCCAAGAAAGTTGAATTGGTGAGAAGACGGATGAAAACGGCCCAAGACAGACATAAATCCTATGCTGACAAGCGAAGGACATATTTGGAATTCGAAGTTGGAGATATGGTTTTCGTGAAGGTTTCTCCTTTGCGTAATGTGGTTCGTTTTGGATCAGTTGGGAAGCTGGCACCAAGGTTCGTAGGACCCTTCCATATCATAGAGAGAATTGGGAAGATGGCTTATAAGGTGGAATTTCCTAAGAAGCTGACCGGAGTGCATAATGTCTTTCATGTCTCGCATCTCCGAAAGTGCCTACATGAGTCCGCTGAGGTGGTTGAACCTAGTATTCTTGAAGACATGGAGGTAGAGAAAGAGGCAACCTTGAGGCGAGCTCCGATTCGTATCTTGGGAATGGAGATCAAGAAGCTAAGAAATCGAGAAGTCAAATTGGTGAAGGTTCAGTGGAGTGAGGCCGAAGAGGATGCAACTTGGGAAACCGAGGAGAAGATGCGTGGGCTTTATCCATTTCTTTTTGAGGGTACATTCTCAATCTCTTTTCCTAGTTAGCATATCTTTCTTTTGCTATCCATGTTTATCTTGTTATCTCATTAACCTTGTCATGAGAACCTTAGGTAGAAACCCTTTGGAAGAAACATGTATTTGAAACATGTTATGCTTGATGTTTGCAAGTGGTTGCAAGTGTTTGCAAGTGGATACTCGTGGATGCATGATACACATTACGCACTAAGATCGGCTCACACACTTTCATATTGCATATGCATGAGTGCTTATACTTATTCATGGATGAAACTTGTTATGCTATCACGTGGATGTTGCATATGGATGGATGTTCTGTGCACTCATGTAGAGATTATAAATTATGTTAGGAATTTGCATACATGTGGACTCATTTCACTAACATACTTTGCATTAAGGAGGTTTACTGAATCAGTAACCGCCTGATTTTCGCATTAGATAAGTACATATACACACACCTTTCGCATATGATCATACAACATTTAGAATCTTTTAAGGACAATGACTGCTCGTGGATGATGTTTTGAGTAGATGGATGATGGATGGTAGGATACTTTCTTCCTAACTTAGAGATTTCGGGAACGAAATCCTTTAAGGTGGGGAGGATGTAACAACCCATATTTTGAATAACAAGTTATAACATAAATCAAGGCAGAATTAAATGATAAAATCTGAATCAAGGGAAACGGGCTATGCCATTGCGTTCGTCTCGGAAAAATACGCGAAATAGAGTTCGAGTTTTCGAAAATCGGAGTCCGTATGACCCAGTTATGGCCCATGGAAGTTTTCAAGAAAATTCAAGTTTAAAAACAGATTCAAATTCAAATTCAGCTGAGCAGGATAGGCGGGAAAAGTTCCCGCCACCCCCAAGTCGACTTGGGAGTCGACACACCCCAGGCTGTGTCGACTGCCCAGTCGACACCCCTGTCGACTTGGGTGGTCGGCCAGTTTGGCCTGGGTGCATCTGACTTGTTTCTCAAGACATGTTTGGAGGCTAGTGACGTGAATTGATGGCCCAGATCTGAATTAGGGTTAATCCTATGGCCTAAACTAACCTAATCCTCTATAAAAAGACTCTAATACCTAGCCTAAATCAACATAAATCATTCCTACAACTAAACTATGCCAAAATGTTTCATCATGGCCTCCACCCTCTTGTCATAGCCTCCATCTTCATTCATATGAGAGTTCCTAAGCTTGTTTGAGAGTTTCTAAGTTTGATTCAAGGCCAAAGTTCAATTTTTCTTCATTAAAACGAGGATCTTTCTTCATACAAATCAAGGGAGCTTCTTGGAGCTTGTATTCATTTGGGGTTTTTAGAGTTGCTAGTGGCTTCGTCTCAATCTTATTTTATTTTATAAGTCTTCATAGCATTGTAAGCCCTATTCTACTCTTAGATTCTAACTATGAAGTTAAATATGATATGTTGCAAGTTGAGTTTGGGCCTAAGTATGATTTGTGCTTTGATTCTATCATGTTATTCATAGATTTATTCTATGCATGTTTGTAAAGCTATCACCTTGACTTTGTGCATAGAAAGCTATGAGCTTTGATTCTATCATGTTATGCATAGATTTATTCTATGCATGTTTGTAAAGCTATCACCTTGACTTTGTGCATAGAAAGCTATGAGCTTTGATTTGAAATGTTGCATAAAGCAACATAGAAACTCTCATAACCCTTATGTTATCTCGCATATGATGTTATATGCGAATCACTAGCTATCATCCTATGTCATTTATGGCCATGTTTCACCTATTTTGCAAAAGTTGATATCATGCATGTTTTGAGGCTTATAATGTAATATGCAAGTTTATGAACACATTTGCCTCATATGCCACCATGTTTAACTTGTGGCCAAACCTTATTAATTATGTCATGCTTCTAAAGTTCCCCCTTTGAGATCTATTTGCGTTTATGCGAACTTACATGCGATGGGGTTACGCTATGGGTAAACTAAAATGACATAAAATCATGACTTGAAAAATGACATGAAATATGACATGTGATTATGCTTGGAACAAGAACATGAACTTGGACATGACTTCTAGAAAACATGGGAATGGCCAACTCGAGGTTGGGTTGAGTTTGTAGCATAAATCTACCCGGAACCGACCGGCTTAACTAGTGGCTACAAGCAATAGGACCCAATGTGAGTAGTTGGTCATGTCGCACTTGAAACCCGAGGTTAGACTAAGTTGTGGTGTAAAGCTACCCGGACCCGCCCGGCTTAACTAGTAACCACAACAAGGTCTAATGTGAGAGGTTGGGTGCATTAAATTAATTAATGCCACATGATAGGGTTAAGTCATGGACCACTTGAATACTTAACCAATTAAACACGATGGGTTGGTAGGGTTAAGTCATGGGCTACTTGGATACTTAACCAATTAAACACGATGTATTGATAGGGTTAAATCATGAACTTCTTGGATACACTTGACCAACTCAGTACATGGTTAGGATAGGGTTAACCACATTTAACCCTCTTGAAATCCTAGTCACGAGGTCCTTTTCAGCAGTAACCCACTTGGGAGTATCTGGATACCCTGGACTAGGCTAGGGTGGGGCACAATTACTGGACTGATTGTAAGGGACCAAAAGAGACGGCTGAATGGTGCACCGGTTGTTCAGGCGGACCATGGTCGTGCACATTAAGTCCGGAGTTGAACATAGGCACCAGTAGGTTTAGACTGTGCGTGCTTGAATTGTGTCTGTGGTTTACACCTTAGGGCTGGATACACCCTGGGGTGGACCTTGCACAGTTAACTACATTCCATGATTAAGCCGTATCACACCGATACACGACGAGTTAGGCTTATAGGGAGCCGATCGACTAGACCGAGTAGTTGGACCTTGATTTAGGTCACCTCATGATGTTGGGCCAGCTTTGGGCCAAGGGATCATTTCTTGTTTATACTTGACATGGATTGGAATACTAGTACACACTTGGTGCAACTTAGCCTTGTATATGCGATGCCACACTTGATCTATCTTGTTAACTTTTCACCATGCCAGTTATCACCCTATGTTTCATCTCTGCTTTACATGTCCAGTTAACTTTATTAGTTTTTATACTAATAGTAGGTAGGACTTACCAGTCTTTTTGACTGACCCGTTTTCTTTCGCCTCTTTTCTTCCGTTTTCCCCCCCCCCCTCCCAGGTTTACAGGGTGGGAACACTGGTACCTAGCTTGGATCTTTAGCTGCTTTTCTGGATAGCTCATGTATGGTTTGGACTTGAGCATGCTATGGCTTTATGCTACTTTGGGGATAGTTACTTTATGTTTTTTTCCAGTTTTCAGTTCATGTTTCTAGACTTTGTTTTGTGGGAAAATAATGACCAAGTACTTTGATGTAACTTGAC
Organism: Allium sativum; assembly: GCA_030737875.1. NCBI lineage: Eukaryota > Viridiplantae > Streptophyta > Magnoliopsida > Asparagales > Amaryllidaceae > Allium > Allium sativum. Next base: position 1,018,550,834 of record CM060924.1, read on the forward strand.
TATGGTTTTGAAATGTTAGTTTTATCCGCTGCTTTACTTACTCTGTTTTACTTATATGTTATGTCTTGTGATATCTGCATGCATGTTTACCTTGTCCAACACCCCTCCAAAGCTAGTGTACTTGCAAGAGTGACATTGGCGGAGGTGGGGTGTTACAGTAAGTCTGTCTACTATAACCCAAATAATGGTGTTGCCCCTCCACGATCTAGGAAAACCATCGATGAAATCCATAGAGATGTTCTCCCACTTCCACTACGGGACTTCCAAAGGATGAAGTAAACAACCCGGTTTCCTCTGCTCAGCTTTAACTTGCTGGCAAACTAAACATCGAGAGGCAAACTCTGCTACATCTTTCTTCATCCCAGCCCAAAAGAAAACCCTTTTCATATCCCTATACATTTTGTCGCCGCCCGATGGATAGTCATTCTAGAATGATGGGCTTCCTCAAGGACTGTCTTCAACAGACTCCCAACTCAGGGAACACAGAGCCTTCCATCCCGTCGCAACAACCCTTTATCATCCATGGAATATCTATTTAGGTGACTAGAAGTCTCCCCTCTACTGAGCCTATCCAAGATGTTTTCTATCTGTGAGTCCTCTTGCTACGAAGATACTATCAGATCGATAAGAGTAGGTTGCACCTCTAAGGATGCCAACAAACTAGGTGTAAGATCCGTAGATGGTCCAAAATGTAAGGTCGATAAGTACTCCAAGCTCTGCCTCTCCATGAATAGAGGACTCAAAGTCGTCCTATGCCTACTCAACGCGTCCGCCACCACATTACACTTACCAAGGGTATAAGCATTCTCAAAATCATAGGACGCTAGGAACTCAATCCATCTCTGCTATCTCAAGTTGAGATCCCTCTACGAGAATAGATATTTGAGAGATTTATGGTCCGTGTATAACTCGAACCTCTCTCCAAGTAGATAATGTCGCCAAGTCTTAAGCGCAAATACTATACCAGCCAACTCCAAGTTATGGGTAGGGTAGTTATTTTCATGTACTCTCAACTGTCTACCACCGTAACATACTACCCTCCCCTCTTGCATCAAAACGGCACCAAGACCTGTACCACATGCATCAGTGTACACTGTGAACACTTTATTCCCATCAGGCAAAGTCAAGACTGGGGCTGTTGTCAGAGCCCTCTTTAACCGCTGAAAAGCATCCTCACAGTCAGTGCTCTAAGAAAAGGTCAGATTCTTCTTCGTCGTTCTGGTGAGTGGGGTTGATATCTTTGTGAAGTCCTTGTCAAACTTCCTATAATAGCCCGTTGAACCGAGAAAACTTCTCACCTCTGTTGCATTCTTTGGAACCTTCCAATCTTGAACTGCAACTACTTTCGGGGGATCCACTACTATCCCTTCCTTGAAGATCACATGCCCTAGAAATCTTACTTCCTCTCTCCAAAAGTGACATTTAGAGAATTTCGCCTTAAGTTGGTGCGCTCAGAGAGTCCTCATAACCTCCCCTAAATGTAGGGAATGCTCTTCCTCGTTCTTCGAGAAGATCAAAATGTTATCTACAAAGACCACGATGAACTTATTCAGAAACTCCCGGAACACCCTAATCATCAGATCTACAAAATAGTGTGTGCATTCGTCAACCCAAAAGGCATGACTAGCCACTCAAAGAAACCATCTAGAGTCCTGAAAGCGGTCTTATCTATAATGTCCTTGGCCACCCTCAACTCATGAAAACCCATGGCGAAGTCTAATTGAGAGAAAACAGATGCATCAACAAGCTGGTCAAACAGATCATCAATCCTCGGAAGTGGGTACCTATTCTTCTTAGTGAGCTTATTCAACTCCATGTAATCCACACATAAGCAAAGTGAACCATTCGCCTTAGTTGCAAAGACCACTTGAGAACCCCATGTTTTGCCTGATAAACCCCTTCTCAAGTAGCTCCCTTACTTTCTTACTAAGATCCCTCCTTTCCCTAGGAGCCATGTGGCACACAGGAAATGCGACTGGCTTCGTATTATCCACCAAGTATATCTGGAAATCAATCTCGCGCCTCGAAGGTAAGCCCCTAACCTCCTCAAAAACATTTGGATACTCACAGACAACAGGTACAGATCACAAATCATTGACAGAAGCATCCATTAATTCTAGGAAACTAAGCATAACTGACCCCCTTATGTCACAAGAAATCTAGAGAGTCCTGCCATGGCAAGCCAAAAGTCTAACAACCCTCCTCTTACAGTATAGAATGGCACCATACGAGGCTAGCCAATCTATACCTAGAACCAGACCATATCCCATAAAACCAAGCACATATGCGACACACTCAAACTCGATGCCCAACATAGATATCCTCAAACTCCGACAAATCATAGATAGATGAGTCGTGCCCTCAATGGTGTTTGAGATAATAACGGGATTAGAAACAATAGTAGTACTAAGGTGAAGAGACTCAACCAAAAAATCAGATAAAAAAGAGTGAGAAGCTCCAAATTCAAAAAGAGTCCTAATAGGATGATCAAAAAAAGAAATCAAACCTTCAACAAAAACTTTCCTGGTACACTTGCCTCGAGAGCATACACCTTCCCTCCAGAAGATCCTGCCCTTTGGCCATGTCCTTGCTTATTCAAGCACTCCTTAGAATAATGTCCGACCTCACCATACTTGAAACAAGCATTCTTCCTTTTTTGCAATCTTTGATCAAATGACCCAAGCTCCCACAACCATGACATTTCTTCTGGCCTTGAGCTTTGTCATTCTTTCCGCCCTTCTTTTGCTGTTCTTTCTTAGACCACACTTTCTTGTTTTGTGTCTCATCAGTCTCAACCTCCTTTTTCTCCTCTTTTCCATCTTTGTGCATCAATGCCATATCAACCAGTCTCTCAAAAGTAGACCCCATCGGAATGTGAGATAATGCCAATGCTTGAAGGGGTGGATTCAATCCTCTTACAAACCTTAAAGCTTTCTTGTGCGGAATATTCACTAGCTCCAGACCAAACTTTTCCAACTGATTGAACTTATCAACATACTCTTTGACATACATGCTTCCTTGCTTAAGTGCCAGAAATCTCTCCATCTGCATACTCTCTTCTGCTTGAGAAAGAAACTTCATCTTGAACCTCTATCGGAAATCATCCCAAGTATCCATTGGACGCCCTGCTTGCATCACTTCCCAACAGAATAAAGCCACGTCCTTAAGCTGTCATGCAACCAACTGTATCTTTTTGTGGTCATCAACTTCGAAAAGCCCAAATAAATTCTCCGTCTCTTTTGTCCAATTCCGTGCTTCTACAAAATTCTCAGTCCCTCAGAATGGCTTTCCTTCCATAGCACATAAATCCTTGCATATCTTAGAGAAATTATCTACTCGCGGAGGAGGAGGAACAATGGCTGCAGTTGGGGGAGGGGCGTCTGCTTGGCCTCCGGCAGGCGTCGTAGTCTAAAGATACCTATGGAACAAAGCCGGTATCTGCACGCTCTCAAGAAGATTCAATTCCCCAGACATGCTGAAAAGAAAAGGGAAAAGGGATTCAAACAAAGATTGAAAGATTTTTATATTGCAAGGGGACTATGTTTTTCAAAAACAGACTTTTCTTTTGAAAATACTTTCTTTTTGAAACCTTTTGAAATCAATTTTCAAAAACTGTTACTCGATCTTGTAACCTTTAGATCCCGAATATGACACCCCACATCCGTTAATGTCCCTCTTTTAAAGAATGCATTAAGTTTAGTGAAGCGTTATAAGTGATCAGAAACATAATATCACAAGACAGATATAAAATAGCAGCGGAAATTTAAAATTTTATTTCAAAAAGAAAACATTTCGGTCCAAAAATCCAGTTACAGCATTAGTCTGAAATACAGGAATAAAACATATCAAATAAAATCATCTATCGTACGCTAAAAACCATCAGAGTACAGAACTGAAAAATCATAATCCCCATAAGTAGCCATAAGAAAGTAGACAAGTAGTCAAAGCGATACATCGAAGGAAATCCAAATCCAAGCAGAAACAGAAGAGAGAGTCTTAATCAAGTCTGAGCGTTCCCACCCTGAGAACCTTTGGGGGAGGATGTGACGGCCTAGAATTTCGCTCGATCCGAATCAGTCGTTAAACCGATCTAGATCGTTCGAAACCCCTGACTGTTTGAGAACAGGACAAATTAGAACACAAACAGAAGAACATTTCATTGTATATTACAACAGTTCCATCAGATACAAGAATATACAGAGTATAATTGAATAAATTACATTCGATAAATATCAGAGATTACCATAAATTACATAGCAGCGGAAAAATAATACAAAGCACAACTGAAGGTGATATACGGATACAGAGCTTTCCGGATATCATTCCAGCTGTAAACCAGGATCCTGTGAATATAAATCTGCAAAACCAAAACTACTAGCTGCCCGTGCGGAAAATAGGGGCACCCAGAGTTTAGGTTAAAACAATAAACTCCAGGTCAGTCATGTGACTGGTGTGAGAACTAAAACAGTTATTTAATCTTTATTTTTAAAGTTAGGCAAAACAAGGGACCACGCCGTATAACACGGAACGGGTTTCCTCCCAAGAATACCAGTGCATAAAACAACAGCGCAATGCTAAATAAAGAAAAATGAAGCTGTTATAAGACCCAGGTCCTATCACACAATGCAACGCAAGCCGGGGGATAGGGTTTTCCCTTATAACAGCCAAAGAATGTTTGATACGTTTAAAACAAATCATTTGATACTATTATAAGTGCATAGTGCATAAAACAGCTTCAAATCATAAGTATCAATCATAGGCGGCATGGTTACCATATATCATGTCGCCATACTAGTTTTACAATTAAAACCGCAAAGTCACGTATTTGGAAATTGGATTTCCGTCAATGAACCGAGGCAAAAGATAGTCCTTAACCGATTCGTGACTCTCTAGCCCGAGCCACAGGCAAGCGCGCAAGCAAGCCTTTAGATCGTCAGGGCCGGTCCACACGGAGTGGATTATTATGCCTGAACAATACGTCTCCCCACCCTATGAGGTGTAAGTCTGGTCCGTCAGCCGACCAGAAGCATCGGCCGAAACCGATATAACCGAGGCGCCTCGCAACAGCAACAACCACATAAGTCAAACTCGTCAGGGCGTGTAAAACCACTGACGCCACTTCTAACTAGAAAGAAACGCAAGTCCTCCCTGAGGTCCGTCTCCCGTTTTTGGTTCATACCGGGTGTGAAACTCGCGAAGTAAACGTTACACAAAGCTACGCCACAAAGGCCGTGCTTTGATCATCACCACAAGACTTTGCTTTTCAACAGAAGCCTCGATCAATTGCCACTTAGGCATGCCACACAGGCAATTCACTCCATGCGTTTGATATCCATCAATATATAACCCCTGAGCTCGTACGTCTCAGAGAAGGGCGTTAAGCAAGAGAATAAATTCTCCTCCGCCAAACAGATATATATTTAATAGAGATCAATCACACGGACTAAAATCCAATGTCAGACACACAGTCCATTTACAAGTCCGTTCTGGGTCTGAACGAAACCGGAGGCACCTAGTACCCCGCATATCCATCGATCTCCAAGTACGTCTGGACGATCACCAACTGTTTCAATCTTCTTGGGTGTACAGCCCAATCAAGATCATCAGTAATCACCCAAACGACGTGAAGACCTCCGGTCTTCGACCATCGTCTTCATCTTCGACTTATCGTCGTATCAGTTATTCAGAATGGGATAAACCCGGTCTTTCCGAATAACTCGCATATATTTTAAATATGTGTTACACAAACACAACATACGCCTCATTCCAATTCATCAGTCACTAACCGTAAATTAATCAAGAGAATAATTCCCCAAATATTAACCCCGAAGGCCGAAACCAACATCAGATCAATATCCAGAAAACCATTCTACTTAGCTAACCGACAGTTAGTTTCTAAATTTCACATTCATAGGGAAATGTTCCCATTAATTTTATCCAAGATAAATTCCTTGAATTTATTCTTTATTCTATTTTTGAATCACAATTCAAACTAGTCGGGATTAGCGAACCTTACCGAAGTAATCATTTATTTTAATTTCCCCATCCCAACCTATTCATTCCATGAAGTAAAACTGGTAATACTTCATATCTAACACCACAGTGTTATCGGTAAATTCAATTACCATTTCACGTTCAAAACTAATTAAAGATTTAACTATCGCCTGGAGCAAAACTGGTGATACTCCATTTCGATTATTCCAATCTAATTAAAGATTCATTAAAACTCCACTTAGTTTTATTCTGTGACTGGGTTAAAGAATCAGTGTCATTTAAAACACGGTTCACGATAAACCCAAAATCACATCACATTTCAATCAGTCCCTAATTGTAAATTAGCAAGTGAGCAATTCCCTAAGTATGAATCCCGAAGGCCGAAACCAACATCAGATCAATACCTCGGAAACTATTCAACTTAACTAATCTCCAGTTAGTTTCTGATTTTCTTAACTCCTTTAGGTCTAAGAACTGTATTATTGAAGATACCGTTCACGACAACCCAAAATCACATTTCATCAATGATCGGGTTAAAGAACGAGTGTTATTTAAAACACTGTCCACGATAAACCCAAAAATCAATATCGATTCAATTCCAATTAAATATTATTTAATTGGTACACTTCATTAAATCTAAATAAAAAGATTTAATCTTTTCTCAACTGGGTTCAAGAACAGTGTTAGTGAAGACACCATTCACGACAAACCCAAATCACATTTGATATTAAATACAAGGCTCTGAATAGAAAATATCCCGGCTTATATTCATTATCAAATTCTACGATTAACAAATGTCGTATTGGAAATAACGATATAAATATATATCTTTCAAATTTCCATAACAACATCTGTATAATCACGAATTCCAACATCGAAATATTCCGAAGACAATTTCGATTCAAATCCACTCCAATGCAATCATTGGAAATTCTGGTTATTTTTAAAACCCTTTTCTAATTCAATTTATTTATTTAAAAATAAATGGAATTTTAATTCTAGTTCAAAACTAGTTCATTTCGATAAAAATCTATTTTTATCTTTTCAAATATGGAGTTTTTCATCCCAAATCTTCACAAATCATTTCTTATGATTTTACACAAATTATTACTATTTTTAATAATTTTATCAAGGCCCGTACAGTCGATTTCCATCAATGGCCATCGAACTGCACTTACAGCGACCTTTTTCAAATTTGATTTGGACATAATTCCAAATCCAACCGTTAGATTTTAAATTTCTAATTTTCATTAGAAAGCTCTTTTCGATACGAACCCAACGGTTCCAGTTTTAGGAGAATCCGACGGTCGGATCTCCCGCAATGTCCATTTGAAATAACTGGTCGAAATTCACGAACTGCCGCGGCGCGGCGCGTTCTATTCAGGCCATTATATTATATATATAATATATATAATATATACTTCGTCGATTTCTATTTAAAACGAATTATATAAATAGTTTTAAAATTCGTTTCAAAAGCAACTTCAACTTCCATTTCAATTCAAATCAAAATTGAATTCTTCTTTATAAATTCTTTATAAAATTCATTTCTATTCAATTCAAATTTCAATTCTATTTGAATTCATTTCACTTCGTTTTAAATTCAATTCGAATTCGTTTTCAATTCAATTCAATTCAATTCAATTCAAATTGGTTTTCTATTTCATTCAATTCGAAATCGTTTTATATTCAATTCAAATCGAAGTCGTTATACATTCAATTCATTTCGAAATCGTGGTATATTCAATTCATTTCGAAATCGTTATATATTCAATTCATTTCGAAATCGTTATATATTCAATTCATTTCGAAATCGTTATATATTCAATTCATTTCGAAATCGTTTTCAATTCAATTCATTTCAAAATCGTTTAAAATCGATATGAATATCGTTCACGTCAAAATGGCGTCAATCTAATCAACACGGCTTCATAAATTTCTATTTTCAAATATTCTATTTCAAATATTTCTCTTTTTCAAAATAGTTGTTATTATCAAAATATTTCGTTCAACACATGACCAATCTCAATAAATGAGTACTGTCAACACATGAACTTTTATTTTATATCGATAAAGGTGTAAATTTTATTACTAAAATATTTCGTTCAACACATGACCAATCTCAATAAATGAGTACTGTCAACACATGAACTTTTATTTTATAATATTCTTTATTTTTCAAATTGGAATGAGGCCCAATCAATTACCATATAAAGTTAATTATATGGATTTTCATACATTACACACATATAATAGCATTGAAAAATAATCAACCATCAACCAAAGTGCACTACACTGTATAAGCATCAAATATAGATATCTAACGCTTATAACAGCCTGTCAATCAATCGATCGACATATTTAATCAATCAGGATGAGTGAACTTCAAATTTCATCCCAACACCCGTGTGGGGTTTCAAACAATCAAACACAGATTTTATTTGTGCAGTTGGGCGATGTGTAAAATTTATCGTCCCAATCAATGTCCTTCAAATAAGTGTACATAAACAAACCGTCCGGTTTGTAAATGAATATTTATTTATTCACATTCACGTTAAAAATTATATTTTTAACGACAAAACATTTTATTCCAACATATGAATTTCTATTCAGTTCATTCTTTAAATAAAATGATATTTTTATTTTTCTAACATATTTTAGAAAATTTCGGCGGCATAACGGCACGATACTAGAAACGGGACAAGGCCTAGCCTTATCCCCGGTCTAGTGAAGGCCCACGCCATTCACACATCAATCATATCAATTTCACTTCACCAAACAATTCAAATCAACCCAAACAATCTAACTAACAACACAGCCAAACAATTCAAATCAACCCAAACAATCTAACTAACAACACAGCCAAACAAACAAGTCCATGGTCTGTGGACGATTGTGTCGGGTGCTACTAAGCACCGTCTGCATCCTAGTATATATATACATAACTAGAAAAATAAATTGAAAGGTGAGAAATTCTCACATATAGCTATCCTAGCTCCACGGCACTTCTTTTATAGAAATCCTCTTCGTTATCCCATCTTCGTCATCTTCGTTGCCCGTAGTCACTATATATATAAAAATCACACATTTTCATATTTCGATGTTTTTAAAATAAAAATCACATTTTTATTTATTCACTTTCAATTTAGAAATCATATTTTTATAATCACTTCATATATTTCAAAATCCAATTTTTACTATGCTATTCAATATATAAAAATCGAATTTTTACTATGATAAAGATTTCGCCTTTATAAAAATATCTACTTCATTTCAACGTATATAAAATAAAAATCAAATTTTATTTTGCCACATATACAAAGGTGATATTTTTATCTTTTCTATCTTATAAAGATTATATTTTTAATACTCTAAAAATATAAAAATCATATTTTTAATATTCCTATCATGCAAAAATTATTTTTACTTCACTACATAAACAAAAATCATATGTTTACATCTTCTACATAATAAAGATTATATTTTTATTTTTGCAAGCTCAAATCTTTTTCTATTAAAAGATTAAACCTTTTTCTATTTCAAAGTTTAAACTATTTTTCTATTTTAAACCTTAAAATAAAATCAGTTTTCTTTTCCTTTAAAAATCAGTTTTTATATTTTTAAAATTCAGTTTTTAAAATCCTAAAACTCAGTTTTTTTAAAATTCTTCTTCAAATCAATTTTTGCATCCTTTTAAAAACAGTTTTTATCCTTAAAAAAAAACAGTTTTTATTTATATATATAAAATCGAAATTCGAAATAACTTACTGTAGAAGGTGGCCGAGCTCTGGATTTGCAGGAGGGAGGGGAGCTCGCGTTCGAGGAGGAGGGGGGCTGACCGGGCGGTGCTGCGGAGGCCAAGGGGGCTGTGGGTCTAACGGCGGCTAGGGTTCCTCGAATTTTGGGATTAGGGTTTCGGGGGAGGTTCGAGTGGAGGCCGGAGAGAGAGGGGGAAGAAGAGCTGACGGCGAGTAGGTGGTGGCGCCACCTGCGGCGGAGGCGGGGCTCCCTCATCGGCGGCGACGGCGATCTTCCAGGTCGCGTTTTTTTTTTTTTTTTTTTTCTGTTGAATAAATTTAATCGGGGGGGGGGGGGGGGCAGAGATAAAGGAAAGGGGTTGTTTTTTTTTCTTTTTTTTATTATTTATTTAATTAATTCAACCTAAAGTTGACTTTTTCATACGACCTCGAAACGAGGCCTACCGCCTGTACTCCATAGCGTTTTACCCCCATTCCGAACACAATGGGATATGTATCGTAGGTTGATTCGTTCGTTTCGATTAGTTTCCATTGAATTTACATTTAAATCACTATATTGAATTTTAAACGTACATTTCAAATTACCGGGGTCACATACGAACTCGAAAAATTCTAGAAAAATATTTTCTAGCTTCGTATTGACGATACGGTCCTAACAAAACTAGTTTCGTCGAATTCTGAGACCGTTGGAAAAATGGCCATTTTTCAGTCGATTAAAATCAACTGAAACTGGTCAAACACGTTTTCCTTTGCCACGCTCACATATTGATTCAGAAAATTATGAAATTTGGAACCTAGCAATAACTCGACATCACGGACCCAACAAAACTGGTTTCGTCGAGATCCGAGGTCATTTGCAAAATGTCCATTTTTAAGGGCCTGAATTCCATAGCGACTATTCAGAATTTTCAACTGGACATATCTTTTGATCCCCGCTATGAAAATTTGATTATTCGGATTCGTTGGAAAGATATTATCAATTAGATCCCATTATTTTTGGTTTCACTAAAATCCGGATTGTTTTGCACCCGGTACATTCATTTGAAGTTTGAAATCGAATTATCGAACTACCGCGCCATTTTCAATTCTATTTATAATTATAAATAAAATTATATATATTCTAACGGCGACGTATATAAATATATACGTCGAATTATATTCAAAATAAATTTCTCGTCGATATTATTTAAAATAATCTATTTTAAATATTCAAAATTCGCTAAAATGGCCAAAATAAAAATTTTAAACTGGCCCAGATTTTCCGGGTTATTACAATCTCCCCCACTTAAAACTTTTCGTCCCCGAAAAGGAACAAAGTCGAAAGTGGTTTGATTTATCAACACTACGATCGATTAGGCTTCCATTCTCCTACTCTTTAGTTTCTGAGAATTTTCAAAATTTCAAAAATTTGGCTAACACCCTAAATTTTCGAAAAATTTCGCCATAACCTCCCCTGCACCGGGAGCATCGGGGAATTTCAAATAGCTTCCCCGGTCCTTCAGATCTCAAAAAGAAAAAGAAAAAGCCAAGCGGCTAGCCAATAGGCTCACAAAATCATCATCACCCAAACAAAACAGGAAATTATGTAGTAAACATGTACCTATTTGTCGGGCAAACAAATTTTATTCTCTGGCTCTAGCCTCCTTGCTATGACCTGTTCAATGATATATATGTATATGCAAGCAAATGCAACCAATTTTCAATATAATTCAATATTTGGTTCAATTAGGCTAAATGGTTCAAAATTAGCAAACAAATAAACAAACAACACAAACATCAATCAATTAGTGAATTAGAGTTTCAAATTCATAATTTGATACATAGTCAAAAATCAGATTTTTGATGCCAAATCACAACAATAGGCCCTATCTAATTTTGGTTCTCACACCAGTCTAATGGAAATATATAGATATCACACCTTCGAAACACGAATATAAATATTGATAATGCGGCCGCATTACCAAAATTATCTCCGGGCGACTAGAGTGTGATTCTATATCTATCCAGTATATTAAAATTTCAAATACACGTTTGCAAGGCGTATATGCAAAATTTTTATATACTGAACTGTCCAAATCAATATAAATAAATAATCAAATACGAATAATTGATTTAAATTTTCAAAACAAAATTTGTTTTCATTTTAAAAATATACTCTTCACACTCGTTCTAGGATACTTCTGATCCCATCTCTAACGAGTCATTCCCATTGGATATTACTAATCCAATATCTGATGAATTCTTTCGTATGGTTCTAATGTGCCTTGTTCTCTGCCTTGTAAACCAAAGCTCTGATACCAAATGTGACGGCCTAGAATTTCGCTCGATCCGAATCAGTCGTTAAACCGATCTAGATCGTTCGAAACCCCTGACTGTTTGAGAACAGGACAAATCAGAACACAAACAGAAGAACATTTCATTGTATATTACAACAGTTCCATCAGATACAAGAATATACAGAGTATAATTGAATAAATTACATTCGATAAATATCAGAGATTACCATAAATTACATAGCAGCGGAAAAATAATACAAAGCACAACTGAAGGTGATATACGGATACAGAGCTTTCCGGATATCATTCCAGCTGTAAACCAGGATCCTGTGAATATAAATCTGCAAAACCAAAACTACTAGCTGCCCGCGCGGAAAATAGGGGCACCCAGAGTTTAGGTTAAAACAATAAACTCCAGGTCAGTCATGTGACTGGTGTGAGAACTAAAACAGTTATTTAATCTTTATTTTTAAAGTTAGGCAAAACAAGGGACCACGCCGTATAACACGGAACGGGTTTCCTCCCAAGAATACCAGTGCATAAAACAACAGTGCAATGCTAAATAAAGAAAAATGAAGCTGTTATAAGACCCAGGTCCTATCACACAATGCAACGCAAGCCGGGGGATAGGGTTTTCCCTTATAACAGCCAAAGAATGCTTGATACGTTTAAAACAAATCATTTGATACTATTATAAGTGCATAGTGCATAAAACAGCTTCAAATCATAAGTATCAATCATAGGCGGCATGGGTACCATATATCATGTCGCCATACTAGTTTTACAATTAAAACCGCAAAGTCACGTATTTGGAAATTGGATTTCCGTCTATGAACCGAGGCAAAAGATAGTCCTCAACCGATTCGTGACTCTCTAGCCCGAGCCACAGGCAAGCGCGCAGGCAAGCCTTTAGATCGTCAGGGCCGGTCCACACGGAGTGGATTATTATGCCTGAACAATACGTCTCCCCACCCTATGGGGTGTAAGTCTGGTCCGTCAGCCGACCAGAAGCATCGGCCGAAACCGATATAACCGAGGCGCCTCGCAACAGCAACAACCACATAAGTCAAACTCGTCAGGGCGTGTAAAACCACTGACGCCACTTCTAACTAGAAAGAAACGCAAGTCCTCCCTGAGGTCCGTCTCCCGTTTTTGGTTCATACCGGGTGTGAAACTCGCGAAGTAAACGTTACACAAAGCTACGCCACAAAGGCCGTGCTTTGATCATCACCACAAGACTTTGCTTTTCAACAGAAGCCTCGATCAATTGCCACTTAGGCATGCCACACAGGCAATTCACTCCATGCGTTTGATATCCATCAATATATAACCCCTGAGCTCGTATGTCTCAGAGAAGGGCGTTAAGCAAGAGAATAAATTCTCCGCCGCCAAACAGATATATATTTAATAGAGATCAATCACACGGACTAAAATCCAATGTCAGACACACAGTCCATTTACAAGTCCGTTCTGGGTCTGAACGAAACCGGAGGCACCTAGTACCCCGCATATCCATCGATCTCCAAGTACGTCTGGACGATCACCAACTGTTTCCATCTTCTTGGGTGTACAGCCCAATCAAGATCATCAGTAATCACCCAAACGACGTGAAGACCTCCGGTCTTCGACCATCGTCTTCATCTTCGACTTATCGTCGTATCAGTTATTCAGAATGGGATAAACCCGGTCTTTCCGAATAACTCGCGTATATTTTAAATAAGTGTTACACAAACACAACATACGCCTCATTCCAATTCATCAGTCACTAACCGTAAATTAATCAAGAGAATAATTCCCCAAATATTAACCCCGAAGGCCGAAACCAACATCAGATCAATATCCAGAAAACCATTCTACTTAGCTAACCGACAGTTAGTTTCTAAATTTCACATTCATAGGGAAATGTTCCCATTAATTTTATCCAAGATAAATTCCTTGAATTTATTCTTTATTCTATTTTTGAATCACAATTCAAACTAGTCGGGATTAGCGAACCTTACCGAAGTAATCATTTATTTTAATTTCCCCATCCCAACCTATTCATTCCATGAAGTAAAACTGGTAATACTTCATATCTAACACCACAGTGTTATCGGTAAATTCAATTACCATTTCACGTTCAAATCTAATTAAAGATTTAACTATCGCCTGGAGCAAAACTGGTGATACTCCATTTCGATTATTTCAATCTAATTAAAGATTCATTAAAACTCCACTTAGTTTTAATCTGTGACTGGTTTAAAGAATCAGTGTCATTTAAAACACGGTTCACGATAAACCCAAAATCACATCACATTTCAATCAGTCCCTAATTGTAAATTAGCAAGTGAGCAATTCCCTAAGTATGAATCCCGAAGGCCGAAACCAACATCAGATCAATACCTCGGAAACTATTCAACTTAACTAATCTCCAGTTAGTTTCTGATTTTCTTAACTCCTTTAGGTCTAAGAACTGTATTATTGAAGATACCGTTCACGACAACCCAAAATCACATTTCATCAATGATCGGGTTAAAGAACGAGTGTTATTTAAAACACTGTCCACGATAAACCCAAAAATCAATATCGATTCAATTCCAATTAAATATTATTTAATTGGTACACTTCATTAAATCTAAATAAAAAGATTTAATCTTTTCTCAACTGGGTTCAAGAACAGTGTTAGTGAAGACACCATTCACGACAAACCCAAATCACATTTGATATTAAATACAAGGCTCTGAATAGAAAATATCCCGGCTTATATTCAATATCAAATTCTACGATTAACAAATGTCGTATTGGAAATAACGATATAAATATATATCTTTCAAATTTCCATAACAACATCTGTATAATCACGAATTCCAACATCGAAATATTCCGAAGACAATTTCGATTCAAATCCACTCCAATGCAATCATTGGAAATTCTGGTTATTTTTAAAACCCTTTTCTAATTCAATTTATTTATTTAAAAATAAATGGAATTTTAATTCTAGTTCAAAACTAGTTCATTTCGATAAAAATCTATTTTTATCTTTTCAAATATGGAGTTTTTCATCCCAAATCTTCACAAATCATTTATTATGATTTTACACAAATTATTACTATTTTTAATAATTTTATCAAGGCCCGTACAGTCGATTTCCATCAATGGCCATCGAACTGCACTTACAGCGACCTTTTTCAAATTTGATTTGGACATAATTCCAAATCCAACCGTTAGATTTTAAATTTCTAATTTTCATTAGAAAGCTCTTTTCGATACGAACCCAACGGTTCCGGTTTTAGGAGAATCCGACGGTCGGATCTCCCGCAATGTCCATTTGAAATAAATGGTCGAAATTCACGAACTGCCGCGGCGCGGCGCGTTCTATTCAGGCCATTATATTATATATATAATATATATAATATACACTTCGTCGATTTCTATTTAAAACGAATTATATAAATAGTTTTAAAATTCGTTTCAAAAGCAACTTCAACTTCCATTTCAATTCAAATCAAAATTGAATTCTTCTTTATAAATTCGTTATAAAATTCATTTCTATTCAATTCAAATTTCAATTCTATTTGAATTCATTTCACTTCGTTTTAAATTCAATTCGAATTCGTTTTCGATTCAGTTCAATTCAATTCAATTCAAATTGGTTTTCTATTTCATTCAATTCGAAATCGTTTTATATTCAATTCAAATCGAAGTCGTTATACATTCAATTCATTTCGAAATCGTGGTATATTCAATTCATTTCGAAATCGTTATATATTCAATTCATTTCGAAATCGTTATATATTCAATTCATTTCGAAATCGTTATATATTCAATTCATTTCGAAATCGTTTTCAATTCAATTCATTTCAAAATCGTTTAAAATCGATATGAATATCGTTCACGTCAAAATGGCGTCAATCTAATCAACACGGCTTCATAAATTTCTATTTTCAAATATTCTATTTCAAATATTTCTCTTTTTCAAAATAGTTGTTATTATCAAAATATTTCGTTCAACACATGACCAATCTCAATAAATGAGTACTGTCAACACATGAACTTTTATTTTATATCGATAAAGGTGTAAATTTTATTACTAAAATATTTCGTTCAACACATGACCAATCTCAATAAATGAGTACTGTCAACACATGAACTTTTATTTTATAATATTCTTTATTTTTCAAATTGGAATGAGGCCCAATCAATTACCATATAAAGTTAATTATATGGATTTTCATACATTACACACATATAATAGCATTGAAAAATAATCAACCATCAACCAAAGTGCACTACACTGTATAAGCATCAAATATAGATATCTAACGCTTATAACAGCCTGTCAATCAATCGATCGACATATTTAATCAATCAGGATGAGTGAACTTCAAATTTCATCCCAACACCCGTGTGGGGTTTCAAACAATCAAACACAGATTTTATTTGTGCAGTTGGGCGATGTGTAAAATTTATCGTCCCAATCAATGTCCTTCAAATAAGTGTACATAAACAAACCGTCCGGTTTGTAAATGAATATTTATTTATTCACATTCACGTTAAAAATTATATTTTTAACGACAAAACATTTTATTCCAACATATGAATTTCTATTCAGTTCATTCTTTAAATAAAATGATATTTTTATTTTTCTAACATATTTTAGAAAATTTCGGCGGCATAACGGCACGATACTAGAAACGGGACAAGGCCTAGCCTTATCCCCGGTCTAGTGAAGGCCCACGCCATTCACACATCAATCATATCAATTTCACTTCACCAAACAATTCAAATCAACCCAAACAATCTAACTAACAACACAGCCAAACAATTCAAATCAACCCAAACAATCTAACTAACAACACAGCCAAACAAACAAGTCCATGGTCTGTGGACGATTGTGTCGGGTGCTACTAAGCACCGTCTGCATCCTAGTATATATATACATAACTAGAAAAATAAATTGAAAGGTGAGAAATTCTCACATATAGCTATCCTAGCTCCACGGCACTTCTTTTATAGAAATCTTCTTCGTTATCCCATCTTCGTCATCTTCGTTGCCCGTAGTCACTATATATATAAAAATCACACATTTTCATATTTCGATGTTTTTAAAATAAAAATCACATTTTTATTTATTCACTTTCAATTTAGAAATCATATTTTTATAATCACTTCATATATTTCAAAATCCAATTTTTACTATGCTATTCAATATATATAAATCGAATTTTTACTATGATAAAGATTTCGCCTTTATAAAAATATCTACTTCATTTCAACGTATATAAAATAAAAATCAGATTTTATTTTGCCACATATACAAAGGTGATATTTTTATCTTCTCTATCTTATAAAGATTATATTTTTAATACTCTAAAAATATAAAAATCATATTTTTAATATTCCTATCATGCAAAAATTATTTTTACTTCACTACATAAACAAAAATCATATGTTTACATCTTCTACATAATAAAGATTATATTTTTATTTTTGCAAGCTCAAATCTTTTTCTATTAAAAGATTAAACCTTTTTCTATTTCAAAGTTTAAACTATTTTTCTATTTTAAACCTTAAAATAAAATCAGTTTTCTTTTCCCTTAAAAATCAGTTTTTATATTTTTAAAAATTCAGTTTTTAAAATCCTAAAACTCAGTTTTTTTAAAATTCTTCTTCAAATCAGTTTTTGCATCCTTTTAAAAACAGTTTTTATCCTTAAAAAAAAACAGTTTTTATTTATTTATATAAAATTGAAATTCGAAATAACTTACTGTAGAAGGTGGCCGAGCTCTGGATTTGCAGGAGGGAGGGGAGCTCGCGTTCGAGGAGGAGGGGGGGCTGACCGGGCGGTGCTGCGGAGGCCAAGGGGGCTGTGGGTCTAACGGCGGCTAGGGTTCCTCGAATTTTGGGATTAGGGTTTCGGGGGAGGTTCGAGTGGAGGCCGGAGAGAGAGGGGGAAGAAGAGCTGACGGCGAGTGGGTGGTGGCGCCACCTGCGGCGGAGGCGGGGCTCCCTCATCGGCGGCGACGGCGATCTTCCAGGTCGCGTTTTTCTTTTCTTTTTTTTAATTTTCTGTTGAATAAATTTAATCGGGGGGGGGGGGCAGAGATAAAGGAAAGGGGTTGTTTTTTTTTCTTTTTTTTATTATTTATTTAATTAATTCAACCTAAAGTTGACTTTTTCATACGACCTCGAAACGAGGCCTACCGCCTGTACTCCATAGCGTTTTACCCCCATTCCGAACACAATGGGATATGTATCGTAGGTTGATTCGTTCGTTTCGATTAGTTTCCGTTGAATTTACATTTAAATCACTATATTGAATTTTAAACGTACATTTCAAATTACCGGGGTCACATACGAACTCGAAAAATTCTAGAAAAATATTTTCTAGCTTCGTATTGACGATACGGTCCTAACAAAACTAGTTTCGTCGAATTCTGAGACCGTTGGAAAAATGGCCATTTTTCAGTCGATTAAAATCAACTGAAACTGGTCAAACACGTTTTCCTTTGCCACGCTCACATATTGATTCAGAAAATTATGAAATTTGGAACCTAGCAATAACTCGACATCACGGACCCAACAAAACTGGTTTCGTCGAGATCCGAGGTCATTTGCAAAATGTCCATTTTTAAGGGCCTGAATTCCATAACGACTATTCAGAATTTTCAACTGGACATATCTTTTGATCCCCGCTATGAAAATTTGATTATTCGGATTCGTTGGAAAGATATTATCAATTAGATCCCATTATTTTTGGTTTCACTAAAATCCGGATTGTTTTGCACCCGGTACATTCATTTGAAGTTTGAAATCGAATTATCGAACTACCGCGCCATTTTCAATTCTATTTATAATTATAAATAAAATTATATATATTCTAACGGCGACGTATATAAATATATACGTCGAATTATATTCAAAATAAATTTCTCGTCGATATTATTTAAAATAATCTATTTTAAATATTCAAAATTCGCTAAAATGGCCAAAATAAAAATTTTAAACTGGCCCAGATTTTCCGGGTTATTACAGAGGAAGAGAGAGAAAAGAAAACAAAACGGGTCAGACATAAAGTCTTGCGAGTCCATTGACTTTTACCATATAAATAAGTAAAAGTTTCATGACAGTAAATAAACTGGATGAGAGATAACTGTAGTAGATAACAAGTATAAACAAGATAGACAGGATATACCAAATGAACAGGATAAACTATGCTTCTCAATTACTTTCTCTGCACCAATACCAGTATATCGGATTAAGTATTTTCCAATTACTTAAAAGAAATAGAATGATCCCAACAGAAACATAAATGGTAGACTTAGGTGTACTTCTAGTAACAGGTTTTACCCCCAAACAGAAATAACAGGTACCTAAACTGAAATTACGGGTGTTACCCCAACCAGAAATAACAGGTACCTAAACAAGACTAGATGTACCCTAATTACTACCCCCAGCGATCGTCTCCCTACCACGTAAATACCATGTGTCGGTCGGCCCCACAGTAGGGTGTATTACTTCCTAAAGTGGCAACCCCCAGAAGGACACAACCTATTTACAGGTGTTATGGTGGCTTATTTTCCCGAGAAAGCCGAACCCATACACGCATATAACCTCATTGGAACGCGCCATCAGAACACCCCTTCCCAATTGAAACTCTTATAATTAGCTCAGTAAGAATGCCCTGACCCCTACCTAGTGCAGGGTCCCCCTTTTAATACCAGAATGAGTTATTGACTAATATGGGTCCCACAAAACAGATGACACAAGTCAACCCTTGAACTTCTGTCCCCAACCAACTAGGATTTCCACAGGTTAATTTTAACGGGATCGTATAATCCCACATAGATTTAATATATTTACTTAACCCCACAGATTCAACATGTTTACTTAACCCAACCCACAAATTAAACAAGCCACAGATAAGCAGGTTTATATGTATATATAACACCCGCAGATTTAACAGGTTAAGTATTACAAATTAACAAGTATGCATAACCCCCAACATGTTTTACAGGTTACTTACGGTTTTATTAGCATGTTCTGCTTAAGCGTACAGATTTATATGCCCCAAACCACAAGTCGTAATCCATAGTCTAAGATATGCTCTAAATTTTGGTTATATTTAACAGTAAAGTTTATGCCCTAAATCCCGGTCATGAATCATAGTTCAAGTTATGCCCCTAAATTATCATTCCCAATTAGACCCAATTTCGTTTATACTCATATTCAATGATATCGTCCTTGATTAAAGGTAGCCTGGCTATAAAAATGAAAAAGGAATAAGAGAGGAAGAAGAACAGAAAATAGGTATAATAACAGAATCGGAATATGGGAATAGAAATAGGCATATCAAAAATAGGCATATAAGAACTAAATAGCAGATCAGGTATACAGAATAATACATTTGATAGCAGAACTGTTTTGGTGCGAATCAGATTCTTACCAAGCATAGATTTAGATCCAGATTTATAAACATGTCAGGATTACTAGTTAAATGTTTATATCTAAAAGTAATATGGACTCACAGAGACTGGATCTAGAGACCAGAGAATAGTATGTTGATACTGCAGAAGAGATCCTTGTATACGTGTATGCCGTTGTTTAAGAAAAATAGGCTAGTTCAATCCAAGCTGGGGCAGCATCCCGTTATCTCCATTGTTTTAGGTGAATAAAAATAATAGAAATGTTGTCCTATATATAGCATACTGCCAACGATTCTCGCTCATAAACAGGTCCAGGTTCAGGAAATGAACTTGGCCAGATCTGGGGTGGGTCGACCCAGGGGTCGACCCTAGGGTCGATACACCCTTGAGTGGGTCAACCCCCAACGGGCTAAATTCCCATGTGGTCTTCCTGCTTCTATTTTTAATTGTTTTGAAATTTCTAGTATGATATTGTTTATGTATATTACTCTTATATGCATACAAACTTCTACCTTCAATATCTTCTTCGTACAATGTCCGTTTTACGCAAACTCAGAGTCTATCTTAAGCAGAATTCTAAGACGAATGCAATGGTACAATCCGTTTTACTTAATTCACAATATTAACTATGTTTTAGTTTATTATTCTAATGTCCTTTGAAATTACGGGGTGTTACAACAATCCCCTTCGGCAACAGTTGTGTCAAAGGAAACAATGGCAATAAGCCAACATACCCACTTTGCTTAAACGTTTCGTGTCAACGTAGCTCTAAAGTAATAGGTCATAAACAATCCTTGCACACATCAACTGTGTCAGCAAGATTCGTGGGCAATAATCTTGTAAACCAACAACAACCAATAATCAAAACTTATATCGAAAAACCCAGCCTCTCAAATCCACTGAAGGGTGCTAAGGACATGGTCTATATTCTAAGTTTAAGGTATTAAAAATAAACCCTTTTAGTACCATTGGAAGAAAGCAAGGAGCTAACCTCTTCGTTATAAAAACAAAATCTCCATCATGACAAGTCCATTCGAATCCTCCAAGGATGTTGAGGTGGCAACTGCAAGCTAAAGTTAGACAACCATCACTACGCCATAGATTGCATATGGCAACCCCAGAGAAGTGATGTAGGAAGTGCAAAATAATGTTGGTATAGGCCAGAAATGATCTCTGGCAACACTTTTTTGGGGTTGCCTTTTGTCGTGTAGCCTTGGAATCAAAGTCAACGACTTTTCTATCCTAAGGTAACATCGCTACAGGTGTTGCTATAGGCACTAAATTTACATAAATGTGGGGCCCACTACATTCTGAATCCCAGAATCACGAAATCCTGTTGCACCCCTAAATTCTGTAGTCGGGTTCACGAAATCCTGTTGTGGGGCGCACATTTATATAAATTTATGGCAACACTATATCATAGCTACGACAACATTTAACACTGCATACTGCAACATTATATCATAGCTATTGCATCATTATATAACATACTGCAACATAACAGTAATTACCATCACACAATGAAATTAATAAACAACTTTTCATTTCAAATTAATAAACAATAACACAAATACTAGTTAGTCAACTACAGAATAACAAAAATAACCAATAAATTCAGTTTTATAGAGTACTTACAAACACAGCCGGTACTAAGTTCATGTTTACATCAAACTAAAACAGTTTCAAATTAATAAAGCCCGAGCCTCCAATGCATTCAATACCTCTCTACTGCCTCCTTCACCTGCAAAATAAAGCAGTTTCAAAAGTCATGCATTTCAGCAAAAGCCTTTAGTACAACTAATGCATTTCAGCACAATAAAAGTAATGCATGCTTCGGCTACAAACTGATGCGATGCCTTGTTTACATTGCAATACAAAATGGAAGACATGCATGCCTTAGTTGCATTTCAGCACAAACTATGACCATAGTATAACTGACTTGCACTTCAGCACAAAGACATTTCAGCACAAACTATGGCCAGAGTTGCTTTTCAGCACAGAATTGCATTTCACAATCTATGGCTGAGTTGCAAATTGATGCAATGACTCAGCTTGTTCAAAGCATTTACGATATCAAGGAATGCAACAGAATGCCTGAGGCACTAAAAATTTAGACATGCCATGACTCGTTCAAGTACAAACTCAACCATTGCATCAATTACGAACTGACACGATCATTACTGATTGGAGAGAAAATAAAATTCTTAAAATTCTGTAGTTCATTACTGAAGCATCAGCCTTGTACATGGTCAGTTACATACTAGCATTGAACTACCGAATTGTAAGAATTAGATTGATGCTTCAGCAAGCGGAAATTGTAAGAATTCTGAAGCATACCACTAGCCAACCATAAAAATAAGCAAAAATACATACCAGCAGTGTGTGTCTGTAGACGATCTCCGATTTGCACAATTTGTAAGGGCCTTAGACTACAAAAACATGAAATTAAGAAGTCATGTTTTTCACTTTGTTAGGTGGAAGGCGGATTCGTCTTATTGGGACATCATCTCTACACCTGAAGCAGCAGATTAAATCGAAACCCTAACTGAAATCTGAAACCCAAGACGAACCCCAATTGAGACCTAATTAAACTTGAACTCGAACCTGCCCTACTCGAACCCTAATTAAGCTTGTAAACTTGAACTTTTAGCCCTAATTGAACCTGAGAGTGAGTTTGTGAGAGGTTCAGCGGAGTACTTTGGTAAAGTTCGATTGAAATTTTCAATATTCTTTTAGTTTTCCCCCCTTTGTTTTTGCTTCCTGCCCTAGACATTTTTTCACGTGCGGATTGCTAATCTGGACTAAACATTTCTTCACGCGGATCGCTAACCTGGACTGTTGGATCGTGTTGACGCAGATTGATAATTTTATTCATGAGGCTACTGCAACACATGTTGATATATATGCTAACACATTTAAGTGTGCGTTGCAGTAGATAAAAAACAGCATAGCAATGGCAACATTGTAACTAGCAACACCATGCATTTTCGTTGTGATAGGTCATCTATGGCGTAGTGCATTTTTTTTAAGCATGAAGGAACCATTAAACACTATTGAATGGAACGAAAGCTATATGCTTCGAATCCTTCATCAAATATAGTTTCAAAAATATATATCTCATCGATCCTATCGAGAGATACTAGGACGATCGCCCACCTTATTTTTATATAAATGAACTTTAGAAAATCCCACTCTTTCCATTGCTCATGGAAGGTGTGAAGGCAATAGCCTTAGATACTTTTAAGGAAAATCTATTATATATAAAAATGTTTAGATAACCAATCTCCATGTCCATGTTGAAGGCTTTAGAGGCAATAGCCCTTCCAATTATCATAAAAACCCTCAAGGATCCCTTCGGTTCCTTTGAAAGGTTCTAAGGCATTATGCCTTTATCTTTTTATAACCCATGCTTTGGAGAAGTAAATATAATTAAACTTTGCTGAAGGATGCAAATAATAAGCCTTTATTCTTTTAAAATAATAGTAAAGGAAGTAACTACATTTGACCACGTCAAAAGGCATTGGGTCATAGTCCTAGTTCCTTTATCTAAGCAAATCTAGAAATAAGCTCCCTTTAGTACACGAAAGATGCGAAGGCTGCAGGACTTTAATCTTTATAAAGCAATAGCTTTAATGAAAATAATGAAGTTGACCATGTTTAAGGTTTTATACCTTAGGTTCATTCTACAAAACATTTCCTTTAAATAATTAGTCTCACTCACTCAACACAATGGCTGAACCCATGTGCGATGGTGATAAGCCCTACTGGAATTAATGCTTTAAAATTTAAGCCCAATGGCTAAGGACCCAAAACGAAAGCCGAAGGCCAAAACCGTTCACAAGAAAGTGGAAGTATGAATGTTTCATATGCAAGCCTGTGATATTACAAGCATCAAAAACTTATCGAAAAGAAGAGGATGGTGCTTTCGACCATTTTGAAAGGAAAGAATAATGCTTCTATCTTTAAGAAGATGGAACTGGCCGTAAATAAAAGGAAATCTAGTCAACTTCTTTACATTTATCCTAATTCCATTGGTAAATACAATAAGCATTCTAATCAAAGTACAACCTTTATGGCCTTTGCCAAATTCCAGCCATAATATTGTACTTATGTGTTAACACCCTATTTAATGCCTAAGCATTCTTAAGAAAAATCAACCTTCAGAAATTCATATAAATTAGAAAATAAAAGGGAAAATCCCATAATTTGATAGAACAAGGAGTATATCATATTCTACCGTTCATAAAAATCTCGGGTTCAAAATAATTAGTTAACCCCTTTAATTAATTAATCTCGTTGATAACAAACAATCTTCCTTAGAAATGCACATAATATTTCCTAGATCTTAGAAAATTGAGAAATCAGAAACCCATATGCTAAATGAAGTAACAATAATATATCCAGATTTCATAACATTTGGTGATCTCTAACTATAGGTTTTACCCTAAAACCTATTTGTTTTCATGCGAACAAACGTATAATCCAAAACATGGGTATTGCTAAACAATTGAGTAGCAGTCATAAAACTTGAAAACAAGCATGTATAAACATAAACAATTTAGCTATAAGCAAACAACCAAATCTAACCATGGGTATAGATTATTATTCACCTGTTTGGATTGGGAGCTTGAGATTTGTAGATCTTGATTTCCTAAACTTTAATCTATAGCTTTCTTTTAGGTGCTCTTCTTCTTCCCTTTTCTTTAATGGTCGGCCGCACTAGATTTATTTTTGGTTTTGAGAGAATGAGGAAAATGAGAAAGAAGAGGTAAGAAAAGATCTTATATATGAGGCTAAATGTTACCTATTCATATTTAATTTATTCTTTTCTTCGAACTACACTATTATTTGTTCATATGCACAAATTTCAACTTAACACTCTAACAACATTATTCTTACTTAATAACTTGCCAAAAAACAGTATTCTTACTTAATTTATTTAATGAATCTCCTGAATAATGTTTACAAAAATGAGGGACGTTACAAATGACTTAACCTTTTTTTATTACAACTTTATTAAGGACAAGAGGTTGGATGGTTCGTCACCGGGTATAGAACATGCCTAAGGATTAAGTCCTAATCATGTACATGGGTTGGTTGACTTAGCCTTCCAAAATCCAAATCAACTGATGATTATCCCATGCGAGCTAGGCGCTCGCACTCTCCTATTTCGGGAGTTAGGCAGCTCCTCTTGCTCCTCCGCCGTTGATTTTTTCCAAATGTGTTACTCCAGCTCTCTGAATTTGACGTGCTCCTTAGTTATGTCCTTGGGATTTTGATACCCTCTTGTATTATGACTGCCCAAGTCTTGAAACAAATAATGTTTACTAGAATTTTATTCTCTTTCCATTAGCTCTCTTCTGGAGGGCTATCTAAATGGAAGAGTATCCTGATTTTCCAAGTAAATTTCTTCCAAAGAAGCATTGAGGTTCGTGTACGAAGAGACATTGGATTCCCTCTACTATGGATTATTCCTAACCAATCCAATAGTGTCTTTCCATTTTCCTTTATATTTATATTTTCTAAATCCATAGTTCCTCTATCTTTAATAGTATTAACCTCAAAAGTCTATCTAACAACTCTCGTATCCTCATACTGAAGAAATCTATCTACTTCATAATAAGACCCACCAAGTTCCCTCGGCGGATCCTTTTCTAGTAAAATCTTAAAATCATAATTATCCGATATGCTAAAAATGACAGCCATTAATACCATGGACTAGTTGATCCATTACTCTACCGCAGTATTAAACCATTTCAAAAATTTACGTAGAGTCTCTTTGGTTCTATGCTTAGTGGTCGTAAGCGTCATCACATTCTTGGGTTAAGAGATGTGGACCTAAAACTGATTAAAGAAGCATTTCATAAGAACATTCAAATTTCGATAGACCCTGATTTCAGCTGCTGAAACCACTTGACGGTGATATTTGAAAGAAATAATGTGAAGCACTTAAACATGACATCGTCCAATGCCCTCTTAACTTTTATGTGGCACATGTAGCGCAAGACACCAGCGGTAGGATGCTTGCTGCCATTATAATCTTCCAAAGCCGGTAACTAGAAATCCAGTAGATTCCTCAGATTTGGAATAGTTCAGGTGAATGGGCTTTGAATGAACAATCCATAACTACATGAGACAATCCGCCTAGAAAAAACTATCGAATGACATTTGCATTCCAATTATCACTACGCAGAAGTTGATGCTAATTACTTGGATTGACACAAGTGTCCCTAATTCCTTGAAAGCTGGACATCGATCTATGATGCTAGTATCCAGATCGACGCTAACACGGGGAGCAGCATCGAGTCCGATTTGATTTTTTGGAGATAAGCGTGCTCTTCTATGTTGAATTCATTTCATAATTCAGTTTGCGCCTTATTCATTCCAAAATAAAAACCAATGCTCGCCTATAGTATAAGTCTAGCATGTAGATCTAAGTCTATCAAAACATCATGAACCAAGCTAGGGCCTTCAGAGTGGGGGGATTGCCTATGATCTGAGTTGGTTTAGTGTCAGTCTAAGATAATAACAGGGGGAAATCCCTCTAGTCCTGTTGATCTCCTATATGTTATTTGGTCTTTCTCGAGGAATTGATTATTTGACCTTGTAGTCCTCATGCTTATTCGATATCATCGAGGAAATTAGTTATCATTTCCTCATATTTCTTAAGCAATTCTTATTTTCGTTCCAAATTGGATTCTAATTCCATAAACACTCCATCCATCTCTTCTAAGTTAGATAGACATAGGGGTTCCTAGTAAAGGAATTATTCTGACTCCCTTCCAATTTAGCACCTGCAGTTTCATCTAAAGCTTGTATCTTCTTCTCTCTATCTATATCGAAATCTTAAACTATCCCGAGCACTTTTCGAGGTCAACACTTCGGCACTCCAGGAAGGGGGAGTAGAGTGCACCCTCAACCAATAGCTTCTCTAGAACTCAATGAAGCAAACTTCTTCACACCGATCCTCGACCACAAGTTTGTTGTGCAACCCAGATTCCATCTCATTCACCTAGAGAACTTGTCAACAATGGCGAACAAGGGATGATTTATCCTTGGAAGACCCTCTAACGATAACCAAGAAGCTTAGGTTCGTCAGCGACCTCTTTTCGACATCTTAGTCACTACCGATGTGGCACCACCTTTGTCTTCTGAGGCTCTGGTTACCCAAGCACAAATTCTCACATTTACAAAGAGATTGGAAGTAATTGAGCGATATCTCAAAGCCCAAGTCAGGAAAAACATGGAATTGACCCATCGAGTCCAACGATACGCTGAAGGGGACACCGATTTCTTTCCAGCAGATAGGAGCATTTAGCCTCCTCCAAATCACGTCTCCTCGGGCTCCGTTTCCGATTCTCTTCACAACAGCCGAAGCCCTTATCATAGAATCAACCTAGGAGGTGTCGGAATCACCATCATAGAAGGAATATGTCATCCGGACCGTTTTCGACATGGACCTAATCTCGACGAAGGGACTAGTGCTCAAACTCCTACTAGGCAGACCCAAATTGCCATGATTTTGAACTTGACGCCCACGCTTTCAGCAACTAACCAGCCCGAGTTCACCCAAAAAAAACTCCATGGAATATAATCGAGGTTGAAATCTCGTAAAGAGATGAAAACCTTCATGCGAGAAGATGTCTTAGGGTGCACACTCCTCAACTGGATTACGACTTCCGAAATTCGTTGGAGATCCAAGCTTTAAATCTCGCCGATATGGTCCATAAGATCATGAGGGAATCGCAGGGACACGTCGCCGACGTCTGGGAACCAGTATGAGACATAACCCATTCACTCTAGTTGCTCTAAATACATAATGGCCTACACGCTTCGATATTCCATGACTCATGGCTTACTCGGTGAACTTTGATCCTCGAAACTTTATTGACCGCTATAAATGGCACATGGATTCATCCCGCGCTACAGATGCTGTGAAGTGTAATGCTTACCTATTTCTCTTGAAGGCATGGCTCTATCATGGTTCTCTCGACTCCCACCGGCAACCATCTCAACTTTCGACCAACATGAAAGGGGTATGGTCGCACAATTTAGGATGCGCGCTGCAAGACCCAAAGACATCCTCTCAGTCTCGAAAATCTTCCAAGGCACCGATGAGACACTCAAAAGCTATCTTGAAAAGTTCAACACCGCCTTGGCCGAAGTTGAGGACCCTACCGCTCGAACCATGGTTGTCTATCTTGCGAAGGGAGTGCTTCCCAACCCTGAATTCGGAGCATGGGTTGACCAAAAGCAGCCAAAGACTTTGGAAGCTTTTTATGAGAAACGCAACCAGTTCCTAAGGCAGGAAGAAGTGCGTAGGAATCGAGCTACACAACCTAATCATCCCCACAATCTGCATCAAAACAAAGCCCAAAGCTCGGACAACTCTGATTTTGATACTTTCAAGGAACCTGCTTAAGACAACAACAACGAAGGTAGACCTGACAATCCCCCGCTTGACAATTACCCTCTGCTTGAAGAGTTTGTCCACCATTAGAGTCTTGACCGGTAGAAGCAAGATTCTCCAAATGAAGTTCCCGAGCTGTCCAACGCTCACGATGAACATCATTTAACCAGAACAGTCATCGACTAGATCCCCTAGGATCACCTTTCAAATCAGCAAGTTTGCAGCACCAATAAGTGGCTTAGAACCATGACGCCACAATGTCTCATCTCTCTTGAGTTACACCATGTATGAACATAGTGGTTTTCATTTGTAATGTATTTAACTTTCATATTGTTATTTCTATAAGTGGCTTGAGTTGTCTTATGACCAACTTTGTTGTAATCCTTGTACGATATATGAAAACACTGGCCTCCGCCCATCTAAGCTTCACACGCCTTGTGCCAATCAAGGGAGAAGAAACCAAGAACTTTCCATCCCTTGAGCCGATTGAGAAAGAAGTTCAACCATTCGGACTCCGCACGACTCGAGTCTCTCGAGAGCGGAGTTTCGACCAATTCAAGTCTAAGTGCAATGCCAAGTCATGCTACATGAATACAACAACCAGAAAGTGTAGAATCGTTCGAGCACTTATAACTACAACTCCCAAAACCCAATGGTCTATAAAGTCCTTACCGGATATAGTGGCCCATGACTCATTCCCACCTATGCCAGCCCCATTAGAGGTGAAATGAGAATAGAAAGCAAGCCCTCTTCCACAATGGATTCCTACGCTTCGTTGTGTCATGAACTTATGCCTCCACCTGGACTCCGGCCACCCTTCAGTTAGCTGGGGGCACATCGGGAAGCACTACTAGAGGCACCTCTATGAAAGCGGGCCTAGAGGCATCAGTCCGCCAATAGTTCTTGTGACCGTCAACATGATGCAGCAGTCTCTGGAGTCGTCATCGGAAATACTAGATTGTGGCTCATTCCCACCTTTGCCTCCCTTGTCGGAGGAAAAA
Source organism: Allium sativum (assembly GCA_030737875.1). NCBI lineage: Eukaryota > Viridiplantae > Streptophyta > Magnoliopsida > Asparagales > Amaryllidaceae > Allium > Allium sativum. Next base: position 1,018,580,678 of record CM060924.1, read on the forward strand.
CGGAAATGGAAAGAGAGCCCTCTTATCCAAAGGACACCCTTTCTTTACTGTTTCGTGGCCCTTATGCCTTCACTTGAGGTCCGGCCACCCTCCAGTTAGGTTGGGGCATGTCAGGAAGCACAACCAGAGGCATGCCACTTAAAGCAGGTCCGGAGGCACTGGTCCTCCACCAGTTCTTGCATTCTTACTATTGTCATCTTCTCTGTGACTGCGGTGCATCATTTTGGGACCAAACCCACCACATAAGAAAGATGGTCCGAAACTGAAGTCTTGGTGCCACGGAAGTCACTTGCAACATGCCCTAATGCTAAGGTTTCCCACATGCAAGCATCCCAAAACACGATGACAACATTTAGTTTTATAACAAAAACCATTGTCATCCCCGACCACTGACGCAACACTCGGATCGAGTCGCGATAATGACGTGATTGGATTAGGATTAAACCCCGAAATGGGTGACTCATAATATATCCACATCTTACATGCATAGACGAGTGGTTAATTTGAGTGGGTTTGCATCTCGAACATTATGCCATTCGATTGTGTTACGTTCGACTTCAATCCCAATCCAATCATGTGACTCATGCAACAATCCAAACTTATTAACTCAAACTCGAGATCAAGGATTGGTAATTATGCAGGCTAGGGGAAGTTCTCGACCGATTCTTGCATAGGCATAGCCTTCGCAGGTGTGACGACTGCCCATAACCCCTGCACTAAACAAGAGGAATAATGTGTTGAAAGGTGTTCCAGACTACTATGGACGATCATCAGAGTAGGTAAACATAATACAGAACCTGTCGTATAACTCACAACGTAGGTATAAAATATAATAGAACATATACAACAGGCAGAAATAGTGGAGCACCATATAACAAACTTTAAACTTCATAACATCCTGAAAGATCATCCATACATCAACTGGATATAACATCAAATTCTATACATGAAGCCTAACTACAACACTCAACAAACAACGGAAAGAAAATACAAGGTAATAGCAAAGTAGTACGTCAGCCTCCAGCTCGCCACCGTATAACAACATCGTCCTCACTAATCACCGGCCACCTAGTCTGCCATCCACATCAGGATGAATAGCCCAAGTAATAAGAGAGAAACATAAAACCTTGAGTCAGACAATAGTCTTAGTGAGCGATAAAATAGCTATCTAACTTCATCAACGAAGTATATGAGAATATGTAGATTTCACAAACCAATCTACCACACACCAGAGAAGAACCCAAACCTGCCTTCCCCACATCTGATAGTGATAGCCTTTACCATCCAACAATCAAGAAACAACAGTTCAACCATGGCAACCGGAAGTGACCAAGTAATGTCAAAGCGACTATCACTCAATAGCAATCAAAGCAATTAGTTATATCTCACGTAAACCATCCTAATAGAGCTCAATATTCCTCAATCACAAGCCCTAGAGGCCTAAACCAATATCAGAGAAGCACCCAAGAAACATCTCCTTCGATGTCAGACAATCTATGTGAGATGGTACAAGAAACAACCAAACATCCAAGACCTGGCTATCATTGCCCTTCATGCTTCGAAATCATCATCAATCGCATGACGGCCACCGGCCATATGTCAAGGGCTAATGGTAAACCCCAGTTCTAGAAACAACTTCATACGCCTTCATAATTCGTCTATTTGTCTTCTCAAATCTCAACAACTAGGCCCTTCACGGCTGCCTAAGGTACAAGGCCCTTTACGACTACCCAAAGTACCCCTACTTTTAGTCTGCTAGAACTTACGACAATGATAATCTCTCAACCCTCGAACCTCTAGCCATTAAAACCGATGACCATTCACAAACTCAAGTCCCCCTTGAGCAAACATTATCCACAACTCAACACCTTTAAGTTGTCTTCACATTCGTTGTTTTACACCAATCAACGAATACATCATATCACTTTGAACATTCCCACCTAGATATACATCGAAGTCATAACATTACAGAATCAAACAACATCAATATAAGGCTCAACATACTCAGGTCGCCGCACCTTAGGTCGTTCCCCGACCCAATCACCACGACCCAACCATCCAAGGTCATTAACGACCTAATTTTCCATGACCTAACTCACCAGGTCGCACAAACCGACTCGAAGCATCCGAAGCCCCAACAGTCCGAAGCCTCTTCTACAACCAAACTCTGGCCAACCAAACTCTGACCAACTTGCCATACTCTGGACCGACCTACCCATCATGACCCGACCTGGTGCACTTTACCACTTCATAAATGACCTGACTAGGTCGTTCCCCATCTACGATCTGAAGCACTTCCACGTCCCGATGTCATTCAGACCGACCTAACTCATGTCTTACTTCCCAAGGCATGATCCAACTCTGCAACCCATCCTATTTCCAACGACCTGAAGCCCAAAACGACCTGACTCCAGATCTAACCAAAACAACTCCAAACTTGACCAAATCTTCGCCGAACGACAATATCAACGAAATCAACTCATCCAATTCAACCATAAACAAGTTATGAAATCACTAACAACATGAAAATAACAATTATCATCAATAATCATGCAAAATTCACCGAGATCATGATAAATGCATAACATAGCTAAAATGATGGATCTAAATAGCATTAACATACGAATTAACATAAGATTTACCAATTTTAGATTGCTAGATTAGATCCTATGGCGATTCACATGAAAATGTACTTACCATGACATAGATCTAGGAGAAAACACTTGGAAATGATGATATAATGATCAAACAACTCATATACTTGATTGAATCCACATGACAAATGCATATCGTTCACCGATTCTCCAAAATAACACAAAATCACCAATTACTCAATCCAAGCAGCGAAGAACACTCTTTAATTTGATGAAATCTCTCCTCGATCGGTGTAGATCTAACTTCCAATGATATAGATATTTGATTCTCTTATGTAGCTCTTGAATTTTAATGGTGGAAAGTGTATCTGATTGAGCAAGGAGGATCACGAGCTCAACCAAATGAGAGAATGAAGAAAGTAACCCTCTCTCCATGCCTCTAACCCCCTATTTATAGCTTCCCCAGGCCTACTAATGGGCCTCTCCATATCATCCCATTATAGCTTAGAAACCTGAACATCAAACTATGAAACACAACAACAACGATTCCTCCTAAACTGCTGAACGAAATCTTTATTGTGACCACTCTACGGAATAGGTAACACCATTTCCTTTCCAACAAAACCAACATCGGTACCTGATTCGGCCCCAGTCAAAAGTTATGCCCTATACAAGATTGATAGGGGCAAAATGGTCATAAATAAATTGGTAAAAATTATGGATATGTCTCACATCCCCATAACCAACATATCAAAATATGAGAATGATCCAACCCTTAGAGAATAAAATAAAAATATTTTACGCTCCTCTAATATGTAAAATGCAGGCTGTTACATTCTCCTTCCCTTTCGGAATTTCTCCCTCGAAATCCCTAGCAAACACAAGCAAAAAAAACAATCCTGCATGCCTATCATCCATGAGCAGCCAATTCTATCACCTAAACTAGCAGCCATCAAGCCATGCATCCATAGCCTTATCCTAGCACGTGGAATTCTAACAACAACAACCATAACACAAGTTTGATGTAATGATGACACGATATCAGTAGGTTATACCAACGAAGAGTTCTGAATGGATCGCCTTCATGCTCTCTTTCGTCTCCCATGTACAATCGTCGTTATCTCACTCCATTGTTCCTTGACTAGATTAACCGTCTTCCTCCTAAGCTATTTCGTGTCATTCCCCACAACGTTAAGCGACTTACGAGGTTTCGTAACTACGAACTCGACTTCTAGGTCTTCGTACTGCTCCGGAGATACCACCACATTCGAATCATGCACACACTTCCAAAGAAATGACACATGGAAAACATTATGCACACTCGACATCTTCTCGGCTAACACCAATCTATATGCGAGCTTTCTAATTCGCTCAACTATCGGAAACGGACCAACAAACCTCGGAGCTAACTTCCCTTCGACACTTATCGGCATAGCTCTTCTAACTATCTTAGGCTGCCTTCATTCATTGTCAAATGATCTTGATACAATCCATTGTTTCTCTTATTATCTCAGGCCCAAGTATCAACTTATCTCCAGTCTCTAACCAACATGTCGGAGAATTACACGGTCTACCATACAACGCCTCATATGATGCCATCCTAATGCTCGACTAGTAACTATTTTTATATGCAAACTCGACTAGATGTAGATTGTCCTCCCATGATCCTCCAAAGTCTAAAACACAAGCCCCCAGGAGATCTTCCAAAACACGATTAACCCTCTAGGTTTGACCGTCAGTTTGGAGATGATAAGTCGTATTTAAAAACAACTCGGTTCCCAAAGTCTCTTGCAAACTTTTCCAAAATCCACTCATGAACAATGGATCTCGATCACTCAATATGCTCTTCGGGGTACCATGGAATCAAACTATCCATTTTATACAAAGTTCAGCCAACTTCGATGTTGTCCTAGTCGATTTGACAGGAATAAACCTTGCACTTTTGGTCAAGCGATCCACGATGGCCTAAATTCCTTTGTTTCCTGCCCTGGTTCTAGGTAGTCCATTGATATCTGCTCTACTTCCATGTAGGGACTTCCAATGGCTGAAGCAATCCACTTGGCTTCTTCTGTTTAGCATTCACCAACTGATAGTTCATACACTTGGAAATAAACCTTCCAATATCTCTTTTCATCCCTTCCCAGTAGCAGACTCGCTTCATGTCCTGATACATCTTATTACCACCGGGATGAATTATCAACTTCGAGTAATGACATTCCCTAAGAACCTCATCTCTCAATCTGTCGATATCAGGAACAACCAATCGTCCTATCTTTCGAAGCCAACCTTCTCAGTTGACCTCGAACTCTTTATCCTATGGTTCCAACTTCTGAATAAACTCGATAAGCTTTCCATCATGCTTTTGACTCTCGCCAATCCTTTCGATAAGAGTAGATCTTATCGACAAGCTTGCCAACATTTCAGGTTCCAACTCACACCGCTGTCTGAAATCAAATCTTGCCAAATACTTGAGGCTCTTCCATTCCAAAAGAACCGCTCCCAAACTTGTGTGTCTTCGACCCAATGCTTCTTCCACTGTGCTACCTTTACCAGGAATATAGGATATACCAAAATCATACAATGCCAGAAACTCTAACCACCTTTGCTGCCGAAGATTCAAATCCTTTCGGGAGAAAATATACTTCAACGACTTGTGATCCATAAACAACTCAAATTGAACTCCCAACAGGTAGTGTCTCCATATCTTCAAAGAAAATATGATCGCTGCCAATTGTAAATCATGAGTTGGATAATTCATTTTATGTGGCTTCAGCTGTCGACTTGCGTAAGCCACAACTTTACCCTTTTGCATAAGCACTGCTCCAAGTCTAGTACCACATGCATCAATGTATACCACTATCTCTTCATTCCCACTCGGAATTGTCAAAACAGGAGCACTCGTCAATCTCTCTTTCAGGATTCCAAAAGCTTGCTTACACTTTGCATCCCATGTGAACACTTGGTTCTTCTTCGTCAATCCTATTAATGATGCAACTATCTGGGAGAAATCCTTGATAAAACGGCGATAATATCCTACCAACCCAAGGAAACTTCCCATGTCTATCCCATTCTTAGGTCTATCCCAGTCCTAGATTGCTGCCACTTTAGCGGGGAAAACCGCTATTCCATTTCCAGAAACAACATGACCTAAGAACCTCACTTCACTCTTCTAGAAGTGACACTTCGAAAACTTAGCTCTCAGCTGATGTTTTCGCAAGATTTCCAAAACAACTCTCAAGTGCGTCTTGTGCGCTTCCTCATTCCGAGAATAAACCAGAATATCATCCATGAATACAAGAACGAACTTTTTCAACTAATCTCTGAAAACTCTATTCATAAGATCCACAAAATACATTGTCGCGTTAGTCAACCCAAATGGCATCACCAACCATTAAAAGAAACTAGAGGTGTCCTAAAAGCAGTCTTCGGCACATTATCCTTCCCCACCCTTAACTGGTAAACCCCGCTGCCAAATCCATTTGAGAAAACACTTTGGCTTTGTGAAGCTGATCAAAAAAATCATCTATCCTCGGCAACTGATACTTGTTCTTCTTAGTCACTTTATTCAGCTCACGATAGTCCACACACAATTTCAATGAGCCATCGGCCTTGGTTGCAAACACAATTGGTGCACTCCATTCGGAAACACTCATCTGAATGAATCCTTTTCCCAAAAGGTCACGAACTTGCACCTCTAACTCTCGTTGTTCCTTAGGCGACGTCTGTTAAGAGGCATGACGATAGGTCTAGCACCTTTGACCAAATCGATTCTGAACTCTATCTCACGAAGACCCCGTCTTCAGGATTACATTGAATCAACACCTTTCGCCCTTCCACTTCCCCGACTCTTATCTCTAGCTTTTCGCAATTCACTCTGTTGCATACCACTTGAGCCAATCCATGTCCATGATAATCCCAAACCCAACGAAGTTCAGAACAAAGCAATCACACACAAAAGAGCAACCATGACTCGATAACACAAGACGACGGAAAATCATACACAAACTTGACGAACCCCCTACTGGATTAGTCACGATCAATAGTGTATCACAAATCTCGGGTTCCAAACCCAAGCGGCACACAAGCTCATTACAAATGAATGAATGCAATGCTTTAGTATCAAACAACACATGAACTAAAACACCATTAACTGAAAGAGTACCTTGAATAACGACACCCTTTCCTTTCTCCTCTACAGTAGGAGCTCTTGAAGAAGATGGCACTGTTTCAAAAGCATAAGCCTTCAGTATCTGCTTTCCCTTAGCTGGTTCTGGACAGTCCTTCTTGATATGCCCAGACTTGCCACAGTTGTGACACATCGACCCTTCTTTTGGCAGTTAAAGCAAACTACCTCTCTCTTAGGATTCTTCTGGCCATTCTTCCCTTTCTGTTTTTGCTGCTTCCTCTTCTTGTTGTTACCACCCTGCTATAGCTTCTATTCTTCCTTAGCTACAATAATAGGCTCTTTCTTGGGAAACAGACTTTCATGCCTCAAAGCCTTCTCAATAATCTTTTCATAAGTGTCATCCATATGATACACAAGATGATTCTCAATATATTCATGCAAACCCATGACAAACTTCTAGTTCTTTTGATAGGGTGTGTCAATATACGAACTAGCATATCTGGACAATGCCTCAAAATCAGAAACATAATCCAATAGTAGTCTACCATTTTGTTTCAACTCCATGAACTTCTTCAACATAACGGAATTATAAGAAGTACAGACAAACTTCATCTCGAAATTGACTTGGAATTGCTCCCATGTTATTCCTTCTTCTGGAGTCTCAAGCGTAACATAATTCCACCATTCCATGCTCTGCCTTGCAGCTGCCTTGACGCAAGCTTTCTCTTAGTTGCTTCACCTATACCCAAGTCTCAAAAAATATGAATACAAGTATCTAACCACCTCTGAACCTCTTTAATTGGCACAGTCCCTTTAAACTGCTTTCCTCCTAGAAATGTGAAGTCTTTACACAGCTTCGCGAAATCCACAACCCTAGGTACCTGCACATCGACATCTACTGTGGTTGCCACTGGAGTGGGTACCCTCTTCATGAATGCCTCAATCAGGGCTGGGTAATCTGGTGTACCGCATTCCCCCCCTCAAGCATAATTCTCTCCCTAGCAGTGTGTGTCAATGCTCGACGACTTATTTTAAATATGTAATATATAATTGTAACACCCCACGTCCATTAATGTCACTCACAAAGGGAATGCATTAACTTCCATGGAGGTTATAAGTGAATATAGAACAGAAAAATTACAACAAGACAGATAATAAGTAGTACTTGAAAACTAAAACTTCATTTTATTGCAGCGGAAACATGTTTATTACATCACAAAACCATTAATCAGAGTCAAGTACATTATCCATCTTCATAAAACAAAATACATAACCCCATTACAAAATAGCCATTAAAGAAGATAACAAGCTGGACTTTACTTCAATGGTCCAAGCTTTCCAAAAAGAGATAAAGTAATCCAATCAAGCTCCACTCGAGCTGGGCCCAAACTGAGGACCTGGAGGGGGAAAAGGATAGAAATGGAGGGGGTCAGACATAAATTCTGGCGAGTATGACAATTCTAACAATACTATTATCAAAATAACTAGACTAAGGCATAAGCTGGAAGACAAGTAAATGTCTATGAACTATTAGGAAGATAAAGATAGCATTTAAGATAATGTTAAAGATAACGGTAAAGGCACACCTAATTACTAACGAATGATTACTACACTGCACCGCACATTACTACACTGCACCACACCAGTCACCCTATTGTTTGATCCCACTTGCTTCACACAGAAACTTTATAAATAGCCTTACGTACCCCTAGCTGACTACATAGGTGTCGTCTGCCCCTATCTCCACTAGGTGTACCCCACTACCCACTTTCGATCGGCTCCCTACTCGTAGATTCCCGTGCTGGCCCCACAGCGGGGTGTATCACTCCCCTAAAGTGGCAACCCGATACAACTGAGAATGCATGGCTTATACCTACACGATGCAACAACGTCTTACCTACCTGCCCGGGTCCACCCACGCATATGAAACCCGTTGGACTTGCGTTGCCACCGCTCCCCGTTTTGGCCTCTTATAGTCAAACTCAGTATGCGTGTCCCGTCCTCGACTTGGGTCGAGCCCACAAAGATACGTTTGGGATACTGGTTGAAATGGCCCCCACAAGCTACCCACCTAAGCTTGTCATTAATATATCCCACTTAACCCTCTTAGTCATGTTCATTTACATGTGTGTTTGGTTAAGTCTTACTAATCGTATTTCACATGCCACTAAGGGCACCCACTATATTCCTCATGCCACCCAAGGTACCTACTTAACCCCCATGTCCCACTTTACATGTTTATCTGGTTAAGTATTTCTTAATTCATTCAGGCCATAACCTTATAAAGACCTCTCACATTAGACTGGCATTTATGGCAGCTGGATTTGTCGGGCGGGTCCGGGCAGTCTTACACCATAAAAGAGTCTAACCTCGTGTCTTTACAACCGTTATGCTTTAGTTTAGGCCTAGGACCTCTCACATTGGGCTGACATTTGTGACCACTGGATTTGCCGGGCGGGTCCGGGCAGGTTTACGTCACAAACGAGTCCAACCCCGTGTCCTAAGCATTGATTGACAACTTTCAATCTTTTACCCCAGTTTTAATAATTCCCTATCAAATTATTAATAAAGTCCACTTTTATTGATGCCCATAATTGACTCAGTTATGGTCATCCACTTATGGTATGCAAAATCATATCAATTGCACCCCAACATCTTATTAAATCCTTAATATTACCCCTACCCCACGTTTATACGTTCGCCTATTCAACGCATAATATATGCTAGACTTGAATAGTCTAACGCACAGCAGAAGGCCAAATTAACATATAGATAATAAAATAAATCTAATCATGATAGGGGTGAAACTTGCATAAATTACACATGTTAAGGATCAAAAGGTGTCAACTTGTTAAATGTCACAATTCACATGATATGATCATAGCCCAAATCTATACATAAACTTGCATATGGGGTTTTTAAGCAACATAATGATGGTGTGAACTAGCATAGGATATCACATATGTCATAGCATAGTTCTAGATGTCATGGCATATGTTCATAACTTTTCTAATCAATTTAACTTGCATATGTAACTTGTCATATAGATCAACATAGCCCAAACATGATGATTTAATTAATATGAACTAACTAGCATAGATGGCTTTCTAACATGTATGATTCATCGCAACTTTAGCATAGAAACTTTCAACATACATAACATCATCATAGCATGATTTACAACATATAGCATATCATCACCACATAGCATAGTATTAATAACACACATGATAGCATATGACAATTCACATCATCTACTCACAATCCATTCATGACTTAACCTAATTAAAATGATAATAATCTTGTTAAGACTATCATACTCACAATTTAGAGAAGAAAAGAGAGAGTTTTGCTTTGCTTTAGGGTTGAGAGAATTAGAATTGAATTTGCTTTTCTTCTTTCTTAGTTGGCGGCGGCTCCATTGATTTCCATGGCGACGGTAACTATTCTATTTTAATTAGGTTTAGGGTTAGCATTAGGATGTATTTATAGGTGTAGGAAGTTAATTAGGACCATTAGATTAACCCTGAACCATGAGAACCAATCAAATGCAAAATCTGCATTTGAGCGAATCGGCCCACGGGTTGACAGCCAAACACCCTGGATTAACCCCTAGTCGACCCAGCGGGGCTTGGGTCGACCTCAAAAATGGGCCGGTTTGGTTATTCCCCCTCCCAATTCGCTATTTTGAACTTTTTCGCATATTTATTTATTTAATTTTTAATATATATATATATATATATATATATATATTTATCTGCGCAACCCATTTCACTTAATTCTTTTCAAAAAATTAAGTATACTTTAATTTGTGAATTTTAATGTTATAAAATTACGGGGTGTTACATTCTCCCCTCCTTAAAGGATTTCGTCCCCGAAATCTCCAAGTCAAGAAGAATGTATATCCTACCATCTAATCGTCCATCTACTCAACCATCAAACACCAACATCCATTGTCCTTAAAAGACTTCTAATGCTTTAATGTTTATATGCACAGTGTGTGTATATGTCCATATCTAATGCAAAATTAGGCGGTCTACTGATTCAGTCGACCTCCTTAGTGCAATTCATGATAGTGACATGCGTCCAATATGTATGCAAAAGATTCCTAATGATACATATTAATTCTATATGCGTGCACAACCATCCACCCGAATGCAGCAACTATATGATAATACAACCATTATACATCCATTTTACTAAATACATCCATATATATGCAATATGCAATATGAAGTGACTGAGCCGATCTGGTGCCTAATAGTGTGTGTATATGCATCCACGAGCAACCACTAGCAAACACTTGCATCCACTTTGCATCCACCATACATAACATGTCTCAAACACATGTTTCAACCATAGGATTATCCTAACTAAAGGTCAAAGATACTAGCGAGAGGATATACTAAAGATAAGATAAGTACAAGCTAAGCGATAAAGGAGAAATTAAAAGACATACCCTCAAAAAGAAAAGGGTATCGTGAACGCATCTTATCTTCCGTCTCCCAAGTAGCGTTGCTCTCATCATCTCCCCATTGCACTTTGACTAGTCTGACCTCTCGATTCCTCAAACTCTTGATCTCCGACCCAAGAATGTGCGTAGGAGCTCGTCGAATTGTCGCATCACGCTCTATCTACACCTCTCTAAGAAAGCTCGGCTCTACCACTTCCGCGGTCTCGTGCAAGCACTTCCTCAAATGTGACACATGGAATACGTCGTGTACACCACTAAGTCTCTCGGGCAACTCCACTCTATACGCCATCTGTCAAATTTTCTCCTTAATAGGAAACGGCCCTACAAACCTTGGTGCTAATTTCCCAACGGACCCAAAGCGAACAACGTTCCGTAATGGAGACACTTTGACAAAGACCATGTCCCCAACTTCAAACTCGAGATTTGTCCTCCTCTTATCCGCATAAGATTTCTGCCTATCCTGTGCTGCTTTCATCCTCCTTCGAATCAAGTCGATCTTCTCCGAAGTCTCCCTAATCATATCAGGCCCAAGTAAGATCTTATCCGTAGATTCCCACCAACATGTAGGTGAACGACAAGGTCGTCCATAAAGAGCTTCGAATGGTGAGATACCAATGCTGGACTGAAAGCTGTTATTATATGCGAACTCCACCAATGGAAGATGCTCTTCCCACGTACCCCTAAAGTCTAGGATACATAGCCTCAACAGATCCTCTAGAATGCGATTCACCCACTCGGTCTGGCCGTCCGTCTGAGGATGATATGCGGTGCCCAAACATAACTGAGTCCCTACCGCCTCTTGTAAGCTTCTCCAAAATTTTCTAGTGAAAATAGGATCGCGGTCGCTCACTATGCTAGAAGGAACACCGTGCAAACGAACTATTTCTTGAACGTATACGGAGGCTAACCATGGAGCAGTCCTCTTACTCTTTACGGGAATGAAATGGGCGCTTTTAGTAAGTCTATCTACTATAACCCAAATTCCCGTATTACCCTTCCTTGATCGCGGTAACCCATCCACAAAATCCATCGAGACACTTTCCCACTTCCATAGTGGAACCTCCAATGGGTGAAGCAACCCACCGGGTTTCTTTTGCTCCTCTTTTACTTGTTGGCACACCAAGCATCTAGCGACATACTCGGCCACATCTTTCTTCATGCCGGCCCAAAAGTAAACTCTCTTCATGTCTTTGTACATCTTGTCCCCGCCGGGATGAATGGTCATCTTCGAATGATGTGCTTCGTCAAGAATAGTCTTCCTTAGGTCATCGTCTTTTGGTACACAAAGTCTACCGTCCCTACGTAACCAACCCTTATCGTCTAGGGTATACCTACGGAGATAGCTTGATGACTCCCCTCCTTTGAGTTTTTCTACTAACTCAACCAACTGCGGGTCGTCTCGCTGTGCCTCGCCAATCCGTCCCAAAAGCGTAGGTCTGACCTCCAAGGATGCTAGCAAACCGGGTACGAAGTCAACGGAAGGTCTAAAGTCAAACATCGAAATGAATTCTAAGCTTCGCCGCTCAACAAACAAAGGACTTAAGGATAACCTTTTTCTACTTAAGGCGTCCGCCGCCACGTTACCCTTGCCAGGGGTATAGGCTATTTCGAAGTCGTAGAACGCTAAGAACTCCATCCACCTTTGCTGCCTTAAGTTCAAGTCCTTTTGAGAGAATAGGTATTTTAAAGACTTGTGGTCAGTGAATAATTCGAATTTCTCGCCAAGAAGATAATGACGCCAAGACTTAAGCGCGAAAACAATAGCGGCCAATTCTTGGTCATGTGTAGGATAATTTTTCTCATGCGCTCTCAACTGCCTTCCACCATAGGCTATTACCCTACACTCTTGCATTAAGACTGCGCCTAGTCCTGTCCCACAAGCATCAGTATAAACGGTAAACGGCTTACTCCCGTCTGGCAATACTAAGACTGGGGCTGAAGTCAAAGCTCTCTTCAAACGTTGGAACGCATCATCACAATCTACGTCCCATGTGAAAACTAGGTTCTTCTTCGTCAAGCGTGTCAATGGAGCCGATATCTTTGCGAAGTCTTTGATAAACTTCCTATAGTAGCCAGCCAACCCCAAGAAACTTCTCACTTCGGTAGCATTTTTAGGGACCTTCCAATCTTGGATGGCCACCACCTTCGCGGGATCTACAGCTATCCCTTCTTTGGAAACCACGTGTCCTAAGAACCGTACTTCCTTCCTCCAAAAGTGACACTTAGAAAATTTAGCTTTAAGCTTATACGCTCGAAGAGTCTCCAACACTTCCCTAAGATGTAGGGCATGCTCTTCTTCATCCTTAGAAAAGATCAAGATGTCATCTACAAAGACTACCACAAATTTGTTAAGGTACTCCCTAAACACCCTACTCATCAAATCAACAAAGTATGCGGGGGCGTTTGTCAAACCGAAGGGCATCACTAGCCATTCATAGAAACCGTCCGGAGTCCTAAAGGCAGTCTTGTCAATGATATCCTCAGCCACTCTCAACTGATGGAAACCAGTGGCTAAGTCCAACTGCGAAAACACTGAGGCGCCAACTAACTGATCAAAGAGATCGTCAATCCTCGGCAGTGGGTGTCTGTTCTTCTTAGTATGTTTATTAAGTTCTCTATATTCCACACACAGTCTAAGGGACCCATCCGCCTTCGTGGAAAATACTACTGGAGCACCCCACTCCGATATACTTCGTCTTATGAACCCCTTCTCAAGCAACTCCTTCACTTGCTTATCGAGTTCCCTCCTTTCACGTGGAGCCATGTGGCGTACTGGCAAAGATACTGGTTTTGCATTATCCACAAGATATATTCGAAAATCTATCTCCCGCTTCGGAGGCAAGCCCTTCACCTCCTCAAACACATCCGAATATTCTCGAACCACTCTAACAGATCGTAGATTTTCCTCAGACGCGTCAAGCGATTCTAGATAACTTAGCATAACCGAATTTATGGGATTACAAAAGATTTCGAGAGTGTTGCCAAGGCGAGTCACGAGCCTAACTACTCTCCTTTCACAATCAAGAACGGCCCCATTTCTGGACAACCAATCCATTCCTAAAATTAGCCCATAGCCCGTGAAGCCCAACACATAAGCATCACATCTAAATTCAACGCTAAGTATGGAAATTTTCAAATCCAAACACATCATGGACAAATAAGCTGAGCCCCCTATTAGATTCGAAACAACTAAGGGATCCTCTACTAAACTGGTGTTTAAGTGCAGTGATTCAACTAATGATGTAGAGATAAATGAATGTGATGCGCCCGAATCGGATAAGGTACAGACAGGATGATCAAACAGAAAAACTAAGCTTTCAACAGAAATGGTTCTACCTCGTTCTTGCAGCGGTGGGACCGCAAGAGCCTGAACTTGTCCCCTAGCCTGCCCTGGTGCCATAAGAGCCTGCGCCTGTCCTCCCGAGGTAGCTCCTGCCCTCTGCCCCTTCTTTGGGCAGTCCTTCACTAAATGTCCCGCATCGCCATAATGTAAACAGCCTGTCTTCTTTTTCTTTCAGCAATCCTTGCGGGATGGCCTGGGGTTCCACAGTTAAAGCACTTCTTCTTTCCCTTGCCATTATTGTCTTTTCCACCCTTCTTGTTTTGCTGTTGTGGTTTCTTCTGATCCCCCTTCTTCTCGGGTGCCTTATCAGCTTTAGCGCTTTTCTCCTCATGCATGAGCGCCATTTCTACTAACTTCTCAAAGGTGGCCCCCATCGGGATGTGGGTCATAGCCAACCCTTGCAATGGTTCATTCAAGCCATTCACGAACCTTAGAGCCTTCTTCTCCGGCGTGTTTACTAATTCCAAGCCAAACCTTGCTAACTGGTTAAATTTATTGACATATTCTTTCACTGATGAGCTTCCTTGCTTCAATGTCAAGAACCTTTCCATATATAGATTTTCTTCCGCCCTTGAGAGAAACTTTGCCTCGAACCTACGTCTGAAATCTGCCCAAGAGTCAACAGGACGCTCCCCATTAGTGACCTCCCACCAAAACGAGGCCTCTCCCTTCATTAACCAAGCTGCTAATTTGACTTTCCTCCCTTCTTCCACTTCAAGGATTTCTAGCAATTCTTCCACCTCCTTAAGCCAATCTCTAGCTTCCACAAACGTTTCTAACCCTTAGAAGGGTTTTCCACCCATAGCTTTGAATTCCTTACACGTCTTTGCAAAAGTATCTACGCGAGGAGGAGGAGGAGGAGGAACGGGTGCAACTGGTGGTGGAGGAATATTGGCTGGACCTGCAGCGGCCCTAGCCTCCAATAGCCTCCTATACCATCCTGGTATCGTTAAACCGTCGGGTAGATTAAGATCTTCAGCCATGCTGAAATGAAAAAGGAAAGATTCAAAATGGAGAATTCGAAAGATAAAGATATATGGCTATTTGGGGATTATGTTTTTCATAAAAACTTCCTCTTTAAATTTCTCATTAAAACATGTTTTTGAAAACATTTCTTTCAAAAATAACTTTTTTTCTAAAGTATTTTTATCTGTTCTGGTAACCTTAAGCTCTGATACCACGTGTAACACCCCACGTCCATTAATGTCACTCACAAATGGAATGCATTAACTTCCATGGAGGTTATAAGTGAATATAGAACAGAAAAATTACAACAAGACAGATAATAAGTAGTACTTGAAAACTAAAACTTCATTTTATTGCAGCGGAAACATGTTTATTACATCACAAAACCATTAATCAGAGTCAAGTACATTATCCATCTTCAAAAAACAAAATACATAACCCCATTACAAAATAGCCATTTAAGAAGATAACAAGCTGGACTTTACTTCAATGGTCCAAGCTTTCCAAAAAGAGATAAAGCAATCCAATCAAGCTCCACTAGAGCTGGGCCCAACCTGAGGACCTGGAGGGGGAAAAGGATAGAAATGGAGGGGGTCAGACATAAAGTCTGGCAAGTATGACAATTCTAACAATACTATTATCAAAATAACTAGACTAAGGCATAAGATGGAAGACAAGTAAATGTCTATGAACTATTAGGAAGATAAAGATAGCGTTTAAGATAACGTTAAAGATAATGGTAAAGGCACACCTAATTACTAACGAATGATTACTACACTGCATCGCACATTACTACACTGCACCACACCAGTCACCCTATTGTTTGATCCCACTTGCTTCACACAGAAACTTTATAAATAGCCTTACGTACCCCTAGCTGACTACATAGGTGCTGTCTGCCCCTATCTCCACTAGGTGTACCCCACTACCCACTTTCGATCGGCTTCCTACTCGCAGATACCCGTGCTGGCCCCACAGCGGGGTGTATCACTCCCCTAAAGTGGCAACCCGATACAACTGAGAATGCACGGCTTATACCTACACGATGCAACAACGTATTACCTACCAGCCCGGGTCCACACACGCATATGAAACCCGTTGGACTTGCGTTGCCACCGCTCCCCGTTTTGGCCTCTTATAGTCAAACTCAGTATGCATGTCCCGTCCTCGACTTGGGTCGAGCCCACAAAGATACGTTTGGGATACTGGTTGAAATGGCCCCCACAAGCTACCCACCTAAGCTTGTCATTAATATATCCCACTTAACCCTCTTAGTCATGTTCATTTACATGTGTGTTTGGTTAAGTCTTACTAATCGTATTTCACATGCCACTAAGGGCACCCACTATATTCCTCATGCCACCCAAGGCACCTACTTAACCCCCATGTCCCACTTTACATGTTTATCTGGTTAAGTATTTCTTAATTCATTCAGGCCATAACCTTATAAAGACCTCTCACATTAGACTGGCATTTATGGCAGCTGGATTTGCCGGGCGGGTCCGGGCAGTCTTACACCATAAAAGAGTCTAACCTCGTGTCTTTATAACCGTTATGCTTTAGTTTAGGCCTAGGACCTCTCACATTGGGCTGACATTTGTGACCACTGGATTTGCCGGGCGGGTCCGGGCAGGTTTACGTCACAAACGAGTCCAACCCCGTGTCCTAAGCATTGATTGACAACTTTAGATCTTTTACCCCAGTTTTAATAATTCCCTATCAAATTATTAATTAAGTCCACTTTTATTGATGCCCATAATTGACTCGGTTATGGTCATCCACTTATGGTATGCAAAATCATATCAATTGCACCCCAACATCTTATTAAATCCTTAATATTACCCCTACCCCACGTTTATACGTTCGCTTATTCAACGCATAATATATGCTAGACTTGAATAGTCTAACGCACAGCAGAAGGCCAAATTAACATATAGATAATAAAATAAATCTAATCATGATAGGGGTGAAACTTGCATAAATTACACATGTTAAGGATCAAAAGGTGTCAACTTGTTAAATGTCACAATTCACATGATATGATCATAGCCCAAATCTATACATAAACTTGCATATGGGGTTTTTAAGCAACATAATGATGGTGTGAACTAGCATAGGATATCACATATGTCATAGCATAGTTCTAGATGTCATGGCATATGTTCATAACTTTTCTAATCAATTTAACTTGCATATGTAACTTGTCATATAGATCAACATAGCCCAAACATGATGATTTAATTAATATGAACTAACTAGCATAGATGGCTTTCTAACATGTATGATTCATCGCAACTTTAGCATAGAAACTTTCAACATACATAACATCATCATAGCATGATTTACAACATATAGCATATCATCACCACATAGCATAGTATTAATAACACACATGATAGCATATGACAATTCACATCATCTACTCACAATCCATTCATGACTTAACCTAATTAAAATGATAATAATCTTGTTAAGACTATCATACTCACAATTTAGAGAAGAAAAGAGAGAGTTTCGCTTTGCTTTAGGGTTGAGAGAATTAGAATTGAATTTGCTTTTCTCCTTTCTTAGTTGGCGGCGGCTCCATTGATTTCCATGGCGACGGTAACTATTCTATTTTAATTAGGTTTAGGGTTAGCATTAGGATGTATTTATAGGTGTAGGAAGTTATTTAGGACCATTAGATTAACCCTGAACCATGAGAACCAATCAAATGCAAAATCTGCATTTGAGCGAATCGGCCCACGGGTTGATAGCCTAACACCCTGGATTAATCCCTAGTCGACCCAGCAGAGCTCGGGTCGACCTCAAAAATGGGCCGGTTCGGTTATTCCCCCTCCCAATTCGCTGTTTTGAACTTTTTCGCATATTTATTTAATTTTTAAATTTTATATATATATATATATATATATATATATATATCAATATATATATATTTCTCTGCGCAACCCATTTCATTTAATTCTTTTCTAAAAATTAAGTATACTTTAATTTGTGAATTTTAATGTTATAAAATTACGGGGTGTTACAATAATGATCTGCCACTTACGAGAAAAACTGCTAACGGAGTTCAAATGCTTTTGTAACACCCCACATCCGTTAGTGTCACTCACAAAGGGAATGCACTAAGTTCTGTGGAGCATTTAGGGTGAAAGATGCAGATAAATTACAAGACAGACAAAAATTACAACAGCGGAAAATAAAACTTTGCTTTATTAATAAAATAGTTTGTACAACTATTTCTTTTTAATATCAGAGTATCATCTATCTTACAAAATAAAGAAGCATAAAACAACATTTATATTCCCCAATGTAGCAAGAGCCAGCCATAGCATCTGAAAAGAGAATCCAAGCAAAACTTCGACAAATCTTCAAGCTGGGAAAAAGTGACAATCCAACTTAACCTGAGCTATACTATTCCCTTCTTTACTACCTGAGGGGGGAAACGGAAGAAAAGAAGACGAAAGAAAAGTAGAGTCAGACATAAAGCCTGAGTAAGTCTAGTGACTATTCAGTCTATGGATAAGAAAAAGAGCATGATAAGTATAAACTGGAAATGTGAAAGCACCATAAACCAAGTTAAGTTGTCTAGGACCGAATATACTATTGTGCCCCATATTAATCAAGATAAGATAAGATAAGATTAACACAAGATACGCTATGACCAGATAAACTGGTATGCTTTAACATTTTCCCTGCTTCGCTATTAACCTGTTATTATAGTTTCTATGTCTCTGCACCACCTAACTAGTGTCCCTGCTAGTAATGATAACGTATCCCAATCCCTGAAATTCTGGTCAGGCGTACATTTATTATTTATTACCTAGATCTAATCTAGGGTTTTCTATCACGTGCTTTCTAGTTTCAACTAGAGTTTACGCTATCTGCTGAACGCTTCTCGGATTCAGGGTTTATGCCACCTAGTCCAACTAGGAATTATGCTACCTGTCGAACGATGCCCCCAAGTCTAGGACACACTACCTAGTGTTATACGTTCTTAGACTTCCCCACGCATGTATCGCGAATCGTCATCGCTTGTCTAGATGCACATGTCCTATAATGTGTGGCCCGAGTCCTGTGGCAGGGCAAATCAAGAAACACAGAACTCGGTCGGGAGCTTTCAGATATCTGTCGATGCAGATGCTAAGGTCTGTTTTTATTCCAGTGGCTATGGTCCCACTCGACCCCTCCCTCAACTAATGAAAGGCACACCTTGAAAAATGAGAACTATACGCAGGCCCCCTATGCCCCACTAACCTATGGCCATCCTCACCCATAACTAGATGGCAAGTATATGGTCTTTTGGAGTTCTCCGCCTTTCCATTTCACGTATCTCGATTGACTGAAGATGGATGGTAGACGACGAGTTGCTATCACAGGGCTACCGTTTTCTCGCCGAATCACGCTGGTCCATCCTAGTCTTTAGGTTGCCATATATTGCAACCAAGGCATACCCTTGGTTCTTCTAACGCAGATCTAAACCTCTGTGAGCCCAGGAGGATCATCTGCAGCCTCATAGAGGGATACCAAGAGTACCCTCACGTCCCCTCGAAGCCTCGGGCTTCGTAACCCAATTCGTTGGAGCCTTCGTTTTACTCAGACGGACGTTCGCTCCTTCCCGTGTTATACAAAGAATTACTACTTAGTTTTGCTAACTAAGGTTTACCACTTAGTTCCAGAATCATTGTTTTCTTAACTAAGGTTTACTACTTAGCTCCTTTTAACTAAGGTTTACTACTTAGTTCCCTTTCTCGTCAGTTTGGATTGGTTAAGCGTCATTAGTCAATTCAGGTTAACTTAACCCTCTTCATTTATACTGTTAAACTGGTTAAGTGTTATCAGTAATTCATGTTGACTTAACCCCACCATAGACCAAGTTATATTGGTTAAGTATTTCTTATTACTTAACCCTACCTATTCATCTTGTATTGGTTAAGTGTTCTTTTTAACTTAACCTTGACATCCGTTTGGTTAACATGTTATAACGGTTAAGTGTTCCCTTAGTTAACTTAACCCTAATCTCTGTACATGTTCTAATGGTTAAGTATTACCCCTTTCATGTCTTAACTTAACCTTGTTCATCTTATCATGCTATGATGGTTAAGTGTTCTAGTTTACTTAACCTCACCTTCTGGTCTAGTTAACAAGTTAAATTGACTAAGTGTATTTACTCAACCCCACCTTCTAGTCTAGTTAACATGTTAGATTTGGCTAAGTGTCTTTCTTAGTTACTTAACCCCTACAAATCTTGTCTTGTTAACATGTTAAGTTGGTTAAGTGTTCCTGTGGACTTAACCTAACCCACTTGCCAAATCAACTTGTTATCATGGTTAAGAGTTCTAATTTTACTTAACCTCAATCACTTGTCTGACTAACATGTTTTCTATGGTTAAGTGTTCTAATTGACTTAACCTCAGTCACTAGTCTAACTAACATGTTTTCTATGGTTAAGTGTTCTAATTGACTTAACCTCAGTCACTAGTCTAACTAACATGTTTTCTATGGTTAAGTGTTCTAATTAACTTAACCTCAATCACTTGTCTAACTAACATGTTTTCTATGGTTAAGTGTTCTAATTGACTTAACCTCAGTCACTAGTCTAACTAACATGTTTTCTATGGTTAAGTGTTCTAATTAACTTAACCTCAGTCACTAGTCCAGTTAATCAAGTTATAATGGTTAAACATTTGCTTAACCTTCCCCACTCACCTAGTCAACACATTAAATTGGTTAAGTGTCCAGATTAAACTTAACCCTACCTATTCATTTTAGTTAACATGTTGAATTTGGTTAAGTATTAATTTAATTGACTTAACCCTATCAATCCTAACTTAGCCTTAATTTATAAATTAAAGCACCAACCACTCACATTAGACAGGTATTGTTGTGGCTGCCTGTATGCCGGTTGGTCCCGGGCAGTCTTACGCCACAACTCAGTCTAACCTCGGGTCTTTATTGGGCTCATTGCCTTAACCACCTACATTGGATAGGTATTGTTGTGATTACTGGACAGCCGGGCGGGTCCAGGCAGGTTCACATCACAACTCAATCCAACCTCGGGTTAAACATATCGTATTTTCTAAATCCACATATTTGTCTCTTTTCATTTTATATGTAAATATTTGCGGCCCATTATTCTTATTGGGTATAATAATTTATACCACTTAAATGTTCTCAAGTCGTTGGCATGTGTCAAACATGCCAACACATATGTTTTATTTTTAACCCAACGTCACTACCCCCGTCTTATACGTTTGCTATATGATAACATATGTTTGGGCTTAACATTTAAGCCCAACTTAGCCACATGAAAAAGGGGAGGCTTAGAACATGATGTATATATTCTAAGTAACATAAAAGGGGTGTGTGAACGCATGAACTTGCACATAGCGATTTAATCACAAATTAGAGACTAGTGTATTTGCATTGTAATAGCATATACTTTGGACATAAAGCATAAACTTAAACATGGATCCTATGTTTCAATCTAATCATGTAAACTTGCATTTACAATAAGGATCTAACTTAATTAGACGTCACTATTATGATCTTGACTACAACATAAGCCTTTATTTTTATTTAGGCATAATATCAAACATAAGCTAGTCATGTTCATAAAGTCACTATATGTTCACAAAGGTGCTTACTTTTATTACTAATACAAAAGTATGGTTCAACTAGAATTATGAGGCATATTCCAACATAAACATATATGAATCATAATACCCAAATGGATCCAACTACACTAGAGATGATCACAGGAATATACATACAAGGGTCTAAATCATGTAGTCATAATAGTGGATTGTACTTGCATAAGTCTCAACTTGGTTGTAACAAAATATGTATACAACTTTTATTAACCAAAATCATGTAAGAGCCAATTTCCAACATGAATCACATACTTGTAAGGTGTGTTACTTTTCATTGCAAACGCACAATTAATCATGGTAATTATACTACAACATCCCAAATCCATTTATAATAAAATCATAGCAATATACAATTATAAACTAGCATCATTACGATTAAAGTACGATTCCACTTTCATTCTACACAAATCAAGTTCCAATTTTCATTCATATCGGAATAGCACTCTACTTACAACGTATGACGAATCTTGTATTCAGGATTCTGAATTCTGAATTTGGTGATGCTATCCTTTGTTGTAGACGTTGTTTTGATTTATTAGTTGTAGCTTTAAGCTTTTGAATCAACTCTTAATCGTTTCTTAGCTTTCTCTCTAACTTGACGGCTATTCCTAGTTTCGTCTCAGCAGCATGATGGCTCCTTCTTTATTTTATTTGTGTCTATTAGGTTGAGTCTTAGGCCCTTTTTATAGAGTTGTAAATTGATTAGAGCCGTCGATGAAGCCAAGATTAATACGAGCCGTCCATTCTAAAGAGAAACCAATCAAGAGAAGACAACTCAGCCCTAGTGACACTTCAGGGCTCAGAAATTCGACCAACACTGACCAGGCCAGCCAGAAGTGGGCTGGGTTCGACCTGGCTCAGGGGCCAGGTCGACTACCCAGTCGACCCCCAGGTCGACTTCCCAGTCGACCTGGGTGCCCCAGGTCGATACCCAGTTGACCTGGGTCCTGGGCGGGAATTTTCCCGCCCAGCCCAATCTGGATCTGTTTTTCGAATTTGAACTCGTTTTTGACCTGTTTGAATTTTAAATCGAATTCTGAAACTTCTGAAGACCATAACTCCTTCATACGGAGTCTGATTAACGCAAACTCGGACTCTATCTCATGCAGAATTCCGAGACGAACCCAATGGCGTAACCCGTTTCCCTTAATCCTTATGTTTTGAATTAAGTATACTTTAATTTGTGAAACTTAATGCTACAGAATTACGGGGTGTTACAGCTACTGTACTACATATTATTATATAGTATACATCCAACAGTAATCTATAAATACGTCTCTCATACGTAATTACGTCTTCGAACTTTCGTTAAAAATCGATAACCAGAGCTCTGATACAATATAGGACGATCAGCCACAACCCTTGCACTAAACAAGAGGAATAATGCGTTGAAAGGTGTGCCAGGCTGCTATGGACGATCATTAGAGTAGGTAAACAAAATACAGAACCTATTGTATAAGTCACAACGCAGCGATAAAATACAATAGAACATATAAAACATGCAGAAATAGTGGAGCACCATATAACAAACTTTTAAACTTTCATAACATTCTGAAAGATCATCCATACATCAACTAGAAATAACATCAAAGTCTGCACATGAAGCCTAACTACAACACTCAACAAACAACGAAAACAAAATATTAGGTAATAGCAAAGTAGTATGCCAGTCTTCATCTCACCACCATATAGCAACATCGTCCTCACTAATCACCTGCCACCTAGTCTCCCCATCCACATCAGGATGAACAACCCAAGGTAATAAGAGGGAAACATAAAACCTTGAGTCAGACAATAGTTTTAGTGCGCAATAAAACAACTATCTAACATCATCAACAAAGTATATGAGAATAAGTAGGTTTCACAAACCAATGTACCACACACCAGTGAAGAACCCAAACCTTCTTTCCTAATATCTGAAAGTGATAACTTTACAATCCAACAATCAAGAAACAACAGTTCAACCATGGAACCAGAATTGACCAAGTAATGTCAAAGCAACTATCACTCAATAACAATCAAAGCAACTAGTTATATCTCATGTAAACCATCCTAATCGAGCTCAACATTCCTCAAGCACAAGCCCTAGAGGCCTAAACCAATATCAGACAAGCATCCAAGAAATGTCTCTTTCGACTTCAGACAATCTATGTGAGATGGTACAAGCAAATAACTAAACATCCAAGACCTAGCTATCACCGTCCTTCCTGCTTCGAAATCATTGTTAATCATATGACAGCTACGTGCCATATGTCAAGGGCTAATGGTAAACTCCTGTTCTAGCAAAAACTCCATACGCCTTCACGACTCATATGTTTGTCTTCTCAAATCTCGACAACTAGGCCCTTCACAACTGCCCAAGGTACAAGGCCCTTCGCGACTGCCCAAAGTACCCCTGCTTTGAGTCTTCTAGAACTTATGACAACGATAATATCTCAGCCTTCGCATCTCTAGCCATCAACCCCGATGAGCATTCACAAACTCAAGTCCACCTTGAGCAACCATTATCCATAACTCAACACCCTTGAGTTGTCCTCACATTCGTTGCTTTACACTGATCAACGAACATATCACATCACTTCAAACATTACCACTGGATATTCATCAAATTCAAAACATTACTGAACCAAACAACATCAATATAAGGCTCAACATACTCAGGTCGCGGCCCATTAGGTCGTTCCCCAACTTAATCACCACGACCCAACCATCCAAGGTCACTAACGACCTGATCTTCCACGACCTGACTCACTAGGTCGCACTAACCAACCCGAAGCATCTGAAGCCCTAACAGTTTGAAGCCTCTTCCACGACCTAACTCTGGCCGACCTGCCTTGCCTCCCTCTGGACTGACCTGCCCATCAGGACCCAACCTGATGCACTTTACCACTTCACAAATGACTTGACTAGGTCGTTCTCCATCTGCGACCTAAAGCACTTCCACGTCCCGAAATCAATCAGACCGACGTAAATCATGTCTTGCTTCCCAAGGCATAACCCAACTCCCACGACCCATCCTACTTCCAACGACCTGACTCCAGATCTGACCCAAACTCCCCCAAACTTGACCAAATCTTCGTTGAACGACAATATCGACGAAATCAACTCATCTAGTTCATCCAATTCAACCATAAACATGTTATGAAATCACTAATAACATGAAAATGACAACTATCATCAATAATCGTGCAAAATTCACAGAAATCATGATAAATGCATAACATAGCTAAAATGATGGATCTAACTTGCATAAACATATGAATTAACATAAGAATTACTGGTTTTAGATTGCTAGATTAGATCCTATGGCAATTCACATGAAAATATACTTACCATCTATGTTATGAAAAGCGCGCTTAAGGGGCACTTAAGCGATTTTGGAAAATACATCGCTTAATTTTTAAAAAGTGGAAGGAATTAAGCGACTAGCGCTTAAGCGCACTTTTTTAGCTTTTAAGCAAGCTTTTTCCATCGCTTAGTAGCGCCTCGCCTAAACTTCAACATTTATGTATAGTATTATGTGATGAATTACTTATATAATAATTAAGCATTACTTAAGCACTAATTAGGCGTTATTTTAGAGCCATTAGGCATAGCTGGACTCCGAATGGATTTAGCGCTTAAGAATTGCTTAAACGTCGCTTAAGCGCCATTAAGCAAAGCGAGGCTTCCATCGCCTCGCCCTACTTAGCGCTTAATATAACATAGCTTACCATGACATGGATCTAGGAGAAAACACCTAAAAATGATGAAATAATGACCAAACAACTCATATACATGATCGAATCAACGTGAAAGATGCATATCACACACCAATTCTCCAGAACAACACAAAATCACCAATTACTCGATCCGAACAGCGAAGAACACTCTTCAAACTCTTCAATTTAATGAAATCTCTCTTCGGTTGGTGTATATATATCATCCAACGATGTAGATCTTTGATTCTCTTATGTAGATCTAGAATTTTAATGGTGGAAAGTGTATTTGATTGGGCAAGGAGGATCACGAGCTCAACCAAATGAGAGAATGGAGAAATTAACCCTCTCTCCATGACTATAACCCTTATTTATAGCTGCCCACCAGCCCACTAGTGGGCCTCTCCAAATCAGCCCATTATGGCATAGAAACCTGAACAGCAAACTATGAAACACAAAAACCCCAATTCAATGATGCTTCGATAACCAACTTACGCGATCGTGCGTCTACACTACGACTACGACCACACATACGCGCTTTCGAAATCCTGATCAATCAAACCGACTCAATTCGTTAACCAACTATGTGCTCATGGACTGAAATAATCTAAAAGCACACACCAAACGATTGAGTCCCAGTTTGGAAAATTTTCAGAAGCTAACTTGCGTGATTGCACATCCACGACAAACTATTTAGTGTTATGCCACTTATTTCAGCTCTAATCACATTGCGCAATACTACGTATCAACGTGTGAGTGCATACGTGGCATACATGATACCACTTATTTCTTGAATCGACAGAGATTAGACATCCCTAACAGGTTCCAGTCCAAGCAGAAAGATTCAAGTGAGTCAAAGCTCTCAATAATACTGAAATCCCTAACTCATGCCAACAAGCCTCAACAATGCATCTCAACTGCTGCAAAGCAACATACTCCCTGGTGTACAACTCAGAGGAAAGGTCGTGGCCAATCATAAGCACATCATGGAGATATTTTTGGCCATCACCCAACTTGTCTCATTTCAAAGCATGTCCCGTTGACACAAGACATACTTTGGGAGGCAAATGTTAACCGACTTTTTGTCCCAGTTACCAAAAGCAGACCAAGCCCACACGATTTGGCCAATCGCGTGCTCAACGACCCAGAAGTTATGCCAAGATACTCAGGTTTAAGCAAGGAAGGAGTCACGTAAGTGTGGACCTCACAACACCTCAAACATTCCACACGTTATTCATGATGCTAAATACCAAATACGTATCCCTTGGGATGTGAAATTTTTCATCCGCCCTAGAAGCATAATTTCGTATCTTTTGGGATGCGAAATTTTGCATCTGCCCTAAATGCATAATTTCACATCCAGCCGTTTGCATCTGCCCGAGATGCATAATTTTCATCCACCCTGGATGCGTAACTTCGCATCTGCCCGAGATGTGTAATTTTGCATCCGCCCGAGATGAATAATTTTACATTCTCTCGGGATGCAAAATAAAATATGTAGCACTCCGAGATATGAATTTTGGCCTGTGGTCCCCATCTTTCACGTATTCCCACCTACTTCACTACCCATAAATACCCTTTGACCTCATACATAAAGGGGGTTGCCATTCGCTTGATTTGAAACCTTGATAGAATCTTGGACGCCATTAATGGTTTCTTGAGCTTTGGCGATGAAAAACTAACTTTTACTCAACGCCTTGAACACTCGGATAGTGACTCCTGGAAAGTGACTCCCGAATAGTGACTCTCGGATAGTGACTCCCAGACAGTGACTCCCGTACAGTGACTCCCGAATCGTGACTTCAGGGCCTTGGAAACTCCCAACACCGCCCAAACCTTGGAAATTCCTGGCACCTCCTAGACTTCGGAAATTTCTGACACCTACCAGACCTTAGAAATTCCCGACATCTCCTATACCTCGAAGCTTCTCGACACCTCCCGGACCTCAGAAATTCCCGTCACCTTCCGGACCGTGGAACTTCCCGACACCTCCTAAAACCCGGAAACTCCCGAACAATTGAGAACTTGGCAACTCGCGAACAACGTAGAATCTCGGCAACAAGGATAAATGTAACTTAATCAATCATTGTAAATACTTGTAATGATGATGTCTACCATTATATTGTCTTAATAGTGAATAAAATTAGCAAGCCTTTAGAGTGGACATAGGTTCAATTCGATTTGAACAATTGTATAATGTTATGTTATTTACTTCTTGCAAATTACACTGCATCTCCCATTACCTTTCTACTCTAGACAATTAGTTTCATAATTTTGGAACTCTCGAGCATTGATGACCAGTTTTCGGCGTTAACACTATCTAGCCATTTGAAACCAAAGCACAACGAAACTTATAACATAGTGTGTTAAAAATATAGAAAGAGTTTTGTCATAAATTTATACAATAGCATATTTATTTATGGGGAAATGGTAATACTGATTATTATCGTCTATTATCTGATTACTTGTGCACAGCCAATTTATGAGCGTTTACTATAGTTTGTTAATTTGATTTACACTCTTATAACATGGTTTTAGTAGATAAATAATTTATAGGAACATTTAAAGCTAACATTTTGTCGGCTTTGCCAAAAAAAACTAACATGTTGTGAATTAAATTTTAATATTTGACTATAAGGCGTTCGTTGATAATGTTAGGTTTAAAGGATTAACTTTAATAGAAGTTTTTTATAATAATCACAACGATACACATTTGTAATATAATCTACGTATGGAAGTAACTTTGCAAATATGGTTTATAAATAGAAAGGATTTAAATTAAGAGTTTGAGAGCTTAAATCCAAGTGTTATGGAAGATCGATTTTCAATATGTTGGAGAAAACAATAATAGAATTATTCGAAACAATTGTAAAGAAATAAAGTCTTTAAAAGAGTCTTAAAACTGGTTTGAGTCTGAGATTGCTTTCAAATTAGCAGATTAATTTGGGAATAAATATTTTTATATTAGTTAGTTTGAGCAGCATGAAAATGCTAAAAATTGGTAGGAAATGTGGTTGGTTAGTAAGCACTTCTCTTAAGTATTACCCCTTAAAGTAAAAGGGATATATTATACTATTCAGTAAAACTAAGTTTCTCGTGTCATTTTATTATTACTCGATTTATATGAATCATTTCCAAGGATCTAAAGGAAAATATTTTAAAAAAAAATTAGATAAAATCCCAAACATATGATTTGATATCCTAAAATTATATATGTAAATTATTATTTCAAACGATTGAAAATAAAATTGGGCATTAAAATTCTTATGTTTTCTATTAAGTTATGTTATAGGTTTCATACACTCTACGCATTAGGGTAATTTGATTGTACATCTTATTATGATATGTTTTATTATTATTTTTCAATTATCATAATAAAATGATTTTTTTAATGATTTTGGACCGCCAGGAGCCTCTGAATAAATATTGAAATGAAGCTAAGTATTCTTTAAACTTGTAAAAGTTAAACTTTTATAACTCTTAACTTGTAAAGGTAGTAAGTAAAAAACAAGCTTAAAATTTGTTAAGCATCCTTAAATAAGCATTCAATGTTATTTGGACAACCGACAAATGTCTTTTCCTTATGGTCACCTATGGAAGCAGACTCTAGAAATTGAGTTTAGATACCAGAGTTCGACTCTACTTAGCTACATGCCTAACCCAATGGATAAAGAAAACTAGAGGGTTGACTCGATTGTAAGACCTAAGTTATTTTGGGCCTTCATCGAAAATTTAGGAAGTAAAATGTAAATAAGAAAGATTTGTATGTTGTTTGGATAAAATGCCTCATAAATAAAGTTAAGTCTTCACAAAAAGTTTTTAAACCTAAGCAAAGCCTAATGAAAAGGTTCGTGAAAGATATTAGTATTAAATAAGAAAATAGTGTAGTTAAAAAATGAATATGCATAAAATATGTAAGTCACACATATCTCATTTCTTTTGCATGAAGATTCTTGATCTAGAATTCATGTTCATAATTTGAGTTTCTATACACCTATGGGAGCCAGGATTTTTTCATTAGAACCTTGACGCTTAGCTCTTGATATGGATTCATGATATGATACTAAAGTTTTCTATCAAAGTATATGGCTATATAAGGAGACTGAGATTCTAATCAAAGGACTTGGTCAAAGTCCACACTAGACATGTCAAGTGGAATATACTAGTCTGGAAGTGAAATTTATATGGTTAAGCAATGACCAAATTTATATTGCATACAGATGGTATATATGCATCGTACATGATTTAGCATATTCTATTCTATAATTGTTAGCTTATGGAATGTTTGGGATAATGAACATTCAAATTGTTCTAAAGTAGCATGGACAATCAATTAAGTAATAACCTAAGGCTATTGAGCCTTTTCGCAGCACTTGTTTGGACGCTTTGGAATGAACGCAATAATCGCTGCTTCAACAACCGTTTTACTTTGAATTATCAACTTTGCCACAAAATTACTCACCTTTATCACCTTTGGTCAGGTACACCGCCGGCACCTTTCATCCCAACCCTACTAGATACCGCCATCATGTGGGAGGAATCAAAAGAAAGCACCGACGCTGGCGGCGCTCAGCAGCACCGACGTGTCGGCGCTCAGCAGCGCCGTCACTACCCTCGTCCGTGGTAAGTACATCTTGTGCAGCACACTCTCTCACTACAAGCAAATTTTTTTGTGTTTTTTGGCTTGTGGATGTTGATGATTTACGTGATCATGCGAGGAGTTGTGTTAGTGGTGTTAGTTTGTGGTGTTTAGAAGTAAGTTTGTTTTGTTTGTTCATACGTAATTAATCATGCCATGCGCTAAAAACTCCCTGCATGCATTTTGCATGCATTACTAGTATTGATGCTATCGGTCGGGCTTGTTGACTGAATATGTTAGTATTATTACTATTATCTAATCGGGTGTGTAGAGTCACTCTACACAACCGTTATGCTCTTAAAAAAAGCTATTGAGCGAAAGGTACACATAGCAGATCATTCATTATCATTTTTAGAAGCGAGTAAATTCTAGAAGCCAGGGAATTCGTAAGATATGTTTGCTAGTGGTTGTAATACTATCATGTCACTAGTTTATCCCCTTATTTCAACCCAAAACGCAAACATGGTAGAATCCAATATGAATCTATGGTGTCATCAAATGTATCATATTTCAGTTCAAATAGTCAACATCATATAGATATATATAAATGAAAGGAAAAAAGTATTAACCTTTATATTGAAGGAAACCATTATTTTAGACAAAAAGATATTTGAGTGAAATTTTTTTAATAGCAATCTTTTTTTCTGAATTTATAAGTGAATATAAATCTAAAACATACCTCATGCAAGTACGAGAAATTTTAAAGCACATAACTATAAATGAGCTTGGCTCCCTATGTAAGTAACTAGTTATTAGTACATGTTTTCAGGTATGTAATATTCAAGATTCAATATTTTAGAAAACTCCTACTATTGACACCCACCAATCCTATCAATAATGCCACTCACAATGAAAAAAATAAGTACTAAAATATAATCCAAAACCCACTTTGATTGGTTATGCAAAATTAAGTGAAAATTTAGTCATTCAATTTCCAAGATTGAATGAAGCAAAAATTTTAGAACTAAACTATTATTGTTTAACATATTAGTAACTTCTAGTTTGGAGCAGATATAGAAGATCTTAGCTCTCAAACACAATAATAACTATTAGTACCAACAATTAAAGCCAGACTAACCAAAATCAAATGACGTAGATCACCCCTCTTTAGAAACTTTATTTATAAATCATCGTTTGGCTAATTACTTTACTTTCTACAAATCAGAATATGCAAGGTTTTATACTTTTTCTAATCTCACCAAATTCATGGTTTAATTTATTGTTGTATATACTGATGTTTTCTACGATAGTAAATAATAATAATTTAATTTTAGGTGAAATAAAATCATATATTGTGGTATTTTCTTTCAATTTAAAAAATAGGTTTCATGAGCAATTGGTTTTACCTTAGTTTTACATATTACATTGTTTATAAGTAATTAGTCATTCTTAAATGTTATAGAAGATTTTCTCGTATACAACACGGAATATCGATAAAATCATGGACTTTGTTTTCTTATTTATTTCAAATTAGTTTTTATAGAATACATTAAGAGAATTATTTGACGAAGTTCATTGAAAGAGTAAATATATGAGTGCAAAAAGTGAGCGAGAGTAGTAAAGGTTGTGTGTAGATGGTAATATCCTAAAAATAAAATAAATGTATTGGTAATTAGTCAAAAGTAAAATTAAACACAACAAAAGCAGTTAAACTATAAGCATTGGAATCTACTTTCAAAAGTTTAATTTTGAGTCAATAATGTTGAGTTTGAATTTACAATTTCACTTAGGTTTTGAATAAAATAAGATTCCTTCATTTAACATAAATAAGCCACCTTAAATGGTTTGTTCTTTGTTTAGTTAGTTGCTTATAGTCAATATCTAACAACTTCGAACTTGTATGTTATCGATTAATGTTTAAATGTGTGTAGACCTGGATAGTTAAAGCGCTTATCGGTACTATAACGGTAAAGGTGCAAAAAGGTATAGTGGGGATATAGTAGAGGCACGAAAGGGTTCACTAGATGTGAAACCAAATATATAAAATTAGTTATTTATTTTTCAAACATTATATGTGTAGAAATAACTAACATCAATTAGTCTTATATAACAAAATCAATAAATATTATGGTTACACATGCTAGATTTGATAATTATAAAAGATTTCTATAATATATTGGATACTTATGTCTTGAAATTATCTCTTTACACAAACATTATTTGATTTTTTAAAAGTAGAACTAGTCAAATTAAGCTTATATATTAATACTACTAAATGGGTGCTAAAGCCCATGGTTAAGCGGATGCAGTGGGAAATAGCGTGGCTAAAAGAGGATCTACAATTCATCGGTGGTAAATTCAAATAACATAGTGGTTGAAGTGTGTTAAGAGCTATAACAGGGATTTCACGGGCTTTAGTCGGGTTTTAACTACATAGATGTGGACATGCTGATCACAATGAATACATATATAGTGCTACGCTAAAGTACTAAGGATGTACATAAGACAGTATCATGCAGTTTTTGAGTAATAGGATTAAGCTCTTCACCTCACATAACTAAGAATTGATCATCTTCATTTGATTTATCTTTTACATTGGATTTATATTCTTGAACATATGGAAAATAGAAGTTTTCAAATGATTTCTAAATTTGATGAAACCAGTTCTATCGTGTCTGAAATATTAAGTTATCGTAGGATTTCAAATTTCGAGCCAATTGGCGTTATTATGTGAGCATGCGCAAAATAAACGTATAATTGATTTACGATTTGAAATCAAAATGGCGTTGTTTTTGCAAATGGATCAGAATTTGACGAAACATAAAATAGTGATAGTGATCATTCGAGCATAAAATGTTTAATTGTAATAGAATAATATATTAAATAAAAATCAAATAAAATAATATAAACCCAAATCAGTATATATTATCGTTAACCCTCGTTAACCCTTCATTCTTTTTCTCTCTGGTCAAAACGAAATGAGCCGCCACCTTATAATTTTTGAACAAAATTTTAAAAATCAAATTCTCAATGCAACTAAGAAATCTTGCATTCGTTGTAATCATATTAATAAGGGCTTCAATTTGATGTATAGATTGAGTGGTGCGACATGGTTCCCCAGGCCAATTTTGAAAAAGCATCAAATTCTTGAAGGGTTTTCTGGTCGATGTAGATGTCGAGGAGGCTGGAGGTCTGAAGGAGAAGTGTCGATGGGAGGAAGGGCTGTCGACTTGGTTGTCTGGGTTGATGCGGTGGTTGGTTGTCGGAGATAAAGGGGTTTGAATGGGAGTCAGTTCATGTTGTTTTCTGTCCAGGTAACAACGTATTGAGGGAGACACTTGGAACTATGGAAACTGGTAGCAAGGCGGAGCTAACGACAACATGGTAGTGGTCCCGGTTCGCCTAAGGCAGCGGGAGTGGAGGAAGATAGGCGGGTGATTCGTTCATTCAAAATATATGTGTCCCAATTTTCTTAATCGTGTATTAGGACGCAGTTTATTAATTTTAATTAAGGTGATTAAGTTAATTAATTAGATAATTAATTTGGATAATGATGTTTAATTCAAATAAAAATTGTAACATTTGTATATTGCCCATACGTGTATAGAACTACACGAAACATGATCTATTGGTATCGTGGCTACGAATACTTCACGACTGAGATAGGATGGAATGATTTGGATGCAAGTGGATTTTTATATATTTTCAAATGCGTGTTTGAAACTATATAAATTGACCAGAATCATCGAATCGAAAACGAATGTGAGTTGAATCTCATGTTTTCTGAAATATTGTGATTTGATAAAATTCATATGATTATAATTATTGTTGTCAGCATAAATTGGATGTTTGTATGCTATGTATGATATTTTGTTTGTTTGTTAATGGTTGACGGTATTTATATTTCTATCATTTAAATGATTTAAATTGGATTATCTATTTCATAAGCAATTATACATTGATGTTGCGAGCTGAAATGCAAGAAAAAATTGGTTAGAGGGATTCAACTGGATTCATCAAATATTTAGATGTTACTTGTTTCATATTATTTTGCATATAAATTACTTAACCCAAGTAACATTAAATCCTATTTGGATGTTGATTGTTGAATTGGATGTTGATTGTTGAATTGAATTCATTGTTGTTGTCTTATTAATCAATAAATAATATTTATTAAGTGATTGGCCATAAGTACCAAAAATTCATCTTTTTAAGAGTCGATTCCATGTTAGGCGAATTAGCGAAGTTTTAGTTATAAATTTTATTTTTATAATTGAAATAAGGTTCTAAATTCTATTTTTCATAAGTATTACAAATAAATCAATATTCTATAAATTGGGTTTGTAAAGTAATTATAAATGTATTATATATAGCAAATTCTTGTATTTAAATTAGTTTTACAAGTAATGAAGTCAGAAATTAACCCAACGGTTAATAATTTGGAAAAATTGTTCTTTAAGAAATAATTAAGTGTGAAGTGTTAACTGATGTTTTTAGGTTGACCAAGTCAATTGTTTTCAACAGTAATTAGTTATTAGATTAATTTGATTTAAATTGATCTAATGGAAATGGATTTGACAAATAACTATCTGAACATAACAAATGGTCATGAAAGTTAATTAATCTTTTAATTAACTATGTTCAAAGGTAATTATCAAGTATTAATAAAGTAAATTCTTAATTTAATTGTCTTAAAAGAAATTAACTAATTTATTTTAGTTAATCATGAAGTAAACTACTTAACTTCAGTTGACAATGAAGTTAAATACTATTTTAATTAATAATAATTAAAATGATTACCTTTTTAAATGAATATTCATTTATAAAGTAATAGATGTTGTAATGACATTTTAATTGAATGTTACAAAAGGTTTTGAAATAACTAGAAACAAATCCTAGTTTTATAATCAAAGGTTTATAAGCGATCTAAAGTTAATGCAATGGCTTTTAAGTGTTTACTTAATAGTTAAATCAAGTGAAACATTTGTAATTGAAAGAAGGAAATTTCATAAAGGAAAAAAAATAAGTTGCTTTAATCGATTTGGATAAAAGAATTTAGTAAACAAATTTTAGTAATAAAATCCAAATCAAGCGTATAATAAGATGCATTAATGGTTTTGGGTAAAATATTGGGTAAATGGATTTTGATTATAAATCCAAGGTGTAAGTGAATGTTAGTATTGAAGTACAAAGCTAAGGGTTTTGTTCTAGAAAGTATTTGCCTATTTAACCATTTAAGCAAAGATTAGAAGACGAATTTTAAATGTAAGGAATGATATTTAAAATCCATACTAAATGAAGTAGTAAATGAAATTTGATAAGATTTTATCATCAATATTAGTTTTTGAATTACAAACTTTTATCGGTCTCAAGATAAGAATGACATCGATCAAGGTCTGAGAGGTAAATAAAATACACTAACTTGAATGACTTCATGATTAACTTGGATTGGTACTAGTTTGTAATGGTAAAGATGTTAGAAATGTTTTATTAATTCCATAAGAAAAATATTGCAACGTTAATTTGCAAGGCTTAGTAATTTAAATAAAATTGTTGGGTTTTATAGTAAACAATGTATTATTTGACATTGTTTGACCCAGATATGAAGTGTGATTATACTTTTACCATTTTATTAAGTATACGCCAATATTTTCTAAGTAATGAAAATAGTATGGTTTTGGGAATACACATATTCTAAGAAATAAGTAAATGGCTAGGATTTTTGAGGTAAAATGAATCAAGAGATTACAAGTGGTTTTGGGAATGTTAGTAAATCTAGAAATTGAATTATTATTTCCATAAGTGAAGTTCTAAACTTAATCTGCAAAATTTTGAAGTTAAATAAGAGGGATTGGGATTTTATATTATAAATAATGATTGAATTACATTGTTTAACCCAAATAAGATTTGGTGATTTAATTTAAACCAATTGGGTAAGAATATATAACGATGTTTCCAATGCAAAGGAAATAAAAATAGGTCTTGTGACATTATAGAGATATTTCGAGGCAAAAGAAATTAAGTAGGGGTTTTTGTGAATATGTTTATTCAAGGGATATAAGTGTTGGTTAACCTTTTCAAAGTAATGAAAACAAGAGAGATTTGTAGTTATACTTATCCAGTTGAGATAAAAATCTAGAAGCAATTTTTTTGAGAATTGATAAACAGTTTTAATGGATGGTTTCGATTTAAAAGGGTCTGAGCTACCGATGTACTGGTCAGTACTGTTTTTGAGTTGATAGTTAAAAACCTAACTATCAATAAATATTGTTTGGACTTTTGACGTGTTAGTTTGAAGAGACCGAGATGGAAACTAGACCAAAACCACTTTGAACCAACTTTGTGTTCGAAAACTAACATTGCAAGTATGTTCATGAGATAATTTGAAGGCATAGATCTTTAGAGCGAGAGGGATACTCGCTGATGTCTCTGGTTTAGTACTAGGATTAAACGTGTAGCCGTAATCTCTTTGTGTTGTGGTATCTTTGGTTTCATTTGATCTAAAAACGAACTTGTATGGACGAATGTCTGATAAAGTATTTCCTAGAATTACACACGTTGATTTTTACAAATATACCAAGCATGGTGGCGGAAAAGGTAACTTCTTTTATCTTAATAACCAGAGTATTTTTGGGCAAATCAATTAGTGATTGGATGGATCTGACAATGTGGCATTCAAAGTTTGAATGTGATGTTTCCAGAAAGGCAATCATGACCTCAAGACTCATCAACCGGGAAATGACTGGAATCGAGCAGGCAATAAGGCAATGTGGGTCATACCCATTAGTGTATATCATAACTTGATCTAGAGAAACTGGTCTTCCTTTTATTGTATGCTTCGGAGTTGTATGGTTGTTGATCCCAACCGTGGTGATGATATATTCAGATCACTTAATTTGAATGAGAGGTCTATTCTATGTGGCCAGGTTGTAAAATGTTATTGTTAAACTCCATTGTTTTATCCCTAGTGAATACTGAC
The DNA here is from genome assembly GCA_030737875.1 of Allium sativum. NCBI lineage: Eukaryota > Viridiplantae > Streptophyta > Magnoliopsida > Asparagales > Amaryllidaceae > Allium > Allium sativum. Next base: position 1,018,618,090 of record CM060924.1, read on the forward strand.
CGGAAGGTGGTTCCATACCTAATCATGTTGGAAATCAAAACTCCAATACGATCCGTACATTTTTAGTTGTAAACCAATTATGTTGGAAAGTGGGATGCAAACTTCCCGGCTATATTCCTATTTTGTTTATGGTTTGATATATATTATTACAATATCACTAGACTTTGATATAAACAGTGTTTTGGTTATCGCAAGGTAAAAACATGTGACATGTTCATGCGTGGTCGTGTCTTACAAGAGTTCCATTCTTTCAAAGGATTTTCTTAAGTTAAGCAAGTTGTTTGGGATGTGAATTTATCACCAAAGATATTCCAGACTGATCCAGGTTGATTTTGATTTGCATCAAAATGTGCTCGGGTCAGACCATGTATATTTTCCTAGTTAGGATTTGCTTGGAGCTTCAGGAGGGAATCCGGGGATGAGACGTACTTCCCTATTTTCTGGTATAAATTTATTTCCGTTGTGTGTGTTCTATTTATCAGCATTGTGTTGATCTATTTGTGTACTCTGATATTGTAGTCGCATATATACAGTTTTCTCTTTGTGCAAAGAGTATTGTTATATTTTATTTTATTCGTTTCGCTGTAAGATTCAATTTTACTCTGATTCTGTAGTGTTGACGATCTTCTTCTTTTATTCTAACATTTATTTATTTCTTTTTCTCACCCTCTTACTTCTTTCTCATAACTATCCGCTTTTCTGTGCCTTTGAGTTGGACAGGTATGGTAAAATATCAGCTTAAACAGTACGAAAAAGTCGGGTCGTTACATTTGGTATCAGAGTAGAAGGTTAAGTAATAACCTTGGCTCTGTGGGTGACTCGATAGAGATGGGGTTAGTAATACTCTAGATTGAGTTTGAGTGAATATATACAAGAGAGCTCACTTGTTAGTGTTATAAAAAAATTATATTGTGTTGATTGATTTGTTGAGTGGTTTATGAATTCTGGTCAATACAGGATGTATAACTATATCGATAAGCGTTTCTAAACACTTGAACAAGGGTGAATGAAATAATTTTACCCTGAATTATATTTTTTATACAAAAGAATAATTTTCTGAGATTATCGATATGGTTGGTTGCTATTATTATAATTAAATGAGATTATAATATTGAGATGGTTACACATACCAAAATAGAATTTGTATGAAAATGGAATATACAAATGATCTAAAATTAAAATTGAATTCAGACTAGAATTGGGAATTTAAATCCTGGTTGTTTAGAAAATATTTTCTGAAAAATTATATAGTAATATAGCATTACTTTGAAGGAATTTTGGAATAAAAATTGTTTTAAATAGATATTTAAAGTGATTAAGCACTGAACTCACTTCAATCACTGGAAAATAATTCCGGTGATGATCGCTACATCATCGGTATTCATTTTCGAGTTTCTAAGTGATGGATTGTTACCATGCTAAATTTCTAATGGAAAATTGTCTGAGAAAAATAAGTTTTTAAAATTCAGTTGTTATAGTTTTAAACATATGTGTATGGTTATATGATTTCAAACTAATTTGAAACAAAGACGGCGATTTGAATTCTAAATTAAAATTTAACTTGTATAAGTTAAATAGATTGAAATGGTATAAGTGAATCAAATGGATTAAAATTTAACTTAATTTAAGTTAAATAAAATTGGATTTGATTGGAAATAATATTGAGTGGAATTGAATATAGAAAAATTGAGTTTTAAACGATTTTACAACTTAGTTAAGAATTTTGGATGAAATATGAATTGAATGCAAGAATATGGTTATGAATCATTCTAAACCAAATGAAATGATGTGGTTATGTCAAATTAAAGGAATGAATGACTATTTTAACTTCATGTTGAGACTTATGGGTTTAAATTGAATAAGTACAGGTTCATGGAGCAATTGGCTTGGGTTTTGTTGTGTTCGATCGCATAAATACGAAGTTAGTTCACTTAATAATGCTTATATAAGGTATGCCTACACAAAAATACAAAATTTGGTATATGAATTAGGTTTTCTGACCATGTGGATCGATGTGTGTAACATCCCGTGATTTTAAATACTAAAATTAATGATTTAAAGAATACATAATTTCAAATGTGAGAATTAAAAGAAACGGGTTGCGCCATTGCGTTCGTCTCGGAATTCTGCTTGAGATAGAGTCTGAGTTTATGTGAATTGGACTTCGTATGAAGAACTTATGGCCTTCTGAAGTTCCAGAATTTAAAAAAATTAAAAACAATTCGGAAATTCAAACAGGGGAGCAGGCTGGGTGGGAAACCTCCCGCCCAAAGGCTAGGTTGACCAGGGGGTCGACCTTGAGGTCGACCTACCCATACAGGTCGACCTGGGGGTCGACCTACCCCCCTCCCCCCGGGCAGATCTGAAAGATGACGCTGTTTCGACTACATTGCTGAGTCATTAGGGCTGAGGTGTTATTCTATCTTGACTAGGCGGTCTTGATTGATTCTAGGTTAATATGATGGCTCTTAACTAATTAAAATTGTGTATAAGCAACCTAACTCTCAACCTAAAATCACACTAATTCATACCAAGAGCCACCATGCCATCAATGGAGAACCTAGAGTAGCCGCCATTCTCTTTCAACTCAAAAACAAGAATCAAAATCAAATCTAATCTAAATTAGGATAACAATTAGTCTACATCGAGGGCGAGCAATTCATTTTCAGAATACAGATCCCAGAAAATCAAGACAGTTCCCCTGTTTGTGAGTATAATTTCTTTCACAAAATAATTAATTAATTTAATTTTGATAAGTTATAATTGGGATTATGAGAATATGACTTTGAATCATGTGATGTTATCATTGATAGTTTTGTTATTGTGGATCTATTTCATATGCTGAATTGTACATGTTTAACTTGATTAATCTTATGCAAGTTTGGAATGTTATATGTATATGAATCTTATGCAAGTTTGGGATGTTAAATCATATGCTAGTTTATGAATCATATGCAAGTCTGTAGGTGGATCATACGCAAGTTCATATGTGAATCATGTAGATACACATGCTAGTTTTTATGCAAAACAAGTGACATTAATTTACATGTTTAGATCCATATGCAAGTGCTCATCTTTATGGTTAGATCTATATTTAGATCCATGGTAGTACATAGTTATGCAAATTTATGATCTGTATGCCCATTGCCTATGCTAGTTTTGTATGTTAATCATATGCTAGTTTGAATAAAGTTCATATGCAAGTTATAGGAAAACCATATCCATATATGCAAGTTCACATATTTATGTTTAGATCTACATTTAGATCCATGATAGTTTAGGCAAATTTGTGTATGGCCTATGAAAGTTATTGGCTATGTAAACTTATGTCATGATTCTTAGATCTATTTTATGTGTTATGCAAGTTATGATGTTTCTTTTCTTTTTATAAGTCAGACTATTGCGAGTCTAACATATGTCATATCAAAACGTGTGAATAACGTGGGGACAATGGGAAAATATTGAATATACATAATTGTAAATTGCATAAAATGGCTTAAAGGCATATAATTAGTTTGAGATATTAATTGATATAAATTTATATACCTGAAATTATGGACATAATTTAGGTGACAATTATGGACATAAATTAATTTGGAATTTATTGACAAATTTGAACAAGGGTATTAATTCAATTTGGGGTTAAATAATCATGTGTAATTAACCGCCTAAGACACGAGGTTAGACTCGTTTGTGGTATAAGGCTGCCCGGACCCGCCCGGCAAATCCGGCAACCACAAATGGTAGTCTAATGTGAGAGGTTAAAGGCACAAATTAAATGCATAACAATTGTAAAGACACGAGGTTAGGCTCATTTGCGGTATAAGACTGCCCAGACCCGCCCGACAAATCCAGCAACTGCAAACGGTAGTCTAATGCGGGAGGCCTTTATAAGTTATGGTTCTAATAAATTAAGTAACACTTAACTAGATAAACATGTGGTAGGACATGGGGGTTAAGTGGGTGGCCTGGGTGGCATGTGAAATATGATTAGAAACACTTAACCAAGTTGAAAACATGTAAGAAGACATGAATAAGAAGGGGTTAAGTGGGAAGTTCTAGTGGGGACCAAGCATAAGTGCAAAGCTTGGGTCAAACATGGGGACCCTTTTCAAACCATTAACGCATTAAGTATATTTGTGAGCTCGAGTTAGATCGAGGACGGGATACACTTACTTTGTTTTGTTTGTAAGAGGTCAAAACGTGTTAGCGGTGGCAACGCAAGTCCAACGGGGTCATGTGCGTGCGTGGGCTTGGGCTGGTAGGTAAGACATTGTTGCATCGTGTAGATATAAGTTGTGCATCTCTAGTGGTATCGGGTTGCCACTTTGTGGAGTGATACACCCCACTGTGGGACCAGCACGGGTATCTACGAGTTAGGGAGTCGATCGCATGGGGGGTAGTGGGTACAACTAGTGGAGATAGGGGTAGGCGACACCTATGAAGGCAACTAGGGGTACACGAAACTACAATTATCATTGTTATGTTCTGTAGGCGGGATCAACTTTTAGGGTGACTAGTAATTGTGCAGTATAGTAATTATCTTATAGTGATTAGGAACGGGATTAACGCCAGAATATTCTTCTTGTTTGCTTTATCATGCCCACTTGTTTCACGGTCATATCTTATTTTACCAGTTTATGCCTTATCCTAATTACTTTAATAATTATATTGTTAAAGTTATTATACTCATCAGACTTTATGTCTGACCCCCTTGTTTTCGCCTCTTTTCTTCCTTCCCCCCTCCCCTCCCCCCTCCCCAGGTTCTCAGGATGGGACAAATACTAGTTGAGCTTGATCTTGGATCTCTTTCTCTCTCTTTTGGAAGTGCTTGGATTGCTGAAAGTAAGGTTCAGCTCATCTCTTTTATGGCTACTTGTATTGGGGTTATGCTTTTTACTTTATGTACTCAGAAAACAATTTGTCAAGATGGATATTAAGTGTACTTGGTTTTACTGTTGGTTTATGAAGTTGTTGTAATCAAACTATTTCTCCGCTGCAATAAAAGTTGTTTTAATTTTTTCAAGTACCAATATATGTATCTGTCTTGTTATATTCTATTCTATACACTAATAATGCTCCATGAAAGTTAATGCATTCCCTTTGAGAGCGACATTAATGGACATGGGGTATTACACGTGGTATCAGAGCCAGGATACCAGTACAGATATGAATTTTGAAAAACTATTTTTCAAAAACATTTTATAAAGAAATACTTCCAAAAATATGTTTTAAGGAAAGTATTTTCAAGAGAAAAGTTTGTTTTAAAAACATAACCCCCAAGAGCCATATATCTTTCCTTCAATTCTCCGTTTTGAATCTCTTCCTTTTGTCTTTTTCAGTATGTCTGGCGAACCTGAGACACCCGAGGGCATACCGATACCAGGCTTGTTTAGAAGGTATCTGGAAGCTAGGGCCACAGCCGCAGGCCCAGCAAATGTTCCTCCTTCCCCAGATGCAGTCGCTCCTCCTCCTCCCCCGCCTCACGTTGACACTTTTTTGAAGATATGCAAAGACTTTCAGGCAATGGGCAGGAAACCTTTTCACGGATCAGAGACGTTTGTTGAAGCTCAAAATTGGCTTAAGGAGGTGGAATATCTATTTGGTATTTTCGAGGTAGAAGATGGAAGGAAGGTCCAATTGGTTGCTTGGTTAATAAAGGACGAAGCCTCGTTTTGTGGGAGTTTACGAATGGAGAGCGTCCAGTGGAGACATGGGTGGATTTCAGGCGCAGGTTCGAGATGAAATTTCTCTCACGAGTAGAAGAAGATTTATATATGGAGAGGTTCTTAGCATTGAAGCAAGGAAATTTATCAGTAAAGGAGTACGTCAACAAGTTCAATCAGTTAGCGAGATTTGGTTTAGACTTGGTAAACACACCTGAGAAGAAGGCCCTGAGGTTAGTTAAGGGTTTGAATGAGCCGCTACATGGGTTGGCTATGACCCACATTCCGATGGGGCTACCTTTGAGAGATTAGTTGACATGGCGCTTATGCATGAAGAGGAGAAAGGTGCTAATGCTAATAAGGCACCGGAGAAGAAAAGGGATCAAAAGAAATCGCAATAGCAAAACAAGAAATGTGGTAAGGATAACAATAGCAAGGGAAAGAAAAGGTGCTTTAATTGTGGGACACCAGGCCATTTAAGTAAGGACTGTAGGAAAAAGTAGAAGATTGGCTGCTACCACTGTGGAGAGGCAGGACATCTAATTAAAGACTGCCCGAGGAAACAGGGGCTAGGGCAAAGGACAGGGTCCACTTCTGGAGGGAAGATTCAGGCTCTCATGGCACTAGGATAGGCAAGAGGGCAGATTCATGCTCTCATGGCACCAGGACAGGAGAGAGGTAGAAACATTTCCGTTGAAAGTTTAGTTTTTCTGTTTGATCATCCCGTTCATACTTTGTTTGACTCTGGAGCTTCACACTCGTTTGTATCTGCTTCGTTAGTTGAAACACTGCACCTAAATACTAGTCTCGTTACAGATCCCATAGCAGTCTCAAATCCTATTGGTGGTTCGGCTCATCTTTCAATGATTTGTCGGGATTTGAGAGTGTCTGTATTGGGCGTTGGGTTTGAATGCAACGCCTTCGTTCTTGGCTTCATGGACTACGGCTTGATTCTAGGAATGGATTGGCTAGCTAGATACGGTGCCATCCTAGATTGTGAAAGTAGTTAGATTGTTGACTCGTTATGGAAAGACCCTCGATATTTCTTGTGACCCTAGATGTTCGGTAATTCTAAGCTACCTAGAATCCCTTGACACATCCAATGATGATTTGGAATCTATTCGTGCGGTCCGTGAATATACTGACGTCTTCGATGAGGTTCAAGGTTTACCCCCGAGGCACGAGATAGACTTTTGAATATACCTAGTAGATAATGCAAAGCCAGTTGCATTACCTGTGCGCCACATGGCTCCGAGAGAGAGAAGAGAACTCGGTAAGCAAGTGAAAGAGTTGCTTGAGAAGGGGTTAATAAAAAAAGTATTTTGGAGTGGGGTGCTCCAGTCGTTTTTGCTACGAAAGCTGATGGTTCATTTAGATTGTGTATGGACTATAGAGAGCTTAATAAACTAACAAAGAAGAACTGACACCCATTGCCGAGGATAAATGATTTATTTAATCAGTTGGTGGGTGCTTCGGTTTTCTCGCAACTGGATTTGGCTATAGGGTTTCATCAGCTACAGGTGGCTGAAGACAGCATAGATAAGACTGCATTTAGAACTCCTGATGGCTTCTTCGAGTGGCTCGTCATGCCTTTTGGTTTGACGAATGCACCTGCATACTTTGTGGACTTAATGAGTAGGGTGTTTAGGGAGTTTCTAAACAAGTTTGTGGTAGTCTTTGTGGACGATATCCTGATTTTCTCTAAAAGTGAAGAAGAGCATGCCCTACATGTTAGGGAAGTCTTAGAGACCCTACGAGAACATCAACTTAAAGCTAAGTTCTCCAAGTGCCATTTTTGGAGAAAAGAAGTGAGGTTCTTAAGACACGTGGTCTCTAAGGAAGGGATAGATGTGGATCCCGCAAAGGTGGTGGTAATCCAAGATTGGAAAATTCCTAAAAACGCAACGGAAGTAAGAAGCTTTCTTGGGCTGGCTGGTTATTATAGGAAGTTCATTAAGGACTTCGCGAAGATATCAGCCCCACTCACTCGGTTAACAAAAAAGAACTTGACTTTTGCTTGGGATGTTGACTGTGATGATGCTTTCCAACGTCTGAAGAGGGCTTTGACGACAGCTCCAGTTTTAGTTTGCCAGACAGGAGTAAGCCATTCACAGTATATACCGATGCTTGCGGGATAGGCTTGGCGCAGTTTTAATGCAAGAGGAAAGGGTGATATGCTATGGTGGAAGGCAGTTGAAAGCCCACGAGAAAAATTACCCTACCCACAACTTAGAGTTGGCTGCCATAGTCTTGGCGCTTAAGTCATGGCATCATTATTTGTTTGGCGAGAGGTTTGAGTTGTATACAGACCATAATTCGCTAAAGCACTTGTTCTCTCAGAAAGATCTAAACTTGAGGTAACAGAGGTAGATCGAGTTTTTGGCATCCTACGATTTTGAGATCGCATATACCCCTGGCAAGGGTAACGTTGTAGTCGATGCCTTAAGTAGAAAGAAGTTGACTTTAAGTCCTTTGTTCGTAGAGCGGTAGAATTTGGATTATATATCTACCTTTGACTTCATACCTTTTGTCGATTATGTACCCGGATTGTTGGCATTGTTAGAGGTGCAACCTACACTTTTGGGTCGAGTTGGAGAGGCACAGCAAGATGACCCACTGTAATGACCCGAATTTCGCCCGACCCCAATCGATCGCAAGATCGAATAAGACCGTTCAAAAGCCGCATACGTTAACTTTGGGCATACAACACATCAGAACAACAACACAGACTTTTATAACATCAATAATAAATGTTACATCAGAGAACAGAATATATCAGAGTACATCAATAATAATACAGCGGAAGATACATTTACAATAAATTAAATACATTGCAGCGGAACTAATCTTAGCGGAAGGCCATCAATATTTTGGACCCAACTTCAGACTTCAATCCTAGATCCTGCTTAACTATATCTGCAAAAAGCTACTCGACTGCCCATGTGGAAAGAGGGCACCCTAGTTTGCAAAGTGAAACAAACTACAGGTCAGTCGTGGGACTGGTGTGAGAATTCTTAACTTAACCTATCTAATAAGTAGGCTAATCACAGGACCACGCCGCTAACGTGGAACGGGTTTACTTCATTGGATTGCCAGTGCATAAATAAAGTAAATCGTCAAATAACGAAATGCTTTTTAGAAAAAGTGAAACCATTATAAGACCCAGGTCCCATCACACAATGCAACGCACACCAGAGGATAGGGTTTTACCTTATAATGGTCAAAAGATGCTTGATACGTAACATACGATATTATTATTAGTGTATATATATATATTTAAAATATTTCAATATAAATGTATTAATCTTAGACGGCATAGTACCCCATCCTACTATGTCGCCATATATATAAATTTACAATAAAAACCGTGATGTCGTATTGGGAAATGGTTTTCTGTCATGAAATCGAGGCTAGGGATCGTCCTCTTCCAATTCGAGACACTCTAGTAAATGCCTCAGGATCACACCTATGGGCAACCCTTGGAACGGTAGGGCCGGTCCCCACCTAACGGTAGTGGATTGGCAATTCCTGAACATACGCTTCCCGACCCTTTTGGACCTATAATATGACCACTTCCGGCCTATAAAAAAAACGAGGTACCTCAATCCATAATCCACATAGTAAAATGCCGGGCCGTGTTAAAGCCCAAACACCACTTCTATCTAGAAAGAAACGTATGCACTCCCTACGGTCCATATCCCGTTTTTGACTCATACCGGGGTGTGAGGCTCGCGAAGTCACGATATACACAAAGCTATGCCTAAAGAGACTGTGCTTGGATCATCAACCACAAGGCCTGCTTTTCAACAAAGCCTTGATCATTTGCATCTTAGCATGTCACATTGTCAGACCCTACCATATTATTGATCATCTACCAATATATATGTAACCTCAAAGCTCAAACGTCTTAGAGGAGGGTGATAAGAAAAGAATAAATTCTTCACCACCAAACAGAAATATATAATCAGTAGCATTCAACAAATACAGTAGAAAGGAATACAATGTCAGACACACAATCCATTTACAAGTCCGCTCTGGGTCTGAGCGAAACAACGTGTCCGTCGATCTCCAAATACGTTTGGACGATCATTACCAAATACCTTGCCTTGGGATGTACAGTCCCAATTCAAGATACCAGTCATCACCATCCCAACGATGTGAAAACCTTCGTTCTTCAACCACCGTCTTCATCTTCGACTCTTGATCGTCGTGAGGATTATTCAGAATGGGTTAAACCCAGTCTTTCTGAATAACTCGCGTATTTTGTGATTAAAAATCAAATATTGGAAAATCACACATTACGCCACATTTCAACTCCGAATATTCTTTTAATAAAAATATTCATATTAAAGGATTCTCATTAATTTTATCAAAGATAATCTTTGAAAATAAAATCTTAAATCTTCCTTAAAAGATTTATTAAAACTCTAATTTTGATTTAATATCAAAAATCATTATTACAAGATCATTTATTTTATGGAATAAATCTTGTCTTAAAACGGGTTAAAGAACTAGTGTTCTTTAAAACACAGTTCACGATAAACCCACAAATCAATTTCTAAAATAAGGAATTTCACAGAAATCAAATCAATACATAATCGATATGAATTTCTGTATCGTACTAACAATATACATGGAATAACGGCAAAGCCTCTTAAATTCCATATATAATATTGGTCTTCTATTACAGAAGCCCATCTCGATTATTACCAATCGAATTTCCTCTTAATTCCAATTTTAATATATTAAATTGGAAAACTTGATTTTTAGAAAATGCCTTTTTAAATCTATAAATTAGATTTATAAATTCCAAATAATAATTTCAATGTAAATTGGATTAAAGGACAAATGTCGTTTAAAAAAAACCGTCCACGATAAATCCACTTCACATCTTAGTTTACTTCATATCATAATGTATAATGGCAAATTCTAATAATCTTAATTAAAGGATTTTTCTTTAAATATTAATTATTATAAAGAAAACATTATTTTAAAATAATCATTAATAATATTCTTTATATAAAAGATCTTTAAATGGGAAGTATTCTTTATATTACAGATCTTTATCTTTTACAAATATTCTTTATCTTAACATATACTTAATTAAAAATATTTTTATATAAAAAGAATTTCTAAGGTAAAAATATTCTTATTTAAGAGAACACCTGAATCGAAATGCGACCCAATCATATACCATATAATTTGGATCATATGGATTTCACACATATCATGTATATAACAATAACAGTATAATCATCAAGTCATCCATTTACATCCAGAGTGTAAATTCCACTATGTAAGCGTTAAAATTAAATAATAACGCTCATCGCAGCCTGTCAATCTAACGATCAACATACAACTAAATATTGGATTAATGTATGTTAACTTTCATCCCAACACCCGTGTGGGGTTTCATCCAACAAACAAATAACAAATTTATTTGTGTACTTGGGCGATGTGTAAAAATTATCGACCTAATCACATAAACAAGTCGGGTAACTTGTCTATGGCAGTGTAATACACAATATATCACACGACGATAAAAATGCCTCTTTTATTTCTATTCTTTTTATCACATGTAAAATGTCAATAAAAATGTAATCTTTATTTCTATTCTTTTATCGCATCTAAAATGGCGATAAAAATATAATCTTTATTTCAATTCCTTTCATCGTAAATAAGTGGGAAGAAGAATATAATCTTTAATTCCATTTGTAATAGGGAATACAAATAATAACAAAAATATTACTTTTCATTTCATTCTTTATTTGCAATAAAGAATGCAAATAAAGATTCAACTTTTTAATTTAATGTTTATTTACATAGAGGAATGTAAATAAAAATTATAACTTTTCATTTCATAATTTATTTGCATTAAGGATTGCAAATGAAAATGTATCTTTTATTCTCATGTTTTATTTGCATTGAGTAATGCAAATAAAAATGTAATATTTAATTTCTAGTTTTATTTACATCAAGAAATGTAAATAAAAGAACAACTCCTTATTTTATGTTTATTTACATCAAGTGAAGTAAATAAATAAATAAAAATGTAACCTTTATTTTAATGTTTTGTTCGCATTTTAAAATCATGCGACAAAAAATGTAACTATTGTTTTTAAATAAATTTGTTTGCATCTAAATTTGCAAACAAAAATGTAATTTTTATTTTCTTGTTTGTAGCTAAAGTTGCAAACAAAAATGTAATTTTTATCTACTTGTTTTATTTGCATGATAGAATATAAATAAAAATGTATTTTCTATTTTCTATGTTTCGTTTGCATTGTAGAATGCAAACAAAAATATACTTTTTTTTTCCTATTTTCATGTATTGTTTGCATTCGTGGATGTGACGGCAAGGAATTTCGCTCGGTCCGAACCAGTCGCTAAACCGACCCAGACCGTTCGAAACGCCCTATCGTTTGAGAACACGACAAAATAGAACGCATACAAAAGAACATTTCACTGTATATTACAACAATGCATCAGATTACAAGAATATAAAGAGTATAAATGAATACTACACAGAAATATCAGAGATTTAAATTACATTTAAATACATAGCAGCGGAAAATAATACAATACACAACTAGAAGGAGATATACGGATACAAAGCTTTCCGGATATCGTTCCAGCTGTAAACCAGGATCCTGTGAATATAAATCTGCAAAACCAAAACTACTAGCTGCCCGTGTCAAAATAGGGGCACCCAGAGTTTAGGTTAAAACAATAAACTCCAGGTCAGTCATGTGACTGGTGTGAGAACTAAAACAGTTATTAATCTTTATTTTTAAAGTTAGGTAAATCAAGGGACCACGCCGTATAACACGGAACGGGTTTCCTCCCTAGAATACCAGTGCATAAAACAAACAGCGCAATGCTAAATAAAGAAAAATGAAGCTGTTATAAGACCCAGGTCCCATCACACAATGCAACGCAAGCCGGAGGATAGGGTTTTTACCTTATAATAGCCAAGAATGCTTGATACGTTTAAAACAAATCATTTGATACTATTGTAAGTGCATAGTGTATAAAACAACTTCAAATCATAAGTATCAATCATAGTTGGCATAAGTGTCCCATGCCACTATGTCGCCACATATAGGTTTACAAATAAAACCGCAAATGTCACGTATTTGGAAATTGGATTTCCGTCTATGAACCGAGGCAAAAGATAGTCCTCTACCGATTCGTGACTCTCTAGCCCGAGCCACAGGATCAGAACGCATCAACCCTTTAGATCGTCAGGGCCGGTCCACCGATGTGGATTATTATGCCTGAACACTACGTTTCCCCACCCTATGGGGTGTAAGTGAGCCAACTAAATGACTCCATCGGTTCGAGAACGACCGATCAATCCGAGGCGCCTCGCAACAGCAACAACCACATAAGTCAAACTCGTCAGGGCATGTAAAACCACTGACGCCACTTCTAGCTAGAAAGAAACGCAAGTCCTCCCTGATGTCCTCTCCCGTTTTTGGTTCATACCGGGTGTGAAACTCGCGAAGTAAACGTTACACAAAGCTACGCCACAAAGGCCTTTCTTTGATCATCACCACAAGACTTTGCTTTTCAACAGAAGCGTCGATCAATTGCCACTTAGGCATGCCACACAGGCAATTCACTCCATGCGTTTGATATCCATCAATATATAACCCCTGAGCTCGTACGTCTCAGAGAAGGGCGTTAAGCAAGAGAATAAATTCTCCGCCGCCAAACAGATATATATTTAATAGAGATCAACCACACGGACTAAAATCCAATGTCAGACACACAGTCCATTTACAAGTCCGTTCTGGGTCTGAACGAAACCGGAGGCACCTAGTACCCCGCATATCCATCGATCTCCAAGTACGTCTGGACGATCACCAACTGTTTCCATCTTCTTGGGTGTACATCCCAATCAAGATCATCAGTAATTACCCAAACGACGTGAAGACTTCCGGTCTTCGACCACCGTCTTCATCTTCGACACCACGTCGAATCAGTTATTCAGAATGGGATAAACCCGGTCTTTCTGAATAACTCGCGTATATATTATAAAAGTGTTACACAAACACAATATATGCCTCATTCCAATTCAGAATATTCTTTTATCCAAATATTCCTATACTTTGGGAAAAGTTCCCATTAATTTTATCCAAGATAAATTCTTTAAATTTATTCTTTAATCTCCTTTGAATATCAATTCAAACTAGTCGGGATTAGCGAACCACACCGAAGTAATCATTTATTTTATTTCCCAATCCCAACCTATTCATCCCATGAAGTACAACTGGTTATACTTCATATCTAACACCACGGTGTTATCAGTAAATTCAATTACCATTTCACGTTCAAATCTAATTAAAGATTTAACTATCGCCTGGAGCAAAACTGGTGGTACTCCATTTTCGATCTTTTCAATCTAATTAAAGATTCATTAAAACTCCCCTTAGTTTTAATCTTTAACTAGGTTAAAGAATCAGTGTCATTTAAAACACAGTTCACGATAAACCCAAGATCACATTCATTAATTATCGGGTTAAAGAACGAGTGTTATTTAAAACACTGTTCACGATAAACCCAAAAATCAATACCAATTCAATTCCAATTAAATATCATTTAATTAGTACACTTCATTAAATCTAAATAAAAAGATTTAATCTTTTCTCAACTGGGTTCAAGAACAGTGTTAGTGAAGACACCATTCACGACAAACCCAAATCACATTCGATATTCAATACAAGGCTCTGAATAGAAAATATATCGGCTTATATTCAATATCAAATTCTACGACTAACAAATGTCGTATTGGAAATAACGATATAAATATATATCTTTCAAATTTCCATAACAACACCTGTATAATCACGAATTCCAACATCGAAATATTCCGAAGACAATTTCGATTCAAATCCACTCCAATGCAATCATTGGAAATTCTGGTTATTATTTTTTTTAAAACCCTTTTCAAATTCAATTTATTTATTCAAAAATAAATAGAATTATATTTCTAGTTCAAAACTAGTTCATTTCGATAAAAATCTATTTTTATCTTTTCAAATGTGGAGTTTTTCATCCCAAATCTTCACAAATCATTTCTTATGATTTTACACAAATTATTACTATTTTTAATAATTTTATCAAGGCCCGTACAGTCGATTTCCATCAATGGCCATCGAACTGCACTTACAGCGACCTTTTTCGAATTTGATTTGGACATAATTCCAAATACAACCGTTAGATTTCTAATTTCTAATATTCGTTAGAAAGCTCTTTTCGATACGAACCCAACGGTTCCGGTTTTAGGAGAATCCGATGGTCGGATCTCCCGTAATATCCGTTTGAAATAAATGGTCGAAATTCGCGAACTGCCGCGGCGCGGCGCGTTCTATTCAGGCCCTTATATTATATATATAATATATATAATATATATTTCGTCGATTTCTTTTTAAAACGAATTATATAAATAGTTTTAAAACTCGTTTCAAATGAAATTTCAACTTCCATTTCAATTCAAATCAAAATTGAATTCTTCTTTATAAATTCGTTTTAAAATTCATTTCTATTCAATTCAAATTTCAATTCAATTTGAATTCATTTCAATTTGCTTTCAATTCAATTGAATTCGTTTTCAATTCAATTCATTTCGAAATCGTTTTCAATTCAATTCATTTCGAAATCGTTTTCAATTCAATTCATTTCGAAATCGTTTTCAATTCAATTCATTTCGAAATCGTTTTAAATTCAATTCATTTCGAAATCGTTATATATTCAATTCATTTCGAAATCGATATAAATATCGTTCACGTCAAAATGGCGTCAATCTAATCCACACGGCTTCATAAATTTCTATTTTCAAATATTCTATTTCAAATATTTCCTTTTTTCAAAATAGTTGTTATTATCAAAATATTTCGTTCAACACATGACCAATCTCAATGGATGAGTACTGTCAACACATGAACCTTTATTTTATAATATTCTTTATTTTTCAAATCGGAATGAGGCCCAATCAATCACCATATAATGTTAATTATATGGATTTTCATACATCACACGTATATAATAACATTGAAAAATAATCAACCATCAACCAAAGTGCACTACACTGTATAAGCATCAAATATAGATATCTAATGCTTATAACAGCCTGTCAATCAATCGATCGACATATTCAATCAATCAGGATGAGTGTACTTCATATTTCATCCTAACACCCGTGTGGGGTTTCAAACAATCAAACACATATTTTATTTGTGCTGTTGGGCGATGTGTAAAATTTACCGTCCCAATCAATGTCCTTCAAATAGGTGTACATAAACAAACCGTCCGGTTTGTAAATGAATATTTTATTTTATTCACTTTCACTATATTCATATTCACGTTAAAATTTATATTTTTGACGATAAAACATTTTATTCCAACATATGAATTTCTATTATTCATTTACACAATAAAATGATATTTTTATTGTCTAACATATTTTAGAAAATTTCGGCGGCATAACGGCACGATACTAGAAACGGGACAAGGCCTAGCCTTATCCCCGGTCTAGTGAAGGCCCACGCCATTCACACATCAATCAAATTCACCAAACAACCAAATTCAAATCAAATCATCTAACTAATCTATGCAATCAAAACAAACAAGTCCATGGTCTGTGGACGATTGTGTCGGGTGCTACTAAGCACCGTCTGCATCCTAGTATATATATATAAATAACTAGAAAATGAAATTGAAAGGTGAGAAATTCTCACATATAGCTATCCTAGCTCCACGGCTCTTCATTTGCAGAAGTCTTCGTCGTTCTGCCTCTTTTCACTTTCTTTGCCCGTATCCTCTACATATGTAAAAATCACATTTTTACTTCGCTATTCAATATATAAAAATCGAATTTTTACTTCGCTATTCAATATATAAAAATCGAATTTTTACTTCGCTATTCAATATATAAAAATCGAATTTTTATTTCGAAGTTCAATATATAAAAACCATATTTTTATTTCGTTGCTATGTATATAAAAATCACATTTTTACTATGCTATACATTATATAAAAATCACATTTTTACTTTCTCTACATTATAAAGATGCTATTTTTAATATTCCTATCATGTAAAAATTATATTTTTAATTCTCTTCATAAACAAAAATCATATTTTTATATCATCTATATTGTAAAGACTATATTTTTAATACTTTAAAAATATAAAAATAATATTTTTATAATTAAAAATCACTTCTTATTATATTTGACCCTCCTATAAAGGTTATATTTTTATACTTCCTACTATGCAAAGATCATATTTTTACCTTTCTACAATATAAAACTACATTTTGAACCTCTTGCTTATATAAAAATTATATTTTTATTCAAATCGAAATCATAACTTTTATATAAAATATAAATCAAAGCTTTTTATAAATAAAAATATGAACTTTTCCTAATTAAAAATTCATTGATTTCAAACATAAATATCTAAAAGAAATAAAAATCGTTACTGGGAATCTATACCTTCGTACTAAATATAAATCGAATTTTAAAACAATGCAATTAAAAAAAAAGGAAGCAGAAAACTCACTGCCAACAAATAGAGGAAGGACTGGCGGTGGGGGGGGGGGGGGTAGAGAGAAGAAATGGATGCAGTCGGAGGGAAGCGGCGCTGGAGGGAGGCGCGGTCTTGACTGGAAGTGGCGGCGGCATCGATTTCCGATGGGGGGGAAGGTCTGCGACGTATCGAAGAGGGGGGAGGTGGGTTCGGAGGTGGCGCGGTGGTCTCGAGGGGGGGGGGGGGCGGCGGCTCCCTGGGCGCGGCGGCGGCTGCTGCGCTCCTCCCTTCTTCTTTTTTTTTTTATTTTATTTTTTCTGAAAAATGAATTTCATCGTGGGGGGGGGGGCAGCGTATAAAAGGGAAGAGGGGGGTTTTTATTTATTTAATTAATTAATTAATTTTCAAAAAGTTGACTTTTACATACGACCTCGAAACGAGGCCCACCGCCTGTTGTCCATAGCGTTTTACCCTCACCCCGAACACAATGGGATATGTATCGTAGGCTGATTCGGCTGTTACAATCAGGTTCCGTTAAATTTACATTTAAATCACTATATTGAATTTTAAACGTACATTTCAAATTACCGGGGTCACATATTAACTAGAAAAATTCCAGAAAAATATTTTCTAGCTTCGTATTAACGATACGGTCCTAACAAAACTAGTTTCGTCGAATTCTGAGACCATTAGAAAAATGGCCAATTTCCAGTCGATTAAAATCAACTAAAACCGGTCAAACGCGTTTTCCTTTGCCACGCTCACATATTGATTCAGAAAATTATGAAATTTGGAACCTAGCAATAACTTTACATCACGGACCCAACAAAACTGGTTTCGTCGAAATCTGAGGTCGTTTGCAAAATTCCCATTTTTAAGGGCCTGAATTCCATAGCGACTATTCAGAATTTTCAACTGGACATATCTTTTGATTCCCGCTATGAAATTTCGATTATTCGAATTCGTTGGAAAGATATTATCAATTAGATCCCATTATTTTTGGTTTCACAAAAATCCGGATTGTTTTGCACCCGGTACATTCAATTGAAGTTTGAAATCGAATTATCGAACTACCGCGCCATCTTCAATTCTATTTATAATTATATATAAATATTTATATTCTAACGACGACGCGTATAATATATACGTTCGAATTCTATTCAAAATAAATTTCCCGTCGATATTATTTAAAATAATTCATTTTAAATAATCAAAATTCGCTAAAATTGCCAAAATAAAATTTTCAAACTGGCTCGCATTTTACGGGTTGTTACAATCTCCCCCACTTAAAACTTTTCGTCCCCGAAAAGGAACAAAGTCGAAAGTGGTTTGATTAATTAACCCTTCGCTCGATCTGGCTTCCATTCTCCAACTTTTTAGTTTCTGAGAATTTTCAAAATTTCAAAAATTTGGCTAACACCCTAAATTTTCGAAAAATTTCGCCATAACCTCCCCTGCACCGGGAGCATCGGGGAATTTCAAATAGCTTCCCCGGTCCTTCAGATCTCAAAAAGAAAAAGAAAAAGCCAAGCGGCTAGCCAATAGGCTCATAAAATCATCATCACCCAAACAAAACAGTAAATTACGTAGTAAACATGTACCTATTTGTCGGGCAAACAAATTTTATTCTCTGCTCTAGCCTCCTTGCTATGACCTGTTCAATGATATACATGTATATGCAAGCAAATGCGACCAATTTTCAATACAGTTCAATATTTGATGCTATTAGGCATAATGGTTCAAAATTAGTAAACAAATAAATAAGCAACACAAACATCAATCTATTAGTGGATTAACGTTTCAAATTTATAACTTTGATATCTATATATAAAGAAAATCATGTTTTTGATGCCAATTCACAACAACAAGCCCTATCTAAATTTGGTTCTCACACCAGTCTAATGGAAATATATAGAAATCTCGCTTTCGAAACTCGAATACCAATTCTGATGATGTCTAGTCTATCATCAGAATCGTCTCCGGGCGACTAGAGTGTGACTCCATATCTATCCAGTATATTGAAATTTCAAATACACGTGGATCAGACGTATACGCAAAATCTTTATATACTGGACTGTCCAACTCAATATAAATAGATAATCAAATACGAATAAGTGATTTAAATTTTCCAAACAAAAATTTGTTTTCATTTTAAAAATATACTCTTCACACTCGTTCTAGGATACTACTGATCCCATCTCTAACGAGTCATTCCCATTGGATTTTACTAATCCAATATCTGATGAATTCTTTCGTATGGTTCTAATGTGTCTTGTTCTCTAAGCTTTGTAAACCAAAGCTCTGATACCAACTGTGACGGCAAGGAATTTCGCTCGGTCCGAACCAGTCGCTAAACCGACCCAGACCGTTCGAAACGCCCTATCGTTTGAGAACACGACAAAATAGAACGCATACAAAAGAACATTTCACTGTATATTACAACAATGCATCAGATTACAAGAATATACAGAGTATAAATGAATACTACACAGAAATATCAGAGATTTAAATTACATTTAAATACATAGCAGCGAAAAATAATACAATACACAACTAGAAGGAGATATACGGATACAAAGCTTTCCGGATATCGTTCCAGCTGTAAACCAGGATCCTGTGAATATAAATCTGCAAAACCAAAACTACTAGCTGCCCGTGTCAAAATAGGGGCACCCAGAGTTTAGGTTAAAACAATAAACTCCAGGTCAGTCATGTGACTGGTGTGAGAACTAAAACAGTTATTAATCTTTATTTTTAAAGTTAGGTAAATCAAGGGACCACGCCGTATAACACGGAACGGGTTTCCTCCCAAGAATACCAGTGCATAAAACAAACAGCGCAATGCTAAATAAAGAAAAATGAAGCTGTTATAAGACCCAGGTCCCATCACACAATGCAATGCAAGCCGGAGGATAGGGTTTTTACCTTATAATAGCCAAGAATGCTTGATACGTTTAAAACAAATCATTTGATACTATTGTAAGTGCATAGTGTATAAAACAACTTCAAATCATAAGTATCAATCATAGGCGGCATAAGTGTCCCATGCCACTATGTCGCCACATATAGGTTTACAAATAAAACCGCAAATGTCACGTATTTGGAAATTGGATTTCCGTCTATGAACCGAGGCAAAAGATAGTCCTCTACCGATTCGTGACTCTCTAGCCCGAGCCACAGGATCAGAACGCATCAACCCTTTAGATCGTCAGGGCCGGTCCACCGATGTGGATTATTATGCCTGAACACTACGTTTCCCCACCCTATGGGGTGTAAGTGAGCCAACTAAATGACTCCATCGGTTCGAGAACGACCGATCAATCCGAGACGCCTCGCAACAGCAACAACCACATAAGTCAAACTCGTCAGGGCGTGTAAAACCACTGACGCCACTTCTAGCTAGAAAGAAACACAAGTCCTCCCTGATGTCCTCCCCCGTTTTTGGTTCATACCGGGTGTGAAACTCGCGAAGTAAACGTTACACAAAGCTACGCCACAAAGGCCTTGCTTTGATCATCACCACAAGACTTTGCTTTTCAACAGAAGCCTCGATCAATTGCCACTTAGGCATGCCACACAGGCAATTCACTCCATGCGTTTGATATCCATCAATATATAACCCCTGAGCTCGTACGTCTCAGAGAAGGGCGTTAAGCAAGAGAATAAATTCTCCGCCGCCAAACAGATATATATTTAATAGAGATCAACCACACGGACTAAAATCCAATGTCAGACACACAGTCCATTTACAAGTCCGTTCTGGGTCTGAACGAAACCGGAGGCACCTAGTACCCCGCATATCCATCGATCTCCAAGTACGTCTGGACGATCACCAACTGTTTCCATCTTCTTGGGTGTACAGCCCAATCAAGATCATCAGTAATTACCCAAACGACGTGAAGACTTCCGGTCTTCGACCACCGTCTTCATCTTCGACACCACGTCGAATCAGTTATTCAGAATGGGATAAACCCGGTCTTTCTGAATAACTCGCGTATATATTATAAAAGTGTTACACAAACACAACATACGCCTCATTCCAATTCAGAATATTCTTTTATCCAAATATTCCTATACTTTGGGAAAAGTTCCCATTAATTTTATCCAAGATAAATTCTTTAAATTTATTCTTTAATCTCCTTTGAATATCAATTCAAACTAGTCGGGATTAGCGAACCACACCGAAGTAATCATTTATTTTATTTCCCAATCCCAACCTATTCATCCCATGAAGTACAACTGGTTATACTTCATATCTAACACCACGGTGTTATCAGTAAATTCAATTACCATTTCACGTTCAAATCTAATTAAAGATTTAACTATCGCCTGGAGCAAAACTGGTGGTACTCCATTTTCGATCTTTTCAATCTAATTAAAGATTCATTAAAACTCCCCTTAGTTTTAATCTTTAACTGGGTTAAAGAATCAGTGTCATTTAAAACACAGTTCACGATAAACCCAAGATCACATTCATTAATTATCGGGTTAAAGAACGAGTGTTATTTAAAACACTGTTCACGATAAACCCAAAAATCAATACCAATTCAATTCCAATTAAATATCATTTAATTAGTACACTTCATTAAATCTAAATAAAAAGATTTAATCTTTTCTCAACTGGGTTCAAGAACAGTGTTAGTGAAGACACCATTCACGACAAACCCAAATCACATTCGATATTCAATACAAGGCTCTGAATAGAAAATATATCGGCTTATATTCAATATCAAATTCTACGACTAACAAATGTCGTATTGGAAATAACGATATAAATATATATCTTTCAAATTTCCATAACAGCACCTGTATAATCACGAATTCCAACATCGAAATATTCCGAAGACAATTTCGATTCAAATCCACTCCAATGCAATCATTGGAAATTCTGGTTATTATTTTTTTTAAAACCCTTTTCAAATTCAATTTATTTATTCAAAAATAAATAGAATTATATTTCTAGTTCAAAACTAGTTCATTCCGATAAAAATCTATTTTTATCTTTTCAAATGTGGAGTTTTTCATCCCAAATCTTCACAAATCATTTCTTATGATTTTACACAAATTATTACTATTTTTAATAATTTTATCAAGGCCCGTACAGTCGATTTCCATCAATGGCCATCGAACTGCACTTACAGCGACCTTTTTCGAATTTGATTTGGACATAATTCCAAATCCAACTGTTAGATTTCTAATTTCTAATATTCGTTAGAAAGCTCTTTTCGATACGAACCCAACGGTTCCAGTTTTAGGAGAATCCGACGGTCGGATCTCCCGTAATATCCGTTTGAAATAAATGGTCGAAATTCGCGAACTGCCGCGGCGCGGCGCGTTCTATTCAGGCCCTTATATTATATATATAATATATATAATATATATTTCGTCGATTTCTATTTAAAACGAATTATATAAATAGTTTTAAAACTCGTTTCAAATGAAATTTCAACTTCCATTTCAATTCAAATCAAAATTGAATTCTTCTTTATAAATTCGTTTTAAAATTCATTTCTATTCAATTCAAATTTCAATTCAATTTGAATTCATTTCAATTTGCTTTCAATTCAATTTGAATTCGTTTTCAATTCAATTCATTTCGAAATCGTTTTCAATTCAATTCATTTCGAAATCGTTTTCAATTCAATTCATTTCGAAATCGTTTTCAATTCAATTCATTTCGAAATCGTTTTAAATTCAATTCATTTCGAAATCTTTATATATTCAATTCATTTCGAAATCGTTATATAATCGATATAAATATCGTTCACGTCAAAATGGCGTCAATCTAATCCACACGGCTTCATAAATTTCTATTTTCAAGTATTCATTTTCAAATATTTTCTTTTTTCAAAATAGTTGTTATTATCAAAATATTTCGTTCAACACATGACCAATCTCAATGGATGAGTACTGTCAACACATGAACCTTTATTTTATAATATTCTTTATTTTTCAAATCGGAATGAGGCCCAATCAATCACCATATAATGTTAATTATATGGATTTTCATACATCACACGTATATAATAACATTGAAAAATAATCAACCATCAACCAAAGTGCACTACACTGTATAAGCATCAAATATAGATATCTAATGCTTATAACAGCCTGTCAATCAATCGATCGACATATTCAATCAATCAGGATGAGTGTACTTCATATTTCATCCTAACACCCGTGTGGGGTTTCAAACAATCAAACACATATTTTATTGGTGTTGTTGGGCGATGTGTAAAATTTACCGTCCCAATCAATGTCCTTCAAATAGGTGTACATAAACAAACCGTCCGGTTTGTAAATGAATATTTTATTTTATTCACTTTCACTATATTCATATTCACGTTAAAATTTATATTTTTGACGATAAAACATTTTATTCCAACATATGAATTTCTATTATTCATTTACACAATAAAATGATATTTTTATTGTCTAACATATTTTAGAAAATTTCGGCGGCATAACGGCACGATACTAGAAACTGGACAAGGCCTAGCCTTATCCCCGGTCTAGTGAAGGCCCACGCCATTCACACATCAATCAAATTCACCAAACAACCAAATTCAAATCAAATCAGCTAACTAATCTATGCAATCAAAACAAACAAGTCCATGGTCTGTGGACGATTGTGTCGGGTGCTACTAAGCACCGTCTGCATCCTAGTATATATATATATATATAACTAGAAAATGAAATTGAAAGGTGAGAAATTCTCACATATAGCTATCCTAGCTCCACGGCTCTTCATTTGCAGAAGTCTTCGTCGTTCTGCCTCTTTTCACTTTCTTTGCCCGTATCCTCTACATATGTAAAAATCACATTTTTACTTCGCTATTCAATATATAAAAATCGAATTTTTACTTCGCTATTCAATATATAAAAATCGAATTTTTACTTCGCTATTCAATATATAAAAATCGAATTTTTATTTCGAAGTTCAATATATAAAAACCATATTTTTATTTCGTTGCTATGTATATAAAAATCACATTTTTATTATGCTATACATTATATAAAAATCACATTTTTACTTTCTCTACATTATAAAGATGCTATTTTTAATATTCCTATCATGTAAAAATTATATTTTTAATTCTCTTCATAAACAAAAATCATATTTTTATATCATCTATATAGTAAAGACTATATTTTTAATACTTTAAAAATATAAAAATAATATTTTTATAATTAAAAATCACTTCTTATTATATTTGACCCTCCTATAAAGGTTATATTTTTATACTTCCTACTATGCAAAGATCATATTTTTACCTTTCTACAATATAAAACTACATTTTGAACCTCTTGCTTATATAAAAATTATATTTTTATTCAAATCGAAATCATAACTTTTATATAAAATATAAATCAAAGCTTTTTATAAATAAAAATATGAACTTTTCCTAATTAAAAATTCATTGATTTCAAACATAAATATCTAAAAGAAATAAAAATCGTTACTGGGAATCTATACCTTCGTACTAAATATAAATCGAATTTTAAAACAATGCAATTAAAAAAAAAGGAAGCAGAAAACTCACTGCCAACAAATAGAGGAAGGACTGGCGGTGGGGGGGGGGGAGAGAAGAAATGGATGCAGTCGGAGGGAAGCGGCGCTGGAGGGAGGCGCGGTCTTGATTGGAAGTGGCGGCGGCATCGATTTCCGATGGGGGGGAAGGTCTGCGACGTATCGAAGAGGGGGGAGGTGGGTTCGGAGGTGGCGCGGTGGTCTCGAGGGGGGGGGCGGCGGCTCCCTGGGCGCGGCGGCGGCTGCTGCGCTCCTCCCTTCTTCTTTTTTTTTATTTTATTTTTTCTGAAAAATGAATTTGATCGTGGGGGGGGCAGCGTATAAAAGGGAAGAGGGGTTTTTTTTTATTTATTTAATTAATTAATTTTCAAAAAGTTGACTTTTACATACGACCTCGAAACGAGGCCCACCGCCTGTTGTCCATAGCGTTTTACCCCCACCCCGAACACAATGGGATATGTATCGTAGGCTGATTCGGCTGTTACAATCAGTTTCCGTTAAATTTACATTTAAATCACTATATTGAATTTTAAACGTACATTTCAAATTACCGGGGTCACATATTAACTAGAAAAATTCCAGAAAAATATTTTCTAGCTTCGTATTAACGATACGGTCCTAAAAAAACTAGTTTCGTCGAATTCTGAGACCGTTAGAAAAATGGCCGATTTCCAGTCGATTAAAATCAACTGAAACCGGTCAAACGCGTTTTCCTTTGCCACGCTCACATATTGATTCAGAAAATTATGAAATTTGGAACCTAGCAATAACTTTACATCACGGACCCAACAAAACTGGTTTCGTCGAAATCTGAGGTCGTTTGCAAAATTCCCATTTTTAAGGGCCTGAATTCCATAGCGACTATTCAGAATTTTCAACTGGACATATCTTTTGATTCCCGCTATGAAATTTCAATTATTCGAATTCGTTGGAAAGATATTATCAATTAGATCCCATTATTTTTGGTTTCACAAAAATCCGGATTGTTTTGCACCCGGTACATTCAATTGAAGTTTGAAATCGAATTATCGAACTACCGCGCCATCTTCAATTCTATTTATAATTATATATAAATATTTATATTCTAACGACGACGCGTATAATATATACGTTCGAATTCTATTCAAAATAAATTTCCCGTCGATATTATTTAAAATAATTCATTTTAAATAATCAAAATTCGCTAAAATTGCCAAAATAAAAATTTCAAACTGGCTCGCATTTTACGGGTTGTTACAGTGGATGCAAATAAAAGAATAACTTTTCTTTTCAAGATATATTTGCATTAATGAGTGCAAATAAAAGAACAAATTTTAATTTCAATGCATTTATACATTGGTGAATGTAAATAAAAGGATAAACTCGGATTTCAACATATATTTACATTTGTGAATATAAATGAAAGGATAAATTTTATTTCAATGTATATTTTACATTTGTGAATGTAAATAAAGGAATAAATTTTATTTTCAAAATATATTTGCATTGGTGAATGCAAATAAAAGAACAAATTTTATATATCTTTGTATCAGTAAATACAAATAAAAGAACATGTTTATTGTTAAGTATATTTGCATTGGTAAATGCAAATAAAAGAACAAGTTTATTTTTAACGTATATTTACATTTGTGAGATTTTTAAATGTTACAACTTTTATTGAAATCAAAGTGACAAATAAAATATGACCTTTATTTCAATCCCTGTTATTGAAAACAGTAGACAATAAAAATCTAATCTTTAATTTCAATTCTAAGATTACATAAAAATGTAATCTTTTAATTTTATTCTTTTTAATGAAACTATTCCATATTAAAAATATATGCTTTTTAATCCACTCTTCTAAATGTAACAAACTCACATTAAGAATATATTCTTTTAATCCTTCTTTTTAATGTAAACAAATTCTCATTAAAAATACATTTTTTTAATTCATTCTTTTTAATTCATTCTTTTTAATGTAAACAAATTCACATTAAAAATGTATTCTTTTTATTCATTCTTTTTAATGTAAACAAATTCACATTAAAAACGTATTCTTTTTTTTCTTTCGTTGTTCAAATTCTAATGTAAATAAACAACAAAAATAATATTTTATTCGACATCCAAATTCTGTTGAAAAATAAACAAACAAAATAAGATTTTATTTGTTAAATAGTCTCCGTTGTAATATAAACAAATAAAAATAATGTTTTATTTGGCGCTCAATTTCTTTTGTTATATCAACAAATAAAAATGAGCTTTTATTTGTTGTTTCAATTCTATTGTTCATTTCAGAAAAATAAGAATTATGTTTTAATAACATAAAATAAATTTTTACAACTGGATCTGAAATAAGTATGATTTAAATATGAATATAATATGATTTAGATCAAATTTTAGATCTAATCTCTAACTGCAAATAAATTCAATAATATGTAAAATTCCAATGCGGATTTAGCATATTATGAACAACAAAACATACAACAAGCAACAATTAACAATTAACAATTCAAACAACACAGACATTTCAGATCTGAATTAATATGATAATACAATCATTTTTAACACGAGAAAATAATTAATAATTAATTAAGTAAATAAAATTAGAATTCTCACATTGATTTTTGCTGAAAATTCGACTATCTCGGAATCAGCTCTGGTCTGCGCCATCGCGAAGCACTCGGAAAGACGAGTCCAACGCAACTGACAGGTCGTCAATCGGACCTCGTATGAAAGAGATATTGATTTTTAAAGATTGCATAAATTAAATAATTAAATAAATAAAATAATAATATAATATACTTCTTCTTCCTCGTTGTCGTGAACCAGCCGCACCCAAACTCCATCGCGCAACCTTCTGCGCGCGACCCCCTCTGAGCCACCGACTGCCGATCAGCCCCGCCACGTCGAAGCCCTAGCCGAGCTCCACCTTCGGCCGAAACGCCATCGAACTCGATCCTCCCCTTGCCTCGGAATCCGAACCCAAACCCGCCATGTTTCAGCCCAAAATTCGTGAAATCCGTGAACCAAAACCTGATCTTGACCATATGGATTGAAAGATCTCACCGAGAGCTTCGATTTGGTACCAAGTTTGTCGATTTTCGTTGAGCGGACCAAAAGTTATGAGCGTTTGAAATTGGAGAAATTCTGGCCTTCGGTTTAGGTGGCAGCTGCCATGAAAATTAGGGTTTCGGCCTGAATATTTTTAATAATATTTTAATATTAAATCTGGAAAATCGTGCTTAAAAGGTGGATTTTCGGACTTTCTCTGATTTGGGCTTGGTTACTGTCGTTCTTAAGGTTTTGAGGCCTTCTGAACGCAATGGGATGGGTCTCGGGGTCCAATTCCGAAATCTATACGATTTTTACTTAAAATTGCATTAAAAATTAATTAATTAAATATTGACCGTACATTTAAATATGTCGGGGCCACATACGACCTCATAAAATTCTAAAAAAATATTTTTAGCTTTCTTATGACGATACGGTTCTAACGAGACTAATTTTGTCGAATTCTGAGACTGTTTGAAAATTGTTATTTTTAAGGCGTTTAAATTTAACTAAAATAGTCAAAATACATGTTCTCTCGCCACGCTCACATATTAATTCGCAAAATTCTGAAAATTGAAACCTAGCAATAATTTGATATTCCGGTTCCAACAAAAGTGGTTTCGTCGAAAACGGAGGTCGTTTGAAAAATGACAATTTTTAAGGCCAATATATTTATATTAAAAATACATTTTTAAACAATTAATTTCCGAAACTCAAAATATGTAAGTGTTTACTATTTTTCAATATTCCGAACTCAATGGAAGTGGTTTCGAGTCGAAATTCCTTCATATGTGAAAAGTAGCCTTTTGGGCCATATATATTATATATATAAATTCTACAGCGACCTTTCTAAAAATTGAATTGGCCATAACTTTTGATTTCCACTATGAAATTTAAATTTTTCAGATTCGTTAGAAAGATATGATTAAACAGATTTAAATATTTCTGGTTTCACTCAATTCTGATTTATTTTGAATCCTGTACATCCAGTTAAAGTTTAAAATCAAAATTTCAAACTTCCGCGCCATTTCTAACTCCCTTTTATAATTAAATTAAATTTATTCGTTCTAACTTCAATAAACAAAAATTCTAGCCATTATTATTAATAATAAATTATATTATATCCTCAAAATTCATTAAAATTTTCTAAAATAAAAATTTTAAATTGGTTCAGAATTTGCGGGTTGTTACAATCTCCCTCACTTAAAATCTTTTCATCCTCGAAAAGGAAATGAAGCTAAAGTTGTTTATTTAACTAATTTAATTTTCATTCTTTAATTGTTTAATAATTTTATTAGTTGAATTCATATTCACACTACACAATCATCAATCAATTAGTTGATTAAATTTTCAAAAATATATAACTTTTATATATTCAAAATCATATTTTCTAAAATCGAACTATATATAATAACAACTACGTAAATTATGAATTTTCCGCTTAGACTCATTCTAGGGCATTGCTAACCCCATCTCTAATGAGTATTCTCATTCTAGGATACTGCTGATCCTATCTCTAATGAGTATTCCTATTGGATATTACTAATCCAACCTCTGATGAGTCTTCTGTTTAGTTCTAACGAGTTGTACACCAAAGGTTTAAGCTAACCTGAGCCACGATACCAGCTGTAACGACCCGGATTTCGCCCGACCCCAATCGATCGCAAGATCGAATAAGACCGTTCAAAACCCGCGTACGTTAACTTTAGGCATACAACACATCAGAACAACAACACATACTTTTATAACATCAATAATAAATGTTACATCAGAGTACAGAATATATCAGAGTACATCAATAATAATACAGCGGAAGATACATTTACAATAAATTAAATACATTGCAGCGGAACTAATCTTAGCGGAAGGCCATCAATATTTTGGACCCAGCTTCAGACTTCAATCCTGGATCCTGCTTAACTATATCTGCAAAAAGCTACTCGACTGCCCGTGTGGAAAGAGGGCACCCGAGTTTGCAAAGTGAAACAAACTACAGGTCAGTCGTGGGACTGGTGTGAGAATTCTTAACTTAACATATCTAATAAGTAGGCTAATCACAGGACCACGCCGCTAACGCGGAACGGGTTTACTTCATTGGATTGCCAGTGCATAAATAAAGTAAATCGTCAAATAACGAAATGCTTTTTAGAAAAAGTGAAACCATTATAAGACCCAGGTCCCATCACACAATGCAACGCACACCAGAGGATAGGGTTTTACCTTATAATGGTCAAAAGATGCTTGATACGTAACATACGATATTATTATTAGTGTATATATATATATATTTAAAATATTTCAATATAAATGTATTAATCTTAGACGGCATAGTACCCCATCCTACTATGTCGCCATATATATAAGTTTACAATCAAAACCGTGATGTCGTATTGGGAAATGGTTTTCTGTCATGAAATCGAGGCTAGGGATCGTCCTCTTCTGATTCGTGACACTCTAGCAAATGCCTCAGGATCACACCTATGGGCAACCCTTGGAACGGTAGTGGATTGGCAATTCCTGAACATACGCTTCCCGACCCTTTTGGACCTATAATATGACCACTTCGGCCTATAAAAAAAACGAGGTACCTCAATCCATAATCCACATAGTAAAATGTCGGGCCGTGTTAAAGCCCAAACACCACTTCTATCTAGAAAGAAACGTATGCACTCCCTACGGTCCATATCCCGTTTTTGACTCATACCGGGGTGTGAGGCTCACGAAGTCACGATATACACAAAGCTATGCCTAAAGAGACTATGCTTTGATCATCAACCACAAGGCCTGCTTTTCAACAAAGCCTTGATCATTTGCATCTTAGCATGTCACATTGTCAGACCCTACCATATTATTGATCATCTACCAATATATATAACACCTCTAAGCTCATACGTCTTAGAGGAGGGTGATAAGTAAAGAATAAATTTTTCACCACCAAACAGAAATATATAATCATTAGCGTTCAACAAATACAGTAGAAAGGAATACAATGTCAGACACACAATCTATTTACAAGTCCGCTCTGGGTCTGAGCGAAACAACGTGTCCGTCGATCTCCAAATACGTTTGGACGATCATTACCAAATACCTTGCCTTGGGATGTACAGTCCCAATTCAAGATACCAGTCATCACCATCCCAACGATGTTAAAACCTTCGGTCTTCAACCACCGTCTTCATCTTCGACTCTTGATCGTCGTGAGGATTATTCAGAATGGGTTAAACCCGGTCTTTCTGAATAACTCGCGTATTTTGTGATTAAAAATCAAATATTGGAAAATTACACATTACGCCACATTTCAACTCCGAATATTCTTTTAATAAGAATATTCATATTAAAGGATTCTCATTAATTTTATCAAAGATAATCTTTAAAAATAAAATCTTAAATCTTCCTTAAAAGATTTATTAAAACTCTAATTTTGATTTAATATCAATAATCATTATTACAAGATCATTTATTTTATGGAATAAATCTTGTCTTAAAACAGGTTAAAGAACTAGTGTTCTTTAAAACACAGTTCACGATAAACCCACAAATCAGTTTCTAAAATAAGGAATTTCACAGAAATCAAATCAATACATAATCGATATGAATTTCTGTATCGGACTAACAATATACATGGAATAACGGCAAAGCCTCTTAAATTCCATATATAATATCGGTTTTCTATTACAGAAGCCCATCTCGACTATTACCAATCGAATTTCTACTTAATTCCAATTTTAATATATTAAACTGGAAAACTTGATTTTTAGAAAATGCCTTTTTAAATCTATAAATTAGATTTAAAAATTCCAAATAATAATTTCAATGTAAATTGGATTAAAGGACAAATGTCGTTTAAAAAACCGTCCACGATAAATCCACTTCACATCTCAATTTACTTCATATCATAAAGTATAATGGCAAATTCTAATAATCTTAATTAAAGGATTTTTCTTTAAATATTAATTATTATAAAGAAAACATTATTTTAAAATAATCATTAAAAATATTCTTTATATAAAAGATCTTTAAATGGGAAGTATTCTTTATATTACAGATCTTTATCTTTTACAAATATTCTTTATCTTAACATATACTTAATTAAAAATATTTTTATATAAAAAGAATTTCTAAGGTAAAAATATTCTTATTTAAGAGAACACCTGAATCGAAATGCGACCCAATCATTTACCATATAATTTGGATTATATGGATTTCACACATATCATGTATATAACAATAACAGTATAATCATCAAGTCATCCATATACATCCAGAGTGTAAATTCCACTATGTAAGCGTTAAAATTAAATAATAACGCTCATCGCAGCCTGTCGATCTAACGATCAACATACAACTAAATATTGGGATTAGTGTATGTTAACTTTCATCCCAACACCCATGTGGGGTTTCATCCAACAAACAAATAACAAATTTATTTGTGTACTTGGGCGATGTGTAAAAATTATCGACCCAATCACATAAACAAGTCGGGTAACTTGTCTATGGCAGTGTAATACACAATATATCACATGACGATAAAAATGCCTCTTTTATTTCTATTCTTTTTATCGCATGTAAAATGTCAATAAAAATGTAATCTTTATTTCTATTCTTTTATCGCATCTAAAATGGCGATAAAAATATAATCTTTATTTCAATTCCTTTCATCGTAAATAAGTGGGAAAAAGAATATAATCTTTAATTCCATTTGTAATATGGAATACAAATAATAACAAAAATATAACTTTTCATTTCATTCTTTATTTGCAATAAAGAATGCAAATAAAGATTCAACTTTTTAATTTGATGTTTATTTACATAGAGGACTGTAAATAAAAATTATAACTTTTTATTTCATAATTTATTTGCATTAAGGATTGCAAATGAAAATGTATCTTTTATTCTCATGTTTTATTTGCATTGAGTAATGCAAATAAAAATGTAATATTTAATTTCTAGTTTTATTTACATCAAGAAATGTAAATAAAAGAACAACTCCTTATTTTATGTTTATTTACATCAAGTGAAATAAATAAATAAATAAAAATGTAACCTTTATTTTAATGTTTTGTTTGCATTTTAAAATCATGCGACAAAAAATGTAACTATTGTTTTTAAATAAGTTTGTTTGCATCTAAATTTGCAAACAAAAATGTAATTTTTATTTTCTTATTTGTAGCTAAAGTTGAAAACAAAAATGTAATTTTTATCTACTTGTTTTATTTGCATGATAGAATACAAATAAAAATGTATTTTCTATTTTCTATGTTTCGTTTGCATGGTAGAATGCAAACAAAAATATACTTTTTTTCCTATTTTCATGTATTGTTTGCATTTGTGGATGCAAATAAAAGAACAACTTTTCTTTTCAAGATATATTTGCATTAATGAGTGCAAATAAAAGAACAAATTTTAATTTCAATGCATTTATACATTGGTGAATGTAAATAAAAGGATAAACTCGGATTTCAACATATATTTACATTTGTGAATATAAATGAAAGGATAAATTTTATTTCAATGTATATTTTACATTTGTGAATGTAAATAAAGGAATAAATTTTATTTTCAAAATATATTTGCATTGGTGAATGCAAATAAACGAACAAATTTTATATATCTTTGTATCTGTAAATATATATTTTATATATCTTTGTATTAGTAAATACAAATAAAAGAACAAGTTTATTGTTAATGTATATTTGCATTGGTAAATGCAAATAGAAGAACAAGTTTATTTTTAATGTATATTTACATTTGTGCGATTTTTAAATGTTACAACTTTTATTGAAATGAAAGTTACAAATAAAATATGACCTTTATTTCAATCCCTGTTATTGAAAACAGTAGACAATAAAAATCTAATCTTTAATTTCAATTCTAAGATTACATAAAAATGTAATCTTTTAATTTTATTCTTTTTAATGAAACTATTCCATATTAAAAATATATCCTTTTTAATCTACTCTTCTAAATGTAACAAACTCACATTAAGAATATGTTCTTTTAATCCTTCTTTTTAATGTAAACAATTTCTCATTAAAAATACATTCTTTTTTTATTCATTCTTTTTAATGTAAACAAACTCACATTAAAAATGTATCCTTTTTATTCATTCTTTTTAATGTAAACAAATTCACATTAAAAACGTATTTTTTTCCTTTCGTTGTTCAAATTCTATTGTAAATAAACAACAAAAATAATATTTTATTCGACATCCAAATTCTGTTGAAAAATAAACAAATAAAATAAGATTTTATTTGTTAACTAGTCTCCGTTGTAATATAAACAAATAAAAATAATGTTTTATTTGGCGCTCAATTTCTTTTGTTATATCAACAAATAAAAATGAGCTTTTATTTGTTGTTTCAAATCTATTGTTCATTTCAGAAAAATAAGAATTATGTTTTAATAACATAAAATAAATTTTTACAACTGGATCTGAAATAAGTATGATTTAAATATGAATATAATATGATTTAGATCAAATTTTAGATCTAATCTCTAACTGCAAATAAATTCACTAATATGTAAAATTCCAATGCGGATTTAGCATATTATGAACAACAAAACATACAAAAAGCAACAATTAACAATTCAAACAACACAGACATTTCAGATCTGAATTAACATGGTAATACAATCATTTTTAACACGAAAAAATAATTAATAATTAATTAAATAAAATTAGAATTCTCACATTGATTTTTGCTGAAAATTCGACTGTCTCGGAATCAGCTCTGGTCTGCGCCATCGCGAAGCTCTCGGAAAGACGAGTCCAACGCAACTGACGGTTCGTCAATCGGACCTCGTGTGAAAGAGATATTGATTTTTAAAGATTGCATAAATTAAATAATTAAATAAAATAATAATATAATATACTTCTTCTTCCTCGTTGTCGTGACCCAGCCGCACCCAAACTCCATCGCGCAACCTTCTGCGCACGGCCCCCTCCGAGCCACCGACCGCCGATCAGACCCCGCCACGTCGTAGCCCTAGCTGAGCTCCACCTTCGGCCGAAACCCCATCGAACTCGACCCTCCCCTTGCCTCGGAATCCGAACCCAAACCCGCCACGTTTCAGCCCAGAATTCGTGAAATCCGTGAACCAAAACCCGATCTTGACCGTATGGATTGAAAGATCTCTCCGAGAGCTTCGATTTGGTACTAAGTTTGTCGATTTTCGTTGAGCAGATCAAAAGTTATGAGCGTTTGAAATTGGAGAAATTCTGGCCTTCGGTTTAGGTGGCGGCTGCCATGAAAATTAGGGTTTCGGACTGAATATTTTTAATAATATTTTAATTTTAAATCTCGAAAATCGTGCTTAAAAGGTGGATTTTCGGACTTTCTCTGATTTGGGCCTGCTTACTGTCATTCTTAAGGTTTTGAGGCCTTCTGAACGCAATGGGATGGGTCTCGGAGTCCAATTCCAAAATCTGTATGATTTTTGTTTAAAATTGCATTAAAAATTAATTAATTAAATATTGACCGTACATTTAAATATGCCGGGGCCACATACGACCTCAGAAAATTCTAAAAAAATAATATTTTTAGCTTTCTTATGACGATACGGTTCTAACGAGACTAATTTTGTCGAATTCTGAGACTGTTTGAAAAATGGCTATTTTTAAGGCGTTTAAATTTAACTAAAATAGTCAAAACACATTTTCTCTCGCCACGCTCACATATTAACTCGAAAAATTTTGAAAATTTAAACCTAGCAATAATTTGACATTCCGGTTCCGACAAAAGTGGTTTCGTCGAAAACGGAGGTCGTTTGAAAAATGACTATTTTTAAGGCCAATATATTTAATATTAAAAATACATTTTTAAACGAATAATTTCCGAAACTCAAAATATATAAGTGTTTACTGTTTTTCAATGCATAAATGTCATTCCGAACTCAATGGAAGTGGTTTCGAGTCGAAATTCCTTCATATGTGAAAAGTAGCCTTTTGGGCCATATATATTATATATATAAATTCTACAGCGACCTTTCTAAAAATTGAATTGGCCATAACTTTTGATTTCTGCTATGAAATTTCAATTTTTTAGATTCGTTAGAAAGATATGATTAAACTGATTTAAATATTTCTGGTTTCACTCAATTCTGATTTATTTTGAATTCTGTACATCTAGTTAAAGTTCAAAATCAAATTTTCAAACTACCGCGCCATTTCTAACTCCCTTTTATAATTAAATTAAATTTATCCGTTCTAACTTCGATACATATAAATTCTAGCCATTTTTATTAATAATAAATTATATTATATCCTCAAAATTCGTTAAAATTTTCTAAAATAAAATTTTTAAATTGGTTCAGAATTTGCGGGTTGTTACACCCACAGTTGGTTGAGATAGTAAGCAAGCTTATAGGAGGGGAGTCTTCGAGTCATCTTAATAGATATGCTATAGATGAGAGAGGCTGGCTGCGTAGAGATGGGAGACTTTGCATACCACAAGACGAGAGTTTGAAGAAGGAAATTCTTGAAGACTCACATCACTCTAAGATGACCATACATCCCGGTGGTGACAAGATGTATAGGGATATGAAGCGAGTTTTCTTTTAGGCCGGAATGAAGAAGGACATGGCTGAGTTCGTTTCTAGATGCTTATTGTGCCAGCAAGTCAAGGCGGAGCAAAAGAAGCCCAGAGGTTTGCTCCACCCTTTAGAGATTCCACTGTGGAAATGGGAAAGTGTTTCCATGTATTTTGTAGATGGTTGCCAAGATCAAGGAAGGGTAATATGGGGATTTGGGTAATTGTAGACAGACTTACCAAAAGTGCTCATTTTATTCCCGTTAAAAGTAGGAGGACCGCCGCATGGTTAGCATCTGTTTACCTTCGGGAGATAGTTTGTCTGCATGGCATACTCTCTAGCATTGTGAGTGATAGAGATCCCATTTTCTTAAGCGAATTTTGGAAAAGCTTACAAAAGGCGGTTGGAACACAATTGTGCTTATGTACCGTTTATCACCCTCAGACGGACGGCCTGACTTAGAGAGTAAATCGGATTCTAGAAGACCTTCTGAGGCTATGCATCATAGACTTTGGAGGAACATGGGAAGAACATCTTCCATTAGTAGAATTCACCTATAATAACAGCTTTCAGGCTAGCATTGGCATGGCACCTTTTGAGGCTCTTTATGGACGACCATGCCGATCACCTACTTGTTGGTGGGAATCCACGGACAAGGTTTTGCTTGGACCCGACATGATTAGGGAGACTTCAGAGAAGATAGTCCTGATTCGACGTCGAATGAAGACGGCACAGGACCGACAGAAGTCATATGCTAATAAGAAACGAACCGATCTTGAGTTCGATGTTGAGGACATGGTTTTTATTAAGGTGTCACCGTTGAGAAACGTAGTCCATTTTGGATCAGTAGGAAAGTTAGCACCAAGGTTCGTAGGACACTTTCCAATTAAAGAGAGGATTGGTCAGATGGCGTATAGAGTAGAGTTGCCAGAGAAGCTCAGTGGTGTTCATGACGTGTTTCACGTTTCACATTTGCGCAAGTGTTTACATGATACGGCGGAAGTGGTGGAGCCGAGCACGCTCAAAGAAGTGGAAGTAGAGCGCAATGCCATGGTTAGATGAGCTCCTACACGCATTCTCGGATTGAAGGTCAAAAAGCTACGCAACAAAGAGGTCAAGTTAGTCAAAGTGCAATGGGGGGATGATCAAGGAGACGCGACTTGGGAGACAGAAGACAAGATGCGTACGTTGTACCCTTTCCTTTTTGAGGGTATGTTTTAAATTCTCCTTTTTCTACCGCTTTGTTGATACTTGTCCTATCATTTAGTATTATCTTTGCGATGACATCTTCGATCTTTAGTTAGGAAGAACCCCATGGTTGCAAACATGTGTTTGAGACATGTTATGTTTGATGGATGCAAATGGATGCAAGTGGTTGCTAGTGGTTGCTCGTGGATGCATGTACACACACATTAGGTACAAGATCGGCTCAATCACCTTCATATTGCATATAAATGTGTGTGCATATCTAAATTTATGGATGTATAATGGTTGCGTTATCATATGGATGCTGCATTTTGATGAATGGTTGTGCACACATGTAGAAATAATATGTATCGTTAGGATTCTTTCGCATACATAATGGACGCATGGCATTATCATGATTTGCATTAAGGAGGTCAATTAAATCAGTAGACCGCCTGATTTTGCATTAGATAAGGAACATTTACACACACTTTTCGCATATGTTCATACGACATTAGAAATCTTGTAAGGACAATGGATGCCTGTGTTTGATGGTTGAGTAGATGGATGATTGGATGTTAGGATATACATTCTCCTTAACTTGGAGATTTCGGGGGCGAAATCCTTTAAGGAGGGGAGAATGTAACACCCCGTGATTTTAAATACTAAAATTAACGATTAAAGAATACTTAATTTCAAATGTGAGAATTAAGGGAAATGGGTTGTGCCATTGCATTTGTCTCGGAATTCTGCTTGAGATAAGGTCCGAGTTTGTGTGAATCAGACTTCGTATGAAGAAATTATGGCCTTCTGAAGTTTCAGAATTTAAAAAAATTAAAAACAGTCCAGAAATTCAAATTCAAACAGGGGAGCAGGCCGGGTAGAAAATCTCTCGCCCAAGGGCCAGGTCGACCAGGGGGTCGACCTGGAGGTCGACATACCCATACAGGTCGACCAGGGGGTCGACCTACGCCCCACCCTAGGCAGATCTGAAAGATGACGCTATTTCGACTCATTGCTGAGTCATTAGGGCTGAGGTGTTATTCTATCTTGACTGGACGGTCTTGACTGATTCTAGGTAAATCTGATGGCTCTTAATTAATTAAAATTCTATATAAGCAACCTAACTCTCAATCTAAAATCACACTAATTCATACCAAGAGCCGCCATGCCGTCAATGGAGAACCTAGAGTAGCCGCCATTCTCTTTCAACTCAAAAACAAGATAGAAGCAAGAATCAAAATCAAATCTAATCTAAATTAGAATAACAATTAGTCTACATCAAAGGCAAGCAATTCAGTTTCATAATATAGATCCCAGAAAAAAAGACAGTTCCCTTGTTTGTGAGTATAATTTCTTTCACAAAATAATTAATTAATTTAATTTTGATAAGTTATAACTGGGATTATGAGAATATGACCTTGAATCATGTGATGTTATCTTTGATAGTTTTGTTATTGTGGATCTATTTCATATGCTGAATTGTACATGTTTAAATTTATTCATCTTATGCAAGTTTAGGATGTTATATGTATATAAATCTTATGCAAGTTTGGGACGTTAAATCATATGCTAGTTTATGAATCATATGCAAGTCTGTAGGTGGATTATACACAAGTTCATATGTGAATCATGTAGATACACATGCTAGTTTTTATACAAAACATGTGACATTAATTTACATATCTAGATCCATATGCAAGTCCACATCTTTATGGTTAGATCTATATTTAGATCCATGGGAGTACATAGTTATGCAAATTTATGATCTATATGCCCATTGCCTATGCTAGTTTTGTATGTGAATCATATGCTAGTTTGAATAAAGTTCATATGCAAGTTATAGGAAAACCATATCCATATATGCAAGTTCACATCTTTATGTTTAGATCTATATTTAGATCCATGATAGTTTAGGCAAATTTGTGTATTGCCTATGCAAGTTATTGGCTATGTAAACTTATGTCATGATTCTTAGATCTATTTTATGTCTTATGCAAGTTGTGATGTTGCTTTTCTTTTTATAAGTTAGACTATTGTGAGTCTAACATATGTCATATCAAAACGTGCGAATGGCGTGGGGACAATGGGAAAATATTGAATATACATAATTGTGAATTGACATAAAATGGCCTTAAAGGCATATAATTAATTTGAGATATTAATTGGTATAAATTTATATACCTAAAATTATGGACATAATTTAGGTGACAATTATGGACATAAATTAATTTGGAATTTATTGACAAATTTGAATAAGGATATTAATCCAATTTGGGGTTAAATAATTATGTGTAATTAACCGCCTCAGACATGAGGTTAGACTCGTTTGTGGTATAAGACTACCTGGACCTGCCCGAAAAATCCAACAACCACAAACGGTAGTCTAATGTGAGAGGTCAAAGGCACAAATTAAATGCGTAACAATTGTAAAGACACGAGGTTGGGCTCGTTAGGGGTATAAGACTGCCCGGACCCGCCCGGTAAATCCAGCAACCGCAAACGGTAGTCTAATGTGGGAGGCCTTTATAAGGTTACGGTTCTAATGAATTAAGTAACACTTATTCAGATAAACATGTGGTGGGACATGGGGGTTAAGTGGGTGCCCTGGGTGGCATGTGAAATACAATTAGAAACACTTAACTAAGTTGAAAACATGTAAGAAGACATGAATAAGAAGGGTTAAGTGGGAAGTTCTAGTGGGGACCAAGCATAGGTGGAAAGCTTGGGTCAAGCATGGGGACCCTTTTCAAACCAGTAACCCATTAAGTATCTTTGTGAGCTCAAGTTAGATCAAGGACGGGACACGATTACTGGGTTTGATTGTAAGAGGTCAAAACGGGTTAGCGGTGGCAACGCAAGTCCAACGGGGTCATGTACGTGCGTGGGCCCGGGCTGGTAGGTAAGACGTTGTTGCATCATGTAGATATAAGCTGTGTATCTTTAGTGGTATCGGGTTGCCACTTTGGGGAGTGATACACCCCACTGTGGTACCAGCATGGGTATATACAAGTTAGGGAGCCGATCGCATGGGGGTAGTGGGTACAACTAGTGGAGATAGGGGCAGGCGGCACCTATGAAGGCAACTAGGGGTACACGAAACTACCATTATCATTGTTATGTTCTATAGGCGGGATCAACTTTTAAGGTGACTAGTAATGGTGCAGTATAGTAATTATCCTATAGTGATTAGGAACGGGATTAACGCCAGAATATTCTTCTTGTTTGCTTTATCATCCCCACTTGTTTCACGGTCATACCTTATTTTACCAGTTTATGCCTTATCCTAATTACTTCAATTTTTATATTGTTAAAGTTATTATACTCGCCAGACTTTATGTATGACCCCCTTGTTTTCGCCTCTTTTCTTCTTTTCCCCCCAGATTCTTAGGGTGGGACTAGTACTAGTGGAGCTTGATCTTGGATCTCTTTCTCACTCTTTTGGAAGTGCTTGGATTGCTGAAAGTAAAGTTCAGCTCATCTCTTTTATGGCTACTTGTGTTGGGGTTATGCTTTTTTACTTTATGTACTCAGAAAACAATTTTTCAAGATGGATATTAAGTGTACTTGGTTTTACTGTTGGTTTATAAAGTTGTTGTAATCAATCTATTTCTCCGCTGCAATAAAAGTTGTTTTAAAATTTTCAAGTAACAATATATGTATCTGTCTTGTTATATTCTGTTCTATACACTAATAATGCTCCATGAAAGTTAATGCATTCCCTTTGAGAGTGACATTAATGGGCGTTGGGTGTTACAATGTGTGGGTGTGTGTATACATATGTATCTCTTTTGTTATATTGCGGAAGTCCCTCTGTATAGGTGAGACTCTGCTGAAATTTTTTGAAAATTTAAGGTCGTAGAAAATTTTCAAATTTCTTGAAGATTTTGTTAATAGAAATAAATTGGTGTTTTAATTGAAACTAATTAGATCAGTTGAAACAAAAATTTCAGAAAATGGAATGGAATATTTTAACTAAGTGGATTTCTTAAAAATTAACGGGCTTATAGCATTTTTCCTATCTTAGTAATTTCGCGGACGAAATTCTTTTAAGGGGAGAGGAATTTAACAACCCGTATTTTTAGCAGTTAAGTTTGAACATTTAAAATTAGTATAAAGGTTGATTTGGAAATTTAAATAACTCGAATTCTAAGTACTAATTTAATTTAAATAGTAAAATAATAAATTTAATTCCAAAATAAGTGAGAATAAATCGGATTTGGGGTATAGTATGAATTGGATGATTTGTTAAAACCTAATTAAGTTCAGATTTGAATTATAATAAGGAATTTATTTATTAAACAAAGTTTAAACTTATACTTTATATTTAATTAAAAATGAGCTCACAACATCGCCGTAGTTCGTAATTTTACGATTTGAACTTAAATTGAGTGTACAAGATCTAATATAAGTCAAAATTCTTTGAAATGAGAATCTTCTAGATCTATTGGATTATAGTTTTCAAATGAAAGAGAAATTTTGAGATTCTATCTTGTAAATTTTGAGTTATGTCGAAACCAAATTTTCTAAAAAGTCGCGGCGTAATCGTTTATGAACTATAATGATTTATTTAATAAAAAAGTAAAGATTTTTAATAAATAGAATATCAGTTTAACTTGAATTTAAAATTGAGTTAAGTTAGATGAAGCTATATATAAATTCTATTTGAAT
The DNA here is from genome assembly GCA_030737875.1 of Allium sativum. Taxonomy (NCBI): domain Eukaryota; kingdom Viridiplantae; phylum Streptophyta; class Magnoliopsida; order Asparagales; family Amaryllidaceae; genus Allium; species Allium sativum. Next base: position 1,018,660,235 of record CM060924.1, read on the forward strand.
ATATATGATAATAATAATTTATTATCAACAGATTTGATTGTTTTGAAATTGATTTATATTTTATCAACTTAATATGGAACTTGAGAATAGCCAATTTCCAAACGACCTCGGATTTCAACAAAACCAAATTTATAAAATCCGTAATGGCTAATAATTGTATGATTTACCATTTCAGGTCCATCTGAGTTATTATGTGATCGTGCGCGATATAAATGTGTATTTCTTCACGTTGTGAAATTAAAATAGGAGTTCTTCAAACGATCTCTGAATTTGACGAAATCGGTTCCAATGTGTCTGGAATATTAAGTTATGTAGGATTTCAAGCTTTGAGCCAATTGGAGTTGTTATGCGAGCATGCGCAAAATAAATGTATTATTGATTTATGATTTGAAATCAAAATGACGCTGTTTTTGTAAATGGAATCGGAATTCGACGAAAGAAGCTTCCTTGGGTCCAGAATGTCAAACTATGGCATGATGTCAAATTTCATCGTAATCAAATTTTGTGTGTGATCATTCGAGCATAAAACGTTCAATGGTAAATAGTGATAGAATATTTGTAACGACCCGGTGAAATTCGATTCCCGAATTTCGACAATAATACATAAACCCATATTACTTGCCAAAACCTAAGTATCGAAAACACAAGATAGTTAATAGAAAGAAATTAGAGGGTGAGATAAGAAAGAAATATTAGAATAAAAGAAAAAGAAGAAGAACCAACACAACACAGAGTCTCATATCGTAGTGGAACAAAACTATATAATATAGAAATAATCTTTATTAGGATCTTGAAATAAAACTTACAAAACATTAGAGTACATCAATACACCTGGACAATTATAACAACTTGCCATCATACACAACACACAACGGAATAATAACAACATACATCTAAACTCTTCCAGCTCGTCTCTTCACATCTTCAAATGCCCTGAACATGAAAAGCTCGGTCTAACCCAAGCATTCCAAACGCCGGATCAGTCTTGTGAACCAGAGTGAGAAACCCACTAAGTTTATAATCAACATCCAACTTGATTTTAAAGTAACAAATCTTTTCTGAAGGAAAAGGATAATCGTAAGACCGATCCACACATAAACACGGATGGTTATTACCTTACGATAACCCAAAACATTTTTGAAATCATATCTTATCTGATATTATAATAATGTCTAATACAAATAAATATCAATCTAGCGGAACTCTTGCATCTCATACTCCACATACGTAATATACAATCAAAATCGCGGGCGCTTATTATAGAATGAATTCCGACTATGACAAGGTATGGAACCACCTGCCGATAGTGTATCTATAGAGGGGAATACACTGGGTTCAACAAGAAAATCTTACAACCCAGCCAACACATTTCACTTGAGTGTATCGAATGTATATCACCAACAGTTGGGATCATCAACCATTTTCCGAAAGGAACAGCATCGAATAGAATAAAGAAGGAAATGAAATTTCTCTAGATAGGTGATAATACACCCTAATTGGGAGTGAATCACTTAGACATGCTGCCTTTCTGTCATTTCCCAGTAATGAGGGTTGAGGTTTGAGTTCACCTTTTTAAGATAGCACACCACCATTCACTTTGAATGCCACACCGTCAGATTCATCAAATTACTAATTGATGTCCACAAATATAATCTGGGTGTAAAAGAAGTGCCCTTTTTCGCCACTAACTTGGTATGTTTATAAAAATCAACGTACATGAATTTTAGGAAATACTCTGTAAAACATCAGTCAATACATGTTTTCCTGGGACTGGACAAACTGAAGGCACCCTCCTACTGCATCCATGTATTACCCTATGGATTGGTAGCGAGTCGTCCTTGCAATCCATAAAATTCAACCACGACCAAATTACCATCAAAAACCCTCTAGTTGCAAATCAGAGAAATTTATCAAGTAGCCCTTCCGCTTATGAAGATCCGCGGTCTTCAATTGCTCCATCTTCAATCGTTGTATTCGACAATTTCATATTTGCTGGTTTGGAATGGTTTTCGAATATAAATTTGATCTCGGCCTTTCCGTACCAACAATCGTATAGGTCAGATTTGATAGTCGATTATTTAACTATCAAATAAAAAACCATTCAATCATGAAAATAAAAATGAGTTCAAGTGGTTTAGCAATCAACATCACTCGACCTTATTAATTAAAAACTAATTAAACTCCTCAACCTTTCAATATTTTAAAACACAACATTTCCTTATTATTATATTATAAAAGTATTTTCAAAACCTTTTTAAATGCATTAGAATTAAATCATATATATATATATATATATACACTAACTTTTTTTTCAACCTTTTTACGTAAACATTGTCACGAAATCTCTTTGGTTTTAATTCCTGAAAACAATAACTAACACTTCCCCTTTTTATAAACTTATTCAAACACACCTCGTAAAGTTCTTAAATCTCGAAAATATCGTTATATTCTCAAAATCTCTTTATATTCCCGTTACTTCAAAATTCATTAGTCCCTAACCGAAAATTAGTAAGCAAAGAACTCCTTAAATATCAACCTCCAAGGTCGAAACCAACATTAGATCGATAATCAAAAAGTTGTCCGACTCAACTAATCTTCGGTCAGTTACTAATTTCCTTAACTCCTTTTAAATCTGCAAAATGTTTTCTTTTAAATCATTTTCCTCTTTGAAAATATCGTTTCAATTCCCTTTACTTCACTTAATCTCATTATTTAGTAACATCAACTTAAAATCAACGTTTAGCCTCGTACCCTTTTATAAACCTTATTTATAAAACTCGTGTTTAATATAAAGTGAAAATTAGGCTCACATCCCTATTTTCAAACTTAATTAAAGCCACGTCCCCCCTAACTTTACATGCATTTCCGGTTCCTAAAATGAAGGTGCCGCCCAAAAATTTTGGTCCCCTCCGCCTCCTGCTGCTCCCCCTTCGCCTTTTCTCATTTCTGACCAGAAAAAAATGCGCCAGCCACTAAAAAAAAATTCCTCAAATCTGGAAATAATCCCAGGAGTCCACGCAAATTGAAAAAAAAAGTTGCATACTTCTGTGCAACTATTGCCTATAGTAGCATACATATATTCATATTGTGTATTTATGTTGAAAATCTGGACCAATATATGCATACATGTATGCAACTATTAGCAAATAACTGCATACATTTATGCATACAAAGTTGAACTGAGATTCACGTGTAACGAAAAGTTGTATACATGAATGCAACTATTCTGTATATATGCATGCATGTGTGCAACATTTTTAAAAGGGACAAAGGCTTGCGAATATACGCATGAATGCATGCATTTATTCTGTACAAGAGCATAAATGTGTGCAACAATGTCTGAAAATGGTAAATGATTGAAAAAACATGTCAAATTTGTATATATGCATAAAAGGATGCATGTAATGCAGTTTAGCTGCATACATGTATGCATTTATACTGCAGTTTGGGCGCAACACTGAAATATTAGCATGAATGTGTGCAACTATATACAAACAGGTGCATCTTTTGATGCAAAAACCTGCTATTTCGCTGATTTTGTGTTTTTTTGGATTTTGAGGTGGTTTTTGATTGTTTTTCCACCTGATTTTTTTGGCATGAACGTGTTATATTTAATAATGAATTTACGTGATTTTTTTATATATTTTTATAATTTTTTATATGTTTTTGAAAAATAGGGACCTAATTTACAATAAGTTCAGGACCGGATGTGAGCCTAATTTTGAAACTTAATAGGGACCTGTGACAAACAGACCCTAATATAAAACCCTTCTTATCTCGATCTCTTCTTGCTTAACTCAGATATTACGTAAACATCTATTTTAAGCTATCATATTCGCTAAAAATCTCTTTTATAACTTTGTTATGAAAGCTTGGATTCAATATAAAACTCATTCATAATCTCTTTTCAAAACTTAACTATATTCCATTCCAAAACCGTTTGCTTACTTAAATAGATTTTATTTAAGAAGCGCTCACTTAAGTTATTAATTAAGTTAACAATTTACTTCCTCACTTATTAAAATAAACATTAAATTTCTTTTTAAATTCTCGTTAATAATTAATCAAATATTCGTTAAATCATTTCATTAGATTATTAACAACATAATTTAATAATCAATCCTAGTTAAAACTATTGACTTTGTCAACTCAAAACACGATTATTTCGTTAGCTAATACCAATCAGTTCTTTCTTTAAATAAATTAATAATATAATTAAATTCAATAATTCCATTTAATCGTTTCGTAAAATAATTAATCAAACTCTTAACCGCTACATTAATTTCAGCTCATTTGCTTATATAACATTAGCATTTGCTTAATAAAATCATTTAATAATCTCTTACAAACTTAAATAATAAATGTTAATTTCCTCTTAATAAACTTCCATTCAAAATAACAGATTTAAAAATCCATCTTTAGTTAAAAAAATAACTTTTATACTTCATTTGTGTCGATTCACCTAATGATGAATCAATATTTATAAAAACGATTTGTTTATAGGGCATATACTACCAATTACTCAACCAATATTGCCCATTGGTTAAAACAAAACAAACGTTAAGTTTTTAGTCAACGATCAACAACTAAATCAATCATCCAATCAGAATAGTTCATATAATGATAATATGAAAATAAATAACATTTAATATGTTTGAGAAATCCAGTTGGATCCCTCCAACCTATTTTTCCTTGCATCCAAATAGGTTACCTCAAACAACATCATTCAATTCTATATACAGATATAATTTCTAACAATCAACCAATACAGTGATTTAAACATCCAATTATAAATTTTATATGTTTATATTTTTATAAACATGACCAACAAGGTAAGTTACCTCAATCGGTTACAATCGTTAGAAACAATGATTGAATTAAATTAACTTAAATGAATATTTAATTTAATCAATTTAGTCAATATAGAATAATATGTGCAGTAATCATCCAACAACAAACAACCATAGCGCACAAATATTAAACCTGACTTATATAAAATATAAGTGGGATAAAACTGAGTGAGTTGTACTCACCTTGATTTTATTCACCGCTGAGACAATTCATTTTAATTAAATTAAACCATCAATTAATTTAATTAAAAATCCCTGTAGCTGCCAACTCTGACCAAACCAATCTCATCGTGTCCTCTACGCCCATACGGTTCCATCGTCTCTTGTTCCATTCAATTCTGGTACTGTATTACAACATTACAAGTTTAATAAATTGTACATTATTTAAAATAATATCTCAAATACCTTAATAATATTATTATTAACTAAATCCTACTTATGTTAATTAAAACCGAACTAGGCATGAATAAAACCTGTTAGACATATTCAATACTCTCAGCCACGATATACACACACACGCACAAACACACACCCACACACACACACACACGCACAAACACACACCCACACACACACACACACACACACACACACACATATACACTTACATGCTTACTTAAGGTTATTCATTTAACCATTGTTAGGCACAACATAAACTATGTTTTAATTAGGAACATTAGAAATAGGAAGGTTGCATTAAAAACATTATTAGGCACAACTTAATTGCGATTAGGCAAAATAAAAAAGGTTAGGCAAAAATAAACGAGGTTAGGCACATTAAAATTTATTATTTATCAGGCAGATATAAATTATCTTCTATCTATAGCATACATTTCTCGAACCCACTCTTCACCACTCCTTCTTACCGCTGCTCCTCCACTTCCCCACGCCGACAGCACCTATCACCAGAGCCGACCCCAGGCTTCGCTCACCTCCCCTCGTCTGCCCTGAGCCTTCACTCGAACCTTTCTTCTTCTTCTTTTTCTGTCTTTACATTTTACAGAACCTCCCTCCTACTTGAAAACTTACCCAATGCTGGTGTGCTTCGAGCTTCAGAACCCACTCGAGTTTGATGAAAAAGGGGAACCAACATGATGCTATTACGAAAGGGAAAGCATGCATTTGGTTTTAGGATATCTTTAGTGAAAGGTAGATCTCATTTATTTATTATTATTTTGAAATCGCGCATCTACTGTTTCATTTTAGCACAAGAACCCACGTACGAAATCTTTAACTCACCCAGCTATTTCAAGTTACACTATATCTTCAGCTGCCATATATATTCCGAACCCATCACCACCTTCATGCACGGCTTCTCCACCCATTTTCGACCATCATAATGTTACGCAGGTCCACCATCTTTGGCTACAAAGCACGCCATATCCTTCCACCTGGACACGATCAGACAGCAACAACCCGAAAATATGGAACCAATTTAAAATTAATTTTTAATTGATTTTAATAGAAACTAAATATATTTATTGATTTATTTTGAGAATTAAAGGTTTAAAATTTATTTAAATCGAAGTTATTTTAAATCGTAGTTTAAATGTATAAATTTAAAATTTAATCAAAACGAACTCGAAATGGCATAGTAGTTTGAAATTTTGGTTTTGAACTTTAAATGATTACACAAAATTCATTATAAATCAGAATTTAATGAACCAATAAACATTAGGATCTATTTAACTATATGTTTCTAATGAACGTGTAATTTTTATATTTTATATTATAAATTGTAAGTTATGTCTAGATTAAAATTTCAAATAGTCGCTATAGAATTTATTAATATTATTTAAGCCCTTAAAAATATCAATTTTGCAAATGACCTCCGCTTTCGACGAAACCAATTTTGTTGGATTCGGAATATTAAATTATTGCTAGATTTCAGATTTCGTGATTTTTGGAGTCGATATGTGGCCGTGTGCAATTTAAATGTAAAACAGTCAATATTTTGACTTTAAAAATACGCTGTTGGAGCAAACGGACTCGAAATTTGACGAAACAAGTTTCGTTGGGTCCGTAATGTTGAAATATAGCCACAGGTCAATTTCCATCGAAGATGGGATTCGTATGTGATTATATGAATTTATAAACAACAATTGAAGATAAAGATCTAATAAAATAAATACTATAATTAAATATAAAAAATTTGAAAACCCATCCTATATAATATCCCAAGCCTTCCTCTAACCCTCGTTTCCTTCGTTTGATAGTCAACGATCATATGCTGCCAATTATTCCTTCCTAAACTTAAATCGATCATTTCAAAAATCAGTATCAAATTGTAGAAAAATTTGAAAATCTAAAAACAAATAGATTTGAATTCCTGGCAACTTACTCTTCACACTAATACCAATTTGGATGTGTTTGAACAACATTTTCTTGCGGCCTGTTTCTACAGCGTGTGTATTAAAGCTTAGGGTTGGGAATATTTGGAGATTTAATCATCTATTCATCTCATTGATATTTTACATGGATTTGTGGGAACAAATGGGATTTGCGTTCATTTTTTTTGGTGAATGGTGGATTTTGATGACGATACGTGGTAGGGGATGGCCGAAGTCGAACTTAGGATTCCGCGTGCGAGTTAGAAAAATTAGATATGGTTACGAAGAGGAGATGTAGAGATGAATTATGGTGATTTTTGTTTGAATTTTAGAAGCTTGTAGAGGGAGAGAGTTGAGGTTGAAGTCAGCAAAAATGGGGCGTTTTGGTTCTCTGTATATCGCCTGGAAGTGGAAGAAACAACGAGGAGCGAATTTATAATGGTCATTAAGTTTATTTAATGTATAACTAATTATAAGTTAATAACATTGTATTGTTTACAAACTAGAAAAATTAATATCTTTCCTCACATTATCCAAATTCAATGGAAAAGGATCGTTGGAACCGTATCGATGAGAGCTTCACAATGAAACTGATTTGGAGAGACTTGGAGCTCGTCTCAATTTTGGGCAAAATAAATGTTTGATTTAGCTATCGAAAATAATCGTTTAATAACGATTTCGAAACTGATCAATGTGAGAACTCTCTCACTTAAATTATTTGTACAACTATTTATTTTTATAATTGAATATTTATTTATTATCTGTGATTGCAATATTTGTTTGGTGATTGATGGTTTTTTATAGTTTTATTGCCATTATTATTAAACTGAGAAAATTTACATGGATTGTGATGTAAACCCCACACGGGTATTGGGACGATAAATTTAACACATCGCCCAAGTATACAAATAATAATATTTGTTTGAAAACCCCGCACGGGTCTGGGGATGATAATTAATTCACATCTCCCATGGATTTAATTGTATGTCAACCGATTGATTGACAGACTGTTATAAGCGTTATTTAATCATTTAATGCTTATACAGTTGTAAATTGCACTCTGGATGTGGGTTGAATGTTTAATAGTTGTTTATCACTATTTTTGAATACATGAGATGTATGGAATCAATATAAATAAAATTATATGGTAATTGATTGAGTTTGAATCCAATTCAGGAATAACGAATATTTTAAAATAATATTCAGTTAAGAATCAAAAATATGATTTTGATATCCGATTTTAGATGGACATGAAAATATTGAAATATTCATAATTGGAATATGAAGCCAAGTTAAGTAGATATACGCCATTTTAAACTCAAACAAAATTCTTCTGTCGATTTTAGTTATTCTATATCGAAAAGATTTGATTTCAAAATCTAATATTTTGAAAATATTATCATTTTAATATTATAATGATATGGAATATTCAATTTTGATTAAAAATTGAAATGGAAATTGGAATTGTTATAAAATGAATTTATAAATGATTTATAAATTATGTTTTAAAAGGAAATCGATGAAATATTATATATATATATATATTTAAATGGCCTGAATAGAACGTGACGTGCATCGACCATTCGCGAATTTTGACCATTGACTTTGAATTGACGTAACAGGACATTTGACCGTCGGGTTCTCCTGAAACCGGAACTGTTGGCTTCGTATCGAAAGAGCTTTCGAATGAGTATAAGAGATTTGAAATCTAACGGTTATATTTTAAGATATGTCCAAATTAGTTTTGGAAAAGGTCGTTATGGGTGCAGTTCGGTGGCTGATATTGGAAACCGACTGTAAGGGCCTTAATAAAATTACTAAAATATGGAAAAAATTATGTAAAATTATAATACATTATTTGGAAAGATTTTGGAATAAATATTTCATGTTTTTAAGAGATAAAAGATATTTTTATCTAAATAAACTAGTTAACAACTGGAGTGATAATCTAATGTTTTCAAATTAATCAATTGGATTTGTAAATGGTTTTGAAATAACCAGAGTTTTCCAACGAACAAATTGGGGTGGATTTGAATGGAAATAATCTTCGGAATATTTCGATATTGGATTTTGTGATTATACAGATATTGTGGAGGAATTTGGAAGATATAGATATTGTTATTCCCAATACGATATTTGTTGGTTTCAGAATTTGATATTGAATATAAGCCGATATGATTTCTACTTAGAGCCTTGTATTTGATATTAAATTAGATTTTGGGTTTGTCGTGAATGGTGTCTTCAATAACACTATTCTTAAACCCGGTTGAGTAAAGTCTTTTAATTAAGATTAATGAGATTCTCCAATTCATAAATATAATTGGAATTAAATGGTAGCTGATTTTGGGTTCGTTTGTGAACGATGTTTTAAATGACATTATTTCTTAAACCCAATTAACAGTAAAGTTAAGATTTGGAAATTATAAATCTTTTAATTAAGATTTAATGGAATTTTTCCAAAGTAAAGTTTTCCAATTTAATATATATTAAATTGGAATTGAATGGAATTCGATTTAATAATCAAAATGAATTTTTGTAAAGGAAGACCATTACTATTTATGGAATTTAAAAGGCTTTGCCGCTATTCCACTTATAGTATTAGTCTGATACGAAAATTTATATCGATTATATACTGTTATGATTCCTATGAAGATTCCATTTTGATGGAAGATGATTTTGGGTTTGTCATAAGCGGTGTTTTAAACGACATTAATTCTTTAACCCAGTTAAAGACTGGATTAATCTCCTAAGTGAATAAATCATTAAGTAATGATTTTTGAAATTAAAACTAAATGGAGTTTTAATGAATCTTCAATTAGATTGAAATGTAAATAAGGTAATTAAATTTACCGAATTCAAGAAATGTTTGAGAATGGAGTACCACCAGTTTTACTCCATGCGATAGTTAAATCTTTAATTAGATTTGAATGCTAAATGGTAATTAAATTTACTGATAACACAATGGGTGTTAGAAATAGAGTACTTGTAACGACCCAGAAAATCGGAACCAATTTAAAAATTTTAAATTAGCTAAAATAATGGATTTTAAATATTTAAAATAAATATTTTAAATAATAGAGATGAAAAGTGAGTTGAATCGATAATTGAAATCGAATATAATTAATTCTAATTATACACAAGGCCTGAAATGGCGCTGTAGTTTCAAAAATTGAATTCAAACTTTGTCAGACTGTACCGGGTGCAAAACAAAACGGATTTGAGTGAAACCAAAAATATTTAAATCTATTAGTGAATACCTTTCTAACGAATCTGAAAAATCGAATTTTCATAGCGGAAAGCAAAAGTTATGGCCAAATGAATTTTCAGAAAGGTCGCTATGGAATTCATATAGCCCGTGAAATTGGCCATTTTGCATACGACCTCGGAATTCGACGAAACCACTTTTGTTGGATCCGGGATGTGAAGTTATTGCTAGGTTTCAAATTTCATAATTTTTGAAGCTAGTATGTGAGCGTGGCAAAAGAAAACGTGTTTTGGTCAATTATAGTTAAATTGGATCGACCAGAAATGGGCCTTTTTGCAAACGGTCTCAGAATTCGATGAAACTAGTTTTGTTGGGACCGTATCGTCAAAACATAGCCAGATTTATTTTTCTGAAATTTTTCGAATCAGTTTGTGGCCCTGGCAAATTGAAATGTACGTTCAAATCGAATATTGAATGTTATATATTTTAAAGTGAATGAAAACTGACTGAAACAGTCGAATGGGCCTACGAAACATATCCCATTGTGTTCGTAATGGGGGTAAAACGCTAGGGACAACAGTCGTTGGGTTTGATTTCGAGTTCGTGTGTGGAAGGGGTATTTTTGGAAATTTAAGAATTAAATAAATAATAAAAAGGGGCCAATCACGTTGAGACAAATCACTCTCTCTCCCCGTAAAAGCTCCAGGCGAAGGCGGAAACCCTTCAAAACTTCTCTCGTCGATTTCTCCTCATCCACTCAATGAAATCACGTGATTCTTGAGTCATTTTGAAGATCTAATCCTCCTCTACATATCCATATAAGGTTTGGATTTTATCGTTCAGTATTTAGAGAGTTACGAGCCTGGAAAGACGTTGACTTTGAGGCGCCGCTGCCACCTCATCTCGCCGGCGAGTTCGTCGCGGTCACCACCCCAGGCGCGGATTTCGGAGCTGCTTCACTTGGTGTGCTCCGATCGTCACCTAGCGCAACGGATTTAGCGCAAATGATAAACCTAGTTTTGAAAGTTCAAACGAGGTAACGGCTTATATATTCTGAACTGATTTTAACACCATTAAAGTGTCGCAAAGTTTGATTTCACGAGAAAAACCATATCTTTTTCGTTTCATGTCGAAATCCAGTGAAACAAGAGACGCTGGGACCGTGAGGACGTCTTCTACATTTTAGAAGAGACCGCATATTTTTCTGAGCCTTCTGCAATTTTTGGTGGAGTGGAACCCAATGTGAGATTTCTAATTTATAAACGATATGGAAAACGACGATGTATAAATTAAATAGTCGATGTATGAGTTATATAAGCGTTGTACACCTCTTGTATAAGCGTTGTATAAGTTGTACGTTCGATGTATAAGTTGTATATGCATTGTAAAATTTATATATGTGTTGAAATAGAAGTGAATTGCTATATATAAATATATATATATACGCCCCTCGTCCACAAACCATGAACGACATTTATTAGTTGTGATTGGTGTGAAAATTGATTGATAGCGAATGGTTGATTGGAATTGTTTGTGGTTGATATTGATTGATTGTGGTTGAAAATACCCATTTGTGGTTGAGAAATATTTGGTTGAAACCACATAGGATTAGTTTGTGGAAATGAAATAAATATACATGCCGCCTGCGTGCGAACTAGATGCATGATCCCCATTGTCAAAAACCGCGAGGTTTTAAGGTAGAGCGAGGAGTCGTACTAGGGACAGTCCCGGTTTTAACTACCCTGCCGTTATGCTGCCGAAATTTTCAATAATATTCATGTGTTAGAATTATTTTCATGTGTTGAAACTATATTCATGTGTTGAATAGAAATTCATGTGTTGAAACTATATTCATGTGTTGAATAGAAATTCATGTGTTGAAACTATATTCATGTGTTGAAAAATAATCGTGTTTTGAAATAAATTGTTTTATAATAAAAGTCATATTTTCATCATCTATATGAACTATATAAAATAGTCGTGTTTTGAAATAAATTGTTTTACAATTAAAATCTCATTTTTATTATATACATGAATTGTTGAAAATAGTGAAGTGTTGGAATAAATGTCTGTTAGATAAAAATATCATTTTTATCGATAGTGAGAAGTGAAAATGGTTTTGAAATCGAAGAATGAAATATATAGAAATATATATAATTATAATATATCGAATAATGAAGCTGCAGTTCGTATTTTGAAACCGTGATTTCAAACGATTAGTGCGGGAGATCCGACCATCGGATTTTCCTGAAACCACAACCGTTGGGTTCGCCTTGAAAATATCTTTCCAACGGCACCAACTTTGTAAAGATCCAACGGTTGGATTGTCTGGAATGTTTAATTCAAATCTGAAGAAAAACAGCGCCAGAATCGATTATATATATATATATATGTATATATATAATTAAATTAAATCGAATAATGACACTGCAGTTCGTATTTTGAAACCGTGATTTCAAACGATTAGTGCGGGAGATCCGACCGTCGGATTTTCCCAAAACTGAGACCGTTGGATTCGTTTTGAAAAGACCTTTCTAATGAGATAAATTTTGAGAAGATCCAAAGGTTAGATTTTCAGATATGTGTAAATCAAATCTGGAGAAAAACAGCGCCACGGCCGCGTTATGGCCTGAAGCGTCGTTTTAATGAAATAACTATTTTTAAAATAAATAAAAATAGCGATAAATCGTGATAAGATATTATAAACGATATGGAATGGAAATAAACTGAATTTGCTCGATTTATTTGATATTTGATGGTTGAATGTGTTTGGTGTGTAAATTACATTAAAGAACAAAATTGGTGTTGTCGAATGATTTAACCATTGAAATAAATTGATTTGAAATTCTAAATATACGTGAGTTATTTGAAAAGGCCGAGTTAATTCTCATTTCAAATGATTGACCGACGATTGAAGGTCAAAGCTATGAAGACGGTGCAAGACCGATAATCTTCACGTCGAATGGAGGGGTGCTACTGATGCTCATGATAGGAGTAGCTACCTTGACGGGGTTGAAGTAGTAGCCACCCGGACGTACATGTTGATTGTACGGATATGCGAGGTATTGAGTGCCTCCGGTTTCGTTCAGACCCAGAACGGACGTGTAAATGGACTGTGTGTCTGACATTGGATTTGTTCTGTGCTGATTGATCTCTATTAAATATATATCTGTTTGGCGACGGAGAATTTATTCTCTTGCTTAACGCCCTTCTCTGAGACGTACGAGCCCAGAGGTTAATATCGATAGAAATCAGTCGCACGGAGTGAATTGCCTGTGTGGCACGCCTAAGTGAGAGATGATCAAGGCTTCTGTTGAAAAGCAAAGCCTTGTGGTTGATGATCAAAGCACAGCCTGTGTGGCATAGCTTTGTGTATAACGCGAATTCGCGAGCCTCACACCCCGGGATGGACCAGAAACGGGAGAAGGATCCAGGGAGGACATGCGTTTCTTTCTAGCTAGGGTGGTGTCAGTGACCTACCAGCCCTGACATTTATATACTTTTCACCTGTGTGGTTGTTGCTGTTGCGAGGCGCCTCGGATATATCGGTCGATCCGGGACCGATGGAGTCATTGGGCTCATTAACGCCCCAAAGGGCGGAGAAACGCAGTGTTCAGGCATTTTAATCCACATCGGTGGACCGGCCCTGTGGCTCCTAAGGGTCACTCGAGCTCTAATCCTGAGACACGGGCTAGAGCGTCTCGAATTCGGTGAGGACTATCTTTTGCCTCGATTCATGACGGAAATCCAATTTCCAAATACGACATCGTGCGGTTTTGATTGTGTATATACATACGGCGACATGATATATGGTACTCATGCCGTCTATGATTGATAGTTATGATTGAAATTGTTTTTGAAACATATATACACTAGCAATAATATCAAATGATTTGTTTTGCTCGTATCAAGCATATTTTGGCCATTATAAGGTAAAACTCTATCCTCTGGTGTGTGTTGCATTGTGTGATGGGAACTGAGTCTTATAATGGCTTCATTTTTATAAAAAGCATTGCGATGTTTAAAAGAATTATTTGTTTTAAAGCACTGGCAATCCAATGGAGTGAACCCGTTCCACGAAAGTGGCGTGGTCCGGTGATTAGCCATATTTGAAAATGTGTTAAGTAGATTTCTCATACCAGTCCCATGACTGACTCGTAGTTTGTTTCACTTGCAAACTCGGGTGCCCCTATTTCTACACGGGCAGCCTTGTATCCAGGTTTTAGCAGGCTCTTCCTGGATAGCTGGAGCTGAAGATGGATTCTATCATTTATCTCTTTTTATGCTGTTCAGCTCCTATTCTACATATTATGTTTTCTTTTCCGCAGTAGACATTTATGTATAGCTGAACGGTATTTTTGTACTAAGTATGATCCTATATACTGTGTAACTCTGATGATTATATTTATCCAGTGTAATTTATTGTACATTATCTGGTGTATTTATTTATTTCTGTTCTGCTGTTATCTGTTTATGTGTTATATTCCAAAGATTACCCTTGAACCGTCTCTTCGGGAATGGGGTCGCCACAAACGTGGTATCAGAGCTTTGGTTAAGCCTGGAATATAACATATGAACGAACTCGTCAGAAATAGAACCAGTAGTGTTCTAGAACGAGTAACTCATTACAGATAGGATCAGTAATATCCTAGTATGAGTATAACAGGATGAAATACACTTCGATAGACACATTTAAATACGAGTATATGTCTCTATGTTTCAAAATCACTTTTTCTGTTGGCCTAACACTTTGTCTGCTATTTGCAGACATAAAAATGAGTGGCAGAAGTAGAAGAAATAATCCTATGGTTCCACGAATTAATGAGCCAGTTGTACTCCCTCAGCCAGGATCGGATATAGAAGCTCTATTTAAAAGATATCGAAATATGGGAGGAGTACCTTTCACAGGCAATGAATCTATTATTCAAACTCAGGCTTAGATGAGTTCTGCTGAAAGAATTTTTGAAAGTTTCCAACTGAGAGATGACCAAAAAAGATTAGTGGCATCTTGGGCACTCAAAGAAGAAGCTTTAATCTGGTGGGAAACAATCATTAAAGATAATCCAGAAGGTGATATCACCTGGGGTATGTTCAAACAACTTTTCAATAAAAAAATTATTCCTCCAGAAGTAACTGAGCGGTTATGTGATGAATTCTACTATTTGATACAAGGAGATATGAATATCCCAGAATATCATAAGAAATTCAATGAACTTTCTCAATTCGCCCCTCATCTAATACGAGATCCAAAGAGGAAGAATCTGAGATTTATTAATGATCTTCAGAGGAAATACCAGAATAGTGTGATGGGCCATGTGAAGCTTCCTTTTTCTGAAATGATATACATGGCTTATCAATATGAAGATCTTGATAGGCGAGGCCTTCTTGTCGATGAAGAGGAAGTTAGTACTAGCAGAAAAAGGAGATCTGAAACTGATAGCCCAGAGACAGGTACACAACCTGAGGCCAGTACGACGTCTGGGGCCAGAAAGAAACCTATAGTCAATCGAAAGAAGGCTAAATCTGAGAAGGTGCTAGTAACAACTGCCACCTGCTCTAACTGTAATCGGAAAGGGCATTTGGCGATAAACTGTGGACCCTTAAGGAAGAGATTAAAGGGGGGACTTCAATCCAAGAAGGGATTTCAAGAAAACCGAAAATGCAGTCAATGCCATCAGGCTGGTCATCTTTCCAAGGCTTGCCAGTTATCGATGAAACCTGAAATAGAAAAAGTAAATGAAGTAGCAGAAGTTCCTGCATCCTCGTCTAGTCAAGAAAGGTCAGACGTTTTAGAAGGCACGCTTACTGTCAAGAACGTTCCGGTTAAAGTACTGTTTGACACAGGCGCGTCGAGAAGCTTTATTGCAAAGGATGCGGTTAAGAAATTAGATTTGAAATTGAAAAAGCTCAAAGAACCCATCACTGTCCAGAATCCGGTTAGGGGTTCCCTCAATCTTAGTTGGATTTGTGGGGTACCTGTTTCCTTTTCTCATTATCAGTTTCCTTGTATCTCGATCGTCATGGATTTTACCGAATTCGATCTTATCTTAGGATTGGATTGGTTGACCAAATACGAAGCTGAGGTTAAATGTGCAGAAAGGGTCGTCAAGGTTAAAACAAAGCTCACCAATATTGTAATTCCCTATGTAGGCCCGAATTCTGATAGAAAGGACTTCTGGGCAGCATTAGATATTTCGTCCGCTCTAATAGAACCTGTTCCTGTCGTTACAGAGAATATCCCCGTCGACATAGAAAATATCCCCGTTGTCAAGAACTATGCGGATGTGTTCGAAGAAGTTGTTAGCTTACCGCCACAAAGAGAAATTGATTTTAAAATCTCTTTAGTCCCGAATGCAAGGCCAGTGGTTCACGCAATTCGAAGGATGACCTTGAAGGAGAAAGAAGAGTTGGACAATCAAACTAGACAGCTAGTATGGAAAGGTCTAATCAGGCCTAGTTTTTCTGATTGGGGAGCAGCAGTGGTATTTGTTCCGAAGTCCGACGGTACTCTCAGACTGTGTGTGGATTATCGCGACTTGAATAAGCAGACATTGAAAAACAAATATCCATTGCCGCGGATTGATGATTTATTGGACCGATTGAATGGAGCACAAGTGTTTTCACGAATGGACCTAGCTACAGGTTTCCATCAACTTCGTATTGCTGAAGAGTGTGTTCCTTTGACAGCATTCAGAGGTCCGGACTTATTCTATGAGTGGTTAGTAATGTCGTTCGGCTTATGTAATGCTCCGGCCTATTTCGTCGATCTAATGAACAGAGTATTCAGAGGAGTGTTGAATAAATTTGTTCTAGTTTTCATTGATGATATCCTGATCTTCTCTAAGACAAAATGCGAGCACGAAAAACATTTGGAACAAGTGCTAGAAATTCTGAGAAGAAATGTTTTAAAAGCAAAGTTTTCCAAATGTATATTCTGGCAGGAAGAAGTTAAATTTCTTGGCCACGTCATGTCAAAGCAAGGAATTTCAGTGGATCCCAGTAAAATCACGGCTATTTAGAATTGGAAACAGCCTCGTACACCCACATAAGTCAGAAGTTTTCTCGGGTTGCCCAGTTATTATCGGAAATTCATTAGGGATTTTGCGAAGACATCCAGTTCCTTAACGAAATTAACTAAGAAACATTCGAGATTCAATTGGACTTCGGTATGTGAGGAAGCTTTCCAGGAGCTGAAATTAAAACTGACAACCGCTCCAGTGTTAACAATGATAGATGGCAATGAGGACTTGAAAGTCTGGACTGACACATCTAGAGAAGGCCTTGGCGCGGTGTTAATGCAAAGAGGTCAAGTGATTGCTTATGCTAGCCGTCAGCTGAAACCGCATGAGAAGAATTATATGACTCATGATCTTGAGTTGTTAGCCATCGTCTTTGCTTTGAACATCTGGAGGCACTATCTTTTGGGTGAGAAATTCGAACTGTATACTGACAGCAGTCATTGAAGTATCTATTCACCCAGAAGGACTTGAATCTAAGACAACAGCGTTGGCTAGAATTTCTTGCGGCGTACGATTTTGAGATTTTGTACACTCCAGGGAAAGCCAATGTTGTGGCTGATGCGCTGAGTAGAAAGAATGTAATAATCGCCAGTTTTATCATTATGACGTCGTTGATTGATAAAATATCTGCGCTTCAGAAGGATGATCACTTCATTCAAAGAATCAAAGAAAGAATACAGAAAGGCGAGACCTTGAGTTTTCAAATAGATGACGAGGGAATCCTAAGGTTGAAAGGTCGAATATGTGTGCCAAACATTGCAGAACTTCGAAGAGAAGTATTGGATGAATGTCACAAAGCCAAGCTTAGTATCCATCCGGGGGTGAGCAAGATGTATAATGATATCAAACGCACTTTCTGGTGGAGATCTATGAAACGAGACAACTCCTTATATGTTAGCCGATGTACTACTTGTCAGCAAATCAAAAGCGATCAGCAAAAGCTGGCTGGATTGTTGCAACCTTTAGAAGTGCTGGGGGGAAAATGGGAACAGATTTCTATGGATTTCATCGATGGTTTGCCCAGGACCAGAAAAGTAAATGACAGTATTTGGGTGATCGTAGATCGTTTTACGAAGACCGCCCATTTCATACCTGTCAAATCGAATAGAACTGCTCAAAGTCTGGCGCAAGTTTATTTCAAAGAAATTGTTAGACTGCACGGAGTTCCCATGAGCATCGTTAGTGATCGTGACCCGATTTTTGCCAGTAAATTCTGGGAAGCATTCCAAGCAGAATTGGGAACGAAACTGAACTTGAGCACCGCATATCATCCTCAGACTGATGGTCAGACTAAGAGGGTGAATCGTATTCTTGAAGATTTATTGCGGACTTGTATTCTTGATTTTGGCGGATCATGGGAAGACCATTTACATTTGGCTGAATTCTCATATAACAATAGTTACTAAGCGAGCCTGAAAATGTCACCATTTGAAGCATTGTATGGTAGACCGTGCCGATCTCCTGCTTGTTGGGTGGAGCCAGGCAATAGACTTGTATTGGGCCCAGATATGATTCGCGATGCTGCAGATAAAGTCGACTTTGTTAAGAAACGATTACTCGCCGCTCAAAGCCGACAGAAAAGCTGTGCGGATAAGCGAAGAAGAGATATATCATTTGCTGTTGGCGACTATATTTATTTGAAAGTATCTCCGATGAGAGGAGTTATCCGGTTTGGTAAAACGGGGAAATTGGCACCCAAATTCATTGGTCCATTTCCTATTCTTGAATGGATTGGAACTCTCGCATATAGGGTTCAATTGCCTAATTGGTTGCCTGGAGTGCATGATGTATTTCACGTATCTCAACTTCGAAAGCACGTTCATGATCCAGACTTGATCGTGGAAGAAGCAGCGCAACAGGATATAGAAATCACTCCAGAATTGGCAGTTAGAAGAGAGCCGCTAAAGAAAATTGGCAAAGAAACCAAGGAGCTGAGGAACAAAAAGGTTCACTTAGTCAAAGTGCAATGGAGTGGAGATCCACGAGATTGTACTTGGGAAACAGAGGAGAGCATTCAAAAAGCCTATCCTAGGTGTCGAGTGGATATCTCTGATTGACTCCGGTGCAAGGTACATTTACCATACTTTGCATTACTATTTAATTCTCTACTTTGTTGTTATTTTCTTTCCATGGATGTGCACTTTTACTTCTGTAGTTTGATTAATTTAAAAAGAGAGTATGAATTAATTTGTCTGATTTTGAAAAGTTAAAACAAATTGTTTTTTTGTTTGTGTTGTGGGATAGTAGATTTGATTAATTAAATTATTAAAACGATAGTTAATTTAATCAATAAGAAGATGAAAGGTAGAATTTATTCGATTAAACCACCCATTGAACTGATTTAAAAATAAATAGAAATATATACATGTGCATTATATATGTTTGAACAGGTAATTGGGTTGGCGGTTGAGTAAAGAAATTATTTTCGTGCCCGACAAATAGGTAAACCTTAATGAGTTGGATGTGAAATATTAGTATATCAACTCCTGTGAATGCCATTGGATGCGGAGTGCTGGTTATTCTGTGTGTAATTAATAAATGTCGCCATAGGATAGTAACAATTAATTTTGAACTACACTACAAGGCATACTTCTGGAAAATAGGCATACTTCATCATATACCATATAAGCATTTGGAGCTTGTGTGACGAGGTGGAAGATTTACCATACGAGCGAGAGGCTTGTATGGCGATGACTATATTTTACAGGTTGAACTGATGACTGATATGGACTATTTAAATTGTAACGATTAAATTGCCAGATTAATAAAAACCCCCACACGGGTCTGGAGTTGACAATAATCACGTCTCTCTAGTTATTAGATATGGCACATGGACTATTTATTTCCCACACGGGACGAGGTGACGAGGATTTATCCTCTGAAGCATTTAAAATACACACTCCCTCAGGCTTTGACAGGGTGACGAGAATTTATTCTCTGGAGTTATTATCAATACACGCTCCCCTGTAAACACCAGAATATATCACTATAAATATGTGTATGCTTATTAGAATTTATTGGGTACCTAATACGGCCCAATAAATTTCAAAACCTCTCCCCGTACAAAGGAGGTTATGGAGAAATTTTTCGAAAATTCCGGGTGTTAGCCAAATTTTTGAAGAATTTGAAAATTCTCAGAAACTGAAGAGTTAGGGAATGGAAGCCAGATTGAACGTAGAGTTGGTTAATCAAACCACTTTCGACTTTGTTCCTTTTCGGGGACGAAAAGTTTTAAGTGGGGGAGATTGTAACGACCCAGAAAATCGGAACCAATTTAAAAAATTTAAATTGGCTAAAAAAAATGGATTTTAAATATTTTAAATAAATATTTTAAATAATAGAGATGAAAAGTGAGTTGAATCGATAATTGAAATCGAATATAATTGATTCTAATTAAAAACAAGGCCTGAAATGGCACTGCAGTTTCAAAAATTGAATTCAAACTTTGTCGGACTGTACCGGGTGCAAAACAAAACGGATTTGAGTGAAACCAAAAATATTTAAATTTGTTAGTGAATACCTTTCTAACGAATCTGAAAAATCAAATTTTCATAGCGGAAAGCAAAAGTTATGGCCAAATGAATTTTCAGAAAGGTCGTTATGGAATTCATATAGCCCGTGAAATTGGCCATTTTGCGTACGAGCTCGGAATTCGACGAAACCACTTTTTTTGGATCCGGGATGTGAAGTTATTACTAGGTTTCAAATTTCATAATTTTTGAAGCTAGTATGCGAGCGTGGCAAAAGAAAACGTGTTTTGGTCAATTACAGTTAAATTGGATCGACCAGAAATGGGCCTTTTTGCAAACGGTCTCAGAATTCAATGAAACTAGTTTTGTTGGGACCGTATCGTCAAAACATAGCTAGATTTATTTTTCTGGAATTTTTCGAATCAGTTTGTGGCCTTGGCAAATTGAAATGTACGTTCAAATCGAATATTGAATATTATATATTTTAAAGTGAATGAAAACTGACTGAAACAGTCGAATGGACCTACGAAACATATTCCATTATGTTTTTAATGGGGGTAAAACGCTAGGGACGACAGTCGTTGGGTTTGATTTTGAGTTCGTGTGTGGAAGGGGTATTTTTGGAAATTTAAGAATTAAATAGATAATAAAAAGGGGGCCAATCACATTGAGACAAATCACTCTCTCTCTCCCCGTAAAATCTCCAGGCGAAGGCGGAAACCCTTCAAAACTTCTCTCTTCGATTTCTCCTCATCCACTCAATGAAATCACGTGATTCTTGAGTCATTTTGAAGATCTAATCCTCCTCTACATATCCATATAAGGTTTGGATTTTATCGTTCAGTATTTAGAGAGTCACGAGCCTGGAAAGACGTTGACTTCGAGGCGCCGCTGCCACCTCATCTCGCCGGCGAGTTCGTCGCGGTCACCACCCCAGGCGCGGATTTCGGAGCTGCATCACGTGGTGTGCTCCGATCGTCACCTAGCGCAACGGATTGAGCGCAAATCGTAAACCTAGTTTTGAAAGTTCAAACGAGGTAACGGCTTATATATTCTGAACTGATTTTAACACCATTAAAGTGTCGCAAAGTTTGATTTCACGAGAAAAATCATATCTTTTTCGTTTCTTGTCGAAATCCAGTGAAACAAGAGACGCTGGGACTGTGAGGACGTCTTCTACATTTTAGAAGAGACCGCATATTTTTCTGAGCCTTCTGCAATTTTTGGTGGAGTGGAACCCAATGTGAGATTTCTAATTTATAAACGATATGGAAAACGACGATGTATAAATTATATAGTCGATGTATGAGTTATATAAGCGTTGTACACCTCTTGTATAAGCGTTGTATAAGTTGTACGTTCGATGTATAAGTTTTATATGCATTGTAAAATTTATATATGTGTTGAAATAGAAGTGAATTGCTATATATAAATATATATATATATATACGCCCCTCGTCCACAAACCATGGACGACATTTATTAGTTGTGATTGGTGTGAAAATTGATTGATAGCGAATGGTTGATTGGAATTGTTTGTGGTTGATATTGATTGATTATGGTTGAAAAATACCCATTTGTGGTTGAGAAATATTTGGTTGAAACCACATAGGATTAGTTTGTGGAAATGAAATAAATATACATGCCGCCTGCGTGCGCACTAGATGCATGATCCCCATTGTCAAAAACCGCGAGGTTTTAAGGTAGAGCGAGGAGCCGTACTAGGGACGGTCCCGGTTTTAACTACCCTGCCGTTATGCTGCCGAAATTTTCAATAATATTCATGTGTTAGAATTATTTTCATGTGTTGAATAGAAATTCATGTGTTGAAACTATATTTATGTGTTGAATAGAAATTCATGTGTTGAAACTATATTCATGTGTTGAAAAATAATCGTGTTTTGAAATAAATTGTTTTATAATAAAAATCATATTTTCATCATCTATATGAACTATATAAAATAGTCGTGTTTTGAAATAAATTGTTTTACAATTAAAATCTCATTTTTATTATATACATGAATTGTTGAAAATAGTGAAGTGTTGGAATAAATGTCTGTTAGATAAAAATATCATTTTAATCGATAGTGAGAAGTGAAAATGGTTTTGAAATCGAAGAATGAAATATATAGAAATATATATAATTATAATATATCGAATAACGAAGCTGCAGTTCGTATTTTGAAACCGTGATTTCAAACGATTAGTGCGGGAGATCCGACCATCGGATTTTCCTGAAACCACAACCGTTGGGTTCGCCTTGAAAATATCTTTCCAACGGCACCAACTTTGTAAAGATCCAACGGTTGGATTGCCTGGAATGTTTAATTCAAATTTAAAGAAAAACAGCGCTAGAATCGATTATATTTATGTATATATATACATAATTAAATTAAATCGAATAACGACGCTGCAGTTCGTATTTTGAAACAATGATTTCAAACGATTAGTGCGGGAGATCTGACCGTCGGATTTTCCCGAAACTGAGACCGTTGGATTCGTTTTGAAAAGATCTTTCTAATGAGATAAATTTTGTGAAGATCCAATAGTTAGATTTTCATATATGTGTAAATCAAATCTGGAGAAAAACAGCGCCACGGCCGCGTTATGGCCTGAAGCGTCGTTTTAATGAAATAGCTATTTTTAAAATAAATAAAAATAGCGATAAATCGTGATAAGATATTATAAACGATATGGAATGGAAATAAACTGAATTTTCTCGATTTATTTGATATTTGATGGTTGAATGTGTTTGGTGTGGAAGTTACATTAAAGAACAAAATTGGTGTTGTCGAATGATTTAACCATTGAAATAAATTGATTTGAAATTCTAAATATACGTGAGTTATTTGAAAAGGCCGAGTTAATTCTCATTTCAAATGATTGACCGACGATTGAAGGTCGAAGCTATGAAGACGGTGCAAGACCGATAATCTTCACGTCGAATGGAGGGGTGCTACTGATGCTCATGATAGGAGTAGCTACCTTGACGGGGTTAAAGTAGTAGCCACCCGGACGTACATGTTGATTGTACGGATATGCGAGGTATTGAGTGCCTCCGGTTTCGTTCAGACCCAGAACGGACGTGTAAATGGACTGTGTGTCTGACATTGGATTCGTTAGTGCTGATTGATCTCTATTAAATATATATCTGTTTGGCGGCGGAAAATTTATTCTCTTGCTTAACGCCCTTCTCTGAGACGTACGAGCCCAGAGGTTATATATCGATAGAAATCAGTCGCACGGAGTGAATTGCCTGTGTGGCACGCCTAAGTGATAGATGATCAAGGCTTCTGTTGAAAAGCAAAGTCTTGTGGTTGATGATCAAATCACAGCCTGTGTGGCATAGCTTTGTGTATAACGTGAATTCGCGAGCCTCACACCCCGGGATGGACCAGAAACGGGAGAAGGATCCAGGGAGGACATGCGTTTCATTCTAGCTAGGGTGGTGTCAGTGACCTACCAGCCCTGACATTTATATACTTTTCACATGTGTGGTTGTTGCTGTTACGAGGCGCCTCGGATATATCGGTCGATCCGGGACCGATGGAGTCATTGGGCTCATTAACGCCCCAAATGGCGGAGAAACGCAGTGTTCAGGCATTTTAATCCACATCGGTGGACCGGCCCTGTGGCTCCTAAGGGTCACTCGAGCTCTGATCCTGAGACACGGGCTAGAGCGTCTCGAATTCGGTGAGGACTATCTTTTGCCTCGGTTCATGACGGAAATCCAATTTCCAAATACGACATCGTGCGGTTTTGATTGTATATATACATACGGCAACATGATATATGGTACCCATGCCGTCTATGATTGATAGTTATGATTGAAATTGTTTTTGAAACATATATACACTAGCAATAATATCAAATGATTTGTTTTGCTCGTATCAAGCATATTTTGGCCATTATAAGGTAAAACTCTATCCTCTGGTGTGTGTTGCATTGTGTGATGGGAACTGAGTCTTATAATGGCTTCATTTTTATAAAAAGCATTGCGATGTTTAAAAGAATTATTTATTTTAAAGCACTGGAAATCCAATGGAGTGAACCCGTTCCACGAAAGTGGCGTGGTCCGGTGATTAGCCATATTTGAAAATGTGTTAAGTAGATTTCTCATACCAGTCCCATGACTGACTCGTAGTTTGTTTCACTTGCAAACTCGGGTGCCCCTATTTCTACACGGGCAGCCTTGTATCCAGGTTTTAGCAGGCTCTTCCTGGATAGCTGGAGCTGAAGATGGATTCTATCATTTATCTCTTTTTATGCTGTTCAGCTCCTATTCTACATATTATGTTTTCTTTTCCGCAGTAGACATTTATGTATAGCTGAACTGTATTTTTGTACTAAGTACGATCCTATATACTGTGTAACTCTGATGATTATATTTATCCAGTGTAATTTATTGTACAGTATCTGGTGTATTTATTTATTTCTGTTCTGCTGTTATCTGTTTATGTGTTATATTCCAAAGATTACCCTTGAACCATCTCTTCGGGAATGGGGTCGTCACAGTACTACCAGTTTTTCTCCATGGGATGGATAAGTTGGGATTAGGATAATAAAATAAATGATTACTTCGGTAAGGCTCGATAATCCCGACTAGTTTGATAAACCTTAAGTTGGTTTAAATTGTGTAATGAATATTTGAATAAAAGAATATTCTGGATTAGAATGAGGCGTAGGATATGTTTTCATAGCACTTGATTATAAGATATGTCAGTTATTCGGAAAGACCGGGTTTAACCCATTCTGAATAATTAATACGACGACTAAAAGTCAAAGATTTGAAGATGGTGGTTGAAGACCGGAGATCTTCACATCATTTGGATGATTACTAGTGTCTTGATTGGGATGTACACCCAAGACGAGGTAATAAGTGGTGATCGTCCAGAGGTACATGGATATCGACCAGATATGTGAGGGCCTCTTTCCTGTATTGGACATATGGGATGGGGAATAAGGTGCCTCCGGTTTCGTTCAGACCCAGAACGGACTTGCAAATGGATTGTATGTCTAACATTGTATTTCGCGTTGTATTCATTGATCTCTGCTAAAAATATTTTTTGGTGGCATAGAATTTATTCTCTTGCTTAACACCCTTCTCTGAGACGTACGAGCTTGGAGGTTATGTATTGGTGGAAATCAATGATATAGTTTGGATTTGACAATGTGGCATGCTGAGATGCATGGATCAAAGCTTTTGTTGAAAAGCAAGGCTTTGTGCTTGATGATCAAAGCACAGCTTTAAGTAGCGCAGCTTTGTGTAGCCTTAATTCGCGAGCTTCACACCTCGGTATGAACCAAAAACGGGATGAGGACCACAGGGAAATGGGCATACATTGGTTTCTAGCTATGGGTGATGTCATGGTATGGATCCCAGACATTTACTTATATGGATGTTAGATATTGTTTGATGGATGGCGAGGTACCTCGGATTTGATACCAGGGCCGACTAAAAGGCCCTAGACTTGGTCGACATACTGACCAGTTTTGGAGGTTCGATAGAACCAGCTAACGTATTGTTTATAACATACTAATTAGCAACGGCTGACCGGCCCTGCCGCTAACCTAGGGTTGTCCATAGGCGTGATCCTGAGGCATTGCTATAATGAGACGACCCGAACTTCCCCGAGAAGGAAAGCACGGATAGAATTGAGGACAAGACAAAATAGAATGCAAACGGAAGAACATTTCATTGTTATTACAATAATTCCATCAGATACAAGAATATACAGAGTATAAATGAATAAATTACATTCAACAAATATCAGAGATTTAAATTACATTTAAATACATTGTAGCGGAAAATAATACAAAAGCACAACTAGAAGTAATGCACGGATACAGAGCTTTCCGAGCATCGTTCCAGCTGTAAATCAGGATCCTGTGAATATAAATCTGCAAAATCAAAACTACTAGCTGCTCATGTCGAAAATAAGGGCACCCAGAGTTTAGGTTAAAACAATAAACTCCAGGTCAGTCATGGGACTGGTGTGAGAACTAAAACAGTTATTTAAAACTTTACTTTAAAAGAGAGTAATTCAAGGGACCACGCCGTATAACACGGAACGGGTTTCCTCCCAAGAATACTAGTGCATATAACAAAACAGCGCAATGCTCTTTGGAAAAATGAAGCTATTATAAGACCCAGGTCCCATCACACAATGCAACGCAAGCCGGAGGATAGGGTTTTCCCTTATAATTGCCAAACATGCTTGGTACGTTTAAAAAAAATCACTTGATACTATAATAAGTGTATAGTGTCAAAACAATTCAATCATAAATATCAATCATAGGCGGCATGGGTACCATTTATCATGTCGCCATACTAGTTCTACAATTAAAACCGCAATATCACGTATTGGAAATTGGATTTCCGTCATGAGTCGAGGCAACGGGCAAGCTCCTCTCCGTTCGAGACACTCTAGCAAATGTCTCAGGACCCCACTTTGATCCTTGGAATCGGCTGGGCCGGTCCTCTCTTACTTTTGAGGATTGGCAATTCCTGAACACACGTTTCCCGGTCCTTACAGACCTATATCTGAGGCGCCTCGCATTCCAACAACAACATAGGTGAAAAGTATATAAATGTCAGGGTTGGTAGGTCACTGGCACCACCTTAGCTAGAAAGATACGTCGTGCTCTCCCTGCAGTCACTATCCCGTTTTTGACTCATACCGAGGTGTGAGGCTCGCGAATCCACGTCATACACAAAGCTGCTCCACACAGGCCGTGCTTTGATCATCAACCACAAGACTTTGCTTTTCAACAGAATCCTTGATCAATTTCCACTTACGCGTGCCACACTGGCAATTCACTCCATGCGACTGATGTCCATCGATATACAACCTCTGAGCTCGTACGTCTCAGAGAAGGGCGTTAAGCAAGAGAATAAATTCTCTACCGCCAAACAGATGTATATTTAATAGAGATCAATCAACACAGAATAAAATCCAATGTCAGACACACAATCCATTTGCAAGTTAGTTCTGGGTCTGAACGAAACCGGAGGCACTTTCCTCGCATATCCATCCATCTCCAAGTACGTCTGGACGATCACCAACTGTTTCCCTCATCTTGGGTGTACAGCCCAATCGAGATCATCAGTAATCACCCAAACGATGTGAAGACTTCCGGCCTTCAACCACCGTCTTCATCTTCGACATCTCGTCGAATCGGTTATTCAGAATGGGTATAAACCCGGCCTTTCTGAATATCCCACGTATATAATAAACAAATGTTACACAAACACACAAACGCCTCATTCCAATTCAGAATATACTTTTATTCACAAAATCACATTCTTAGGGGAAAGGTTCTCATTAATTTTATCAAAGATAAATTCTTCTAAATTTATTCTTTAATTTTCTTTTGGATATCATATCAAACCATATTGTGGTTTTCCAAACTAGTCGGGATTAGCGAACCACACCGATGTAATTATTTATTTTATTTCCCAATCCCAACCTATTCATCCCATGGAGCAAAACTGGTAATACTCCATATCTAACACCACGGTGTTATCGGTAAAATTAATTACCGTTTCACGTTCAAATCTAATTAAAGATTTAGCTATCGCATTGGAGCAAAACTGGTGATACTCCATTCTTGATCACCTTTCAGATTTGATAATTTAAATTATCAATTCACATTTCAATCTAATTAAAGATTCGTTAAAACTCCACTTAGTTTTAATCTTCTTAAAAATCAATATCCTATCTTTAACTGGGTTAAAGAACCAATGTCATTTAAAACACGATTCACGATAAACCCAAAATCACACTCTATTGTTAATCGGGTTAAAGAACAGGTGTTGTTCAAAACACCGCTCACGATAAACCCAAAAACCAATTCAAATTCAATTCCAATTAAATATTATTTAATTGATACACTTCAGTAAATCTAAATAGAAAGATTTAATCTTTTTCTTTATTGGGCTTAAGAACAGTGTTAATGAAGACACCATTCACGACAAACCCAAATCACATTTGATATTAAATACAAGGCTCTGAATAGAAAATATACCGGCTTATATTCAATATCAAATCCTGAAACCAAAAATATCGTATTGGAAATAACGATATAAAATATATCTTTCAAATTCCCAGAACAATATATGTATAGTCACGAAATCCAACATCGAAATATTCCGAAGATAATTTCGATTCAACTCCAGTCCAATTCACGAATTGGGAATATTGATTATTTTTAAAATCACGTTCAAATTCAATTTATTTATTTCAAAAATAAATTGATTTTAATTCTAGTTCAAAACTAGTTCCTTTCGACAAAAATACATTTTTATCCTTTCAAATGTGGAATTTTTCATCCCAGTTCTTTCCAATTCATATATTATGATTTTACACAAATTATAGATATTTTTAATAATTTTATCAAGGCCCGTACTGTCGATTTCCATCAACGGCCATCGAACTGCACTTACAGCGACCTTTTCCAAACTTGATTTGGACATAATTCCAAATCCACCCGTTAGATTTCAATTTTCTAATATTCATTGGAAAGCTCTTCCCGATACGAACCCAACGGTTCCGGTTTTAGGAGAATCCGACGGTCGGATCTCCCGAAACGTCAATTCGAAGTCAATGGTCGAAATTCACGAATTGCCGCGGCACGACGCGTTCTATTCAGGCCATTATATATATAATATATATATATATATATATATTATATATATATATATTTCGTCGATTTTCTTTTTAAAACGTATTTTATAAATCGTTTTAAATTTGTTTTCAAAACCATTTCAACTCTATATTCAATTTCAAATCAAAATTGAATATTTCGTATCATTACTATATAAATGATAATATTTTGAAAACGTTATATTTTGAAATCACTTCTTTTCTATATTCATTATAAAAACGAATATAATCGATATAAATATCGTTCACGTCAAAATAGCGCAACTATAATCAACACGGCTTTATATATATATATATATATATTTCAATAAATTCGTTATTCTATTCAACAAATGAATATTTATTTTATTCAACACATGAATCTATATTTCTTCCAACAACTGACTAATCTCAACACATGAGTACTGTTAACACACGACTATTTTTGTTATGTAAAATATTTTATAAAATTATGGTATCTATCGTTTGATTTTCAATCAGAATCCACCGTGAAGTAGTTCTAATTTTAAATATGATAAAGATGTAAATTTTATTATTAAAATATTTCACTCAACACATAAATAGTTTCAACACATAAATATCGTCAACACATGACTATTTTTATATTCAACACATGAATTTTCTTTTATAATATTCATTATTTTCCCGATTGGAATGAGGCCCAGTCGATTACCATATAACGTTAATTATATGGATTCCATACAACACGTGTATATAATAGCAACGATAAACAAACAACCATCATCCAAAGTGCACCACACAACTGTCTGTCAACCTATTGATCGACACACAACTAATTATTGGGACTAGTGTACGTCAAATATCATCCCAATACCCGTGTGGGGTTTCACATCAACAAACACTTAATATTATTTGTGCAGTTGGGCGATGTGTAAAATTTATCGTCCCAATCAATATCAGTCAAATCAGTGTACATAAACAGACCGTCTGGTTTGTAAATGAATATTTTATTTCAACACATGAATTTCTATTCAGTTCATTTACACAATAAAATGATATTTTTATTTTTCTAACTTATTTTAGAAAATTTCGGCGGCATAACGGCAAGATACTAAAAACGGGACAAGGCCTAGCCTTATCCCCGGTCTAGTAATGGCCCACGCCATACACATCAATCAAACCAATTTCAATTCACCAAACAACCAAATTTAGATCAAATAATCTAACCAACTACACAACCAAACAAACAAGTCCATGGTCTGTGGACAACGGTGTCAGGTGCTACTAAACACCGTCTGCATCCTAGTATATATTTATAACTAGAAAAGGAAATTTAAAGTGAGAAGTTCTCACATTGATTTTTTTCTAACGTCTTTTCTGAACTGCTGAATTGTTGTTCGAGCTCCGGACTTCGCATACAAGCTCAAATCTTCAATCCATCTTTTTTTCTAGCACAAGCACGGCATTCTGAACAACTTTTGCCTAAGGGACTTTTTGCCGAAAATGTTCCAATTTGCCAGAATTCGCGAAAGTACACGAATTTTACCGCTTTTGAACAACAGACTTCGAACGCGTTTTTTGAGCAGCTCCGAACTCCAAAACACGACTTCCATATAGCCAAATCAAAGAGAATTTCGTGCTCTACAACTTTAGTTTAGTGGGAATTTGGCCAGAAACGCACTGTTTGAGAGTTATTGGCGAAATACGGTCAGGGGCTTATTTGCAAAACGAGTGATTAGTGTAAAATGGGTTTTTGGTGACCGGGGGGCCCATGCCCGGAATTGAGGAGGGGGAAAGGGCGCTGGACCTGATGTGAGGTGGGGAGGCGGCTAAGGGACGGCGGCGGTGGTGGTGGTGGCCGTGGTGGTGGTGGTGGCTTCTAGGGTTTGCAAAATCACATAAAAGAGAGGAGAGAGAGAGGAGGGGAAGAGGAGGAGGGGGTGCGGTCGGCGGTCGGAGGCCGGTGGTGGCTGGTGGAGGAGGGGGCAGCGGCGGTGGGAGGGTGGAGGTCATTTTTGAGTTTTTGTGGAGGAAGGAGGAAATGAAAATAATGAAGTAGAAAAGGAAGTAAAAGTGTTAATATGCTCGTTTCCCGCATATTGCCTGAACGCTAACGATCTCCAATCGCCGCGGATTTCGGACACGACATAGTAGACGTGAAGACGAGTCCAACGAAACAAGTTTCGTCGAATTCCGAGTTCGTTTGACCGTTCAAAACAAATCACGAATATGGTCAGATATTGCTCAAAAATGTGATTTTGGCGCACTTTTTCTTTTCGCACGCTCACACACTAACTCCAAAAATCATGGCCTTTTGGATTTAACCATTATTAGACGATACAAATCCAGAAAAAAAAACGAAATTGAATTCTGAGGTCGTATCAATAATGTTCCTTTGTAAAATGACTGCTCGTTTTACCCTGAACTGTTTTAGCTCGCACGGCGACATACTGACTCCGTTCGATGCGCCCTTTGGAACTCAACAATAATTTGTCATTTCCAGAAAAATTTATCTTGTCGAATTCTGAGCTCATATGCAAAATTTCACTTTTTAAGGGCTATGTATTGCTAACTGAAAAGCTCCAACCTATTGCCACTATTCCGGATATCGGAATATATCGAAGCTTATACTTTTCGGATTACTAAACGGCATTTTGAACTCAATGGAAGTGGTTTCGAGTCCAAATTCATCCGTATGCAAAATATGACTTTTTGGGACATGTATAATTTACATAGCGACTATTCTGAATTTTCAACTGGACATAACTTTTGATTCCCGCTATGAAATTTCGATTTTTCAGATTCGTTGGAAAGATATTCTCAACTAGATTCTAATATTTTTTGTTTCGCCAAAATCCGGTTTATTTTGAATCCTGTACGTTCATTTGAAGTTTGAAATCGAATTATCGAACTACCGCGCCATTTTCAATTCCTTTTTTAATTATATATAATTATTTATATTCAAACGACGATGTATATAAATATATACGTTAGAATTATATTCAAAATAAATTTCTCGTCGTTATTATTTAAAATAATTCATTTTAAATGTTCAAAATTCGCTAAAATTACCAAAATAAAATTTTTAAATTGGCTCAGAATTTCCGGGTTGTTACATTCTCCCCCACTTAAAACTTTTCGTCCCCGAAAAGGAACGAAGCCGAAAGTTGTTTTAAAAACCAACGCAACGTTCATTCTGGCTTCCATTCTCCAACTTTTCAGTTTCTGAGAATTTTCAAATTCTTCAAAAATTTGGCTAACACCCGGAATTTTCGAAAAATTTCGCCATAACCTCCTTTCTACGGGGAGGGGTTTGGAAATTTATTGGGCCGTATTAGGTACCCAATAAATCCTATAAAGCATACACATATTTATAGTGATATATTCTGGTGTTTACAGGGGAGCGTGTATAGATAATAACTCCAGAGAATAAATTCTCGTCACCCTGTCAAAGCCTGAGGGAGTGTGTATTTTAATTGCTCCAGAGAATAAATTCTCGTCACCTCGTCCCGTGTGGGAAATAAATAATCCATGTGCCGTATCTAATGACTAGAGAGACATGATTATTGTCAACTCCAGACCCGTGTGGGGTTTTTATTAATCTGGCAATTTTACTGTTACAATTTTATATTGTCCATATCAGTCATCAGTTCAACCTGTAATATATAGTCCATATCTGTCATCAATTCAACCTGTAATATATAGTCATCGCCATACAAGCCTCTCGCTCGTATGGTAAATCTGCCACCTCGTCACACAAGCTCCAAATGCTTGTGTGGTATATGATGAAGTATGCGATATTAAGAAGTATGCCATCTTCAGGAAGTATGCCATGCAGTGTAGTTCAAAATTAATTGTTACTATCCTATGGCGACATTTATTAATTACACACAGAATAACCCGCACTCCGCATCCAATGGCACTCACAGGAGTTGATATAATAGTAAAAGTGCGCATCCAACTCATTAAGGTTTACCTATTTGTCGGGCACGCAAATAAATTCTTTACTCAACAGCTAATCCATTTACCTGTTCAAACATATATATGTATATGCATGCATTTGCAAATAATTTACAATACAATTCAATATTTGGTTCAATTAGGCCTAAATTCACCATTCATTCACATAATGGTTTAAATAAATAATCATACAACACAACCATCAATCAATTAGTGAATTAGCTTTTCAAATTCATAATTTGATATATATATATATACAGAAAACATGTTTTTGATGCCAAATCACAACAATAAACCTATCTAGTTTTGGTTCTCACACCAGTCTAATGGAAATATATAGATATCACACCTTCGTCACTCGAAAATAAATACTGGTGATAGTATACTTCATCATCAGGACCATGTTCGGGCGACTAGAGTGTGACTCTATATCTATCTAATATATTAAAATTTCGAATATACGTTCATGACGCATATATGCAAAACCTTTATATACTAGATTGTCCAAATCAATATAAATAAATTATTCAAATACGTATAAAACGATTTAAATTTTGAAGCAAAATTGTTTTCATTTGAAAAATATACTCTTCACACTCGTTCTAGGATACTACTGATCCTATCTCTAACGAGTCATTCTAATTGGATATTACTAATCCAATATCTGATGAATTCTTTCGTATGGTTCTAATGTGTCTTGTTCTCGAGCTCTGTAAACCAAAGCTCTGATACTAAACTGAGACGACCCGAACTTCCCTGTGAAGGAAAGAACGGATAGAATTGAGGACAAGACAAAATAGAACGCAAACGGAAGAACATTTCATTGTTATTACAACAATTCCATTAGATACAAGAATATACAGAGTATAAATGAATAAATTACATTCAACAAATATCAGAGATTTAAATTACATTTAAATACATCGCAGCGGAAAATAATACAAAAGCACAACTAGAAGTAATGCACGGATACAGAGCTTTCCGAGCATCGTTCCAGCTGTAAATCGGGATCCTGTGAATATAAATCTGTAAAACCAAAACTACTAGCTGCCCGTGTCGAAAATAAGGTCACCTAGAGTTTAGGTTAAAACAATAAACTCCAGGTCAGTCATGGGACTGGTGTGAGAACTAAAACAGTTATTTAAAACTTTACTTTAAAAGAGAGTAATTCAAGGGACCACGCCGTATAACACGGAACGGGTTTCCTCCCAAGAATACTAGTGCATATAACAAAACAGCGCAATGCTCTTTGGAAAAATGAAGCTATTATAAGACCCAGGTCCCATCACACAATGCAACGCAAGCCGGAGGATAGGGTTTTCCCTTATAATAGCCAAACATGCTTGGTACGTTTAAAACAAATCACTTGATACTATAATAAGTGTATAGTGTCAAAACAATTCAATCATAAATATCAATCATAGGCGGTATGGGTACCATCTACCATGTCGCCATACTAGTTCTACAATTAAAACCGCAATATCACGTATTGGAAATTGGATTTCCGTCATGAGTCGAGGCAAGGGGCAAGCTCCTCTCCGTTCAAGACACTCTAGCAAATGTCTCAGGACCCCACTTTGATCCTTGGAATCGGCTCGGCCGGTCCTCTCTTACTTTTGAGGATTGGCAATTCCTGAACACACGTTTCCTGGTCCTTACAGACCTATATCCGAGGCGCCTCGCATTCCAACAACCACACAGATGAAAAGTATATAAATGTCAGGGCTGGTAGGTCACTGACACCACCTTAGCTCGAAAGAATATCCCGTTTTTGACTCATACCGAGGTGTGAGGCTCGCGAATCCACGTTATACACAAAGCTGCGCCACACAGGCCGTGCTTTAATCATCAACCACAAGACTTTGCTTTTCAACAGAAGCCTTGATCAATTGCCACTTACGCGTGCCACACTGGCAATTCACTCCATGCGACTGATGTCCATCGATATACAACCTCTGAGCTCGTACGTCTCAGAGAAGGGCGTTAAGCAAGAGAATAAATTCTCTGCCTCCAAACAGATGTATATTTAATAGAGATCAATCAACACAGAATAAAATCCAATGTCAGACACACAATCCATTTGCAAGTTCGTTCTGGGTCTGAACCAAACCGGAGGCACTTTCCTCGCATATCCATCCATCTCCAAGTACGTCCGGACGATCATCAACTGTTTCCCTCATCTTGAGTGTACAGCCCAATCGAGATCATCAGTAATCACCCAAACGATGTGAAGACTTCCGGTCTTCAACCACCGTCTTCATCTTCGACATCTCGTCGAATCGGTTATTCAGAATGGGTATAAACCCGGCCTTTCTGAATATCCCACGTATATAATAAACAAATGTTACACAAACACACAAACGCCTCATTCCAATTCAGAATATTCTTTTATTAACAAAATCACATTCTTAGGGGAAAGGTTCCCATTAATTTTATCAAAGATAAATTCTTCTAAATTTATTCTTTAATTTTCCTTTGGATATCATATCAAACCATATTGTGGTTTTCCAAACTAGTTGGGATTAGCGAACCACACCGAAGTAATTATTTATTTTATTTCCCAATCCCAACCTATTCATCCCATGGAGCAAAACTGGTAATACTCCATATCTAACACCACGGTGTTATCGGTAAAATTAATTACCGTTTCACGTTCAAATCTAATTAAAGATTTAGCTATCGCATTGGAGCAAAACGGGTGGTACTCCATTCTCAATCACCTTTCAGATTTGATAAATTAAATTATCAATTCACATTTCAATCTAATTAAAGATTCGTTAAAACTCCACTTAGTTTTAATCTTCTTAAAAATCAATATCCTGTCTTTAACTGGGTTAAAGCACCAATGCCATCTAAAACACGATTTACGATAAACCCAAAATCACACTCTATTGTTAATCGGGTTAAAGAACAGGTGTTGTTCAAAACACCGCTCACGATAAACCCAAAAACCAATTCAAATTCAATTCCAATTAAATATTATTTAATTGATACACTTCATTAAATCTAAATAGAAAGATTTAATCTTTTTCTCTATTGGGCTTAAGAACAGTGTTAATGAAGACACCATTCACGACAAACCCAAATCACATTTGATATTAAATACAAGGCTCTGAATAGAAAATATACCGGCTTATATTCAATATCAAATCCTGAAACCAACAAAAATCGTATTGGAAATAACGATATAAAATATATCTTTCAAATACCCATAACAATATCTATATAGTCACGAAATCCAACATCGAAATATTCCGAAGATAATTTCGATTCAACTCCAGTCTAATTCACGAATTGGGAATATTGATTATTTTTAAAATCACTTTCAAATTCAATTTATTTATTTCAAAAATAAATTGATTTTAATTCTAGTTCAAAACTAGTTCCTTTCGACAAAAATACATTTTTATCCTTTCAAATGTGGAATTTTTCATCCCAGTTCTTTCCAATTCATATATTATGATTTTACACAAATTATAGATATTTTTAATAATTTTATCAAGGCCCGTACAGTCGATTTCCATCAACGGCCATCGAACTGCACTTACAGCGACCTTTTCCAAACTTGATTTGGACTTAACTCCAAATCCAACCGTTAGATTTCAAATTTCTAATATTCATTGAAAAGCTCTTTCCGATACGAACCCAACGGTTCCGGTTTTAGGAGAATCCGACGGTTGGATCTCCCGCAACGTCAATTCGAAGTCAATGGTCGAAATTCACGAACTGTCGCGGCGCGGCGCGTTCTATTCAGGCCATTATATATATAATATATATATATTATATATATATATATGTCGTCGATTTTCTTTTTAAAACGCATTTTATAAATCGTTTTAAATTCATTTTCAAAACCATTTCAACTCTATATTCAATTTCAAATCAAAATTGAATATTTCGTATCATTACTATATAAATGATAATATTTTCAAAACGTTATATTTTGAAATCACTTCTTTTCTATATTCATTATAAAAACGAATATAATCGATATAAATATCGTTCACGTCAAAATAGCGCAACTCTAATCAACACGGCTTTATATATATATTTCAATAAATTCGTTATTCTATTCAACAAATAAATATTTATTTTATTCAACACATGAATCTATATTTCTTCCAACACCCGACTAATCTCAACACATGAGTACTGTCAACACACGACTATTTTTGTTATGTAAAATATTTTATAAAATTATGGTATCTATCGTTTGATTTTCAATCAGACTCCACCGTGAAGTAGTTCTAATTTTAAATATGATAAAGATGTAAATTTTATTATTAAAATATTTCACTCAACACATAAATAGTTTCAACACATAAATATCGTCAACACATGACTATTTTTATATTCAACACATGAATTTTCTTTTATAATATTCATTATTTTCCCGATTGGAATGAGGCCCAATCGATTACCATATAACGTTAATTATATGGATTCCATACAACACATGTATATAATAGCAACGATAAACAATCAACCATAATCCAAAGTGCACCACACAACTGTCTGTCAACCTATTGATCGACACACAAATAATTATTGGGACTAGTGTACGTCAAATATCATCCCAATACCCGTGTGGGGTTTCACATCAACAAACACTTAATATTATTTGTGCAGTTGGGCGATGTGTAAAATTTATCATCCCAATCAATATCAGTCAAATCAGTGTACATAAACAGACCGTCTGGTTTGTAAATGAATATTTTATTTCAACACATGAATTTCTATTCAGTTCATTTACACAATAAAATGATATTTTTATTTTTCTAACTTATTTTAGAAAATTTCGGCGGCATAACGGCACGATACTAAAAACGGGACAAGGCCTAGCCTTATCCCCAGTCTAGTAATGGCCCACGCCATACACATATCAATCAAACCAATTTCAATTCACCAAACAACCAAATTTAGATCAAATAATCTAACCAACTACACAACCAAACAAACAAGTCCATGGTCTGTGGACAATGGTGTCGGGTGCTACTAAACACCGTCTGCATCCTAGTATATATTTATAACTAGAAAAGGAAATTTAAAGTGAGAAGTTCTCACATTGATTTTTTTCTAACGCCTTTTCTGAACTGCTGAATTGTTGTTTGAGCTCCAGACTTCGCATACAAGCTCAAATCTTCAATCCATCTTTTTTTCTAGCACAAGCACGACATTCTGAACAACTTTTGCCTAAGGGACTTTTTGCCGAAAATGTTCCAATTCGCCAGAATTCGCGAAAGTACACGAATTTTACCGCTTTTGAACAACAGAATTCGAACGCGTTTTCCGAGCAGTTCCGAACTCCAAAACACGACTTCCATATAGCCAAATCGAAGAGAATTTCGTGCTCTACAACCTTGGTTCAGAGGGACTTTGGCCAGAAACGCACCGTTTGAGAGTTATTGGCGAAATACGGTCAGGGGCTTATTTGCAAAATGGGTGATTAGTGTAAAATGGGTTTTTGGTGACCGGGGGCCCATGGCCGGAATTGAGGAGGGGGAAGGGGGCGCTGGACCTGATGTGTGGTGGGGAGGCGGCTAAGGGACGACAGAGGTGGTGGTGGTGGCTTCTAGGGTTTGCAAAATCACATAAAAGAGAGGAGAGAGAGAGGAGGAGGAGGGGAAGAGGAGGAGGGGGTGCGGTCGGCGGTCGGAGGCCGGTGGTGGCTGGTGGAGGAGGGGGCAACGGCGGTGGGAGGGTGGAGGCCATTTTTGAGTTTTTGTGGAGGAAGGAGGAAATGAAAATAATGAAGTAGAAAAAGAAGTAAAAGTGTTTATATGCTCGTTTCCCACGTATCGCCTGAACGCTAACGATCTCCAATCGCCGCGAATTTCGGACACGACATAGTAGACGTGAAGACGAGTCCAACGAAACAAGTTTCGTCGAATTCCGAGTTCGTTTGACCGTTCAAAAAAAATCACGAATATGGTCAGATATTGCTCAAAAATGCGATTTTGGCGCACTTTTTCTTCTCGCACGCTCACACACTAACTCCAAAAATCATGGCCTTTTGGATTTAACCATTATTAGACGATACGAATCCAAAAAAAAACAAAATCGAATTCTGAGGTCGTATCAATAATGTTCCTTTGTAAAATGACTACTCGTTTTACCCTGAACTGTTTTAGCTCGCACGGCGACATACTGACTCCGTTCGATGCGCCCTTTGGAACTCAACAATAATTTGTCATTATGAATCCAGAAAAATTTATCTCGTCGAATTCTGAGCTCATATGCAAAATTTCACTTTTTAAGGGCTATGTATTGCTAACCGAAAAACTCCAGCCAATTGCCACTATTAGGGATATCGGAATATATCGAAGCTTATACTTTTCGGAGTTCTAAACGGCATTTTGAACTCAATGGAATTGGTTTCGAGTCCAAATTCATCCGTATGCAAAATATGACTTTTTGGGACATGTATAATTTACATAGCGACTATTCTGAATTTTCAACTGGGCATAACTTTTGATTCCCGCTATGAAATTTCGATTTTTCAGATTCGTTTGAAAGATATTCTCAACTAGATTCTAATATTTTTCGTTTCGCCAAAATACGGTTTATTTTGAATCCTGTACATTCATTTGAAGTTTGAAATCGAATTATCGAACTACCGCGCCATTTTCAATTCCTTTTATAATTATTTATATTCTAATGATGATGTATATAAATATATACGTTCGAATTATATTCAAAATAAATTTCTCGTCGTTATTATTTAAAATAATTCATTTTAAATGTTCAAAATTCCTAAAATTACCAAAATAAAAATTTTAAATTGGCTCAGAATTTTCGGGTTGTTACATATAGTGTCTCGAATCGGTAAGGACGATCGCTTTCCTTGGTTCATAGATGGAAACCCAATTTCCAATATGCGATTTTACAGTTTTAGTTGTAAATCTATATGGCAACATAATATAATGGTTCCTATGCCGCCTATTATTGACACATTTATATTCAAAAGTGAGTACTACACTTATAATAATAAAAAAAGATAAATTTTGTGTATCAAGCATATTTGGCCATTATAAGGTAAAACTCTATCCTCATGTTTGTGTTGCATTGTGTGATGGGACCTGAGTCTTATAATGGCTTCATTTTTCCTTTTTAGCATTGCATTGTTTGTTTATGGTATTCATGGGAGAAAACACGTTCCGTGTTATACGGCATGGTCCATTGATTTATCCAACTTTAAAATAAAGTTAATAACAGTTTTAGTTATCACACCAGTCCTGTTTCACCCCGTAATTTTGAATCATGACACAAGAGTTAATTAAAGAATAATTAATTTTTAATAGAAAAATTAGGTGAAACGGGTTACGCCACTGCATTCGTCTCGGAATTTTGCTTGAGATAGAGTCCGAGTTTGCGTAAAGTGGATACCGTATGAAGAAGTTATGGATGATAGAAGTTGGGCAGAAAAATCAGAAAATAGGCTAGAACAACTGGCGCACTTGTGAAGTGCGCCAGAAGAAAATTGCACTGGCGCACCTAGGAAGTGCGCCCATGCCAAGGCTGAATCTGCATAGAATTCTGGAGAGTTCTTTGATGACGTGTCTTGCTGGGATTGGCTGGATGACATGTCTTTTGAGTTGTGTGGTTCTGATGATCTCTAATCTAAAGGCCCTAATTCACCTAATACACCTATAAAAAACAATCCTAGACCTAAACCTAATTTCACTATACCAATTCATGGCACCTCCATGTTGCCTCAACCTAAACCATTCCTTTTTCTTCAACAAATCAAAGTAAAGGAATTCTGTAAAGGGGATCGAATCTACAACAACTACAATGCCTAATTCTCTTCCTTAATCCAATCTTTGTGAGTTCATTGATTATTTTTAGATTAAAATAATGCTAAAGCAATTCTGACATGTTGTAAATTGGATTTCGGAATTATACATGATAATAAAATTGAATCTCATCAATTCTATCTTAGCCTATATATCAGATTCATGATTCTTATATGCCCATGTTGATATTATCATCAGTTTTATCATATTTTTATGATTAGTTCATACTTATGCCTATTTTATTGTTATTATTATGCATGTTCTTTATCTTATCCCTTCCTCCTTCCCTTTTTGGTTTTAATAGCCGGGCTACTTCGAGCCTAGGTCAAATCTCATAGAGATGAACTACGAACGGTAATTTAGGGAACGTTGGGAAATTTGGCATAATATACGTTGGGATGATTTGGGAATGACAAATGTTAAATTTGCGTAATATATGCTAATTGTTTGGCATGATATGAAATTGGGAATTTTGGGTAATTGACATAATTAGCCTAAAATTGGCATAAACTACAAATGAATAAATTGGCTAAGATAAGCATGTTGAGACACGAGGTTATACTCCATTTGCGGTAGAAGCCTGCCTGGAACCAACTGGCCTAACCAGCAACCGCAAATAGTCAGTCTAATGTGAGAGGTCGTAGGCAAAACAAAAAGATGCTTCGTCAAGAGGTTAAGTCTAGCTTGTGGCAGAAGTCTGCCCGGAACCGCTCGGCACATCCAGTGGCCACAAGCAATCGACTTAATGTAGGAGGTTTGTGCATTAGTAACTAATTAATGCTGATCAAGGATGAATATGATACATAAAACATGTTAGGTGGGTGGGGTTAAGTTAACCTGTGTAAGATAACAACTTAACCAATATTACATGAACAAAGTGGATAGGGTTAAGGCAAGCTTAACCAATAATACATATTAATTTGATAATTGGATGGGGTTAAGTCCAACTGGACGGATAGACAACACTTAACCAATATAAGCCGAGTTAGGATAAACCCTGGGGGAAAAACTAGTAGCGGTAGGGACCCTTTTCAGACAGTAACCCACATAGAGGTATCGGTAACCCTGAGCTAGGCAGGGTTGGGGCACGCTTACTGGGCTGATTACAAGCGGTCAAATAGGAGCGAGGGTGTAGCAGTGCAGGTTCCGACGGGTTCATTAAGCATGCAAAAAGGTGTTCCCGACATTGGAAGATTTAGCCACTATACACCAGTAGGTATAAAGCTGTGCAATAAAGGGTTTCCACTTAGGGAGTGATACACCCTAAGCTGGGGCCCGCACAGGTATCTACAAGTTAGGAGCCGATCGATTAGGGGTAGTGTGGGAACATCTAGTATTTATTATGGGCAAGTAGGCTGTCAAGCATTGTATGGGGTGGATACCTCTTAGTAGATGTTATGCTTGAGGGCTACCAATGACGAGATTGGGATCATTTTGATAAGAATTATTAGTAGGTGGTGTAGAGAATTAAATTAAGTAAGAAATCTGAGAAGCGCACTAGACAGTCCTTTATACTCATCCTGCTACCCTGCTTTACCTTATGTCATGGTTATATCTTTCATCTAGTTTATTCCTGTCATAATTCTTTACTTATTTTCTTATTAAAAATAACTGGACTCGCCAGACTTTATGTCTGACCTTTTTGTTTCGCCTCTTTTCTTTCCTTTCCCCCCCAGGTACTCAGGGTGGAATTAGCGAAGCTTGACTTGGATTTGTTTCTTCTTGAAGTGCCTAGAAGTGTTGAGAGTAATGCTCAGCTTTATCTCTTTTTCATTATGACTTTTTGGAGTGGGATTATGGTTATGTTTTTATGTACTCATATAATAATCATGTTCAAGATTGATATTTGTGTACTTGGTTTTAATATGATGTTGTAATCAGACATGTTTTGCTTTTCCACTGCAATAAATGAATTTTGAATTTTGAAGTACCATTTTATATATCTGTCTTGTGATATTCTGTTCTATACACTTATAATGCTCCATGAAAGTTAATGCACTCCGTTTGTGAGTGGCATTAATGTACGAGGGGTGTTACATGTGGTATAAGAGCTGAAGGTTACCGGAATAGATAAAAAAAATTGAAAACCGTTTTAAAAGCATTTTTTTATGAAGTATTTTCAAAAACATGTTTTAAAGAGAGTACTTTTAAGAGAAAGGTTTATTATGAAAAATATAATCCTCATAATATATATATCTATCTTTCAATTCTTTATTTTTAACCTCTTCCTTTTTCCTTTCAGCATGTCTAAGGAACCCGATATACCCGAGGGCGTACCGATACCAGGTTGGTTCAGA
Organism: Allium sativum; assembly: GCA_030737875.1. Lineage (NCBI taxonomy): Eukaryota > Viridiplantae > Streptophyta > Magnoliopsida > Asparagales > Amaryllidaceae > Allium > Allium sativum. The sequence goes on from CM060924.1 coordinate 1,018,703,789, forward strand.
AGGTATCTAGAGGCTAGGGCTACTGCCGCGTGCCTAGCCAATGTTCCTCCTCCCTCAGCTGCAGCTCCTCCTCCTCCTCCCCGTGTAGACACTTTTTCTAAGATATGCAAAGACTTCCGTGCGATGGGAGGAAAACCGTTTTATGGGAATGAGACATTTGTTGAGGCTTGGAATTTGCTCAAGGAAGTGGAGGACTTGTTTGGTATCTTTGAGATAGACGATGGAAGGAAAGTTCAACTAGCTAGTTGGTTGATGAAGGACGAAGCTTCCTTTCAGTGGGAAGTAACTAATGGAGGGCGTCTAGTGGAGACGTGGATGGACTTTAGACAAAGGTTCGAGTTGAAATTTCTTTCACAAGTGGAGGAGAGTTTATACATGGAAAGGTTCTTGGCTTTGAAACTAGGGAATTTATTTGTGAAGGAGTACTTTGATAAGTTTAATTAGTTAGCAAGATTTGGTATGGAATTAGTTAATACACCACATAAGAAGGCTTTGAGATTTTCCAAGGGTCTGAATGAACCATTACGCGGGTTGGCTATGTCCCACATTCCTATGGGGTTACTTTCGGGAAACTTGTTGACATGGCGCTGATGCATGAGGAGGAGAAGGGTGCTAATGTTGATAAGGCGCAGGATAAGAAAGAGGTGAAGGCTAAAGGATCACAGAATAAGAGAGTGGATCCTAAGAAGAGTGGGAAACCCCGAGATAAAAGGAAGTGCCATTTTTGTGGTATACCAGGTCATTTAGCTAAAGATTGCAGAAAGAAGAAGGAAAAAAAGACTGGTTGCTTCCAATGTGGTGAGGAAGGACATATGATTAAGGACTACCCAAGGAGGCAAGGGCAGAGGATAGGATCTGTAACAACCCGAATTTTAAGAACATATTAAAACCATAAATCAAGGCAGAATTAAATGTTAAAATAAGAATCAAGGGAAACGGGTTGCGCCATTGCGTTCGTCTCGAAATTCTGCTGGGAAACGAGTCCGAGTTTTCGAAAATCGAAGTCTGTATGAGGGAGTTATGACCTCTAGAAGTTTCACGAATTTTCAGAATAAAAGACAGCTCGAAAATTCGGATTCAAATTCGAATTCAAAACCCAAAACAGGTTGGGTGGGAAAATTCCCGCCCAGGGACCAGGTCGACCTGGGGGTCGACTATAGTGTTGACCTCCCAGGGACCAGGTCGACCATAGTGTCGACCTGGGGGTCGACCTGCCTCCCAAAACCCACTTTTTGAACCAGATGCAATCGGATGTATTTAGACTCATTTCGTGGCCAGATTCGTCTGCCTAATCCTATTTAAACAGCCTCTTTGCCTCATTCTCTTTACACCATCCTTCTCTAATCTTATGCTGCTCAAACCCTTGATGATCATGGCTTCTTCTTCTTCCTCTAAATTAAATTAAATCGCGAAGACTATTTCTTGAAGACTACGGCTAGGAATTGCATATTTGGAGATTTGCTTCTACAATCAAATCAAGATTCAACGATTCAACAATTCGATGACTAGTTTATAGATTCGACTTTTGTATCTCAATTTCTTAGACCACGATCTGTAAGTTCAAGTTACTTTTAGATTAAAAAAACTGTAAAATTAATATCCATGTTGTAAATTGGAATTGGAACTATGTATGGTAATTTATTCATATCTATTCTTGTTCATCTTAGATCTTGACTTTCGTGAATATTACTTTAGGCCTATTCATGTCGTAAATCAAACTCTTTCATGTCTATAACCTTAACATGCCTATGACGTTGAAACTATTGTTAATGGCCAAGGGCTATGACTGTGAACATAAGACTATGCTTATGCCTATGACTGAGAACATAAGACTATGCCTATGACTGTGAATATAAGACTATGCCTATGCCTATGACGGTGAACGTAAGACTGTTGCCTATGACTATGACAAGGACAATTGTGGCTAATCACCTATGACTCTTGACTATGAAAATTATTACCTATGATTATGAACATAAGGCTATTGTCTATGACCATGACTTTGAAACTATTACTGTTAATTGCCTATGACTATTGCCTAGAACTATTTTGGATAATTAACCATGACTATTGTGATTAATCGCTTATGGTCCTTAATTATGAGATTTCTACCTATGACCATGACTATGACTATTGGGGTTAATTACTGGAGACTATTATAGTTGATTGTTCATACCCATAGTTGAAACCCATGTTGTACACCGAATTTGCAGTTTGTTGGATCTCATACCTAGGGTGTGACTTGCTTAGTTTATTTGCTATTATGTACATCAAAACCATTGGATCCATTATCCTTGTATTTGGCTTGCTTTCGCATGCCTATTCTTTTATGTCAACTTTTATCGTGACTATCGCCTTATCCTACTAGATTTGAAATCCTATATGACAGTGATGTTGTAACCAATTATCTCAAGTTATATCATGCTAGTCTTGTAATCCCTTTTATCGCTTTATGCTCGTCCCTTTTGCCTATCAAAGTTTTGATGTTTCGGGATTTGGATTTATTTGTAGTATGGATCGATTCACGTTTACGTGCGATGGGAATACGATTTGGGTAGATTAGGCAAAACATGAATTGGTTATGAACATGAATTATGAACTTGATAATAGGCAAAACTTGAAACATGAACATTGTTATAACTTGAATCTGGATGTGGACATGAAACTAATCCTTGAAACTTGACACGAACTTGACATGAATCTTGAACATGGACATGACACTAGAATGAAAAAGAAAATGGACAACTCGAGGATGGGTTGAGTTTGCAGTGTAAATCTTCCCGGAACCACCCGGCAAATCCAGTGACTGCAAACAATAGGATCCAATGTGAGTAGTTGGTCATATCGCGCTTGAAACCCGAGGTAAGACTGAGTTGTGGTTTAAATCTTCCCGGAACCGCCCGGCATATCCAGTGACCACAACAACAGGTTTAATGTGAGAGGTTGGGGTGCATTAATGAATTAATGCCACATGATAGGGTTAAGTCATGAACCGCTTGAATATACTTAACCAATTTGACATGATGATTTGACAGTGTTAAGTCATGAACCGCTTGAATATACTTAACCAATTTGACATGATGATTTGATAGGGTTAAGTCATGAACCGCTTAAATATACTTAACCAATTTGACACGATGACTTGATAGGGTTAAGTCATGAACCGCTTGAATATACTTAACCAATTTGACACAATGATTTGATAGGGTTAACTCATGAACCTCTTGAATATACTTAACCAATTAGACACGATGATTTGGTAGGGTTAAGTAATGAACCGCTTGAATATACTTAACCGATTTGACACGATGATTTGATAGGGTTAAGTCATGAACCGCTTGAATATACTTAACCAATTTGACACGATGATTTGATAGGGTTAAGTCATGAACCGCTTGAATATACTTAACCAATTTGACACGATGATTTGATAGGGTTAAGTCATGAACCGCTTGAATATACTTAACCAATTTGACACGATGATTTGATAGGGTTAATTCATGAACCGCTTGAATATACTTAACCAGTTAGACACGATGATTTGGTAGGGTTAAGTCATGAACCGCTTGAATATACTCAACCAACTTGACACATGATTCGTAGGGCTAAGTCATGAACTTGAAACGACAACACTTAGCCAATTTGACATGACACGTAGGCAGGTTAAGTCTCGAATTTAAATGACAAAACTTAACCTACTGGACGGAAACCCTAGTTACGCGGTCCTTTTCAGTAGTGACCCACTAGATGTATCACGGTACCCTGGAACTAGGCAGGGTGGGGCACGATTATTGGGCTTATTATAAGCGACCAGAACGACGACTGTGTTGGTGCGTCAGTGTAGGTTCAGGAAGGCTATGGTCGTGCACGTGGTCCGGAGTTGAAAAAGCAGGCATTGGGCATCAGTAGGTTTACCTGTGCATGCTTGATTCGTGTCGGTGGTTGGCATCATAGGGCTTGATACACCCTATGGTGGACCTAGCACAGGTGACTACATTCGTGATAGGGCCATATGACATAGACACATGAACGAGCTTGGACTTGTAGGGAGCCGATCGATTAATAGATCGTTTCGTGGGACCAAGTAATGGGGCATTTCATGACATTGGGCTAGGGATCATTTTATAGTCAACACATGACACGGGTTGGGATACTAGTACGGTGGTGCAGAGCAAATAGATATCATAGAAATATTTTGGTAAAGCAGAGAAATCTTACGATGCTTGATAGAAATCTTGCGAAATTATACTTAGTTCATCTTGAATGGGAACCTTGCGATGCTATACTTGACAAAAATCATATGATATTATTCTTAGTTATCGTGCCTGTAGCTTATCTTGTCCTCATGCTTATGTTTACTTTCAGTTTATTCATACCATGTTATCATTACCTGTTTTTATGCTGAAAGTCACTAGGACTTACTCAGTCTTTATGACTGACCCATTTTGTTTTGCCTCTTTTTCTTCTGCTTCCCCCTTCCACCAGGTTCTCAGGGTGGGAGTACTGCTTAGTTCGGATATTGCCAAGCTCCCAGGCTCTTTCATGTACGGCTTGGATCTCTCTTGGCTATGGCTGCTCTACTGTTTTACTTGGGGAATGATTTATGACTATGGTTTTATGCTTCTTTACTATTGCAAGACAGATTTCGATGTAATGGATTTAATGGCATTTTGATGTAAAAGGATTTAGACCTTTCTAGATTTTAAAGCAATGAAATTTGGTTCTTCTTCCGCTGTTTTATATGTTCTGTCTTGTGATATCTCTGTGTATGTTTACCTAGATAATACTCCACCAAAACTAGTGCATTCCCTTTGTGAGTGACCCTAGCGGAGGTGGGGTGTTACATTTGGTAGGGTTAAGTAATGAACCGGTTGAATATACTTAACCAATTTGACACGATGATTTGATAGGGTTAAGTCATGAACCGCTTGAATATACTTAACCAATTAGACACGATGATTTGGTAGGGTTAAGTCATGAACCGCTTGAATATACTCAACCAACTTGACACATGATTCGTAGGGCTAAGTCATGAACTTGAAACGACAACACTTAGCCAATCTGACATGACACGTAGGCGGGTTAAGTCTCGAATTTAATTGACAACACTTAACCTACTGGACGGAAACCCTAGTTACGCGGTCCTTTTCAGCAGTAACCCACTAGATGTATCACAGTACCTTGGAACTAGGCAGGGTAGGGCACGATTACTGGGCTGATTATAAGCGACCAGAACGACGGCTGTGTTGGTGCGCCAGTGTAGGTTCAGGCGGGCTATGGTCGTGCACGTGGTCCGGAGTTGATAAAGCAGGCATTGGGCATCAGTAGGTTTACCTGTGCATGCTTGATTCGTGTCGGTAGTTGGCCCCATAGGGCTTGATACACCCTATGGTGGACCTAGCACAGGTGACTACATTCGTGATAGGGTCGTATGACACAGACATATGAACGAGCTAGGACTTGTAGGAAGCCGATCGATTAATAGATCGTTTCGTGGGACCAAGTAATGGGGCATTTCATGACATTGGGCTAGGGATCATTTTATAGTCAACACATGACATGGGTTGGGATACTAGTACGGTGGTGCAGAGCAAATAGATATCATAGAAATATTTTGGTAAAGCAGAGAAATTTTACGATGCTTGATAGAAAACTTGCGAAATTATACTTAGTTCATCTTGAATGGGAACCTTGCGATGCTATACTTGACAAAAAATCATATGATATTATTCTTAGTTATCGTGCCTGTAGCTTATCTTGTCCTCATGCTTATGTTTACTTTCAGTTTATTCATGCCATGTTATCTTTACCTGTTTTTATGCTAAAAGTCACTAGGACTTACTCAGTCTTTATGACTGACCCGTTTTGTTTCGCCTCTTTTTCTTCCGTTTCCCCTCCCCTCCAGGTTCTCAGGGTGGGAGTACTGCTTAGTTCGGATATTGCGAAGCTCCCAGGCTCTTTCATGTACGGCTTGGATCTCTCTTGGCTATGGCTTGCTTTGCTTTATTGGGGAATACTACAATTTATTTTTATGCTTCTTTGTTTTTGAGCAAGACAGGTATTTTAGCTATGTAATTGGGTATTGGAAGTTGATGGGCTTTTATTGTAAACAATTATATTTAATAAATGATTTGAAGTACTTCCACTTTACTTCCGTTGTTTTATATATGTCTGTCTTGTAATATTTCTGTTCCAGTACCCATAATGCTCCACTGAAGTTAAGGCATTCCCTTTGTGAGTGACCTTAATGGATGTGGGGTGTTACACTTGGTATAAGAGCAGAAGGTTACCAGACTGGGAAAAATCTTTTAAAAACCTTCTGAAATTATTTTCAAAACGTTTACAAAGAAGCATTTTTCTAAAGAAAAGATTTGTTTTACGAAAGGCATATTCCCCAAAGCCATATGCACTATCTTTTGATTCTCTCCTTGAGTCTCTTCTCTCTTTCTTTTTCACCATAGTTTGTAGGCATGCGACACATGTCGGAGGGCAAAGTAGTGTCAAACCTCCATCTGTAGCCGCAGTAGTTTTACTTGCGACTAATCTTATTTCCAACTTTGTAGGGTTGCTGTGCGATGGAAGTAGCTTTCGAGAAACTTTTCAACAAGCTATATAAGGATAGTAGGAACGAGGATAAAGAACACAAGTCTAAGGATGAGAAACTTGTTGATATGGCTTAATCCACGAAGAGGAAAAAGGTGAATGGAAAGAGGCCAAGTGAAAGAATGATAAAAACCCATGACAAGAGAGAATATCTTTAGTATGGTAAAAAAGGACATGTAATTAAGTATTATAGGACAAGGACAAGGGCAAAGAACAAGATCGTCGAGAGGGCAATTGTATGCTCTCACTACTAGCGTACCTAAGAGAGGTGGTAACGTTTCTGTTAAAGGCTTAGCTTTTCTTTTCTATCATCCCGTTAGAACTTTGTTTTTGTACATCGCATCTTTTTAATTCTTCTTCGATAGTCGAGTCTCTGCACCTTAGTACTAGCGTAGTAGAGGATCCCATTTTATTCTCAAATCCTGTTAGGGAATCGGCTCATTTATTCATGACTTGTTTGGATTTGGGAATGTCTATGCTAAGTGTTGAGTTTAAAAGTATTGCTTATGTTTTTTTTGGGCTATGGGTTGATTCTAGGGATGGATAGGTTATCCAGTAATGGTGCCATTCTTGAGTATGAAAAGAGGGTAGTTAGATTCTTGACTTGCCTTGGTAATGCCCTCGATGTCTAGTGTAACCCTTAGGGTTCTGCCATGCTTAGTTACCTAGAATCTCTTGATACATTTATTGATCCGCTCGAGTAGTGATTCGCCACTAAGGCGAATGGTTCATTTCGCTTATGCATGAGTCATAAAAAATCACCTTAGTAAGTACATTTGGCAACATGGTTGGCATTTGTTTGTTTTCAAGAGATAGTTCTTCTGCGTGGAATACCTTATAATAAGTAAACAAGATCTAGGATTCACTAGTGAATTTTGGAGAGCTTGCATGAAACCATGAGTACACAGTTATGTTTGAGCCGAGCATACTAGAAAAAGAATAAATGAAAGTGGAACGAGAGGCGACAGTGAAATGAGTTCCAACTCATATTTTGGAAACAAGAATTAAGAAGCTACGAAATTGTGAAGTTAAAAACGGCCAAAGCACAATGGAGTTAAGCTCAAGGAAATGCGGCTTAGAAGATTGAAGGCTAGATACACACATTATATCTCTTTATAAGAGTATATCCTTGATCCCTCTTTTCCTGTAGAGCTTACTTGCATGCTATCTTTTAAGTATATCCTCTTGGTCCTATTTTCAATCCTATTTCTATTGCAAACCCCATACGGAGTACGACTTATCTGAAGTAATACATGTTGGGGCTTGAGGGTGTCCGTTGGGTTGGCGAAACTTTTTGGGTTTTATAGGATATGAGTTGGTTTTAGGAAGGGATTTACTTGTGACCTAAAAGGAGTCCTTCATGCTTAGTTTCCTAGAATCATATATATTATTAGGATGAATAATTCTTTGAGTGTTAGCCTGATGTTGATTTCGGTCTTCGGGCTAGTGCTTAGGGAGTTCTTCTCCTAATCAGTATATATGTGACATAGATTTCCAGTTTTGACATTGCCTAATGGGCACAAAGTTCTTACTTGCTTATATCGTTCGATTGTATCTTTAGGTAGGAACAATTGGGTATAAACATGTGTTTGAGACATGTTATGGTTGATGGTTGCAAGTGGTTGCAAGTGGTCGCAAGTGGTTGCTCATGGTTGCATAACACACCTTAGGCACTAGATCGGCTCAGACACATTTTCATATTGCATATGCGTGAGTGTTTATACTTGTTTATGGATGAAATTGAATGTGTTATCATGGGAATGTTGCATATGGGTGGATGTTTGTGCACACATATAGTGTTTATGTGACTAGGACTATTTGCATACATGTTGGATTCATGACACTAAACATATTTTGCATTAGAAAGATCAATCAGGCTTGATCATTTACATTAGATAAGGAACATATACACACACTTTTTGCATATGTTCATATAACATTAGAAATCGTTTAAGGACAATGGTTGCTTGTGGATGATGGTTGAGTAGATGGTTGACTGGATGATAGGATGCATTCTTCTTAACTTGAAGATTTCGGGGATGAAATCCTTTAAGGAGAGGAGAATGTAACAACCCGAATTTTAAGAACATGTTAAAACCATAAATCAAGGCAGAATTAAATTTTAAAATAAGAATCAAGGGAAACGGGTTACGCCATTGCGTTTGTCTCGAAATTCTGCTTGGAAACGAGTCCGAGTTTTCAAATATCGGAGTCCGTATGAGGGAGTTATGACCTCTAGAAGTTTCACGAATTTTAAGAATCAAAGACAGCTCGAAAATTCGGATTCAAATTCGAATTCAAAACCCAAAACAGGCTGGGCGAGAAAATTCCCGCCCAGGGAAAAGGTCGACCTGGGGGTCGACTATAGTGTCGACTTCCCAGGGACCAGGTCGACCATAGTGTCGACCTGGGTGTCGACTATAGTGTCGACTTCCCAGGGACCAGGTCGACCATAGTGTCGACCTGGGGGTCGACCTGCCTCCCGAAACCCACTTTTTGAACCAGATGCATTCGGATGTATTTAGACTCGTTTCATGACCAGATTCGTCTACCTAATCGTATTTAAACAACATCCTAGCCTCATTCTCTTTACACCATTCTTCTCTAACCTTATGCTGCTCAAACTCTTGATGATCATGGCTTCTTCTTCTTCCTCTAAATTGAATTAAATTAAATTAAATCATGAAGACTATTTCTTGAAGACTACGGCTAGGAATTGCATATTTGGGGATTTGCTTCTACAATCAAATCAAGATTCAACGATTCAACAATTCGACGACTAGTTTATAGATTCGACTTCTGCATCTCAATTTCTTAGACCACGATCTGTAAGTTCAAATTACTTTTAGATAAAAAAAACTGTAAACTTAATATCCATGTTGTAAATTGGAATTGGAACTATGTATGGTAATTTATTCATATCTATTCTTGTTCATCTTGGATCTTGACTTTCGTGAATATTGCTTTGGGCCTATTCGTGTCGTAAATCAAACTCTTTCATGTCTATAACCTTAACATGCCTATGACGTTGAAACTATTGTTAATGGCCAAGGACTATGACTGTGAACATAAGACTATGCCTATGCCTATGACTGAGAACATAAGACTTTGCCTATGACTGTGAACATAAGACTATGCCTATGCCTATGACAGTGAACGTAGGACTGTTGCCTATGACTATGACAAGGACAATTGTGGCTAATCACCTATGACTCTTAACTATGAGAATTATTACCTATGATGATGAACATAAGGCTATTATCTATGACCATGACTTTGAAACTATTACTGTTAATTGCCTACGACTATTGCCTGGAACTATTTTGGATAATTAACCATGACTATTGTGATTAATCGCTTATGGTCCTTAATTATGAGATTTCTACCTATGACCATGACTATGACTATTGGGGTTAATTACCGGAGACTATTATAGTTGATTGTTCATACCCACAGTTGAAACCCATGTTGTACACCGAATTTGCAGTTTGTTGGATCTCATACCTAGGGTGTGACTTGCTTAGTTTATTCGCTATTATGTACACCAAAACCATTGGATCCATTATCCTTGTATTTGGCTTGCTTTCGCATGCCTATTCTTTTATGTCAACTTTTATCGTGACTATCGCCTTATCCTGCTAGATTTGAAATCCTATATGATAGTGATATTGTAACCAATTATCTCAAGTTATGTCATGCTAGTGTTATAATCCCTTTTATCGCTTTATGCTCGTCCCTTTTGCCTATCAAAGTTTTGATGTTTCGGGATTTGGATTTATTTGTAGTATGGATCGATTCACGTTTACGTGCGATGGGAATACGATTTGGGTAGATTAGGCAAAACATGAATTGGTTACGAACATGAATTATGAACTTGATAATAGGCAAAACTTGAAACATGAACATTGTTATAACTTAAATCTGGATGTGGACATGAAACTAATCCTTGAAACTTGACACGAACTTGACATGAATCTTGAACATGGACATGACACTAGAATGAACATGGGAATGGCCAACTCGAGGTTGGGTTGAGTTTGCAGTATAAATATGCCCGGAACCGCCCGACAAATCCAGTGACTGCAAACAATAGGATCCAATGTAAGTAGTTGGTCATATCGCGCTTGAAACCCGAGGTTTGACTGAGTTGTGGTGTAAATCTGCCCGGAACCACCCGGCATATCCAGTGACCACAACAACAAGTCTAATGTGAGAGGTTGGGGTGCATTAATGAATTAATCCCACATGACAGGGTTAAGTCATGAACCGCTTGAATATACTTAACCAATTTGACACGATGATTTGATAGGGTTAAGTCATGAACCGCTTGAATATACTTAACCAATTTGACACGATGATTTGGTAGGGTTAAGTCATGAACCGCTTGAATATACTTAACCAATTTGACATGATGATTTGATAGGGTTAAGTCATGAACCACTTGAATATACTTAATCAATTTGACACGATGATTTGATAGGGTTAAGTCATGAACCGCTTGAATATACTTAACCAATTTGACACGATGATTTGATAGGGTTAATCATGAATCGCTTGATCATACTTATCCAATTTGACACGATGATTTGATAGGGTTAAGTCATGAACCGCTTGAATATACTTAACCAATTAGACACGATGATTTGGTAGGGTTAAGTCATGAACCGCTTGAATATACTCAACCAACTTGACACATGATTCGTAGGGCTAAGTCAAGAACTTGAAACGACAACACTTAGCCAATTTGACATGACACGTAGGCGGGTTAAGTCTCGAATTTAAATGACAACACTTAACCTACTGTACGGAAACCCTAGTTACGCGGTCCTTTTCAGCAGTAACCCACTAGATGTATCACGGTACCCTGGAACTAGGCAGGGTAGGGCACGATTACTGGGCTGATTATAAGCGACCAGAACGACGGCTGTGTTGGTGCGCCAGTGTAGGTTCAGCCGGGCTATGGTCGTGCACGTGGTCCGGAGTTGAAAAAGCAGGCATTAGGCATCAGTAGGTTTACCTGTGCATGCTTGATTCGTGTCGGTGGTTGGCACCATAGGGCTTGATACACCCTATGGTGGACCTAGCACAGGTGACTACATTCGTGATAGGGCCGTATGACATAGACACATGAATGAGCTAGGACTTGTAGGGAGCCGATCGATTAATAGATCATTTTGTGGGACCAAGTAATGGGTCATTTCATGACATTGGGCTAGGGATCATTTTATAGTCAACACATGACACGGGTTGGGATACTAGTACGGTGGTGCAGAGCAAATAGATATCATAGAAATATTTTGGTAAAGTAGAGAGATTTTACGATGCTTGATAGAAATCTTGCGAAATTATACTTAGTTCATCTTGAATGGGAACCTTGCAATGCTATACTTGACAAAAATCATATGATATTATTCTTAGTTATCGTGCCTGTAGCTTATCTTGTCCTCAAGCTTATGTTTACTTTCAGTTTATTCATGCCATGTTATCTTTACCTGTTTTTATGCTGAAAGTCACTAGGACTTACTCAGTCTTTATGACTGACCCGTTTTTTTTTCACCTCTTTTTCTTCCATTCCCCCCCCCCCCCCGAGGTTCTCAGGTTGGGAGTACTGCTCAGTTCGGATATTGCCAAGCTCCCAGGCTCTTTCATGTACGGCTTGGATCTCTCTTGGCTATGGCTTGCTTTGCTTTATTGGGGAATACTACAATTTATTTTTATGCTTCTTTGTTTTTGGGCAAGACAGGTATTTTAGCTATGTAATTGGGTATTGGAAGTTGATGGGATTTTATTGTAAACAATTATATTTAATAAATGATTTGAAGTACTTCCGTTGTTTTATATATGTCTGTCTTGTAATATTTTTGTTGAAGTACCCATAATGCTCCACTGAAGTTAAGGCATTCCCTTTGTGAGTGACCTTAACGGATGTGGGGTGTTACATGATCTACTTCTGGAGGGCAGGTTCATGCTCTCATGGCACCTACGCAAGAGAGAGGTAGAAACATTTCTGTTGAAAGTTTGATTTTCCTTTTTGATCATCCTGTTTGAACTTTTTTTGATTCTGGCACTTCACATTCGTTTATATCTTCTTCTTTTGTTGAATCTCTGCACCAAGATACTAGTCTAGTTATGGATCCCATTATAGTCTCAAATCCTATTGGGGGTATGACTCATCTATCTATGTTATGTTGGGATTTGAGAATATTTGTGTATGGTATTGAGTTAGAATGCAATGCCTTTGTGCTTGGTTTCACGGGCTATGGGTTGATTCTAGGAATTGATTGGCTAGCCAGGTATGGTGCCATTCTCGACTGTGAAAAAAGGGTAGTTAGACTATTGACTAATTTGGGTAATACTCTCGATATCTCATGCAACCCTAAGGGTTCTGTTATGCTTGCCTACCTAGAATCTTTTGACATATCTATTGATGATTTAAAATTTGTTCGAGTAGTCCGTGAGTATGCAGATGTCTTTGAGGAGGTTAGGGGCTTACCTCCAAAACGCGAGATAGATTTCCGTATATACTTGGTGGACAATGCAAAGCCAATTGCATTGCCAGTGCGCCACATGGCTCCAAGAGAGAGAAGGGAGCTTAGTAAACAAGTGAAAGAGTTGCTTGAGAAAGGATTCATAAGAATAAGTATCTCGGAGTGGGGTGCTCCTGTTGTTTCTGCCATGAAGGCTGATGGTTCGCTTAGTTTGTGTATGGACTATAGGGAGCTGAATAAGCTCACGAAGAAAAACAGACAACCATTGCCGAGGATAGATGATTTGTTTGATCAGTTGGTTGGTGCTTCGGTTTTCTCGCAGTTGGACTTAGCTGTAGGATTTCATCAGTTGAGGGTAGTTAAGGATGGTATAGATAAGACTGCCTTTAGGACTCTCGACGGTTTCATCGAATGGATCGTCATGCCTTTTGGTTTGACAAATGCACCCGCATATTTTGTAGACTTAATGAGTAGGGTGTTTAGGGAGTTTCTAAACAAGTTCGTGGTGGTCTTTGTGGATGATATTTTGATATTTTCTAGAAGCGAGGAAGAGCATACCCTACATCTTAGGGAAGTCTTAGAGACCCTTCGAGCACATCAACTCAAAGCTAAGTTCTCCAAATGCCATTTTTGGAGGAAGGAAGTGAGGTTCTTAGGACACGTGGTCACTAAGGAAGGGATAGTGGTGGATCCCGCGAAGGTGGTGGCAATCCAAGATTAGAAGGTTCCTAAGAATGCAACAGAAGTAAGAAGTTTCCTTGGTTTGGCGGGCTATTACAGAAAGTTCATCGAGGACTTTGCTAAGACACAGTTGATGAAAAAGAATTTGACCTTTTCTTGGGGTGTTGTGACGGCAAGAAATTTCGCTCGGTCCGAACCAGTCGCTAAACCGACCCAGACCGTTCGAAACGCCCTATCGTTTGAGAACAAGCCACAACAGAACGCATACAGAAGAACATTTCACTATATATTACAACAGTGCATCAGATTACAAGAATATACAGAGTATGAATAAATATTACACAGAAATATCAGAGATTTAAATTACATTTAAATACATAGCAGCGGAAAATAATACAATATACAACTAGAAAGAGATATACGGATACAAAGCTTTCCGGATATCGTTCCAGCTGTAAACCAGGATCCTGTGAATACAAATCTGCAAAACCAAAACTACTAGCTGCCCGTGTCAAAATAAGGGCACCCAGAGTTTAGGTTAAAACAATAAACTCCAGGTCAGTCATGTGACTGGTGTGAGAACTAAAACAGTTATTAATCTTTATTTTCAAAGGTAAATCAAGGGACCACGCCGTATAACACGGAACGGGTTTCCTCCCAAGAGTACCAGTGCATAAAACAAACAGCGCAATGCTAAATAAAGAAAGATGAAGCTGTTATAAGACCCAGGTCCTATCACACAATGCAACGCAAGCCGGGGGATAGGGTTTTCCCTTATAACAGCCAAAGAATGCTTGATACGTTTAAAACAAATCATTTGATACTATAATAAGTGCATAGTGTATAAAACAACTTCAAATCATAAGTATCAATCATAGGCGACATGAGCGTCCCATGCCACTATGTCGCCATATATAGGTTTACAAATTAAAACCGCAAATGTCACGTATTTGGAAATTGGATTTCCGTCTATGAACCGAGGCAAAAGATAGTCCTCAACCGATTCGAGACGCTCTAGCCCGCCCCTCAGGATCAGAGCTCGAGTGACCCTTGGATCGTCAGGGCCGGTCCACACGGAGTGGATTAAAATGCCTGAACATGCGTTTCCCCGCCCTATGGGGCGTAAACGAGCCAACTAAATGACTCCATCGGTTCGAGAACGACCGATCAATCCGAGGCGCCTCGCAACAGCAACAACCACATAAGTCAAACTCGTCAGGGCGTGTAAAACCACTGACGCCACTTCTAGCTAGAAAGAAACGCAAGTCCTCCCTGATGTCCCTCCCGTTTTTGGTTCATACCGGGTGTGAAACTCGCGAAGTAAACGTTACACAAAGCTACGCCACAAAGGCCGTGCTTTGATCATCACCACAAGACTTTGCTTTTCAACAGAAGCCTTGATCATTTGCATCTTAGCATGCCACACAGGCAAACCATCCTATGCAACCGATATCAGTCACACAGAATGAAATCCGATGTCAGACACACAGTCCATTTACAAGTCCGTTCTGGGTCTGAACGAAACCGGAGGCACCTAGTACCCCGCATATCCATCGATCTCCAAGTACGTCTGGACGATCACTAACTGTTTCCATCTTCTTGGGTGTACAGCCCAATCAAGATCATCAGTAATTACCCAAACGACGTGAAGACCTCCGGTCTTCGACCATCGTCTTCATCTTCGACTTATCGTCGTATCAGTTATTCAGAATGGGATAAACCCGGTCTTTCCGAATAACTCGCGTATATTTTAAATAAGTGTTACACAAACACAACATACGCCTCATTCCAATTCATTAGTCACTAACCATAAATTAATCAAGAGAATAATTCCCCAAATATTAACCCCGAAGGCCGAAACCAACATCAGATCAATATCCAGAAAACCATTCTGCTTGGCTAACCGACAGTTAGTTTCTAAATTTCACGTTCAAATCTAATTAAAGATTTAACTATCGCCTGGAGCAAAACTGGTGATACTCCATTCTCGATCTTTTCAATCTAATTAAAGATTCATTAAAACTCCACTTAGTTTTAATCATTATCTGGGTTAAAGAATCAGTGTCATTTAAAACACGGTTCACGATAAACCCAAAATCACATTCATTAATTATCGGGTTAAAGAACGAGTGTTATTTAAAGCACTGTTCACGATAAACCCAAAAATCAATATCAATTCAATTTCCAATTAAATATCATTTAATTGTTACACTTCATTAAATCTAAATAAAAAGATTTAATCTTTTCTCAACTGGGTTCAAGAACAGTGTTAGTGAAGACACCATTCATGACAAACCCAAATCACATTCATTAATTATCGGGTTAAAGAACAAGTGTTATTTAAAACACTGTTCACGATAAACCCAAAAATCAATATCAATTCAATTCCAATTAAATATTATTTAACTGGTACACTTCATTAAATCTAAATAAAAAGATTTAATCTTTTCTCAACTGGGTTCAAGAACAGTGTTAGTGAAGACACCATTCACGACAAACCCAAATCACATTCATTAATTATCGGGTTAAAGAACAAGTGTTATTTAAAACACTGTTCACGATAAACCCAAAAATCAATATCAATTCAATTCCAATTAAATATTATTTAACCGGTACACTTCATTAAATCTAAATAAAAAGATTTAATCTTTTCTCAAATGGGTTCAAGAACAGTGTTAGTGAAGACACCATTCACGACAAACCCAAATCACATTCGATATTCAATACAAGGCTCTGAATAGAAAATATATCGGCTTATATTCAATATCAAATTCTACGACTAACAAATGTCGTATTGGAAATAACGATATAAATATATATATCTTTCAAATTTCCATAACAACACCTGTATAATCACGAATTCCAACATCGAAATATTCCGAAGACAATTTCGATTCAAATCCACTCCAATGCAATCATTGGAAATTTTGGTTATTTTTAAAACCCTTTTTAAATTCAATTTATTTATTTAAAAATAAATAGAATTATAATTCTAGTTCAAAACTAGTTCATTTCGATAAAAATCCATTTTTATCTTTTCAAATATGGAGTTTTTCATCCCAATTCTTTCTAAATCATTTCTTATGATTTTACACAAATTATTACTATTTTTAATAATTTTATCAAGGCCCGTACAGTCGATTTCCAACAATGGCCATCGAACTGCACTTATAGCGACCTTTTTCGAATTTGATTTGGACATAATTCCAAATCCAACCGTTAGATTTCAAATTTCTAACATTCATTAGAAAGCTCTTTTCGATACGAACCCAACGGTTCCGGTTTTAGGAGAATCCGACGGTCGGATCTCCCGTAATGTCCATTCGAAGTCAATGGTCGAAATTCGCGAACTGCCGCGGCGCGGCGCGTTCTATTCAGGCCATTATATTATATATATAATATATATAATATATATTTCGTCGATTCCTATTCAAAACGAATTATATAAATAGTTTTAAAATCGTTTCAAAACCTATTTCAACTTCTATTTCCATTCAAAGCCAAAATTGAATTCTTCTTTATAAATTCGTTTTAAAATTCATTTCTATTCAATTCGAATTTCAATTCAATTTGAATTCATTTCAATTCGCTTTCAATTCCATTTGAATTCCTTTTCAATTCAATTCATTTCGAAATCGTTTTCAATCCATTTTGAATTCGTTTTCAATTCAATTCATTTCGAAATCGTTTTCAATTCAATTCATTTCGAAATCGTTTTCAAAATCGATATAAATATCGTTCACGTCAAAATGGCGTCAATCTAATCAACACGGCTTCATATATTCCTTTATTTTCAAATATTCTATTTCAAATATTTCTTTTTCAAAACTGGAATGAGGCCCAATCAATTACCATATAAAATTAATTATATGGATTTTCATACAACACATGTATATAATAGCATTGAAAATAATCAACCATCAACCAAAGTGCACTACACTGTATAAGCATCAAATATAGATATTCAACGCTTATAACAGCCTGTCAATCAATCGATCGACATATTTAATCAATCAGGATGAGTGAACTTCAAATTTCATCCTAACACCCGTGTGGGGTTTCAAACAATCAAACACATATTTTATTTGTGCAGTTAGGCGATGTGTAAAATTTATCGACCCAATCAACGTCATTCAAATAGGTGTACATAAACAAACCGTCTGGTTTGTAAATGAATATTTATTTATTCACATTCACGTTAAAAATTATATTTTTAACGATAACACATTTTATTTTAACATATGAATTTCTATTTAGTTCATTCTTTAAATAAAATGCTATTTTTATTTTTCTAACTTATTTTAGAAAATTTCGGCGGCATAACGGCACGATACTAGAAACGGGACAAGGCCTAGCCTTATCCCCGGTCTAGTGAAGGCCCACGCCATTCACACATCAATCAAATTCACTTTCGTTATGCAAACCACAAAATTTGGAGTAAGGGTCTAACCTAGCCTTACTCCTTCGCCTTATAACGGCGCACGTCTAATCCTAACCAATTTATCGATTCGATTTTTCACACCACAAACCACATTCACCAATATCACAATCAATCACCAAACAGTCAAACAAACAAGTCCATGGTCTGTGGACGGGTGTCGGGTGCTACTAAGCACCGTCTGCATCCTAGTATATATATATAACTAGAAATAAAATTGAAAGGTGAGAAATTCTCACCTATAGCTATCCTAGCTCCACGGCACTTCTTTTGCAGAAGTCTTCATCGGTATCGCATCTTTGTCGTCTTCGTTGCCCGTAGCCACTACATATGTAAAAATCGAATTTTTACTTCGTTATTCGATATATAAAAATCATATTTTTAGTTCGCTATTCAATATATAAAAATCGAATTTTTAGTTCGCTATTCAATATATAAAAATCGAATTTTTCTATCGAAGTTCAATATATAAAAATTCTATTTTTCTATCGCTATTCAAATGAATAAAAATCTCATTTTTGTCATGATGTTTATATAATAAAAATCACTTCTTTAATATGACAAAAATCATGTTTTCACGTTCGCTTTCAACATATAAAAATATGATTTCTCAACATATAAAAATATGATTTTTCAACATATAAAAATATGATTTTTCAACATATAAAAAATATGATTTTTCAACATATAAAAATATGATTTTTCAACATATAAAAATATGATTTTTCAACATATAAAAATATGATTTTTCAACATATAAAAATATGATTTTTCAACATATAAAAATATGATTTTTACTTTTGCTTTCAAATCTTTTTCTACTAAAAGATTAATCTTTTTCCTATTTTAAAGTTCAAAATAAAATCAGTTTTTTCTCTTTTAAAAATAAATCAGTTTATACTTTTTAAAAATAAATCAGTTTATAATTTTTAAAAATAAATCAGTTTATACTTTTTAAAAATAAATCAGTTTATACTTTTTAAAAATAAATCAGTTTTTCTAATTTAAAAATCAATTTTTTTATTTATTTAAAAATCAAACTTTTTATTTATAAAATATATAAAAACAGAAAAGAAATTTAAATAAACAAACAAAAATAAATTAATAAAACACTTACCGAGAAAAAGAAAGAAGAGGGGGGGCTGATCAAAGGCTGCTACAGCAAGAAAGGGGGGGGTCGGAGTCCAGCTAGGGCTCGGCGACAGGGGATGTCGATGGTGGCGGGAGGGGTCTCGATTTTTTTGGGTGTTGGGTATTTCGTCGATTCGAACGGTGGGAGGAGAGAGGCCTGAGGAGGGAGGAACTCGACGGAGGCGCCAGGGGGGGGGGCGGACTTCGGTGGGATGATCGAAGGAGGTGCGCCGCCTCCTCGATGGTGGTTTTCCGCATCGCGCTTCTGCGTTTTTTTTTTCTTTGTTAAACTGAATCTGAACGTGGAAGAAGGGGGCCTGGAGGATAAAAGGGGAGATATTTTTTTTTTATTATTATTATTATTTAATTATTAAAAAGTTGACTTTCACATACGACCTCTAAACGAGGCCCACCGCCTGTCGTCCCTAGCGTTTCACCCCCATTCCGAACACAATGGGATATGTACCGCAAGCTGAATCGATTGTTACAATCAGTTTCCTTTTGAATTTTCATTTAAATCATTATATTGAATTTTAAACGCACATTCCAAATTACCGGGGTCACATACTAACTAGAAAAATTCCAGAAAAATATTTTCTAGCTTCGTATTGACGATACGGTCCTAACAAAACTAGTTTCGTCGAATTCTGAGACCGTTTGAAAAATGGCCAATTTCTAGTCGATTAAAATCAACTGAAACTGGTCAAACGCGTTTTCCTTTGCCACGCTCACATATTGATTCGAAAAATTATGAAATTTGGAATCTAGCAATTACCTGACACTGCGGACCCAACAAAACTGGTTTCGTCGGAATCCGAGGTCGTTTGCAAAATGTCCATTTTTAAGGGCCTGAATTCCATAGCGACTATTCAGAAATTTCAACTGGACATATCTTTTGATTCCCGCTACGAACTTTTAATTTTTCGGATTCGTTGGAAAGATATTCACCATTCGATTCCATTATTTTTGGTTTCACTAAAATCCGGATTGTTTTGCACCCGGTACATTCAATTGAAGTTTGAAATCGAATTATCGAACTACCGCGCCATTTTCAATTCTATTTATAATTATATATAAATATTTATATTCTAACGACGACGCGTATAATATATACGTTCGAATTCTATTCAAAATAAGTTTCTCGTCGATATTATTTAAAATAATTCATTTTAAATAATCAAAATTCGCTAAAATTGCCAAAATAAAAATTTTAAACTGGCCCAGATTTTACGGGTTGTTACAATCTCCCCCACTTAAAACTTTTCGTCCCCGAAAAGGAACAAAGTCGAAAGTGGTTTGATTAATCAACCCTACGCTCGATCTGGCTTTCATTTTCCAACTCTTTAGTTTCTGAGAATTTTCAAAACTTCAAAAATTTGGCTAACACCCTAAATTTTTGAAAAATTTCGCCATAACCTCCCCTGCACCGGGAGCATCGGGGAATTTCAAATAGCTTCCCCGGTCCTTCAGATCTCAAAAAGAAAAAGAAAAAGCCAAGCGGCTAGCCAATAGGCTCACAAAATCATCATCACCCAAACAAAACAGGAAATTATGTAGTAAACATGTACCTATTTGTCGGGCAAACAAATTTTATTCTCTGCTCTAGCCTCCTTGCTATGACCTGTTCAATGATATATATGTATATGCAAGCAAATGCGACCAATTTCAATACAAGTCAATATTTGATTCAGTTAGGCATAATGGTTCAAAATTATCAAACAATTAAACAAACAACACAAACATCAATCAATTAGTGAATTAGATTATCAAATTCATAATTTTGATACATATACAAAAATCAGATTTTTGATGCCAAATCACAACAATAAGCCCTATCTAATTTTGGTTCTCACACCAGTCAATAGGAAATATATAGATATCACACCTTCGAAACACGAATATAAATATTGATAATGCGGCCGCATTACCAAAATTATCTCCGGGCGACTAGAGTGTGATTCTATATCTATCCAATATATTAAAACTTCGAATATACGCGGATCAGACGTATACGCAAAATCTATATATACTGGATTGTCCACATCAATATAAATAAATAATCAAATACGAATAGTTGATTTAAATCTTCAAAACAAAATTGGTTTCATTTTAAAAAAAATACTCTTCACACTCGTTCTAGGATACTACTGATCCCATCTCTAACGAGTCATCCTCGTTGGATATTACTAATCCAATATCTGATGAATTCTTTCGTATGGTTCTAATGTGTCTTGTTCTCTGAGCTTTGTAAACCAAAGCTCTGATACCAAATGTGACGGCAAGAAATTTCGCTCGGTCCGAACCAGTCGCTAAACCGACCCAGACCGTTCGAAACGCCCTATCGTTTGAGAACAAGCCACAACAGAACGCATACAGAAGAACATTTCACTATATATTACAACAGTGCATCAGATTACAAGAATATACAGAGTATGAATAAATATTACACAGAAATATCAGAGATTTAAATTACATTTAAATACATAGCAGCGGAAAATAATACAATATACAACTAGAAAGAGATATACGGATACAAAGCTTTCCGGATATCGTTCCAGCTGTAAACCAGGATCCTGTGAATACAAATCTGCAAAACCAAAACTACTAGCTGCCCGTGTCAAAATAAGGGCACCCAGAGTTTAGGTTAAAACAATAAACTCCAGGTCAGTCATGTGACTGGTGTGAGAACTAAAACAGTTATTAATCTTTATTTTCAAAGGTAAATCAAGGGACCACGCCGTATAACACGGAACGGGTTTCCTCCCAAGAGTACCAGTGCATAAAACAAACAGCGCAATGCTAAATAAAGAAAGATGAAGCTGTTATAAGACCCAGGTCCTATCACACAATGCAACGCAAGCCGGGGGATAGGGTTTTCCCTTATAACAGCCAAAGAATGCTTGATACGTTTAAAACAAATCATTTGATACTATAATAAGTGCATAGTGTATAAAACAACTTCAAATCATAAGTATCAATCATAGGCGACATGAGCGTCCCATGCCACTATGTCGCCATATATAGGTTTACAAATTAAAACCGCAAATGTCACGTATTTGGAAATTGGATTTCCGTCTATGAACCGAGGCAAAAGATAGTCCTCAACCGATTCGAGACGCTCTAGCCCGCCCCTCAGGATCAGAGCTCGAGTGACCCTTGGATCGTCAGGGCCGGTCCACACGGAGTGGATTAAAATGCCTGAACATGCGTTTCCCCGCCCTATGGGGCGTAAACGAGCCAACTAAATGACTCCATCGGTTCGAGAACGACCGATCAATCCGAGGCGCCTCGCAACAGCAACAACCACATAAGTCAAACTCGTCAGGGCGTGTAAAACCACTGACGCCACTTCTAGCTAGAAAGAAACGCAAGTCCTCCCTGATGTCCCTCCCGTTTTTGGTTCATACCGGGTGTGAAACTCGCGAAGTAAACGTTACACAAAGCTACGCCACAAAGGCCGTGCTTTGATCATCACCACAAGACTTTGCTTTTCAACAGAAGCCTTGATCATTTGCATCTTAGCATGCCACACAGGCAAACCATCCTATGCAACCGATATCAGTCACACAGAATGAAATCCGATGTCAGACACACAGTCCATTTACAAGTCCGTTCTGGGTCTGAACGAAACCGGAGGCACCTAGTACCCCGCATATCCATCGATCTCCAAGTACGTCTGGACGATCACTAACTGTTTCCATCTTCTTGGGTGTACAGCCCAATCAAGATCATCAGTAATTACCCAAACGACGTGAAGACCTCCGGTCTTCGACCATCGTCTTCATCTTCGACTTATCGTCGTATCAGTTATTCAGAATGGGATAAACCCGGTCTTTCCGAATAACTCGCGTATATTTTAAATAAGTGTTACACAAACACAACATACGCCTCATTCCAATTCATTAGTCACTAACCATAAATTAATCAAGAGAATAATTCCCCAAATATTAACCCCGAAGGCCGAAACCAACATCAGATCAATATCCAGAAAACCATTCTGCTTGGCTAACCGACAGTTAGTTTCTAAATTTCACGTTCAAATCTAATTAAAGATTTAACTATCGCCTGGAGCAAAACTGGTGATACTCCATTCTCGATCTTTTCAATCTAATTAAAGATTCATTAAAACTCCACTTAGTTTTAATCATTATCTGGGTTAAAGAATCAGTGTCATTTAAAACACGGTTCACGATAAACCCAAAATCACATTCATTAATTATCGGGTTAAAGAACGAGTGTTATTTAAAGCACTGTTCACGATAAACCCAAAAATCAATATCAATTCAATTTCCAATTAAATATCATTTAATTGGTACACTTCATTAAATCTAAATAAAAAGATTTAATCTTTTCTCAACTGGGTTCAAGAACAGTGTTAGTGAAGACACCATTCACGACAAACCCAAATCACATTCATTAATTATCGGGTTAAAGAACAAGTGTTATTTAAAACACTGTTCACGATAAACCCAAAAATCAATATCAATTCAATTCCAATTAAATATTATTTAACTGGTACACTTCATTAAATCTAAATAAAAAGATTTAATCTTTTCTCAACTGGGTTCAAGAACAGTGTTAGTGAAGACACCATTCACGACAAACCCAAATCACATTCATTAATTATCGGGTTAAAGAACAAGTGTTATTTAAAACACTGTTCACGATAAACCCAAAAATCAATATCAATTCAATTCCAATTAAATATTATTTAACTGGTACACTTCATTAAATCTAAATAAAAAGATTTAATCTTTTCTCAAATGGGTTCAAGAACAGTGTTAGTGAAGACACCATTCACGACAAACCCAAATCACATTCGATATTCAATACAAGGCTCTGAATAGAAAATATATCGGCTTATATTCAATATCAAATTCTACGACTAACAAATGTCGTATTGGAAATAACGATATAAATATATATATCTTTCAAATTTCCATAACAACACCTGTATAATCACGAATTCCAACATCGAAATATTCCGAAGACAATTTCGATTCAAATCCACTCCAATGCAATCATTGGAAATTTTGGTTATTTTTAAAACCCTTTTTAAATTCAATTTATTTATTTAAAAATAAATAGAATTATAATTCTAGTTCAAAACTAGTTCATTTCGATAAAAATCCATTTTTATCTTTTCAAATATGGAGTTTTTCATCCCAATTCTTTCTAAATCATTTCTTATGATTTTACACAAATTATTACTATTTTTAATAATTTTATCAAGGCCCGTATAGTCGATTTCCAACAATGGCCATCGAACTGCACTTATAGCGACCTTTTTCGAATTTGATTTGGACATAATTCCAAATCCAACCGTTAGATTTCAAATTTCTAACATTCATTAGAAAGCTCTTTTCGATACGAACCCAACGGTTCCGGTTTTAGGAGAATCCGACGGTCGGATCTCCCGTAATGTCCATTCGAAGTCAATGGTCGAAATTCGCGAACTGCCGCGGCGCGGCGCGTTCTATTCAGGCCATTATATTATATATATAATATATATTTCGTCGATTCCTATTCAAAACGAATTATATAAATAGTTTTAAAATCGTTTCAAAACCTATTTCAACTTCTATTTCCATTCAAAGCCAAAATTGAATTCTTCTTTATAAATTCGTTTTAAAATTCATTTCTATTCAATTCGAATTTCAATTCAATTTGAATTCATTTCAATTCGCTTTCAATTCCATTTGAATTCCTTTTCAATTCAATTCATTTCGAAATCGTTTTCAATCCATTTTGAATTCGTTTTCAATTCAATTCATTTCGAAATCGTTTTCAATTCAATTCATTTCGAAATCGTTTTCAAAATCGATATAAATATCGTTCACGTCAAAATGGCGTCAATCTAATCAACACGGCTTCATATATTCCTTTATTTTCAAATATTCTATTTCAAATATTTCTTTTTCAAAACTGGAATGAGGCCCAATCAATTACCATATAAAATTAATTATATGGATTTTCATACAACACATGTATATAATAGCATTGAAAATAATCAACCATCAACCAAAGTGCACTACACTGTATAAGCATCAAATATAGATATTCAACGCTTATAACAGCCTGTCAATCAATCGATCAACATATTTAATCAATCAGGATGAGTGAACTTCAAATTTCATCCTAACACCCGTGTGGGGTTTCAAACAATCAAACACATATTTTATTTGTGCAGTTAGGCGATGTGTAAAATTTATCGACCCAATCAACGTCATTCAAATAGGTGTACATAAACAAACCGTCTGGTTTGTAAATGAATATTTATTTATTCACATTCACGTTAAAAATTATATTTTTAACGATAACACATTTTATTTTAACATATGAATTTCTATTTAGTTCATTCTTTAAATAAAATGCTATTTTTATTTTTCTAACTTATTTTAGAAAATTTCGGCGGCATAACGGCACGATACTAGAAACGGGACAAGGCCTAGCCTTATCCCCGGTCTAGTGAAGGCCCACGCCATTCACACATCAATCAAATTCACTTTCGTTATGCAAACCACAAAATTTGGAGTAAGGGTCTAACCTAGCCTTACTCCTTCGCCTTATAACGGCGCACGTCTAATCCTAACCAATTTATCGATTCGATTTTTCACACCACAAACCACATTCACCAATATCACAATCAATCACCAAACAGTCAAACAAACAAGTCCATGGTCTGTGGACGGGTGTCGGGTGCTACTAAGCACCGTCTGCATCCTAGTATATATATATAACTAGAAATAAAATTGAAAGGTGAGAAATTCTCACCTATAGCTATCCTAGCTCCACGGCACTTCTTTTGCAGAAGTCTTCATCGGTATCGCATCTTTGTCGTCTTCGTTGCCCGTAGCCACTACATATGTAAAAATCGAATTTTTACTTCGTTATTCGATATATAAAAATCATTTTTTAGTTCGCTATTCAATATATAAAAATCGAATTTTTAGTTCGCTATTCAATATATAAAAATCGAATTTTTCTATCGAAGTTCAATATATAAAAATTCTATTTTTCTATCGCTATTCAAATGAATAAAAATCTCATTTTTGTCATGATGTTTATATAATAAAAATCACTTCTTTAATATGACAAAAATCATGTTTTCACGTTCGCTTTCAACATATAAAAATATGATTTCTCAACATATAAAAATATGATTTTTCAACATATAAAAATATGATTTTTCAACATATAAAAAATATGATTTTTCAACATATAAAAATATGATTTTTCAACATATAAAAATATGATTTTTCAACATATAAAAATATGATTTTTCAACATATAAAAATATGATTTTTCAACATATAAAAATATGATTTTTACTTTTGCTTTCAAATCTTTTTCTACTAAAAGATTAATCTTTTTCCTATTTTAAAGTTCAAAATAAAATCAGTTTTTTCTCTTTTAAAAATAAATCAGTTTATACTTTTTAAAAATAAATCAGTTTATACTTTTTAAAAATAAATCAGTTTATACTTTTTAAAAATAAATCAGTTTATACTTTTTAAAAATAAATCAGTTTTTCTAATTTAAAAATCAAATTTTTTATTTATTTAAAAATCAAACTTTTTATTTATAAAATATATAAAAACAGAAAAGAAATTTAAATAAACAAACAAAAATAAATTAATAAAACACTTACCGAGAAAAAGAAAGAAGAGGGGGGCTGATCAAAGGCTGCTACAGCAAGAAAGGGGGGGGGGTCGGAGTCCAGCTAGGGCTCGGCGACAGGGGATGTCGATGGTGGCGGGAGGGGTCTCGATTTTTTTGGGTGTTGGGTATTTCGTCGATTCGAACGGTGGGAGGAGAGAGGCCTGAGGAGGGAGGAACTCGACGGAGGCGCCAGGGGGGGGGCGGACTTCGGTGGGATGATCGAAGGAGGTGCGCCGCCTCCTCGATGGTGGTTTTCCGCATCGCGCTTCTGCGTTTTTTTTTTCTTTGTTAAACTGAATCTGAACGTGGAAGAAGGGGGCCTGGAGGATAAAAGGGGAGATATTTTTTTTTTATTATTATTATTATTTAATTATTAAAAAGTTGACTTTCACATACGACCTCTAAACGAGGCCCACCGCCTGTCGTCCCTAGCGTTTCACCCCCATTCCGAACACAATGGGATATGTACCGCAAGCTGAATCGATTGTTACAATCAGTTTCCTTTTGAATTTTCATTTAAATCATTATATTGAATTTTAAACGCACATTCCAAATTACCGGGGTCACATACTAACTAGAAAAATTCCAGAAAAATATTTTCTAGCTTCGTATTGACGATACGGTCCTAACAAAACTAGTTTCGTCGAATTCTGAGACCGTTTGAAAAATGGCCAATTTCTAGTCGATTAAAATCAACTGAAACTGGTCAAACGCGTTTTCCTTTGCCACGCTCACATATTGATTCGAAAAATTATGAAATTTGGAATCTAGCAATTACCTGACACTGCGGACCCAACAAAACTGGTTTCGTCGGAATCCGAGGTCGTTTGCAAAATGTCCATTTTTAAGGGCCTGAATTCCATAGCGACTATTCAGAAATTTCAACTGGACATATCTTTTGATTCCCGCTACGAACTTTTAATTTTTCGGATTCGTTGGAAAGATATTCACCATTCGATTCCATTATTTTTGGTTTCACTAAAATCCGGATTGTTTTGCACCCGGTACATTCAATTGAAGTTTGAAATCGAATTATCGAACTACCGCGCCATTTTCAATTCTATTTATAATTATATATAAATATTTATATTCTAACGACGACGCGTATAATATATACGTTCGAATTCTATTCAAAATAAGTTTCTCGTCGATATTATTTAAAATAATTCATTTTAAATAATCAAAATTCGCTAAAATTGCCAAAATAAAAATTTTAAACTGGCCCAGATTTTACGGGTTGTTACAGGTGTTGACTGTGACGATGCTTTCTGACGTTTGAAGAGGGCATTGACGACAGCTCCAGTTTTAGTTTTGCCTGATGGGAGTAAGCCATTCACAATGTACACCGATGCTCGCGGGACTGGGCTTGGCGTAGTTTTGATGCAAGATGGAAGGGTGATATGCTATGGTGGAAGTCAGTTGAAGGTTCATGAGAAGAATTACCCTACCCATGACTTAGAGTTAGCTGCCATAGTTTTGCGTTTAAGTCTTGGCGCCACTATTTGCTTGGAGAGAAGTTTGAGTTGTATACAGATCATAAGTCACTAAAATACTTGTTCTCTCAAAAAGATCTAAACTTAAGGAAACAAAGGTGGATGGAGTTTTTAGCTTCCTACGATTTTGAGATTGCATATACCGCTGGCAAGGGTAACGTTGTAGCTGACGCCTTGAGTAGAAAGAGGTTGAATTTTTGTCCTTTGTTCGTAGAGCGGCAAAGTTTGGAGTACATATCTACCTTTGACTTTAGACCCTCTATCGATTATGTACCCTGTTTGTTGGCATCACTAGAGGTGCGACCTATGCTTTTTGGTCGAGTTGGAGAGGCACAGCGAGGTGACCCATGGTTGGTAGTGATAGTAGACAAGCTTATAAGAGGGGAGTCTTCGAGCCATCTTAGTAGGTATACTATAGATGGCAAAGGTTGGTTGCGTAGGGATGAGAGGCTTTGCGTATCTCGAGACGAGGGCTTGAGGAAGACGATTCTTGAAGAAGCACATCGTTCTAAGATGACCATACATCCCGGTGGTGACAAGATGTATAAGGACATGAAGCGAGTTTTCTTTTGGGCCGAAATGAAGAAGGATGTGGCTGAGTTCGTTTCTAGATGCTTAGTGTGCCAGCAAGTCAAGGTGGAGAAAAATAAGCCTGGTGGTTTGCTTCACCCTTTAGAGGTTCCACAGTGGAAGTGGAAAAGTGTTTCCATGGATTTCGTCGACGGGTTGCTGAGGTCAAGGAAAGGTAATACAGGGATTTGGGTAGTGCTAGATAGAATTACCTAGAGCGCCCATTTTACTCCCATTAAGAGTAAAAGAACAGCGTCGTGGTTAGCATCTGTTTATCTTCGAGAGATAGTTCGTCTACACAGCATACCTTCTAGTATTGTGAGCGATCGAGATCCCATTTTCACTAGTGAGTTTTGGAAGAGCTTGCAAGAGGCGGTAGGAACGCAATTGCGTTTGAGTACCGCTTATCACCCTCAGACGGACGACCAATCAGAAAGAGTGAATCAGATTCTAGAAGATCTTTTGAGGTTATGCATCTTGGACTTTGGAGGGACATGGGAGGAACATCTTCCATTAGTAAAGTTCGCCTACAACAACAGCTATCAGACTAGTATTGACAAGGCACCTTTTGAGGCTCTATATGGATGACCTTGTCGATCACCTACTTGTTGGTGGGAATCTATGGATAAGATTTTACTTGGACCCGATATGGTTAGGGAAACTTCTGAGACAATAGATTTGATTCGAAGACGAATGAAGACGGCACAGGACCGACAAAACTCATACGTTGATAAGAGAAGAACTGATCTTGAGTTCGGTGTTGGAGACATGGTTTTTATTAAAGTATCACCATTAAGGAACGTAGTTCGTTTTGGGTCTGCAGGGAAATTGGCACCAAGGTTCGTAGGGTCATTCCCCATTACAGAAAGAATTGGACAGATGGCCTACAGAGTGATGTTGCTCGAGAAACTTAGTGGTGTTCATGACGTATTTCACGTGTCACATTTGCGGAAGTGTTTACATGATACCGTGGAAGTAGTATAGCAGAGCATGCTTAGAGAAGTGGAGGTGGAGCGAGATGCCACAATTAGACCAGCTCCTACATGCATCCTTGGATCAAAGATCAAGAAGTTACGCAACCGAGAGGTCAAGTTGGTTAAAGTCCAATAGGGAGATAATCAAGGAGACGCGACTTGGGAGACTGAAGATAAGATACGCACGTCGTACTCTTTCCTTTTTGAGGATATGTTCTTAACTTCTTCTTTTTCTACCACTTTGTTTATACTTGTTCTATCGTTTAAGTGTATCCTCTCGATTATATCTTCGATCTTTAGGTAGAAAACCCTATGGTTGTAAACATGTGTTTGAAACATGTTATGTTTGGTGGATGCAAGTGGATGTAAGTGTTTGCTAGTGGTTGCTCGTTGATGCATTTACACATACATTAGGCACTAGATCGGCTCAATCACTTTCATATTACATATGAATGAGTGTGCATATTTAAATTAATGGATGTATATTAAATGTGTTATCATATGGATGCTGCATTTGAATGAATGATTATGCACTCATATAGAAATGATATGTATCATTAGGATTCTTTTGCATACATAATGTACGCATGGCACTATCATGTTTTGCATTAAGGAGGTCAACTGGATCAATAGACCACCTGATCTTTGCATTAGACAAGGAACATATACACACACTTTTGCATATGAGCATATAATATTTGATATCTTTTAAGGACAATGGATAATTGTGTATGTTGATGAGTCGATGGATGATTGGATGGTAGTATACATTCTTCTTTACTTGAAGATTTCGGGGACGAAATCCTTTAAGGAGGGGAGAATGTAACACCCCGTAATTTTGAATCATGACATAAGAGATAATTAAAGAATAATCAATTTTTAAAGAAAAATTAGGTGAAACAAGTTATTCCATTGCGTTCGTCTTAGAATTCTGCTTGAGATAGAGTCCGAGTTTGCGTAAAACGGATATCGTATAAAGAAGTTATGGACGATAAAAGTTGGGCAGAAAATTCAGAAAACAGGCCAGAACAACTGGCGCACTTGTGAAGTGCGCCAGAACAAAAATGCACTGGCGCACCTGGGAAGTGCGCCCATGCCAAGGCTGAATCTGCATAGAATTCTGGAGAGTTCTTTGATGTCGTATCTTGCTGGGATTGGCTGGATGACGTGTCTGTTGAGCTGTGTGGTTATGATGATCTCTAATCTAATCTAAAGGCCCTAATTCACCTAATACACCTATAAAAACACACATAGACCTAAACCTAATTTCACTACACCAATTCGTGGCGCCTCCATGCTGCCTCAACCTAAACCAGTCCTTCTTCTTCAGCAAATCAAAGTAAAGGAATTCTATAAAGGGGATCGAATCTACAACAACTACAACGCCTAATTCTCTTTCTTAATCCAATCTTTGTGAGTTCATTGATTATTTTTAGATTAAAATAATGCCAAAGCAATTCTGACATGTTGTAAATTGGATTTGGGAATTATACATGATAACAAGATTGAATCTCATCAATTCTATCTTAGCCTATACATCAGATTCATGATTCTTATATGCCCATGTTGATATTATCATCAGTTTTATCAGTTTTATCATATCTTTATGATCAGTTCATACTTATGCCTAATTTATTGTTATTATTATGCATGTTTTTTATCTTATCCCTTCCTCCTTCCCTTTTTGGTTTTTATAGCCGGGCTACTTCGAGCCCAGGTTAAATCTCATAGAGATGAACTACGAACGGTAATTTAGGGAACGTTGGGAAATTTGGCATAATATACGTTGGGTTGATTTGGGCATGAAAAATGTTAAATTTGGCATAATATATGTTAATTGTTGGGCATGATACGAAATTAGGAATTTTGGGTTATTGACATAATTAGCCTAAAATTGGCATAAACTACAAATGAATAAATTGGCTAAGATAAGCATGTTGAGACACGAGGTTAGACTCTGTGCATTAATAACTAATTAATGCTGATCAAAGATGGATATGATACCTAAAACATGTTAGGTGGGGTTAAGTTAACCTGTGTAAGATGACAACTTAAACAATATTACATGAACAAAGTGAATAGGGATAAGGCAAGCTTAACCAATAATACATATTAATTTGATAAGTGGATGGGGTTAAGTCAACTGGACGGATAGACAACACTTAACCAATATAAGTTGGGTTAGGATAAACCCTGGGGAAAAACCTAGTAGCAGTAGGGACCTTTTTCAGACAATAACCCACTTATAGGTATTGGTAACCCTGAGCTAGGCAGGTTTGGGGCACGCTTAATGGGCTGATTATAAGCGGTCAAATATGAGCGAGGGTGTAGCAGTGCAGGTTCCGACGGGTTCGTTAAGCATGCAAAAAGGTGTTCCTAGCATTGGAAGATTTAGCCACTGTACACTAGTAGGTATAAAGTTGTGCAACAAAGGGTTGCCACTTAGGGAGTGATACACCCTAAGCTGGGGCCTACACTGGTATCTACAAGTTAGGAGCCGATCGATTAGGGGTAGTGTGGGGAAATCTAGTATCTATTATGGGCAAGTAGGCTATCAAGGATTGTATGGGGTGGATACCTCTTAGTAGATGTTACGCCTGAGGGGTACCTATTACGATATTGGGATCATTTCGACAAGAATTACTAGTAGGTGGTGTAGAGAATTAATTTAAGTAAGAAATTTGAGAAGCGCACTAGACATTCCTTTATACTCATCCTGCTACCCTGCTTTACCTTATGTCATGGTTATATCTTTCATCCTGTTTATTCCTGTCATAATGCTTTACTTATTTTCTTGTTAAAAATAACTGGACTCGCCAGACTTTATGTCCGACCTTTTTGTTTTGCCTCTTTTCTTTCCTTTGCCCCCCCAGGTCCTCAGGGTGGAATTTGCGGAGCTTGACTTGGATTTCTTTCTTCTTGAAGTGCTTTGAAGTGTTGGTAGTAATGCTCAGCTTTATCTCTTTTTCATTATGGCTATTTGGATTGGGATTATGGTTATGTTTTTATGTACTCAAATAATAATCATGTTCAAGATGGATATTTGTGTACTTGGTTTTAATATGATGTTGTAATCATACATGTTTTGCTTTTCCACTGCAATAAATGAATTTTGAATTTTGAAGTACCATTTTATATATTTGTCTAGTGATATTTTGTTCTATACACTTATTATGTCGTTGTTATGTAATGCTCAGCTTTATCTCTTTTTCATTATGGCTATTTGGAGTGGGATTATGGTTATGTTTTTATGTACTCAGATAATAATCATGTTCAAGATGGATATTTGTGTACTTGGTTAATATGATGTTGTAATCAGACATGTTTTGCTTTTCCACTGCAATAAATGAATTTTGAATTTTGAAGTACCATTTTATATATTTGTCTTGTGATATTCTGTTCTATACACTTATAATGCTCCATGAAAGTTAAAGCATTCCCTTTGTGAGTGACATTAATGGACATGGGGTGTTACAAGTCCCATGACTAACTCGGAGTTTATTGTTTCCACCTAAGCTTTGGGTGCCCATATTTTCTACACGGGTAGTAAATCTCTAATATTTTCCGCTGTATATTATTTATTTGAACTTTTATATCTTGTACTCTGATGTAAATTGTTGTAATAGCAATGAAATGTTCTCATGGTTGTGTTCTGATGAGTCATGTAGCTATATTCGGAATGCTTTGTATCCGTGTATTTATTTCAGTTGTGGTAGTTGATGTTTTTCCACTGCACATTAAATATATGTATTATATTTTCCGTTGTTATGTAATTTACTTCTCTAATATTTTCCCCTGTATATTATTTATTTGAACTCAGATATCTTGTACTCTGATCTAAATTGTTGTAATAGCAATGAAATGTTCTCATGGTCGTGTTCTGATGAGTCGTGTTCTCAAAGCAGTCCGTCTTCTCGTTCGGTCTAGGCCGGCCGGGAGGTTCGGATTGTCTCACAGATCTTTGCCAGGAAAAAATGCCTGGGTAAGGAGGATTTGAGGGTCGCAGTCGTTCATGTCATTTGAGGAGTATCCGGTTTCATCGCTTCATTGCTGGTACGAAAAGATTAAGGGGCATTTATAATGAGAGACTTTGGTTGTGTATATATTCACATATATTGAAGTTTTGGTTTTTATCTTACTGGAAATAATTTGTAGCTTATATATAGGTGAGAAATGTGGGGAAGAAGGAATTTTCTGTGGCGTGCAAGGAAAGGAATTGAAACTGTGGCTGCCAAGAAAACGTTGGGCTGCTTGCAAAGAACGGAATTGTTTTTTTTTATATTATAAATAAAGGTTTGCCGGAAGCATTATGGGTTCAAGCGTAGGTAGGTGCAAGGCATGTGAAATTGTACACGGTTGGGTTTGCATTTGTGTGAAGAAAATTTTACATAGGCTTCACCCTTCCTTAATAATGAAGTTTTTTTTATTTTTTTATTTTAATACGATGTTAAATCCAACCGGACATAACCATTAACCGTTATATTCATACCATCACAAGCGAACTCAAAACACAATGAAAATGGATATACCGTTACTTCTCAACGTTTCGGTCCCAACAAAATTCGTTTCAACGAAAACCGACTCCATTTGCATAACAAAATTATTTTAAATTCCAATTAATTTGTCAGTTTACCTTTAAATTGTGCATACAAATAAAATAACTCTGATCGGCTCCAGACCGGAAATCTAACAATAATTAGCTATACGTATCCCAATAAAATTTGTTTCGTCGAAAACGGAGATCGTTTTAAAATAAAGCTATTTCTAAGGCCTATATAATATCGATAAAATAAATTAAAATAATCAATTAAATAATAATAAATTGTTATTAATGTATATTTACAAATGGAATATCATATAGCTTCATATATAGATCAATATATATTATAAATTTAACGTTTAAAATCTTGGGTTAAACGATATTCAAATATATATAAAAACCCTTATGTTTTTATTAATAAACATCATCGTTTATTAATGAATTCCATAGCGATTGTTCGGAAATTTGAATTGGACATAACTATCAATCTATAACCTGAAATATCCATTTTCACTTACATTAGAAAATTATAATCAAATAGATTCTGGCAATTCTTGTTTCGAAGAATTCCAACTTGAAATGGATTTTGTATATCCAATTGAAGTTCAAGTCCTAAATTACGAACTACCGCGACGTTACAAGCTCGATTTATAATTAACATAAATTATACGTTCAAACTTCATTATATAAATGAATTATATATTATAAATCCATTTCAAATTCCAAATCAATATTTAAAATAATAAAATATATTAAATATCTGATTACTAAAAATATGGGAAGTTACAATATTATATTGAATTAAAATCAAATCAAATAATATAAAACCATCAGTATATTATCGTTAACCCTCCTTGACCCTTCGTTCTTTTTCTCTTTCGTCAAAACAAAATGAGCCAACACCTTATAATTTTTCAACAAAATTTTAAAAATCACATTCTCAATGAAATTAGGAAATGTTAGATGTGTTGTAATCACATTAACAAGGGCTTCAATTTGATGTATAGATTGAGTGGTGCGAAATGGTTTCCTAGGCCAATTTAAAAATGAAAACGGATTTTTGAGTGGGTTTTCCAGCCGATGTAGATGTCAAGGAGGTTGGAGGGTTTAAAGGAGAAGTGTCAAAGGGAGGAAGGGCTACGGACTGGCGGTGGTCTAGGTTGATGCGGCGGTCGATGGTCGGAGATAACGGGGTTTGAACGGGAGTTAGTTCGTGATGTTTTCTAGCGAGGTTACAGTGTATTGGGGGTGAAGCTTGGAGCGACGGCAGCTGGTGGCAAGGCGGAGCGAACGACAGCGTGGTGGTGATCATGGTTGGCCTGAGTTGAGGGGATTGGAGGAAGATCGATGGGTAATTCGTTTGAAATACATGTATCACAATTTCCTTAATCATAAATTAGGACGTAATTTATTAATTTAATTTAGGTGATTAAGTTAACTAATTTGTTTAATGATGTTTAATTCAAATAAAATTCATAACATCCGTATATTTTTCATACATGTACAAAATTGCGCAAAACAAGATGCGTTGGGATCATGGCGACGGATACTTCGCGATTGAGCTGGGCTAGAATGATTCGGATGCAACTGGATTTTTATATATTTTCAAATGCTTGTTTCAAACTATATAAATCGACCAGAATCATTGAATCAAAAACAAATGTGAGTTAACTATCATGCTTTCTAAAATATTATGATGTGATAAAATTCATATGATTATAATTTATCGTTGTTAGCATAAATTAGATGTTTGGATGCTATGGATGATTATTGTTTGTTTGTTGATGGTTGACGATATTTATATCTCCGTCATTCAAATGATTTAAATTGGATTATCTGTTTCATATGTAATTATATATCGATGTTACGAGTTGTGATGCAGGGAAAAGCAGGTTGGAGGGATCCAACTGGATTCCTCATATATTTAGATGTTACTTGTTTCATATTATTTATATATGAACTATTAACCCAAGTGTTAGCCTGCTTTGTGACCAGGTCACCCAAAGCAAAGGATTTGAGTATGAGCATGCATTGATCATCAATCGTTTGGATAAAGTGGCAGAATATGGAAAAATCTAGATTTTGGCACTTTTGAAGATCGGTTCGTGACCATCCCCTAGGGTCGGATCGCGGACATATATGCTAACCGATTCGGATCGTGATCATGTACGCTAACCGATTCAGATCGTGATCATGTACGCTAACCGATTCGGATCGTGATCATGTACGCTAACCGATTCGGATCGTGACCATGTACGCTAACCGATTCGGATCGTGACCATCACCATCACGACCATCACCAGCACCACCCCGGCTCATGAACCATGACCACTAACCGCGACCAGGACCTGCTACTACACATATAGATTTTGACATATTCTCAAGGCTATGACCGCTCCTACTTTCCCGGATCGGGTGCCATGTGTCCTACCACGACCTGGACACCAAATGGGCTTTCCTACAGCTATAAATACACCTCCAGAGCGCATTTTCAAGGGACCTTTTGGCATCTCAACATCAATGGCAGCCATGGCCGACACTAATCCATGAACAACCATAATCTTCCTCAATAAAATCAACGAATTCAGAGGGAATTATTCATTGAATTCGAGTGAGAGAGAGACAACACTCGTAATTGTAATCCATGAATGAAATGAGAAAATATGAAGTGGACGTAGGCTCGTTAACGCCGAACCACTATAAAAATCTTGTTGTCTCGCTTTTTCTATATTTTTCAGTTATTTCTTCATATCCTATGCTCAAAATACGACGATTTGGGTGTTAGGACCATTTTTTGGTCTAACATTTTGGTGCTTTCACTGAGAATTGAATTCTCATCCTATCGGATTGTTACTCTACTATTTGGATCTGAAAGTCCGAAGAAAACAGTCCGTCTTCCTACCATTTTTGAAGATTTTTGGTGATTTCAGAAAATCATAGCTTCATGCCATCAAATAAAGCAAAGGAATCGCCTGATTCGTGATCGAATGAAGAATGAATAGATAACGCGCAGGAGCAGGTGGTTGGCTCGTGGATCGCTGGGGAGGCCACGAAACGACCCATGGAGCTGCCACGACCCTTAAGGCGACAGCGACCCGGAGAGATGTCTGGTTCACAATTCGACCTGGTATGATCTCCACGATCCGGTCCCAAAGAGCCTTCACAACCCGACCGAGCAAGGAAATCGCGATCCAACCCGGTGATATATCCACGAACCGATCTGAAGCTGGAAGGTTGGAGGGTCCCGATCGCCAAGCTAGACCATGAACCGGATGAACTGCCGAGCCACGACCTGAAGTGATTTGCGAAGCCCGATCCAAAGGGATATGCACGATCCGCGGCCCAGAAATGTGGTGACGAACAAGGGTCGCAACCCGACCCAAAAAAGTGACATTTTTTGGAAAAAATACAATTTTCAGATCATTTCAGAAAAGGCTCCATGTTCCAAAATCAAAAAATCATGTGGTGCCCACATTTTCGACCTAACTGGTTAGGTCGATCGCCACCGGGACTGCGGGGCCCCGGACCCCCGCCGGCGCTGCGCCCGGACCCGCTGACGGCCTTGCCTTTGGCTCGGAGCATGGCTCATATTCATCTCAACATATATGTTGGCCAACAACATTCATCAAAGCTTGTCAATGAAGAATAAACGGATTGTCAAAGAATTTGACAACGGAATGGCGACGACTGGAATTCCTCCAGAAGCCTTGACCTCTATCTACCGGTGTTATTGAATGTGAGGAGTTGTTGAAAAGATTCGACACGCTGGCTATGGCAGTATACTAAATAATGATGGTCTCATAACAACCTCCTTTTCTAGAGTTTCGATGGTGTATTGATTTGGCCAATGCAACTGATGTTTTTCATGAACGGGTATTGATCACTTAGTTTACGTGACTTAAACCTGTCCTACAGGCGAAATCCCAGATGACATTGACATAGAACAATCCGGATACTATTCTGAGGATGACTCAGAAGATCCCAATGACCATGATTCTCAATAATGGGATACCCGACAGCAAGTACGGATCCTAGCACTACAAAGTTACCCTTCGCTTGAATGGCATGGTGAAAAATATATGTCCCACGGTTCATTCCTTGAAAAGCTTAGCTAACATTTGCAATTCCTATTTGTCGTCAACCGCATCGAGGAAGGCTGATTTCCATAGAATAAAGGGTAGATCAATGTACTTTGGTGCCCAGAGTTAGGTACCAATTGAGCCACCGTAGGCCATGATTGGGCATATGGATCCTTGCCCGGATGATAGCAACTTGACTACTCACCAGCTATCATATGACCTTGGTCAAGAGATGAGAGTTCGAGATCAAAGTAAATATGAATCAACCATTAGCTCTCTACTTCTTCCTTTCATTGTGACAGAACACGTGAACATTACTTGAAGCCTCACAAGCAATGCTTTCATATTCAAGCTTATCTAATCAAGGTCCAGACAGACCAGCTCCAACGGAATTCAGAGCCTGCGTTGCACCCTAGTGCCTATTGCTAAATATCCCAACCGAAGATGGAGTGGAAATTGTCTACGGTGGCCAACTTATTGGAGAAGGTGACTATTTGGCTGGATGGAATACGCTACGCAACAGAGATGGCATGAAACCCAAAGACGCTTCCCCTCCAGATGAAATGGAGTGTGAAGGAGGTGTTAATGTTGTGAATAAAGGGAGCATCGCAAAAGGAATTGCTCGATGATCTGCCCGAAGATATAGATCCCATAGAGGATGAAGATTCAGGATGCAGGAATGCGACATCTAACGTAGCAACTGCCCAAAGTTGGAAAAGCTTGCTTAAAGCTCGTTCATTGTTTCGGCAAAACTCCGCCACTATTGACATTCACTTGATTGTGATACACATTGATTAGATACTACGACAGGTCCTACAGCAACCTGAGAGTTTTGGAAGACAACTCGAATGGGACATAGAGCTGAACCAGTTTGATCTCAATTTCATCCTAAAGAAGTCCATACGAGGACAAGCATTAGCCAACTTCATCGCTAAATGTACCACTCCCGAAGAGGATGTGGCAGATGTAGAAGATGCACCTGGAAGATGTAATCAGATGGTGCAAAGAATGATTGACTGTCCGACGCCGGTGTCTTATTAATAACCCCTAAAGGACGGTCAATTTACTATGCCTTACGGTTGAAATTCTCCGCTAGTAACAACGGCTCCGAAGACGACACCCTGATTATCGAATTGAAACTCGCTAAGGAGTTGGGAATAGTGGCATTGAACATATTTTCTGACTTTCACATTGTTGTTCGCCAGGCTCGAAAGGAATTCCAGACGAAGGAACCACCACTCGCAGCTTACCTAGAACCGGGAGAAGGGTTGTTGGATGTATTAGAACGTTACAACATATCTCATGTCCTACGAGAAGAAGATCGGAAGGCAGATAATCTGACCAAGTTAGAAGGGTCCGACAATCTAGAAAAGATAGAGATGATCCCCATCAAGACACTATGAAATACAACCATTGATCAGATGGAAGTTGATCCAACGTTGGAGACCGAACCCGGAAGAGAGTCATGGTTAACTCCATGATAAACTTCCTACAGCACAGAATGCATCTAACAAGGTGAAGTGAAAGGCGTGCAATCGTTCTTTATGCCTCGAGATATGACATGCAATTCGACATTGCCTATTTTTCTTGGAAGGTTGTCCCAAAACAAACACCAACGAGTGCAATTGCCGAATTCACCGCCCTGAATGATTCGACCAAATCACCAATCAGCCACCCATTAGATGGGAGATGTACATGAATGAAACTTCTGGTGAACAGCGTTCTGAAGTTAGAAAGTGAAGACTCATACT
This sequence comes from Allium sativum, assembly GCA_030737875.1. Lineage (NCBI taxonomy): Eukaryota > Viridiplantae > Streptophyta > Magnoliopsida > Asparagales > Amaryllidaceae > Allium > Allium sativum. The sequence continues at coordinate 1,018,744,199 of CM060924.1, forward strand.
TCCACTCTTTTCATCGACTATCTGCCAAGTGACTCACTCCCCTAAGGCTGGGGGCAACTACAAATTTGAGCATAAATTACTCGAGATTACATCATCTAATTCAGAGCTGATACATCAAGAATTTGCCTGGCCAATTGACTTAGTCTTGCCTGAAAGTTAGCGAGTTGAAGATCTAGAACGCTTACGCATGAATGTTGGTTGATTGTCAGCGCACCAAACCTTGTCCCCGATATGGGATCAAGGGTATATCAGCAAATTTATGTGATATGATTATCCCACAGCAGTAATATCCAGTTTCCTAACATGGAAAGTGCAAAAATTTCTATAAGCATGAATCCATTGTTCTCATGCTTATTTACAACCTAACACCAATGCAAAGATGTGCTACCATTAACAATCCAGTCATGACTTCCTGACACTCTATCCGTACCCTCAGCACGGGGGCAAAGAGGCGATTTGAAGGAGATGTGACTTCATCACTCGCTTACAGTACCTACCTAACCGCCTTTGCCATCTCAAAACCCCGATCAAGGTTTATTCATTCTCGGGGCTGCCACTCCACGATGGTTTCGAAAGATATCCTTCATCAGCTAAAAGGTTTTGGCAGCCCTTCACTGGCAGAGCCAGGATAAGGCAGAATTAACCAGCAAAGAGCATGCAATTCCAGTTTTTCTCCGAATGATACTCATTCCTTCAACAGGATTATTCTTTAACCATGACTCTTATATTTGCATGCTTTATAAGTTATTGATGTAATTAACTCAGATGAATTAATATGTGGATGGTGTAGGTTCCCTGGATTCGATACCGACCAAACTTCTGACATCTGCATCTGGAGTTATGGAACAAAACCATAACGAGCTCGATTGAACTGCTCGTTTACAAAGCCACGCCCTCTGTTTGAGAAAAGTTGTATAGCTCAAGGCGGATCCGAGATAACCAACCACTCCTTGGCTCACACGTAGCAGACCTCAAAATAATTGCACATTAACTTTAGCATTTCAAAGACGGAATCCGATTCCAGATGGACGCAGTTTGACCGCCTACGTGACGCGATCCTATGCTCGACGCCACCAGATTACATGAATTCAACTAAAGGAGGCAACACTGCCCTTTGATATGCTCACTTTTCAATCACGCAATTTACTTGTGCATGCCTCTTGGGTTATTGACATGACTAACTCATGCGATATGAATGATGCAGGTATCCGGAGTTTGGTGCCAACCACTCCTCCCAAAGATTGCTAGGAGGAACGCAAAGCCTTGGCAAATGTTTTCCAACTGTTTGACTGACTGATGCTATCCTCAGAGCTTGGATAGAAATATAAACCTAGGATGAGTGTAACTCAACCACTTTTCCAAAAAGCTCCATTCGCCAGAGTGAAGCATGGAGTATGGACTAGAACTGATCTCGAGAACGACACCCGAAACGGCAGAATCCCACTCTGTGAACTAAAGTGTAGAAGGAACGCTGGGGTAAATGATATGACCGCTCGTCTGAATCAATCTAACTCTCATGATTCGAGAGGGAGTATAAAGGACATGAAGATGAAGTCCGCCACTCTAACTCTCAAGATTCGAGAGAGAGTATAAAGGACGCGAAGATGATATCCGCAAGGCGTGAAGGTGCACCATGATAAAAACCGCCTTGACAACACTCCACCCCGTTGAAGGACCGGGAGAGTATAAAGGCGCTAGAGACTTAGCGCCCCAAAGAACTCCTACCCTGCTGAAGGATCGGGGAGCAGACTGAAAGCTGAGTTCGAACTCCAGAGAGAGTATAAAGGCATAGATTAAAATGCCAATCAAGGGCTCTTACCCCGCTGGAGTGTTGGGGGCCAGACTGAAAACTGAGCCCGGATCCTCCATGTCAGGGCATGGGGGCAAAACAATTAAGATTTACAAAGGGTAACTGGTTAGGAACGCGAAGACCGAAATCGAAGCAACGACGGCTGACCAGTGGAAAAGAAACTAAGGGGCACGTCCAGAAGGATGGGATTGATGCCCAATGATAAGATTCCTACGTGAATTAAGGCAGCATCCCAAAAGTGGCCTTGAGAGTGAATTATTCAATGACATATCATGCGACTTAATACTCATGGCTGGGAAGGACCTAGCGAAGCCTTGGGATTCTTGGATTTCTACTTGGCCTTAATACGATCCGATTGTGACAATCAGGATTTTATGAATTGAAGATTTCTCGGGCTATCCAGAACACACCTTCCTTCATCTAAATTCGAAAAGGATGTGATCCGACCTCCACCTGTCCTATGCCGTTACCCCGGACATGGGGCATGACTATTAAAATTATTCACAAATGGCATAGTTTATTTGCTTGTACTTAACTTATTTTGTGATATTGACAGGCCGTTTGAGGACCATGAAGCGGATGCAGCGAGAACGTCCATTTGCTAGTCCTAACCTATTTCCAAACTGGAAAGTTCAGATGTGGCTGGACATATCCCATGCAACGACTAGGTGTGACATAGCCACCCTGTCTCCGACCTTTCCCTTGATGCAAGGGGCAAGCGACAACACTCAGGACTATCAAAGTCTGACCTTTTGCCGTCTGATACCGATCCTCGGAATCTGGATAAGAGACAAGAGATTGGCATGGGCTACGTACCAACAAATCGATTTTCACCCAACTCTGACTCATGATGCGAAGAGGGAGTATGAAAGATATGGATTCAAAGTCTACTACTCAGAACAAACCCCCGAGGGTGGGGGCACGGAATACGAGCCTCAAGTAGCATAGTTCAACTACTCGATGCCTATATTTAGAATTGAATGACAAAAGCTTGATTGATGGTTATTGCTCATGTGGAACCAAGAAGCCCGAAGCCGACCTTTACCTATTTCAAGACTTCACGCTGAGGACACCAGCTCTGAATCAGAAGGTCGAGCAACAATCATCCATTCGCTGAAAATGATAAAATCGAAGTTCAAGCAGTGACGAACTTGGCATAGTCAGATAGCCACCATCAACTTGGGATGAACATGAACCAATCAGCAGGCGTGCGGCATGCGGCTTCGATTCAGAACATCATGGATGGAAACATGGACAATGGAATAGCTACCTGCAACATCCTAGATGAGAATGCAAGAATTGTAACAAACTCAGGTTATGCACGACCAGCTTTAGCTCCAACTCGAATGGATATTCGAGCGATATTCCATACTCAGCTCCAAGCAAGAACGCAATAATTCGAAGAACAGGAACCCAGTCGGGTCAAATGACTCGAACCACTACCCGGGGGCAATATCGAAACGGAAGTAAGAAATCAACAAAGACCCCCTTTGTAACCTCAGATTCAATGCTGGGGGCACCAGTCATGATATTGACGATATGCAGCAATTCTTTGATGGCAACCTGCTCGCCAGTTTGATTCAGCGCCTCTCGAGAGGCGGCACTTCTCAAGATGATATGGATAACGATAGTCATCCCTTACACGTGGGACGTCAGGATCCCCTGTTATTCCCCCAGACTTTAAATTTTCTCTCTAACGAGAGTTGCTTAGAAGCTTTGATGAATTCAACCCTAAGGTGGACATACTTCTATGACAAGAAGGTGTTAATGTCGAGATAGAAAAACTCAATGCTTTTACGATAAAGGATGGAGCACCATCCGACTCCCGAACTGATAAGGATAAAGAAAAAACCTTGGAAATGAATGGTTAGAATGTGCAGTTCTAAAGAGAATCTATATCACTTATCGGGCCCACGATATTGTTTGTCAAGCTCAATTGAACCGATCATGACAAAGGGATTCAACAAGACTATGAAGACCATTTTGGATTATCTTAAAGTATGAACGGAGAGGCTCGGCTAATCCGCTTACATCTTTGACGAGCCTATTTATCCCCGTGATTGATCTGATAAGAGTGCTAATGTTAGCTAACACCAAATGAGTAAATTCCCGCCTTCTGAATAAAGGGAAGGGATGATATCAAAGAAAATGTGGTTCGACCATTCTCATGTACAACTCGAACTCTTGCTGACTCAAGAAGAGCACAGGACAACTTGGGACTAGAATTGCTGAACTTGCAACTCAGCTACGGCCTGAATCAACTGCAGAGAGTATACGAGCTTAAAGACCGTATGCCCCATTAACTTAGCTCAACCCCACTGATGCTGGGGGCATGAGTACTGACTTTTCTTGTCCTCCGAAAGCACTAAGAGCACAAGTGTCGATTCATAGACTAACCTTGAAGACAATCCCGGCATGGAACGGATTCAAAGCATGTACGTCATGTCTCCGGAGTATGACCTTACTCATCTTCCCCGACCAAGCGAGCAAGCTTGTTGATCAGATGTTAACTTAAAGACTCAAACAACACCGGATGGAAGGTGTGACAAACCTATCTATTACCTTACGATGGAAACGATCATATAGGCGCTGGTGCACATGATTTTAACAACATCCCTTATTGACTACTTCGTATGTGATTATTGGATAATGAAGCGATCCAGAGCGATTATGGATTTCTTCGACCACGATCCAGAGTGATCATGGCTTTCAGATTCCTTACTGTTACAATTCAACGCAATTTTAAGATCCTGGATCAATATCAAGATATCAAGCTAGTCCAAACTTGAGTATAAATGAAAAGTTCATTTGTTGATTCTAATGTGCTCGGTCCCGGCGATCCAGATACCGACTCAAAGCTCAAGGATTCTTGAATTACCCAATGATTTGGATGGCTACTTCGTACATTGACCCATATGTAAAAGAAAATCTGGCCCGACGATGCACTCGACTTGCGAAAAATGATAAAATTGTTTGGCAACAACCTGTGCGTGTAGAATCACGCTCGAGAGCCAATGATTTAGCATGACTTTTGACAAATAAACCAGACCTTTTGATTCAACAAGGTTTAGACAGTTACTTGATCATCTCGAATGCTCCTTCCATAGAACTTGGCCTGACTAGCTCCCAGGGAAGCATTGCAACAATTTGATAAAGCCTCCCCAAGGATGAATGGCGTTCTGGAGAGACTTAGCTCAACACATTCAAAGCACATCTCATTTGCGATAAGATGTACTTTGGTGGGCAAAATGTTAGCCTGCTTTATGACCAGGCCACCCAAAGCAAAGGATTTGAGTATGAGCATGCACTGATCATCAATCGTTTGGATGAAGTGGAAGAATATGGAAAAATCTGGATTTTGGCACTTTTGAAGATCGGTTCGTGACCACCCCCTAGGGTCGGATCGCGGACATATATGCTAACCGATTCGGATCGTGATCAAGTACGCTAACCGATTCAGATCGTGATCATGTACGCTAACCGATTCGGATCGTGACCATGTACGCTAACCGATTCGGATCGTGACCATGTACGCTAACCGATTCGGATCGTGACCATCACCATCACGACCATCACCAGCACCACCCCGGCTCATGAACCATGACCACTAACCGCGACCAGGACCTGCTACTACACATGTAGATTTTAACCTATTCTCAAGGCTATGACCACTCCTACTTTCCCGGATCGGGTGCCATGTGTCCTACCACGACCTGGTCACCAAATGGGCTTTCCTACAGCTATAAATACACCTCCAGAGGGCATTTTCAAGGGACCTTTTGGCATCTCAACATCCATGGCAGCCATGGCCGACACTAATCCATGAACAACCACAATCTTCCTCAATAAAATCAATGAATTCAGAGGGAATTATTCATTGAATTCGAGTGAGAGAGAGAGAGAGACAACACTCGTTGTAATTGTAATCCATTAATGAAATGAGAAAATATGAAGTGGACGTAGGCTCGTTAACGCCGAACCACTATAAAAATCTTGTTGTCTCGCTTTTTCTATATTTTTCAGTTATTTCTTCATATCCTATGCTCAAAATACGACGATTTGGGTGTTAGGACCATTTTTTGGTCTAACACCAAGTAATGTTAAATCCTATTTGGGTGTTGATTGTTGAATTGGATTTTGATTATTGAATTGAATTCAACGTTGTTTCTTACTAATAAATAAATAGTATTGAATAAGTGATTGGCAACATATGGCCTAAAATCCATCTTTTTAAGGCGTCGATTCGCCGTCAGGCGAATTGGTGAAGTTTAAGTTATAAAATTTATTTTTATAACTAAAACAAGTGTGAACCCATGCTACGCACACGGAGTTCATTACATAATTTATTTAACATCGTGTTTATTTAAATTAATGGTCATCGGTATTGAAATCATGTGTTTAAGGATTGCTATTTATAAAATTCTATTTCTATGAACATTATTGAAGAACTTCTTATGAAAATAAGGAATATCAAAGCTATAGTATAATCATATTTCGAGTTCAATGACTTCATACAACAAATAATAATATAAACTATCATTTGTTTCGAATTTTTTGAGGAGTGCATTCAGCTATTAATTATTTTTTGAATGTAAATGATATAAGTTAGACATAACATTATCTTCTACTTAATATTTATATTGTGCATACATACACATGCGAATTGATATGATGATAGTGTTCTAAACATGAAACAGAAAAAGTTTGTGCAAGTGAAATAATGTTTAAATTCTATGCAAAGAGGTAACATCAACATTTACACTCCTACACTTTATAATATTAGCAATACATTTTTTAAAAAAATACCACAAAAGATGAATGCATGTAAAGTTCTATACATATTCCACGGTTTTTAAAATTTAAGTACCTCCGTTGAAAAAGCGAGACTAAACCACATGCATAATTAGTTAGAGGGCATGAAAATACTACAGGAATATGAATTAGAATTAGATTTTTTTGTTACATGTATCATGAAAATAGTTAACTTTTTGACTAAAAATTTCTTGACCAAAGGCCAAATCAGGCTTACTAATCAAATCATCATTGAAACCTGCGAGCCATGAGCCATTACTAATAAGTCAGCAAAGTTCCAATTATATTTATAATGACTGCACCATAAAGTCCCAACATATTGGATTGTGCAAAATAATGAATGCATGATACGGGCGGTCAACCGCATAAGGAATGAAATTAACATATAATTTATAAGAATAAAATGCAAGTTATATTATAGTTTTTGGTTTATAATACATCGCATTAACTGGGTTGAATTTTCATAAAATATTAAAAAAGAAGTAGTAAAGTTGAACCATCAGTGCAATAGATCGCACAGTAACTTGTCCTTTGCATTGCTTATTTTAAACTTTGCACATAGACTGCACGTTACCAAAAAATCAAAAATAGAATGTTATTTCAGTTTAGTAATGAATATAAGATTAAGCCTACATAAAATTTCTAAAAGCCTAATTGTATAAGCCAGCAAATCCACAAAAATAAAAGTTTCAAGTATACATGTCAAACAATAAAATATTGAATATTTTTAACCTAGAGCAATTACTGTTAAACCGTAGATGCACCAGAAAAACACTGATTGTATATATGCGCAGCTATAAAATTATCTCTCAGTAAACAACAGTATTTCTCCAGTTGTTATGTTGGTCATGAATATTATGCATGCTCCAATATATTGCTTCATAATTGCTAAAGCTGTCTTTTGCTCCAATATTATGCATGCATAATATCAGTATGATGTATGAATTAGTTATGTCCGTGTAAGCAACAATAATAATGGGAACTGTGCAACTTGCCACCAATCACCATCAATTGTCATGTGTAAAAATAACATTTAAAATTAATAATGTTGGGGTTATCCTATGAGTAAAATGAAATCAAAATATAACAAAAGCAGGCAAACGTGTTCAAGATCGGAAATAATAGGAATAGTGTACATCTAATCAATGTTATTACCACCAAAAAAAAGTATGTTAAAAATTTAACTGAAATAAAATAATAATTAGCTGATAATATATATCTCAAATTCAATGGCTCCAATGGTAGTGGGAAAACATGAAGAAAAATGCATAATAAAAATCTATGCATTCAGCATACCTGATTGATTAACTGAAAAAGGTCATCTTTATTTTTGTTTTTCTTCTTAGTTTTTAGGAAGTCCGTTATTCTTAACTTCATGTAGATAGTAGATCCATGCTAACTAATAAGGAATTTAACTATCAACTCAATAGTAAAGCGGGACAACCAACCGTCAATCTGTGCCTCTGCTACCATAATAAGAACAAAAACTCAAAATTAATCTTTATTAAAGTTGAAGAATGCTTTAGCCAACAAAGTCCCAACCATAAAAAATAACTTCTGTATCAGTTAGGCAACAAAAAATATATTTCCTTGCTACTTTTTACATCGGTGCTACCCAATTGATATATAAGTGTTAACCGACATTTTGTTCCGGTTCCCAAAAGAACGTAAGACACGCTCGACTCAACGCATCACATGGAGTTAAAGCCTAGAGTGTCGCCAAGGAGTAAAGGAAATGGGATGAGAAGGGAGCATGCCGACGAGAACCTCGCCTCTCCACCAAACATCGCCAAGCCAAGACCTTGAACCCCAGGAAGTCACAATTCCCATTAACTTCGACTCCCTGGGCCCACTCCAGTATTCTTCGTACCCCAAGGGGTACGAAATTCATACCCTAGGGAGGGTATGAGTTTCTGGGCAATCAATTTACGGGGTCTGAGATTCAAGTGGTTGGCACTATGGGATACGAGATTTTCGGTGTGGTCCCCTACTTCTACCTACTCCTACCTAACCACTCCACTATAAATACCCCTCAAGCTCACACTTCAAAGGGGTTAGAATATAGTGATTTGACATCTCTTTAGAGCTCTAAGTAGTCTCTTTAACGGCATCCATGCTTTGAGGAAGAAGAAGGGCAAATGTGTATTTTTTTCTAATGTTGTTATATGACCATTGTGACTTCATATAACTTAGAGATGTATCTAAAAGAATGTCATGAGATAGTCTCAGCCTTGTAACTCTTTGTTATTAATAATATTCCAACGACACTTCCAAAGTGGGCGTAGGCCTCTTGCGAGACTGAACCACTATAAATTTCTTGTGTTATTTACTGCTTTCCAGACTTACTTTTCCACGTGAAACTATAGTTCCTAAGTAAATAAGAATCTTGGGTGTTTACAACATATTTTTCCATCAACATTTTGGTGCTTTCATTGAGAAAACTCAGATTTGTTTCTTTGTCGCACATTACCATCTCGACTCTGACGTGTTTTAGGCTTCATTAATCTTCCACCAAGTCGGTTTACGATGGCAAAGCGAGCAAAGAATGCAATGATCAGCTCTTCAACTGCATCCGAAGCTAGAACTTCCCAGCAACCTCAACCGGTGGATATCCCGGCCTCAACCGAAACCCTTCCTCCTGTGGACCTCGAAGCTCTCGCAACATAAGCACAGATCCACACGCTTAACCAAAAGTGTGAGAACACAACTGTAGAGATCAATCAGGCATTAAGAGATAACATCGGCCTTGTGCGCCAACTCCAAAGAAGTCAATGCATCGTCGCCTGACTTCAAATTGCTCAGAATAACGCCTGACCTCATTGTACCATCTCGGAAACCTCCTCTTCTGAGTCTAGGGGCCTACATCAGAGAAGGAGCTTTAGCCTCAACAACAATGTCGCCGTCCACTCTAACTCGCCGGCCAGCAGCAATGGCAATGCCAACGGCAATGGAAATGGAAACGGCGACCGGACTACAATCACTTATAATGAGGGGTGCGGTATCGAGACCATTCCCGATTGATTACAAATGACGAGATGGATCCGAGCAACCGCCCCCTCCTCAACAGAACCCGACTGCCATCGTCAAGGATTAGGGACCTACTCTCCCAACGGCCCATGCTCTTCTGGATCAAGATGCGCATCAACCTGCTCAGCCTCATTATCCATACCAAAAAACGATTATAGATGTCGATGACATGGAAGAGGATGACCCGGACGTGCATCATAGAAGGCGACCTCGGAACAGAACTCGTGAGGTCCGACAAAACCAATGGATTCCATTGGCCGATCCGCATCCGACATACCTCCCTGACATGGTCCGAAGAATAATAAGGGAAATGTGAGGAAACGCTAACGACTCATGAAAAAACCATCTAAGGCGCAACCCTTTTACTAGGATCATGCATGAATCCGAATGGCCACGACGTTTCATTATGCCATAGATGCCACTTTATGACCGCACAATCGACCCATGTGCCTTCCTGAATCGCTATGAATGGCAAATGGACTCTATTTGGGCCACTGACCTGATCAAATGCAAGTGTTTCCCGGTTTTCCTATCAGGCACAACCCTGCTCTAGTTCTCTCACCTTCTGCTCTGTTCTATCAACAACTTTAGCCAACTAGCTATAGAATTTGTTAAGAAGATCAGAATGCACGTCCTAACTCCGAAGAATGCCATCACTCTGTCTTATCTGTATCAAGGACTCGTTGAGTCACTCAAGAGCTACCTCTCGCGATTTATTACCGCCTTTGCTGAGGTAGATGACCCAAAGTCTCATACTGTGCTTTTCCAACTTGCAAAAAGAGTCCTTTCTACGTCCGAGTTTGGGGCCTGGATTGACAGGAAGAAACCCAAGAATCTCGACGCTTTCTATGAAAAGGCCGGACAGTTCTTATGTCAGGAAGAAGCGAGGCATAACCACATCTCTCGGGCCAACTCTTCCAACAACATGCATGCTGACACCATCGACGATAGCACCAAAGGAAGATAGGTTTTGTAACACCCCACCTCCTCTAGGGTCACTCACAAAGGGAATGCACTAGGTTTGGTGAAGCATTATCGAGGTAAACATGCACAGAATTATTACAAGACATAATATATATATAACAGCGGAAGTAAAACAAATTCCATTACCTTATAAAATAAGGTCTAAGGCCTTTTACATCAGAATACATCAAAACCTGTCTTGCAATAATAAAGAAGCATAAAACCATTTCATGAATTATTCCCCAAGTAAAACAGTAAAGTAGCCATAGCCAAGAAAATTCCAAGCCATGCGTGATGACCTTCAAGCAGAAGAAATCCGAACTAGATAACATTGTTTCCTCCCTGAAACCTGGGGGGGAACGGAAGACAAAGAGGCAAAACAAAACGGGGTCAGTCATAAAGACTGGTAAGTCCTATCTACTTCCAGTATAAAAACAGGTAAAGGTAACATGACATGCATAAACTGAAAGTAAACATAAGGATGACTACAAGATAGATAAACTAAACCAGGGTAACAGGATGAACTACTGTAGCAAGGTAAACTAAGATATCATGATAAACTACGGTGTCATGATAAATCAAGGTATCACATCGTCAGGTTTCTATCAAGTATACTATCCCAAGGTATCTATCCTGTATAACATCCCACGGTATCTATCATGTATATTTCTGCTGGTTCTAACATGTATATTTGCTCTGCACCTCTCGTACTAGTATCCTAACCCGCGTCATGTGTTAACTATGGATGTCCCTTGCCCAATGACATGTAATGGTCCATGTCAACCTAATATATATCATATGTAGGTTTTCCCAACTCGTATGTTTCTTTCCATGTATAAGTTCAGTCCTTTGCCGTAGGCCATACGGGCTTTCCCATGTAAACGTTTTATCCTTGAGGTTATTTTGGACTGCTACCCTTGATCTAGTTATGTTTCCTTACCATGAACTATCGCGCGTTCACTTAGGATTTATGCCACCTAGGACCACTAGGGATTATGCCACCTAATGAACGTTTCCGTGTCTCGGTTTGGGTTCAGCCACCTAGGGCCACTAGGGATTATGCCACCTGTCAACCGCGCCCCTTTTATCCCACGTATGTATCGTGAACCGTTTTCCATATCTAGACGCACATGTTCCTCAATGTGCCATCCGAGTTCCGTGCCAGGGCAAATCAAGAAATACGGAACTCGGTCGGGAGCTTTAAGTCGTCTGCTGATGCAGATATCAAGGTCTGTTTTTGTACCCGTGGCTATGGTCCCACGTGACCCCTCCCTCAACTACTGAAAGGCAATCCAAGAAAAATCATGTATGAGAACTACACTACGACCCATCGACGCCCACTTCCAGATAGCCAACCTCACCCATAACTCGATAGCCAGTATATGGTCTGTTGGGAATTCCCTGCCTTTCCGTACGTACATGATTGACTAAAGATGGTAGGTAGTCGGCGACATGCTATCCAGGGCAAAATCAAGTATCGTCGACTCCACGCTAATCCATCCCAGTCTTTAGGTCGCTCGCATAGCAACCAAGGCATACTCTTGGCTCTCCTACCGCAGACCTTAACCTCTGTGAGGCCGGGTTTCATGGACCACTTGCCACCTCACAGAGGGATACCAAGAGTACCCTCACGTTCCCTGAAGCTTCCGCTTCATCACCCAGTTCGCTGGAGCTTTTATCCAAGTCAGATAACTTGCTCCTCCTCGTATACTAAGCGATGACCTACCGTACCAGGTTACTCATCTCCTTATGAACTAGTCCCATGTCCTTAGCTAAGAATTATTACTTAGTTACCCTTAACTAAGGTTTACCACTTAGCCCCTCTTTCCGCTATCCTTGTTAACTACGATTTCCAACCTAGTCCCCTGAGCTAGGGTTTTGTCAAATGGGTTAAGTGTTGTTATCCAAGTTCATGACTTAACCCGCCTACGAATCATGTCAAGATTGGCTAAGTACTCAAGTTCAAGGCTTAGCCCCACAAGTTGGTTAAGTGTACCAAGAAGCTCATGAATTAACCCTATCAAGTCAAATTGGTTAAGTATTTATTTGTCTTAACCCTATCAGATTATCATGTTAGATTGATTAAGCATAGATTATCTTAATCCCATCAGATTATCGAGTCGGATTGGTTAAGTATGGGTTATCTTAACCCCATCCACTAATCGTATTACAATGGTTAAGCCTAATTTAAAAAGGTCTTGTGACTTAACCCTATCAGGTCCACCTATTAGATTAGTTAAGTATAGGTTACTTAACCTCATCAAATCCTCATGTATAATTGGTTAAGTATAAGTTACTTAACCCCATTAAATTACCGTGTTAAGTTGGTTAAGTATTGGTTACTTAACCTCATTGAATTACCACGTTTAGATTGGTTAAGTGTTTAACTTAACCCCATCGAATTACTGTGTTTAGATTAGTTAAGTGAAGGTTACTTAACCCCATCTAATTACCGTGTTTAGATTAGTTAAGTCTAAGTTACTTAACCCCATCTAATTACCAAGTCGGATTAGTTAAGCGTAAATTACTTAACCCCATCCCCTAATTGTCTTGTATGGTTAAGTGTCATTAAGAAATCAAGCCCGGTCCCACTTAACCTACCCATTCGTGTCATATCGGTTAAGTGTCATTAGTCAAATTTACTTAACCTTATCATGTGGAATTAATTTAATTAATGCACTCTCAACCTCTCACGTTAGACCTTGTTGTGGTTACTAGTTAAGCCGGGCGGGTCCGGGTAGTTTTACAACACAACCTAGTCTAACCTCGGGTCTTAAGCGCGACATGACCAACTTCTCACATTGGATCTTATTGTTTGTAGCCACTAGTTAAGCCGGGCGAGTCCGGGTAGATTTATGCTACAAACTCAACCCAACCTCGAGTTGGCCACTTTCATATTTGGTCTAGTGTCTTTTTACACTTACAACCCACCCATGTCTAGTTCAAGTTCCATGTTTTCCCACGCGTCATGACCATATTTAAATGTATCATGAATGTCATGTTCTCATGTAAGCCCCATGTCACGTTTTTCATGTCATACCCACGTTTTTCCTAAGCTACCCAAACGTATTTCCAACCCAAGTGGAAGCGAGTCACATAGTAGGGTATTATGCCAACATATTGGCCACAAACATGCATAGTATCATAAGGGAATTTGGCCACAAACATGCATGGTATCATAAGGGAATTTGGCCACAAACATGCATGGTATCATAAGGGGGTTTGGCCTTAAAACATGAATGATAGTGTCATATAGGGGTTGGCCATAAGCATGCATAATGTCATAAAGGATTTGGCCACAAACTTGCATATTATCATAGGAAATTTGGCCACAAACTTGCATATTGTCATAACGGGATTTGACCTTACATAAACATGATATCATAAGGGGGTTGGTTTCATTTACATGCATGAGCCCCAAAGTCCAATTTATGCAACTATTTCACAAGTCAAAGTGGCTCTAAGTATTCATGCTATCATACTACAAGTAAAGGTCCAATTTTGCATGGCAAACTAAGTCTAATGCAACATGAATAGCATGGTTTAGTCGCTAAAACATAACCCAAAGTCATATGTTCATGATAAAGGAGCAAACTAGGCTCGCATAGGTTATAGCATTCATGTTTAACCACATTTTATTCCATGCCATGATTAAACTACCGTTAACATCTCGAAGTAGCTAGAACTTACATAGCACGGCTTAGGAAAAGGATCATGCATCATCTTGACGAAGAAAGGTGGCTCCTTTGTCGAAGAACCATCATGAAACTCGCTTAGCAACGTTGATTTGGCCTCTATTTGGTGTAGCAAGCTTGCACCTTTTGATTTGAACCCGATTTGAATGCATAGTCTCTAGGAATTGGAGATGGAGGCCATGATCACTTGGCATTTGGGCAGCACTTCGTGGTATGAGTGATTTGTGAGGGTTTAGGGTAGGCTTAGGGGTCTTTTTATAGAGATTAGGAGTAGTTTAGGCCGTTAGATTAACCTTAGGATAGATCCAAGCCCTCAAAAATCGTTACAAGCCTCCAAAACCGAGCCAAACAGCAAAACAGGTGCACCAGGTTTCCTGGGTCCGACCAGGCAGGTCGACCCCCAGGTCGACCCTGGGGTCGACTCCCCAGTCGACCTGGTCCCACCCAGGTCGACACCCAGGTCGACCCCTTGGTCGACCTGGTCGGGGCGGGATTTTTCCCGCCTACCCTGATTTTCTGAAAATTTGAAATCTGTTTTGAATTTGAATTTTTCGTGAAACTTCCGAAGGCCATATCTCGGCCATTCGGACTCCGATTTACGAAATTTCGGACTCTATTTCGCGTATTTTTCCGAGACGAACGCAATGGCTTAGCCCGTTTCTCTTGATTCAGATTTTAACATTTAATTCTGCCTTGATTCTTGATTTAACATGTTGTTAAATTTCGGGTTGTTACATTCTCCCCTCCTTTAAGGATTTCGTCCCCGAAATCTCCAAGTTAGGAAGAACGCATCCTACCATCCATCATCCATCTACTCAAAACATCATCCACAGGAAAACATTGTCCTTAGACGATTTCTAATGCCATATGAACATATGCAAAACGTGTGTGTATATGCTCCTTAGCTAATGCTAATGATCAGGCCTGAATGATCTTTCTAATGCAAAATATGTTTAGTGCCATGAGTCCAACATGTATGAAAATAGTCCTAGTCATATAAGTACTATATGCGTGCACAAACATTCATTCATATGCAACATCCGCATGATAACACACTCAATTTCATCCATAAACAAGTATAAATACTCGTGCATATGCAACATGAAACGTGACCGCGTCAATCTAGTATCTAATGTGTATTCGCGCATCCCCGAGCAACCACTTGCAACCATTTGCAACCATATCAATCATAACATGTTTCAAACACATGTTTACATCCATAGGATCCTACCTAAGGTTCTCACGATAGGATCGAGGAGATAAACAAGGTAAACTCCCTACGGGGTTTGCAACAGAAACAGGACCGAGAGGATATTCACCAAAAGATAACATGCGAGCAAGCTCTACAGGAAAAACCAAGGATCAAAGATATACTCTTAAAAAGAGACATGATGCACGCGTCTAAGCCGCATTTCCCTGAGCCCAATTCCATTGTGCCTTGACCGCCTTTGACTTCATGACTTCGTAGCTCCTTGATTCCTATTTCCAAGGTATGAGTCGGAACTCATTTCACTATCGCCTCTCGTTCCACTTTCACTTATTCTTTCCCTAGTATACTTGGTTCAACCATATCTGCGTACTCATGCAAGCTCCCCAAAATTCACTAGTGAATTCTGGATCTCGTTTACCGATGTCAATCCATGTTACCAAGCGTACCTACTAGGGTGATTCCCATAACTCATGCATAAGCGAAACGAACCATCCGCCTTAGCGGCGAATTCTATTCGAACGGATTACCAACAACAGCATCCCGAGATTCTAGGTAACTAACCATGATAGAACCCAAAAGGTTACACGAGACTTCGAGGGTATCACCAAGGTGAGTCGAGAGTCTAACTACCCTCTTTCCAAAACCGAGAATGGCACCCCTTATTGGGTGACCACTTTATCCCTAGAATCTATCCGTAGCCGAGACATGTCATTCAAATCCAAACAGGTCATGAAGAAATGGACCAACTCTCCAACCAGATTTTTGGGCCAAAAGTGGGATCCTCTACCATGCTAGTACTAAGGTGCAGAGACTCAACTATCCAAGCAGACTTAGATGATACGATGATCAAGACAAAGTCTGGACGGGATGATAGAAAAGAACGACTAAACCTTTACCAAAAACGGTACCATCTCTTTTAGGTACCCTAGAAATGGGAGCGTACAATTGCCCTCTCCGATGATCTTGTCCTTGTCCTCCTTGATGGACTAAGCCATACCAACAAGTTGCTTATCCTTAAGCTCGCGTCCTTTATCCTTACCCTTATTATCCTTCCTTGTACCACGGCAACAGGTCTCTCGAGAATCACCTCCATCGTACGGAAAACACCTACGTGGCTAGACAAAGATTAGTCACAGTTAGAACTACTGTGACTACAGATGAAGGAAAGAAAGGAAAAGAGATTCAATCAAGGAAACGAAGGATAGTGCTAATGGCCTTTGGGGAATAGCCTTTGAAAACTTTTCTTGAAAAATGCTTCTTTGTAAACGGTTTTTCAAATACTTTTCAGAAGGTTTTAAAAACTTTTGCCCAGTCTGGTAACCTTCTGCTCTGATACCAAATGTAACACCCCACCTCCGTTAGGGTCACTCACAAAGGGAATGCACTAGGTTTGGTGAAGCATTATCGAGGTAAACATGCACAGAATTATTACAAGACAGAACATATATATATATAAAACAACGGAAGTAAAACAAATTCCATTACCTTATAAAATAAGGTCTAAAGCCTTTTACATCAGAATACATCAAAACCTGTCTTGCAATAATAAAGAAGCATAAAACCATTTCATGAATTATTCCCCAAGTAAAACAGTAAAGTAGCCATAGCCAAGAAAAGTCCAAGCCATGCGTGATGACCTTCAAGCAGAAGAAATCCGAACTAGATAACATTGTTTCCTCCCAGAAACCTGGGGGGAAACGGAAGACAAAGAGGCGAAACAAAACGAGGTCAGTCATAAAGACTGGTAAGTCCTATCTACTTCCAGTATAAAAACAGGTAAAGGTAACATGACATGCATAAACTGAAAGTAAACATAAGGATGACTACAAGATAGATAAACTAAACCAGGGTAACAGGCTGAACTACTGTAGCAAGGTAAACTAAGATATCATGATAAACTACGGTGTCATGATAAATCAAGGTATCACTTCGTCAGGTTTCTATCAAGTATACTATCCCAAGGTATCTATCCTGTATAACATCCCACGGTATCTATCATGTATATTTCTCCTGGTTCTAACATGTATATTTGCTCTGCACCTCTCGTACTAGTATCCCAACCCGCGTCATGTGTTAACTATGGATGTCCCTTGCCCAATGTCATGTAATGGTCCATGTCAACCTAATATATAGCATATGTAGGTTTTCCCAACTCGTATGTTTCTTTCCATGTATAAGTTCAGTCCTTTGCCGTAGGCCATACGGGCTTTCCCATGTAAACGTTTTATCCTTGAGGTTATTTTGGACTGCTACCCTTGATCTAGTTATGTTTCCTTACCATGAACTATCGCGCGTTCACTTAGGATTTATGCCACCTAGGACCACTAGGGATTATGCCACCTAATGAACGTTTCCGTGTCTCGGATTGGGTTCAGCCACCTAGGGCCACTAGGGATTATGCCACCCGTCAACCGCGCCCCTTTTATCCCACGTATGTATCGTGAACCATTTTCCATGTCTAGACGCACATGTTCCTCAATGTGCCATCCGAGTTCCGTGCCAGGGCAAATCAAGAAATACGGAACTCGGTCGGGAGCTTTAAGTCGTCTGCTGATGCAGATATCAAGGTCTGTTTTTGTACCCGTGGCTATGGTCCCACGTGACCCCTCCCTCAACTACTGAAAGGCAATCCAAGAAAAATCATGTATGAGAACTACACTACGGCCCATCGACGCCCACTTCCAGATAGCCAACCTCACCCATAACTCGATAGCCAGTGTATGGTCTGTTGGGAGTTCCCTGCCTTTCCGTACGTACACGATTGACTAATGATGGTAGGTAGTCGGCGACATGCTATCCAGGGCAAAATCAAGTATCGTCGACTCCACGCTAATCCATCCCAGTCTTTAGGTCGCTCGCATAGCAACCAAGGCATACTCTTGGCTCTCCTACCGCAGACCTTAACCTCTGTGAGGCTGGGTTTCATGGACCACTTGCCACCTCACAGAGGGATACCAAGAGTACCCTCACGTTCCCCGAAGCTTCCGCTTCGTCACCCAGTTCGCTGGAGCTTTTATCCAAGTCAGATAACTTGCTCCTCCTCGTATACTAAGCGATGACCTACCGTACCAGGTTACTCATCTCGTTATGAACTAGTCCCATGTCCTTAGCTAAGAATTATTACTTAGTTACCCTTAACTAAGGTTTACCACTTAGCCCCTCTTTCCGCTATCCTTGTTAACTATGATTTCCAACCTAGTCCCCTGAGCTAGGGTTTTGTCAAATGGGTTAAGTGTTGTTATCCAAGTTCATGACTTAACCCGCCTACGAATCATGTCAAGATTGGCTAAGTACTCAAGTTCAAGGCTTAGCCCCACAAGTTGGTTAAGTGTACCAAGAAGCTCATGACTTAACCCTATCAAGTCAAATTGGTTAAGTATTTATTTGTCTTAACCCTATCAGATTATCATGTTAGATTGATTAAGCATAGACTATCTTAATCCCATCAGATTATCGAGTCAGATTGGTTAAGTATGGGTTATCTTAACCCCATCCACTAATCGTATTACAATGGTTAAGCCTAATTTAAAAAGGTCTTGTGACTTAACCCTATCAGGTCCACCTATTAGATTAGTTAAGTATAGGTTACTGAACCTCATCAAATCCTCATGTATAATTGGTTAAGTATAAGTTACTTAACCCCATTAAATTACCGTGTTAAGTTGGTTAAGTATTGGTTACTTAACCTCATTGAATTACCACGTTTAGATTGGTTAAGTGTTTAACTTAACCCCATCGAATTACCGTGTTTAGATTAGTTAAGTGAAGGTTACTTAACCCCATCTAATTACCGTGTTTAGATTAGTTAAGTCTAAGTTACTTAACCCCATCTAATTACCAAGTCGGATTAGTTAAGCGTAAATTACTTAACCCCATCCCCTAATTGTCTTGTATGGTTAAGTGTCATTAAGAAATCAAGCCCGGTCCCACTTAACCTACCCATTCGTGTCATATCGGTTAAGTGTCATTAGTCAAATTACTTAACCTTATCATGTGGCATTAATTTAATTAATGCACTCTCAACCTCTCACATTAGACCTTGTTGTGGTTACTAGTTAAGCCGGGCGGGTCCGGGTAGTTTTACACCACAACCTAGTCTAACCTCGGGTCTTAAGCGCGACATGACCAACTTCTCACATTGGATCTTATTGTTTGTAGCCACTAGTTAAGCCGGGCGGGTCCGGGTAGATTTATGCTACAAACTCAACCCAACCTCGAGTTGGCCACTTTCATGTTTGGTCTAGTGTCCTTTTACACTTACAACCCACCCATGTCTAGTTCAAGTTCCATGTTTTCCCACGCGTCATGACCATATTTAAATGTATCATGAATGTCATGTTCTCATGTAAGCCCCATGTCACGTTTTTCATGTCATACCCACGTTTTTCCTAAGCTACCCAAACGTATTTCCAACCCAAGTGGAAGCGAGTCACATAGTAGGGTATTATGCCAACATATTGGCCACAAACATGCATAGTATCATAAGGGAATTTGGCCACAAACATGCATGGTATCATAAGGGAATTTGGCCACAAACATGCATGGTATCATAAGGGGGTTTGGCCTTAAAACATGAATGATAGTGTCATATAGGGGTTGGCCATAAGCATGCATAATGTCATAAAGGATTTGGCCACAAACTTGCATATTATCATAGGAAATTTGGCCACAAACTTGCATATTGTCATAACGGGATTTGACCTTACATAAACATGATATCATAAGGGGGTTGGTTTCATTTACATGCATGAGCCCCAAAGTCCAATTTATGCAACTATTTCACAAGTCAAAGTGGCTCTAAGTATTCATGCTATCATACTACAAGTAAAGGTCCAATCTTGCATGGCAAACTAAGTCCAATGCAACATGAATAGCATGGTTTAGTCGCTAAAACATAACCCAAAGTCATATGTTCATGATAAAGGAGCAAACTAGGCTCGCATAGGTTATAGCATTCATGTTTAACCACATTTTATTCCATGCCATGATTAAACTACCGTTAACATCTCGAAGTAGCTAGAACTTACATAGCGCGGCTTAGGAAAAGGATCATGCATCATCTTGACGAAGAAAGGTGGCTCCTTTGTCGAAGAACCGTCATGAAACTCGCTTAGCAATGTTGATTTGGCCTCTATTTGGTGTAGCAAGCTTGCATCTTTTGATTTGAACCCGATTTGAATGCATAGTCTCTAGGAATTGGAGATGAAGGCCATGATCACTTGGCATTTGGGCAGCACTTCGTGGCATGAGTGATTTGTGAGGGTTTAGGGTAGGCTTAGGGGTCTTTTTATAGAGATTAGGAGTAGTTTAGGCCGTTAGATTAACCCTAGGATAGATCCAAGCCCTCAAAAATCGTCACAAGCCACCAAAACCGAGCCAAACAGCAAAACAGGTGCACCAGGTTGCCTGGGTCCGACCAGGCAGGTCGACCCCCAGGTCGACCCTGGGGTCGACTCCCCAGTCGACCTGGTCCCACCCAGGTCGACACCCAGGTCGACCCCCTGATCGACCTGGTCTGGGCGGGATTTTTCCCGCCTACCCTGATTTTCTGAAAATTTGAAATCTGTTTTGAATTTGAATTTTTCGTGAAACTTCCGAAGGCCATATCTCGGCCATACGGACTCCGATTTACGAAATTTCGGACTCTGTTTCGCGTATTTTTCCAAGACGAACGCAATGGCATAGCCCGTTTCTCCTGATTCAGATTTTAACATTTAATTCTGCCTTGATTCTTGATTTAACATGTTGTTAAATTTCGGGTTGTTACAGGTTGGGAACCTTTCGACAAAAACAGGGGGCAGGCCCCTACAAATCAAAACTAGGTAACGGTAGGCAAGGCGACCGCAATGACAACCAGGCTTTAGCGGATCCCAAGGGGCCCAGCCACTACCAAGCGTACGAGACCTACACTCCATTGAATGAAGACATGGAGACAATCTACCTAGAAACATGTAACACGCTTTCGTATAAGAAGCTGCACTATAGAGAGTCCACTGATCGCGAGAAGAACACTGGTAAGTACTGCCAATACCACAACATGTATGGGGACAAAAACAATGACTGTCATCAACTCAAGGACTCCATCGAGAAGCATAACCATGAAAAATGCATTAGGAAGTATGTCCAAGAACCTTTTCCTCCCGAAGCAAGCTCGGGTCCTCCCGTGCTAACACCTCCAGCACCCGCCAAGGCAGCCCCTGGTCTGTCCAACCCAAGACGGGGAATTGTAATCAACACTATCTATGGAGGACCTTACCCCACGTACAAAAGCTTCCGAAAAATGGAGGAGTATGTGAGCTCTATCGGGCACTCCACCTATGAAGCTTGCTCCACTCTAGACAATTCCATCCCCGCTAAGCTTAAGAAAACAATGCAGGATGACAACGTCTTCCGCCAAAGAGAATCAATGGGAAATGAAATCCAGACCACGGACCCTCTTGTGATCACAGCCTTGATTTGTCCTACTTCCGTCTAAAGGATATTGATAAATTTGGGAAGTTAAGTCAACATCATCTTCATAGCTACCTACGATCAGATGAAGTTGAAAACCAAGGACTTGAAACCTTGTCATGCCACAATCCATGGCTTCAACGGATCCTCCTATCACCCAGTGGGAATGATCGACCACATGTTGACTTGGTAGCAGGGTTCAGAGCTGGGTCTGGGTCCTCACTTTCATGGTTATCGACATTATCTCCCCCAACAATGTCTTCTTCGAACGTCCCTTCCTTACGGAGTTCTAAATCTGCATGTCACCGTGGTCTCTCCTAATGAAGTTCCCAACAGAAAGCGGGATCGGCACGATTAAAGGTGACCTAGCAACCACAAGAGATTGTTACGCAATAGAATGGAATAACATGCACAATAAGGACAAAGGCAAGAATGTGCCTTTGTCTTCCTATACCAAGGCCATCTCCGCATAGCAATCAAAGGTGCTTGAGCCTTGGCTCAGGCACCAACGTCGTCTTTCCGACGATCTCGATCCGAGGGAGGACAAAGAGCCCAACCACGAGAGGGCTACCCTAGTGGAACATATGGAGGACATTTCGATCAACCCTGATGACTCATCAAAAGTCCTAAAAATCGGGTCGCAACTCCACCCCGCGATAAAAGAAGATCTTGTGGATTTCTTGAGAGCCAATCTAAACGTGTTTGCTTGGACCCACTCGGACATAAGATGAATCGACCCCGCAATTGCTTGCCACCAATTAAATCTCGATCCCACAGTATTTCTAGTTAAACAGAAACACTGCTTCTTGGGACCCGAAAGATCTAAGACACTCAAGGAAGAGGTAGATAGGATACTCAACAACAACTTCATCTGCGAAGCCGACTATCCTGAATGGGTCTCCAACCCGGTTTTTGTCAAGAAAGCTAACAACAAATGGAGAATGGGTATCGTCTTGTTGACTCGACTTCTGGATACCAGTTCTTATCCCTCATGGATGCCTACTCAGGCTACAATCAAATTCTGATGTATCTTCACAACCAAGATCACACATATTTCATAACCGACCTTGGGTTCTGTTGCTACCACGTCATGCCTTTTGGATTTAAGAATGCAGGAGCCACTTATCACAAATGGTTAATGGCCTCCTTAAGGACCAAATTGGAAAATCCATGGAGGTATATGTGGACGATATGCTGGTAAAATCTATAATATCGAGCAACCACATCGATGACCTCTCTGAAATCTTCGGTGTCCTCCACCGGTACGACTTGAAACTCAATCCCCTGAAGTGTTCCTTCGGAGTCGCCTCGGGAAAGTTTCTAGGTTTCATCGTCAATTCCCGAGGCATTGAGGCCAATCCGGACAAAATCAAGGCAATCTGGGATATTCGAGTCCCTTAGAACATCAAAAATGTCCAAAGTTTATATGGAACGGTCGCCGCTTTAAGTCAATTCATTTCCAAAGCTACCGACAAATGCATTCCCTATTTCGACTTGCTTCGAAAGGGGAAGCGTAACTTCGAATGGACCCCAGAATGCATCGTCGAATTCGAGGACCTATTGAATCACTTAGAGAGACCACCTATACTGTCCAAACCTGTGGACCATGCAGCCTTATACATTTATTTGGCTGTCTCCATGCAGACAATCAGCTCGGCACTCGTGTGCATTGAAGACCGTGTACAGTGACCCGTCTACTACATCAGCAAACGATTGACGGGGGCAAAGAAGAATTGCTCGAAGCTTGAGAAACTATCCTACTACTTATTGATCTCCTCCCGAAAGCTACGGCCGTACTTTCAGTCTCACCCCATAAAAGTCTACACCAACCAGCCACTACGACCGGTCATGCAACAACCTAAAGCGTCCAGACGACTATTAAAGTGGAACATAGAGCTGAGTCAAATTTGAGATAGTGTTCATCCCTCATCGAGCCATCCTCGGGCAGGCACTCGCTGATTTCATAGTAGAATTCACCGCCTCTGAGGAGTCTTCTCTAGAAAGCATCGAAGATCCAGATATTCAATGGAATTTTTTTGTAGAAGGATCTTCCAATAATAAGTGTTCCGGGGCCGGAGTCATGCTCGTCACTCCAGAAGAGCGTCCGATATGCTATGCTTTAAGGCTCAACTTCCATACTACCAACAACAACGCGGAGTTTGAGGCCTTAAAAGCCAGACTTAGAATCGCAATCGAGCTTGACCTAAAGGCCATCCAAATCTACTCCGATTCACAGATCACCATATTCGACTACTTTGTCATCACACATATTCCCCGAGAATAGAATGACAAGATTAACTCGTTGGCCAAGTTGGAAAACTCCGAAGATGTGCAACTCATGAGGCTCGCTCTGGTCGAGATGCTCGATTCACCAAGCCTTAGCCGGATACAGACCGACTCGATAATGAACACTGAGGCCGAACCTGAATCTTGAATGACATCGATCAAGAACTGCTTGCAACACAGGACCCTCCCAGGATGTTACAAGGAAAAATGGGCGCTCATTTGCTGGTCAGCGTGCTACATCATTCTGAATGGAGTACTCTATCGCAGAGGTTCTCTGTCCCGCTACTTCGATGCGTAGCCCACGATGACGCCAACCGTGTGTTAACGAATGTACGCGAAGGAAAGTGTGGCGATCATACCAAAGGGAAAACCTTAGCAAGGAAAATCATCAAACATGGCTACTTCTGGCCCAAGCTCGATCTAGACGCCGGAAACTATGCCCACAAGTGTGACAAATGCCAGCGCTTCTCACAGATTCCAAGATTCCTGCCTATAGAATTGATGCAAATGGTCAGTCCTTGGCCATTCTCCATGTGAGGAATAGACATTCTTGGGACTCTCCCAATGGCTAGAGGTGGGGCATGTTATGCCGTCGTCGCAGTTGATTACTTCACCAAATGGGCAGAAGTCGAGGCTCTCACCACGACCACCACCAAGAAGGTAATTAATTTCGTTGATTGCAATATCGTCACCCGTTACGGAGTCCCCTAGGCCATAATCTCGGATAATGGGACCCAAATTGAGAGCGCAAAATTCAAAGCCTTCTGTCAGCAACACAACATCGAAAAGAGATTCTCGGCGGTAGCTCACCCTCAAGCCAATGGGAAAGTCGAGGTTGTTAACAAAGTGATCAAGTCTATCATTAAGAAGCGTCTGGAAAAGGCCAGAGGTATGCGGGCCGACGAACTCCCTCTTGTCCTATGGGCCTACCGAACCACCCACAAGTCAGCAGCCGGATACACTCCATTCGCCCTTGCCTATGGGTCTGAAGCCATCATCCCTATTGAGCTAAAGCTTCAGTCTCATCGGGTTACCTACTATGATCTGAAAACCAATCAAGATTTGCTCATGGAATCACCCGATTTACTCGAAGAAAAAAGAAATGAAGCTGAACTCAGAGCTGTGGCCCAGCGACAACGAGTTGCCCAGTACTTCAGCTCCACAATCCGCCCTAAGGATCTCAATGTCAATGACCTCGTCCTGAAATGGGTCTTTCCCCCATCGACTGGGCGCAGTCCCCGCTAGGAAGGCCCATACGCCATGCAACGCAAACTCAAGAATGGAACTTTCAAACTAGCAACTACAGACGGAGCTGAGCTACCAAGGGCATGGAACAGTGAACATATCTGCCACTACTTTACATAACTTAGTGTACAATTGTTTATGCTATCCAACGTGTTTTGTATTCTTGAAATTCAAGGCATTGTAAAGGCTATTACCGCCAAAGTTATTAGTAGAAATGATGTTCAATTTCCCGTGTCCTCTCCGTGTTTACCCCTTGCGTGATATGTTTGATTGACCATCATAGCTGATGTACGTGCACAAACACTAGATCGTGGCATCAGCACCCCGGGCACGGGAGATCGCGCCGCCATCCGAACCAAAAACCAACAATCGAGGGCAACCACTACTGGCACCGACCGGCACCCCGAGCATGGGAGCCGGCACCGCTACTCGAGTCTCCGGCCCATGACGCGATCGAGTATAAATAACTCTAACTCGAATCTCAGCCCAACACGGAGACTGAGTATAAATCGTTCCACTTCCAAGTCCTTGGACTTGGGGCAGCCTCCATCCAACCTAACACGATACCAACTACTCGTACGGCTCCCTCCGGGTACCTGTCGAATCTCAGCGCAGCACTGAAACCGAGCTTAAATCGTTTCTGCTCCTAATCCCCAGGGATGAGGGGCAGCCCACCGGCCACGATCCGACCTCCGGGTCTGGATCCGGGCACCCTTAGGCGAATAAATAATGCCCCCGTGCTCTAAACCTGAATGAACGACGGGGATCCAAGAATCGGACGAATCACAACATCCACACCTTCAACCTACTTGGAACTAACTCCGGGCAGTCCAAGGCAAAAGCCACCTGGCCTGGTTTCTACAACCAACGGGATTCCTAAGCTGAGGCAAACCCAACAAATGAAACTAGCGCTCGATCTCCACGAAAATGGAAATGCCCCAGAGCGAGATCCCTGATCACATTTCTTTAAGTGCAACAATAAGTACGCTTGTGCAAGTACCGAACGCCAGAAAACATGAGAAGACCATTCGATTTTATAGACCAAAAGCGAGGGTCGTACTACACGTATACATGCGATTTTACTAATTAATATTTCATTTCACACACACATTGAACAAACTACATGTGTAACATCTTTTATTCTAATGACAGGGTGTACACGAAAACCACATCACGTCTTTAAATACCAAAACGAGGGTCGTACTCGTGTATACTATCAGCCTACATAACCAAAATAACAGTAACATCTATTATAGTTACTAATGCTACTCATGCTTCTTCTTCTTGTGCTTCTTTTTTGCAGATTCAGTGCTAGATGGATCTTCAGTGGTATGCCTCTTCTTCCTAGATCTGATCCCGCTCCTTCCTCCTCTACCCTTCGGAGGAGTTGCCGACTCGTGGGAAACTGAGGTGCGCCTTCCACCCTTATCCTCACCGCTCGTAATCTCCATAATCGTGGTAGGGGCAATGTACTGCAACGGCTTGGGGGCTACATCAACAACAAGGGCTAGCACAGCATCACCCTTCCCTAGGACTTCTTTAGCCTCCAGCTCCACATTCTGCTTGGCATCTCTGGCAGCCTTTCGGTCGTCTAGCTTCTTGGATTTAATATTCATGACATCGTCAGCCTTGAGCTTCTCAAAAGTCTCTATAGCTCTTTGCTTAGCATCTTTAGCTTTCTTCCTCCTAGATTCTACGGCCATTCTATCCTTCTCGGCCTCGTTGTCGACCTTTTTCGTCCGAGCCTCCTCGGCAATCCTTGCCTTATCCGCCTCAGCATCAGCCTTCCACTTCTCAACAATAGCAGCGGGTCTGCCCTCAGAATTTTGCTTGGCCTTCACCTTAGCCTCATGCCTAGCAGCCTCATCCTGCCTATTCTTCTTTTCCAGCTCTTCACACTTTGCCACCATTTTGGATTTTTGGGCCTCTACCATGGTTGACATTGAGGGCACGTCAGCCTCCACTGGACCCATTTCATGAGCGCTCTAGCCATCCACAACCTCGCCTTTCTCTAAGAGGTTCTTATAAATAATGGATCCTAGCTCAACACCCGAAAAAATATCCAACTTACCACCTCTATCACCAAATTACATCTCTTTCAATCCTAACCCAAGTTCCATTGTTTGAGGGAGCATGGGGGCAATGTCGAGTGTTGTAGTAATTCCAGGAAGAGCTACATAGTAAAAACACAACCTTTAGTCCATGAATTCGGTAATTACATCATATTGGGTATTCGTGGTAGTAAAAATTTACCTCCGGTAAGAAGTGGTGCATGTGTGATAGGGAGTGTGCGCGTTGTAGTAATCATGGTAGTTCCAGTCACTCCCAATCCCGGGTGCTCGGGGTCGTATTCAGCTGAGTTCGGGATTGGAACGGTAGCTCCACTGGTAGCGGTGGTCTCTGGAACTGGGGGCCGATAAGTGCTTCCTCCTCCAAACGTCTCAGCCATGACCATGCTCTATGAAGGAACAAACTTTCCCATCTCGGCGGCCGGCCTAGCCAGTCTCTCATTCTCTCCATCCTCCTGTAGCAATGTCCTCCCTTCCTCTAGCTTCTCACCCTCCTCGTCAGTCAGGAGCTTAGCCATCAGTTGACGCTCATCCAGAGTTCCCACTTCCACCTGATGCAAATAGGCCTCATATGGCATCAGTCTATCCCGTGTTTGTGTTGGAGAATGGAGTTTTGATGACAACAACCTTATTTCAATCATCATTGATTATAAAATATGTGCTAACACTTTTTATAGAATATATATATGTATATGCAGGATTTATATATAGGAATTAATACTGAAGACTGTACAGTTAAAGAGCTTTTAGGGATTTAGAATTCATAGTAGATTCAAGACTCATGAGTAATCAAGATTTCAAGAGTTGAAGAGTTCAAGATTAATATAATTATAGAGTCTAGATTTTGTAAGACTCTAAATAGCACTCCAGGTTCAAATCCAAATTCAAATTTTGATTTTTCAATTCTTTCCTTAATCCTCTCTATTTTGTTTTTATATTTGTTTCTATTATTATTCTTCTTTGTTTTTCAAACTTAAGTTTTTTGTATATACTTTATTTATATTTTACATTGTTTAAAACCTTAAAATTTTATAAATATATTTATATAGCTAAAAAATATGTTTTCATATGTTTTTCTATCATATAGTATTGATTTACCACATTAGAATTTTACTCAAGAATTTTCAGAATTAATTTTATATCAAAATACTAGAAAAACATATGAAAAAAATATTTTTTAGGATTACAACATAACTTGCATAAACTTGTTGTTGTCATAAATCTAAACATAGGCCTAAAGGTGTGAACTTGCATATATGTAATATAGTTTTCATCCAAAACTTGCATAGGCCATAATCACAAACTTGCATAAAACTATGTACATCATAGATCTAAATCCAAAGGTGTAAACTTGCATATATATATATATATATATATATATAATATAGTCATAAACTTGCATAAAACTATGTACATCATAGGTCTAAATCTAAAGGTGTAAACTTGCATATATGTGAATCCAAATTCTATCTAAACTTGCATATAGTCGCTTTATTTGATTCACATGTAAACTTGTGTACAATTCATATAGAAAATGAAAATTACACATGACTATGTCGACCTAGCAAAATATGTATGTCGACATATAACAGCTATTTTTCTAATTTTGAAGGGAAGTGTCTTTTCACTATTTGAAACGCTTTAGAACCATTGGAACCGTTCATACTCTATAAAAAGAGGTCAAAGCCGAATTTTTTAACATATCTTCTTCTCCATCTTCATCCTCTTTTATCCTACCATTATTCTTAATCATTTTTATGATTTTTACACTTATACTCTACCGAATTCACTTCTGATTTGATCAAACTTCTTCTCTCTACACTCTCTACTTTCTGAATCAAGTGCTATTGAAGAGTTATAGGGCTATTCTGTAATTGCTTGGGTTGAATAAACCCAGTTTGTAAGTCAAAGAGTAAGGTGTATCCTTGTAGCCATGAAATCAAGGAATAGGAGTTGGTGTGCCCTTGTTGAGCCGTGAAATCAAGGGATAGTAGTCGGTGTCTCCTTGTTGAGCCGTGAAATCAAGGAGTTGTATTTGAATATTGGAAATAGTAATAAAACTCTGCACAATCCAGCGTTGTGTGGGACTGGACGTAGGAGTGATCCGAACCAGTATAAATTTCAGTGTATTCTTTCCTCTTCTGCACTTTTATTTCTGTTTATTTTGCATCTGTTTTTGAATTTGTGTATGTGATTGTGTTTGATTCATCTTATAGTTCTCTCTAGTTTTTAGTTTGGTTTAAATTCTTACAAACACTATTCACTCCCCCTCTAGTGTTTGCTTTGCCTGAACGATCCATTCCGAAGTCCCTAACAATTGGTATCAGAGCTAGGTCTTTCAAAAAGTTCATAATCTGATTTTTGAAAATTTGGTAAAATGGCAACCAACACTGGTAGCAATAATAGTTCTTTTATAGAGGGTCAATCCACTGTTAGACCACCGCTGTTTAATGGTAGTAATTATTCATGTTGGGCATGTAGAATGAAAATCTATTTGCAGTCTATAGGATTAGACACATGGAATAGTACACAAAAGGAATATGTTGAACCCACAACTGCATTTGCACAATGGACAAATGAACAAAAGGCTGCTACACAGAGCAATTCTAAGGCCATGAATATGTTTATTTGTTCATTGGATAGAAATGAGTTTAATAGAGTATCTGTATGTAAGACTGCTTATGAAATCTGGAGAACTTTACAAGTTACTCATGAAGGAACTAGTAAAGTTGAACAAACTAAGATAGCCATGCTAGTCAATCAATTTGAAGTATTTAAAATGAATGAGAATGGATCTATTTTAGATATGTATTGCAGATTTCAAGAGATAGTGCATTCACTAACAGCACTTGGAAAAACTTATTCTGAAGCAGATCAAGTTAGAAAAATATTAAATTCGTTAACTCAAGAATGAGATCAGAAGACTTTGGCTATAGAAGAATCCAATGATGTCAATGAAATGAAGATTGAAGAGTTAATTGGGAATTTGATGTCATATGAACTTCAATCACAGAAAAGAAAATAGATCAACTGAAAAGAAATCTATTGCACTGAGAGCCACAACAAATGATTTTGACTCAAGTAGTGAAGATGATGAAGAGACGGCACTCATGACAAATCAGTTTAGAAGATTTCTAAAGTACAGAACGAAGGGTTATAATCAAGAAAATTCAAAATTATATGATGAACGATGTTTTAACTGCAACAAACCAGGTCATGTAAAGAAAATGTGTCCATATCCAAACAAATCTACTCAACAACCGAACAACTCCAATTCATCAAGGAAAAGAAAGAAAGCATATGCAGCAACATTAGATGATTCAGATTCGTCATCAAATGATGAAGAACCAGAAACTGGAAATACAAATATATGCTTTACAGCAACTCATAGTTCAAAAGATCATGAAGAAAAGGATCAGAAAACCGGGTACGCATTAATTAAATTTTAATTTTATTTGGTTGAATGGTTGCTTTGTTTGTTTGCTTTGGTTTGAATTTTAAATTTAATAAAGTCTTTGAAATTTAAAATTCAAATTTGAAATTTTGAATTTTGAAATTCAAAATAATAATATAATGTTAAACAAATAATAAATTAATAAAATAAATTATTTGTATTAGGATTAGAAGTACTCCAGAAATCGTTAAACCCGAAATATAAATCGATAATTTAATTCAAAACTTGAAAATCCAAAATTCCTTTTGAAATAAGTCCTGTATGTCGACATACAGAAATACATATGTTGACATATACAACTGTTTTAAAATTTAAACTTTGAATTTCAAAAGTTTAAACTTTCAAACTTCCCTCCAAATATTTTCACCAACTCCCAAGGTCTGAAAAGGTGTCCTTTCAATCTGAAAAGTTGTGCCTATTCAATTCATATTCATTCAATTCATATCTATTCATTTTCTATATATACCCATCCTTTCTACCTTTTGATTCATAACTCAAAATAACATTCTTCATATCTATCTTCCTCAAAACTATCATTTTAATGGCTTCCTCAAGTTCGTCTCAGAAATTGAAGATAACCAAAACTATAAAAGATTATCTTTACAATGAAAAAGAGGCCATCAAAATCTATGGTGACTATTTAGTAAATGCTAAAGTTAACACAGGTGCTTTCGCCGTCTTTAGCGACTTTCCATCTTATGATCTCGTCTCTCTTTTCCAACACTACGAAATCTTGAGTCAAATTGAATCTCGTGACAACGACAAAGTATGTTATCCCAAAATCGTGAACATGTTCTACGCAAATCTCAACCATGGATTTTATCAAGGCAACAAAAATCAAATTTGAAGTAGAGTCAAGGGAACTCAAATTGTTCTTGACGCCGATCTTTTAGGAGAAATTCTAAATTGTAGAAGGGAGGGCACGGATTTCTCAACTTTCTCTATCGATGAAACCGATTTGGAAATCTATCACGATATCTTCAAAGATGGTGCTCCAATGGATTTCAAAAAATCGTTTCTTTCATCCAGAAACAAGAATTTTCAAACTTCTCCTTCAACATACCATCACTCCTCGTTCCGAAAATTACAAGAATCCAACTCTTAAAGTCCAAAAGGCTCTCTTTGCTATTATGGGTAATTACCTTATCAATTAGGCCGATATGATTCTAAATGAATTTAAGCCTATAGATGTATCTTCAAGAGAAAACACTCTCAACTATGGTGTTTATCTCACTCGCATTTTCAAATACTTTGGAGTTGATCTTCACGGAGAAGAATTTGTCCCTAGGAAAGTGTTTGACACATCAAACATTCATCTCATGAAAATTTCTCTCACATTCAAACCTTATAAGACATATGAGGCCAAACAAGCTCGATTGCAATAAGAACAAGACCCAATGGAAGTCGAAGAAGAAGAGACCTCTTTGGAAAGCATCGATTATCCAACCTCGAATCGTAACCTCAAAGACACGATTATTCAAAATCAAGTGAAATCTTCAAAAATCAAAAGAAGCTTAACAAGAAGTTTAACAAGAAGCTTTCCAAATTATCCAAATTCATGGTCAAGATAGGAAGAAAGCTTGGAATTTCATATTCCTCATCATCATCCGAAAACTAGGTCATTTAGTTTAATCTATCTTTATATATTTCCTTGTATTTGCTTTCGAATATCGTATTTAAGTATGTCTTATTTAGTTGAATGTATTTGCTTTCTATTAAGTAATGGATGGAGTTTTATTTCTGTTTAAATCATTTTTATATTTCTAGAAAAATCATAAAACATATTTCAAAAGAATTCAACAAATTCAAAATTTTCAAAAAACATACTATGGTATGTCGACATAACAAAACAAGTTGACATATAACAGAAAAAATTTCAAATCTATTCAAATTTTAAATTAAAATAACTACTCATGTCCATTCAAAATCCAATGGATTCTAGACCCTATTTAAGTCTATTTCTTCCAAAAAACTTCATTATTCCATTACTCCTTCTTCCTTAAACATTTCTCATCATATTCTATGGCAAATCCTATTCGTAATAGAAGTGATAGCCTTGACGATTCTTTGAATTCTTTCAATAAAGCTCTCTCCATAGTACTATGTAATCAGCGCAAACTAGAGTTAATCCAAATGAGGATGGTTAAACATCAAGAATTTTTTTTTGATGTAATTCGTTGGGATATTTCTTCTCATTTCGGAAATGAAAACAACCAAACATCCCATAACATAGAAGAAGAGTAGAAAGATATCCAAAAGAATCCAATTACTGGAGAAGATGATTGGATTGAAGTCCAAGAGATGTTTAGTTGTTTAGTACGATTTGATTGATTTGTTTAATTACTCTAAAAACATATGGTGTGGTGTAATTTAGACTATAATGTTTGAAACTTGTATATATTTAGACATATGGTGTGGTTTAGTTCGGATTGGTTTGTATATATATTAGACAAACATATGTAATAATGATACTTGATTTGATTTGTGTTTGATTATCATATTAAGTATTATTCTCTTTAGTTTAAATAGATTAGGAATGTTCTACTTAGAATTAGTTAATAAATTAAGGAGGATTATTTTTTAAGGATAGCTACTTATGTTTTATTCAGAGTATTATTCAATTTAGGAGGAGTATTTTTAGGGATATTACTTAGACTCTAGAATAGTATAACTTTAGGGAAAGTATCTTTTATCTTTCTTTTTGATAATGCCAAAGGAGGAAAAATTATAAAATATATGCATAGTTTACAGAATTCTTATAGACAGGGGGAGTTAAGAGGATCATCATCAAACAGATATACACAGGTATGATATTTTATAAACTAAGGTTTTCATCATCAAAAGGGGGAGATTGTTGGAGAATGGAGTTTTGATGACAACAACCTTATTTCAGTTATCATTGATTATAAAATATATGCTAACACTTTTTGTATAGAATATATATATAAGTATATGCAGGATTTATATAGGAATTAATACTGAAGACTGTACAGTTTAAGAGCTTTTAGATATTTAGAATTCAGAGTAGATTCAAGACTCATGAGTAATCAAGATTTCAAGAGTTCAAGATTAATATAATTATAGAGTCTAGATTTTTGTAAGACTCTAAATAGCACTCCAGATTCAAATCCAAATCCAAATTCAAATTCAAACTTTGATTTTTCGATTCTTTCCTTAATCCTCTCTATTTTTTTTATATTTGTTTCTATTGTTATTCTTCTTTGTTTTTCAAACTTAAGTTTTTTATATATACTTTATATTTTATATAGTTTAAAACCTTATAATTTTATAAATATATTTATATAGCTTTAAAATATGTTTTCATATGTTTTTCTATCATATAATATTGATTTACAACATTAGAATTTTACTCAAGAATTTTCAGAATTAATTTTATATCAAAATACTTGAAAAATGCTTTGAAAATTGAAAATTACACATGACTATGTCGACCTAGCAAAATATGTATGTCGACATGTAACGACTATTTTTCTAATTTTGAAGGGAAGTGTCTTTTCACTATTTGAAATGCTTTGGAATCGTTGCAACCCTTCATACTTTATAAAAGAGGTTAAAACCGAATTTTTTAACATATCTTCTTCTCCATTTTCACCCTCTTTCATCCTACCATTATTCTTAATAATTTTTATGATTTTTAAACTTATACTCTGCCGAATTCACTTCTGATTTGATCAAACTTCTTCTCGATACACTCTCTATTCTCTGAATCAAGTGCTATTGAAGAGTCATAGGGCTGTTTTGTAATTGCTTAGGTTGAATAAACCATGATTGTAAGTCAAAGAGTAATCGGTGTATCCTTGTAGCTGTGAAATCAAGGAATAGGAGTCGGTGTGCCCTTGTTGAGCCGTGAAATCAAGGGATAGGAGTCGGTGTCTCCTTGTTGAGACGTGAAATCAAGGAGGTTGTATTTGACTATTGGAAATAGCAATAAAACTCTGCACAATCCAGCGTTGTGCGGGACTAGACGTAGGAGTGATCCGAACCAGTATAAAATTTGGTGTGTTCTTTCCTTTTCTACACTTTTATTTCTGTTTATTTTACATCTATGTTTGAATTTGTGTCTGTGATTGTGTTTGTGGTATTTAATTCATTTAACAGTTCTCTCTAGTTTTTATTTTTATTTAAATTCTTAAAAACACTATTCACCCCCTCCCTCTAGTGTTTGATTTGCCTGAACGATCCATTCGCAGTCACTAACAGTTTGCGCCAGCACCCGAGGGTGGTCCTCGACCCAGGAGATTTCGCGGGACTTTATAACCATGATGTACATATTGAGGACATGCTCCTCTAAGGACGCTTCCATCCGAGCCTCTACATCCTCGATCTCCTCCATCATTCGCTCCACCTCCCTCAAGTGCTTAACATTTACTCCATCCACTGAGCTTAAAACATCCTTATTGCTGGCCTCATTGTCCTCTTTTTCCTTCCTCGTCGCCTCTAGCTGCCTCCTCAGCTCGACGACCTCTGCGTTGTCATCCCTCAGCCTCTCATTCTCATTCCACAGGGCTTCGTTGTCCTCCTACAGCTGGGATACCCGCCCATTATCCGTCTCTAGTTCAGCATTTGCCTTTTCCAGATCGGCTTTGTCCCTTTTCAAATCCATGTTATCGATTGTTAACGAGGCTACGGTATCCTTAAAGGTCGAACTGGCATGCGCTGCCTCCTTTTTCAGTTGCTCGTATGTTTGCTTCAGCTCCGCTGTAACAACAACGCTAAGGATTAACATTTGTACATTCAAACGTATAAAGGAGAACGAAAAAAGATTTACGATACGAAGAGTAGATCTCCCTATTTCATTCTCTAGGTTACGAACGGTTGTCCGCTCACCGTCAATTGTCAGCCCCCGACTTAAGAGTTCCAGGTTCTTCCTCTTGATCAGTTCTGGGAGATGAAGGGAATATCTAGTAAGCCCATCGGCCTGGAGATATACGTCCTTCGCATGTATCCATATCTCCTTGGAATCCTTAATAGGAATCAGACTTATGTCAAGAAGGAATACCAACTCGTCAAAATAGTGTTGACGAAATTTCTACTTTAGCAATGCCTTCCTCTCATCAATAGAAAGCTCTCGACTCTTAGGAACTGCTGGATCATGCCTTTCGTTTTAGTCATTCCCTCTGCTAAGCGACGACTCCTTCCTTTTGGTAACTTGGGTAGGAATCAAAGGCGATGTGTGAGTAGGGGTTGTCGATGACAAGTGCCTCGAGCTTCCCACACCGACTCGGGAATTTCCCTTGGATGATCGGGAAGGGGGAGGAGGAGTTGGAGATCATAGAGATCAATCCCTGCAATGTTGTTCACTGCTGCGGTCAAGTGGAGGTAAAGAGTCACCAAATAGGCTAGCCTCTCTCCTAAACCTATCAAGAAAAGTATTCCTTGGGAATTAGCGGCCTTCGTTCCCATAGCCCCGTCCTCCACATCCTCTTGTCATGTCACCTACCAAAAGAAACGGTTTAAAGTCAGACACTTCGTGTACACGAGCAATCTATATGTTATGCGGTGTTTATGAGCGTATGTCCTAAGTGTTCTCTCAACAGACCAGATGATGGTCCGCCCGAAGGAGTAAACCCCTCCGTAGCTAGAGATAGCTCTTCCATGCTTGTTGTACCAAGCCAAGGAGACAAGTCTATGGGAAGTTTATTAAGATCGTCAAATCAACCCTCTTTCTCGAGTGGGATGGCAGTTTCAGAGGTAGCAGTCGGGGACTGTGGCCTCGGCGACGCTTCACCCCTCGCCTCATCAGTTATAAGCAGAGAACGAACGTTCAGCGGGTCCTCGCCCCCGACAACTGCCTCCTCAACACCAACCTCATCCCCGCCAGTTTCTTCATGGGCTTTAGCAGTCAAACACGGTTTAGGATTAGCAGGGGGCATCTTTCTCTTCCCACTGGGAGCTCCTTTGTCTTTTGCTACCTCCGCTTTCTATCCCATGCCTGCAACAGCGGGACTAATTATAGCTCGATTATCAGGGAGCAGCCCTGCACAACGAAGGCAATCCTGACTTGGGACTTTCTCGGTAGGGAGCGACTGAGCCGGAATCGCTCGTAAAGCTTCAAGGCGTAGTTGGTACTCGATGCCGATGGGCGCCTTAGGGTTTCCTGCCGTGTCAAAACAAAGTCTAACATGAGACATTAAATCCGCAAACTTTAAAATGAAACGCGGAGCTCAAGAGTACTTACTTCCTTCCATCCACCTCCTTGGGAACCCATGGGGACAGTGCACAAAGAACTATTCATATTTGTATACGGTCGGTTTGGGCCACATCCCGACGAAAACAAAGTGGCGAACGAAGCTTCCAGAAAGTACTAAGACGGCGATATACTAGCCCTCCTCTTTAGCTGAAACAAGTATCTAACATCTTCCTTGGTGGGTTCTGACTGAAAATACTCCCGATAAAAATGTAGGTGCCTATGAGGAGAGCGTATGCATTTAGATGCAGCTGCGATGGCGCGAGAAGGAAATAATATAGCATGTCCCAAATAAAATTGCTAACCGGGGGCACACACTCATTAATGCAAACTTGCCAAATCCTGGCAGTAAAACCCTCTGGCGGTGCGTGAGCCCTACCATCCTCTCTTGGTGTGCGAACGTCATCTACGGGAATGAGAAACCGCAATGCCATTTTCCTAACCGTCGTTGCATCCATGTGTGATGGCACCGAATCCGAAGGATTTTCAAGTATAACAGCATCGACCAATGTATCTGGTGCCACCGGTACGTCCCCTTTAGTGATTACCACATTCTCGACCTCCTCATGTACAACTGGAGAATGCTATATTTTTGTTTACTCCTCTTGCTCGGGGACTTTTGGTAAACTTATGGCCTGATAAGGTGTTGATCTCTCGGAAGTCTCAAGCTCGCTGCCCGTCGAGATAGCATTGCTAATTGAGTCAGATGTATGCGACGACGGCAAAGAAGTCTCGGCTTCCGAAGTGTGTTCTGTCATGGATCTTGTCTTCATTGCTAGCTATACTTTAACACAATAGCATTAGACATCGCAGTCGAATAACCTATAACCCTCGTGTCGGTGCAAACTAACATGTGCGTGCAGTGTTATGCAATATCAAGGTAATGCTGTTCACAAATTAAAGAATGTTGGGCACGACGATGACCACAAATATGTACGACTATCGCCATCATTGCATCCAACTAAAGCTACTGGATTCGCACAGACTAGCTACTGCTTCGCACGTGAAATACACAAGATAGGTCCAAAAGTTTGACAGTTCGATCACAGTTCAAGTATATGCTCTAATCCTATGTGTAAGTTTAGGTAATCCATGGCACGACCATCAACATATGAGCTAGTTCAGTCGTGCAAGCGACACGAAGGCGATACGAATCCAGTAACAGGAACTTGAGAGCCCGAAGTCTTCGAAGGGAAACACGAAGGTCCCTGGGAGTGACAGGGGGACATAGTACCCCATGCTCAAGGTACGAAATTTCGTACCCCGATGGAGGCACGAACCTTGTACCCTCCCCCTCCCCCCCCCCCCGATGGAAGCACGAACCTCGTACCCCCACAAGGGGTATGAGGCCCCGAAACCAATGGGGTATGAGCTCCTCTCCCACCAATCTCCACAATGGTCTCTTCTCCTCAATTACATGCCTCTTCGAGCCCTCGACTTCCTATCTCTACCATCTTTTCACTACCAAGCTTCTTCTCCCCATTCTCAAAGCCCGCCGCAGCGGAGAGGTCAAAGACCGATCTCGACCCCAATGTGGTCAAGAACCGCCTCGATATCCCCCCTTTGCGCCATAGCCGAGCTCGAGGGAAGAAACTCTCGGCATTGTTCATGGTTTAACCCACCTTTGATGACGAGTTCAAGCTTTCAAAGTCGGGAGTTTAACGACGATAGAAAAAAACAATAAAGAAAAAAAAGAAAGGGGTGGGTAGCTCCCTATTTATAATATGGGACCGTCGTCCCTTCATGTTCCCCAACGGAACACCAGTTCTCGAGGATGAAAAGTTTTAAGGGGGGTGAAGGTAACGATCTACAAAATTTGACAAATAAAATGATAGATTTTATTTGTATTATAAATTTAATATATGGGAATGATTATTAAAAAGTTTGGATTAATTAATAGTATTTTTCGTTTGATCGAATTTGTCAAACAATAATATGAATTAGTAGCATTAGAATTAAGTGTTGCCGTTAGTTTTCATAGCATTTAAGGAAAAATGCAACCAAAAGTTCACTTTCCTCCTTAAGACAAGTGTTAGGACACTTGTCATTTTGCATGCACCCTTTCATGCATGAATGTCATATATCCTTTGATGTGTCACCATGTATGTAAGAACGGCTTCCTTAAAGGACAAGAGTCCATTGATGTATCACTCTCTTAAGATTCCCATTTTCCTATATAAGCAACTTTTTTCTCCTTTTTCATTCATTCTTACTTCCTCTCTTCTCTTCTCATTTCTAAAGCTCTTGGCCTGGCTTCCTCCTTCCTCCACCTTGGTTCGGCCAAGAGCCTCTCTTTCCTCCTCCTCCTCCTCCTCCTCTTATAAAGAGTGAGATTAATATATATTGTACCATATATGTTTTGGCAAAGAAGACGTTGTGCCAAAATACCGTCTGACGGTTCGTTCGCAGTCAGCTAGGCTCGCCTACCTTGAAGATTTGGAAGCTATTCGGTGAGAACTCTTTAACCATAATTTATATATTTAATTAGTAGTTAGACTAATTTAATTATAGTGATGAATTATTAGTGGTTAATGATGGTTGATGTTTGTTGTAATGGATGATGGTTGCATAGTTTAGAACACACACGCTATTAGGCATTAGTATTATAAAGCTTGTGCACAGTTATTATTTATTTAATTATGTTGATGATGGTTGCTATGGACGTTTATAATGGTTGTTGATGTTGTTTCGCACACACTATGACACAACAATTATGGTATTACATTGTTGATCGGCAAATCTCCTTCGTAATTAGAAGCAATATTATTATTGAAATTGGAGGTTAATAATTGGGAAAGACACATATGTATGAATACATATATATATATTGATGAAGTTTCTTTCAAGAAAAATAAAACAAATAAATACCAAAACGTTCTAGGATGACAAAGAGGATAGTGTCTAGGTTTGGGTTTGGAAAATATAGTTTCCTGCTCTCCCTAACTGATCCAACAGACGTGATGGTTAAATAAAAGTTTGATTTGAAATCATTTTAACTTAGAAATAAATTGGAATTTAATTTAATATTTTACTAATAAAGTATTAAGTGAAAAATAAAAGTTTAATTTTAAACTCGAAATAATTTGGAAAGTCAATTTAAATGATTTTAAATGGTTTATATAAGTATATAATGGTTTTCTAAGGTATTTTGAAGTATCGCAGAATAATACTTATTGCGGTCAAAATAGAGCTTGTTGCACACTGGCAATTCACATAGTTTAGTTACAAGCTTTAAACGCTTATAACTTTTGCAATTCAAATCAGATTTCCACGGAACGAAAAATGTTTGATTTCTATTAACAAGAGCTTTCAAATGAGTGAAAGAAGATTTAATTTCAACTTATAATTTTCAAGTTATGGTTAAAACCATTTT
This sequence comes from Allium sativum, assembly GCA_030737875.1. Taxonomy (NCBI): domain Eukaryota; kingdom Viridiplantae; phylum Streptophyta; class Magnoliopsida; order Asparagales; family Amaryllidaceae; genus Allium; species Allium sativum. The sequence continues at coordinate 1,018,784,801 of CM060924.1, forward strand.
GGGAAAGGTCGTTGTAAGTGTGGTTCGTCGACCGTAACTATAAACATCCATTTATAATATTTTAAATAAGTATAGAAAAAAATTGTAAATTCATTATAAATTATTTAAAAGTGTCTTGAATTGGAAATTTTAAGATTTGGCTAAGATAAATAATATTTTGATCAAATTAGTTAACTGTTTTGTAACACTTTTGCAGCGCATTTGAAACGTTGTTATAACACTTCTTTTGGAAATAATCTATTTTGGAAGTTTTAACTCGCAAATTGTTTTCTGAACTATAAGTAATCATTTTAAATGATTTATGGAATGTTTAAGGTTTAAAAGTATTAAAAATATTTTAATGGGATTTAAATTGATTTATTTAATACTAAAATGGGTTTTCCAATTTTAAATAATCGGATATGGTTGGAGATTATTCTTCGGATGTTTGATATTAATTTTGTAGATGATGACTCTTACTATTCAAGGAATTTAGAAGGTAGTTTACCATTATTCCGCTTGTAGTACGAGTCGGATACGGAGATTATCATTGTGGATAAGTCGATGGTATTTCTATTCAGGTCCATTATCAAAAGGTTTGACAAATTTTCGAACTTAGATAAGGATTTCTCGATTTTTTTGAGAAAAGTTGGATAGAAATAATCTTCGTATATTTGATATGAAATTTCATGGTGTAAACGTGTGCTATTTGAGGAATTTGAAAAATATTATTATCGTTATTCCTCTTATAGCATTCGTTGATTATAAGAATTGATATCAAATATAAGTAGATACAATATCTATGAAACTTATATTCAATATCGATTGATTTGGGTTTTGTCGTGAATTGTATCTTCAATAATATCATTCTTGGAACCCTATGAGATTGAATTGTGGAAATTTATATTGTAAATCTTTTAATTAAGATTAAAGAATTGAATGTTGCGAAATCATTTTAATTGGAAAGCATGGATGAAATTATGAAATGTGGATTAAGGTTTTGGATAACACGTTATAAAAAGGAAAGTTAATTGAGGGTTTGAGGCTAGATTATCTTTGATTTAAAAGTTGTGTTTTAAAGGAGAAAAATTAAAATGTGGATTTTGTTAAAGTTATTTTGAGAATGAGTTTAAATAAGTTGTAATTAACAAATCCAAGACGGATGGAGATTTGGTTGAAAGCCTGTTTGATCAATAATTGTGTTTCTAAAATTGTGCTTATTATTTGTAAATAATTGGATCGGATTTATGTCCGAAAACCATTCCAAGTAATAATACGACGTTGTGGAGCAATTGAAGACATTGAAGCCGGTATTGAAGATCGGACCCTTCATATCGTAAGGACGACTTGTTGAATATCTCAAATGGGTAGCTCCCATTTGCAGATGGATTTTATATCAGTTAAGTGGCAAGAAGCCTGAATGTATGTGAAGGAATTCCGGATTGTTGTTTCATTCAAACCCAAAACAGATATGTATGGATTGTGTGCCTGACATTGTAATTGACTGTGTAGCACTGATCTCTGTTAAATATATATCTTCTTGGTAACGGAGAATTTATTCTCTTAGCTTAACACCCTTCTTTAAGATGTATGAGCTTAAAGGTTATATATTGATGGAAATCAGTGATGCATTGTGAATGGACAATGTGGCATACTTAAGCTATGTGATGAGCTATGGATGATCAAAGCATGGCTTATTTAAGCCTAGCTTTGTGTATATCATGACATCGGCAAGCCTCACACCTCGGTAAATGGCCAAAACAATAAGAATTGCAATAGGATTATGGGGTGTTGTCTCCTTCTAGATAAAAGGTGTACAATGGTATGGAGCCCAGATATTAACCTATGTGGAAAACATCTACTTTTGTGGTTGTTGTTGGCGCGTGCTCGGAAAAGTCGGTAACGACCGGAAGATGACATACTCAGGCGTACTCTAAGTTACCTAGTTACAGAGGTAACCCGACCTTGTGTTGGCATGAGGAGCATAAGTTGATACTCAGGCATCCCTCTATAGGTGTTCAAAATTCGATTCGGTAAGGAAGTTCCTTTGCCTAATCACTGTTGGAAACCCAATCTCCACTACTAACCCGTACGATTTTGATTGTATACCATATGTCAGTATAGTATATGGTACATATGCTGGCTATTTTAATACATTTACTTTTAGAAGGTTTTCACACTATGCACTAATAATAATATAAAAGAGGTTTTCGTGTATTAAAGGCATTTTTAACTGCATAAGGAGAAACCTTGCCCAAGTGTTCGGTTGCATGGTGTGTGTGCTGCGAGACCTTATGTTGGTATCATTTCTCAAAAAGTCATTACGAATTTCTATGCACTGGTATTCATATGGAGAAGACCCGTTCTGTGTTAGCGGTGTGGTCCGGTGAATTACCTAACTTTAAAATAAACCCTAAAAACAACCATTTTGAGTTCTCACACCAGTTCTATGACTGACCTGGAGTTTATTGTTCCCACATCTAAACTCTGGGTGCCCAAAATTTTTACACGGGCAGCCTAGTAGTTTGGTTTGTAGATTTAGTCTTGGAGTTGGTTGGAGTAGGATGTTGGTTTTAGCTTGAGCTATTATACCTTGGAGCATTCATATTCTTCCACTAAGTTTAGTATCTTTTCCGCTATGTAATCATTGTATTCTGATGTATCTCTTTTAACTCTAATGTGATATTATTGTAATGATAATGGAAATTTCTTTCACTTTTATGCAAATGTGTAAGTACCCCTAACAATCCGTCTTTATGAACGGTTTAAGTTGGTTTAATTACCGGCGAAAACCGCGCATAAAAGGCGGGTTGTTACAATTGTTGTTGTTGAAATTATTTACATATATGTTTGTTTATGTAAATATCTGTATTACGATTTGAAATGGTCGAATTGAATTAAATGATAGCTGTTTAAGTACCATTATGAATTGCTAAGCCTTTTCTTTTAGAATTAATCAAATTATAATCATGAAATCAAATCTTTGGCTAATAACAATTTTGGGAATTATTAAACTTATTTATGATATTTAATTGTTAATCTTATTAACAATCGTCTTAAAGTAAATTTAAGTTAATAAGGATTTAATATTAATTTAAATTTAAATTGCGATGTTAATCATTGTGTAATTAATAAATTTTCAAAAAAATTAAGTAATTAATAATTATTAAAAATTATTATTATCTTAATTAAAAATGGTTACGCTAGTTATCTTTTAATTAATAATGATTTTAAGTTTATTAATTTGTAATTAGAGATACTTAAAGTTAATTAATTATTTTAAATAAGTTATTTTAAAGTTAATTAAATATTCAATGACAAAGTCAACTTATATTTTAAATATGGTTATTTAAAATTAATGAATTATTTAATGATAAGGATTATATATAATAGTTATACTTTTAATAGTGATTAAAAGGTGATTTATAAATTAATAATGAGGTTTAGATCTAATTAATCACTTTTACAAATTGTGGTTAAGACAATTAATGATATTTGAAGTTAATTAATATATTAACTAATGGTGTTTAAGTAAATTAAGTTAAGAGTAAGCTTTGAAATCATGATATTGATTTATAAACGAAATTTAACGCTGATAAGTTTGCTTATAACAAGTGTTTACTTAATAAAAAGCTTAACAAGAATTATGTGTTCTAAACGTAAGAAACAACTCTTTTTGTCTTTAATGACAGACTACTTTCTCTGTTAATCTCGCTATACTCTGCTACTTCCTCTTCCTTACTTCTTTTTGTTTACTCTCTCTTTTTGAGTGATCCCTATTAGCTCTTATCGAGCATCATCCTGCTTCTGTTACCAGTTTCTAGGGTTTCCTTTTTGGACCTTTTCTTTTTATGGTTGTTGCTGAAGGAGCTTTTGAGGTTCACGGTTCCTTTATATCTTATTGTCCTCCAATTGAATAGATATATGATTCGATTTGAGAGGTTATTTCTGAACCTCTTGCCATAGAGATATTGGATCCATCGTCGATTATTGTTATGCTTAGATCTTTGGCATCTTTCGAGCCACTTATGCGCTCCAGATTTTTCATCATTGAAGGTAGTTTTTTGGAACTGATGCCTTTTTACTCTGGTGATTTTGCTTTGAGGTTTTCCCCTTTTCAAAAGATAGGTCCGATGATTTTCTCGGCTGTTATGGGGTTGAGGCATGCGTCTAAAATCAAATGGGAACAAAAGGATTTCATCACCTCTTTTGTCCCTCGTTTGCATTTCAGGGGATCGCAGACGAGTTGTTATCGATCTGTTATAGGTTTATCAGTTGGTTCCATTATTTGTGGCGGTTTTTTCAGTTGGTTGTGTTCTTTTGTCTCCTGAGCTAGCTGGCTGTGGGGATTTGATCACCCCATCTGTGACGATCCCAAAATCCGAGGGGCGGTATTAAGGATAATCATTGGGAAATAACACATTAATCATCATAGCAGAGTACAGATAATAGCAGAAACAATAAATAAAATAATTTTACATGGATATGACAGCGGAATCACAACATGTAGGAATATCAGAATAGCATAACGTGGGATATACTTAGTAAATAAAAAGGAAAGTGATCAGTCATCATCGCCAGAGGCGGAATACATACATGCAGTGAGACATAATAAGAGTATCAGTCTACATCGCCGAAGGCGGAATACATATACATATAATAAGAAATACGGAAAGTAAATCAGTCTGCATCGCCAGTGGTGGAATCATAATGTAAGTATAGTAATGGAGGAAAATGTCAAAGTCATCTCTGTGAAGTCAGCCTCGCCATGAGCCAAAAATGCACTCTATGAAGCAGTGCAGAACCAAAAACCACCTGTCACCTGTGTACTAGGCTGTGCGTGTGAAAATAAGGGCACCCGCGTTTGCAAAGTGAAACAAACAACGAGTCAGTCATGGGGACTGGTATGAGGAATCTATTTAACAGTTAGACAACAGTAATAGCAAATCATAGGACCACGCCACTTTCGCGGAACGGGTTTACTCCAGTGATTGCTAGTGCATTTAAAAACAAAGTAAATTCTTTTAAAACAACGCAATGCTTTTAGAAAGAATGAAGCCATTATAAGACTCAAGTCCCATCACACAATGCAACGCAAGCCGGAGGATAGAGTTTTACCTTATAATAGCCAAATATGCTTGATACGTATAAAGGGAAATCATTTGATATTATTACTAGTGCATATATGTTTCAAAAACGAATAGCATCATAAATATCAATCATAGACGGTATAAGTGCCCCATACCACTATGTCGCCATACTAGTTCTACAATCAAGTCCGTTATTTCGTATTGGAAATTGGATTTCCGTCATGAGTCGAGGCAAGGGGCAAGCTCCTCTCCGCTTCGAGGCACTCTAGCAAATGCCTCAGGACTACGCACTCTGGGTAACCCTGGATCCTCCAAGGCCGGTCCTCTCTTACGTTTGAGGATTGGCAATTCCTGAACACACGTTTCCCGATCCTTACAGACCTATATCGAGGCGCCTCGCATTCCAACAACCACATAGGTGAAAAATAGATATAAATGTCAGGGCTGGTAAGTCACTGACACCACCATAGCGAGAAAGAAACGTCATGTTCTCCTTGGGTCCTTATCCCGTTTTTAACTCATACCGGGGTGTGAGGTTCGCGAATCTACGAAATACACAAAGCTAGGCTACGCAGACCTTGCTTTGATCATCATCCACAAGACTTTGCTTTGCAACAGAAGCCTTGATCATAGCACCTTGGCATGCCACATAGGCAGTTCACTCCATACGATTGATTTCCATCGATATATAACCTCTAAGCTCGTACGTCTCAGAGAAGGGCGTTAAGCAAAAGAATAAATTCTCCGCCGCCAAACATATATATATTTAACAGAGATCAATCAGTATAGAACAAAATCCAATGTCAGACACACAGTCCATTTACAAGTCCGTCCTGGGTCTGAACGAAACCGGAGGCGTCAAATTCCTCGCAAATCCGTTACATCAACACATACGTTCAGACGGCTACTACTTCCGTCCCCTTCCGGTAGCTACTCCGGTTAGGAACCTCAGTAGCGCCCATCCAACCGATACGAAGATCGTCGATCTTGAATCGTCTTTGCATTTTCCAATTCGAATCGCTCGATGAATTATTTGAAATGAGGGTTAGCTCGGCCTTTTCAAATAATTCACGTCATTAGAATTTAAATCGATTCTTTATATGGTTATATTATTCGACATCCATCTTTCAGTTATTTAGTGTTATTTTCATGTCATACACATACAACCATCAAATATCAAACAATTCAAGCCCAATTGGTTTATTTGCAACCTATGTTGCTTATAATATTTTATAACGATTTTTCGCCATTTTTATTTATTTAAAAATGGCCATATTTAATTAAACGACGTTTCAGGTCGTGTCGTGGCACTGGCGTTGTTTTTCCCTTAATTTGTTTTACACATATCGGAAAATCTAACTGCTGGATTTCTACAAAGTCTATATCAGTGGGAAGATATTCCCAAATCGAACCCAACGGTTCCAGTTTCGTGAGAATCCGACGGTCGGATCTTCCACACTAGTCGTTTGAAGTTACGGTTTCAAAATTCGAACTACAGCGTCGTTATTCGATTTAATTTAATTATATTTATATTTATATATAAATATAAACGATTCTGGCGCTGTTTTTATTCAGATTTGAATTAAACATTCCGGACAATCCAACCGTTGGATTTTTACAAGGTTGGTGCAGTTGGAAAGGTATTTCCAAGGCGAACCCAGCGGTTGCGGTTTCGGGAAAATCCGATGGTCTGATTTCTCGTACTAACCGTTTCAAATTACGATTCCGAAACGCGAACTGCACGGCCTCTATTCCTTTTAATTATATTTATATTTATATATATAAATATAGTTCAATCTATAATTTTAACTATAGCTCATTCTATATTTTCAACTTCGTTTTCACTTCAAATATTTCACTAACGCCTTAATATTTCGAAAAATTTCGCCATAACCTCCTTTGTACGGGGGGGGTTTGGAAATTTATTGGGCCGTATTAGGTACCCAATAAATCCTAAAAAGCATTCACATATTTATAGTGATATATTTTGGTGTTTACGGGGGAGCATGTACTGATAATCACTCCAGAGAATAACTTCCCGTCACCCCGTTTCCGTGTGGAAATAAATAATCCATGTGCCGTATCTAATAACTAGAGCGACGTGATTTTTGTCAACTCCAGACCCGTGTGGGGTTTTTATTAATCTGGCAATTTATCGTTATAATTTATATAGTCCATATCAGTCATCAGTTCAACCTGTAGTACATAGTCATCGCCATACCAGCCTCTTGCTTATATGGTAAATCTTCCACCTCGTCACACAAGCTCCAATTGCTTATGTGGAATATGATGAAGTATGCCTATCATCAAGAAGTATGCCATGTAGTGTAGTTCAAAATTAATTGTTACTATCCTATGGCGTTATTTATTATTTCACACAGAAAAACCAGCACTCCGCATCCAATGGCATTCATAGGAGTTGATATATAAATAAAATTGCGCAGCCAACTCATCAAGGTTTACCTATTTGTCGGGCACGCAAATAATTTCTTTACTCTACAGCTAATCCATTTTTCCTGTTCAACACATGTATATATATGCAGAACAAAGCTAATAATAATATTTCTAGCAACCTATTATTTATTTCAACACGTGTGTATTTTTAACTAAGCGTATACATGATAAAAGGAATATTTTTATCATCAAAAATATTTATTCGACACGTGTGTATTTTTAACACTTCATATTCATGATAAAATTATTTTTATCATCAAAAATATTTATTCGACACGTGTGTATTTTTAACACTTCATATTTACTATAAAAATATAGTTTTTACTGTCGATTCATTTTATTTTTAAAAGATGTTAACATTCAACACATGAACTTCAATTCAACGAATGAATTGCAACTCAACACATGAATATCCGATATAGTTTGTATATATATAAAAATGTGATTTTTATCGCTAAAGCCATTTGTTTAAATTCGAATAATATTCAACACATGAATTTCAACTCAACGAATGAATTGCAACTCAACACATGAATATTCGATATAGTTTGTATATATATAAAAATGTGATTTTTATCGCTAAAGCCATTTGTTTAAATTCGAATAATATTCAACACATGAATTTCAACTCAACGAATGAATTGCAACTCAACACATGAATATTCGATATAGTTTGTATATATATAAAAATGTGATTTTTATCGCTAAAGCCATTTGTTTAAATTCGAATAATATTCAACACATGAATTTCAACTCAACGAATGAATTGCAACTCAACACATGAATATTCGATATAGTTTGTATATATATAAAAATGTGATTTTTATCGCTAAAGCCATTTGTTTAAATTCGAATAATATTCAACACATGAATTTCAACTCAACGAATGAATTGCAACTCAACACATGAATATTCGATATAGCATATGTAAATAATTTCAATGAATGAAAATTATTCTAACACATAATTATTTCAGAAAATTTCGGCAGCATAACGGCAGGGTAGTTAAAACCGGGACCGTCCCTAGTACGGCTCCTCGCTCTACCTTAAAACCTCGCGGTTTTTGACAATGGGGATCATGCATCTAGTTCGCACGTAGGCGGCATGTTTTATTTTCAATTCCACAATCCTATTCTAATTTGTTTCAACCACAAGAGGGTATTTTTCAACCACAAAGGTATTTTTCAACCATAATATCAACCACAAACAATTATTTCCAACCATTCGTCATACCATATAATATCACGTCAATCACAAGCAATAAATATCGTCCATGGTCTGTGGACGAGGGGAGTATATATATATAATATAATAATTCACTTGCATTTCATCACAATTCAAAGCATATATGTTTCAAACAACGCTTGTATAATTTATACATCGCTAATATAACTTATACAACACATGTACACGAGGTATACGATGCGTATATAATTTACACTTCGCTTATATAATTTATACAACGCGATTTCATTCACACAGATAATTTAGATTCCTCACATTGGTTATTTCGGTGCTAAAAATCGTAGGAAGGTCAGAAAAATCCGCGGCTTCTTCTAGAATGTAGAGAGCCTCCTTGCGGTCACGGTGTCTCCTGTTTCATCGAATTTCGTTAACATAGCAAAAAGATATGATTTTTACAAGTTTGCAACGCTTTAAAGTGTAAAAATCAATGGAAAATAGTTTCAGCCGTATACCCTTTTTTGATTTCGAAACTAGGGTTGAATTTTTCGGCAAAACCACGAAGCTTTAGGACGAACGGCCAGCGCTGCGTCGAAGAGGAAGGAGAGAGCTTTCCAAAGCTACCTGAGATGGTCAGATCGACGCCTCCTAGAGGGCACGGCGGCGGCGCAAAGGTCGGAGTTTCCCGACGCTATAACTCCCCCAATACTCAATGATAATTCGTGAAATTACTATGGATTTGAAGATCTCTGAACGCTCTTCAAAATGGATCTGAGTTTGCTTGATTTTGTTGAGTGGTTGTGGAGAAATTGAAGAGAGAAGATCCGGATTCAATTCCGCGTCGTGACAGGGGTTTCGATGGAGAAGATGAATTCTGATTGGCCCATGCCCTTTTTATTTTAATTTTTAATTTATTTAATTCCAAAAATACCCCTTTCTACAAACGACCTCGAAATCAAACCCAACGACTGTCGCCCCTAGCTAAATACCCCCATTCCGGACACAATGGGATATGTTTCGTTGGCCATTTCGACTGTTACAGTCAGTTATTTTCCAAATTAAAATATAAAACATTCGATATTTAATTTAAACGTACATTTCAATTTGCCAGGGCCACAAACTGAACCGAAAAATTCCAGAAAAATAAATCTAGCTTTGTTTTGATGATACGGTCCTAACAAAACCAGTTTCGTCGAATTTTGAGCTCGTTTGAAAAACGGCCATTTTTAGGTCGACCCATTTTAACAGAATTTGACCAAACACGTTATCTTTTGCCCCGCTCACATACTAGCTTCAAAAATTACGAAATTTGAAACTTAGCAATAATTTGACATCCCGGACCCAACAAAAGTGGTTTCGTTGAATTCCGAGGTCGTATGCAAAATCTCAATTTTCAAGGGTTATATATACTATATAGCGACCTTTCTGAAAATTCGTTTGGCCATAACTTTTGATTTCCGCTATGAAATTTCGATTTTTCAGATTCGTTAGAAAGGTATTGATAAACAGATTTAAATATTTTCAGTTTCGCTAAAATCCGTTATATTTTCCACCCGGTACAGTCAGACAAAGTTTGCATTCAAAATTTCAAAAGGCCATACCATACCAAATTCTATATTTTATTGAAATATGTTATTTCAACATTTCAAATTTCTTGGTAATAACCTAATTTAAAAATTTTAAACTGGTTCACATTTTCCGGGTTATTACAATCTCCCCCACTTAAAACTTTTCGTCCTCGAAAAGGAAATAACAGTTAAGCAGGAAATAAAATGTAAATGCAAAGTATTGTGAAGGTACCTTGCACCGGAGTTAGTCAGAGATGTCCACTCTGCATTTGGGATAGGCTTGTTTAATGCTTTCTTCAGTCTCCCAAGTACAGTCTCTAGGATCACTACTCCACTGCACTTTGACTAAATGAATCTTTTTCCTCCTTAGCTCTCTGGTTTCTTTGCCAACTATCTTTAATGGCTCTCTGCTGAGTGCTAATTCTGGAGTTATGTCAATATCATGTTGTGCTGCTTCTTCCACAATAAGGTCGGGATCATGAACATGTTTTCTGAGTTGAGATACGTGGAACACATCATGTATACCAGGCAACCAATTAGGTAATGAAACCCTATATGCAAGAGTTCCAATCCGTTCAAGTATAGGAAAGGGACCAATAAATCTCGGTGCCAACTTCCCAGTCTTGCCAAATCTGATTACTCCTCGCATTGGAGAAACTCTTAAATAAACATAATCGCCAACGGCAAACGATATATCCCTTCTTCTCGCATCAGCATAACTTTTCTGTCGGCTCTGTGCGGTTTTTAATCGCTTCTTAATGAAATCGACTTTATCCGATGCTTCTCAAATCATATCGGGCCCTAACACAAGTCTGTTGCCAGGTTCTACCCAACATGCGGGAGATCTGCACGGTCTACTGTATAATGCTTCAAATGGAGACATTCCCAAACTTGCTTGATAGCTATTGTTGTAAGAGAATTCTGCTAAATGTAAGTGATCTTCCCATGAGCCTCCAAAATCGATAACGCAAGCCCGCAATAGATCCTCTAAAATTCTATTCACCCGCTCAGTTTGGCCGTCTGTCTGAGGGTGATAAGCGGTGCTAAGATTTAATTTGGTTCCCAATTCTGTCTGGAAGGCTTCCCAGAATTTGCTAGTAAATAGGGGATCTCTATCGCTGACTATACTGAGCGGTACTCCGTGAATTTTAACTATTTCTTTGAAGTAAATCTGTGCCAGACTTTGAGCCGTTCTGTTGGATCGGACAGGTATGAAATGGACAGTCTTCGTGAAGCGATCTACGATTACCCATATACTGTCGTTTCCTTTTCTAGTCCGAGGCAGGCCATCGATGAAATCCATCGAAATTTGTTCCCACTTCCATCCTGGAATTTCTAATGGTTGTAATAATCCAGCCAATTTCTGCTGATCGCTCTTAACTAGCTGACAAGTGGGGCATCGGCTAACATATAATGAGATATCTCTTTTCATCACCTTCCACCAGAATGTGCGCTTGATATCGTTATACATTTTGCTCACACTGGGATGGATACTTAATTTGGACTTGTGGCATTCATCAAGCACTTCTCTTTTTAGCTCAGAGATGTCGGGAACACAAATTCTTCCTTTTAATCTCAAAACCCCCTCACTATCCACTTGGAAGCTGGAGTCTATGCCTTCATTGATCCTTTGGATCATTACCTTTACAAAATTATCCTCCTTTTGAAGGGTCGAGATTCTGTCTATTAATGAAGACGTGATGACAAAACTGGCGATGATTTCATTCTTTCTGCTGAGCGCATCTGCTACAACATTGGCTTTCCCTGGAGTGTATAGAATTTCAAAATCGTATGTCGCAAGGAATTCTAGCCAAAGTTGTTGCCTCAGGTTTAAATCTTTCTGAGTGAACAGATATTTCAAGGATTGATGATCGGTGTATAGTTCGAACTTCTCGCCCAATAAATAATGCCTCCATATTCTTAAAGCAAACACGATAGCTAACAACTCAAGATCATGAGTAGCATAGTTTCTTTCATGTGGCTTTAGTTGACGGCTGGCATAAGCGATCACTTGGCCCTTTTGCATTAACACTGCGCCTAGCCCTCTAATAGAAGCATCTGTCCATACAGTCAAGTCTTGGTTACCTTCTATTATAGTCAATACTGGAGCGGTTGTCAACTTCAGTTTCAGCTCCTGGAAAGCTTCTTCACATTCGGGAGTCCATTTGAATTTCTCATGCTTCTTTGTAAGCTTTGTCAAAACTCCTGATATCTTTGAAAAATCCTATACGAATTTCCGATAGTAACTAGCCAATCCAAGGAAACTTCGAACTTTTGTGGGCGTAGTAGGTTGTTTCCAGTTCTGAATCGCTGTAATTTTGCTTGGGTCTACAGCAATTCCTTCTTTTGATACGACATGGCCTAGGAATTTAACTTCATTCTGCCAGAAGACACACTTAGAAAATTTAGCTTTCAAGACATTTCTCTTTAGAATTTTCAACACTTGTTCTAAATGTCCTGCATGCTCTTCTTCCGACTTAGAGTAGATTAGAATGTCATCAATGAAGACTAGAACGAATTTATTCAACACACCACGGAACACTCTGTTCATAAGATCAACGAAGTATGCCAGAGCGTTGCACAAGCCGAACGGCATTACTAACCATTCGTAGAATAAATCGGGACCCTTGAAGGCTGTCAAAGGAACACAGTCTTCGGCTATACGCAATTGGTGGAAACCTGTAGCTAGGTCCATTCTGGAGAATACTGTTGCTCCATTTAATTGATCCAACAGATCGTCTATTCGGGGCAAAGGATATTTGTTCTTCAGTGTCTGTTTATTGAGATCTCGGTAATCAACGCAAAGTCTTAGAGTACCGTCTGATTTTGGGACAAATACTACTGCGGCTCCCCACGCTGAAAAGCTTGGTCTGATCAGACCTTTCCAAAGCAATTCTCGGGTTTGGCTACTTAGCTCTTCTTTTTCTTTTGGGGCCATTCTTCTTATTGGATGTACTACTGGTCGGGCATTCGGAATTAGATCAATTCTAAATTCAATTTCTCTTTGCGGCGGTAAGTTTTCTACTTCTTCAAACACATCCGCATAGTTTTTCACGACCGGTATCTTTTCTAATGAAGGGGGAAAAGAAGACCAAAATTCTGTTCTATTGATTTCTGTGCCATGACATGGTATAGTGATATGCCCAAGTTTCGTTTTGACTTTAACGATTCGTTCGGCACATCTAACTTTGGCCTTATATTTTGTCAACCAGTCCAGCCCCAATATAATATCAAAGTCGGAAAGGTCCATAACAATCGAATCAAAAGAGAACTTATAGAAAGAGTAAGAGATAGGCACTCTACAGTACGAACTGAGACTAACAGAACCTCCTATCGGGTTTTGAACTTTAATTGGTTCCTTAAGTTTTCTTCGCTTCAATTTTAATTTGTGAACAATGTTACCAGAAATGAAGCTACGTGATGCACCAGTATCAAAAAGTACAGAAACAGGAATATTTTTAATGGTAAGGGTACCTCCCAAGACATCGGGTTTACCTGATCCATCGGTGATAGCTGGCGGGGTCTTCCCGTCATAGACATGGGCCACCTGTGCATTCTGCTTCAGAGGGCAGTTCCTGCTGTAGTGCCCCTTCTTATGGCAGTTGTAGCATTCGGCTGAGTCCTTTGCCTTTGGCTTCTTTGGGGCTTTGCATACATTAGAGAAATGACCGGGCTTCCCGCAATTGTAGCAGTTTCCTTGCGGGATCTTTGCGGGTTTTTGAGTAGCGGCCGCGGTAATGCTAGATTCGGGTTGATCTGTTGGAGCCTTGCGCTTATTTCCTGCTTGGCTTTTAGCGCGGTCTTGGCTAGCATGCCTCTCATCCATGTCTTCGTAATTGCAAGCCATCTCCACTAGTTCTGTAAAGGAGAGTTTGATGTTGCTCATAGCTCTATCGTGGTACTTGCGCTTCAGCCCAAATATGAATCTCTTATTCTTTGCTTTGTTGGTCATAATCAGCTCTGGAGCATAGCGCGATAACTGAGTGAACTTATTTAGATAATCCTGAATAGAGAGGTCTCCCTGCTGGAGATTAGCAAACTGCTCTCGCATCCTCTCTAGAGCTTGTTCCGGTACAAACTTCTCATTGAACAAAGCTTTAAATTGCTCCCAAGTCCGGATAGTACCAGCGGCATCTTCCGAGGTAATGGCATCCCACCACAGCTCTGCTTCTCCTGAAGGAGCCAAATGCCAAGTCTTGCCTTATTGTTGGTTCCCATACCCATACCTTCGAAGATTTTCTCACAGGTTTTCAGCCAAGCTATTGCCTCGGTCACTGTGCCAGTGCCAGTAAAAGGTTTCCCCCCAAGATTTTTGTACCTCTTTGCCACTTTATCTAGCTCAAAGTCTTCTGGTGCTGGTGGCTGAACAATAGGGATTTCCACAGCTATGGGGATATTCCCCCGTCCTCCTGCTGCCACTCCTCGGCCTCCACGGCCTCCTCTAGCTGATGCTGCTCGTGTAGCCATCTAAGAGAATACTGTATAAGCAAGAAAAGAGTCAAGCTCATAGATTTGATAATTTTCATAAATGATAAAGCAAGGGAATACAAGGAAAGAAAATGATGATGTACTGATCAAATTGTTTTGCTAGTCTGCTTAGCTCATTCTAGGACATTACTAATCCTATCTCTAATGAGCTACTCGCATTAGAACTCTACTGATTCAATTCTGACGAGGTGTTTAATGTGTTAGATCCCGGAACTAAGGTTAACCAAAGCTCTGATACCAACTGTGACGATCCCAAAATCCGAGGGGCGGTATTAAGGATAATCATTGGGAAATAGCACATTAATCATCATAGCAGAGTACAGATAATAGCAGAAACAATAAATAAAATAATTTTACATGGATATGGCAGCGGAATCACAACATGTAGGAATACCAGAATAGCATAACGTGGGATATACTTAGTAAATAAAAAGGAAAGTGATCAGTCATCATCGCCAGAGGCGGAATACATACATGCAGTGAGACATAATAAGAGTATCAGTCTACATCGCCGAAGGCGGAATACATATACATATAATAAGAAATACAGAAAGTAAATCAGTCTGCATCGCCAGTGGCGGAATCATAATGTAAGTATAGTAATGGCGGAAAATGTCAAAGTCATCTCTGTGAAGTCAGCCTCGCCATGAGCCAAAAATGCACTCTATGAAGCAGTGCAGAACCAAAAACCACCTGTCACCTGTGTACTAGGCTGCCCGTGTGAAAATAAGGGCACCCGCGTTTGCAAAGTGAAACAAACAACGAGTCAGTCATGGGGACTGGTATGAGGAATCTATTTAACAGTTAAACAACAGTAATAGCAAATCATAGGACCACGCCACTTTCGCGGAACGGGTTTACTCCAGTGATTGCTAGTGCATTTAAAAACAAAGTAAATTCTTTTAAAACAACGCAATGCTTTTAGAAAGAATGAAGCCATTATAAGACTCAAGTCCCATCACACAATGCAACGCAAGCCGGAGGATAGAGTTTTACCTTATAATAGCCAAATATGCTTGATACGTATAAAGGGAAATCATTTGATATTATTACTAGTGCATATATGTTTCAAAAACGAATAGCATCATAAATATCAATCATAGACGGCATAAGTGCCCCCAAACCACTATGTCGCCATACTAGTTCTACAATCAAGTCCGTTATTTCGTATTGGAAATTGGATTTCCGTCATGAGTCGAGGCAAGGGGCAAGCTCCTCTCCGCTTCGAGGCACTCTAGCAAATGCCTCAGGACTACGCACTCTGGGTAACCCTGGATCCTCCAAGGCCGGTCCTCTCTTACGTTTGAGGATTGGCAATTCCTGAACACACGTTTCCCGGTCCTTACAGACCTATATCGAGGCGCCTCGCATTCCAACAACCACATAGGTGAAAAATAGATATAAATGTCAGGGCTGGTAAGTCACTGACACCACCATAGCTAGAAAGAAACGTCATGTTCTCCTTGGGTCCTTATCCCGTTTTTAACTCATACCGGGGTGTGAGGTTCGCGAATCTACGAAATACACAAAGCTAGGCTACGCAGACCTTGCTTTGATCATCATCCACAAGACTTTTCTTTGCAACAGAAGCCTTGATCATAGCACCTTGGCATGCCACATAGGCAGTTCACTCCATACGATTGATTTCCATCGATATATAACCTCTAAGCTCGTACGTCTCAGAGAAGGGCGTTAAGCAAAAGAATAAATTCTCCGCCGCCAAACATATATATATTTAACAGAGATCAATCAGTATAGAACAAAATCCAATGTCAGACACACAGTCCATTTACAAGTCTGTCCTGGGTCTGAACGAAACCGGAGGCGTCAAATTCCTCGCAAATCCGTTACATCAACACATACGTTCAGACGGCTACTACTTCCGTCCCCTTCCGGTAGCTACTCCGGTTAGGAACCTCAGTAGCGCCCATCCAACCGATACGAGGATCGTCGGTCTTGAATCGTCTTTGCATTTTCCAATTCGAATCGCTCGATGAATTATTTGAAATGAGGGTTAGCTCGGCCTTTTCAAATAATTCACGTCATTAGAATTTAAATCGATTCTTTATATGGTTATATTATTCGACATCCATCTTTCAGTTATTTAGTGTTATTTTCATGTCATACACATACAACCATCAAATATCAAACAATTCAAGCCCAATTGGTTTATTTGCAACCTATGTTGCTTATAATTTTTTATAACGATTTTTCGCCATTTTTATTTATTTAAAAATGGCCATATTTAATTAAACGACGTTTCAGGTCGTGTCGTGGCACTGGCGCTGTTTTTCCCTTAATTTGTTTTACACATATCGGAAAATCTAACTGCTGGATTTCTACGAAGTCTATATCAGTGGGAAGATATTCCCAAATCGAACCCAACGGTTCCAGTTTCGTGAGAATCCGACGGTCGGATCTTCCGCACTAGTCGTTTGAAGTTACGGTTTCAAAATTCGAACTACAGCGTCGTTATTCGATTTAATTTAATTATATTTATATTTATATATAAATATAAACGATTCTGGCGCTGTTTTTATTCAGATTTGAATTAAACATTCCGGACAATCCAACCGTTGGATTTTTACAAGGTTGGTGCAGTTGGAAAGGTATTTCCAAGGCGAACCCAGCGGTTGCGGTTTCGGGAAAATCCGATGGTCGGATTTCTCGTACTAACCGTTTCAAATTACGATTCCGAAACGCGAACTGCACGGCCTCTATTCCTTTTAATTATATTTATATTTATATATATAAATATAGTTCAATCTATAATTTTAACTATAGCTCATTCTATATTTTCAACTTCGTTTTCACTTCAAATATTTCACTAACGCCTTAATATTTCGAAAAATTTCGCCATAACCTCCTTTGTACGGGGAGGGGTTTGGAAATTTATTGGGCCGTATTAGGTACCCAATAAATCCTAAAAAGCATTCACATATTTATAGTGATATATTTTGGTGTTTACGGGGGAGCATGTACTGATAATCACTCCAGAGAATAAATTCCCGTCACCCCGTTTCCGTGTGGAAATAAATAGTCCATGTGCCGTATCTAATAACTAGAGCGACGTGATTTTTGTCAACTCCAGACCCGTGTGGGGTTTTTATTAATCTGGCAATTTATCGTTATAATTTATATAGTCCATATCAGTCATCAGTTCAACCTGTAGTACATAGTCATCGCCATACCAGCCTCTTGCTTATATGGTAAATCTTCCACCTCGTCACACAAGCTCCAATTGCTTATGTGGAATATGATGAAGTATGCCTATCATCAAGAAGTATGCCATGTAGTGTAGTTCAAAATTAATTGTTACTATCCTATGGCGTTATTTATTATTTCACACAGAAAAACCAGCACTCCGCATCCAATGGCATTCACAGGAGTTGATATATAAATAAAATTGCGCAGCCAACTCATCAAGGTTTACCTATTTGTCGGGCACGCAAATAATTTCTTTACTCTACAGCTAATCCATTTTTCCTGTTCAACACATGTATATATATGCAGAACAAAGCTAATAATAATATTTCTAGCAACCTATTATTTATTTCAACACGTGTGTATTTTTAACTAAGCGTATACATGATAAAAGGAATATTTTTATCATCAAAAATATTTATTCGACACGTGTGTATTTTTAACACTTCATATTCATGATAAAATTATTTTTATCATCAAAAATATTTATTCGACACGTGTGTATTTTTAACACTTCATATTTACTATAAAAATATAGTTTTTACTGTCGATTCATTTTATTTTTAAAAGATGTTAACATTCAACACATGAACTTCAATTCAACGAATGAATTGCAACTCAACACATGAATATCCGATATAGTTTGTATATATATAAAAATGTGATTTTTATCGCTAAAGCCATTTGTTTAAATTCGAATAATATTCAACACATGAATTTCAACTCAACGAATGAATTGCAACTCAACACATGAATATTCGATATAGTTTGTATATATATAAAAATGTGATTTTTATCGCTAAAGCCATTTGTTTAAATTCGAATAATATTCAACACATGAATTTCAACTCAACGAATGAATTGCAACTCAACACATGAATATTCGATATAGTTTGTATATATATAAAAATGTGATTTTTATCGCTAAAGCCATTTGTTTAAATTCGAATAATATTCAACACATGAATTTCAACTCAACGAATGAATTGCAACTCAACACATGAATATTCGATATAGTTTGTATATATATAAAAATGTGATTTTTATCGCTAAAGCCATTTGTTTAAATTCGAATAATATTCAACACATGAATTTCAACTCAACGAATGAATTGCAACTCAACACATGAATATTCGATATAGCATATGTAAATAATTTCAATGAATGAAAATTATTCTAACACATAATTATTTCAGAAAATTTCGGCAGCATAACGGCAGGGTAGTTAAAACCGGGACCGTCCCTAGTACGGCTCCTCGCTCTACCTTAAAACCTCGCGGTTTTTGACAATGGGGATCATGCATCTAGTTCGCACGCAGGCGGCATGTTTTATTTTCAATTCCACAATCCTATTCTAATTTGTTTCAACCACAAGAGGGTATTTTTCAACCACAAAGGTATTTTTCAACCATAATATCAACCACAAACAATTATTTCCAACCATTCGTCATACCATATAATATCACGTCAATCACAAGCAATAAATATCGTCCATGGTCTGTGGACGAGGGGAGTATATATATATATAAATATATATATATATAATAATTCACTTGCATTTCATCACAATTCAAAGCATATATGTTTCAAACAACGCTTGTATAATTTATACATCGCTAATATAACTTATACAACACATGTACACGAGGTATACGATGCGTATATAATTTACACTTCGCTTATATAATTTATACAACGCGATTTCATTCACACAGATAATTTAGATTCCTCACATTGGTTATTTCGGTGCTAAAAATCGTAGGAAGGTCAGAAAAATCCGCGGCTTCTTCTAGAATGAAGAGAGCCTCCTTGCAGTCACGGTGTCTCCTGTTTCATCGAATTTCGTTAACATAGCAAAAAGATATGATTTTTACAAGTTTGCAATGCTTTAAAGTGTAAAAATCAGTGGAAAATAGTTTCAGCCGTATACCCTTTTTTGATTTCGAAACTAGGGTTGAATTTTTCGGCAAAACCACGAAGCTTTAGGACGAATGGCCAGCGCTGCGTCGAAGAGGAAGGAGAGAGCTTTCCAAAGCTACCTGAGATGGTCAGATCGACGCCTCCTAGAGGGCACGGCGGCGGCGCAAAGGTCGGAGTTTCCCGACGCTATAACTCCCCCAATACTCAATGATAATTCGTGAAATTACTATGGATTTGAAGATCTCTGAACGCTCTTCAAAATGGATCTGAGTTTGCTTGATTTCGTTGAGTGGTTGTGGAGAAATTGAAGAGAGAAGATTCGGATTCAATTCCGCGTCGCGATAGGGGTTTCGATGGAGAAGATGAATTCTGATTGGCCCATGCCCTTTTTATTTTAATTTTTAATTTATTTAATTCCAAAAATACCCCCTTCTACAAACGACCTCGAAATCAAACCCAACGACTGTCGCCCCTAGCTAAATACCCCCATTCCGGACACAATGGGATATGTTTCGTTGGCCATTTCGACTGTTACAGTCAGTTATTTTCCAAATTAAAATATAAAACATTCGATATTTAATTTAAACGTACATTTCAATTTGCCAGGGTCACAAACTGAACCGAAAAATTCCAGAAAAATAAATCTAGCTTTGTTTTGACGATACGGTCCTAACAAAACCAGTTTCGTCGAATTCTGAGCTCGTTTGAAAAACGGCCATTTTTAGGTCGACCCATTTTAACAGAATTTGACCAAACACGTTATCTTTTGCCCCGCTCACATACTAGCTTCAAAAATTACGAAATTTGAAACTTAGCAATAATTTGACATCCCGGACCCAACAAAAGTGGTTTCGTCGAATTCCGAGGTCGTATGCAAAATCTCAATTTTCAAGGGCTATATATACTATATAGCGACCTTTCTGAAAATTCGTTTGGCCATAACTTTTGATTTCCGCTATGAAATTTCGATTTTTCAGATTCGTTAGAAAGGTATTGATAAACAGATTTAAATATTTTCAGTTTCGCTAAAATCCGTTATATTTTCCACCCGGTACAGTCAGACAAAGTTTGCATTCAAAATTTCAAACGGCCATACCATACCAAATTCTATATTTCATTGAAATATGCTATTTCAACATTTCAAATTTCTTGGTAATAACCTAATTTAAAAATTTTAAACTGGTTCACATTTTCCGGGTTATTACACCATCCAACGATGGAGATGTTCTCTTTGGTTTCTCTGCAAACGACTAGGTGCCTTGACTTCGGTGGGTGTTCCACAATCGGTCATTTCATCCTGTAATGTGTGGGTTAACAGATCAGTGGACCCGCCTATTGTTACCAAGGCTGGGTATGTTGTGTTTCGTCTAGGTCGGAAAGAAGCAGTGATGCTTCGGGATATTCGCATGGAAAATTTGTGAGCATTTCTAAACGTTCTCGATGCCTTCGGCGCTCGAAGCATGTGAAGTTAGCAGCTCCAGATTTTTCAGCGGCGGTCTCTAAAGTTCATGATGTCTTTTCTGTACCAGCGCCTCCTCTTATTTTATCGAACGACTTTTCTAGTTTATCCGATGTTTTTGAGGTTGATGTGGTGAGATCTGTGGAATTTGTTTGCTCGGTGAGGGACGGGGTTTGTTATGATGTTCCGGAGGTGGATGTAGCTGCTCCTTTGGGGGTCGATGGTGCTTCTTGCACTTGGCTTCGGGGTGTCCATTATTGACTATGGCATAAGTCCACGACTTCTGTATAGCGCTTGTAGCCGGAGCCATCTGCTCTTAGCGTGGCAACATTTTACAGTAGGCAGTACCCAAGTCTGGTTGCCAGTTTTTTTGATGTGTCGGCGGCCTTTCCAGAGGCTATGTGCTCATTTTCTCCTATATGCGATGTCAGCAAGAGGCAAACTGTAGGCTTTCCGCAGGCTCTTGATGAGGGTTTTCCATTGCTTTATATGAAGTATGGGTCAGGTATGGCGGCCTTTAACTCTCAGGTAACAATGGGTAGTCGCCTTCATGGTGCTATTGATATGTTGGATGTTGAGACTTGGCCTGGTTCTTGGTTGGCAAGTGTTTCTCTGTTTGAAACTTTGTTTCAAAGGCTTTGGTCTCAGGTGCGTTACTCCCCCTCTTTAGCTTGCACTATTTTTCTTTCTTGTGGGCATTTAGTGTGTGAATGGTTTTTGTTTGATGCGGTTTTTGCGTTTTGAGCCCTGACACACGTTCATGTGTGCTCCTTGACACTGCTCTACTTCCATTAGAAGAAGACGTGTTAGGTCATGTGTGTGTTGCCTCTTTTGAGGTTGCTTTAGTTGATCGTTTGTCTTGGTATCCATCGGTTGCTTCGATCGTGATCTCTGTGTCCCTCGTTGTTGTTTGTAGGATTTGGTTTTCTTGTATTGCCTATCACTTTCGCTTCGGCCAATCAATGTCATGGTGGTTTTTTAGACCATCTTGCTGTGACGGCCCGCCCCGCACCAACCGACATTTACTCCAAAGGTGCGCTGTACACATGTCCAGTTAGCACGGAACGGG
This sequence comes from Allium sativum, assembly GCA_030737875.1. NCBI lineage: Eukaryota > Viridiplantae > Streptophyta > Magnoliopsida > Asparagales > Amaryllidaceae > Allium > Allium sativum. Next base: position 1,018,807,214 of record CM060924.1, read on the forward strand.
TCGTCAGAAGGAAAAAGGAAGAAAGAAATGAACATACAAAGAACCTGTAGAATGTCTCACAGCGCATAGAATAAAATATAGTAATAACATACTTGACATAAAACAGGAGAGACAGTGCATAAGCTGAAAATCAGAACTAAACATCATAGCAGCGGAAATCCAAAATACAGCTTATTACAACTTTCAAACTGTCTCCAAGCAAAAGTAAGATAAAGGAGGTACACTACTAATGCCCAAGTAGCGACCACCAACGACACAGGGAGAATGTGTATATATATATATCATACGTGGAAGCCTCCTGCCCGCCTCCGAATCAGCTACTCGCGCACCACCAGCTAACCTGTCTCTAGTCTGCTCGTGTGAGCACCCAGAGTAATAAGAGGAGACATAAAACTCTAGGTCAGACATAAAGCCTGGTATGAGCGATAAGCATCTAAAGTGAACAATAACAGGTAGACTAAAACATACCTGAACATGGACCTGCAACCAAAGAGTTAGCACTACATACTGTACAACACTCTAAGGTACCATATCAAACGGTGTAAAGATACGGAGGTGGGGGAGGTGTGCATGTCATAATGATGGCAAACAATCAAACATAGCATCCATCCTCACATCTCTCACTCAGTGCGTAAAGCATACGATATTCACCACTTCGATCACCCAACATACCTTGCTACGATCACTCTGCCCCATGAAGTCATAAATGGCTTCACTGCACTGATAACGTAGCCACTAATTCCTCGCTATGTCCACTTGCCCCATGGAGTTATTCACCCCATCTGCGCTGGCTCATAGCCACCAATCCTTACTATGTCCACTTGCCCCATGGAGTTGTTCACCCCATCTGCGCTGGCTCATAGTCTTACTACGCATCACCTTGCCCCTCAGGTCATAATGACCCTACTGCACTGATAACGTAGTCTTGCTACCATCACCTTGCCCCTCAGGTCATAATGACCCTACTGCACTGATAAGTATCCATCATTCATTTTTAGTGGTGAATCGAAGTTATGAACGTCGACAACTCCTTAGCACACGTCCCGCAGCAAAGCCCAACCATGAAGTGAACTCATTGGTTCCCAACTGGATCCTGAGCTCTAACTTCCCATATTGGACTACCTTTGCATCTCGGGTTATTGGTCAATACTGGGTCGGGTCGGGTTCCTCCTCAAGCCATCGGTTCGGGTCGGGTATCCTCCATCGGTTCGGGTCGGGTATCCTCCATCGGTTCGGGTCGGGTCCTCTTCATCGGTTCGGGTCGAGTATCCTCCATCGGTTCGGGTTGGGTCCTCTTCATCGGTTCGGGTCGAGTATTTCTCCTCGGGTCGGGTCGGGTGCCATTCCCCCTCCAGTTCATGCTTCCGCTCTGATCCGTCTCCTCATTCTTCACGTGCTTCGATCCGATCCATCCTTCTCTATCCGCTCCGATCCTCCTCTTTAATCCGATCCGAGCCCAGTTCAGTAGTGTGGCCTTCCTTTTTGCCAAATTTTCTCAAGTGTCAGGTTCCGATCCGATCGGATTCCTTGCCCAGTTCAACATATCCGATCCGAGCCCCATATCCGATCCGATCCGAAACCTGCACTGTTTTCTGAAGCTATTCCAGCAAGTGTTTACGCCATTCGACAACGTTTTCGAGCATTCTAACTATTGAAATCAATCACAAAGCATATCATACAGTCAAAGCAACATGCATAATCGACCACAAACATCAAAACATCCATATGATAGGTTAAAATGGATCAAACATACCCAAAATCCCATATTTCCCCTTAAGCATGTTTAGGTGAAACTAATGATAGGATTAGCATAACTTAACCAAATTAACCCAAATTCATATCAGAGGTCTAAAACATCATTTAAGAATTTATGAACATTTTTCCCGAATTTTATCATGTTTAAATTCGCTAATTAACACTAATCACCCCTAATTAGCCATAATTAGTGCAAAACTACGCAAATCACTCACCTTAGCCACAAATAAACTAAGATCTGAAATAAGTCTCTGATTTGATGTGAATCTCAATGCTAAACAGCAGCTCTAATGTTGATTTGGTGTAGATCTTCCTTGATTAGAGGTTGCTAAGCCAAATCCTTAACCAAAAGATGATTTGGAGGTGATTTAGAGGTTGGAGGCCATTTTTAGGGTTTCTTGGTGATAAGTGGAGGCTAGAAAACTGAAATGGAATGATTCTCTACTTCATTTCAGCCTCCCCATAACCCTAATCCCGAAATGGGTTATGGGCCTACTCACTAATCACCCGATTTGGCCCGATTAAGCAGTTTTTCACCCTCCAAACCTTATTTCAGCCATATCTCACAAACGGTAAGTCCGTTTGGCTATTATGACCACTCTACGGAAAGGTAAACCATCAAACAAATCCAATGGAAGTGGTTTCAGGTCAAAATTCCTTTCCAATCAAAAGTTATGGCCAAAACAGTACCAACTAGGGGCAAAATGGTCATTTAAAAATTGACAAAAATCATGAACATGGGAAATGACTCTAATAGATGTTTCCCAAAGTTACATGACCATACGACTTCATACGGGAAAGAAATAAATATTCTACGATCCCCCGATGCGTAGAATGTGGGTCATTACACTCTCCCCCCCTTAAGAAATTTCGCCCCCGAAATTCCCTAATCAAAACACACACAAAGGTCCCGCATGCCTATCAATCATAAAATAACAATCAAACATGCAAACAAGCAAAACAAATCTAACCTAACATGCGGAAAACTAAATTGCAAAGTAAATCTTACCAGGCAAAGAGTTCTGGATATGCCTTCCAAATGCTCTCCTCTGTCTCCCAAGTACAATCATTCTCGTCCTCTCCCCACTGAACCTTGACTAGCTTCACCGACTTCCTTCGAAGTTGCTTCGTATCGTGCTCCACAATACGAATCGGCTTGCGGTTCCCGACCGCCTCGTGTTCTACTTCGAAGTCCTCTAACTGATCAGGTGAAATAGTCATATCTGAGTCGTAAACGAACTTCCTTAATTGGGAAACATGAAACACATTGTGAACTCCTGCCATTTTCTCTGGTAAGTCAATTCTATATGCCAAATTCCCGACTAATTCAAGAACAGGGAATGGGCCAACAAATCTTGGTGCCAACTTGCCTCTCCTGCCAAATCGTATCACGCTCTTCAACGGAGAGATCTTGACAAACACCAAGTCACCAACGGAGAATTTCAAGTCTCTTCTCCTCTTATCAGCATAACTCTTCTGCCTATCTTGGGCAGCTTTCATTCGTTGCTGAATGATCTTAATCTTATCCGAAGTTTCTCTCACCACATCTGGTCCAAGCACAAACTTCTCGCCAGTCTCTATCCAACATGATGGTGAGTTGCACGGTCTTCCGTACAAAGCTTCATATGGAGCCATACCGATACTGGATTGGTAGCTATTATTATATGCAAACTCTACTAGATGCAAATGGTCATCCCATGATCCACCAAAATCCAATATACAAGCTCTCAAGAGATCTTCCAATATACGATTCACCCTCTCCATCTGACCGTCGGTCTGAGGATGATATGCGGTACTGAGATGTAATCCTGACCCTAAAGCCTCTTGTAAGCTCTTCCAAAACCCACTAGTGAACAACGGGTCTCGGTCACTCACAATGCTTTTAGGTACTCCATGAAATCTCACTACCCATTTCATATACAATTCTGCCAACTTGGCTGCCGTCCTGGTCGATTTGACTGGTATAAATCTTGCACTCTTAGTCAATCGATCCACAATTACCCAAATGCTATCATATCCCGATCTAGTCCTTGGTAAACCATCGATGAAATCCATCGAGACTTGATCCCATTTCCATTCGGGAATTTCTAATGGTTGCAACAACCCACTAGGCTTCTTTTGCTCGGCTTTAACGAGCTGACAATTCATGCATTTGGATATAAACTTCCCAACGTCTCTTTTCATCCCTTCCCAGTAGTAAGTCTGTCTCATGTCTCGATACATCTTATTACCACCGGGATGTATAGTCAGTTTTGAGTGATGACATTCTCTAAGCACTTCATCTCTCAAACCATTCACGTTGGGCATAACTAGCCTCCCATTCTTCTGAAGCTATCCATCTCGATCAAGCCCATACACATTCATCTCCTCATCGATACCCATCTCTAACTTGGAGATGATTTCCAATAGGTTAGGATCGTCCCTCTGGCTGGAACCAATCCGCTCTATCAAAGTGGGTCCGATCGCCAAACTAGCTAGCATAACTGGATCCAATTCGCACTTTGGTCTGAAATCAAACCCCGCGATATACTCCAGTTGCTTCCACTCAAGAAACATTGTCCCTAAGCTGGCATGTCTCCTACTCAAGGCATCGGCTACCGCATTACCTTTCCCAGGTGTGTATGCGATATCAAAATCATACGAAGCCAAGAACTCTAACCATCTCTGCTGACGGAGATTCAGATCTTTCTGAGAGAAGAGATATTTCAACGATTTATGATCGGTAAACAACTCAAATCTTTCTCCCAAGAGATAGTGTCTCCACATCTTCAGCGCAAATACAATCGCTGCCAATTCCAAATCATGGGTAGGATACTTCTCATGCGGCTTTAGCTGTCGACTAGCATAAGCTACAACCCTACCTCCTTGCATCAATACAACACCCAGTCCGGTACCACAAGCATCCGTGTATACCGTCATCTCTTCATTCCCTTTAGGAATGACTAACACTGGCGCACGCGTCAACTTCTCTTTTAGACTCTTGAAGGCATCCTCACACACTCCGTCCCAGACGAAGGACCGATTCTTCTTAGTCAACTGAGTCAACGGTGATGCTATCTTGGAGAAGTCCTGGATAAACTTACGATAATATCCAGCTAATCCCAAGAAACTTCTTACATCTGTTGCATTCTTGGGCGTAGGCCAATCCTGTACCGTAGCCACCTTCGCAGGGTCCACGGCAATACCACTCTCTGAAACAACATGACCCAAGAATCTCACTTCCCTTCTCCAAAAATGACACTTAGAGAATTTCGCTTTCAATTGGTGTTTCCTCAACACCTCCATCACTATCCTCAAGTGTCCCTTGTGTTCCTCCTCTGTCCTTGAGTAAACAAGGATATCGTCCACGAACACAAGAACAAACTTATTCAACTGATCTCTGAATACTCGATTCATAAGATCCACAAAATAGGCTGGTGCATTGGTCAACCCAAATGGCATGACCAGCCACTCATAAAATCCAGACGGCGTCCTGAATGTTGTTTTCGAAATACTCTCATCCGCTACTCGTAGCTGATGAAATCCTGTCGCGAGGTCCAACTGGGAGAACACTCTTGCTCCTTCCAGTTGATCAAACAAATCATCTATCCGCGGTAGAGGATACTTATTCTTCCTCGTCACCTTATTCAACTCGCGATAGTCCACACACAAACGAAGGGAACCATCTGCCTTAGTGGCAAACACAACCGGTGCTCCCCACTCGGAGACACTCCTTCTAATAAATCCCTTCTTCAAAAGATTGCTGACTTGCACCCCGAGCTCTCGCTGCTCCCTTGGTGCCATACGACGAAGTGGCATCACTATAGGTCAGGCATCTTTCACTAAATCAATACGGAACTCAATCTCTCAGTGTGGTGGAAGCCCGGTCACCACCTCGAAGACGTTCGGATACTGGCCAACCACGGGCACATCTGACAACTCATCCTGCGGGATGTCGAGGGAATTTACAAAACTAGCCATAACCCCATCACTAGGTAGACTACCAAACACTACCCTCCGCCCATCATCCGCTCTCACTGTCACCAAAAAGCCCTCACAGTCTACCACTACCCCGTATCTTTGGAGCCAATCGACTCCCAATATAATGCCATACCCAGTAAAGCCCAAAACAAAGCAATCACAAACAAACATACATCCATGACTCGATAAGACCAAATTCCTGCAAATCATACTAAGGCTAGTCGAACCACCAATCGGGTTCGTCACAACCAATGGTCTATCGACTATCTCGGGTTCCTGTCCCAACCTATCTACCAGGTCACTAGATATGAAGGAACGGGAAGCCCCAGTATCAAACAAAACTCGAACTGGTACATCATAAATAGAAAGCATACCTTGAATAACAACATTCTTTCCTTTCTCCGCCGCAGTTGGGGCATTCGACGAAGAAGGAACAGCATCAATAGCATATGCTTTCACAATCTGGTTCTCCTTAAAAGGTTGCGGACACTTATCCTTATGATGTCCCACATGACCACAGTTGTAGCACTTCCTTTCCGCTGGCTTGGCCCGACATTCTTTAGCATAATGGCCCTTCTTACCATAGCTGAAGCACTCAACATCCTTCTTGCTCTTTTTCTGGCCACCTTTAGATTGGTCCTGCTTCCTCTTATTCTGAGAGTTATTCTTGCCTCCACCGCCTACTTGCGGCTTTGGCCCTTCTGCAGATGCAGCCTCAGTCTTTGACTTAGGGTAAAGACTCTCTGATCTCAAAGCTTTCCCTACGATCGATTCAAAAGTCTCATCGATGTGGTTGATAAGCCTTTCCCCCAAGTATCCGTCCAAACCAGTAATGAACTTCTCATTCTTCTTTTCAGGAGTATCAATGAGAGACAGTCCATACTTCGACAAATTGTCGAACTCAGCAATATAATCAGAAACTGCCCTCCCATTCTGCTTGAGTTCCAAGAACCTCTTGAACAGCACTGACTTCTGGGCAGCTGGAATAAACTTCTCGCTAAAGCGAGCCTTGAACTGATCCCAAGTAACCTGATCTTCTGGAGTATCTGTCCTAATGGCATTCCACCAATTCATCGCTCGCCCTTGCAGCTGACGAGACGCTAGCCTTCTCTTCATCGCATCCTCAAGACCCAAGTCATCGAAGATACGGTCACAGCTATCCATCCAATTTTGAACATTTGTGGCTGACTCTGTCCCGTGGAACGGTTTCCCACCAAGATTAGTGTAATCATTGCACAACTTGGCGAAATCGACCCTAGGCGCCTGCACTACTGGGCCAACACCAACTCTGGGATTGGGAACTGTCCCTTGCACTTCTCTAAGCATGTCCCTCATGAGGTTAGTAAACATCGCCCTCATGTCAGCGGCATTCCCCTGGTTGGTCCCTCTACCAGCACCCCTCGTGTCTTGGCTCATCGTCAATGTAATAACCCGCAAATTCTGAGCCAGTTTAAAATTTTTATTTTGGCAATTTTAGCGAATTTTGAACATTTAAAATAGATTATTTTAAATAATATCGTCGAGAAATTTATTTTGAATATATAATTCGAACGTATATTATACGCGTCGTCGTTAGAATATAAATAATTATATAAATATAAATAGAATTGAGAATGGCGCGGTAGTTCGATAATTCGATTTCAAACTTCAATTGAATGTACCGGGTGCAAAACAATCCGGATTTAGTGAAACCAAAAACATTAGGATCTAATTGACGATATCTTTCCAACGAAGTTAACAAACTGAGATTTCACTTTATAAATGTTAAGATATGTCCAGTTGAAAATTCTGAATAGTCGCTATGGAATTCAGGCCCTTAAAAATGGACATTTTGCAAACGACCTCGGATTTCGACGAAACCAGTTTTGTTGGGTCCGCAGTGTCAAATTATTGTTAGATTCCAAATTTCATAATTTTTCGAATCAATATGTGAGCGTGGCAAAGGAAAACGCGTTTGACCAGTTTCCGTTGATTTTAATCGACTGGAAATTGGCCATTTTTCATACGGTCTCAGAATTCGACGAAACTAGTTTTGTTAGGACCGTATTGTCAATACGAAGCTAGAAAATATTTTTCCGTAATTTTTCGAGTTAGTATGTGACCCCGGTAATTTGAAATGTACGTTTAAAATTCAATAAAGTGATTTAAATGTAAATTTAACAGAAACTAATTCAAACAGTCGAATCAGCCTACGTGGCATATCCCATTGTGTTCGGAATGGGGGTAAAACGCTATGGACGACAGGCGGTGGGCCTCGTTTCGAGTTCGTATGTGAAAGTCAACTCTAAGGAGAAAATAAATTAAAATAAAATTAAAATATAAATAATTATATTTGCATATACCCCCCCCCCCTCTCCTCTTGTTTTCACTCAGAGGAAATAAAAAAAAAAAAAAAAAAAAGGATTAAACCTAATCGATCGACGGGGAGAGCAGCCGCCGCCCCCATCGCGCCCCCCCCTGGCGTTCGCCACCGCCCTCCGTCCCCTTCTCCCTTCGCCTGCGACGCCCGAAACCCCCCCCCTCTCCTCAAGCGACGCGACAACATCCCCCCCCCCCCCGACCCGCATCCAACCGACGCCGCCAGGACCCGCGCCTGAGCGTCGAGCACCGACCAGCATCCAAGCCCCCTCGACAAAGCCGACAGCGCCCCCCCGGTAGTTTTTTTTATTTTATTTTACTTATTTTTACTTTTATGTTGATTTTTAAAACTGATTTGAAATTGAAGTTTGAAAACTGATTTCTATATAAGTTGAAAACTGATTTCTAAAGAATTTAAAAACTGAATTTTTAAATATAGAAAACTGTTTTTATTTTTAGGATTTAAAAACTGTTTTAAACAGAAAATAAACTGATTTTATATTTAGGATTTAAAAACTGTTTTGAAAAATAATTTAAAAACTGCATTTTTTAAAAAGAAAATAAAAACTGTTTTTTTTTAAAAAGGAATTATAAAACGGATTTTATTTTAAACTTTAAAATAAGAAAAAGGGTTTAATCTTTTAATAGGAAAAGATTAGAACGAGCAAAAATAAAGATCATATCTTTAAAAATATAAAGATGGAATTTTTGTTAGGTAGGAAAAGTAAGGTATGATTCTTATATTTTTAAAGCAATAAAAATATAATTTTTACCTCATAAGAATAACAAAAATATAATCTTTATATTCAATAGCGAAGTCAAAAAAATTCGATTTTTATATATTGAACTTTGAAATAAAAATTCGATTTTTATATATTGAACTTTGAAATAAAAATTCGATTTTTATATATTGAACTTTGAAGTAAAAATTCGATTTTTATATATTGAACTTTGAAGTAAAAATTCGATTTTTATATATTGAACTTTGAAGTAAAAATTCGATTTTTATATATTGAACTTTGAAGTAAAAATTCGATTTTTATATATTGAACTTCGATATAAAAATATGATTTTTATATATAGAACATCGAAAGAAAAATATGATTTTATATATGGAATAGCGAAGTAAAAATTCGATTTTTGCATATGTAGAGAATACGGGCGAAGAAAGTGACATCGACGAGAACAGCGAAGATTTCCTGCATAAGAAGTGCCGTGGAGCTAGGATAGCTATTTGTGAGAACTTCTCACCTTTCAATTTAATTTTTCTAGTTATATATATACTAGGATGCAGACGGTGCTTAGTAGCACCCGACACAATTGTCCACAGACCATGGACTTGTTTGTTTGACTGTTTGGTTATTGATTGCGATATTGGTTTGAATGTGGTTTGTGGTGTGAAAAATCGAATCGATAAATTGATTAGGATTAGACGTGCGCCGTTATAAGGCGAAGGAGTAAGGCTAGGTTAGACCCTTACTCCAAATTTTGTGGTTTGCATAACGAAAGTGAATTTGATTGATGTGTGAATGGCGTGGGCCTTCACTAGACCGGGGATTAGGCTAGGCCTTGTCCCGTTTCTAGTATCGTGCCGTTATGCCGCCGAAATTTTCTAAAATATGTTAGAAAAATAAAAATAATCATTTATTGAATAAATGAACTGAATAGATATTCATATGTTAAGATAAATTGTTTTATCGTTAAAAATATAATTTTTAACGTGAATGCGAATAAATAAAATATTCATTTACAAACCGGACGGTTTGTTTATGCACACTGATTTGACTGACATGGATTGGGTCGATAAATTTTACACATCGCCCAACTGCACGAATAAAATCTATGTTTGATTGTTTGAAACCCTACACGGGTGTTGGGATGAAATTTAAAGTTCACTCATCCTGACTGATTAAATATGTCGATCGATTGATTGACAGGCTGTTATAAGCGTTAGATATCTATATTTGATGCTTATACAGTGTAGTGCACTTTGGTTGATGGTTGATTATTTTCAATGCTATTAAATACATGTGTTGTATGAAAATCCATATAATTAACGTTATATGGTAATTGATTGGGCCTCATTCCAATTTGAAAAATAAAGAATATTATAAAATAAAGGTTCATGTGTTGACTATATTCATCCGTTGATATTAGTCATGTGTTGAACGAAATATTTTTATAATAAAATTTATATCTTTATCAATATAAAATAAAGGTTCATGTGTTGACTATATTCATCCGTTGATATTAGTCATGTGTTGAACGAAGTATTTTAACAAAAATAGTCACACACGGACGGTACTCATTCGTTGAGATTAGTCGTGTGTTGACAAAAAGAAATATTTGAAATAGAATATATAAAGCCGTGTTGAATAGTGATGCGCCATTTTGACGCGAACGATATATATAACGATTTCGAAATGAATTGAATATAAAACGATTTCGAAATGAATTGAATATATAACGATTTCGGAATGAATTGAATATATAACGATTTCGAAATGAATTGAATATAAAACGATTTCGGAATGAATTGAATATATAACGATTTCGAAATGAATTGAATATAAAACGATTTCGAAATGAATTGAATATAAAACGATTTTGAATTTGAATGGAATAGAAAACCAATTTAATTTCAATTGAATATTTAACGGATTTGATTTCGATTGAATATATAATGAACTTGATTCAAATAGAAAACGAAACGAATTTAATTTGAATAGAAAATGAATTTGAATCGAATAGAAAACCAATTTGAATTGAATTGAAAAACGAATTCGAATTGAATTTAAAATGAAGTGAAATGAATTCAAATTGAATTGAAATTTGAATTGAATAGAAATGAATTTTAAAACGAATTTATAAAGAAAATTCAATTTTGATTTGAAATGAAATGGAAGTTGAAAATGTTTTTGAAACGAATTCAAAACGATTTATATAATTCGTTTTAAAATAGGAATCGACGAAATATATATTATATATATTATATATATAATATAATGGCCTGAATAGAACGCGCCGCGCCGCGGCCGTTCGTAAATTTCGACCATTTATTTCAAACGGACATTACGGGAGATCCGACCGTCGGATTCTCCTAAAACCGGAACCGTTGGGTTCGTATCGAAAAGAGCTTTCTAACGAATATTAGAAATTTGAAATCTAACGGTTGGATTTGGAGATACGTCCAAATCAAATTCGAAAAAGGTCGCTATAAGTGCAGTTCGATGGCCATTGTTGGAAATCGACTGTACGGGCCTTGATAAAATTATTAAAAATAGTAATAATTAGTGTAAAATCATAAGAAGTGATTTGGGAAAATTTAGGATGAAAAACTCCATATTTGAAAAGATAAAAATGGTTTTTATCGAAATGAACTAGTTTTGAACTAAATTTAAAACCCAATCATTTTTAAATAAATGAATTAGATTTAAAAAGGGGTTTTAAATAATCGAATTTCTAATATATTTGATTGAATGTGATTTGGGTTTGTCGTGAACTGTGTTTTAAATAACACCTAGTTCTTTAACCCAGTAAAAGGAGTTTTATTGAATCTGCAATTAGATTGAAATTCGAATTGATAATCTAAATTATCAAATTTGACAAATAAGCGAGGATGGAGTATCACCAGTTTTGCTCCAAAGCGATAGTTAAATCTTTAATTAGATTTGAACGTGAGATGGTAATTAATTTTACCGACAACACTGTGGTGTTAGATATGGAGTATTACCAGTTTTGCTTCATGGGATGAATAGGTTGGGATTGGGAAATAAAATAAATAATTACTTCGTTACGGTTCGCTAATCTCGACTAGTTGGAAAAACCATAATTTGGTTTTAAATGACATCCAAAGGAAGATTACAGGATAAATTTTAAAGAATTTATCTTGGATAAAATTAATGGGAATCTTTCCCTAAGAATGTGGAATTTAGAAACTAGCTGTAGGTTGGCTAAGAAAATGGTTTCCTGGGTATTGATCTGATGTTGGTTTCGGCCTTCGGGGTTAATGTTTGGGAAATTGTTCTCTTGCTAATTTGCGGTTAGTGACTAATGAATTGGAATGAGGCGTATGTTGTGTTTGTGTAACATTTGTTTTAATATACGCGGGTTGTTCGGAAAGTCCGGGTTTACACCCATTCTGAATAACCGATTCGACGATATGTCGAAGATGAAGATGGTGGTTGAAGACCGGAAGTCTTCACATCGTAGGGATAATTACTGACGATCCTGATTGGGCTGTACACCCAAGAGGATGGAAATAGTTGGTGGTTGTCCAGACGTACTTGGAGATGGATGGATATGCGAGGAAAGTGCCTCCGGTTTCGTTCAGACCCAGAACGGACTTGTAAATGGATTGTGTGTCTGACATTGGGTTTTATTCTGTGTTGATTGATTTCTATTAAATATATATCTGCTTGGCGGCGGAGAATTTATTCTCTTGCATAACGCCCTTCTCTGAGACGTACGAGCTTAGAGGTTATATATCGATAGATATCAATCGCATGGCATGAATTGCCTGTGTGGCATGCTGAGTTGCATGGATCAAGGCTTCTGTTGAAAAGCAAAGTCTTGTGGTTGATGATCAAAGCATAACCTACGTGGTAGCTTTGTGTATAGCGTGTATTCGCGAGCCTCACACCTCGGTATGAGTTAAAAACGGGATACGGACTGCAGGGAGAGCGCACGTTTCTTTCTAGCTTTGGTGGTGTCAGTGACTTACCAGCCCTGACATATATATACTTTTCACCTTTGTGGTTGTTGGATGAGGCGCCTCGATTATAGGTCTGTAAGGACCGGGAAACGTGTGTTCAGGAATACTAATCCTCTAACGTAAGTGAGGACCGGCCCTGAAGCATCCAGGGGTTACCCAGTGTGCGTAATCCCGGGGACATTTGCTAGAGTGTCTCGAACGCGGAGAGGAGCTTGCCCCTTGCCTCGACTCATGACGGAAATCCAATTTCCAATACGTGTATTGCGGTTTTAATTGTAGAACTAGTATGGCGACATGATATATGGTACCCATGCCGTCTATGATTTATACTTATGATTGAAATGTTTTGACACTATACACTTATTATAGTATCAAATGATTTGTTTTAAAACGTATCAAGCATGTTTGGCTATTATAAGGGAAAACCCTATCCCCCGGCTTGCGTTGCATTGTATGATAGGACCTGGGTCTTATAATAGCTTCATTTTTCGAAAAAGCATTGCGTTGTTTATTCTATGCACTGGTATTCTTGGGAGGAAACCCGTTCCGTGTTATACGGCGTGGTCCCTTGAATCACTCTCTTTTAAAGTAAAACTTTAAATAACTGTTTTAGTTCTCACACCAGTCACATGACTGACCTGGAGTTTATTGTTTTAACCTAAACTCTGGGTGCCCCTATTTTCCGCACGGGCAGCTAGTAGTTTTGGTTTTGCAGATTTATATTCACAGGATCCTGGTTTACAGCTGGAATGATATCCGGAAAGCTCTGTATCCGTATATCACCTTCAGTTGTGCTTTATATTATTTTTCCGCTGCTATGTATTTAAATGTAATTTAAATCTCGGATATTCCTGTGTAATATTTATTCATTTATACTCTGTATATTCTTGTAATCTGATGCATTGTTGTAATATACAATGAAATGTTCTTCTGTTTGTGTTCTGGTTTGTCCTGTTCTCAACGTTCAGGGGTTTCGAACGGTCTAGATCGGTTTAACGACTGATTCGGATCGAGCGAAATTCCAGGTCGTCACATTTGGTATCAGAGCTTTGGTTTACAGAGCTCGAGAACAAGACACATTAGAACCATACGAAAGAATTCATCAGATATTGGATTAGTAATATCCAATTAGAATGACTCGTTAGAAATAGGATCAGTAGTATCCTAGAACGAGTGTGAAGAGTATATTTTCCAAATAAAAACAATTTTGTTTTGAAAATTTAAACCATTTTAAAACGTATTTGACTATTTATTTATTTTGAATATGGACAATCGAGTATATATAGATTTTGCATATACGCGTCATGAACGTATATTCGAAGTTTTAATATATTGGATAGATATAGAATCATACTCTAGTATCCCGAAGATGATGTTGATGATTGACTAGTTGTCATTAGTATTCATGTTCGAGTAACGAAGGTGTGATATCGATATATTTCCATTAGGCTGGTGTGAGAACCAAAACTTATATAGTTAGAACACATTGTTGTGAATTGGCATCAAAAACAAGATTTTTTGTATATATATCAAATTATGAATTTGAAACTCTAATTCACTAATTGATTGATGTTTGTGTTGTTTGTTTAAATTGTTTGCTAATTTTTAACCATTTATGCCTAATATAACCAAATATTGAACTGTATTGAAAATTGGTCGCATTTGCTTGCGTATACATATACTTATATTGAACAGGTCATAGCAAGGAGGCTAGAGCCGAAGAATAAAATTTGTTTGCCCGACAAATAGGTACATGTTTACTACATAATTTCCTGTTTTGTTTGGGTGATGATGATTTTGTGAGCCTATTGGCTAGCCGCTTGGCTTTTTCTTTTTCTTTTTGAGATCTGAAGGACCGGGGAAGCTATTTGAAATTCCCCGATGCTCCCATTGCAGGGGAGGTTATGGCGAAATTTTTCGAAAATTTAGGGTGTTAGCCAAATTTTTGAAATTTTGAAAATTCTCAAAAACTGAAAAGTTGGAGAATGCAAGCCAGATCGAATGTAGAGCTTATTAATCAAACCACTTTCGACTTTGTTCCTTTTCGGGGACGAAAAGTTTTAAGTGGGGGAGATTGTAATAACCCGCAAATTCTGAGCCAGTTTAAAATTTTTATTTTGGCAATTTTAGCGAATTTTGAACATTTAAAATAGATTATTTTAAATAATATCGTCGAGAAATTTATTTTGAATATATAATTCGAACGTATATTATACGCGTCGTCGTTAGAATATAAATAATTATATAAATATAAATAGAATTGAGAATGGCGCGGTAGTTCGATAATTCGATTTCAAACTTCAATTGAATGTACCGGGTGCAAAACAATCCGGATTTAGTGAAACCAAAAACATTAGGATCTAATTGACGATATCTTTCCAACGAAGTTAACAAACTGAGATTTCACTTTATAAATGTTAAGATATGTCCAGTTGAAAATTCTGAATAGTCGCTATGGAATTCAGGCCCTTAAAAATGGACATTTTGCAAACGACCTCGGATTTCGACGAAACCAGTTTTGTTGGGTCCGCAGTGTCAAATTATTGTTAGATTCCAAATTTCATAATTTTTCGAATCAATATGTGAGCGTGGCAAAGGAAAACGCGTTTGACCAGTTTCCGTTGATTTTAATCGACTGGAAATTGGCCATTTTTCATACGGTCTCAGAATTCGACGAAACTAGTTTTGTTAGGACCGTATTGTCAATACGAAGCTAGAAAATATTTTTCCGTAATTTTTCGAGTTAGTATGTGACCCCGGTAATTTGAAATGTACGTTTAAAATTCAATAAAGTGATTTAAATGTAAATTTAACAGAAACTAATTCAAACAGTCGAATCAGCCTACGTGGCATATCCCATTGTGTTCGGAATGGGGGTAAAACGCTATGGACGACAGGCGGTGGGCCTCGTTTCGAGTTCGTATGTGAAAGTCAACTCTAAGGAGAAAATAAATTAAAATAAAATTAAAATATAAATAATTATATTTGCATATACCCCCCCCCCCCTCTCCTCTTGTTTTCACTCAGAGGAAATAAAAAAAAAAAAAAAAAAAAGGATTAAACCTAATCGATCGACGGGGAGAGCAGCCGCCGCCCCCATCGCGCCCCCCCCCCTGGCGTTCGCCACCGCCCTCCGTCCCCTTCTCCCTTCGCCTGCGACGCCCGAAACCCCCCCCTCTCCTCAAGCGACGCGACAACATTCCCCCCCCGACCCGCATCCAACCGACGCCGCCAGGACCCGCGCCTGAGCCTCGAGCACCGACCAGCATCCAAGCCCCCTCGACAAAGCCGACAGCGCCCCCCCGGTAGTTTTTTTTATTTTATTTTACTTATTTTTACTTTTATGTTGATTTTTAAAACTGATTTGAAATTGAAGTTTGAAAACTGATTTCTATATAAGTTGAAAACTGATTTCTAAAGAATTTAAAAACTGAATTTTTAAATATAGAAAACTGTTTTTATTTTTAGGATTTAAAAACTGTTTTAAACAGAAAATAAACTGATTTTATATTTAGGATTTAAAAACTGTTTTGAAAAATAATTTAAAAACTGCATTTTTTAAAAAGAAAATAAAAACTGTTTTTTTTTAAAAAGGAATTATAAAACGGATTTTATTTTAAACTTTAAAATAAGAAAAAGGGTTTAATCTTTTAATAGGAAAAGATTAGAACGAGCAAAAATAAAGATCATATCTTTAAAAATATAAAGATGGAATTTTTGTTAGGTAGGAAAAGTAAGGTATGATTCTTATATTTTTAAAGCAATAAAAATATAATTTTTACCTCATAAGAATAACAAAAATATAATCTTTATATTCAATAGCGAAGTCAAAAAAATTCGATTTTTATATATTGAACTTTGAAATAAAAATTCGATTTTTATATATTGAACTTTGAAATAAAAATTCGATTTTTATATATTGAACTTTGAAGTAAAAATTCGATTTTTATATATTGAACTTTGAAGTAAAAATTCGATTTTTATATATTGAACTTTGAAGTAAAAATTCGATTTTTATATATTGAACTTTGAAGTAAAAATTCGATTTTTATATATTGAACTTCGATATAAAAATATGATTTTTATATATAGAACATCGAAAGAAAAATATGATTTTATATATGGAATAGCGAAGTAAAAATTCGATTTTTGCATATGTAGAGAATACGGGCGAAGAAAGTGACATCGACGAGAACAGCGAAGATTTCCTGCATAAGAAGTGCCGTGGAGCTAGGATAGCTATTTGTGAGAACTTCTCACCTTTCAATTTAATTTTTCTAGTTATATATATACTAGGATGCAGACGGTGCTTAGTAGCACCCGACACAATTGTCCACAGACCATGGACTTGTTTGTTTGACTGTTTGGTTATTGATTGCGATATTGGTTTGAATGTGGTTTGTGGTGTGAAAAATCGAATCGATAAATTGATTAGGATTAGACGTGCGCCGTTATAAGGCGAAGGAGTAAGGCTAGGTTAGACCCTTACTCCAAATTTTGTG
The DNA here is from genome assembly GCA_030737875.1 of Allium sativum. NCBI lineage: Eukaryota > Viridiplantae > Streptophyta > Magnoliopsida > Asparagales > Amaryllidaceae > Allium > Allium sativum. Next base: position 1,018,824,503 of record CM060924.1, read on the forward strand.
GTTTGCATAACGAAAGTGAATTTGATTGATGTGTGAATGGCGTGGGCCTTCACTAGACCGGGGATTAGGCTAGGCCTTGTCCCGTTTCTAGTATCGTGCCGTTATGCCGCCGAAATTTTCTAAAATATGTTAGAAAAATAAAAATAATCATTTATTGAATAAATGAACTGAATAGATATTCATATGTTAAGATAAATTGTTTTATCGTTAAAAATATAATTTTTAACGTGAATGCGAATAAATAAAATATTCATTTACAAACCGGACGGTTTGTTTATGCACACTGATTTGACTGACATGGATTGGGTCGATAAATTTTACACATCGCCCAACTGCACGAATAAAATCTATGTTTGATTGTTTGAAACCCTACACGGGTGTTGGGATGAAATTTAAAGTTCACTCATCCTGACTGATTAAATATGTCGATCGATTGATTGACAGGCTGTTATAAGCGTTAGATATCTATATTTGATGCTTATACAGTGTAGTGCACTTTGGTTGATGGTTGATTATTTTCAATGCTATTAAATACATGTGTTGTATGAAAATCCATATAATTAACGTTATATGGTAATTGATTGGGCCTCATTCCAATTTGAAAAATAAAGAATATTATAAAATAAAGGTTCATGTGTTGACTATATTCATCCGTTGATATTAGTCATGTGTTGAACGAAATATTTTTATAATAAAATTTATATCTTTATCAATATAAAATAAAGGTTCATGTGTTGACTATATTCATCCGTTGATATTAGTCATGTGTTGAACGAAGTATTTTAACAAAAATAGTCACACACGGACGGTACTCATTCGTTGAGATTAGTCGTGTGTTGACAAAAAGAAATATTTGAAATAGAATATATAAAGCCGTGTTGAATAGTGATGCGCCATTTTGACGCGAACGATATATATAACGATTTCGAAATGAATTGAATATAAAACGATTTCGAAATGAATTGAATATATAACGATTTCGGAATGAATTGAATATATAACGATTTCGAAATGAATTGAATATAAAACGATTTCGGAATGAATTGAATATATAACGATTTCGAAATGAATTGAATATAAAACGATTTCGAAATGAATTGAATATAAAACGATTTTGAATTTGAATGGAATAGAAAACCAATTTAATTTCAATTGAATATTTAACGGATTTGATTTCGATTGAATATATAATGAACTTGATTCAAATAGAAAACGAAACGAATTTAATTTGAATAGAAAATGAATTTGAATCGAATAGAAAACCAATTTGAATTGAATTGAAAAACGAATTCGAATTGAATTTAAAATGAAGTGAAATGAATTCAAATTGAATTGAAATTTGAATTGAATAGAAATGAATTTTAAAACGAATTTATAAAGAAAATTCAATTTTGATTTGAAATGAAATGGAAGTTGAAAATGTTTTTGAAACGAATTCAAAACGATTTATATAATTCGTTTTAAAATAGGAATCGACGAAATATATATTATATATATTATATATATAATATAATGGCCTGAATAGAACGCGCCGCGCCGCGGCCGTTCGTAAATTTCGACCATTTATTTCAAACGGACATTACGGGAGATCCGACCGTCGGATTCTCCTAAAACCGGAACCGTTGGGTTCGTATCGAAAAGAGCTTTCTAACGAATATTAGAAATTTGAAATCTAACGGTTGGATTTGGAGATACGTCCAAATCAAATTCGAAAAAGGTCGCTATAAGTGCAGTTCGATGGCCATTGTTGGAAATCGACTGTACGGGCCTTGATAAAATTATTAAAAATAGTAATAATTAGTGTAAAATCATAAGAAGTGATTTGGGAAAATTTAGGATGAAAAACTCCATATTTGAAAAGATAAAAATGGTTTTTATCGAAATGAACTAGTTTTGAACTAAATTTAAAACCCAATCATTTTTAAATAAATGAATTAGATTTAAAAAGGGGTTTTAAATAATCGAATTTCTAATATATTTGATTGAATGTGATTTGGGTTTGTCGTGAACTGTGTTTTAAATAACACCTAGTTCTTTAACCCAGTAAAAGGAGTTTTATTGAATCTGCAATTAGATTGAAATTCGAATTGATAATCTAAATTATCAAATTTGACAAATAAGCGAGGATGGAGTATCACCAGTTTTGCTCCAAAGCGATAGTTAAATCTTTAATTAGATTTGAACGTGAGATGGTAATTAATTTTACCGACAACACTGTGGTGTTAGATATGGAGTATTACCAGTTTTGCTTCATGGGATGAATAGGTTGGGATTGGGAAATAAAATAAATAATTACTTCGTTACGGTTCGCTAATCTCGACTAGTTGGAAAAACCATAATTTGGTTTTAAATGACATCCAAAGGAAGATTACAGGATAAATTTTAAAGAATTTATCTTGGATAAAATTAATGGGAATCTTTCCCTAAGAATGTGGAATTTAGAAACTAGCTGTAGGTTGGCTAAGAAAATGGTTTCCTGGGTATTGATCTGATGTTGGTTTCGGCCTTCGGGGTTAATGTTTGGGAAATTGTTCTCTTGCTAATTTGCGGTTAGTGACTAATGAATTGGAATGAGGCGTATGTTGTGTTTGTGTAACATTTGTTTTAATATACGCGGGTTGTTCGGAAAGTCCGGGTTTACACCCATTCTGAATAACCGATTCGACGATATGTCGAAGATGAAGACGGTGGTTGAAGACCGGAAGTCTTCACATCGTAGGGATAATTACTGACGATCCTGATTGGGCTGTACACCCAAGAGGATGGAAATAGTTGGTGGTTGTCCAGACGTACTTGGAGATGGATGGATATGCGAGGAAAGTGCCTCCGGTTTCGTTCAGACCCAGAACGGACTTGTAAATGGATTGTGTGTCTGACATTGGGTTTTATTCTGTGTTGATTGATTTCTATTAAATATATATCTGCTTGGCGGCGGAGAATTTATTCTCTTGCATAACGCCCTTCTCTGAGACGTACGAGCTTAGAGGTTATATATCGATAGATATCAATCGCATGGCATGAATTGCCTGTGTGGCATGCTGAGTTGCATGGATCAAGGCTTCTGTTGAAAAGCAAAGTCTTGTGGTTGATGATCAAAGCATAACCTACGTGGTAGCTTTGTGTATAGCGTGTATTCGCGAGCCTCACACCTCGGTATGAGTTAAAAACGGGATACGGACTGCAGGGAGAGCGCACGTTTCTTTCTAGCTTTGGTGGTGTCAGTGACTTACCAGCCCTGACATATATATACTTTTCACCTTTGTGGTTGTTGGATGAGGCGCCTCGATTATAGGTCTGTAAGGACCGGGAAACGTGTGTTCAGGAATACTAATCCTCTAACGTAAGTGAGGACCGGCCCTGAAGCATCCAGGGGTTACCCAGTGTGCGTAATCCCGGGGACATTTGCTAGAGTGTCTCGAACGCGGAGAGGAGCTTGCCCCTTGCCTCGACTCATGACGGAAATCCAATTTCCAATACGTGTATTGCGGTTTTAATTGTAGAACTAGTATGGCGACATGATATATGGTACCCATGCCGTCTATGATTTATACTTATGATTGAAATGTTTTGACACTATACACTTATTATAGTATCAAATGATTTGTTTTAAAACGTATCAAGCATGTTTGGCTATTATAAGGGAAAACCCTATCCCCCGGCTTGCGTTGCATTGTATGATAGGACCTGGGTCTTATAATAGCTTCATTTTTCGAAAAAGCATTGCGTTGTTTATTCTATGCACTGGTATTCTTGGGAGGAAACCCGTTCCGTGTTATACGGCGTGGTCCCTTGAATCACTCTCTTTTAAAGTAAAACTTTAAATAACTGTTTTAGTTCTCACACCAGTCACATGACTGACCTGGAGTTTATTGTTTTAACCTAAACTCTGGGTGCCCCTATTTTCCGCACGGGCAGCTAGTAGTTTTGGTTTTGCAGATTTATATTCACAGGATCCTGGTTTACAGCTGGAATGATATCCGGAAAGCTCTGTATCCGTATATCACCTTCAGTTGTGCTTTATATTATTTTTCCGCTGCTATGTATTTAAATGTAATTTAAATCTCGGATATTCCTGTGTAATATTTATTCATTTATACTCTGTATATTCTTGTAATCTGATGCATTGTTGTAATATACAATGAAATGTTCTTCTGTTTGTGTTCTGGTTTGTCCTGTTCTCAACGTTCAGGGGTTTCGAACGGTCTAGATCGGTTTAACGACTGATTCGGATCGAGCGAAATTCCAGGTCGTCACAGTCAATCTGAAAAAGGGAAACGATTAACGACCCCATAGTGGTGCTAGTGCAGTGCGACTTCATTCTTATACTATTAATAGTATATATATACATAGCTTTTGAAAACCAAAGTATTCACAAATATGCGCTCTCATATACGTACTATCTCTCCCTGATGTCTTTCCCTAGGTTAACTACGCAACCTAAAGCTCTGATACCAAGTGTGACGGCCCGCCCCGCACCAACCGATATTTACTCCAAAGGTGTGCTGTACACATGTCCAGTTAGCATGGAACGGGTCGTCAGAAGGAAAAAGGAAGAAAGAAATGAACATACAAAGAACCTGTAGAATGTCTCACAGCGCATAGAATAAAATATAGTAATAACATACTTGACATAAAACAGGAGAGACAGTGCATAAGCTGAAAATCAGAACTAAACATCATAGCAGCGGAAATCCAAAATACAGCTTATTACAACTTTCAAACTGTCTCCAAGCAAAAGTAAGATAAAGGAGGTACACTACTAATGCCCAAGTAGCGACCACCAACGACACAGGGAGAATGTGTATATATATATATCATACGTGGAAGCCTCCTGCCCGCCTCCGAATCAGCTACTCGCGCACCACCAGCTAACCTGTCTCTAGTCTGCTCGTGTGAGTACCAAGAGTAATAAGAGGAGACATAAAACTCTAGGTCAGACATAAAGCCTGGTATGAGCGATAAGCATCTAAAGTGAACAATAACAGGTAGACTAAAACATACCTGAACATGGACCTGCAACCAAAGAGTTAGCACTGCATACTGTACAACACTCTAAGGTACCATATCAAACGGTGTAAAGATACGGAGGTGGGGGAGGTGTGCATGTCATAGTGATGGCAAACAATCAAACATAGCATCCATCCTCACATCTCTCACTCAGTGCGTAAAGCATACGATATTCACCACTTCGATCACCCAACATACCTTGCTACGATCACTCTGCCCCATGAAGTCATAAATGGCTTCACTGCACTGATAACGTAGCCACTAATTCCTCGCTATGTCCACTTGCCCCATGGAGTTATTCACCCCATCTGCGCTGGCTCATAGCCTTACCAATCCTTACTATGTCCACTTGCCCCCATGGAGTTGTTCACCCCATCTGCGCTGGCTCATAGTCTTACTACGCATCACCTTGCCCCTCAGGTCATAATGACCCTACTGCACTGATAACGTAGTCTTGCTACCATCACCTTGCCCCTCAGGTCATAATGACCCTACTGCACTGATAAGTAGCCATCATTCATTTTTAGTGGTGAATCGAAGTTATGAACGTCGACAACTCCTTAGCACACGTCCCGCAGCAAAGCCCAACCATGAAGTGAACTCATTGGTTCCCAACTGGATCCTGAGCTCTAACTTCCCATATTGGACTACCTTTGCATCTCGGGTTATTGGTCAATACTGGGTCGGGTCAGGTTCCTCCTCAAGCCATCGGTTCGGGTCGGGTATCCTCCATCGGTTCGGGTCGGGTCCTCTTCATCGGTTCGGGTCGAGTATCCTCCATCGGTTCGGGTCGGGTCCTCTTCATCGGTTCGGGACGAGTATTTCTCCTTGGGTCGGGTCGGGTGCCATTCCCCCTCCAGTTCATGCTTCCGCTCCGATCTGTCTCCTCATCCTTCACGTGCTTCGATCCGATCCATCCTGCTCTATCCGCTCCGATCCTCCTCTTTAATTCGATCCAAGCCCAGTTCAGTAGCGTGGCCTTCCTTTTTGCCAAATTTTCCCAAGTGTCAGGTTCCGATCCGATCGGATTCCTTGCCCAGTTCAACATATCCGATCCGAGCCCCTTATCCGATCCGATCCGAAACCTGCACTGTTTTCTGAAGCTGTTCCAACAAGTGTTTACGCCATTCGACGACGTTTTCGAGCATTCTAACAATTGAAATCAATCACAAAGCATATCATACAGTCATAGCAACATGCATAATCAACCACAAACATCAAAACATCCATATGATAGGTTAAAATGGATCAAACATACCCAAAATCCCATATTTCCCCTTAAGCATGTTTAGGTGAAACTAATGATAGGATTAGCAAAACTTAACCAAATTAACCCAAATTCATATCAGAGGTCTAAAACATCATTTAAGAATTTATGAACATTTTTCCCGAATTTTATCATGTTTAAATTCGCTAATTAACACTAATCACCCCTAATTAGCCATAATTAGTGCAAAACTATGCAAATCACTCACCTTAGCCACAAATAAACTAAGATCTGAAATAAGTCTCTGATTTGATGTGAATCTCAATGCTAAACAGCATCTCCAGTGTTGATTTGGTGTAGATCTTCCTTGATTAGAGGTTGCTAAGCCAAATCCTTAACCAAAAGATGATTTGGAGGTGATTTAGAGGTTGGAGGCCATTTTTAGGGTTTCTTGGTGATAAGTGGAGGCTATAAAACTGAAATGGAATGATTCTCTACTTCATTTCAGCCTCCCCATAACCCTAATCCCGAAATGGGTTATGGGCCTACTCACTAATCACCCGATTTGGCCCGGTTAAGCAGTTTTTCACCCTCCAAACCTTATTTCAGCCATATCTCCCAAACGGTACGTCCGTTTGGCTATTATGACCACTCTACGGAAAGGTAAACCATCAAACGAATCCAATGGAAGTGGTTTCAGGTCAAAATTCCTTTCCAATCAAAAGTTATGGCCAAAACAGTACCAACTAGGGGCAAAATGGTCATTTAAAAATCGACAAAAATCATGAACATGGGAAATGACTCTAATAGATGTTTCCCAAAGTTACATGACCATACGACTTCATACGGGAAAGAAATAAATATTTTACGATCCCCCGATGCGTAGAATGTGGGTCATTACACTTGCATGGCTAGCTGGGCCTCTTTTGGGCCTATCCATTTGTTGTTGTGCTGCTTTCGCTCGTCCCCTTCTGGTTGTATTGGTTTTTCCAACTTGTCGAGTCATTACGAGGCCGTTTTTGTGTCGTTAGTGACTCTATCGATCCGGTTCTGGTTATCGTCTTTGAATGGGTTCTTTCTTCAGCTTTTTTGGGTATTGTCTGCTTAGGATGGTTGGTCTCTCTGTTGTAGTGGTCACTTCGAAGGATCACTATACGGCTAACCAGGGAGGTGGCCTCTCAATGTTGACAACACGTGTTGTGGGTTTTTGGTGTCCACTCTTGAGAACTTCACCTATACCTCGGGTCTATCAATCTGATGACAGATTGATAATGGAAAAGTTCACACAGCCACTGGTCTTGCCTTGCTTGTGCAACTCTACATTTCTTTCTGTTATTTCAGCGTTTATTGTCCCGTTATGTCCACCAGTTCCCCCTTACTCGATTGTTTCCAATGGTCATGTTTCCTCTGTTACCGTTTTGTCTTCGCTGCTTCGTACAAACGAGATAGTGATCATTAATGATCGTCTATATCGAATTACTAATAATTCTTTACCATCTAGGTCTCGTGTTCCTGTTGAGGATCATCAGGCTTATCTGGGTTTTCTGGGTACAGTGAGTCTTCCACTCAATCGACTGCTCGCTCCACGCGTCATAGTCAGCGAGCGGACCCTCGCACTCCCCGTACCATTCGCACATGCTCTATAACGGTGTCTGAGCATATCGTAAGATCTACTCAGCACACACTATATCTTATCTGAGGTGGGTGCGTTAAGTTTCTATCTCTTGGTGCGTGCTCTCTCTCCCTCTTTTTTGGTCTTATGTCCTAGGTTGTGTTTTCGGTTTTCTACATGGCGAATTTCCTTTTTTGTAACGTTCGTGGTATAGACAACGATGCGTCTGTGGCTAGACTCAAGCGCATTGTTAAGAAGCATTCTATCCTTTTGGTTGCGCTCCTGGAACCTATGGTAGGCCCGGAGGAGACCACCAAATCGGTTTTTCCCTTGGCTTTGGCGGTGCCATAGCCAATGTATCGGACAAGATTTGGATTCTTTGGTCAAAAGATCTTGTTATCCATCCTGTTTTCGACTCCGATCATCTACTTTTGGTAGCCTGCTAATTTTCTTCCTTCTCTTCTTCTTTTCTTTTCTCTGCTATCTACGCTAAGTGCGATAGGATTAAGCACTTGGCTCTTTGGTACGATATCCTCTCCCTTGCGGACTTGGGTTTTCAGTTCTGGTTTTGGGAGGCAACTTTAACGTTGTCGCTTGCCAAGCCGAGAAAGGGGGGATGTCGTAAGTCATTCGGCAGTAGTGGATTTCAATGCCTTCATCGAAAGTTCAGGTTTTCTGAAGTGTCTTTCGTCGGTTCGGCTTTCACATGGTGTAACAACCAAGTAGGGGCTACTCGGATTCTCTATAGGCTTGACAAGATGTTCGGTTCAAAATATTGGTTCAACCTTCCATTCCATTTCTCTGTCTCTCATCTGCATAGAACCTTCTAGGATCATGCTCTTATGATTCTCTATTATACTCCCCATGCTCTATCTGGCCCATCCTCATTTATGTTCTAAAGTATGTGGAGAACTCACCACTCGTTCCACCAGGTCATGGAAGAATCTTAGAAATCCACGGTAGTTGGCTACCTTCTGTTGTGTTTTCTCGTAAGCTTAAGCATCTCAAAGCTTACCTCAAGTCTTGGAACGTCCAAGTTTTCAAGAATATCTTCAATCGTATCAGAGCAGCCGAAGAGAATCTTGTCCTAGCAGAAATTTCTTTCGACGAAGATACATCTTCTGCTAACAAGGAGACGTGGGCATTGGCCCAGTTATCCTTTTCGCCGAATCTCCATGTCGAGAAAGATTATCTTCACCGGAGGGCGAGGATCAAGTGGTTAGTCGACGATGATTTGAACTCCAAGTTCTTCCACTCTTCCATTCGTAAGAAGAACATACTTCTTACAATTCTTCAGATACAGCGCCCTAATCTCTCTTTGTCACTTTCAAGCCTTCCTTGGCACTCCCTCGGTGTCCGTGTCGGTCTCTGGTCCTTCTTTTCTAGCCTTCGTTCCCACTATGGTTCTTCCTTCGGAGAGTGCTGACCTTGTTGTCCTCCTTCTTTGGAAGAGATTTACGCTTGTATTTTCGCTCTTAGTAAGGATAGTGCTAGTGGACCTGATGGCTTCAATGAGATCTTCTTTCGGAGTGTTTGGTTGATCATCTAGTCGGATTTTTGTCTAGCAATTTGGTATTTTTTCTCTGGTGGAGATCTGCCTCAGGGCTGGACTTCCACTAATCTAGTCCTTATCCCGAAGTGCGAATATCCTGGCACTTGTGTTGATTTTCGTTCGATCAACTTGTGCAACTTATCTAATAAGGTTATTTCTAAGGTCCTAGCCCCTAGGTTGGATCCGTTTCTTTAACGTATTATATCCTCATCTCAAGCTGGGTTTGCAAAAGGATGCTTGATTACGGATAACATCCTTTTAACCCAGAAGCTAGTATCTCAGATCGACCGGAAGGTCAGAGGTTCGAATGTGGTCGTCAAGCTTAACATGGCTAGGCTTACGATCGCATGTCCTGCTTTTTCATTATTAAGGTCCTAAAGGCTTTTAGGTTCCCCGGACCCCTTATTGATCTTATCAGAAGACTCATATTCAATTGTTGGTTTTCCGTTCTCATCAACGGATCAACTTACAGATATTTCAAGGAGGGAAGGGGTATTCGTTAGAGAGATCCTCTTTCCCCCTCTCTGTTCGTTATAGCTGCCGAGGGTTTTGTTCATGGTTTACACTCACTAATGATAGCAAATCAGATCTATCGGTTTGGCATTCCGTCGGGTTGCCCTATCATATCTTCCTTATCTTCGTTGACGACATTATCATTTTCACGAATGGTAACCGTCGCTCAATAAGTCGCCTGGTCTGGCTCATTCAGCGATACGAGAGGTTTTCAGGCCAGCTCGTTAATATTGATAAAAGATGTTTCATCCCGGCAAGTGACTTATCTACGGTTAGATCTTCTTGGATTGAGACCTTCACCGGTTTCAAGGCTACCTCCCTTCCTTACCATACCTCGATAATGTTCTTTATAGAGGTCGTAAGATCAACGCCATTTTTGACCCCCTGACAGATAAATCCAGGGGAAAGATCATTAGGTGGAATGCGACACTCCTCTCACAGGTAGGAAGACTGGTTCTCCTTAAGTTTGTGCTTGACTCTTTAGGATCACACGTCTTTGCTGCTATGACTCCTACTTCCTCTTTCTTCCGCACTTACCGTTCCTTGGCTTCGCCTTTTTTTTCGGTAAAAAGGACAATGCCAATCGACACCATTGGATTACTTGGGACAACATTGTTGCCCCAAAAATGAAGGGGGCTTAGGCCTCAGAAATCCGAAGGATACCTGTACTTCCTTTGCCTGTAAGCTGTGGGCTAGGTTTGCCATGAACAACTCGTTATGGGCGACGTTCTTGCATGCTATGTACCACAGACTTCAGGCCACGAATTTCTGTGGTGTTCCATCTTACGCTAGTGAGACGTGGAAACATATGCAATTCGTGAAGGCCATATCGGATAACCATGGTGGTGGATCCAGATGGGACAGCAGTCCTTTCTCGCTGAAAGCGGCATGGATCTCGGCGAGGACGCCAGCTCCACGTCTCATCTTTTCTCTTTCATTTGGGAAGTTCGAATTCCCCCGAAGGTTTCTCTTTTTATTTGGTAGATCCTTCATGAGGGGATACCGATAGACGAGAACATCTAGAGAATTGGCATCCCTTTGGCGTCCCATTGCAGGTCTGGTGACATGGAATCCATGCCCCACTTGTTTTTCTTTGGCTTATCTGCCAAAGCTATTTGGAATTACTTCGGGAACTTGGTTGGTCTTCGAAGTAATGCGTCTTCTCTCACTGATTTACTGAGATGATGGTGGGCACGTATCTCATGTAAATCTCTTCGCTCAATCCTTTTTAGGTTGATCCCTTGTCTTATCTGCTGGCATATCTGGTGTTCGCGGAATAATGAAATTTTTGACGAGGTGCCTATGGACCTATCGTCATAAGAAGAGTAAGGAATGATGTATTCCTTTCCTTTCATGGAAGACTGTTTAGAGGTTTAATTGGTTCCCGATCGAGGCTGTTGGCTGGTACCTTTGATGTTTCATCACTACTAACCACCCCCTCCCCCTCCCCCGCAGCGGGGATTGGTTGAACCTTCTGCTTTTGGGCTAGCAGGATACTTACCACTATCTTCTCCTCATCCCCTCTTTAAGTCCTGATATTATTTGATAGTACAGCAGGGCCTGGAGTTATAGGTTTTTATTGGATCGCTGGACTTTGGAGATTCATTTTCTGGCGTACCTGTCTTATTATTGGAGCTTTCAGTTGGTTTAGGTGGTTTGCTTCATCATTTGTTGGAGTAGCTCTACATTTGCAAGGGGTCCTCGCCCGTGTCTTTTGGGCCTAGGATCACTTGGATAGCCTTACGCTTTACCTCTTTGCAACGGTTTTGGCGTTGTTGTTGGTCCCATACTTGTTGTTCTTCATCTGATTTATGTGCCTTCTACTTTTTTGTCTCGCTATTGGATCATTGTACTTTCTATTTCTGTTTTGTATTTGTTGTATGCACAGATCCTGTAGTCTCTACAGATTTGTTTTGTGACCCGTTGGAGGATGGAAAGATTCGCCTTCTGTGATATATTTATATATAAACTTTTATGAAAATAATAATAAGAAGAAGAATATGAATAATTAAAGGCTTAGGTAAAAAAAATCGAAAAGAGATTTTAGATCCAAGAAATGGTTTATAGATCCTTATACAATAAGGAATGGTATTTGAAACCATTAGCTTATTTATTGACATCTAAGTTGGGATAACAAAGTTCTACCTATTCCAAAAGATAAGTGCATTGTCGTGTCAAGGCCTAAGAGGAAAATAAAATGCCGCAACTTAGAAGACTTCATTTTTATCCAAAGGATGATACTAGTTTGCAATTCAGAGTTGTTATTGGATATTAAAAAATTATTTCCTTATATGATTTTGTGAACATAAAGTATCATGCAGAAGTATTAAATGAAATGAAATTGTAACGGCCCACCATGTTAAACAATGAAATTTGCTCAAAATGATAGAGAGTTATTGGGATAATAATATAAGCAGTCACATAACACAAACACATAAATAAAATACAACTCAGAATCTCGCAACGGAAATAAATAATACATAAGTGATCCATATATTTACATTTTTTGTTAAAGTAAAACAAATGGAAATAACATATGTTAGCAACTGCTTAACTAAACTAAGGTGATAGTATAACTAGAATAAAATAGAGCCTCCGAGTATGTCTTCGTCTCTAGAAAAGCGATCCATAACTGCAACACTCAAGTCTGACCCAAGCACATTTTAACGAGAAGCAAAAATACCCGGATCGGAACTAACATTCTCATGTAAATCAATAAATCAAAGTGCATAATAACTCAATAAATGTTACGGGTTTTCCCATCTCTTGAGGATTCGTTAAACTAATTACATATAATAGTATACGCTATAATAGATAATGTATATCAGTAAAGTAAATATCAAAATAACGTTAAGGCTTTACATTGATCCACCTTAACACGTTTAGTTTGCATAGCAAACTCATAGTGGGCTCGTATAAGGATAAATATGACAAAGCACGTACGGCAATATCAAAGGTAGGATTCTACCAGTTTACCCTTTCCACCTGGTCGTAACCCATCTGTGGCTGACCGCGACTATCAATACGACGAACAAAGTTGCACCCATTGAATACAAAACCATGATAGCAATACGAGTGATCAATGTCTATAGAGGTAGCAAATCTCAGTGGCCAGGGATAGGCTTGTGTTTTAGTCATTATAATTAAGACACGAATGTCAAGGTTATGAACCATCATTCTTTTACTTCATTCCAGTAAACGTACGCTAAATCAACCACTTCATTCTGGAATATCCTTTATGTGCATAGTTGTTAAAGTGGTTCTAGTATTGATAGAGAGTATGCCAATATCCAGCCTCAGTCTCTTTAATAACCAATAGTCATTTTACACACCATGGTTATTTATGTTTAAATAAACCATCGTATTTCAAATCATAAACTAATTTACTCCAAATTTGATTTTTCATTATCATATCTTAAATGAATTCAAAATTGGATTCAACTCCAATTTCATAGTTTCACATTGCAAATTAGTTCATCATTAAAATTCAAACTTCGATTTAGATTACATGTCATGGTTACCGTTATTCCAATGAAATCTTATATTCAAACAAATTGGGCTCAACAACTTGGGTCGGATATAAACTTTCTATTCAAAAAGGTTTGTACAAATATAAAAATAGATAAGATTAAAATATAATAGTTTAATAAAGATAATTATATATATAAGATAATATGAATAAAATAGTATAAGGAATATAGTTTGAATAAAATAGTTTAATATAAAATATCACTAATTTAAGAATAATACAAGTATAATATTTTGAAACAAAAAGTTTAATTCCTTTCAAATCGTTTGAACCAGATATCGAGTTCTAAAATCCACTTTAAAACATTTTCGATTTCAAATTTCAATTCAAAACAAAATTTCAATCATTTCAATATACTATTTCAGGTCAAATAAAAAACAAATTAATCGATTCAAAAATGAATGTCAATTTAAAGAATCATTTTTTCTTACCAATTTGAAACATACTCCATTAAATAGGTTTTAATCTATTTCAAATTTCAATCCATTTCCATTATCGATTCCAACACGTAAATCCTGATTTTAGCAAACTTCATTATATTCATTCAAATCTCAAATCTTAGATTTAATGCTTTAAATAATCTAGTTTCGATAAAAACCTAGTTTAATCTTAATTTGCTTAAAGATTTCAAATCCGATAAGTTAAGTCAAACATACTTATCGAATTCATTTGACCACTTAAATTGTACACTTGTACTATTTTGTATTTCATCTCATATTGAAATTTTAAGTTCCCAATTTCCATATACAAGTTTTCATTCCAAAATAGACTTCGATTCAAAATTTGGTTCCGTTCGACATAATCCATTAAATTCAATTATAACGTATATTCCAAAATAATCGATTTAACTTAAGATCAAATATTAAGTTCGTAATTAATTTAGAATTACTCATTTAAAGCTTCAATCAAAATTTACAATATATTCAAAATTCAAATCAGTTGAATTATGCATTGATAATTTTCAAATTAAATTCCAAGTTAAGAATCAAACTTTACAACATCTTGTAAAATCAGAAATTCATGTTACTGAATCAAATGCACAATTATTTATCACATTAACAACTTCCGTTAACGTCGTTATGTTTAAATATTTAATTTCTCTGTTTCAACCGAATTTATATTAAATAAATCGATTCAAAATCAATTGTTGATGAATTCTCATAAAATTTTAATTTAGTAACAAATATAGTCAAGTAACAAATAAATGCTTAAAACAATTTCGATTAAAAATTAAATAATTCCTTACTGAATTTCAAACTAATTTCAGTTTATAAAACAATTCATTTTGACCAACGGTGTTTATAATTTAATTTTCTACCTAGCCTAATTAAAATATTTATAATTTAATTTGAATATATATCATTTCAACCCTTTTCAGTGACACAAGTAAATATGTCAAATATGTCTGATAGTAACGGGGAATTAACAACAATCATAATGGTCAATTATAACATACTAACCAAATATCGAAACATGAGTGTAACATCATATATGAATATAAATTTCCCTACACATGCGTTTATACATATGACGTGTATATATAGTGTGTCAATGTGTGCATAAACAATTCAATCAATTCATATGCAACCAAACTATTCATGCATCAATTAAATCCAAACAACAATAAATACAACAAACTTAATTTATTAATTTGCATGAAATTTTTTGTTAAGTGTGAGCATGTAAACACTCACCTTAGGTTTTAGTCCAAATGAAAGTCTACGATTGTGAAATTTCCAGTAGTCTCTAATCCCAACCAAACCAGCTTTGTATTGTACGAAATTTTGATACGGACCCAGAGGAAGAACTCATATGAAACTAATTTCATATACGAGAAGATGTTCAAGTTGAAATATATTTTGTGAAAATAATATTCCTACATAAATTTTGCAGAAATAGAACTCACGTGCCCTTAAGCTTTGCTACAAATGAAAACAAAATTCCCTCTTTATTCACACATGCATGCGGCATGCTAGCATCATATTTAATATCTAACGGTAAGAGTGTGTATGGAACGATATTGCTGCAAATGACCAGAACGTGCTCTTCACAGTAATACGAGAAGAAACGGTAAGAGTGGCAGATGAACATATGCATGGAATAGTCCATTTCTTTTGGATCTAACGTATATACTAATTCAAACCATTTAAGTGCATTTTTTTTCAAACTTATTGTATAAAATCATCTCCATTCAAAGTATATACAAAAGTATAAAAGAACACATTCTCATTTGATTCAAAAGATAGAATATAGGTTAAATATGAACTATGGACACCGTCTGTCCTGAATCACACCGCATGCAGAATGTCCAAACGCATGGCTACAAGAAATCTGACCTTTACCTACCAATAAATATGGGTAGGTAAAGATAATTTTACCTACCATTATTTAATAATAAGATTCATTGGTAGGTAAATATTGCCAATATTATAATATTTCGAAAGAATGGTTATCCAATAAATATGAGAAAGTAAAGAGTGTTATCTATATATCAAAGTGAAAGTCTTTTGCAATTGGCGCCAATATTTTCCTCACATTGTTTGAACTTTTCATTAAAAATAATGCTAAGTTGTGTGATGATAGGTCAAAAATATCTTATTGTCTTAGATATCTTACATGTTAATTATTTGAAATTTGTACCATTCATTTGAATACGATTCTACGATATGAATTATTGATTCGCGTCAATCCCTTAATGGTCCTATCCTAAGCTCATAACCCTAACCAAATCAAACTCGTTTCCCCATCATCCCTCTCTTAAAATTCACCGACCCTAATTTTTTCCCTAAATCGAGATTTAAAATAAGGAAAAAAAGAAATTAGAAAAATAGCGAGAGAGATAGGACGTGTGGCATCGGGTTTAGGCGACTTCTCTACCATTTATCTGTCTCGTCTTGTTCTCAACTTCCATTTTTAGCCAGTTGAAGTTTATTTTTCTGGTCTTCTTTTCTTTTACCATTCCCACTTTTAAATATATACTCTTATAATTTATTACTTGTTACAAAAAACATTTAGTCGTTGGATCACTATTCAACTTTCCAACTTGATGAAGAATTGTTACGGTTGTTGATAAAAAAGTAACTTTGTGCATTTTTGCAGTATCATATGTTTCAAAATTTTGGATTTTGATCTTTTTAATTCATTTTCATTGCCCCTTATGATTACTCTATGTCAACTTGATGTGCAGATAGGTTTTTTTGCCATTGCAGTTAAACACATGAGATTTCTTATCTAAGGGGGAAGAGAGTTTTATAAATTGCAGATTATTTTTATTTTTATAGGTTGACCCTTTTATCCGACTTGAGGTCATATTATGATAGTAAACTGTTGAGGGTAGGTTGTATTCCTCAAATGCCCAGAAAATGGAAATTTTCTTACACATACACAATATGTGTGTGTATGGTTACTTATCTTTGAATTCTGTGTAATTGTTAAATATTTCCATTTTCGATATTGTAGATACTTCTTTTGGTGGAGTTTCAAATCATTTTTGGGATTTTACATAGAGCATGTGTTAAATTGAAGAAAATTTTAGCTGCAATACAATCAAGACATCCGTATTCTTTTGGTGACAAAAGTGTCCTTCCACCTATAATGGACTTCTTCTTAACAACAATAATGAATCCTGAACAAGCATTGAATTCCTTTGACCAATTTCTGATTCAATGTATGGTTTTGGTGAAATCTTTATCAGAGTTTAAAGAATATAAACCCAAACTTATCGGCCACGTTCGTAATGGAAGTGGTAATTCATTAGAGGAAATAAGCAACATATTTCCATGGTTATTACTGACATGCTAGTAGCTATTTTGCTTAGTGAGCATGTTGTATTTCTATGCAATATTTTGATAAGAATGCGTGTGCTTTCTTATCTGAAATTTTTATACTTTTCTTTCCTTTAGAGTGTATTGTTTAGGTGGATAAGATTCTACTAAATCTTGTGTAGAATTCTTATACAATACCAGTTCTTAGGGACTTAAGATTAATGCATTGGAGACCCTTTATATCGTACTTAAGCACAAAATGTCCATCTTTATATTTAAAACATTTTTATACCAACATCTGATACATTTAAACACAGATGATGTATGAACTCTTAGTTTGATAATGTTGAAAGTGGTTATAATCTTCTCTTTTTTGTTGTTGCAATTAAGCAGAGCAAGCTATAGTGAAATGGGTACCACATAACATTTGGGAAATCAATGCAAACAAAGTTATACGTAAAAACATTATCATGGGCACTTACGAATATTGCTTCGGGGACATCAGAGCATACAAATGTTGTGATTGAACATGGTGTTGTATCAATATTTGTTAAGCTTCTTGGTTCTCCAAGTGATGATGTTAGAGAACTGGATGTGTGGGCACTTGGAAATGTAGTTGGTGATTCCCCAAGGTGCAGGGATCTTGTTCTTGCTAGTGGTGCATTGATTCCTTTGTTAGCTCAGTTGAATGAGCATGCCAAACTATCTATGTTGAGAAATGCCACCTGGACTTTATCTAACTTCCATAGAGGAAAACCACAGCCATCTTTTGAGCAGACAAAACCAGCTCTTCTTGCTCTAGCATGTCTTGTAAATTTAACTGACGAGGTAGTTCTCACAGATGCATGGTGGTAACTTTCATACTTGACCGATGGTACAAACGACAAGATACAAGCTGTTATAGTGTTTGTCCTCGACTTATATAACTTATTCTACATCCATCACCTTCAGTTCTTATTCCTGTTCTATGTACTATTGGAAATATTGTCATAGGGGATGATCTACAAACTCAGTGTATCATTGATTATCAAGCCCTTCCTTGTCTCTTCAACCTTTTGACTCAAAACCACAAGAAGAGCATCAATAAAGAAGCTTACTGGACAATCTCAAACATCACCGCTGGAAACAAGGACCAAATACAGGCTATTATTATTGCTGGGATCATTGGTCCACTTGTGCATTTTCTTCAAACTACAGAGTTTGACATTAAGAAAGAAGCGGCTTGGGTAATATCCAATGCTACTTTAGGTGGAACAACTGACCAAATTAAGTATGTTATCTTATTAGGCCTTGAAAAATTGAACTTTTTTACTTTTTAATCAATGATCTCATCGCACCTATATCATTTATTTGTAGCTCAATACACGTGGCAATTACATAAATATTATGGTTGTAACACCCCGTATTTTTTGTTAACGTTATAGTAACGAATCAAAGAATAATTAATTTCGAATGTGAGAATTAAGGGATACGGGCTACGCCATTGCTTTCGTCTTGGAATTCTACTTGAGATAGAGTCTGAGTTTGCGTAAAATGGACACATAGACGAACAAAGTTAAGAAGAAAACTAGAAGAAAGAGAGAAAAAAAAGAATGCACTGGCGCACTTGGGAAGTGCGCCAGTACAAAAATTGCACTGGCGCACATGCCAAGTGCGCCCAGGCCGGGCTGAGAGCCTACACAGCTTTCTGGTCTATTCTGATCCATACTGTGAGTCATTGCTGAGTCCTTTCTGACTCCTTGCTGAGTCATTAGGGCTGAGGTGTCACCCTATCCTGACTGAATGGTTGTGGTTAACTCTAGGATCATCCGACGGCTCTAATTAAATTGAAATTCTATATAAACAACCCAATGCTCAACCTAAAATCACACAAAAATAATCCTGGAACTATCATGCCGTCAATAGAGAATTTGGAGTAGTCGTCATCGCTTTAAATTCAAAGACAAGATAAAAACCTGAATCAAAATCAAATTAAAGTAATCTAATTCAACGATCTACATCAAAGGCGAGCATACCAATTTCAAAACTCAGATATCAGAATTCAAGAATTTCTTTTTAGTTTGTAAGTTGGTTATTACATAGATTTAAACGTTCTTTTAAATGAATCATGACATGTTGTAATTCGAATATAGAATGATGCTTATGTATAAGATAAATAAATTTTGATTCTCATTTATCTTAAATTACCGTTGCGATTGATCATGTCTGTATGCTTGTGGTGATGAACATACCATATTTTATATATTAGGATCTAATATGATTGGGAAATGAACGTATTGTGCCAACTGAATGGTGAGACATGTCATGTTATAATTTGGTGGTTACTTGCAAGTTTATGATCTAAAGCACATGCTTACATGTTAGATCAACATTCATGTATATTTAGAACCATGTTAAGTTGAATCTATTTATGTTGCAAGATTAGATTTGTAGCTCTCTTATGTTTTAACACATAAGTTATCATGCTAAATTGTGATTTAAATATGTTTATAGTAGCTCTCTTATGTTTAACACACATAAGTTATCATGCTAAGTTGTGATTTAAATATGTTTACAATGGCTCTCTTATGTTTAACACACATAAGTTATCATGCTAAGTTGTGATTTAAATATGTTTATAATAGCTTTCTTTCTTATGTTTTGACATGCATAAGTTAATATGCTAAGTTGTGGTTTAAAATTGTGTTTATATTTTAAACCTCCATGCTAGACCTATATCAAGTTTACATGACAATTAGATCGAACTTAGTCACAAGTTTACCTTTACCCATTTAATTAAGTTAATGATACTTCTATGCTAAGTTACACGTGATTAGTTAAATGTATGCTATTTTATGTTTATTTCATGTCCCTTGTTTATTAACCCTTTTTATGGGTTTGGTCTAATTTACTAGCCCAACATTTTATGTGATTCATGCATACGTTCCACGGGGATAACGATGGGAAAATATGAAAATTTCATGGCATAGATTTGTTCATAAAATGGTATATTTGATATGCCATTTATTGTGAGCATAATCAAAAGGATAATTATGGCATGATTAAATTAAGATTAATTTACATATAGAATTAGACATATATAGAAAATATATGGATTTAGAAAAGATGAATATGCCTAACCCGAGGTTAGACTGAGTTGTGGTGTAAAACTGCCCGGAACCGACCGGCATATCCAGTGATCACAATAAGACCTGTCTAATGTGGGTAGTTAGTGCATCAAGCCCAAAAAGAACCCGAGGTTAGACTGAGTTGTGGTGTAAAACTGCCCGGAACCGACCGGCATATCTAGTGACCACAACAAGACCTGTCTAATGTGAGTGGTTGGTGCTAAAGCTAAGTCAGGATTGGTAGGGTTAAGTCAATTAGGGAAACACTTAAATGATTCAACATGTTAACTAAACAGATGGGTGGGTCTAGGTAAACTTGGACACTTAACCAAATAAGCATGTTGATTAGAAAACCCTAGTAACGGGGACCCATTTCAGCAGTAACCCATGTAGATGTATCATGGTACCCTGAACTAGGCAGGGTGGGGCACGATTATTGGGCTGATTATAAGCGGTTAAAATGTCGGCGGTTGGTGCGTCAGTGTATGTTCCGACGGAGTACGGGCGTGCACGTACTCCGGAGTGGAAAAAGCAGGCACTGGGCATTAGTAGTATACACTATGCACCTTGAATCGTCTCGGGTTGCCATCAGAGGGACTGATACACCCCATGGTGGGACCAGCACAGGTATCTACAGTCAAGTGGGGCCGAAGGACATAGGATATGAATGCATGCGAGTAGGAGCCGATCATTATGGGGAAATTTTGTTATGAACACGTGGGGCTGGTTGAAACAATGGTTAAGTAGGTGTAGAGACTATAGTAATGGGTGCGATCACATGTTACTCTTATCTTATATTAGGGTATTGTCCTATGTTCTGTTATTACTGTCATGATCCTTTTCCTTGTTTAAATATTAGTAATCACTGAACTTTTCTTTCGTCCTCTTTTCTTCCGTTCCCTCCCCCCCCCCCCCCCCCAGGTCCACAGGGAGGGAATACTCCAGCTTAGTCAGACTCTTTGCAATCTTCAAGAAAGTAGATGTATGATTGGGACTCTCTCACCTTGGCTATGGCTTTTGAACACTACACTTGGGGATTTATGCAATTTTATTTATGGTTTATGCTTCTTTATTAAATAATCAAGATAGAAATTATAGTGTAATGTTTTGGAAGTTATTTTGAGACAATTTGCTGTAATGCTTTTGTATTGAACCATGTATGCAATAAATATTTGAATTTCGCTGCTTATATTTACCTGTCTTGTAAATTTGTCTGTGTCTTGTACCTATAACCCTCCACCAAAGTTAAGGCATTCCCTTTGTAAGTGACCTTAACGGAGGTGGGGTGTTTCACTTGGTATCAGAGCAAAGGTTTACCGGATCAGATAAGAGTTTTTGAAAACTATTTTCAAAAAGAAATATAAAGAAGCATTTTACAAGAAAAAGTGTTATTTTAAATTTAAAAAGTCATAATCCCCAAAGCCATGTGCACTATCTTTCTATCCTTCGTTTTAAATCTTTTCTTTTTCGTTTCGGCATGTCTGGGAATCTTAACCTTCCAGAGGGTGTACCGATACCTGGCTGGTTCAGGAGGTACTTAGACGCTAGGGCCAACGACGTAGGCCCAGTAGATATTCCTCCTCCTCCAGCTGCAGCGGTTCCTCCTCCTCCTCCTCGTGCAAATGCTTTCTCAAAGATTTGTAGAGACTTTATGGCCATGGGTGGAAAGGATTTCAAGGGAACTGAATCATTCGTAGAAGTAAGGATCTGGCTCAAAGAAACTGAGGATCTGTTCGTTATCTTCGAGGTGGACGATAGGCAGAAGATACAGTTGGTTGTATGGTTGCTCAAAGACGAAGCTTCCTATTTGTGGGAAGTCACTAACGCTGAAAGACCAATTAAAACATAGATGGATTTCAGAATGAGGTTTGAGATGAAATTTCTCTTACAAGCTGAACAAAGTTTACAGCTAGAAAAGTTCTTATCTCTTAAGCAAGGAAGTATGACGGTCAAGGAGTACGTCAACCAATTCAATCAGCTGGCCCGATTTGGACTGGATTTGGTGAATACTCCTCATAAGAAGGCTCTTCGTTTTGTCAAGGGATTGAATGAGCCACTTCATAGCTTGGCTATGACCCATGTACCTATGGGGGCTACTTACGAGAGGTTAGTGGACATGGCACTCTTACATAAGGAAGACAAAGGAAAGAAAGAGGCAAAAGCGGAAGTGCCTCAAGACAAGAAGGGGGAGGGGTCACAGAACAAGAAGGCTGATTCAAAGAAAGGCGGGAAGAACAACAAACCCCGTGACAAGAGAAAGTGTAATTTCCGTGGCATTCCTGGACATCTGGTCAAAGACTCCAAGAAGAAGAAAAGGAAAATGGGTGGTTGTTTCCTGAGACAGGATAATGTTAAGGACTGCCCAAGAAAGCAAGGGCAGAGAGCTGGACCTTCGGCTAGGGGACAAGTTCACGCTCTCACGGCACCTCCGCAAGAACAAGGTAGAAATATTTCTGTCGAAAGTTTATTCTATCTTTTTGATCATCCTGTTCGTACACTATTTGATTCTGGCGCATCGCACTCTTTTATATCTACTGCGTTGGTGGAATCTCTGCACCTAGACACCAGTATAGTAGAGGATCCCTTGGTTGTTTCAAATCCAATTGGGGGCTCAGCTTATTTGTCAATGGTTTGTTTGGATTTGAAAATATCTATACTAAGCATTGGGTTTAGATGTAATGCCTTTGTTTTGGGCTTCACGGGCTATGGGTTGATTCTAGGCATGGACTGGCTATCCAATTAAAAGACAAAATTTGACGTGTAATATTAATTACATTTTTAATGTAATTAAAAAGTAGGATTTTACGTTGCCAATTACAAGACAAAATTTGGCGTGTAATATTAA
This sequence comes from Allium sativum, assembly GCA_030737875.1. Lineage (NCBI taxonomy): Eukaryota > Viridiplantae > Streptophyta > Magnoliopsida > Asparagales > Amaryllidaceae > Allium > Allium sativum. The sequence goes on from CM060924.1 coordinate 1,018,847,639, forward strand.
TTACATTTTTAATGTAATTAAAAAGTAGGATTTTGTATTGTAAATTAAGAGACAAATTAAAAGATAGGAATTTTCCGTTATAATGTTAATTGCATTTTTAATGTAATTAATAAGAGAAATTTTACAATGGAATCAAAATCACATTTTCAATGTAATTTATAAAGATAGAATTTTTCACCGTTAATGTAATTACATTTGTAATGTAATTAAATAGAAGGATTTGACAATGCAATTAAGGAATAAGATTCTACCGTTGTAATGTGAATTACAATTTACATTGTAAATAAAAAGGGAGGATTTTACATTGTAAATAAAAAAAAGGAGATTTTACATTGCAATTAAAGGATAGAAATTCTACATTATAATGTTAGTTACAATTTACGTTGTAATTAAAAAGGTGATTTTACATTGTGATAAAAAAATGGAATTTACATTTTTATTGTAAATAAAAGAATAAAGAATGGAATTCAACATTGTAATATAATTTACATTTCTATGTAAATATAAGCATTAAAGAATAAAGGGAGAAATTGGACTTTGAATTATAATTTACATTTCTAATGTAAATAACGGAATAAAAGAATGTACTTAAAATGTTGAAATATTATCTTCATTTTAAATGAATTAAAAATGAATGGGTGTCGGTAGTTGTTTAGTTTGTTATTGGATTGAATGACGTTATTATGGTTAAACGTTTATATTTATATATTTATATATAAATATAATTTAAATTAAACTAATCGAGCGTGGTAGTTCGCGTTTTGGAATCGTACCTTTAAACGGCTATATCAAAAGATCCGACCGTCGGATTTTCCCACAACGAAAACCTTTAGGACCGCTTTGGGAAGATCTTTCAATGATATAAACTACATTAAAATCCAATGGATAGATTTCGAGAAATGTGTAAATCAAAATTGGTTGAAGACAGCGCCAGGGTCGCCCATTGACCAGAAGCTGCGTTAAATAAAAATTTAATTATTTCAAATAATTAAAAATAGGAATTAATCATTACAAAATAATATAGCGATGTAGAAATGGTTTTTCAAATTATATATGCGAGAATTATTTGGATAGTCCGAGTTTAATCTCATTCCAAATAATCAAACGACCTCTAAAAATCGAAGTTTGAAGACGGCGAATGAAGACCGTTAATCTTCCCTCGAATGGACAACGATCAAGACCCTGAATTGACTTGCTCCCAATTCAAGGGTCAAGGTAATTGCCCAAACGTACATGTCGATTTCACGGATATGCGGGTTCCTTCTTTCCGCACTGGACATACAGGACGAGAGTACCTCCAGTTTCGTTCAGACCCAGAACGGGCTTATAAATGGAATGTGTGTCCGACATTGTACTCCTTTATATTGTATTTATTAATTTTCTGCCGAATGTATGAATGTTTGGTGGCGGAAAATTTATTCTCTTGCTTAACACCCTTTTGTATATTTTGGCAAAAGATTAATAGTATGATATGGATTGGCAGTGTGGCATACCAAGATGCAATGATCAAGATTTCTTGTTGAAAAGCATAACCTTGTGGTGACGATCGAAGCACAGCTTGAATAAGCATAGCTTTGTGTATTACGTAGCTTCACGAGCCTCACAAACCTATTGAGTCTAAAACAGAGCAAGGGAACGCAGAGAGAGCAGCATGTTTCTTTCTAGCTAGAAGTGGTGTTTAGGTTTTACACGGCCCAATATTTTACTTATGTGGATGATGGAATGAGGCGCCTCGGATGTTAGGTCCTATAGGACCGGGAAACGTGTGTTCAGGAATAACTAATCCGCAAAATCGTATGTGTGGACCGTCCTTACAGCTTTCCAAGGGTTCACTGCGAGGGATCTTGAGACATTAGCTAGAGTGTCACGAATCGGTAAGGAGATTGTTCCTAGCCTTGACTCATGATGGAAAACCAAATTCCTAAAATGACCCTACGGACTTGATTGTATTACTAGTATGGAGGCATAGTATATGGTAGCTATGCTTCCTAGGATTGATACATTTACTTTGAAGTGTTTTAGAAACATATATACACTAATAATAATATCAAATTCGTTTTTATCGTACTAAGCATGTTTAATCATCATAAGGTAAAACTCTATTCTCTGGTTTGCGTTACATTGTGTGATGGGACTTGAGTCTTATGATGATTCCATTTTTCCAAAAGCATTGCGTTGTTTTACGGTTTACATACTTATATGTTCAGTCACCTTAAATTATGCATGGCAATCCATTGGAATAAAACCCGTTCCGCGTTAGTGGCATGGTATTGGATTTGCCTTATTACTATTAGTTAAATTAGTTAAGAATTCTCACACCAGTCCCATGACTGACTAGTAGTTTGTTTTCACCTTTGCAAACTCGGGTGCCCTCTTTTCTACATGGCCAGCCAAGTAACAGGTTTCACTTCCTTTGGAGTCGCTGTCTTTGGAGCTTTCTTGGAGTTGCTTAGTTGAGGTGATGATTTGGAGCTATGAAGACTATCTATCATTTGTCTTTTGTTGCATTTTATCTTTAGACTTTGAGACATCTGAACTTATTCTATTTCCAGTTGTTTTATTTTGAAGTTTGAAACTTATCTCCTTTTGCTGAACTTGATGTAATAATTTAGGACTCTGTGACTGTGGAGTTCTGTGGTTGATGACATTCATATTTCCGCTGCTATGATGTTATTATTCTATAGTTTTCCTATGCTATGTTGTATATGTGATCTGTATTGTTGTATTTATGTTGTATTCCAAATGATTATTCCTCACTTTCACTCCATGGAAGTTTGGGGTCATCACACATGACTCGCCTCGGTAACACTCTCGAAATTTCTTGTAATCCCATATACTCCGTTATGCTTAGTTATCTAGAATCTCTTGATGCATCTGTTGAGAACTTGCAATATATAAGGGTAGTCCGTGAATACTAGGATGTGTTTGAAGAGGTAAAGGGCTTACCTCCGAAGCAGGAGATAGACTTCTGCATATACCTCGTTGACAATGCAAAACCCATTGCTTTACCCATTAGACACATGGCTCCAAGGAAGAGGAAAGAACTCAGCAAGCAAGTTAAAGAATTGCTTGAGAAGGGGTTTATAAGGCGGAGTATTTATGAATGGGGTGCTCCATTAGTGTTCGCAACTAAAGCGGACGGTTCGCTTCACCTGTGCGTTGATTATAGGGAGCTAAACAAGCTGACCAAGAAGAATAGGCACCCACTCTCGAGAATAGACGATTTGTTCGACCAGCTTATAGGTGCATCGGTTTTCTCCCAATTAGATTTAGCTACCGGGTTTCATCAGCTAAGAGTGGTTGAAGACAGCATTGATAAGACCGCGTTCAAAACTCCAGATGGTTTCTTCGAGTGTCTTGTCATGCCTTTCGGCTTGACGACTGCACCCGCTTACTTCGTTGATTTAATGAGCAGGGTGTTCCGGGAGTTCCTCAATAAGTTTGTGGTGGTCTTCGTAGATGATATTTTGATCTTCTCAAAGAATGAGGAAGAGCATGCTCAGCATCTAAAGGAAGTCATGGATACTCTTCATGCATATCAGTTGAAAGATAAATTCTCCAAATGCCATTTTTGGAGAGAAGAAGTTAGGTTCCTCGGACACGTGGTGTCCAAAGAGGGGATAGCTGTGGACCCCGCAAAAGTGGTTGTTGTGCAAAATTGGAAGGTTCCTCGAAAGGCAACCGAAGTCCGAAGCTTTCTCGGGCTAGCAGGCTTTTATCGAAAGTTCATTAAGGATTTTGCAAAAATCTCGGCTCCACTTACAAGGTTGACAAAGAAAAACCTAGCTTTCAATTGGGATTTGGATTGCGATATTGCTTTCCATCATTTGAAAAGGGCTCTAACAAAAGCACCAGTTCTGATATTGCCTGATGGAAGCAATATGTTTACAGCATACACAAATGCATGCGGAACGGGACTAGGCGTTGTTCTGATGCAAGAAGAGAAGGTAGTGGCTTATGGTGGAAGGCAGTTGAAAGTACATGAGAAAAACTACCCAACCCACGACCTAGAGTTGGCAGCCATCGTTTTTGCGCTTAAGTCTTGGCGCCATTATCTCCTAGGTGATAAATTTGAATTGTATACTGACCATAAATCGTTGAAATACCTTTTCTCGCAGAAAGATCTCAACTTGAGGCAGCAAAGATGGACAGAGTTTCTTGCCTCGTACGATTTTGAGATTTCCTACACTCCTGGCAAGGGCAATGCAGTAGCAGATGCCTTGAGTAGAAAGAAACTGTCCTTAAGCCCTCTCTTTGTAGAAAGGATAAGCTTGGAGTACATAGCCAACTTTGACATTAGGCCCACCTTTGAATTTGTACCTGGTCTATTAGCAACATTGGAAGTGCGGCCTACGCTTTTGGACTCAGTAGGAACCGCGCAAAGAGAAGACCCTCAACTAGCTAATGTGATGGACAAGTTAATTAGGGGTGAGACTTCTAGTCACCTCAATAGATACTCCATTAATACCAAGGGCTGGTTGAGACAAGATGGAAGACTATGTGTCCCACAGGCAAGGGGTTTGGTAAAGACGGTTCTAGAAGAGGCACACCATTCCAAGCTGACCATACACCCAGGCGGAGACAAAATGTATAAAGACATCAAAAGAGTTTTCTTTTGGAATGGCATGAAGCAAGACGTAGCTGAATTTGTCTCTAAGTGTTTAATATGCCAACAAGTCAAGGCGGAGTAGAAGAAGCTGGTGGTCTGCTTCATCCTCTAGAGGTCCCACAGTGGAAATGGGATAGCATCTCGATGGACTTTATAGACGGGTCGCCTAGGTCAACAAGGGGCAATACCAGCATTTGGGTAATAGTGGACAGGATTACTAAAAGCACTCACTTTATACCTGTCAAAAGTAGAAGGACTGCCTCATCTATAGCATCCATATATCCTAAAGAGATAGTTCGACTCCATGGGATACCCTCCAGCATAGTGAGTGATTGAGATCCTATCTTCACGAGCGAGTTTTGGAAGAGTGTACAAGAGGCTGTAGGCACGCAGTTATGCTTAAGCACGGCCTATCACCCTCAAACCGATGGCCAAACGGAAAGAGTCAACAGAGTATTAGAAGACCTCTTGAGGTTATACATTATTGACTTCGGAGGTACATGGGAGGATCATCTGTCTTTGGTGGAATTCGCTTACAAAAATAGCTACCAATCCACCATAGGCATGGCGCCTTTCGAAGCTTTATATGGAAGACTGTGCAGGTCACCAACTTGCTGGTGGGAGTCCACAGACAAGCTTATACTTGGACAAGACATGATTAGGGAAACTTCAGAGAAAGTACACTTGATACAAAGAAGAATGAAGACTGCCCAAGATAGACAGAAGTCCTACGCAGACAAAAGAAGAACTGACCTTGAGTTCAAAGTTGGAGACAAGGTGTTCCTTAAAGTATCTCCTTTGAGGAACGTTGTTCGCTTTGGATCCGCAGGAAAGTTAGCACCAAGATTTGTAGGGTCTTTCCCTATCATCGAGAAGATTGGGAAGATGGTTTATAGGGTACAGCTGCCCGAAAGATTGGTCGGGGTTCATAATGTCTTTCATGTCTCTCACCTGCGGAAGTGCTTACACGAGTCTGTGGAAGTGGTAGAACCAAGCATGCTAGAGGAAGTAGAAGCTGAACGAAAAGCAACTGTGAGAAGAGTTCCAACCCATATCTTGGGAACAGAAGTCAAAAAGCTACGCAACCGTGAAGTTAAGCTCGTCAAAGTTCAATGGAGCGATGCCGAGGAAGACGCGACTTGGGAAACTAAGGACAGAATACACGCAGCCTACCCTTTTCTTTTTGATGGTACATCCTTGATCTCTTTTTTTCCTTAAGTTTATGCTCGTATCTACCTTTTTAGGTATGTCTCCTCGATCCTATCCTTTATCCTTAGGTAGAAACCCATTTGGATGAAAACATGTAATTGAAACATATTATGGTTGATGGTTGCAAGTGGTTGCTAGTGGTTGCTCTTGGATGCATATACACACACATTAGGTATTAGATCGGCTCAGTCACTTTCATATTGCATATGCATATATGTATTTGTATATGGATTGAAACTTGATGTGTTATCATATGGACGTTGCATTTGTATGAATGATTGTGCACTCATGTAGGAAATTTTGAGTAGGAAAAATTGCATTCATAACGGACTCATGGCACTAACATAATTTGCATTAAGGAGGTCAACTGAATCAGTAGACTGCCTGATTTTGCATTAGATAAGGACATGTACACACACTATGCATATGATCATGAAGCATTAGAAATCTTTTAAGGACAATGGGCGCCTATGTTTGATGGTTGAGTAGATAGGTGATTGGATGGTAGGATATGAGTTCTTCTTGACTTGAAGATTTTGGGGATGAAATCCTAAAAGGAGGGGAGAATGTAACACCCTGTATTTTTTGCTAACGTTATAGTAACGAATCAAAGAATAATTAATTTCAAATGTGGGAATTAAGGGATACGGGTTACGCAATTGCGTTCATCTCGGAATTTTGCTTGAGATAGAGTCCGAGTTTGCATAAAACGGACACTGTATAAAGGAGATATAGACGAACAAAGTTAAGAAGAAAACCAGAAGAAAGAGAGGAAAAAAAAGAATGCACTGGCGCACTTGGGAAGCGCGCCAGTACAAAAATTGCACCGGCGCACCTGCCAAGTGCGCCCAGCCGGGCTGAGAGCCTGCACAGCTTTCTAGTGTGTTCTGATCCGTACTATGAATCATTGCTGAGTCCTTTCTGACTCCTTGCCGAGTCATTAGGGCTGAGGTGTCACCCTATCCTGACTGAATGGTTGTAGTTAACTCTAGGATCATCCGACGGATCTAATTAAATTGAAATTCTATATAAACAACCCAATGCTCAACCTAAAATACAACAAAAATAATCCTGGAACTATCATGCTGTCAATAGAGAACTTGGAGTAGCCGTCACAACTTTCAATTCAAAGACAAGATAAAAAACTGAATCAAAATCAAATTAAAGTAAAATAATTCAACGATCTACATCAAAGGCGAGCATACTAACTTCAGAATTCAGATTTCAGAAATCAAGAATTCCTTTTTAGTCTGTAAGTTGGTTATTACATAAATTTAAACGTTCTTTTAAATGAATCATGACATGTTGTAATTCGAATATAGAATGATGCTTATGTATAAGATAAATAAAGTTTGATTCTCATTTATCTTAAATTACCGTTGTGATTGATCATGTCTATATGCTTGTGGTAATGAACATACCATATTTTATATATGGGGATCTATTATGATTGGGAAATGAACGTATTATGCCAACTGAATAGTGACATATGTGATGTTATAATTTGGTGGTTACTTTCAAGTTTAAGATCTAAAGCACATGCTTACATATTAGATCAACATTCATGTATATTTAGAACCATGTTAAGTTGAATCTATTTATGTTGCAAGATTGGATTTGTAGCTCTCTTACGTTTTAACACATAAGTTATCATGCTAAGTTGTGATTTAAATATGTTTATAGTAGCTCTCTTATGTTTAAAACACATAAGTTATCATGCTAAGTTGTGATTTAAATATTTTTACAATGGCTCTCTTATGTTTAACACACATAAGTTATCATGCTAAGTTGTGATTTAAATATGTTTATAATAGCTTTATTATGTTTGACATACATAAGTTAATATGCTAAGTTGTGGTTTAAAATTGTGTTTATATGTTAAACCTCCATGCTAGACCTATATCAAGTTTACATGACAATTTGATCCAACTTAGTCACAAGTTCACCTTTACCCGTTTAATTAAGTTAATGATACTTCTATGCCAAGTTACACGTGATAAGTTAAATGTATGACATTTTATGTTTATTTCATGCCCCTTGTTTATTACCCTTTTTATGGGTTTGGGCTAATTTACTAGCCCAACATTTTATGTGATTCAAGCGTACGTTCCACGTGGATAACGATGGGAAAATATGAAAATTTCATGGCATAGATTTGTTTATAAAATGGTATATTTGATATGCCATTTATTATGAGCATAATCAAAGGATAATTATGGCATGATTAAATTAAGATTAATTTACATATAGAATTCGACATATATAGAAAATATATGGATTTAGAAAAGACGAATATGCCTAACCCGAGGTTAGACCGAGTTGTGGTGTAAAACTGCCCGGAACCGACCGGCATATCCAGTGACCACACAAGACCTGTCTAATGTGGGTGGTTAGTGCATCAAGCCCAAAAAGAACCCGATGTTAGACTGAGTTGTGTTGTAAAACTACCCGGAACCGACCGGCATATCCAGTGACCACAACAATACCTGTCTAATGTGAGTGGTTGGTGCTTTAATGAATAAATTAAAGCTAAGTCAGGATTGGTAGGGTTAAGTCAATTAGGGAAACACTTAACTGATTCAACATGTTAACTAAACAGATGGGTGGGGTTAGGTAAACTTGGATACTTGACCAAATAAGCATGCTGAATAAAAAAACCTAGTAACGGGGACCCATTTCAGTAGTAACCCACATAGATGTATCATGGTACCCTGAACTAGGCAGGGTGGGGCACGATTACTGGGCTGATTATAAGCAGTCAAAACGTCGGTGGTTGGTGCGTCAATGTAGGTTCCGACGGAGTACGGGCGTGCACGTACTCCGGAGTGGAAAAAGCAGGCACTGGGCATCAGTAGTATACACTGTGCGTCTTGAATCGTGTCGGGTTGCCACCAGAGGGATTGATACACCCCATGGTGGGACTAACACGGGTATCTACAGTCAAGTGGGGCCAGAGGACACAGGATATGAATGCATGAGAGTAGGAGCCAACCATTAAGGGGATCGTTTGTTATGAACACGTGGGGCTGGTTGAACCAATGGTTAAGTAGGTGCAGAGACTATAGTAATGGGTGCGATCACATGTTCCTCTTATCTTATATTAGGGTATTGTCCTATGTTCTATTATTATTGTCATGATCCCTTTCCTTGTTTAAATACTAGTAATCACTGAACTTACTAGACTTATTGTCTGACCCATTTTCTTTCGTCCTCTTTTCTTCTGTTCCCCCCTCCCAGGTTCACAGGGAGGGAATACTCCAGCTTAGTCAGACTCTTTGCAAGCTTCAAGAAAGTAGATGTATGATTGGACTCTCTCACCTTGGCTATGGCTTTTGAACACTACATTTGGAGATTTATGCAGTTTTATTTATGGTTTATGCTTCTTTATTAAATAGTCAAGACAGAAATTATGGTGTAATGTTTTGGAAATTATTTTGAGACAGTTTGCTGTAATGCTTTTGTATTGAACCACGTATGTTATTTGAATTTCGCTGCTTATATTTATCTGTCTTGTAAATTTTTCTGTGTCTTGTACCTATAACCCTCCACCAAAGTTAAGGCATCCCCTTTGTGAGTGACCTTAACGGAGGTGGGTGTTTCAACGGTTCTTACCTTCCATGCTTGGATATGCAGTAAACATTCTATTTCTATTTCAGATTTTGAAGCAACTAACACGAGTGTATGAAGTCAAAAAAATAACGATCAGAAAGATTTTTTGGATTACTATATTATTTTTCGTTAAATATAAAGTTATAATGATAATTATTAGATTCGAATTTGACCCGAGGAATGTTGAATTCAAGAACTCTGGTTTTAACTTTGTCTTTGAATCCTAATTTGACATTAAGATTGCTGAATATAGATATGTAAAATTAGGCTACTTATTTCCAGTCTCAGAGTTATAACCCGATTTGAGTGGAAAATAGATTTCAAGTAGTTCAGAATTTTGAAACACACATATGCATACATACATATTTATATGCATTTAAACACATAAAGGAGTTATCCATGGTATACTTTAGCCTTTACTCATTTGATTCAATGAATTAATGGACGAGTATGATAATGATGTAAGTAAGAGAGGGAGCAGGAGGGGAAGAGGAGGGATCCGAATATCAAATTTAAAATCTATCCTTTAATTTATTAAATCTGATGGTTAAAGTGAAGGGGGCTACTCTTCACTCACACAAGGGAGCAAGCGATCCATTAATTTATTAAATCCGATGGCTAGAGTGACATGACCGTGCATGTATACATAGGTACAAAGAAATGATAGAACAGTTTCATTGTGAGCTTTCAGGGATCAGTATAATAATCTATGTTTGTTAAAATATAGTAGTGATGGAAAAAATTATGAACAGTTTGAGCTATCTGAGTTCAAACTTGTTGAGCATTGTACATAAGCGATTATGATGGGAAATTTATATTTTTACTGTTCAAAAAATAATACAACCCAGAGTCTAAAGAATAGTGAATATATAACAATGAGGTATAGGTCATATGTTGTATGCCATACATGTGCAGTTACCTAGTTTATGAAGGCTGCATCAAACCATTATGTGACCTCCTAATCTTCCCAGATCCCAGAATAATGACGGTCAATTGAGAAGGTCTTGAAAACATACTAAGGTGGGAAAAGCTAAGAAAACCCTGGTTAACTCAGGTGGAGTTAACATATATGCACAAAGTATTGACGAAGTAGAAGGGTTGGAGAAGATTGAAAATCTTCAAAGTCACGATAACACTGATATATAAAAGAAGTCTGTAAAGTTTCTGGAAACTTTTTGGTTATAGGAAGATGATGATGCCATGCCTGTCAGTGATGGTGCTGAAACTGGGTTCTAGTTCGGTGGTCAGCATCAGCCTCCTTCTGGTGGACTCACACTTGGGTAAAAGGATGGGGACATCAATTACTATGTGCAGGGTTTGAGAAGCCATTTTCAGCTGCACTATATTTGCTTGGGTCAGGACCAGTTGAGTTTAGTTAGAAGATTGTGGCAATAAATTACATTATTATGGATAAATTATGCCTCTTTAGATGATATGTTATGAACCAGTTTCAGTGTCCTTTTCATCAGTTTTAAAGAATGTGTTTATTGTTTTATTGCAAGTACTGATTAGGCTATAAACTTTTGTATTATTGTCCTAGTCCAATGTGCATTTCTAGTGGATTATTTGTTTAGAGAAAAAAAAAGTTTGTAACCTGTACTTGTTTATTGATTTTTTGTTGTAAAAAAACTATTAAATTTGTCCGAAATATAAATTGTGTAATAGACCAATAAAACAATGTCATGTGGTCCAATAATATTGTGTGATGTAGATCTCATCAGGTAAATCAAATAATGACATGTATTCTAATCAAATGATGCTGCGTGGCATAAAAAATGATGTCGTATGTACAAATCAAATGATGACACATGGACAAATCGTTATTTGATACATGGACCAACCACAAGATGTCAAATGGTGATTATGTATGCCACATATATGCTACCGTGGCAACCATGTCAGCAGCCACATATGATGGCACACCATCAAACACTTCAGCCGATGAGTCATTATCTGATTCACAACTTAGTGGGGTCCACAGATTCTTTTACGTACGAATATTAATAAGTGTAGGTAAAGACACTTTCTCTACTACTCTTTACCTACCGATGTCTACCAATTCGATATTGGTAGCTAAAACATATTACCCACCATTAAGCTAGTTTTACCTACACTATAATTGGTAGGTAAAGACCATATTTTATTGTAGTGAATATGATTATATTCGGTGTGTTAATACGAATGTGACAACACACTGAAACTTGTATTTTAAATTTTCATGTGAAAGTTTGTTATCATGCAATATCAGTTATCGCTAATATAAATCGATTTAAAACGAAATTAGCAAAATAGAAAATCCGACAAAACGAACGTCGATGTTCTCATTATAAATTTTGTATATCAATTTCATATGAAAATATTCGTACGTTAAATTCAAAAAAATTAATGTTATAATAATGCCTAATTCTGCGTAAATTTCGAATCGCATAAAACTTTCGTTTTATATTTCCGATTTAATTTAGTTAATTCAAACATTCGGGAGTAACGCAAATTTTTATTCAAAACACTTAAATCATCAATTTTAATCATAATCAAACTAGCAGAATTTCATTACACAACGTTAAATTCCAAAATCGATATTGAAATCGTTTGGGTCTCTAAAACCTATTGAAAAGGATATTGAAATAAGACAATTTAATAAGTATTTTACTTAAAGTATAATTCTATCGAAGGGTTAAGTATATGAATTATTTTGAAAGAAAATAATTGTAGTAACATAATTAATAAAAGATTAATTAAATAAGGCTCAGTAGTTTCCTTGGTAAATTAAGTTTATAATTGATTGTTGTTATTTGATAATTAATCAGCCGATTATCAAATCCGGACCTATTTTACTCCGAAATATTAATGACAAAGTATAAGGAGATCCGTCTACCTAATAGTTAAGGGATGAACAAAGCTTGTATTTATTGTAGGGTATTTCTGAAGACTTACCAGCTGTTATTTCGAAGAGTCTGGGATCAGATCTAGTAAACTGAAAACCACTTCGATCTGGCTGAGCGTATGAAACTGAAGATATCTAAAGGTATGGAAATCGAAGACAAATTTTTAAGGTGCAAGTTTTACTTGTTATTGATCATATGGGTGTAGAAAAGTGATGCTTTTGGTTTGTTCTAAATCTAAATAATTTATATGGATGAATATTATCATACATTGCCATTTGCAGGCTATGAACATTCAAAGTGGAAAATGCCTGAGAAAGGTAAAAATAAACAAATATGGATTAAAAAACTTATAACGATTATAACTTACATAATCATACTTGAACCAAGATTTGTCTTTAGTTATAACTATATAATACAAGTATAATCGTATAATAATTAAATGCGGTTAATATAGAACATATAAAAAAAATCAAAGGTCTATTAGAGCAGACGATAAAAAAGAAAATAGAACCATAAAAAATATAATAAAAAATTATTAAATCACAATGGCCATAACATATACAAATAAAAAACACTTATGCTTACTAAATAACATTTGAATTTTATGATGATTATTCACCTGATTTCACGAAAAATAAAACACAATCAAAATGTTAACCGCAAGCTAGGAGAGGCAAAGCTTAGACTTATAGATCTACATTTCATAATTTAATATAACAAAGTTAGTTTTGAATTGAACAAACTTTTTGGACATTATTGCAATTGATTGAAGTGAACATAAATGGATAATTGTCAAAAGTAGTGTGTATATGTATATATGTATACATATATGTATACATATATATATATATATATATGAGGAGCATTCTGGGGCATCTCTGTTTTGCAACACCCCTTTAGCACCCCTATTCTACCATGAGCTACACTATTCCAAATCCAACAAGATTTTGTAAATATTCAATCCACATATATATTATCATCTATCCAAAACTTGAGGTCGCTCTGACATTTTTAGAATAATATATTTGATGTTTAAATTTAACGGTTCGAGTAAATGTCTAAACGGTGAATAATTGAGTTAAGATTTTGAAATTGTTACAAATGTCTGAACAAGCTCAAATTTTGGATAGATGATAATATATATGTGAATTGAACATTTACAAAATCTTGTTGGATTTGGATCAATGTAGTTTAAAGTAACATATGGGTGCTAAAGGGGCATTGCAAAACAGGGATGCTACAGAACACTCCTTCCTTCCTTACTCATTTTTCTTCTAATAGTCTTCCCTTACCCATTTTGTTTTCGTCTGCATGGACTAGCTGAAGCTTCTCAATTTTATATGTTAGATCTTAACCATCTAGTCATCTAACCTCTTGTTTTTCTTTGATCCACTTCACAACTTCCTCTCCATTTCTTCCTCGCTATCAGATTCACCTATTTCCCAGTGCGCGGTGTCCCGATCGGGTATTTCATGAATTTATGTTGCGGCCCCTGCTAGTAATCAACAGTCGTCTCAACAAACGATGAACTATAGTGTGCTACCTCTAATAACCTCATGACTTTGTACATTTTCATTGCTTGGTGTATAACGAACATGTAGTTTGAGTTTTGGGGTTGGTCGAGTTGACTGTTGTGTTGTCAATTTGAGGTTGTGGTGTTGATTTTATTTGTCTGGATTGTGGTGTCGGCTTGCCTGGTATGTAGGGTTTGGCGATCTTATATTATTTTGCAGTAACTTCTAGTTTATTGTGTGAGTCCTCTTGGTTGAGATGGATCTTAAGGGGACCAGATAATCAATGTATTTCATCTTAGGGAGTTCTGTTTTCTGGCTTTGGTGAAGGTGTGGAGTGTGTTAGTATGTGGAGTTTGGTTCCTTATCTTTCCTGGTGTTGATGTTTTGCATGTTCGTCTGTCTCTTCACTAGTGAATAGCTATGTAATTTGGAAGCTACTATATATGTTCTTTGAAGGTCATATAGGTGTTTGGTTTCTTGTCTTGTTGGTTAGTTTTCTGGATCATCTCCAAGGCCACGCTCTGCTTTATAGGTGAAGCTTAGCTCTCAACGAAGCGAGCGCTTTCTAGTCTTCTAAGACTCCTACCAACTGTACTGCAAGTACTCTCACCCAGTTTGCCTCTTTGAACATGTAATTCGCAAGCATAGTCATGTTGTTGCTAATAGTACTCTGTACTGTTGCGGTCCTCTGTGTGTATGTTAAGGTCCCCTCAAGTTAGTTGTAAAGCGTTGTTATTCATGCTATTAACAGTACCATGTCTTTGTTGATATCACATGTGCTCCTACCTTGTGTAGTCGTATATGATGTTCTTGGGTATTGTATGTTAGGAGCTCAAGAAAGTCCTTTGCAGTAGTGTGATCACTTCTTCCCATTGTTGTATATGACGTAGTTGTATACACAATTATATGATTTTTGTTTGATGATAACAATCAAATAAATATTATTTTAAATGTGTTTATTACTGTATTGTTCTATATATACATCATAGATAGGAATATAATATTTATATTTAAATAGAATACGACTGTACAGACATTCGTATATTCATACAGTAATTTATTTAAATTAAATATTATATTGTATGGATATAACTGTACAGTATTTTATTTAAATTAAATATTATACTGTGTCTGTTACTGTACTGTATTTTATTTAAACAGAATATGATTGTACAGTATTTTATTTAAATTAAATAGAATAGGGCTATGTAATTAAAGATCACCCTTTTAGGGTATACATAGTCAATGGAAAACCTAGTGGGGATACAAGACAAAGGGGAGAGCTTGTATCATATTGTGTAGGACCCATTTCAGTCACTAACCTGTAATTGGTATCAGAGTAGAGAACTCCGTACTAGGCGGAGAAGGGGTACGCTTACTAATTGATTATAAGAGATCCAAAACATGACGGGTGGTGTAGACGGCGCAAACCGACCAGGGACATGTGTGTGCATGGCCAGGCAGAGGGGGACAAGACGACCGTGACACCAATAGGTATCCCAATGCAGGTCTTGGGTTGCCACTTTAGGGAACTAATACCCCCTACTATGGGGCCAGCACAAGATATCTACAGAGTAGGGAGCCGATCGATTAGGGTAGTGGTTAGGGTATACTTGGACATATGACCTAAGCCTACCAGCTTATAGTTGAAGGGATCATTTCAGTTATACTAGTAATAGTGCAGAGTAGTCATTAGTGAAGCATGTATATACCTTACCTTATCTGCCTTGTCACACCTGCCATTTGTATAGAGATCTCTCTTATCCATTTTATGCCTGTCATGTTCACCTTTATTTATTTACTGGCTAAAAGTCACTAGACTCGCCAGACTTTATGTCTGACCCCTTTTTGTTTTTCCTTCTCTATTCCGTTCCCCCCCCCCCCCAAGGTTTTCAGCGAGGAAACACCCAGGCTTAGCCAGGATTTGGATATCATCTTGCTAGGAGCTACTGTTGAAGTATGGCTCGAGTCTTTGTCTCTGCTATGGCTTACTCTTTTATTGGGGAATAATGTTTTCTTTTAATTCCTGTGTACTCTGATTATGCAAGACAGAAGCATTTTGTTATAATGGTTTTATGAATTATGGTATTATAAATCACGGGATTATGATTTATGTCTAAAATAAAATTTTTGAAACTTCCGCTGCTATCTTTATTTATATCTGTCTTGTAATTATTCTGTTTCTGTTTACCTACAACGCTTCACAGAACTTAATGCATTCCTTTAGTGAGTGACATTAACGGACGTGGGGTGTTTCACTTGGTATCAGAGCTGAAGGTTACCATATTAGATAAAAGTTTTTGAAAATTATTTTCAAAAAGGTTTTAAAAGGAAGCATTTTCAAAAAGAGAAGTCTGTTTTGAAAACCATATTACCCAAAACCATAGGAAGTATCTCTCAATTCTCCACCTGATTCTTTTTTTTTCCTGTTTTTTGTCTGGGGGACCGATTCTTCCCGAAAGGTGTCCCCATTCCGGCATGATGCCATAGGTATGTGCAGCACATATCGAAGGGCAATAAAGTGCCTAACCTCCATCCGTAGCTGCAGTAGTTTTATCTACGATTAATTTTCTCGAGCTTCGTAAGGATTTCCGTTGTTAGCTTGTTACACAAACATGGGTAAAATGGAGTTTAAGGAAGTTAGGGCTAAGGAGCACAACCTAAGGATGAGAAAAAGGTATGGACTAAGAAAGGACAGCAACAACAATAGAAGACATGCGGGGAAAAAATGACAAGGCTAAGGATAAGGGGAAGTGCCATAGTTGTGGGCAAGAGGGTGTAACACCCCGAATTTTCTATTAACAATAAATTAATAAATTAAAGTATAATTAATTCTAAATGAAAGAATTAAGGGAAACGCATTACGACATTGCGTTCGTCTCGGAATTCTACTTGAGATAGAGTCCGAGTTTGCATAAATCGGACTCCGTATGAAGAAGTTGTGGTCTTTGGAAGTTTCAGATTTTGATTTAAAATTCAAACAGCTCGAAACAAATTCAAAATTTGAAAACTGGATCAAAATTGCGCTGGGTGGGAAAATTCCCGCCCAGGACCCAGGTCGACCAGGGGGTCGACCTTGGTACCCAGGTCGACCAGGGGGTCGAACTACCCAATCGACCTGGTCAGGTCTTGGCAGGCCTGGTCGGGTTCCGAGCGATTTTCTGAGTTCTGGTGTGTCACTAGGGCTGATTTGTCACTTTCTGGTTGGCTCCTCTCGATGTGAATGGTCTAGATTCATCTATGATCATCTGATGGCTCTAATTAGTTTGAAATTCTATATAAACAACTCAAGTCTCCAACCTAAATTCATACAAAAAATTAGAACCGGAGCCGCCATGCTGTCGGGAGAAAACTGAGAGTAGCCTCCACTTGAAGAAAGCTAAGAGACGAATAAATTTAATTCAAAATTAAAATCAAAACAATGTTTATCTACCCAAAGGAAAGCATCTCAATTCCAGAACTCATAATCCAGAACTCAAGTTCGTCGTTCGTTGTTAGTTTAGTTATGTTTTGGGATGCAAATCAAAATTAATGTCATGCCTTGGAAATAAATTGATAATAGAACAATGTTTATTATGTTATATGTGGAATTGAGTGATATTGATCTATGTTTGTGGTTCTATTTTATTATCATGTTGAATTGGGAATTAATGGATAAGTCTATTCATATGTATATGAACTTGGAGTATAACCTGTTATGACAAGTTGTGTAGTTTATCATGTTATGCAAGTTTCAGGTTGTAAAATCATATCACATATGTGACCAAATGTCAGATCTACATGTCTATGTGTATATGTTAAACCTATGTCATATTTCAAGTTCACACTTGTTCATATGTTCGTGATTGATTTGGAAATTCACATATATGTAAGTTGATTTAGCCTATGTTGCAAATTCACCTGTATGTAAGTTGATATAGTCTATGTTGCAAATTCACATATATGTATGTTGATTTAGTCTACGTTGCAAGTTCACACCATGATATTCATGTTGACTATTTTGCAAGTTCACACCTATGATGTTCATATTGACTATGCTGAAAATGCCAAGTTTACACCTATGTCATGTTTATGTTAATGAATTTCTTTATGCCAATTTTGTGTACGCTAAATTAGGCTAAGGTTTTAGCCTAATATTATATGTTAAAAATCATGTGGGCGAAAAATTAGGCTAAGATTGTTAGCCTAATATTTAGATGGGGTAACGTTGGGAAAAATTGGTAATTATAGGAAAACTTGACATAAATTGGTGAAAAATCACATAGGTAATTTATGGCATGAAACGATATAAATCATATACCTAAAAATGATGAACTTGGAAAGTGGGCCATAACATTTAATTGTTAACAAATTTACATATAAGAATAAAAAGAATAAATATGTAAATTTAGAAAATACGAGTATGTTTAACCCGAGGTTGGATTGAGTTGTGATGTAAACCTGCCCGGACCCGCCCGGCTGTCCAGTAATCACAACAATACCTATCCAATTTGGGAGGTTAAGGCATTGAGCCCAATAAGGACCCAAGGTTAGACTGAGTTACGGTGTAAACCTCCTCGGAACCGACCGGCACATCAAGTAACTGTAACAATATCTGTCTAATGTGAGTGGTTGGTGCTTTAACTAATTAAAGTTAAGGACAGACAAGTCAGGTTGGTAGGGTTAAGTTTACTAAAACACTTAACCAATTCAACATGTTAATTAAACTGATGGGTGGGGTTAGGTTAATACAGACACTTAACCACTTAAAATGTTTGACTAGAAAACCCTAGTAACAGGGACCCATTTCAGCAGTAACCCAATTAGGTATCATGGTACCCTGAAACTAGGCAGGGTGGGGCACGGTTACTGGGTTGATTGTAAGCGGTCAAAAGCGACGACGGTTGGTGCAGCAGTGTAGGTTCTAACGGAGTGCGGTCATGCACACACTTCGGAGAAGACAAACAGGGCACTGGGCATCAGTAGTATAACCTATGCATTCTAGGCTGGTGTTGGGCCACCACCATGGGACTTGATACACCCCATAGTGGGACCAACGTAGGTATCTACAATCATGTGGGGCCATATGACACAGGAAGAAAACGTTGCGAGTAAGAGCCGGTCGAATAAGGGATCACCTTGTCATGAACACATGGTGCTAGTTAGGCTAGTTAGTAGATGCAGAGAAGTAATAGTGGGTGTGTTTAGTATAGTTAGTATTTCCTGCCATATCTTGTCTTATATTCTGGTATTGTCCTGTTCTCAGTTTATGCAAGTCATGATCTTTTTATTGTTCTCATGCTAGAGATATACCTAGACTTATGTCTGACCCATTTTCCTTTCGCTTTCTTTTCTTCCGTTCCCCCCCCCCTCAGGTCCACAGGGAGGAAACACCTCAGCTTAATCAGATTTTTCATCCAGCTTGAAGAGAGAGAATGTATTGCTTGGATCTCTTTCGTTTGGGATTTGGCTTTGGACATTCTATGGGGATTTATGCAGTTTTAATTATGTTTCACGCTTCTTTAAGTTTTAAATCGAGACAGTTTTATGATTGTAATAATTGGAAGTTTGTTTTGAGGCAACTATGGAAATGTTTTATATGAACATGTATTTATGATATGAAAGTCTGTTTGTTTTTCCGTTGTTTATATATACGTGTTTATATCTGTCTTGTGTTTTATCTATGACTTTTACTTATAAACCTCCACCGAAGTTAAGGTATTCCCTTTGTGAGTGACCTTAACGGAGGTGGGGTGTTTCAGAGGGTCACTTGGCCAAGGACTGCAGGAAAAGGAAGAATGATTGCTTCGTTTGTGAAGAGGTTGGACACTATTCTGGGGGAGTGCCCAAGGAAGCAAGGGTAATGTCAAAGGACAGGAAACTATGGTGGGCAAGCGAATGCTCTCGTGGCTAGTGCACCAGATAGAGGTAGGAAAGTTTCCACGGTAGGTTTTGATTTCTCTTTCCAATCAACCAGTTAGAATTCTTTTCAATTCTGGCGCATTCGCATTTGTTCATATCTAGTTCTGTAGTTGAATCTCTGCACTTAATTACTAGTATGGTAGTTGATCCCATTATTATCCCAAACCCCATTGGTGGTTCGGCTCATTTATCTGTGATTTGTTGGAGTTTGAGAATATCTGTGTTAGGCGTCGAGTTTGAGTGCAATGCACATCTTGTTTCATGGGATAGGGGTTGATTTTGGGGGTGGGTTGGCTTAACACATATGGTGCCACTCTGGGTGGTGAGAGGAGGGTCATTAAGCACCCTCGAAATTTCTTGTGACCCACAAGGGTCTATCATGCTTAATTTCCTAGAGTCTCTTGAGGCGTCTATCGATGATTTGCGATCGGCACCAGTAGTACGGGATATCCTGATGTCTTAGACGAGGTTTAGGGATTACCCCCGAGGCACGAGATTGATTTCCATATATACCTGGTGGACAATGCAAAGCCAGTTGCATTACCTGCGCGCCATATGGCTCCTAAAAGAAAAGAGGGAACTTGATAAGTAAGTGGCGGGGCTACTTGAGAAGAGGTTTGATAGGTGAATCAAATCAAAATGGGAAACCTATTGAAGACAGTCCTTGAGGAAGCCCATCATTCCAAGATGACTATTCATCCAAGTGGTGATAAAATGTATATAGTTCGAGGTAATGGGGCCAAAGTTGCGAAAGGAAGTGAAAATAAAGAAGGAAGCAATGATTGGATGAGTTCCAACTTGTATACCTGGATCAGAGGTTAAGAAGCTACGCAAATGAGAAGTTAAGTTGGTAAAGGTCCAGTGGGGAGACAATCAAGAAGATGCAACTTGGGAGACCAAAGACAAGAATTTTTGTACGTTTCATACCCTTTCCCTTTCAAGGGAATGTTCTTAACTTCTCTTCCAAAAGCTTTTATTCGCATTTTCTTCTATCATCTGAGTACATCCTATCAATCAAATCTTCAACCTTTAGGTAGGAAATCCCATGATTGTAAACATGTGTTTGAGACATGTTATGTTTGATGGATGCAAGTGGATGCAAGTGTTTGCTAGTGGTTGCCTGTGGATGCATATACACACACATAAGGCACTAGATCGGCTCAATCACTCTCATACTGCATATGGATGTGTGTGCATTTTCTTTCCTTTAATGGATGGAAATGGATGAACTAGCATATGGATGTTGCATTTGGACGAAAGAGTGTGCATGCATGTAGAGCTTATATAATAGGCTTATTTGCATACATACTGGATTCATGGCACTAACATACATTGCATTAGGGAGGTTAACTGAATCAGTAGACAGCCTGATTTTTGCATTAGTGTTGGGACATATACACACACTTTTTCATATTTTCATGAAAGCATTAGAAATTCTTAAGGACAATGGATTCCAGTGATTGATGGTTGAGTAGATGGATGATGGATGGTAGGATATGCATTCTTCTTAACTTGGAGATTTCGGGGACGAAATCCTTTGAGTAGGGGATAATGTAACACCCCAAATTTTTAACGACATTAAAGAGGATAAATTAAAGAATACTTTATTATTAAAAGAAGAATTAGGTGAAATGGGTTACGCCATTGTATTCGTCTCGGAAATCTGCTTGAGATAGAGTCCGAGTTTGCGTAAAACAGATACCGTATGAAGGAGATATGGACGAACGAAGTTAGGCGGAAAAACCGGAAAAAGGCCAGAATGCACTGGAGTGCGCTAGTACAAAAATGCACTGGCACACCTGCCAAGTGCGCCCATACCGAGGGCAGTTCAGCACATAATTCTGGAATGTTCTGTGATGATGTGTCTGCTTCTGATTGGCTGGATGACATATCTTCGAGCTGTGTGGTTCTGATAATCTCCTAGTTAATCTAAAGGCTCTAACTAATCCTATACGTCTATATAATCACATCTAACCTAAACCCTAATCTAAGCTGAATTCATTCATGAGCCTATATGCTACTGCATCCTAAATTAACCTAGCCACCACCATAACAAATCAAATTCAAGCTAGAAGATAAAAATCAAAGTCTACGTCAAGGGTTAAGCTTAACAAATTCAGAAATCAGATCCCGGAATTCAAGATCCGTTCCTTTTTTTTGAGTTCTAGTCACTTTTAAGTTTAAATAGATAAATGTGAATTGTGATAGACTATGAATTGGGTATATGTTGTAAATCATGAACTTATGCAAGCATACTATGTCATTTTCCCTAGAACTAATATATGGACATTCTACTATGTCTCCTATGTGAATCTTGAATTACAATTATATTGTGATACATGTGAACTTGTTAATATAGATCTGATTGTGGTGATTCGATATGATGTTTATATGGACATTGATTTGTAACTATGTTAGGATGATAGTACATCCACTAATTTGACATTACTTGGATCTAGACTTTGGTATTAATCACCTTTCACTTGTTATATTATGATACCTTGGTATATGTGGTAAAACTTGACATGAGAATCTAAACTTGTTATTATGCCACCCTGTTTATGCTAGATTTAGGCAATTGGACACCTAATATTGAATCTAGATTTCATTATGCTTGCCTAAACACAAGTTATTAATTTGATGTCCACCTTATTATGATAATTATCATATGTCCATTCACTTAGTTACTATGCCAGTTATGTTAATATTTATGCCAAAACATGTTGAACTGTCACCCTTATCATGTTCCTTTTTATTTTTATGGCGAAGCTACTTTGTAGCCTCGATGACGCCAAAATACATGCGATCACGTTAGTTAGGAAACGGAAAGAAAGGGATTCATAATTGGCATAATTTATATAATGTTTTATATAAGTTGCACATATAATTCAAGTGGGGAAACATATAATTAATTACCTATAATGACATAGGAAAATTTGGGTAAAAATGGCATAATTTGAATAAGACCATTTATGGATATGTAATTCAAATTATTGTTGCAAGATAGTTATTGACACCAATAAAAGGAGAGTATTAATTAATTGGTAAATTAACTAAAAATGGAATGTTAGTAATTAAAATTAAGAATTTTAATTGTACTTATGACACGAGGTTAGGTTACATTAGTGGCGGAAGTCTGCCCGGACCCGACCGGCATATCCAGTAGCCACTAATGTTGAACCTAATGTGGGAGGTCTAAGTACGTAAATACGAATCGGACTAAGACACGAGGTTAAGCCCAACTGTGGAATAAGACTGCCTGAAACTGACCGGCATATCCGACATCCACGTGTTGTAGGCCTAATGTGGGAGGTCTAGCCCATTATAAACCATAAATGGACATGGTAATGAATTGGACTACTTAACCAAATCTAATCCATAGGGATTGTGTGAACTTAGACTTAAGTTGAGGTTAAGTAAACTTGATTAAGCAAAGTCGGAGGGTTAAGTACATCTTGGGTTAGTGGGTAATATTTGTATATATAGGCCGACAAGCTTAACCATTATAGAGTTATGTAATTAAAGATCACCCTTTAGGGTATACATAACTAGTATAGGGCTATGTAATTAAAGATCACCCTTTTGGGGTATGCATAGTCAGTGGAAAACCTAGTGGGGATACAAGACAAAGGGGAGAGCTTGTATCATATTGTGTGGGAATTATGTAATTAAAGATCACCCTTCAGGGTATACGTAACTAGTATAGGGCTATGTAATTAAAGATCACCCTTTTAGGGTAAACATAGTCAATGGAAAACCTAGTGGGGATATAAGACAAAGGGGAGAGCTTGTATCATATTGTGTGGGACCCATTTCAGTCACTAACCTGTAATTGGTATCAGAGTAGAGAACTCTGTACTAGGCGGAGAAGGGGCACGGTTACTGATTGATTATAAGAGATCCAAAATGTGATGGGTGGTGTAGACGACGCAAACCGACCGGGGACATGTGTGTGCATGGCCAGGCAGAGGGGGACAAGACGACCGTGACACCAATAGGTATCCCTGTGCACATCTTGGGTTGTCACTTTAGGGAACTGATACCCCCTACTGTGGCTCCAGCACAAGATATCTACAGAGTAAGGAGCCGATTGATTAGGGTAGTGGTTAGGGTATACTTGGACGTATGACCTAAGCCTACCAGCTTATAGTTGAAGGGATCATTTCAGTTATACTAGTAATAGTGCAGAGTAGTCATTAGTGAAGCATGTATATACCTTACCTTATCTGCCTTGTCACACCTGCCATTTGTATAGCAATCTCTCTTATCCACTTTATGCCTGTCATGTTCACCTTTATTTATTTACTGGCTAAAAGTCACTAGACTCGCCAGACTTTATGTCTGACCCCTTTTTGTTTTTCCTTCTCTCTTCCGTCCCCCCCCCCCAAGTTTCTCAGCGAGGAAACACCCAGGCTTAGCCAGGTGGATTCATCTTGCTAGGAGTTACTATTGAAGTATGGCTCGAGTCTTTGTCTCTGCTATGGCTTATTCTTTTATTAGGGAATAATGTTTTCTTTTAATTCCTGTGTACTCTGATTATGCAAGACAGAAGTATTTTGTTATAATAGTTTTATGAATTATGGTATTATAAATCACGGGATTACGATTTATGTATGAAGTAAAAATTTTGAAACTTTCGTTGTTATCTTTATTTATATCTGTCTTGTAATTATTCTGTGTCTTTTTACCTACAATGCTTCACAGAACTTAATGCATTCCCTTAGTGAGTGACATTAATGGACGTGAGGGTGTTCCACTTGGTATCAGAGCTGAAGGATACCAGATTAGATAAAAGTTTTCGATTTCAAAAAGATTTTAAAAGAAAGCATTTTCGAGAAGAAAAGTCTGTTTTGAATAACATATCCCCCAAAGTCATAGGAAGTATCTCTCAATTCTCCACCTGATACTTTTTTTCCTCTTTTTGTCTGGGGGACCGATTCTTCCCGAAAGGTGTCCCTATTCCGGCATGATGCCATAGGTATGTGCGGCACATATCGAAGGGCAATAAAGTGCCTAACCTCCATTCGTAGCTGTAGTAGTTTTATCTACGGTTAATTTTCTCGAGTTTCGTAAGGATTTCCGTTGTTAGCTTGTTACACAAATATGGGTAAAATGGAGTATAAGGAAGTTAAGGCTAAGGAGCACAGCCCAAGGATGAGAAAAGGTATGGCCTAAGAAAATACAGCAACAACAACAGAAGAAGTGCGGGAAAAAAATGACAAGGCAAAGGATAAGGGGAAGTGCCATAGTTGTAGGCGAGAGGGTCACTTGGCCAAGGACTGCAGGAAAAGGAACAATGCTTGCTTCGTTTGTGAAGAGGTTGGACACTATTCTAGAGGAGTGCCCAAGGAAGCTAGGGTAATGTCAAAGGACAGGAAACTCTGGAGGGCAAGCGAATGCTCTCGTGGCTAGTGCACCAGATAGAGGTAGGAAAGTTTCCATGGAAGGTTTTGATTTCTCTTTCCAATCAACTAGTTAGAATTCTTTTCGATTATGGCGCATTCGCATTTTTTCATATCTAGTTCTGTAGTTGAATCTCTGCACTTAATTACTAGTATGGTAGTGGATCCCTTTGTTATCTCAAACCCCATTGGTGGTTCAGCTCATTTATCCGTGATTTGTCGGGGTTTGAGAATATCTGTGTTAGGCGTCGAGTTTGAGTGCGACGCACATCTTGTTTCTTGGGATAGGGGTTGATTCTGGGGGTGGTTTGGCTTAACATATATAGTGCTACACTTGGTGGTGAGAGGAAGGTTGTTAAGCACCCTCGAAATTTCTTGTGACCCACAAGGGTCTGTCATGCTTAATTTCCTGGAGTCTCTTGAGGCGTCTATCGATGATTTGCGATCGGCACCAGTAGTCCGGGAAATCTTGATGTCTTAGACGAGGTTTGGGGATTACCCCCGAGGCGCGAGATTGATTTCCATTTATACCTGGTGGACAATGCAAAGCCAGTTGCATTACCCGTGTGCCATATGGCTCCTAAAAGAAAAGAGGGAACTTGATAAGCAAGTGGCGGGGCTACTTGAGAAGAGGTTTGATAGGTTAATCATATCAAGATGGGAAACCTATTAAAGACAGTCCTTGAGGAAGCCTATCATTCCAAGATGATTATTCATCCAAGTGGCGATAAAATGTATATAGTTCGAGGTAGTGGGGCCAAACTTGCGAAAGGAAGTGAAAATAAAGAAGGAAGCAATGATTGGATGAGTTTCGACTTGCATACTTGGATCAGAGGTTAAGAAGCTACGCAGAACGAGAAGTCAAGTTGGGGAAGGTCCAGTGGGGAGACAATCAAGAAGATTCAACTTGGGAGACCGAAGACAAGAATTTTTTTACGCTTCGTACCCTTTCCCTTTCAAGGGAATGTTCTTAACTTCTCTTCCAAAAGCTTTTATTCGCATTTGCTACTATCATCTGAGTACATCCTATCAATCGAATCTTTGACCTTTAGGTAGGAAATCCCGTGATTGTAAACATGTGTTTGAGACATGTTATGTTTGATGGATGCAAGTGTTTGCTAGTGATTGCCTGTGGATGCATATACACACACATTAGGCACTAGATCGGCTCAATCACTCTGATACTGCATATGGATGTGTGTGCATTTTCTTTCCTTTCGTGGATGGAAATGGATGAACTAGCATATGGATGTTTCATATGGACGAATAAGTGTGCACACATGTAGAGCTTGTATAATAGGCTTATTTGCATACATACTGGATTCATGGCACTAACATACATTGCATTAAGAAGGTTAACATAATCAGTAGACTGCCTGATTTTCGCATTAGTGTTGGGACATATACACAAACTTTTCATATTTTCATGAAAGCATTAGAAATCCATAAGGACAATGGATTCCAGTGATTGATGGTTGAGTAGATGGATGATGGATGGTAGGATATGCATTCTTCTCAACTTGGATATTTCAAGGACGAAATCCTTTGAGTAGGGGATAATGTAACACCCCAAATTTTTAACGACATTAAAGAGGATAAATTAAAGAATACTTAATTATTAAAAGAAGAATTAGGTGAAACGGGTTACGCCATTGCATTTGTCTCAGAATTCTGCTTGAGATAGATCCGAGTTTGCGTAAAACAGATACCGTATGAAGGAGATATGGACGAACGAAGTTTGGCGGAAAAACCGGAAAAAGGCCAGAATGCACTGGCGCACTTGTGAAGTGCACCAGTACAAAAATGCACTGGCGCACCTGCCAAGTGCGCCTATACCAAGGGCAGTCCAGCACATAATTCTAGAGTGTTATGTGATGACGTGTCTCCTTCTGATTGGCTGGATGACCTATTTTCGAGCTGTGTGGTTCTAATGATCTCCTAGTTAATCTAAAGGCTCTAACTAATCCTATACATCTATATAATCACATCTAACCTATACCCTAATCTAAGCTAAATTCATTCATGAGCCTATATGTTGCTGTATCCAAAACTAACTTAGCCACCACCGTAACAAATCAAATTCAAGCAAGAAGATAAAAATCAAAGTCTACATCAAGGTTTAAGCTTAACAAATTCAGAAATCAAATCCCAGAATTCAAGATCCGTTCTTTTTTTGTGAGTTCTAGTCACTTTTAGGTTTAAATAGATAAATGTGAATTGTGATAGACAATGAATTGGGTATATGCTGTAAATTATGTACTTATGCAAACATACTATATCATTTTCCCTAGAACTAATATATGGACATTCTACTATGTCTTCTATGTGAATCTTGAATTACAATTATATTGTGATACATGTGAACTTGTTAATACAGATCTAACTTTCTATATCTGATTGTGGTGATTCGATATGACGTTTATATTAACATTGATTTGTAACCATGTTAGGATGATAGTACATCCATTAATTTGACATTACTTGGATTTAAACTTTGGTATTAATCACCTTTCACTTGTTATATTATGATACCTTGGTATATGTGGTAAAATTTGACATGAGAATCTAAACTTGGTATTATGCCACCCTGTCTATGCTTGATTTAGGCAATTGGACACCTAATATTGAATCTAGATCTCATTATGCTTTCCTAAACACAAGTTATTAATTTGAGGTCCACCTTATTATGATAATTATCACATGTCCATTCACTTAGTTACTATGCCAGTTATGTTAATATTTATGCCAAAACATGTTGAACTGTCACCCTTATCAAGTTCCTTTTTATTGTTACGGAGAGGCTACTTTGTAGCCTCGATGACGCCAAAATACATGCGATCACGTTAGTTAGGAAATGGAAAAAAAGGGATTTACAATTGACATAATTTATATAATATTTTATATAAGTTGTACATACAATTCAAATGGGGAAACGTATAATTAATTACCTATAATGACATAGGAAAATTTGGGTAAAATTGGCATAATTTGAATATAACCTTTTATGGATATCTAATTCAAATTATTGTTGCAAAATAGGTATTGACACCAATAAAAGGAAAGGATTAATTAATTGGTAAGTTAATTAAAAATGGAATGTTAGTAATTAAAATTAAGAATTTTAATTGTACTTATGACACGAGGTTAGGTTACATTAGTGGCGGAAGTCTACCCGGACCCGACCGACATATCCAGCAGCCACTAATGTTGAACCTAATGTGGGAGGTCTAAGTACGTAAATACGAATCGGGCTAAGACACGAGGTTAAGCCCAGTGGAATAAGACTGCCCGAAACCGACCGGCATATCCGGCATCCACATGTTGTAGGCCTAATGTGGGAGATCTAGCCCATTATAAACCATGAATGGACATGGTAATGAATTGGACTACTTAACCAAATCTAATCCATAGGGATTGTGTGAACTTAGACTTAAGTTGAGGTTAAGTAATCTTGATTAAGCAAAGTGGGAGGGTTAAGTACATCTTGGGTTAGTGGGTAATATTTGTATATATAGGCCCACAAGCTTAACCATTATAGAGTTATGTAATTAAAGATCACCCTTTAAGGTATACATAACTAGTATAGGGCTATGTAATTAAAGATCACCATTTTAGGGTATACATAGTCAGTGGAAAACCTAGTTGGGATACAAGACAAAGGGGAGAGCTTGTATCATATTGTGTGGGAGTTATGTAATTAAAGATCACCCTTTAGGGTATACGTAACTAGTATAGGGCTATGTAATTAAAGATCACCCTTTTAAGGTATACGTAGTAAGTGGAAAACCTAGTGGGGATACAAGACAAAGGGGGAGCTTGTATCATATTATGTGGGACCCATTTTAGTCAGTAACCCGTAATTGGTATCAGAGTAGAGAACTCTGTACTAGGCGGAGAAGGGGCATGCTTACTGATTGATTATAAAAGATCCAAAATGTGACGGGTGGTGTAAACGGCGCAAACGGACCGGGGACATGTGCGTGCATGGGCCTGGCAGAGGCGGACAAGACGACCGTGAGACCAGTAGGCATCCATGTGCACATCTTGGGTTTCCACTTTAGGGAAGTGATACCCCCTACTGTGGGGCCAACACAGGATATCTACAGAGTATGGAGCCGATTGATTAGGGTAGAGGTTAGGGTATACTTGGATGTATGACCTAAGCCTACCAGCTTATAGTGGAAGGGATCATTCCATTTCAGTTGTACTAGTAATAGTGTAGAGTAGTCATTAGTGAAGCATGTATATACCTTACCTTATCTGCCTTGTCACACCTGCCACTTGTATAGCGATCTCTCTTATCCACTTTATGCATGTCATGTTCACCTTTATTTATTTACTGGCTAAAAGTCACTAGACTCGCCAGACTTTATGTCTGACCCCTTTTTGTTTATCCTTCTCTCTTCCGTTTCCATCCCCTCCTCCCTAAGTTCTCAGCGAGGAAACACCCAGGCTTAGTCAGGATTTGGATATCATCTTGCTAGGAGCTACTGTTGAAGTATGGCTCGAGTCTTTGTCTCTGCTATGGCTTACTCTTTTATTGGGGAATAATTTTTTCTTTTAATTCCTGTGTACTCTGATTATGCAAGACAGAAGCATTTAGTTATATTGGTTTTATGAATTATGGTATTATAAATCACGGGATTATGATTTATTTCTAAAATAAAATTTTTTGAAACTTTCGCTGCTATCTTTATTTATATCTGTCTTGTAATTATGCTGTGTCTGTTTACCTACAATGCTTCACAGAACTTAATGCATTCCTTTAGTGAGTGACATTAACGGACGTGGGGTGTTTCACTTGGTATCAGAGCTAAAGGTTACCAGATTTGATAAATGTTTTTGAAAATTATTTTCAAAAGGGTTTTAAAAGGAAGCATTTTCAAAAAGAAAAGTCTGTTTTGAAAACCATATTCCCCAAAACCATAGGAAGTATCTCTCAGTTCTCCACCTAATTCTTTTTTTTCCTGTTTTTTGTCTGGGGACCGATTCTTCCCGAAAGGTGTCCCCATTCCGGCATGATGCCATAGGTATATGCGGCACATATCGAAGGGCAATAAAGTGCCTAACATCCATCCGTAGCCACAATAGTTTTACCTACAGTTAATTTTCTCGAGCTTTGTAGGGATTTTCGTTGTTAGCTTGTTACACAAACATGGTAAAAAGGAGTATAAGGAAGTTAGGGCTAAGGAGCACAAACTAAGGATGAGAAAAAGGTATGGCCTAAGAAAGGAAAACAACAACAAAAGAAGAAGGGCGGGAAAAAAATGACAGGGCTAAGGATAAGGGGAAGTGCCATAGTTGTGGGAGAGAGGGTCACTTGGCCAAGGATTGCAGGAAAAGGAAGAATGATTGCATTGTTTGTGAAGAGGTTGGACACTATTCTGTGGGAGTGCCCAAGGAAGCAAGGGTAATGTCAAAGGACAGGAAACACTGGAGGGCAAGCGAATGATCTCGTGGCTAATGCACCAGATAGAGGTAGGAAAGTTTCCATGGAAGGTTTTGATTTCTCTTTCCGATCAACCAGTTAGAATTATTTTTTATTCTGGCGCATTCGCATTCATTCATATCTAGTTCTGTAGTTGAATCTCTGCACTTAATTACTAGTATGGTAGTGGATCCCATTTTTGTCTCAAACCCCATTGGTGGTTCGACTCATTTATCCGTGATTTGTCGAGGTTTGAGAGTATCTGTGTTAGGCGTCGAGTTTGAGTGTGACGCACATCTTGTTTCATGTGATAGGGGTTGATTCTAGGGGTGGGTTGGCTCACCACATATGGTGCCACTATGGGTGGTGGGAGGAGGGTCGTTAAGCACCCTTGAAATTTCTTGTGACCCACAAGGGTCTATCATGCTTAGTTTCCTAGAGTCTCTTGAGGCGTATATCGATGATTTGCGATCAGCACCAGTAGTCCGGGAGTATCCTGATGTCTTAGACGAGGTTTGGGGATTGCCCCCGAGGCGCGAGAATGATTTCCATATATACCTGGTGGACAATGCAAAGCCAGTTGCATTACCTGTGCGCCATATGGCTCCTAAAAGAAAAGAGGGAACTTGATAAGCAAGAGGCGAGGCTACTTGAGAAGAGGTTTGATAGGTGAATCATATCAGGATGAGAAACCTATTGAAGACAGTCCTTGAAGAAGCCCATCATTCCAAAATGACTATTCATCCAAGTGGTGATGAAATGTATAGAGTTCGAGGTAGTGGGGCCAAACTTGCGAAAGGAAGTGAAAATAAAGAAGGAAGCAATGATTGGATGAGTTCCGACTTGCATACTTCGATCGGAGATTAAGAACCAACGCAAATGAGAAGTCAAGTTGGTGAAGGTGCAGTGGGGAGACAATCAAGAAGATGCAACTTGGGAGACCGAAGACAAGATTTTTTTTATGCTTCGTACCTTTCCATTTCAAAGGAATGTTCTTAACTCTTTTCCAAAAGCTTTTATTCGCATTTGCTTCTATCATCTGAGTATATCCTATCAATTGAAATTTCGACCTTTAGGTAGGAAATCCGATGATTGTAAACATGTTTTTGAGACATGTTATGTTTGATGGATGCAAGTGGATGCAAGTGTTTGCTAGCAGTTGCCTGTGGATGCATATACACACACATTAGGCACTAGATCGGCTCAATCACTCTCATACTGCATATGGATGTGTGTGCATTTTCTTTTCTTTTATGGATGAAATGGATGAACTAGCATATGGATGTTGCATTTGGACGAATGAGTGTGCACGCATGTAGAGCTTATATAATAGGCTTATTTGCATACATACTGGATTTATGGCACTAACATACATTGCATTAAGGAGGTCAACTGAATCAGTAGACCGCCTGATTTTCGCATTAGTGTTGGGACATATACACACACTTTTGCATATTTTCATGAAAGCATTACAAATCCTTAAGGACAATGGATTCCAGTGATTGATGGTTGAGTAGATGGATAATGGATGGTAGGATATGCATTCTTCTTAACTTGGAGATTTCGGAGACGAAATCCTTTGAGTAGGGGATAATGTAACACCACAAATTTTTAACGACATTAAAGAGGATAAATTAAAGAATACTTACTTATTAAAAGAAGTATTAGGTGAAACGGGTTACGCCATTGCATTCGTCTCGGAATTCTGCTTGAGATAGAGTCCGAGTTTGCGTAAAATGGATACCGTATGAAGGAGATATGGACGAACGAAGTTAGGCGGAAAAACCGGAAACAGGCCAGAATGCACTGGCGCACTTGTGAAGTGCGCCAGTAAAAAAATGCACTGGCGCACCTGCCAAGTGCATCCATACCGAGGGCAATCCAGCACAGAATTCTGGAGTGTTCTGTGATGACGTGTCTCCTTCTAATTGGCTAGATGACCTGTCTTCGAGCTGTGTGGTTCTGATGATCTCCTAGTCAATCTAAAGGCTCTAAATAATCCTATACATCTATATAATCACATCTAAACCCTAACATAAGCTAAATTCATTCATGAGCCTATATGCTGCTGCATCCTAAACTAACCTAGCCTCCACCATAACAAATCAAATTCAAGTTAGAAGATAAAAATCAAAGTCTACATCAAGGGTTAAATTTAACAAATTCAGAAATCAGATCCCAAAATTCAAGATTCGTTCTTTTTTTCTGAGTTCTAGTCACTTTTAGGTTTAAATAGATAAATGTGAATTGTGGTAGACTATGAATTTGGTATATGCTGTAAATCATGAACTTATGCAAGCATACTATGACATTTTCCCCAGATCTAATATATGGACATTCTACTATGTCTCCTATGTGAATCTTGAATTACAATTATATTGTGATACATGTGAACCTGTTAATACAGATCTAACTTTCTAGATCTGATTGTGGTGATTCTATATGACGTTTATATGAACATTGATTTGTAACCATGTTAGGATGATAGTACATCCATTAATTTGACATTACTTGGATCTAGACTTTGGTGTTAATCACCTTTCACTTGTTATATTATGATACCTTGGTATATGTGGTAAAACTTGACATGAGAATCTAAACTTGTTATTATGCCACCCTGTCTATGCTAGATTTAGGCAATTGGACACCTATTATTGAATCTAGATCTCATTATGCTTGCCTAAACACAAGTTATTAATTTGATGTCCACTTTATTATGATAATTATCACATGTCCATTCACTTAGTTACTATTCCAGTTATGTTAATATTTATGCCAAAACATGTTGAACTGTCACCCTTATCATGTTCCTTTTTATTGTTATGGCGAGGCTACTTTGTAGCCTCGATGACGCCAAAATACATGCGATCACGTTAGTTAGGAAACGGAAAAAAGGGAATTATAATTGGCATAGTTTATATAATGTTTTATATAATTTGTACATATGATTCAAATGGGGAAACGTATAATTAATTACCTATAATGACATAGGAAAATTTGGGTAAAAATGGCATAATTTGAATATGACCATTTATGGATATGTAATTCAAATTATTGTTGCAAAATAGGTATTGACACCTATAAAAGGAAAGGATTAATTAATTTGTAAAAATTAATTAAAAATGGAATATTAGTAATTAAAATTAAGAATTTTAATTGTACTTATGACAGAGGTTAGGTTAGATTAGTGGCGGAAGTCTATCCGGACCCAACTGACATATCTAGCAGCCACTAATGTTGAACCTAATATGAGAGGTCTAAGTACGTAAATACGAATCGGGCTAAGACACGAGGTTAAGCCCAACTGTGGAATAAGACTGCCCGGAACCGACCGACATATCCAGCATCCACATGTTGTTGGCCTAATGTGGGAGGTCTAGCCCATTATAAACCATAAATGGACATGGTAAAGAATTGGACTACTTAACCAAATCTAATCCATAGGGATTGTGTGAACTTAGACTTAAGTTGAGGTTAAGTAAACTTGATTAAGCAAAGTGGGGGGTTAAGTACATCTTGGGTTAGTGGGTAATATTTGTATATTTAGGCGCACAAGCTTAACCATTATAGAGTTATGTAATTAAAGATCACCCTTTAGGGTATACATAACTATAATAGGGCTATGCAATTAAAGATCACCCTTTTGGGGTATACATAGTCAGTGGAAAACCTAGTGGGGATACAAAACAAAGGGGAGAGCTTGTATCTTATTGTGTGGGAGTTATGTAATTAAAGATCACCCTTTAGGGTATACATAACTAGTATAGGGCTATGTAATTAAAGATCAACCTTTTAGGGTATACATAGTCAATGGAAAACCTAGTGGGGATACAAGACAAAGGGGAGAGCTTGTATCGTATTGTGTGGGACCCATTTCAGTCAGTTACCTGTAATTGGTATCAGAGTGGAGAACTCCGTACTAGGCGAAGAAGGGGCATGCTTACTGATTGATTATAAGAGATCCAAAACGTGACGGGTGGTGTAGATGGCGCAAACTGACCGGGGACATGTGTGTGCATGGGCCGGGCAGAGGGGGACAAGATGACCGTGACACCGGTAGGTATCCCTGTGCACATCTTGGGTTGCCACTTTAGGGAAGTGATACCCCCTACTGTGGGGCCAGCACAGGATATCTACAGAGTAGGGAGCCGATCGATTAGGGTGGTGGTTAGGGTATACTTGGACGTATGACCTAAGCCTAGCAGCTTATAGTGGAAGGGATCATTCCATTTCAGTTATACTAGTAATAGTGCAGAGTAGTCATTAGTAAAGCATATATATACCTTACCTTATCTGCCTTGTCACACCTGCCATTTGTATTGCGATCTCTCTTATCCACTTTATGCCTGTCATGTTCACCTTTATTTATTTACTGGCTAAAAGTCACTAGACTCGCCAGACTTTATGTCTGACCCCTTTTTATTTTTCCTTCTCTTTTCCATTACCCCCTCCCCCGCTTCTCAGGGAGGAAGCACCCAGGCTTAGCCAGGATTTGGATATCATCTTGCTAGGAGCTACTGTTGAAGTATGGCTCGAGTCTTTGTCTCTGCTATGACTTACTCTTTTATTGGGGAAAAATGTTTTCTTTTAATTCCTATGTACTCTGATTGTGCAAGACGGAAGTATTCTCTTGTAATGGTTTTATGAATTATGGTACTATAGATCATGGGATTATGATTTATGCCTAAAATAAAAAATTTGAAACTTCTGCTGCTATCTTTATTTATATCTGTCTTGTAATTATTCTGCGTCTGTTTACCTAAAATGCTTCACAGAACTTAATGCATTCCTTTAGTGAGTGACATTAATGAACGTGGGGTGTTTCAATATACATGGATGTGTATATGTGTCACATATACTGTACTACAGAATGGAGCAAAACATAGCAGTGGGACATGTGTGGCAAGACAACATACAAGTGCATGGTGTGTGCAGCTTATATCATGAAGCACAGTGGTTTAACAGTGGACGTCGACTGAAAATGATGGTGCATCACATACACATATACATACATGGGAGTTTTCAGCATTGGAGCAGCTGAACTACATGGAACAACAAAGCAATGCAAATTGATATGGACACAGGGGTGCATCATTAAAGTCATATACATAAGTGTACAAAAATTCAAGTTCAAGGACTACTCAAACATGGTAGAGCAGCATACAAAAGTGTTATGGAAGTATATGCTTACATGAAACAAGAATCACAAGGTTCGGGTTCGAGCATGAAGCAAACAAAAGTGTTTCAGTCAAAACTAAAGTGGCCAGGACCAAGACAAATGAATCGGCATTAACAAAGAGGTGGAGTGATCAAACAAGTATATGTTTTTATCAATTAAAGTATCAGAAAAACACAAGGAAAAATTCAAGTGTAATATTTGTTCAAATCTGTTCATGTCATATTATTTTAAGACCAGTTAAAATATTAAAACAGATTGTATGACAAGAGCAGTATCATGATCAAAGAACAAACAGGAAAATTCTAATGTAGCATCTGTTCGTATCAGTTTGAAACAGAGCACCAAGGTCAAGACGGTTCAAAGCGGTTATATGCATAATGCAAGTCCGGTTGAAGTTCTACTCGACAAATCAGAACACAATGGTACAAACTTATCAACATTGATGTACACAAGGAAGTTGCACATATATGTGTGCACAGTTTTATTGGTGAAGCCAGTTCAAAACACATTTAAATGCAGTGGAAACATATTTGTTTTATGGCAAAACATTTATAGCAAGATTTACCAAGTATTAAACATGTTCAGTAAATCATCAGGAAGCAGTAAAAAGTCCATTCGACTTTTTGTTGGCAAAGTATAATTTAGAAATGGTCAACCAGAAAGTATAATCGAAGTTCCAGAAAGATTGTAGAATTAAAACTCTACAGATTCAAAGCCAGAAATTTCCAAAACCCCAAAATATATGAAAATTTCAAGCCCAAAGTTCACGCTAATATAATGACCTAGTCTCAGCATTGAAATCAGAGAAAATATTGTACTTTTAATCCTGTTTAAACACCAATCCTCATTGGCAGAATCTCATCTAAGTTCAAACAAAATTAAAGCATAAATTCAAATCTAAAGTCATACCAGATTATCAACAAAGTGCTTGGATCAAGTAGATGTGCTTCAACTCGTATAAGCAACACTGGAAATTCAAGAGCATCACACGAGGGTGCGGCAGCTTCTAATCCAAGAAGAATCGAAACCCTAAATCAACAAATTCCCAAATCAATCGATGATGCAAGCCATAGATTGAAGTGAAAAGTGCTCGAGCATCAGAGAAACAAATTTCATCAATCAAGCATTGCGATTCAGGGATTTGAGAGGAAACCCTAGACCATCATATTTTGTTTTCCAGAAAAATAGAGAATGAGACCGGGCCAGAAGAGAAGTGGTGAACCAAATCAAAAGGGTCGGCCATGTTGTATAAATAGAAAAGGACTTAGCTTTTAATTT
This sequence comes from Allium sativum, assembly GCA_030737875.1. Lineage (NCBI taxonomy): Eukaryota > Viridiplantae > Streptophyta > Magnoliopsida > Asparagales > Amaryllidaceae > Allium > Allium sativum. The sequence continues at coordinate 1,018,884,653 of CM060924.1, forward strand.
TGAACTAGGGTTTTAAATTAGTTGTTATATTTTTTTGTTTGTTTTTTATTTCAATTTGTAATCGAATTATAGTTTTCTAGTTTGTCTCTAAAACTAGGAGACGAATTACGAGATTTGTAATTCGGGGAAATATGGTTTCGAGGATAGAAACTAGTGCAGGGTTTTGAGTGTAGGGTTAAGAACAGTTTGGAGCGAGTGTCGCGAGTTTACAGGGGATTGTAAGCATAAAGATTGTTTTAACTCCTAGTAGAAAACTTGGGGAATGCAGTAGTAGGCATGGTTTTGCCAAAGCTGGGTATATCTTTGTGTTATTTATTTTCCTTATATATAGATTGTTATCTGTGTTGTTATTATTTAATTAATCTGCAAAAATCCACGATAAACCCTATTCACCCCCCTCCCTCTAGAATTAATTTAGATCCTACAAGTGGTTTCAGAGCAGGTATTTTAATTTTATTTTAACTCTAGATTCATGAATCTGTCTAATAATGTTGTTTCTGAGGGTCAGTCCATAGCTAGGCCACCAATGTTTAATGGAACTGATTATGCATATTAGAAAGCCAGGATGAAAATTTATTTGAGTACAGTTGAGTATGATGTGTGGGATATTATTGAAACGCGTTATAGATCTCCCACTGTTATTGTTAGTGGTGTTGAAATTCCTAAATCAAACGACAGGTGAGATGCTAGTGATAAAAAATTATTTTCAACTAATGCCAAAGTGATGAATGCTTTAATTTGTTCTCTTTGTAAAACTGAATTTAATCGAATTTCTCATTGTGAAACTGCACAGGAAATATGGCATACGTTGGCGGTCACACACGAAGGAACATCTCAAGTGAAGGAATCTCGTCTTGCTCTACTCAGCAACGAATATGAAAATTTCTCTATGCAAAGAGACGAAGATATAAAAGAGATGTATGGACGCTACTCATCACTAGTCTACAATGAAAAATCTCTTGGAAAAACTTATACCGAAGTGGAATTGATCAGAAAAATATTGAGAGTACTACCGATGAATTTTGAAGCTAAGGTGACAGCGATTCAAGAATCAGAAGACCTGAATAAAATAAGCATGGAAGAGTTGATCAGAAATATGATTACTTACGAGATGGAGTTAAAAGCAAGAGAAGAACGAAAGAATTCTGAGTCAAAGAAAAAGACGATCGCTCTAAATAATTCTGTTGAAAGTAAATATGATGATCCAGCTGAAGAGCTAGCCATGGTTTTGGGAAAGTGGGCCCGAGGAAGTTACAAACCACACAAGAAGAATTCAAAAACTGACAAGTCCAAAAGCTCAAAAATTTCAGACAATGAAGTGTTTTGCTACAATTGCATGAAACCTGGACATATCAAACCAAATTGCCCACAACTTAAAAATGAAAAGAAAAGGAAGTTCAGAAAAAAGAAGAAGGCTTTTGCTGCTACATAGGATGACGAGGAAGGAGAAGAAGTTTCTGAAAGTGATGAAGATGAAGCTAATTTGTGTCTTATGGCTCAATCTGATTCGAAAGGTAGTGAAGAGGATTCAAGTGAGGTATCGAATTTTACATATAAAGAATTAATTTTAATGTGTCACGACCTCACAAAAACCATTGATTCTCTTGAACTAAAAGTTAAGAAATTGAAATCTGATAGGTTAAAACTAGTTCAAGAAAATAACAATTTAGAAAGAAAATTTGAAAAAGTTAAGAATTCACCGTTTTCAGAATGCGAAAAATGTCAATTTTTGAGTAATGATCCTTTGAAATTCAAACTGATTTTGAATTACTTAAAAGTGAAAAAAACGTGAATTTGAAAAACGAAAATCGTGATTTTGAGAAGGAGATTGAAAACGTAGAGAATCTGAAAATCTTGATTTTGAAAAGCGAAAACAATTTGATATTGAAATTTCTTAGTCCAATGCTAAAATCAAAGCACTTGAAACGAAAATTTGGTTTTAAAACGAACTGATGCTGAAAAGAGGAAAATCGCTATTAATCGTTGTTCAAATTTAATGAAAGAAAATAGCGATCTTAAATTTAAAATTCAACGACTTGAGTCAACTTTGACCAAATTTTCTAAAAGAGAGAAATCGTTGAATATGTTGTTAAAAAACCAATTTTTGGTTCAGAATAAAAAAGAACTTGGTTTTGGATTTGATCCAGTTGAAAAAACAAAATCCTAATGATTTTAAAAATCCTTTAAATGGGCTTTGAAATCAATTGAATTGAAATTTTGAAATCTAATAATTTCAAAGGGTTTTTAAATCATAAACAAAATATTAACTCATTTAAAAACAATTCATTTAAACATGATTGGATTCCAAAAAATAACAAAATGATTTTGAATAAGTCTAAACAAATTTGGGTTCCAAAGGGTACTATAGTGGATAGTAATGGATTGTTATATAAACGAGTTTGGGTACCAAAACATGTAAACGAAGATAAGAGTGGTAAAACAGCTTTTGTTAGACCACTCGATCATATAAACATTTAGGTACCAAGGGATGCTAAGGAACAACTGTGCTTAAAAGAGATATAATTCAAGTTGTTCCACTTTATTGAATTGTTTGAACTTCCTTAGCTATAGATTTCAAAGTTGGAGAGTCATTGGATCACATCAATTATGGTAAGTCAGGTATGATCTCTAAACTCGTATTTTTTTAGATTATTTCCTTTTTTTATTTTTTTTATTTTTTATGCTGATTTTTGTTGATAAGGCCGCAATTTTTTATCTTGAACACTATAAATTGAAATTTCAAAATTTATGATGTTCTTGTATGCAAATGAAATTTCACACATTTTTTGCTGTTTTGAGTTTCTTCTTATTCACTTTGGAAAATATTGAAAAATCGAACTCAATACAGTAGACTACTTGAAAGCTATGATTGACTAGTTGTGAAATTTTCATTTTTTTTTACTTGGCTGATTTTGAAATCATTCATTATTGATTATTATTTTTGGATTATAAAAAATTTGATTTTTTTAAAATGATTTCAAATAATTATCTTCAGATTTGATCGCTGACTGTTTCTTGTTCTTGTTTAAAATTCTCTGAAAAATTCACTTGTGATTCTTGCTTTGAAAATGATCTTGTGCTGCTCTGATAAGGAAATTGATTTGATTCGTTTGAATATCTTGGTGACTAGACGATGAGTTGAAAAAACAGTAATTAAATATCTTTAAATTCCATAGACAATTTGAATTAAATATATAAGTTGTTTTAAAATTGTCTAGGAACAATCAGCATTAGAAATATTAGATAATTTCATATTCTACTGATTGATTTTTGAAACTGATTTTCAAACTTGCATTGATATTTTCAAAAACTCCTCTTGAAATTGATATTTTCAATTTTAAAATTATTTTTGATTATTTATTCAAATATTGAAATTATAGATTGATTTAAACCGTTTTGTGACTCATCAAAATTATTAATAGATTTATGAATTTGTGATGAGTTGTGACTATGGTATAATTCTTAATTAGAGGAGATGTTATTTTAAATCTCATGATGATTGGATAGATTTTATAATATCTTCGAATTAGAGCTTATTTCACGACCATCTTCTATATCTACCATATTTCTGTCATTCATCATGGTTTTATTTAATTTAGGGAGTTCTAATTATTCTTGGAATTAAAAATAAAATAAAAATAAATAAATAAATAATTTATCCTTGGTATTCACTCCCATTTAAAATTCCTCGTGGTTATGCGTGGGTGAATTACCTTAATCTCTATGTGCTTCCAGTCTCACTTAAAAGACCTTTGGGATGTGCATGGATGGAACTCATTAGAGAGGATGAAGTTAAGTTACTACTAACCCCATTTAAAAGACCATTGGGCTATGCGTGGTTAGCAAGTGCTTAACACATTTTGAGCATATTTAAAATCTTCAAAATTCATATTCAAATATTCAATTTTTATTGAACTCTCCTTATTCTATAAAATTCATCGTAAATCCATTCATTCTGAAAGTGAAATTTGCTTCTGATTTAAAGATTATTATGATTTTCGTTTGATTAAATGGGATTTGCGATATATATTCTCTCTCTTAATTTGAATTTGTATTTATGGTCTATATTCATCACTGTTTCGAATTCTATTATCCTTTTGATGATAACAAAAGGGGAAGAATGGTCAAGATTTTGATTGGTGAGTATTTAATTCAAGAATATTTTTAAATTGGAAATTAAATATCTAGAGGAAGAATGGTCAATTGGATTTCATTATTCATATTTTCCACATATATAGGGGGAGTTCAATTGTAGGGGAGATAATAAATAGGGGGAGTTCAATATTCACTGTCAAACACATTTATTGTGCTCAAAATCTTTTATTTTGTTTGTCATCATCAAAAGGGGGAGATTGTTGTATATGACGTAGTTGTATACACAATTATATGATTTTTGTTTGATGATAACAATCAAATAAATATTATTTTAAATGTGTTTGTTACTGTATTGTTCTATATATACATCACAGACAGGAATATAATATTTATATTTAAATAGAATACGACTGTATAGACATTCATATATTCATACAATATTTTATTTAAATTAAATATTATATTTCAAACATTCAAATAGTACAACTATTTATAACTCCGCTATTTATTCAATTCACATGAGATTGTACTTGTAAATAAACTGAATACGATAGACAAGTTTGTTTGACAATAATAAAATAATATTTTATTTCAATCAAATTTGTTTATTACATATAATCAGTACAATTTTCTCACAGCTCCTAACTACAGTTCACTCATCACTCACTATAGTTCACTCGACAGTCGTTTATATTTCTCTATAGTTCACTCATATATACTGACACATATGAACATCATCATCTTCTGTCTTCACTTTCTCCAATCCAGTCCAGTCATCTCCATACCTATCACAAAAACACACACGCAGTAAACTGGAACAAAAATAAAAATTAAATACAAGCAAATAAAAAATTTATTTCTAAATTTTATTTGCCTCAGAATTACAGTGTGTTTCTCATCATTTTTCTAGACTTGGTCTGATATGCAGGGACAAAAAATCAGTCTGATGGCTGCATATACACATGTGTATAGATATACACGTGTGCACTGCCACGCCAATTAGTATGCATTTGAGGAGTAGCCACAAGGACCATGTCAACTCAGTGCATATGAGTATGGTCGAGAGTGTGCTCAATCAAAGCAGCAAATACAAGTGGTCGAGCCAAAGTGCAAACAAATATACAGGAAAGTGGTCACAAGTTTCATGGCCAAAATATATACAATTGGACACTGCAGTGAACACAAGTCAGAATAGAACTACAAAATCAAGGAGCAACATAGTCAAAAAGTAAATGAGTTCAAGGCTTAATGGATCAGCATATACATGCACAAGGTGTAACACCCCGTGAATTCTATAACATTAAGCTTCACAAATTAAAGTGTAATTAATTCTAAATGAAAGAATTAAGGGAAATGGGTTACGCCATTGCATTCGTCTCGGAATTCTTCTTGAGATAGAGTCCGAGTTTGCGCGAAACGGACTCCGTAGGAAGGAGTTATGACCTTCGGAAGTTTCAGAATAAAATTTAAATTCAAACAGCTCAGTTTAAAATTCGAAATTCGAAAAACAGGTTCAAACTGGGCTGGGCGGGAAAATTCCCACCCAGAGACCAGGTCGACCATAGAGTTTACCATAGTGTGGACCTGGTCACCCCAGGTCGACCATAGTGTCGACCTGGGAGTTGACCTGCCAGTCGACCTACCTGGTCGACCTGGCTGGCTAGGTATGGCTCTGGCTCGAATTTCTGTGGCTCGGTGTGTCAATAGGGCAGACATGTCACCTCTTGATTGGCTCTTTGAACTTTGTATGCTCTAGATTCCTCCTGTCTTCATCTGACGGCTCAAAACAATTTAAAAATCTATAAATACACCATAAGTCTCAACTGATAATTCACACAAAAAAATAAGATGGGAGTCGTCATGCTGCCAGAGAGGAATTGAGCATAGCCGTCAAGAGAGAAAATCCTAGAGACGAATCAAATTAAGAAGAAGATAAAAGTTTAATCAAATTAATCAACGCAACATTAATCTCTACCCAAAGGAGGGCATCTCAATTTCAGAATTCAGAATCCAGAATTCAAGATTCTGCATTCGCGGTAAGTATAGTGACCTTTCAGAATATGAATAAAAACTGTGATGTGATTCGGTGTAAATGAAAATAGAATTGTGTTATTGTATGATATAAATTCTGTGTATTGTAATGATTCTGTTATGACTTGTGTATTGATATTTGTGGCCTAAATTGATTGATGCAAGCCTATTAACAATTGTATATGAAAACATTGGCACTTGCAAGTTTGTGGCTAAAACTAGAATTTGATCCCTTTATGTTTATGCCCATGGAATGGACTATATACATTCACTAAGTCTAAATTAAGGCTTATGTAAACATGTTCTAGATTTGAGACCTTTTAAGCCTACATGACCCAAAACCTATGATATCATTCTTATGTTTATTTGCAAGTATAATTGGATCTATGTTAAGTATCGTTTGGGTTTCATAAACTATGCAAGTTCATGTTGAAATAGGCTATATGATTAGATGTTAAAATTGGACATTTTGGTGAATATACAACATGCTAGTTTTATGGTTGACATTATGCCAAGTTAAACATGTTTAAAGACAAGTTTGTATAAGCCTAAACTGTGCCATTTCATATGTCACCTACTTAGTTATACTTTGATTTGAATGCAAGTTCACATGACCCATAATTTATGTTGAATCGCTAAATTGCAAGTTCATGCGCTACACACCTTTATGTGAAATACTACATGTGCTTGATTTCCCCTTTTCTCACGTTTATAAAGTTGGGCTGAATTATGTCGAGCCCAACACTTGTTATAATGTTGCGAACGTACAAACGGGGGTAATAACGTTGGGTGTAAAACATTAAAAATATATGTTGGCATGGTTGGCACATGCCAACGACAATGACATTTAAGCGGTATGAATTGATATACCCAAGAATAAAAGATATGACATTTACATATATAATTGAGAAGTAATAAAATATGTAAATTTAGAAAACACGATATGCTTAACCCGAGGTTGGATTGAGTTGTGATGTAAACCTGCCCGGACCTGCCCGGCTGTCTAGTAGTCACAACAATACCTATCCACTGTGGGTGGTTAAGCATTGAGCCCAATAAGGACCCGAGGTTAGATTGAGCTACAGTGTAAACCTGCCCGGAACCGACCGGCACATCCAGTAACCGTAGCAATACATGTCTAATGTGAGCGGTCAGGTGCTCTAAGAGGCTAAGGACAGATGGTTGGGTTAAGTCAACTATAACACTTAACCAAATTCAACATGTTAACAAGAATTGATGGGTGAGGTTAGGCAAATACAGACACTTAACCACTTAACATGTTTGACTAGAAAAACCTGGTAACGAGGGACCCGCTTCAGCAGTAACCCGTGTTAGGTATCATGGTACCCTGAAACTAGGCAGTGTGGGGCACGATTACTGGGCTGATTGTAAGCGGTCAAAGCGACGGCGGTGGGTGCAACAGTGTAGGTTCTAACGGGGTGCGGGCGTGCACACACTCCGGAGCAGACAAACAGGGCACTGGGGGCACCAGTAGTATAACCTATGCCTTCTAGAATTTGTGTTGGGGCCACCCTCATGCGTCTTGATACACCCCATGGTGGGACCAACATAGGTATCTACAATTCTTGCGGGCCGTATGACACATGTTTACGCGAGTAGGAGCCGATCTTTAGAAAATGGGGATCACTTCACCCTCAGCATGGGGTGCCAGATAAAATAAGATCAAGTAGGTGCAGAGATATAGTATGGGTGCGATAGTACATTCGATTCTAAACGACACTTCCTTAGCTGGTGACACTATCCTGTTTTCAGTTTATATCTATCATGCCCTTTTCTTATTCACATATTGAAGAGTTACTAGATTTACTCAGGCTTTATGTCTGACTCTATTTTCTTTTCGTCTTCTTTTCTTTCGTCCCCCCCCCCCCAGGTCCACAAGGAGGAAACAACTCAGCTCAGTCAGACTCTTTACAAGCTCCAAGACCGTAGATATATGATTTGGATCTCTTTTGCTCGGACTATGGCTTTGGATATCACTATGGGGATTTTTGTCACTTTATTTATGTTTTATGCTTCTTTAATAATCAAGACAGTAATGAGGTTGTAATGTTGGAAGTATTTTGAGACAATTATGGAAATGTTTTGTTTGAACACGTATTGATGAAATAAAAGTCTGTTTGGTTTCCGCTGTTTAAAATATGTGTATTTATATCTGTCTTGAGTTTATCTGTGGCTTTTACTTATAAACCTCCACCAAAGTTAAGGCATTCCCTTTGTGAGTGACCTTAACGGAGGTGGAGTGTTTCACTTGGTATCAGAGCCTAGGTTTACCAGATAAGATAAAAGTTTTTGAAATTGTTTTCAAAAAGAAAGTTTAAAGAAGCATTTTTTTCAAGAAAAAGTGTTATATTTATAAAAAGACAAAATCCCCCAAAGCCATGTGCACTATCTCTCTCTATCCTTCGTTTTGAATTTTTCATTTCTGTTTCAGCATGTTTGGGGACCTTACTCCGCAGCTACAGATGCTTTTACTCCTCCTCCTCCTCTATGTGAACCAGCAACCGGAAGAATCGCCGAACAAGAAGACGGATAATAGTCAAGGAGGAAAGGACCACAACAATAATAACAAGACACATGAGAAAAGGAAATGTTATTTCTGTGGCATCATTGGACATGTGATGAACGACTGCAGAAAGAAGAAGAGGAAGGTGAGTGCTACTTGCTTCCATTGTGGCAAGGTTGGACACATGGCTAGGGACTGCCCAAAGAAGAAAGGGCAGGGACAGAAAGCCGGATCCACTTCAGGGGGTCAGGTTCATGCGCTAGTGGCATCTCAGCAGGAACGAGGTAGTAATATTTCTGTAGAAAGTGTAGTTTATCTTTATGATCATCCAGTTCGCACACTTTTTGACTCTGGCGCATCACACTCTTTTATTTCATCTACCTTAGTAGAATCTCTGCATCTAGACACCAGTATGGTAGAGGATCCCTTAGTAGTTTCAAATCCAATTGGGGGCTCCGCTTACTTGTCAATGGTTTGTTTGGGTTTGAAAATGTCTATTCTCAGCGTTGAGTTTAGTTGTAATGCCTTTGTTTTGGGCTTCTCGGGATATGGTTTGATCTTGGGCATGGACTGGTTATCCAGTAATAGTGCCATTCTTGATTGGGAGAAAAGAGTAGTTAGACTCTTGACTCGGCTTGGTAACACTCTAGAAATTTCTTGTAATCCCTTGAATGCTGTTATGCTTAGTTATCTAGAGTCACTTGATGCTTCTGATGAGAATCTGCAATCAGTTAGAGTAGTTCCAGAATATCCGGATGTCTTTGAGGAGGTGAAAGGCTTACCTCCGAGGCAGGGAATAGACTTCCGCATATATCTTGTGGATAATGCAAAGCCTGTAGCTTTACTTGTCAGACATATGGCTCCAAAGGAGAGAAAGGAGCTCAGTAAGCAGGTTAAAGAACTTCTCGAAAAGGGGTTCATTAGACGGAGCATTTCGAAATGGGGTGCTCTAGTGGTGTTCGCAACCAAAGCGGACGGTTCGCTTCGCCTTTGCGTCGACTATAATGAGTTAAACAAATTGACCAAGAAAAATAGGCACCCTCTTCCCCGAATCGACGATTTGTTTGATCAGCTTGTAGGTGCAACGGTCTTCTCCCAACTTGATCTGGCAACTGGGTTCCATCAGCTAAGAGTAGCCGAAGATAGCATTGATAAAACGGCATTCAGAACCCCAGACGGTTTCTTCGAGTGGCTTGTCATGCCTTTCGGCTTGACAAACGCACCCGCTTATTTTGTAGACCTAATGAGCAGGGTGTTCATAGAATTCCTCAACAAATTTGTGGTTGTCTTTGTAGATGATATCTTAATCTTCTCAAAGAATGAGGAAGAGCATGCTCAGCATCTGAAAGAAATCATGGAAACTCTCCGTACACATCAGCTAAAAGCCAAATTCTCCAAGTGCCACTTTTGGAGAAAGGAGGTAAGTTTTCTGGGGCATATAGTGTCCAAATAGGGGTTGGCTGTGGACTCCGCGAAGGTGGTGGCAGTACAAGATTGGAAGACCCAAGAAATGCAACCGAAGTTCGAAGCTTTCTTGGAATAGCCGGTTTTACCGAAAGTTTATTAGGGATTTCGCGAAAATTTCAGCCCCACTCACAAGGCTAACAAAGAAGAATCTGGCGTTCACTTGGGATTTGGACTGCGAGTTTGCTTTCCAACGATTAAAAAGGGCTCTTACAACAGCTCCAGTTCTAACTCTGCCTGACGGAAGCAAAATGTTCACAGTATACACGGATGCATGTGGAACGGGACTAGGCGTTGTTCTAATGCAAGAATGAAGGGTAGAAGCTTATGGCGGAAGACAATTGAAAGTTCATGAAAAAAACTACCTAACTCACGATCTTGAGTTAGCCGTCATCGTCTTTGCGCTTAAGTCTTGGCGCCATTATCTCCTAGGTGAGAAGTTTGAATTATACACTGACCATAAATCGTTGAAATATCTCTTCTCGTAGAAGGATCTTAACTTGAGGCAGCAAAGATGGATGGAGTTTCTTGCCTCGTATGAGTTTGAAATTTCCTATACTCCCGGCAAAGGCAACGTAGTAGCAGACGCGTTGGGCCGAAAGAAACTGACCTTAAGCCCTCTCTTTGTGGAAAGGCAAAGCTTGGAGTATATAGCCAGTTTTAACTTTAGGCCCTCCTCGGATTTTGTACCGGGTTTGCTAGCATCTCTCGAAGTACGCCCTACTCTCTTAGACTCAATAGGGGCTGCACAACGTGAAGACCCTCAGCTTGTTGATGTGATTGATAAACTTATTAGGGGTGAGACTTCTAGTCACCTCAGTAGATACGCCATCGATGATAAGGGTTGGCTGAGGCGAGATGGAAGATTATGCGTCCCACAAGAAAGGGAGTTGACAAAGAAGGTTCTCGAGGAAGCGCATCATTCCAAGATGACTATACACCCTGGTGGTGATAAGATGTACAAGGTTATAAAAAGAACTTTCTTTTGGAGCGGCATGAAGCAGGACGTGGCGGATTTCGTTTCTAAGTGCATGACCTGCCAACGGGTCAAGGCGGAACAGAAGAAACCTGGAGGACTACTTCATCCTTTAGAGGTCCCATAGTGGAAGTGGGATAGCATTTCAATGGACTTCATTGATGGACTGCCTAGGTCGAGAAGAGGCAACACTAGCATTTGGGTAATAGTGGATAGGCTTACTAAGAGCGCCCACTTCATACCTATCAAGAGTAGAAGGACTGCCTCATCTCTAGCATCTCTTTATCTCAAGGAAATAGTTTGACTCCATGGGATACCCTCCAGGATTGTTAGTGACCGAGACGTTATCTTCACAAGCGAGTTTTGGCGGAGTCTGCAAGAAGCGGTAGGCACACAGTTATGTTTGAGCACGGCCTATCACCCCCAAACCGATGGCCAGACGGAAAGGGTGAATAGATTTTTAGAGGATCTTTTGAGACTTTGCGTTCTTGACTTTGGAGGGACTTGGGAGGGTCACCTTCCTTTAGTGGAATTTGCCTACAACAACAGCTACCAAGCTACCATCGGTATGGCGCCCTTCGAAGCCCTGTATGGAAGACCGTGCAAATCACCAACTTGTTGGTGGGAGTCTACAGATAAGCTTTTACTTGGGCCAGACATGATTCGAGAGACTTCAGAAAAAGTGGACTTGATACGAAAAAGGATGAAGACAGCCCAAGACAGACAAAAATCCTACGCCGACAAAAGAAGGACCGACCTTGAGTTTGAGGTTAGGGACAGGGTTTTCCTTAAGGTATCTCCTTTAAGGAACGTCGTTCGCTTTGGATCCACGGGAAAGCTAGCACCAAGATTTGTAGGACCGTTCCCTATCATCGAGAAGGTTGGGAAGATGGCCTATAGATTAGAGCTACCCGAGAGACTGGCCGGAGTTCACAACGTCTTTCATGTTTCTCACCTCCGGAAGTGTTTGCATGAGTCTGCGGAAGTGGTGGAACCTAGCATTCTAGAAGAAGCCGAAGTGGAACATGAAGCAACTGTGAGGAGAATTCCAACCCGCATCTTAGGAACTGAAGTGAAAAGGCTACGCAACCGCGAAGTCAAACTCGTTAAAGTTCAGTGGAGCGACGCCAAGGAAGACGCGACTTGGGAAACTGAGGACAGAATACGCGCTGCCTACCCTCTTCTTTTTGAGGGCACATCTTCGATCTCTCTTTTTCCTTAAGTTATGATTTATCTATCTTTTTAGGTATATCTCCTCGGTCCTTTTCCTAACTCCTTAGGTAGAAAACAAATGGATGCAAACATGTATTTGAAAACATGTTATGGATGATGGCTGCAAATGGTTGCTAGTGATTGCTGGTGGTAGCTCGTGGATGCATATACACACACACCCTAGGTTATAGATCGGCTCAGTCACTTCATATTGCATATGCATATCTGTATTCTCATTTGTATATGGTTGAAACTTGATATGCTGTCATATGGTCGTCGCATTTGTATGAATAGTTGTGCACTCATATAGAATTATGAGTAGGAAAAATTTGCATACATAATGGATTCATGACACTTACATGATTCGCATTAAGGAGGTCAACTGAATCAGTAGACCGCCTGATTTCTGCATTAGATAAGGACATGTACACACACTATGCATATGATCACGAAGCATTAGAAGTCTTTTAAGGACAATGGATGCCTGTGTTTGTTGATTGAGTAGATGGACTATTGGACGGTAGGATATACATTCTTCCTAACTTGAAGATTTCGGGGACGAAATCCTTTTAAAGAGGGGAGAATGTAACACCCCATGAATTCTATAACATTAAGCTTCACAAATTAGAGTGTAATTAATTCTAAATGAAAGAATTAAGGGAAATGGGTTACGCCATTGCGTTCGTCTCGGAATTCTGCTTGAGATGGAGTCCGAGTTTGCGCGAAACGGACTCCTTAGGAAGGAGTTATGACCTTCGGAAGTTTTAGAATAAAATTTAAATTCAAACAGCTCAGTTTAAAATTCGAAATTCGAAAAACAGGTTCAAACTGGGCTGGACGGGAAAATTCCCGCCCAGAGACCAGGTCGACCATGGCGTCAACCTGGTCACCCAGGTCGACCATAGTGTCGACCTGCCAGTCGACCTACCTGGTCGACCTGGCTGGTTAGGTCTGGCTCGAATTTCTATGGCTCGGTGTGTCACTAGGGCTGACATGTCACCTCTTGATTGGCTCTTTGAACTTTGTATGGTCTAGATTCCTCCTGTCTTCATCTGACGGCTCAAAACAATTTAAAAATCTATAAATACACCCTAAGTCTCAACTGAAAATTCACACAAAAAAATAAGATGGGAGTCGTCATGCTGCCAGGGAGGAAATGAGCATAGCCATCAAGAGAGAAAAGCCTAGAGACGAATCAAATTAAGAAGAAGATAAAAGTTTAATCAAATTAATCAACGCAACATTAATCTCTACCCAAAGGAGGGCATCTCAATTTCAGAATTCAGAATCCAGAATTCAAGATTCTGCATTCGCGGTAAGTATAGTGACCTTTCAGAATATGAATAAAAACTGTGATGTGATTCGGTGTAAATGAAAATAGAATTGTGTTATTGTATGATATAAATTCTGTGTATTGTAATGATTCTGTTATGACTTGTGTATTGATATTTGTGGCCTAAATTGATTGATGCAAGCCTATTAACAATTGTATATGAAAACATTGGCACTTGCAAGTTTGTGGCAAAAACTAGAATTTGATCCCTTTATGTTTATGCCTATGGCATGGACTATATACATTCACTAAGTCTAAATTAAGGCTTATGTAAACATGTTCTAGATTTGAGACCTTTTATGCCTACATGACCCAAAACCTATGATATCATTCTTATGTTTATTTGCAAGTATAATTGGATCTATGTTAAGTATCGTTTGGGTTTCATAAACTATGCAAGTTCATGTTGAAATAGGCTATATGATTAGATGTTAAAATTGGATATTTTGGTGAATATACAACATGCTAGTTTTGTGGTTGACATTATGCCAAGTTAAACATGTTTAAAGACAAGTTTGTATAAGCCTAAACTATGTCATTTCATATGTCACCTACTTAGTTATACTTTGATTTGAATGCAAGTTCACATGACCCATAATTTATGTTGAATCGCTAAATTGCAAGTTCATGTGCCACACACCTTTATGTGAAATACTACATGTGCTTGATTTCCCCTTTTCTCACGTTTATAAAGTTGGGCTGAATTATGTCGAGCCCAACACTTGTTATGATGTTGCGAACGTACAAACGGGGGTAATAACGTTGGGTGTAAAACATTAAAAATATATGTTGGCATGGTTGGCACATGCCAACGACAATGACATTTAAGCGGTATGAATTGATATACCCAAGAATAAAAGATATGACATTTACATATATAATTGAGAAGTAATAAAATATGTAAATTTAGAAAACACGATATGCTTAACCCGAGGTTGGATTGAGTTGTGATGTAAACCTGCCCGGACCCGCCCGACTGTCCAGTAGTCACAACAATACCTATCCAATGTGGGTGGTTAAGCATTGAGCCCAATAAGGACCAGAGGTTAGACTGAGCTACGGTGTAAACCTGCCCGGAACCGACCGACACATCCAGTAACCGTAGCAATACCTGTCTAATGTGAGTGGTCAGGTGCTCTAAGAGGCTAAGGACAGATGGTAGGGTTAAGTCAACTATAACACTTAACCAAATTCAACATGTTAACAAGAATTGATGGGTGAGGTTAGGTAAATACAGACACTTAACCACTTAACATGTTTGACTAGAAAAACCTGGTAATGAGGGACCCGTTTCAGCAGTAACCCAAGTTAGGTATCATGGTACCCTGAAACTAGGCAGGGTGGGGCACGATTACTGGGCTGATTGTAAGCGGTCAAAGCGACGACGGTGGGTGCAACAGTGTAGGTTCTAACGGGGTGCGGGCGTGCACACACTCCGGAGCGGACAAACAGGGCACTGGGGGCACCAATAGTATAACCTATGCCTTCTAGAATTTGTGTTGGGGCCGCCACCATGGGTCTTGATACACCCCATGGTGGGACCAGCATAGGTATCTACAATTCTTGGGGGCCGTATGAATCATGTTTACGCGAGTAGGAGCCGATCTTTAGAAAATGGGGATCACTTCACCCTCAGCATGGGGTGCCAGATAAAATAAGCTCAAGTAGGTGCAGAGATATAGTATGGGTGCGATAGTACATTCGATTCTAAACGACACTTCCTTAGCTGGTGACACTATCATGTTTTCAGTTTATATCTATCATGCCCTTTTCTTATTCACATACTGAAGAGTTACTAGATTTACTCAGGCTTTATGTCTGACTCTATTTTCTTTTCGTCTTCTTTTCTTTCGTCCCTCCCCCCCCCCCCCCAGGTCCACAAGGAGGAAACAACTCAGCTCAGTCAGACTCTTTACAAGCTCCAAGACCGTAGATGTATGATTTGGATCTCTTTTGCTCGGACTATGGCTTTGGATATCACTATGGGGATTTTTGTCACTTTATTTATGTTTTATGCTTCTTTAATAATCAAGACAGTAATGAGGTTTTAATGTTGGAAGTATTTTGAGACAATTATGGAAATGTTTTGTTTGAACACGTGTTGATGAAATAAAAGTCTGTTTGGTTTCCGCTGTTTAAAATATGTGTATTTATATCTGTCTTGAGTTTATCTGTGGCTTTTACTTATAAACCTCCACCAAAGTTAAGGCATTCCCTTTGTGAGTAACCTTAACGGAGGTGGGGTGTTTCACAAGGCATGTATACAAGGAGCATATATATGGATGTGTATATGTGTCACATATACTGTACTACAAAATGGAGCAAGACATAGCAGTGGGACATGTGTGGCAAGGCAACATACAAGTCCATGGTGTGTTCAGCTTATATCATGAAGCATAATGGCTTAACAGTGGACGTCGACTGGAAATGATGGTGCATCACATACACATATACATATATAGTAGTTTTCAGCATTGGAGCAGCTGAACTGCATGGAACAACAAAGCAATGCAAATTGATATGTACATAGGGGTGCATTATTAAAGTCATATACACAAGTGTACAACAATTCAAGTTCAAGGACTACTCGAACATGGTAGAGCCGCATACAAAAGTATTATGGAAGTATATGCTTACATGAAACAGGAATCATAAGTTTTAGGTTCGAGCATGAAGCAAACAAAAGTGTTTCAGTCAAAACTAAAGTGGCCAGGACCAAGACAAATGAATCGGCATTTACAAAGAGGTGGAGTGATCAAACAAGTATATGTTTTTATCAGTTCAAGTATCATAAAACACAAGGCAAAATTCAAGTGTAATATTTGTTCAAATCTGTTCATGTCATATTATTTTAAGACCAGTTAAAATATTAAAACAGATTGTATGACAAGAGCAGTATCATGATCAAAGAACAAACAGGAAAATTCTAATGTAGCATCTGTTCGTATCAGTTTGAAACAGAGCACCAAGGTCAAGACGGTTCAAAGCGGTTATATGCATAATGCAAGTCCGATTGAAGTTCTACTCGACAAATCAGAACACAATGGTACAAACTTATCAACATTGATGTACACAAGGAAGTTGCACATATATGTGTCCACGGCTTTATGAGTGAAGCCAGCTCAAAACACATTTAAATGCAGTGGAAACATATCTGTTTTATGGCAAAAGATTTATAGCAAGATTTACCAAGTATTAAACATGTTCAGTAAATCATCAGGAAGCAGTAAAAAGTCCATTCGACTTTTTGTTGGAAAAGTATAATTTAGAAATGGTCAACCAGAAAGTATAATCGAAGTTCCAGAAAGATTGTAGAATTAAAACTCTACAAATTCAAAGCCAGAAATTTCCAAAACCCCAAAATATATGAAAATTTCAAGCCCAAAGTTCACGCTAATATAATGACCTAGTCTCAGCATTGAAATCAGAGAAAATATTGGACTTTTAATCCTGTTTAAACACCAATCCTCATTGGCAGAATCTCATCCAAGTTCAAACAAAATTAAAGCATAAATTCAAATCTAAAGTCATACCAGATTATCAACAAAGTGCTTGGATCAAATAGATGTGCTTCAACTCGTATAAGCAACACTGGAAATTCAAGAGCATCACACGAGGGTGCGACAGCTTATAATCCAAGAAGAATCGAAACCCTAAATCAACAAATTCCCAAATCAATCGATGATGCAAGCCATATATTGAAATGAAAAGTGCTCGAGCATCAGAGAAACAAATTTCATCAATCAAGAATTGCGATTTAGGGATTTGAGAGGAAACCCTAGACCGTCATATTTTGTTTTCCAGAAAAATAGAGAATGAGACCGGGCCAGAAGAGAAGTGGTGAACCAAATCAAAAGGGTCGGCCATGTTTTATAAATAGAAAAGGACTTAGCTTTTAATTTTGAACTAGGGTTTTAAATTAGTTGTTATGTTTTTTTGTTTTTTTTTTTTAATTTCAATTTGTAATCGAATTATAGTTTTCTATTTTTTCTCTAAAACTAGAAGACGAAGTATGTATTTTGTACATGTTTATATATTTGTAATTTGTAATTTGTATTTGTATATTTTGTACATGTTTTATATATTTGTTTATATATTTGTTTATATATTTGTAATTTGTATTTTGTACATGTTTATAGAGAATGAGAGGAAACCCTATTCCCCCCCTCCCTCTACGGTTAATTTAGATCCTACACCTATGCCTTTTGCTGCTGAAGTATGTATTTTGTACATGTTTATATATTTGTAATTTGTATACCTTTTCACTGTTTTGGCCTTGGTTAATTTAGTGTTAGGGCGTATCCAATATGTAATTCAATACCTTGTGTAGTATGTGATTTATCATGCCATGTCCTCCCTGCGTGGAGTGGTAGTTTTTTTAGTCTAGTAATTTAGCTAGTTTCAGTGCTGTAAACCTGCTAGGTAGAATGGACGTAATACTTTAAACACCATTGATGTTGGACGGTCCACCTTAAAAACTGAATAGCTGATCGCCAACTACAGTCACCTTTACATTACCAATTTTTTTATTAGTTATAATAAAAAGTGTTTGCGGTCACCTTAAAACCGGTCGGTTTTGCCAAAATAAAAAATAAAATAAAATCAATACTCTAATTGGACGTATGATAGAAACAATGTATGTTGAATCATATTATATTTTGATATGAAACTATAGACTTGTAAAATTCATGCTACAAACTAAGTAAAATGTTTGGATCTACAAAATTATCATTTAATTTATTCATTTTTCATGAAATTCGTCTAAATGCACAAAAGGGAAGATGAGCTAACTAAATGTTCAAATTTGAGATAACATAATGCTTTGAATTCATAAATCTACTTATATCCTTCTTTAATTGAAAATCGAGGAGGGCTATTAAAAGTTAAACAAAATCCAAAATAACTGAATCTAATAATTGAATTTTATCATAGGATGTCATCCACATGTCTATTTTGTTACTTGACGTAGAGACATTGAAGAATGTAATAAGAACACCGAATTTAATAATTCAATATTTTTATACTTTTATCCATATTTATTTAAAATGTAATAAGAACACCGAAGATTGTCTAGTCTAGATCGTAATTGAAATTTAAACACATATCTTCTTATTTAATCATTAATATTCCAAATAGTATTTTGAAATAGTTCCAAAAACATCTAAAACAATATCTTCTTATTTAATCATTAGTGGAAAGTAGGCATAAGGACAAACTTTGAAAAAAAATTAGTCTGAAGGACGTCAAGTTTTATTTTTAAGGTGGAGGACAAACTTTGAAATAAACTAGGCTGAAGGACAATGCTAAATATAATTAGCATTTTCTGTAGTGTAAAACTGAATAATGTTAGTTAAAACTATCATTTTCGTGTAGTGTAAAAAACTGAATATAATGCTAATTATATTTAGTATTTTCCTTCAGTTTAATTTTGATTCAAAGTTTGTCTTTCAGACAAAAAATATAAAACTTTGTGTCTTTCAGTCTAATTTTTCGGCAAAGTTTGTCTTCTTCCTAATCATTAACAGGCCCTACCCAACAGCGGCCTAGTAAAACCCAACTGAAAAGACGGACTCTATTTCCTTGACCCTGTTTCCTGAAGAATCGAACCGCGCTCAATTGAAAATCGCTAGAAATAATCACTCTTATGAAATCCGCCTTGCTCCTCAGAACTAAAAGAAACCTGATTGATTGCCGTCCGTCTCTCTTCTTCGTCAGATATTTTGCTTCAATATTTTTCCTCTCAGGTAATTATGTATTAATAAAATTATTATTTTTCCATACCAATGTCCGAAACTGAATTTTTGGGGAAATCCTGATCCTGTGTTGTCGGCTGTAATTTAAAATCACCATCTCATAAATTTGTATGGTCAACTGTAATAGGAATATTCATATATCATCAACATCATTATTTTCTTTGGCTTAAAATGATGGATGACAATGACAATATCATCTTATATAGGAACCAAAATAAGTACCTAGAGTACATAATGTGTTAGTGAATATGAAGTAAGAATCTGTTGGCAGAACAATACAACTTATCAGTTTCCGTTGTGTAAATGTGTTAGTTACTTATTTTAGCCTCGTAGGAGGGAATAATTTTTTGCATGGGTTGGAAAAGAAGAAAAAAAGAAGAAGAAGTCATTTTTCATTTAAATTACCGGGGCCACCGAAAATGATAATACTTTAAAAAGTTCAAAGTGAAAGATACCAGTAGCATTGTGTTACTGAAAACATCACGAAACATCAGAATATCCAGAGTGTATGTTAGCCTAGCATGTTTAAACAGCAGAATACCAAGAACCTCACTTGTTTGTCTCGGTAACAGTGCGGCACCATATTCGTTATATATATTTTTATGCTAGGTTTGTGGAACCATGTACATTTGTGGACTTATGCATGCCATGAACAAGTCTCATGTCATATGTACAAACAGGTTTTAGTAAAGTAGGAACATGTGTGATATTTTAGGCATTTATACGCTTAGAAAAATAGCCTTTACATGTACATGTTATCCAAGTTACTAATTTATTTAGTTGTTCAGGCTCTTGATATATCATCTTTAAATTCCTAGATTCAATTCAAAGTCTGCTCGGTGTCTTTTCAATTAGGTTAACTCGGCCATTTCAATCTCTCAGATGAATAGCCAAGACAATGGAGAAGATCGAATCAGTGATCTTCCTGATGATCTAATCTGCAATATTCTTTCTAATCTCCATGTGGAAGAATCAGCAAGGACGTCCATCTTGTCCAGACGATGACGCAATATGTGGCTCCTTTCGCCAATCACCATCTCCGATGAATCCATTGTTAATCAATCTTGCATGTATTGTTTTGCTGAAAAGGAATCGTCTTCCTGGATTATAAATGTTATATCTTATATTATTTCCACCCACCCTGGATCAATTCCTACCTGCCATTTTATGCTACTTGATTGGTGTGAATACCATGAAACCCTAGCAAATCTCTTAAGAACCATAACTCTAAAGGGCATTCAAAATCTCCAAATTGACTTCAAATACTTCAAGGCTCCTTGCTTTGTTCTTGAATGTGATTCCCTTGTTGATGTCCAGTTGAGGCATGGTTTAACGCCTACTCAATTACCAACCCACATGGATATCTTTCCTAATTTAAGGAAGCTGAATTTGACGGAATGTGAAATGAATAATGAATTTTTGGTCAGCTTGCTTTCAAGATCGATGATCATCGAGTTGGCATTGATTAATTGTTATGGCTTTACAGATGTTGTTATTGAATCTGACTCTTTACAGAAGCTGTGTTTTAAAGGCAGACGGGGGATGTATGGTGTTGATCTTACTTTTAAAGATGTTCCAAATCTCGTGACGTTCAAGTGGAATCCCCTTCCGAGACATGCTAAAGTGGTGATTTTAAATGCCCCTAAACTTAAAATTCTGAACCGTACTGAGGTGGATATGTCGTTGCTCCAGTTAGAGAATTATCAGTTCAACTTCTATTCTAGTTACGTAAAAATAAGAGGAGAAATCACTTACGCGATCAATGGGTATTGTGGTTGATTTTGATCGTGGTTACAAGGCAAAATTAATTCCGCACTTTCTTATGTGTTTGCCCTGTTTAGAAACTTTAAAAGTCCATATGATAGGTAAATCTAACACTTACTCCCGTGGTGGACATGATGAATACTATGATAGTGATAATGATGTTGCTGCTATTGTTGTTGATGCTGATTATGAAGATTGCGTTCACCTTATGTCAAACATCAATTGTCTGAAGTATCATTTAAAAAATGTGAAGTTAAAGGAATTTCTTGGAATACCGGCTCATTTGGAATTTGCTAGACTCATCGTTGCCAATGCTAAAGTCCTTGAGACGTTAACTATAATTTATCGTAGTGGTTACGAAGGAAGAAGGACGAAGGCTCAAAACCACTTCCTAATGCAGAATAGAGCTTCCAGGATGTTACACATTGAATTCTCTAGGATAAATGGAGCTCAAAATTGGTGCACGTATAAGGTGCAAACTTTGACAAAGACGACTTTTCCGAAACATGGAATCTGATGCAGGCGAGGACAATTTGATGGTTTTATTTTATCACTTAGTTCACATGTTAAAATCTTAAGCATTCTATATTGGTACTTGACACACCTTTGATTTATCTTGTTTATTCCGTAGAAATTGCATGGTTTTACAGTTTGTGACGTGAAAGTTGAAGAATAACCGGATGTTTATTTGTTGTACCTGGTTTTACCTGAATGAACTTTAGTGTTGCTGTTTTGAATATGCGTGTTTTCCTTCTAAGCAGTAAGCAAACTATATATATTATCAGTTATATAAGTGGTTGGTTTTCTAAAAATTTAACTGATTCTTTGCATTGCATGGATATAGTGTGCCTTACTGAATTTTCAGGTTGTCTGTCTTGTAAATGGTGCGTAAGAAACATGCAGAACCATGTCTTGTAAATGGTGCCTAATGAACGAAACCATCACATTGTAACAGCGAATTCTTTGTAGTAATGTTACTGTAAGTATGTTATACGTGTGTTACGAATTACGATACATACAGAATATTAAACCGTAGATAGAATTGTGGAAGCTTGAAGTAGTTGATGTGGAGTTACTTTCTTAGTCATGCACCTAAAAATGTGTGTAATATTAGAGAACTGCACACAATTTATACCGTTTTGCTGAGAAGACGGTTACGCCAACCGTCAATCGTAACCACGATCATTATTGATAGTTAGTAAAATTTATAATCGTTACCATAACCATCTAACCGTTACCGTAACCATTACCGTAAATTTACGTTGTTATCCATAAATAATTCAGATTTTAATTTTTTTTCCTTAAGAATTAGTTTGTTTATCTATGAAACAAATCACCCATCTGCATGTTGTATATAAATAAAAACACAAATAATTTATACATGTTATTTTTCTAGCTTAAGTTATTGAAAAAACATACATTCTTTATGTAATACTACAAAAAGATCATGTGTGATTGGTATGGTTTACCGTAGTTATCAAAATCCACAACTATTACCGTTATCATAGTGGATGGTAACCGTGTAAACGGCTGAACGGTTCAACCGTAACGACCCTAAGGTGACTTAAGTTATGTGCTATAAAAAATTGATATGAATTATAGGTCTTGGTCGGTGCTTGGGTACTAACATTGGAAGGATGGTAACCTAGTATTATAATAGCATTGGATAAGTAGATAATTTTAAAAAGGAAGAGAGTTTTATAAGGGTATGCCCACCGTTTTATACAAAAATTTGTACCAAGTTTCATCCTCTTAAAGAGGTTGATTTTCTAAGATTCATTGAGTTTGCCCACTATTAGGAAAGTAACATTTAGCAAACCCTGCTATTTTCAAAAGAGAAGAATCTTACAAGTTAATTCTATATTGGTATTAACATAAAGAAAATATTAACATACCTCTTTGTGGTGCTATTTTAATTTAGCCACGACCAAGATATATAGTTGATAAAAGATAAGCATATATTTTGTTATCATTGTTTAAGTTCGATCCCTGTGGCTAACTGGATTGAGTGCAAACTTTTTATTTTTGAAGAATCGATGCTTTTCTTCTTAAAATTTGGTAGAACAAAAAATTGTTTTCTTCTTAACAATTTACTTGTATTATGAGTTTCTCAAAACAACGGTACTATTATTTTTCATAACGCAGGCTTGTAAAATTTAATTTTCATCATTAGCAGTTAATCATTTTTCATAATAGTTTGTGATTGCTTAAATGCAAGTTAGTAGAATTTTTCTGACAACCATGTTTAATTTTCCATAATGTTGAAATACATATTAACAATAAAATGAATATGCTTTTTGTGTTTTACATTTAAACCCCACATTATCGGATATGCCAAACTCAACTTCTAGGGTTTATGTATAAGCATATGTAATGAAAATTGTATGGTCAATGTTTGAAATAAGTAAAAACAATTCACTTTTTAATGGTTTCCGTTCTTTTCATTTTATATGCTTCAGTCTATTTATTTCATAACGCATTATCAGCATGATCTCTGTCTAGTAAGTATCATGTCAGATCTAATTTTGTTTTAGAATCACTTTTCTTTTTAGGTTTTCTTTTTTTAACCTTTCTTGCATGATACTGTTTGCAACTCTAAAATCAATAGATTTGTTAACGAGTTTCAGAGTTTGCAATTCTGATTTAGTTACTTCAAGATCTAATATATCTCAATTTTAATTTCGTATCTGTTATTTATTCCATGTAAACCTTTCGTATATAATCTTTTTGAGCTTAAATTCAATAGATTTTCAATTTTTCCATCCTAACAAGTGTTGGCTGTGAGTTAAGGACATGAAATTCTTAAAGTTTGAAATAAAGATTCCAAAAGTCCCTCAATCTGAAATTCTATTTTTTCTTAAATTATGACTTGGTACTTGTAACTTTTTTTTAAAAAAAAAAAAAAAAAAAACTTATCTTTTATGCTAATGGAAATGAGCTTGAGGTAAACTAATTCAAATGAGATAAAGAATGTTAAAACCTAAAATTGCCCTTAAATCATTTCAAAGTTTCTATTGCACTCCACAGTAGTAGAAACATTAAATGCTTGTGTTTGAAATGATTTGATTCCATGTGCTAAGTATTGTTATGCTTTCAGTAATTTAAAATTTAAATATTTTTATTTTGTTAAGCATCACATCAAGTTTTATATTGAAAAAAAAATCTTGTTTTATTTATATACTTTTACAAATTTTATTAATATACATTAAATCATGTACTTACAATTTATTAAAAAATATAATCACATTTTTTTATATTTAATATTAATCATCAAATCATATTTTATTATAATATAAACTATAAGAAAAAATTATTATTCTATATCATCATTACTATACGAAATCAAATCAAGGTACAAATCGCTTAATTCATGTTGGAAAATAACTTAATTCATGTTATAACTTACCTTTAACAAAGTTATCAAACCGACCGTTAGGGAGGTTTCTCTATTGTAAGAGCCAAAAACAAATTGTCCAAGCCAATAAATTTCTGCATAATTTTCGCTCACCCAATATTTTCTCGGTCGTTTCATTCTTTCTCAAACCTATAACTCCGATTCTTTCTCCTTACGGAATTTCTTTCCGTATTTTCGAAATTTTCATTTTATTTTCTATGACTTCTTTCTTCCTCAAATCTGAATTCTGCGTTTTCCTTCCGTTCCTCATCATATATCGCCATTTCATCCATTACGACTAATTCAGATTTCTTTTCGAATCGAATCTCCGAGTTTGCAAAATCCTTAGATCCAGATTCGAACCCTAGCCAGTTTCCTTTTTTTTTGCTGATCGTACTGCCAAATAATTTGCGTTCGAGCCCTCTTTCGCTCTCGAATCATTTTAATGACCAGGTATAACACTTCCTCTTGTTCAATTTTATACGTTTTTTAATAATTGAAGGCTGTTTTTTGAAAATTGCATTTTAATTAGTAATAATTGCTTGATTTCAAGTTAGTGATTGATGTGACTTGATTTATTATATTGGTTTTATTTCAAATCTTCTGTTCACTAGAATTTGCTTGCTCGATTCATTTATTTATTTAAGTGCTCTGATTCACAAAAGTGTTTTTTTCTTTTCTAATTAACAGAAAAGGAATGGAACATGTTTTAGTTTCCGTCATATTTCAGTTTGTTTCGTTATTTTGTATTGTCTAATTCAAGGAAGATGACAACTCCATAGTTTTATTTTTATGAAGTTGATGGGTGTACATTTTCACTAATGCTTATTCAAGGAAAATTAAGTGCGTGACGATGGAGCCGAAGAATTTTAAGGGTTTAATTGAAGGGTTCTTGAAATGAAAGGAGTTTAGTATCAATATTTTGAGTTTTCCAGGTTTGTTGTTCTTAAAGCTGGGAGGCTCTTACCATAGGTTTTGATGTGAGTTTTCTTTCTATGAGTTATCAGTGGCATATTGCATTAATGTTTGATGTGATGCATTTGAACTGGTTTGTGTTTTTTATGATATGTTAAGGCTAATGTGAATGTATGCGTTACTGGTTGATTTGAAATAGACAACAAAATTTCTTATGTCTTGTTTCTTTTATTGTCATAATAAGAAATGGAGAGTGTCTTCAATGCAAAATATAAAGATGAGGAGAATTGAAACTTTTAACAAAAGAAGAGGAAACAAACAAAGAAGAAGCTGGATGATGATCGTGGGGCATATAAATTTCACTCGAAACCTCAGGTATGTAATTTTAGTTACTCTAGTTATATCTATTACCTAAAATTTTCTCGTGAATTAGCTTACTTGCTAAATGTTCTATATGAATTATTTAGTTACTTAAATAACTTAGGTGAGTTGACCCCATGAGTTCACCTTCTATTCAAATTTAATTTGTTGCAACTGTTAAACAAAGCAAAATTTTGATTGGAGAGTTGTAGCAACATTGTTCGGTACGTTTCTTATGTTTATGCTTCTTTGGATGGCCTAACCATAGCGTGCTTGGAATTAAAAAACATTATTGTATTAAATGTTTTTTGATTGCTTCACTAGTTAATTTTTGCATGCTTTTTCGGCATCATTTGAACTGGTTTGTGTTTTTTATGATATGTTAAGGCTAATGTGAATGTATGAGTTACTGGTTGATTTGAAACAGACAACAAAATTTCAAGTTAGTGATTGATGTGGCTTGATTTATTATATTGGTTTTATTTCAAATCATCTGTTCACTAGAATTCGCTTGCTCGATTCATTTATTTATTTAGGTACTCTGATTCACAAAAGTGTTTTTTCTTTTCTTTTCTAATTAACAGAAAAGGAATGTAACATGTTTTGGTGCTCGTCATATTTCAGTTTGTTTCATTATTTTGTATTGTCTAATTCAAGGAAGATGACAACTCCATATTTTTATTTTTATGAAGTTGATGGGTGTACATTTTCACTAATGCTTATTCAAGGAAAATTAAGTGCGAGACGATGGAGCCGAAGCATTTTAAGGGTTTAATTGAAGGGTTCTTGAAATGAAAGGAGTTTAGTATCAATATTCTGAGTTTTCCAGGTTTGTTGTTCTTAAAGCTGGGAGGCTCTTACCATAGGTTTTGATGTGAGTTTTCATTCTATGTGTTATCATTGGCATATTGCATTAATGTTTGATGTGATGCATTTGAACTGGTTTGTGTTTTTTATGATATGTTAAGGCTAATGTGAATGTATGAGTTACTGGTTGATTTGAAATAGACAACAAAATTTCTTATGTCTTGTTTCTTTTATTGTCATAATAAGAAATGGAGAGTGTCTTCAATGCAAAATATAAAGATGAGGAGAATTGAAACTTTTAACAAAAGAAGAGGAAACAAACAAAGAAGAAGCTGGATGATGATCGCGGGGCATATAAATTTCACTTGAAACCTCAGGTATGTAATTTAGTTACTCTAGTTATATCTACTACCTAAAATTTTCTCGTGAAACTAAATAGTTTAGCTTACTTGCTAAATGTTCTATATGAGTTATTTAGTTACTCAAATAACTTAGGTAAGTTGACCCCATGAGTTCACCTTCTATTCAAATTTAATTTGTTGCAACTGTTAAACAAAGCAAAATTTTGATCGGAGAGTTGTAGCAACATTGTTTAGTACGTTTCTTATGTTTATGCTTCTTTGGATGGCTTAACCATAGCGTGTTTGGAATTAAAAAAACATTATTGTATTAAATGTTTTTTGATTGCTTCACTAGTTAATTTTTGCATGCTTTATTTTTTTCATGTTTGTTCATATTTTTATTTGGGATGATATATTTCCTATGCTAGATCTATTTTTGTTGGACATGGATTACATGTAGTGTCATGGTGAAATGATTATATAGTATTCCACTAAAACTATGAACTTGTACAATTTTGGTTGAGTTAGTATATCAACCAAGTTATATAAAGTTAATTGCATTTATATAGTAATAATAATAAATTCACTAATATTATAAAAGTTAACTATTTTTCCTATATTTCCTTTTACCTCCATCACAATTCGACTAAAGCATAACGACCAACGATTGGCTCTGAATTTGGAGCAGAATAATATCCATGTATTATGATGGATACTTGGTTAAATATTTTGCCGAAACAAGTTGATAGGAGTTAGGAGCAAGGTTTGAGATTCCGCCCGAAACGTCGGAATTCCGGCCGTTTCGGTCCGGTTCCGACCTTGACCGGGACGGAATCCCCTTTAGAATCCGTTCCGGTGGGAGATGATAAGAATTTGGGGTTTGACTGGAAAAAAAACAAATCGTAGTTAAGAATATCGACTTTGAGCACAGGAACCTTAGATTGAAACGAAGCAGTTTCGTTTGGTAGCAGATTTAATTTTGACCTTCATCAGCAAGCTATGGTTCTTCTCTTTCCATCGGTAGACTCATTTCCGTGCTTCGAATCTAGTTTATCTTTTCAGTATTTTCAGAATTTCTGTAGCCTAAGCACAAAAGAGGTGTAGATTCTTTACGCTTGAAAGACAAAGAAGTTTATGAACATGTACATTGCGGCCAAGAAAGAAGAAGGTAAAAAAACAG
This sequence comes from Allium sativum, assembly GCA_030737875.1. Taxonomy (NCBI): domain Eukaryota; kingdom Viridiplantae; phylum Streptophyta; class Magnoliopsida; order Asparagales; family Amaryllidaceae; genus Allium; species Allium sativum. The sequence continues at coordinate 1,018,912,802 of CM060924.1, forward strand.
CTGTATTTTGTAATAAAATAAAGCTAAGCATGGTGAAAAGATTTTGGAAATGAAGAATTCTTCCTCCTGGTTTATTGTTTGCATTTTTCAATGCATAGTCACTGTTGAGTTTGACAATACAGTGTAGTGTTTAAAAAGGTGGAATTTGTGCTCTGTTTATGTTTTTAATGTGTCATGCCTTCCAAATAGGTATGCGGATTGCAGACTACAAAGAACTTACAATGGGAACTGAAATTTCAAGTTTTACCAACGTCCGAAACGAAAATGAAAAACTGAAACCTTAATTTAAACTGCAGCTGAAGTTTGCTAATAACTTGTATGATTACATAAATATAGCTGCATTAACAGTATAACTTTTATAGTTTCTACCAAGTCTTTATAGATCTATTCAAGCTTAAATATTTATTATGTATAAAATAATACCGGAATTGTGAAACCGGAAATTAACCGGAATTAGCGGAATTTCCGGACCGGATCCGAAATTTTAAGTTTTATGCGTGACCGGAATGGAACCGGAAACCGGAATTCCGAACCTTGGTTAGGAGCATAATGGAAACGACTGGACTTTAATTTGACATCCATGGTGGAAAATCCAATCATGATCACCAGATGAAATCCCATGTGATGCACTGGCGATAACTATACAATCTGGCAACACATTTTTATAATTTTGCCGAGTATACAGTTCTATGGGGCTCTGGCATTTCAAAGCTCAGAATATGCTTCCATTGTTGTCTGAGACACTTTTCCACTGAGAGCAGTAACAACAGATTTAGATTTAGGGTTGAAATATTGGAAAGTGCATTGCAGTTGATGGAGAAGCATATGTTTGTCTGAAAAAGAGATGACTCTAGGTATCTGTGGTCGCAAAGCTTGGTAACCAGCTCAATGAGAAGACGTGCAGTGCATGCACATGTTCTAAAGCTTTGGATTTTATAGTCTTGTTACAAACAGGTTTCATAGTGTTAGATTTTACATCTTTTATTTATTCATTTTTTATGTTTTATAGGTTGAAAGGTTGTACGCTGGTGAAATTGGTACTGTGTTGGATAAGGGTGTGTACTGCTCTAGCTGTTTTCGGTTTGTAATATGCGTATACAAAACATACTGAAATTATAATATAATATGTTTTAATTTGTATGATATGTTTAGTATGTTCTTTTTTTAGTGTGTTTTAATTATTTGATCAACGCTATTTTACAGTTTTTAATCATACATAATGCAAAATCATTATATATCCATGTTTGTTAACTTATGGTGCTTTATCGCGTTCAATTGTCAATCAGTCGCCGTCAATTGATATATAGAGCCAAGCCGAGTTAGTAAACGGCATCCGTCGGAGAACTCGCTTGCTCTTATGCTGCCCTCATCTTGTATGATGATGGTATTCCAATCATGGCTGAAAAGATGACTACATTGGTTAAGGTTGCCGATGTGAAGATTGATTCGTACTAGCCTGGCTTGTTTGCTAAGCTTTTCGAGAAGAAGAACATTGAGGACCTTATTTTTAATGTTGGATCTGGTGGTGCTGCTCCAGCAGCTGTTTCTGCTTTAGCCGCTGGTGGTGCTCCTGCCGAAGCTGCTGCTCCTGCTGTTGAAGAGAAAAAGGAGGCCAAGGAAGTGAGTGACGAGGATATGGGTTTCAGATTATTCGACTGAGCAGCATACTTATGGTGTATTTCTTTTTCTTTTGTGTTGTCCTAGTTATATGTGTCAACAAATCTGAATTTTATTTATTTGACTACTGTATTGAAACTCTGCTTTGTTCATGCTTAAGTTAGTGATATTTGGGTTGTGCAGTGTATGAAATTTTGGTTTGCAATACATTCTAAATGTCGTTCTCGGTGCATGTTCGATGTTGTTCACCAGTGCATGTTCAGTTATATTAAGTGAGTTTTTATTGTTGTTTTTTTTAATAAAAAAAAAACTTGTGATGCTTTATTGGGCTATTAGTTTGTTTCTCTTTCGTGTTTCCATCTCCCTTGTGATGCTGTTTTGATTTTTATCCTGATGACCAGAAGTGTAGGTACTGGCACTGGGCTGCATTGGCCATGAAAGCTTGCGATCTTTGCATTTGTAATGGTGGTTCTTTTGGTATCCAAGTCTCCTGTTAGGTGCTGTTTGTCATAGCGTGCATGCTGCAACAGTGTTTTTCTTGAAATACTTTGGTCTGAGCGTTTGTTGCAGCTGTGTATTGCTTGAAAGTTTGGTAGCCTTATGTAACACGTTGAGTGATTGTGCTATGTAGATGTATGCGTCGAAGCTGCAGGTCCTTTTGCCTCATACATGTAGCCACTACTACTTAAGGTAACTGTGAACTGACCACAAGATGTTGATGAACTGAAGTGGAATCCCAACATGCACAATGTCTCTAATAGCAATAAAACCAAGCTGCTACTTGAAAAAGTGGCCTAGCAAAATGAGAATTGATCATAATGTTAGGTAATGAGAATGTATGATTTATTTATTACATCCACTCTTGCATTTTTTTTATTTTGGTTAAATATTCCCTCGTATGGTGATATATTTTGAACTTATATTTTCTTCTTTTACTTTTCAATCCATTAATTGTTTAGAGCTCTAAAATATTAAAGATCAAGACTACATTAATCCTACTTGGTATATAATAAAAATGTACATATGTGTATATGACTGATTCAAATTAATACATTGATAGCACATTCTTTGTCTTATGTTGGTTTACATACAAAAGTTCATTTCAATTGAATTTTCACTTTTTCAATTAATTACATTTTCTCTTAAATTATGCTATAATTTTGTCATTAAAATCTAACTTGAAATAAATTTTGATAAATAATTTTATATTTCATATAAAACACATTAATGGTCGGTTTTTCCACCGTTGTGCGGTAATACTAGTATACCAAACCATCTTTTAAAAAAATTTAAATTACTGTTTCCTTTTAATTATTTAGTTTTGCTTTTCCAATTTTTTTTAATGAAGATACTTATATTCCTTAATACAATACTTAATAGAAATTTAAAGTTTCGTTGAAACAAGCATATATATATATATGTATATGTATATGTATATGTGTATATGTATATATATATATATGTATATGTATATGTGTATATGTATATAAAAGCATGCATATACACTTACATTTTCACATTTCCTTTGTAATTTTGAAATACAACGACTTGATAAATTTCTAAAAATCACAAAAATATTACTTATTGTTAGTCTAGATTTTAGTCCAATCTCGCCTAACAGTCCAAAAGAGCGAAACCCAAATAACATTCATAGAAAACAACACAGATCCAAATCACAGAGTGCAATAAAAGGTAAATCACACTAATATTTATAGTGGTTCGACAATATGCCTACATCTATTATGAGATAATCTATTATTTATACTATTAGATTGCAATGCAGTACTTGATTGAGTACAAAAATAAGGAGATAATGGAGATGGAGTTTGGCAATAGCCGAGTCCCTGCAAAGAAGAGCCAAAAAGCCCATTTGAATAAGCTACCAAGTCCTCTATTTATAACTGGAAGAAGGCTCGAATCAGCTTGAAATCTAAGAGAAAACCAATATCTAGAAGTTGGCAACATTTGGTGGGTCAGATCGTCCACCATCCTACCTTTGGATCGGTACGGATCCGGCGGGGCCGAGCTGAACCCAGCGTCAAGTCCTTGAATTAGTATTTGGTTAAGCAAATTTGTAACACTCAGAAATTTGGCGTTTGTTAAATTATTAATTTAATTAAGTTTTAAAAATTAAATTTGAACAAACGATGGAATCTGACCATGAAACTTGCATCGTTTTGTTTGTGATAGAATTTTGGTCAAGTTTCATGTTTGGAACTTCGCGAACAGAATTCTTATGAAAAGATTACGAATAAAATATGAATACAAACGGAAAATAATTAATCAAGCGTGTATATATAAATGGCAATTAACCATGTCCTTTAGTACCTAGTCCCCACCGGAGGCAGGTCGACTAGAGCAGTTGATTGCCCCATGCGACCTACTGCTCACATCTTCTAGTTGCGGCTAGGGTTTTGGTTAAAATAATATTGTAATAACAAACGGGTCTTGATCTTATTAAATCTAATGGTTTCAGGTCATTTGAGTGCCTATAAGGCTTAGATCCTCGCTCTTTGCTTACATTCTCTGGAGGCAGCGGTGAAGCTCTGTTATTTTCACTTCTCCAATCTCTTCCGAGTCTTCTAAAATGAATTAGTTTTAAAATCAAACAAGAATTGGAGAAAGCGGATCTAGATTTATGAACAAAGATTGGTTCTGCATATTAGGTAAATTATTTTCTTTATTTTCTTTCTCTTTTTTCAATTCTTCTCTAGATCTATAAATTTTAATATACACCTGTCTCCTTGTTATACATAATATAGATTTGTATGAGCTTGAGAATAAAACCCTAAAAGTAGTTGTCAAGAGTACATACAGTCCACTTGACTTTCCTTCGTATACAACTACAACAACTAAAAGAGGGAAGAAGGAATAAAAATTATAATTCAAAACGCATGACATATGTGCCTGTGTCTCATAGCATTAAACTTCTTACGTATGTATGCATTTCTCATAATTTCAAGATATTAGGAATCCTGCTTCTGAAGCACTATATATGCATGTTTTCTGAACCCAAAAAGGTCATGATTAATTTGACAGCGGGCACTATATCTTTAACTCAAAGTTGACATTTGTTGTACAATGAGTAAAAAGCAATTAATACATTTTTGTTTATTAACATGCAGACGCAGACGCCTGAGGGATCATCAGTGTATGCAGGTGCAGCAGCGAAGAAGCTATTTGAAGTCATGGACCGAGAATACCCAGCCTTAGCACTACCTCCTTGCTATTAATCTTTTATCCCTAAAATAATTTAACAGCTAGCATTTTCTTTTTTTAGCATACCAGAACATTTTACTATAGACTTAAAAACATACACGCCTTGTTACTTTTAGTCCCAAAGGGGAAAAGGATGACGATGAAATTAACTTCTTCAAATGAAACTTTCAGTGTAACGAATATTTATGTTTGACTTCTTATTTGAGTTTGCATGTTGCTGCAATGCTGTGAAAAATTGGTATTATGTATATGCTGTATGCAGTTTATCCTTTGGTACTGTGTGTGCTCTATGTAGTTTATCCTTTGCCCTTTGGCACTAAGCCACTCTGTAAGAATTGAAGCTGACGATTTAATACGAGGGCTAAGTAACTTAGCTTATAACAACTATACATTTATTTTTATAATGTTTTTCTGATAATTATTCAGTGTCTCTTCCTAATAAATATCAATTATTCCACTAAGCTAGCATTAAAATATAATCCAGTCATCTCATTAATGTCAAAAGCATACATAGTCCACTTTCCTTTATATACAACTACTGCAACTAAAAGAGGGAAGAACAAGTAAAATTTAAAACTCAAAATTCAAAATCGTATTATCTACACACACACACACAAAAAAAAAAAAAACCAAAATAAATGAATCTCAACTTTGCTCAGCTACTCTTCCTCTATGCAATTCATCTACACCCTCAATCGCATTGCCTTTATAGCCATCATCATCTACATTAATGACATGACTTTCCCCAACCCCAACAACCTCCCTAACAGCCATCACAGCCACCTCATCCGGCGGCACTTCCAGATCCGACCTACAAACAGGGCACGTGCAATGCGACGCGAGCCACGAATCAATGCACGTCAGATGAAACGCGTGACAACACACCGTGACCAGCCGGATACTAGAGAAGCTAATCTAAGAGATTAGACTACTCTACAATTTTCAAGCTCCACACAGAGAACGACATTACATTAATGCATACTAGAGAAGCCTTACTATTACAAACTCCAAACAGGAAAGATTTACAACCAAAGCACTAGCATACAAGACTAGAAGCTACAGCAAAACAAAGTTCCACAACAACACTAGATATGCAGCAACATCACACCTCAGCAAGATCAATCAACTCAAAATTAACACTTTAGCAAGGAAGGGTGAAATCGGAAGCACACTGCTGAGACTTTACAAATCACCTTTGACATGATGAAATCACATAAACAAACACACCAAGCAGGTCATCATCAGAGAGAAACAGAGTGCAGAGGCAACTCGAACAAATAACTTTCCAGAAAATGCCAATACAACCAAAGTAACCTCACTTACGACCATCCTAACAGCGGTCAGAGCAAAATCCTTTGACCATCACATACGAAACACCGGAGACCATTACATGCAAGCTCACAATATCACATACAAAATCAATTGCAATTCACATACAATTTGAGAGTAGCCCAATTGGAAGTACAAAACCACTAACAGGTATGAAGCGCAGCAGTGCATTAGGCATTAAGGCACCATGGCATAGTAACATAACTTACTCTACAAGAAACATTGCAGATTTCCACAGGAAGGGCTAATTTCTGACGGCCGTCGGCGGCCGTCGGAATCCGTCACTTATAAACGAATTATACAGCAGTCGTAAGCATTTTCTTCCCCATTCTCCATCTTCCTCCAAATATTTCCAGCACGAAATAAACCATACCCACCCCCAAAATCGAATATTTCACACCCAATCGTCAATTTCTTCGCGTATAATCCTCCCCGACTTCATCTCTAACCTCTTGGGGAAGCAATTTGAGGTATAATATCTTTATTTACTTAAAAATCAATTTTTTCCCTAAACCTACTTATGTCCTAAACCAAAAATTAGGGTTAATTATTGATTGTAATCGGTTCCAGTAGCACAGTAGTGGGTAATAGCATACTATTATGTGCATATTTCTTGTGATATAGTGAAATTGAAAATTTTACGTGCAATGTTTGGGTATTTGTGAATATGTTCCCATTTAACTTGGTTTTTACCGCTGTACAATTTAAGATATTTGTGTATATGTGCGCCATTGTGCGCTTAACATTCTTATATGTGGTAGTTGATATATGAATAATTGAATGGACGAACTAGGAATAGTACATCGTGCAAATTTTAACTTATGCACAAAAAAACATGAGTCTAAATTCTAGTTGAGTCTATTGAAACGACGATAATAATAAATTGGCTTTAAGTTGATTGAAATGTCAAGCAAATGTGATAAAATAAAATATTTTTGTGTTGTAGTAAAACTGTATTTTTATAGTAAAATGCGTACATCTAATTGAATAATATCTAAGGCTGCACACAACCCTTATCCAATCCGATGCAACCCCCCAACCCGACCCAACCCATATAAACCTAACCAAATCCATCCTAGTTCGGATCGGATATGGGTTACAATTTGTAACCCGTAATATATAAGGGTCGGGTTTGATATTTTGTTAAACCTAACCTTATTTTAACCCAACCCAACCCTATATTAAAAAATTAATTAAATATCAACCTACTTAAAATTAGAATAGAATAATCCTAGAATAATGTTTACGTATTCTATATTAAATAAACAGAAAACATATTTCAATTCAATTCAAACTAGGTAGAATTTAACAAATATATTTTAAAGAGCATTTTAACGTTTTTTAAAATGAAACACTTGTTCTACTATATTGTAAATTAATATCGTATGATATGTTTTACAACGAAATTTTAATAAAATGTTTTATAATGAATTAATTATTTTAAATGCATTATGCTATCTAAAATTTGATATAGTATATGTAACACCCCACACCCGCTAAGGTCACTCACTAAGGGAATGCCTTAACTTCGGTGGAGTATTTTAAGTGAATATAGAACAGAAAAATTATAACATGACAGATATAAGTAATACTTGAAATTTAAAACATCATTTCATTGCAGCAGAAGGTAAACATGTTTGGTTACATATCAAAAACCAACAAGAGTCAAGTACAAAATATCCATCTCGTTAAAACATAAGTACATAATCCCACTACATAACTAATAGCCATAATAGAAAAGATAACCGAGCTTTACTTCAAGAGTCCAAGCTCCAAAAGATAGATAAAGCAATCTGATCACAGCCAACTAGTGCTAGGCCCACTCTGATAACCTGAGGGTTGGGAAAAAGATAAAAACAACGGGGTCAGACATAAGTCTGAGTGAGCCCTATAACTTTAACAATACAATCATTAAAGTAATTAGGGTATGATATAAACTTGGTACGGTGATGACTGAGGATAAATGACTACACTAAGCAGCCAACTAGACATAGGATAAACTAAGATAACGGTAAAGACGCATCTACCCACCCAAGGGTAATTACTACACTGCACCACACCAGTCATTCCTACTTAAAGGTTGATCCCACCCAAGGACTTAGAAAATTTAACTAGTAGTTTCGTGTACCCCTAGCTGACTACATAGGTGTCGTCTGCCCCTATCTCCACTAGGTGTACCCACTACTCCCCAAGCGATCGGCTCCCTACCGTAGATACCCGTGCTGGCCCCACAGTGGGGTGTATCGCTCCCCAAAGTGGCAACCCGATACAATCAACGGTGCACGGCTTATACCTACACGATGCAACAACGTCTTACCTACCAGCCCGGGTCCACACACGCATATGAAACCCGTTGGACTTGCGTTGCCACCGCTAACCCGTTTTGGCCTCTTATAGTCAAGCCCAGTACGCGTGTCTCGTCCTCGACATGGGTCGAGCCCAATAAGATACATATGGGTTACTGGTTGAAATGGGCCCCCACAAGCTACCCACCTAAGCTTGTCCCTTTTTCTAGTGCATCCCACTTAACCCTTTAATCATGTCTAATTACATGTTTCCACTTGGTTAAGTATTCTAATCGTATTTTCTATTGCCACCCAAGGCAACCCACTAGATTTCCACATGCCAGCCAAGGCACTTACTTGATTTCCACATGCCACCCAAGGCACCCACTTAACCCCTCATGCCCCACTACATGCTTATCTGGTTAAGTGTTTCTTAATTGATTAAGAACGTAACCGTTGTAAAGACCTCTCACAGTAGACTATCTTTTAGGGCAGCTGGATTTGCCGGTCGGGTCCGGACAGCCTTACGCCATAACCGAGTCTAACCTCGTGTCTTTACACTTGTCACGTATTTAGTTTATGCCTAAGACTTCTCACATTGGGCCAATCATTTGTAGCCGTTGGATTTGCCGGTCGGTTCCGGGCAGTCTTATGCTACAAAAGGGTCCAACCTCGTGTCTTAGTCGATTAATTACACCTAATTAATCACCCCCATGATTTGTATTAATTATCCCTAATTAATTACAAATTTAACGATGTACATAATTGACTCAATTATGTCCATCCATTTTATGGTATGCATAATCATACCAACTTCACACCATTTCATTAACATGAATATTAACCCCATCGTTCCCCACGTAATTCGCTAACATGACATACTTCAATGGGAAGATTCATCACAAATACAATGAGTTCAACTTGCATAACATTAGCATCAACATGGGTTTTAAAGGTGTCAACATGCATATAGCATCAAACCCAACTAGCATAAATAATCAATCCAAACTTGCATGAATCACATATGTCATAAAGAGGGTAACTTGCATAAGCTACTTATGTCATACAAAGGGGTTAACTTGCATATGTATGCATATCATACAAAGCTGTAAACTTGCACATGTTACTTGCATATAATCAAACACCAAACTTGCATAACATATCATATATGAACTTGCATATAATCAAACACCAAACTTGCATAACATGGTGTCATAATGGATCAATGTTTATCATAGTGATTTTCATAACTAGCATCATGAGCACATAGCATAAAACTTGCATAACTAGCATCATGAACATATAGCATAAAACTTGCACAACTAGCATCATGAACTCATAGCATATGACTTGCATAACTTGCATAACATCATGAACACATAGCATATGACTTGCATAACTTGCATAACATCATGAACACATAGCATATGACTTGCATAACTTGCATAACATCATGAACACATAGCATATGACTTGCATAACATCATGAACACTTAGCATATAACTTGCATAACTTGCATAACATCATGAACATATAGCATATGATAATATAACTTGCATTGATCCACATACATAACCATAACCTCATTATATCCTATCATAATTAGTTTAGCAATTGCTTGCTAAAGGCATAGAAACTCACAACTTGTTGATTAGCACTCCTATGAAGAAGATTAAGTTGCTAGAGTTGATTAGAAGTTGATTTGAGAAGCTATCTTCTTCTACAATTTGATGGAGGTTCCTTCAAGTTGCATTTTGACGGCATAACGACGTTGTATCTATTTTTAGTTTGAATTAGGGTAGTCTTAGGGTGTATTTATAGAATTAGGATGTAGTTTAGGCCCTTAGATTAACCCTAGATTAGGTTAGAGCCGTCAGATTTCGTCACAAGCCCCAAAGCACAACCCAAACCCCTTCAGGTTTGCACCCAGGCCAAACTGGCCGACAGGGGGGGTCGACCCCTGGGTCGACACATGGGTCGACCCCTTGGGGGGGGTCGACACCCATGTCGACCCCTGTGTCGACACCCTCTGTCTGGCGGGAATTTTCCCGCCTCTTCTGAAATCTGAAATTTGAATATTTTAAATCTGTTTTGAATTTTCTGAAACTTCTTCGGGCCTTAACTGGGTCATACGGACTCCGATTTTCGAAAACTGGGACTCTATTTCGCGTATTTTTCCGAGACGAATGCAATGGCATAGCCCGTTTCCCCTGATTCAGATTTTAAAATTTAATTCTGCCCTGATTTATATTATAACAAGTTATTCAATATACGGGGTGTTACATTCTCCCCTACTTAAAGGATTTCGTCCCCGAAATCTCTAAGTCAAGAAGAACGTATCCTACCAACCAGACAACCATCTACTCAAACCATCAATCGCTGGCATCCATTGTCCTTAAAGTTTCTAATGTTGTATGAACATGTGCAAAGAGTGTGTGTATATGTTCCCTATCTAATGCAAAATCAGGCGGTCTACTGATTCCGTTGACCTCCTTAATGCAAACCATGATAGTGCCATGCATCCAATATGTATGCGAAAGAACCCTATCGACACATACTATTTCTACATGAGTGCACAATCATTCACCAAAATGCATCATCCATATGATAACACAACCATTATACATCCATTAATATAGCTAACTACACACAATTATATGCAATATGCAATATGAAGTAACTGAGCCGATCTAGTGTCTAAAGTGTGTGTATATGCATCCACGAGCAACCACTAGCAAACACCTGCATCCACACGCATCCATCAATCATAACATGTCTCAAACACATGTTTCAACCATAGGTTTACCCTATCTAAAGGTCAAAGGTACTAATGAGAGGACATACTAAAGATAAGATAAGTACTAGACAAACGATAAAGGAGAAGTTAAAAGACATACCCTCAAAAAGGAATGGGTATAGTGAACGCATCTTCGCTTCTGTCTCCCAAGTAGCATTGCTCTCATCCTCTCCCCATTGCACTTTGACTAGTCGAACCTCTCTGTTTCTCAACTTCCTAATCTCTGACCCAAGGATGCAGGTAGGAGCTCGTCGAATAGTCGCATCACGCTCTACCTCCACTTCTCTAAGCAAGCTCGGCTCTACCACCTCTGCGGTCTCACGTAGGCACTTCCTCAAATGTGACACATGGAATACGTCATGTACCCCACTAAGTCTCTCGGGTAAATCCACTCTATATGCCATCCGTCCAATCCTTTCCTTAATAGGAAACGGTCCTACAAATCTTGGTGCTAACTTCCCAACGGACCCAAAACGAACAACATTCCGTAATGGAGATACTTTGACAAAGACCATGTCCCCAACATCAAACTCCAGATCCGTCCTCCTCTTATCCGCGTAAGATTTCTGCCTATCTTGCGCTGCTTTCATCCTTCTTCGAATCAAATCAATCTTTTCCGAAGTCTCTCTAACCATATCAGGCCCAAGCAAGATCTTATCCGTAGATTCCCACCAACATGTAGGTGATCGACAAGGCCTTCCATAAAGAGTTTCAAATGGAGCCATACCAATACTAGACTGAAAGCTGTTATTATATGCGAACTCCACCAATGGAAGATGCTCTTCCCATGTACCTCCAAAATCTAAGATACATAGCCTCAAAAGGTCTTCTAGAACGCGATTCACCCTCTCGGTCTGGCCGTCCGTCTGAGGATGATATGCGGTGCTCAAACACAACTGAGTCCCCACTGCTTCTTGCAAACTCTTCCAAAACCCGCTAGTGAAGATAGGATCTCGATCACTCACTATGCTAGAAGGTACCCCATGCAACCGAACTATCTCTCGAAGATAAACTGAAGCTATCCATGGAGCAGTCCTCTTACTCTTCACGGGTATGAAATGGGCGCTCTTAGTAAGCCTGTCTACCACAACCCAAATTCCCGTATTACCCTTCCTCGATCTCGGTAACCCATCAAAAAAATCCATCGAGATGCTATCCCACTTCCATTGCGAAACCTCCAACGGGTGAAGCAACCCACCAGGTTTCTTTTGCTCCGCTTTCACTTGTTGGCACACCAAGCATCTAGCGACATACTCGGCCACATCTTTCTTCATACCGGCCCAAAAGAAAACTCGCTTCATGTCTTGGTACATCTTGTCCCCACCGGGATGAATGGTCATCTTCGAACGATGCGCATCATCAAGTATAGCCTTCCTCAAACCCTCGTCTTGCGGTACACAAAGTCTACCGTCTCTACGCAAGCACCCCCTATCGTCTAGGGTGTACCTACTCAAATGGCTGGACGACTCCCCCCTTATGAGCCTCTCTACCAACTCAACCAACTGTGGGTCGTCCCGCTGTGCCTCGCCAATCCGTCCTAAAAGAGTAGGTCTGACCTCTAAGGATGCTAGCAAACCTGGTACAAAGTCAACGGAAGGTCTGAAGTCAAACATCGAGATAAATTCCAAGCTTCGTCGTTCCACGAACAATGGACTCAAGGACAACCTTTTTCTGCTCAAGGCGTCCGCCACCATGTTACCCTTGCCAGGGGTATACGCTATCTCGAAATCATAGGATGCTAAGAACTCCATCCACCTTTGCTGTCTCAAGTTCAAATCCTTCTGAGAAAACAAGTACTTCAATGATTTGTGGTCAGTGAACAATTCGAATCTCTCGCCAAGGAGATAATGGCGCCAAGTCTTAAGCGCAAAAACAATAGCGACTAACTCTAAATCATGGGTAGGGTAATTTTTCTCGTGCTTTCTCAACTGCTTTCCCCCATAGGCTATTACCCTTCCCTCTTGCATTAAGACTGCGCCTAGTCCTGTCCCACAAGCATCGGTATAAACCACAAATGGCTTACTCCCATCTGGCAACACTAAGACTGGAGCTGTGTTTAAAGATCTCTTTAACCGTTGGAACGCATCATCACAATCTACGTCCCATGCGAAGACTAGATTCTTCTTTGTTAAGCGAGTTAATGGGGCTGATATCTTCGCGAAGTCCTTGATAAACTTCCTATAGTAGCCAGCCAACCCCAAGAAACTCCTCACCTCGGTAGCATTCTTCGGAACCTTCCAATCTTGGATGGATACTACCTTCGCGGGATCCACAGCTATCCCTTCCTTAGAGACCACGTGCCCTAAGAACCGTACTTCCTTCCTCCAGAAGTGACATTTAGAGAATTTAGCCTTAAGGCTATGCGCTCGAAGAGTCTCCAACACTTCCCTAAGATGTAGGGCATGCTCTTCTTCACTCTTAGAAAAGACTAAGATGTCATCCACAAAGACCACCACGAACTTATTAAGGTACTCCCTGAACACCCTACTCATCAAATCAACAAAGTATGCAGGGGCGTTCGTCAAACCAAAGGGCATCACCGGCCACTCATAGAAACCATCCGGAGTCCTAAAGGCAGTCTTGTCTATGCTATCCTCAGCCACTCTCAACTGATGAAACCCCGTGGCTAAGTCCAACTGCGAAAACACTGAGGCGCCAGCCAACTGATCAAAAAGATCATCAATCCTCGGCAATGGGTGTCTATTCTTCTTTGTGAGCTTGTTGAGTTCTCTATAGTATACACAAAGTCTGAGGGACCCATCCGCCTTCGTGGCAAAAACTACTGGAGCACCCCACTCCGATATACTTCGTCTTATGAACCCCTTCTCAAGCAACTCCCCTACTTGCTTATGGAGTTCCCTCCTCTCACGAGGAGCCATGTGGCGCACTGGCAAAGATACTGGTTTAGCATTGTCTACCAGATATATTCGAAAGTCAATCTCCCGCCTCGGAGGTAAGCCCTTCACCTCCTCAAACACATCCGAGTATTCCCGGACCACTCTAACAGATCGCAAACTCTCGACCGAAGCGTCAAGCGATTCAAGATAACTTAGCATAACAGAATCCATGGGATTACAAGAGATCTCGAGAGTGTTACCCAAGCGGGTCATGAGCCTAACAACTCTCCTTTCACAATCAAGAACGGCACCATTACTGGATAACCAGTCCATGCCCAAAATCAACCCATAGTCCATGAAGCCCAAAACAAAAGCATCACATCTAAACTCAACGCTAAGTATAGAAATCTTCAAACCCAAACATATCATGGACAAATAAGTGGAGCCCCAATTGGGTTTGAAACAACCAAGGGATCATCTACTAGACTGGTGTCTAAGTGCAGTGACTCAACTAATGATGATGAGATAAACGAATGCGATGCGCCAGAGTCAAACAAAGTACGGACAGGATGATCAAACAGAAAAACTAGACTTTCAACGGAAATAGTTCTACCTCTTTCCTGAATCGGTGGAACCGCGAGAGCCTGAACTTGCCCCCTTGCCTGACCTGGTGCCATAAGAGCTTGCACCTGTCCTCCTGAGGTAGATCCCGTCCTCTGCCCCTTCTTAGGGCAGTCCTTCACTAGATGCCCTGCTTCGCAACAGTGGAAGAAGCCCTTCTTCTTCTTCTTCCGACAGTCTTTGCTTAGGTGTCCTGGTGTCCCACAATTGAAGCACATCTTCTTTCCCCTGCCACCGTTGCCTTTCCCACCCTTGTTTTGCTGTTGCTGTTGAGGTCTCTTCTGATCTCCTTTCTTCTCGGGTGCCTTATTAGCATTGGGACCCTTCTCTTCCTCATGCATGAGTGCCATGTCTACTAGCTTCTCAAAGGTGGCCCCCATAGGGATGTGAGTCATAGCCAATCCATGCATTGGTTCATTCAAGCCCTTAACGAACCTCAAAGCCTTCTTCTCTGGTGTATTCACCATGTCTATGCCAAATCTTGCTAGCTGATTAAACTTGTTGACATATTCCTTCACTGATAGGTTTCCTTGCTTTAGAGTCAAGAACCTTTCCATATACAGATTCTCTTCTGCCCTTGAGAGAAACTTTGCCACAAACCTTTGTCTGAAATCCGCCCAAGAGTCAACTAGGCGTTCTCCATTAGTGACCTCCCACCAGAACGAGGCCTCTCCCTTCATTAACCAAGCAGCTAACTTGACCTTCTTTCCTTCTTCCATCTCAAAGATATCTATCAATTCTTCCACCTCCTTAAGCCAATCCCTAGCTTCCACAAAAGTTTCTGATCCTTGAAAAGGTTCCCCTCCCATAGCCTTAAATTCCTTGCAAGTCTTAGAAAAGGTATCCGTGCGAGGAGGAGGAGGAGGAAGATCGGGTGCTACTGTTGGTGGAGGAACATTTGCTGGACCCGCAGTGGCGGCCCTAGCCTCCATCAACCTCCTATACCATACTGGTATCGCTACACCCTCCGGAAAGTTAAGATCTTCAGCCATGCTGAAACGAAAGAGGAAAGATTCAAAACGGAGAATTCGAAAGATAAAGATATGGCTATTGGGGATTATGCTTTTCTTTTAAAAACTTTTCTCTTAAAAGACATGTTTTTGAAAATACTTCTTCCAAAAATGTTTTAGAAAAATAGTTTTTCTGAAAGTTTTATCTGTTCTGGTAACCTTCAGCTCTGATACCACGTGTAACACCCCACACCCGCTAAGGTCACTCACTAAGGGAATGCCTTAACTTCGGTGGAGTATTTTAAGCGAATATAGAACAAAAAAATTACAACAAGACAGATATAAGTAATACTTGAAATTTAAAACATCATTTCATTGCAGCAGAAGGTAAACATGTTTGGTTACATATCAAAAACCAACAAGAGTCAAGTACAAAATATCCATCTCGTTAAAACATAAGTACATAATCCCACTACATAACTAATAGCCATAATAGAAAAGATAACCGAGCTTTACTTCAAGAGTCCAAGCTCCAAAAGATAGATAAAGCAATCTGATCACATCCCACTAGTGCTAGGCCCACTCTGATAACCTGAGGGTTGGGAAAAAGATAAAAACAACGGGGTCAGACATAAGTCTGAGTGAGCCCTATAACTTTAACAATACAATCATTAAAGTAATTAGGGTATGATATAAACTTGGTACGGTGATGACTGGGGATAAATGACTACACTAAGCAGCCAACTAGACATAGGATAAACTAAGATAACGGTAAAGACGCATCTACCCACCCAAGGGTAATTACTACACTGCACCACACCAGTCATTCCTACTTAAAGGTTGATCCCACCCAAGGACTTAGAAAATTTAACTAGTAGTTTCGTGTACCCCTAGCTGACTACATAGGTGCCGTCTGCCCCTATCTCCACTAGGTGTACCCACTACTCCCCAAGCGATCGGCTCCCTACCGTAGATACCCGTGCTGGCCCCACAGTGGGGTGTATCACTCCCCAAAGTGGCAACCCGATACAATCAACGGTGCACGGCTTATACCTACACGATGCAACAACGTCTTACCTACCAGCCCGGGTCCACACACGCATATGAAACCCGTTGGACTTGCGTTGCCGCCGCTAACCCGTTTTGGCCTCTTATAGTCAAGCCCAGTACGTACGCGTGTCCCGTCCTCGACATGGGTCGAGCCCAATAAGATACATATGGGTTACTGGTTGAAATGGGCCCCCACAAGCTACCCACCTAAGCTTGTCCCTTTTTCTAGTGCATCCCACTTAACCCTTTAATCATGTTTAATTACATGTTTCCACTTGGTTAAGTATTCTAATCGTATTTTCTATTGCCACCCAAGGCAACCCACTAGATTTCCACATGCCACCCAAGGCACTTACTTGATTTCCACATGCCACCCAAGGCACCCACTTAACCCCTCATGCCCCACTACATGCTTATCTGGTTAAGTGTTTCTTAATTGATTAAGAACGTAACCGTTGTAAAGACCTCTCACATTAGACTATCTTTTATGGCAGCTGGATTTGCCGGTCGGGTCCGGGCAGCCTTACGCCATAACCGAGTCTAACCTCGTGTCTTTACACTTGTCACGTATTTAGTTTATGCCTAAGACCTCTCACATTGGGCCAATCATTTGTAGCCGCTGGATTTGCCGGTCGGTTCCGGGCAGTCTTATGCTACAAAAGGGTCCAACCTCGTGTCTTATTCGATTAATTACACCTAATTAATCACCCCCATGATTTGTATTAATTATCCCTAATTAATTACAAATTTAACGATGTACATAATTGACTCAATTATGTCCATCCACTTTATGGTATGCATAATCATACCAACTTCACACCATTTCATTAACATGAATATTAACCCCATTGTTCCCCACGTAATTCGCTAACATGACATACTTAAATGGGAAGATTCATCACAAATACAATGGGTTCAACTTGCATAACATTAGCATCAACATGGGTTTTAAAGGTGTCAACATGCATATAGCATCAAACCCAACTAGCATAAATAATCAACCCAAACTTGCATGAATCACATATGTCATAAAGAGGGTAACTTGCATAAGCTACTTATGTCATACAAAGGGGTTAACTTGCATATGTATGCATATCATACAAAGGTGTAAACTTGCACATGTTACTTGCATATAATCAAACACCAAACTTGCATAACATGTCATATATGAACTTGCATATAATCAAACACCAAACTTGCATAACATGGTGTCATAATGGATCAATGTTTATCATAGTGATTTGCATAACTAGCATCATGAGCACATAGCATAAAACTTGCATAACTAGCATCATGAACATATAGCATAAAACTTGCACAACTAGCATCATGAACTCATAGCATATGACTTGCATAACTTGCATAACATCATGAACACATAGTATATGACTTGCATAACTTGCATAACAGCATGAACACATAGCATATGACTTGCATAACTTGCATAACATCATGAACACATAGCATATGACTTGCATGACTTGCATAACATCATGAACACTTAGCATATAACTTGCATAACATCATGAACATATAGCGTATGATAACATAACTTGCATTGATCCACATACATAACCATAACCTCATTATATCCTATCATAATTAGTTTAGCAATTGCTTGCTAAAGGCATAGAAACTCACAACTTGTTGATTAGCACTCCTATGAAGAAGATTAAGTTGCTAGAGTAGATTAGAAGTTGATTTGAGAAGCTATCTTCTTCTATAATTTGATGGAGGCTCCTTCAAGTTGCATTTTGACGGCATAACGACGTTGTATCTATTTTTAGTATGAATTAGGGTAGTCTTAGGGTGTATTTATAGAATTACGATGTAGTTCAGGCCCTTAGATTAACCCTAGATTAGGTTAGAGTCGTCAGATTTCGTCACAAGCCCCAAAGCACAGCCCAAACCCCTTCAGGTTTGCACCCAGGCCAAACTGGCCGACAGGGGGGGTCGACCCCTGGGTCGACACATGGGTCCACCCCTTGGGGGGGGTGGGGGTCGACACCCATGTCGACCCCTGTGTCGACACCCTCTGTCTGGCGGGAATTTTCCCGCCTCTTCTGAAATCTGAAATTTGAATATTTTAAATCTGTTTTGAATTTTCTGAAACTTCTTCGGGCCTTAACTGGGTCATACGGACTCCGATTTTCGAAAACTCGGACTCTATTTCGCGTATTTTTCCGAGACGAACGCAATGGCATAGCCCGTTTCCCCTGATTCAGATTTTAAAATTTAATTCTGCCCTGATTTATATTATAACAAGTTATTCAACATACGGGGTGTTACAGTATACCAAATATTTTGATATTTTTTTTAAAATAATTCCCTCATATTTTTTTTATATTCAAGCAACCCAACCCAACTCTACTAAACCCGACCCAACACGTACTTCAATCCAACCCACATCCAACCTCATATAGGGTCAGATACGGGTTGAAGTACCTTAAACCCATTCTTATACGGGTCAGATGGAGTATTTGGCCTAATCCGACCCAACACGTATTTTGTGCAGCCCTAATAATATCCCCTAGAGTATATTCAGCCCCGTCCGACGAGTGTTGTACATTATCATTATGTAAATAGTCATTTTGTCAAATTAAAAAACGACCGTTTATATTCATCTGGTACAATATTTGCTGGATTTGTCTTTGTATTGGACAAGTTATAAACGCAGTAAGCATCTACATTTTGTATACTACTTCGTTTCAAAAGATTCACAAAATTTCGGTTCAATTTTTTTTGTTTCCTGCGTACATGTGTACAATGCAAGAAACAAAAGGAAAATGCTACCAAAATTTTGTTGAATCATTTGAGACGAAGTAGTATACAATTGTAAATGTTTATGTGTTTATAATGGGAAGTAGGATGTCTGACTATGTAAAAGAGTTGCATTAAAAAAAAGTGCCAGATTAGATTTTTTTTTAACTTAATGAAAATGTTATTTGCTTTCAACCGTTACATATACGTGCGTTTTAGAACCATAAAAAAAAGTTTTTTCGAATTTGTATTCTTGAAAATAAATATTAATTTTTGAACTAGTGACTAAATTTCTCAAATAGGAAAAATGATTGATTATTTTGTTGATCGGAGAAGTTGGATGTATCAAAGAAGAGGACAGAGAGGTTCAATAAAAGAATATTTTTATAATGGTATAAATGTCTTTGTTGAATTCGCTTTAAGTAATAACAGAAGCGATCCTGAAATTCGTTGTCCATGTAGCAAGTGTAGACATTTGAAATATTTGTTACCCGATGTTATGAAAGTCCATTTATGCAAAAATGGATTCGTACCCGAGTATTATTTTTGGAATCGTCATGGAGAAGTTGTATTAAATACTCCTGTAAAGACCAAGGTAGAAAGTGTTGTTGATGAAAATGTTAGTACGATCCGTATTGAAAATATGGTCGAAGATGCAGCACGATCAATGTTTCTTACGGTTGTAGTTGACTATGATGATGGAAACGATGACAAATCGAATATTGAAGCTAAGAAAATTTATGATTTGTTGGATAATACTGAGAAACCTATTTGGGATGGTTGTAAAAGCGACACTCAACTATTGGTAATCGCAGAATACATTGCGATGAAATCAAAATACAACATCACTGAAGCTGGGTTTACAGTATATCACAAGCTACAAAAAGGCACATGCCACCCTATAATTTAATGTGTGAAAATCACTACGAAGTTAAAAAACTTATGTCAGCATTTGGTTTACCTTATCAGAAAACAGATACATGTTCAAAAGGATGCATGTTGTTTCGGAAAGATGACGTAAACCTTAGAAATTGTAAAATATGTAATCAAGAAAGATATAAACCAAGAAAGAAGAAGGGAAAGGAAGTTCCATACAAACGTATGCATTCCTTACCCATTACTCCAAGGCTTCAAAGATTATATACATCTTCTGTAACTGCATCTCATATAAGATGACATAAAGTGAGATCGGAGGTAGAAGGTACGTTGACCCATCCGGCCGATGGGAAAGCATGGAAGTATTTCGATAAAACTTATCCCAATTTTGCAATGGAGAGTCGTAACGTCAGACTAGGATTATGTATGTATGGTTTTTCACCATTTTCTCAATTTGGTTCTAAATATTCATCATGACCCATTATCATCACACGTTATAATTTACGTTCATGGATGTGTGTGAAAACGCAATATATGTTTCATATTGTTGTTGTTCCTGATCTTGATGATCCGACACAAGTAATTGATGTTTATTTACATCCGTTAATTGAAGAATTAAGAACATTTTTGGAATGAAGGAATAGAAACATACGATGTTTCGAAGAAGAAATTTTTTCTCATGTTTGGTTTTTTGTTGTGGACTATAAGTGATTTCCTGCCTATGCAATGCTTTCAGGATGGAGTACTGTTGGTCTTCTATCATGTCCATATCGCATGGAAGAGACATGAGCATTTTCCTTACCGCATGGTAAGAAAATTTCATGGTTTGACTGTCGTCGATGTTTTCTCGATGTAAATAATCCTTTTAGAGTAGAGAAGATAAACTTTTTGGCTAATAGAGTAGAAACCAGACAACCTCCAACGATATGGTTTAGCCAAGATATATATGAACTGGTTAAAGATTATCCAAAGATATATGAAACTGGAGTTCAAACAAAAATTGAAGGCAAATCGATTTGTTACAATTGGTGCAAACAGTCTATTTTTTGGGAGTTGTCGTATTAGAAACATCTTCTGCTTCGTCATAATATTGATGTGATGCACAATAAGAAAAATGTATTTGACAATGTCTTTAACACAGTTTTGAATGTTAAAAGGAAAACTAAAGATGATTTGAAATCAAGACGCGATATAGAAGAATTATGCAAACATCCCGAGCTTCATATAAAACCAAATGACAGTAAAAAAACCCAAAGCATGTTATGAATTAGATAACAATCAAGTTAAAGTTGTGTTAAAATGGGTTGAAGAGTTAAGATTTCCTGATGGAATTTCATCAAACCTTCGTAGATCTGTTGACTTCAAAAATGGTAAATTGGACGGAATGAAAAGTCACGATTGTCATATTATGATGAAACATTTATTTCCCGTTATGTTTAGAGAACTACTGCCGTTTAAAGTTTGGAAGGTAGTAACGGAGTTTAGTTTGTTTTACAAAGAGCTTTGCTCGACTACTTTAGAAGTGGTACGTTTACGTAAATTTGAAGTAGATATTCCAATATTGCTTTGCAAATTGGAGAAAATATTCCCGCCGGGTTTTTTAATGTAATGGAGCATTTACCTGTTCACCTTCCAACTGAAGCACGACTTCGAGATCCCGTCCAATATGGATGGATGTATCCATTTGAGGGGTAAATATAAATATGTTACCTATTAATTTAATTACATTTAAAATATGAAATAATGTAAATTAATTTTGCATAGATATCTGAATCATTTGAAGAAAGAAGTGAGACAAAATCACAATTTGAAAATTCGATATGTAAATCTTAAATCGAAGAAGAAGCTACGTTCTTTTTCTCTCATTATTTCAGTGATCATGTGAATATATCATTTGAAAATGTTACTCGAAATGACGAAGGAGACGAACAAGAATCGTCTCAAACAGTGTTATCTATTTTTAGACAACATAGTCGACCTTCTGGGAAATGTGTGGACGTATAACTAGACGATAAAGATCTCCATGTAGCACACACTTATATTCTTCTAAATTATGCTAAAGTTGCACCATTTGTTAGGTAATCTAAAATATCAATTAGTGCTTTATTCATTTCAACATTTTTGCGTATGTATGATCTAATGTAAAATTTTATTTATATTTACAGCTTTTATGAACGTGAACATCCAAATGGAGATATCAGTAAAGAATTTTCTGCTTGGTTTACAAATTACGTTTATGAACCTAAAAATTGTGTTGTTGATGAAGGATTGAAACATCTTGGAATAAGACCAAAAAGATTAGTCAAGACATATCCACTATACTTTGTTAATGGATATAAATTTAACACCAAAGAATACGATGCTGAAAAATTAACGAACAATACAGGTGTATTCATTAAAGGCAGTGACGATCCTGAAAATCACATTAATGATTTTTATGACATTTAACATAAATTTTGCAACTGACATATTTCTCATGACCCGTAGAGGAGGTGTTTCTACTTAAATGCAATTGGTTTAGCAGTGTTCCAGGTTCTGGGATTAATGTGCATAAAGATTATAATATTGAAATAAAGCATACATCGCACAATTACAAGTATGATCCTTTTGTACTAGCCAAACAAGCATTTCAAGTTTATTACGCTCCTTACCTGTCTCTAAAAAGAGATAAAACAGTTTGGTCGGCAGTTTTTAAAACAAAGGCCAAATTTACGTTCGATAGGAAGAATATTTCAGACGATGGAGCTTATCAGGCAGAACTTGAATAGAACAATGAAATAATAATTGAAGACGATCATGCAGATTTTGGACCTCTGGTTGATGAGATAAATGTTTTGGTAGAAGTGTTCGAGAGTGCAGAGTAAGATATTGTAGAATCTGAGGCTGAATCTGAATCAGAAGAAGATGATGACTGATGTAGATGATGAGTATTATCTTTCTAGTTGTAATGTAATTATGGAGTATACGACGTATATTTTGCAATTCATGTAACTCTATTAAATTTTTGAATATTGTGATCATTTTTTACATCTTTTATGTCATATGCAGTTTTTCCTATTTATTTATCTTAAATCTACAATGTAATATGTTACCCCTTGGAATATGAGACCCAATCAAATAGAGGTATGAACAATTTCATTACGTTTTATGTCATTTATTTAGCAGCTTATATCGTTTGTGTAAGTTAGCTGTAAAATAAATTTGAATATGATGCTATTGTTATTTGTTAAAATGATTTGTATGCGCCAGATATGTCATCTAGAGGGAATTCTTCAGGCGAGGGTTCTGGATCACAACTCTCTCAACATCCAGACGTCTCCTTAGTCCCTACGAGTGCAGGGTAAAAATTAAACTTTTGTTAGCATATTAATTATTTTTTACCATACACTTATGAATATCATATTTAACCCAGGGTTTTCGATCTTCAATCTTCGAAGGTTATTTTGGACGTTTCAAGAACATCATATACGTCGAGATGTTGGTCTAAGTGGGATCTGATCCCACCTCACATACATGAGGTCTTTTGGCAGGAAGTGCTAGTAAGTATTTTCTTATATATTTTTTGCATTTTAATTTTTTTTAATCGCTGACATACTGTACATATTTTACTAGCCATGTTTGTTTAATGTGAAATACAGGTCGAGGTGGATATACAGACACATGATTTGTAGCTGGCTCGGACATACTGGATGCAGAAAATGAGAAAAATTATAAAGATTGCATATCAACAACGAAGAAAGGCACGAAAAAACCTCCATGGATGGGAGCAGCCGTTTCAAATGGATTTCTGAGGTATTGGGAGAGTGATGAAGCGGAGATTAGTGCACTAATTTTTTTTTTAAATATGAAAAATATTTACTCGATAAGTAATGTATCAAATTTTGAATGTACAACGGAGTCAAAAAGAAAACACTGCAAATCGGAATAAAAATCCAGTCACATATCGAGGAGGATCGAAGTCATTTCAGCAGTATTGGCAAAAAAATTAAATGCGACTTATATTAAAATTAATATGCTATATACTTTTGAAAATTAATAATTGTGTGTAATAATCAAATTCAAGAGGCTGAGGGGTAGGGTCCAGTCTCGTATATGGATGTGTTCACCCGTACGCATGCCATCGAGCATGTGGATGGAGACGGGAACATCACATACACATGGCATTACGACAAATCTTGAAAGAGTCACGTAAGATTTCAATATATGTAGAAGTATTTGTAGTTATTGTTAAATTATAATAAAATAAGATATCATGATATTAATTTTATATGCATTCTTATTTGGTCTTGCAGAAGAAGTTCATGGAGCAGCATCAGAAGCGTATAGCTGAGACTGGACATGAGCTGCTCATGACCGACGAGGAGGACATTATGTTCCAGTCAGTGATGGATCCAGCGACGCGGAATAGACGTTATGGATTCGAAAATCAAATGGTAAATGATTTTTACCTTAATTTAATTTTTAGTTTAGAAATAAAATAACTTTTACAAGTTAAAGGTTATTAATATAATCGTACATGATCAAAAGATTTTTAAATAATTGTTACAGTCCACCAGTCAGTAGGCGCGGAGTATACATACTAGAGATGTTATAGACGCCGCAGAGATTGAGGAGTTTAGAGCTAGGGTGGCACAGCTTGAGGACCAGAATCGTCGTCAAGCCATTGAGACGACTCAGCTTTTAGATCGGCGCTTGGCGGAGTTTGCGCAACAGTACGGGCGCTTCCCCTCATCAGCCGGTTCTGCAAAAGATGACGATGTAGGAGATGACGATCAATGATAGATGGATATGTATGTTTTTTTTGTTGGGGCATGTACATATGACTGGGTCGCTATGACTATGGTATGGGTGTATGACTTTGGTTTGACATTTTATATGTATTATGACGGTAGACATGTTGTGGTAGGGTTGATGTGATAGACTTGATGTATAGTATGTTGTTGTGATGGTAGACTTGATGTATTTTGTATGTATTTATGTTGTTTTTTTGTTTTTCATGACTTTTTGGTTGATATGTTGTGTTTTTGATGAAATTTTTTAGCGCTGGGAATATAAACTGATGGTCTGTTCTGATGGTTTGAGATGAATGTGTACTGGAAGGCTAAATAGCAGCAGAAATTTAAAAAAAATATGCAGGTTTTCCAACGGCTTACGACGGTTTCCGACGGCTTTCAGGTACATGCATAAGTCACGGTTTCCGATGGCTTGGGATGGATTATTGGTTTCGTGTACGTAACGGCTTCCGACGGCTACCGACAGCCGTCAGAAACCATTGAAAGCCGATACGAGCGGTCTCAAGCCGTAGGAAGCGAGAACGACGGGCTGTCTCGATAGCCGTCGGAAGCCCTGTTTCTCGACGTCTTAAAATTGCTATGGGGATTTCCGATGACTCTCGACCAATTCCAACGGCCGCCGACGGTTGACAGCCGTCGAAAATCCGTAACTTTCTTGTAGTGATAGAACACGATGGACTCGAAAGAAGAAACACTGCACCAAACCCAACCAATTAAACCCTATAGCAGGGTAGACAAGATGACATAGGTGGTGGTGTTCCAACGTAAGAAAGAACAGTCATAATATCTGATACTCCACTCAACCGAGACACTACATATCCAAAACTAGACTTTCAAGCAATCTAACCACATGAAACACAAACGACTAAAGAAGGAAACGTACAGACGACATAAAAACCCACCAACGTATGTTGTACCATTGCAACCTAAAACCATACCTCATTCAGCTGAATATCAGTCTCGATGTAAGAAAAATGGACGAATGGCGAAGCAGAACACTGATGAGACTGAGACTCCACGCAAGATCCATGTTTTAGCAGATCATCAGATCTGTAGGAACGAGTGAATAAGGTTGTAGATCAGAGATATAAAATTACGGTTGAGAGGAGCGCTTGCTGTGTAAACCCAGACGCAACAAAAAATAGATCTATATGTGAGGGATCGAAGATCGATGGGGAGAAAAAGAAGATAAGAGGGGAGAAGATGAAGAGTGGACAGGAGAAAGGAGCAAAAGTAAGGGAAGATCTAGTTTCCACTTCCAAGGATACTACAGAATCACGATGATGAAATATTACGAAATAACACAATGTTTTGAATTTATAAATCTACTTTTATCATTCTTAAATTAAAATTAAGTTAGGCTATTGATAGTTAAACAAAATCGAAAATAACTTAATTTAGATAGTTGAATTTTATTTTGAGATGTCATTAATAAATCGCCTTCATTAAACAACTTTGATATGATGGGAGATGTGGAATAGATAGTTTTTGATTGTGAGTACAAGGGATCGAACGCAGTTTTTCTCCATACCTATGCTATAATACGATTGGTGGAACTGAAGGATTCTGTAGTTTTAATTTCATTGGATTCTCTGAATTACACCAATAACCATCGACATCAGCATTGGTATGGATTAATGCCAAATGCACTTTAGGGTTCAATCAAAGTTATACTGCCTTGAATATTAAGGATAACATTGAGTATATTTTGAAATTCTTTAAACCCAAATCCACCAAATTTAATAGGGCTTGTGTTCTCCTAACAGCTTCTATTTATTATATTTGGAGAGAGAGAGAGAAATCAGAGGTTACATACTAATAAAGAGATCAATTGTTATCAAATCTAGAACACTATTCTTCATGATAGTGATATTGTCATGAAAAAAGCTAACAGACTTAGAATAAATAACTTGCACAATCAAGAATTTCATAATAGTAATGTAGATGGAGATAAGCAAGTGGAAGATTTTTCACTCAATGGCAAATATCATCCCATCAACAAATGCTCAGACATTATCACTGGTGAAAGCTATCTCTGTCACGCTAATAGCCAACATCACTGCAAAGGGAGTTCATATGCCTTTAGTAATTTAAATTTTCCTGTTTCTGATAAATGGAATAATAATGCTTTGCATATACCTATGGTAGGGAACAGAGATAACCTTCCTACCAGCATTTCTTCAGTTAGTTCAACTGGTGTTTTGGCTACATCTGACGTCCTACCTGGTGTTTCCACTAACTATAAATGCAAATCACAGTTTTATGAGGGAAGTAGACATTATTCTGGTTCTTTAGTTCGTGATTCTTTACACAAATCAAAAAGTAATGCTTTGTTTATACCTGTTTCAGAGAGTGGACACTACAACAGTGATCCAGACCGTAGCAAACCCATGGACAAGAGAAAATCAAAAGAAATGATAAGTCTTTTGCACAGAATTGGGAACAATCACTATAAGAGCAAGCTGAATAACCAGATCTATCACTTAACTGTCTGGCCTGAAGGCGAGAGTAGCAGCGCTAGTCCGTTGGAGGGCAACAGTAGCTCATTTAGTCTGAAGAGAAGCTTCGAGAGTATGAAGAGTTCAGATCTGAAAGATAAGAACCCAACTGACCTCATTGAATTACAGAATCTTTGCAAGAAAGACCAGATCTTTAATCTGAAAGACTATGAAGTAAATTGCAAGCCTGAATCCAGTGAGAAGAGAAGAGAAATCAGCGAAGATACTGTTTGGAATCCGCCGTAATGACAGAGAGGTTGTTTCTCCTATTGAGCTCGCCATTTTTGAGTTCTGCTTGAAGCTTGATAGGATTTGGTTTGTTTGAGTGGCGGCTAGGGTTTGCTTACCCTAACTTTTGTTTTGTAGTTTCCTGGTTGTAATCGCTAATTGGGCTTTGGGCCTATTTTTTTTCTGTTTCAAAATTTTTTTTGTATATTTTTCGTTATACAAGTAGTTGGTTTTGTAAAAATTTAATTGATTCTTTGCATTGTATGGATTACTGATCGTGGCCAATGTGAATTCTTCATTGAATTCAGGTTGTTTGTCTTGTAAATGGTGTTGAGGTAGATTGTTTTGAATGAGGAGAAAAATTAAGTCCCACATCACTAAGTCTTTTAGACTATTCCAAGGTATATAACAAAGCCTTGTATATGATATTGTGAATTAAAATGATATGGGCTTGAGTAGTTGTTTGGGTGGGTATGCATATGGGCTTGGGCCTATAAAATATTTATAGGTCAAAGATTGGGCACTTGGGCACTTGGGGCACGTGGACGCGTGCGTGACCGTACGGATGCGATATGGCCTGAACGAAAACAATCATATTTTTTGAATTTGAACAAACGGACGCGTCTGCTTGAATGCAACAGTTCAAAAACAGTCATGACTCTTTGCCCTCTATAAATACAATTTCGCCCAGACTATAACTCACTTTTGATCTTCTCCTCTATCCTCCTGTAATTACAGTTCCTGTTTTATCGTCCACCAATAGTAAATCCCACTGAACTCACAAGCATTGCCACGCCTCTGGGTTATGGTTTTGTTGTATCCTGGGAGGCAGTCTGTCATTCAACCCGTTGGCAAACTCAGACGAGTGGGGGTAGATATTGCTTTAAGGACAGCGACCTTGCGCCTCAGAACCGACTCTGGTTGATTCTCCACTGCAAATTTACAAACAATCTTAAAGCAATATCCAATATGGATAACAGTGCAGAATACGCCTTCAAACTGATGAACCAAGACTTCGTCCATCTGGACAGAATGGATGGAACAAATTTCACGTGTTGGCAGGACAAGATGAAGTTCCTCCTTACTACCCTCAAAGTTTCATACGTACTTGATGAAAACCTTCCACCGATTCCTCCTCCAACAGACAAAGATACAGAAGAATTGAAGAAAAAGAGGATGAAACGCGAGGAAGATGAACTAATATGCCGAGGCCACATTCTTAATACATTATCCGATCGCTTGTATGATCTCTACACTCCGCTGAAGTCGCCTAAAGAAATCTGGGATGCGCTGGAAGCGAAGTACAAAACAGAGAAAATAGGAACCGATAAGTTTTTAACATTACAATATTTTGAATTTGAAATGAAAGATGATGTCTCTGTTATGGACCAAATGCATGACTTACAAGTTATGGTTGGAAAACTTGCAGATTTAAAAGTGCAAATTCCAGAATCTATTCAAGTAAGGGCTATTATTGCTAAGCTTCCACCTAGTTGGAATAATTATCGTAAAAAGCTCCTACACATGACTGAAGAACTCACGTTGGAACGGATTGGAAAACACATACGGATTGAAGAAGAAAATAGAATCCATGATGGTGTTTTTCCAATAATGAACGTGAACAATGTCAATTCTGGAAAGAAGAGAAAGAATGCTCATAATCAGTACGTTAAGCCAAATAAGAAAACTAAGACGGATGGCAACTCTAATCCAAAGGATAATAAAAACAAGACTTGCTATAACTGCGGCAAACTTGGGCACTTCGAACAAGAGTGCAGGGCACCTCCAAAACAAAAGGGCCAGTCTAAAAATGCAAACAAGGTTGAGAATGACGAAGTCCAAGAAATCATTGCTATGGTTTCAGACTTGCAGATCGACATGATAACTGACTTGCACATGGCAATTACGGAAACAAAATCTTCGGATTGGTGGTTTGATTCTGGTGCAACAGTTCATGTATGCAACAACAAAGGGCTGTTCAAAACCTACACATAATTGGCAGAACAACAGGAAGTGCTTATGGGAAATGGAAATGGTGCAAAAGTTCTGGGGAAAGGAAATGTGGAGATCCATTTTACTTCCAACAAGAAGATCACTCTCACTAATGTACTCCATGTTCCTGATATTAAAAAGAATCTGGTTTCTGCATCAATCCTATGCAAGAGTGGTGTCAAATCTGTCTTAGAGGCTAATAGTTTAATTCTATCCAAAAATGGCATGTTTGTGGGTAAAGGTTATGCATGTAATGGGATGTTCAAACTCAGTATTAATGAAATAAATGAATGTTCTGCTTATACTGTTGGTTCTTTACCATTATGGCATGTACGTTTAGGACATTTAAATTATAGATCTTTGAAATATATGGCAAAACATGGTGTCATTTCTATTACTAATGATAAACATGATAAATGCGAAATATGTATACAAGCCAAGATTACAAAGAAACCATTTCCAACAGTTGAAAGAAATTCAGAACTCTTGGATTTAATTCACTCTGATATATGTGAATTAAATGGAGTTTTAACCAGAGGTGGAGAAAGGTATTTCATTAACTTTATTGATGATTTTTCTAAATACACATGTGTGTATTTGCTCAGAAATAAAGATGAATCTTTTGACATGTTCAAACGCTATAAAACAGAAGTTGAAAATCAAAAAGGTAGGAAAATAAAAGTTCTACGTAGTGACAGAGGAGGAGAATACTTCTCCACTGGATTTTCTAACTTTTGTGAAGAACATGGGATTATTCATCAACACACTGCACCATACACACCACAGCAAAATGGTTTGGCTGAAAGGAAAAATAGAACTCTGGTTGATATGGTGAATTCTATGTTATTAAATGCTAAGTTACCACTTAACTTGTGGGGGGAAGCATTGCTGTTAGCATGTCACTTGCACAATAGAATCACTTCAAGGAAAACTAAAGTTTCTCCTTACGAACTATGGAATGGTCGAAAACCTAATCTACGGTATCTAAAGGTGTGGGGATGTATTGCCTTTTATAGAGCGACTGATCCAAAACGGACTAAACTAGGTCCAAGAGCCTTGAAAAGTTTGTTTGTAGGATATGCTGAAAACTCTAAAGCATATAGACTACTAGATTTATCCTCAAACACGATTGTTGAATCAATGGAAGTTGAGTTTATTGAAAATAAATTCAAAGATGATTCATATGCAAATCAGTCGTTAAACCTCGACATTATTCAAGCACTAACGGTTGTTACTACATCTTATGCTGATAATAAAAGAAAAATAACAAATGAACAAACAGAAATAAGAAGGACACAAAGAATCAGAAAAGAGAAATCTTTTGGTCCAGATTTTATATCATCTCAAGCTATGGCATTCCTTGTAGAAGGAACTCGAGATGAAGTTACTAACAAAATTCCTATTGTACTGAATATAGAAGATGATCCAAAAACATACAAAGAAGCTATAACTTCTAGAGATTCTGCTTTTTGGAAGGAGGCAATTGATGATGAAATGGATTCAATTTTATCAAATAATACTTGGGTGTTGGTAGACTTACCTCAAGGGTCAAAACCTATTGGTTGCAAATGGTTGTTTCGAAGAAAACGTAATAACAATGGTAGCGTACAAACTTTCAAGGCTAGATTAGTAGCTAAGGGCTTTCAGCAAAAGAAAGGAATTGATTTCTTTGATACATATGCTCCGGTTGCAAGAATTACATCAATTCGAGTACTAATAGCATTAGCATCAATCTATCAGTTACATATCCACCAAATGGATGTCAAAACAGCCTTCCTTAATGGTGAACTTAATGAAGAAGTTTACATGGAACAACCTGAAGGTTTTATCCTTCCTGGGAATGAAAGAAAAGTTTGCAAACTAACAAAATCATTATACGGATTAAAACAAGCACCAAAACAGTGGTATGAGAAATTTGACTCAATTATACTTCAAAATGTCTTTACATATAATAGTGCAGACAAATGTATCTACTCCAAGTTTACAAAAGAATATGGAGTAATCATTTGTTTATATGTAGATGATTTATTAATATTCGGTACTAACATGAAAGGAATTCAAGACACCAAGAATCATTTAACTTCAAAATGAAAGATTTGAATGAAGTTGATAGAATTCTAGGTATAAAAGTTAGTAAAGTTAGTGGGGGTTATGCACTAAATCAATCACATTATATTCAAAAAGTGGTCCAGAAGTTTGAACATCTAAAATTTAAAGATGCCAGTACCCCAATAGACTCGAGTATCAATCTCAATAAAAATGAAGGAAGATGTATTGCTCAACTCGAATACGCAAGCGCTATTAGAAGTATAATGTATGCAATGCATTGTACAAGACCTGACATAGCATTTGCAATATGCAAACTTGCACGATATACTAGCAATCCTGGTATAGATCATTGGAAAGCAATTGGAAGATTACTTGGTTACCTAAAAAGAACCAATAATCTAGGACTTGTTTACAATGGATTTCCAAGTGTATTAGAAGGATATACTGATGCAAGTTGGATAACTAGCGCTGGTGATAATAAATCTACTTCTGGTTGGATTTTTACATTAGGTGGAGGTGCTGTTTCTTGGGCATCAAAGAAACAAACTTGCATTTCACACTCCACAATGGAATCAGAATTTATAGCACTTGCTGCCGCAGGAAAGGAGGTAGAATGGCTACAAAATATGTTACTGGATATCAAGCTATGGCCAAAACCGATGCCAGCCATATCTTTACGATGCGATAGTCAGGTTACTATGTCACGAGCATACAGTAACATATACAATGGAAAATCAAGACATATAAGTCTTAGAAATGAATATGTTAGACAAATAATAAATGATGGAATTATCACTATTGTCTACATAAGATCCAATGATAATTTGGCAGACCCATTCACAAAAGCATTGACTAGAGAAATGGTAAAATCCACAGCAGTCGGAATGGGACTTAAACCTTGTATTGATCAATGATAGTGGAAACCCAACTTTAATATTAATTAACTTAACTTTAAGGTTTAACGGGTAATAACAAACTATCATATGATTAGGAAGACACTAAGTCAAATTAGTGTAAACTATTACAGATATGAAGAGGCTGAGTTGAATAACTCTTAATAAAGTTCTAGATAGTCTGGTAACAGAGACACTGAAATGGAAAAAGAACTTTACCATTATTAACTTGGAAGTGGTGCCGCTTCTGAACAAGAGTTTTAGGGTCTGCTCTTGTAAAAGTTCATTAAGCTAGGACGGAGCACATGGCCATAACGGTGCTCACTGGTAGGGAAATTTATTGGCAAAATTGAAATTGCATGTGTAGCATTTCCGACTTTATAACTCAACGGAGACTTGGTTTAAGTTAAGACCACCTAGCTCTCCTTTAAATCCTGAGATACTTAAACTAATACGTGGTTTAATCGAATAGATACCACATATGATGCGTAATTTCTAGTTAAGATAAAACTGAACCCATCAATAAAACAATCTAGTGGGGGATTGTTGAGGTAGATTGTTTTGAATGAGGAGAAAAATTAAGTCCCACATCACTAAGTCTTTTAGACTATTCCAAGGTATATAACAAAGCCTTGTATATGATATTGTGAATTAAAATGACATGGCTTGAGTAGTGGTTTGGGTGGGTATGTATATGGGCTTGGGCCTATAAAATATTTATAGGTCAAAGATTGGGCACTTGGGGCACGTGGGCGCGTGCGTGACCGTACAGATGCGATATGGCATGAACAAAAACAATCGTATTTTTTGAATTTGAATAGACGGACGCGTCTGCTTGAATGCAGCAGTTCAAAAACGGTCATGACTCTTTGCCCTCTATAAATACAATTTCGCCCAGACCATAACTCACTTTTGATCTTCTCCTCTATCCTCCTGTAATTACAGTTCCTATTTTATCGTCCACCAATAGTAAATCCCACTGAACTCACAGGCATTGCCATGCCTCTGGGTTCTGGTTTTGTTGTATCTTGGGAGGCAGTCTGTCATTCAACCCGTTGGCAAACTCAGACGAGTGGGGGCAGATATTGCTTTAAGTACAGCGAACCCGCGCCTCAAAACCGACTCTGGTTGATTCTCCACTGCAAATTTACAAACAAATGGTGCGCAAGGAACATGCAGAACCATGTCTGTTTTCTTAATGAATTCAAAATTAAAATCAAAGTACAATTTTATACTCATATCCGGCTCTTCATAGTGTATCCAGTTTCTCAAATTCATTAACGATTTGAGGTTATGCTGTAATGTACAAAAATTTGTACCAAGTTTCATCCTCTTAAGAGTTTGTCCAGTATTAGGAAAGTAACGTTTAACAAACCCTGTTATCTTCAAGAAAGAAGAATCTTACAAGTTAATTCTATATTCGTATTAATATAATTTTTTTTTAAACATAACTCTTTGAGGTGCTATTTTAATTTAGCCAATACCGAGACATAGTTGGTAAAAATATAAATTCTAAGCGTATATTTTGTGATCGTTTTCTTAAGTTTGATCACTGTGGCTAATTGGTTCAAGTGCAAGCTTTTTACTTATAAAGAATCGAATGCTTTTCTTCTTAAAATCTGGTAGAATGAAAAATAGTTTTCTTCTCAATAGTTTACTTGTATTTTTTTTATTTCTCAAAACAAAGCGTCCTTATTGAAAGGAATTATTATTTTTCATAATGCCTAAAGGCAGGCTTGTAAATTTAAGTTTCATCATTAGCAGTTAATCATTTTTCATAATAGTTTATGACTGCTTAAATGCAAGTTCTATAAGTTTACTGACCATAATGTATAATTTTTCATGATGTTGTTATATGTATCTTAACAAAATAATAATTTACTAAACTTATTTAATTAACCTCTCATTGATGTATTGTTTCGTTGAGATTTAAATCACGATGTCGTTTTCTTATTCCTGAATGGGTCCTTTGAATTCTTTTAGGTTCGTGTTCTAATCCGAGGAAGGATCATTCCCAATTCTAGTTGTACATACAAAACAAATGATCTCAGTACCACTTCTTTTTGCTACGATTTTTTTTCTTCAAATTTCTTCCTATCTAACGGAATGCTATTGGATCAAATGACAATGACATTATGGAGAAAGAGATGTCTTTTCCCGGATGAAATGAAATATTTGATTCATGTAACAGGGGAAAGATTTCTCGTTCCTTAACCGTAAAGATATGTGGCCATGAAAAGGAGATCAAGTGGAACAGAATTGGCCGGGTGGTAGAGTCGTGAAAATACTTGTTTATTCCATATTTTGGACCTTAGCTCCATAGAGCAATATGCTACTGCTGAAGCATGGAAGAAATGAAATCTTTTAATATCTTTGTCGTTGAATTTTTTGGTATAAACGTAAGCTATCAAGAATGTCCTTTTAGATATTAGTAAGATGCCAACATAGCTTAATAATATAACCCGACAAAAATAAACATTTAACAACTCAAATTGCATCTCTGTTCAATAAGTTTCATCTCAGATCTAATTTTGTTGTAGACTTACTTTCCTATTTATGTTTTTTTTAACCTTCCAAATATGAAACTATTTGAAATTCTAAAATCGATAAATTTGTTAATGAGTTTCAGAGCTGGCAATTCTGATTTAATTACTTCTACATCTGATATATCTCAATTTCTAAATGCATGTCAAAATTCAGATATGTAAAATCATTTAATCTGTTGACGCCAATAATGGATTAAATATTAAGGAAAATGAATAATAATCATTTAATCCGTTGTTCTTTCAGCCTGCCAACAACCGTTTTATATATAAGGAAATTAATAGTTCATATGTAAATATAACTGAAGTGTAAACTGAATAAAATACAAGCAAATGTATTACTTGCGTAAAATGCAAAGGAAGAAAGCAGGCGCATATAGAACTAGTGCTGGAAATTTTTTCCATCTTACCACTTACCAGTCATTACCAACGAAAGTAGTACCGAAAAATCGGTAACCAATTTGATTGGTATGGTTAGCCAAACCAGATGAAAATATACGATACGGTAATGGTAATTGAGCATTGAAAATGGTAATTACCATACCTACCACATATATGTTTATTACATAACGAAGAATTTTTAGTATGTAATGATTTAATAAAATACCTTGAAGAACACTATTACGATACAAGATTGAATGCAATTTTAATTATATAACTTAGAAACGGTATAATTTAAATGGTATTTTTGTTCATCCATAAAGTTTTCATGCATATTTGACTACGTAAAATAAGATATATAAATAATAATATAATAACAAAATAATAATAATATTTTAACGTGAAATACTATAATAAAAAAGATCTTACACTAATGAACGGTAAAAACTTATTACTGACCTCTACCAACCATTACCAACCATAAACCGAACTATTGGTAACCGATTTTTTTGGCTGGTAATGGTATGATTTTTCTATTACCATATAAAGTCGATACGGTAATGGTTTTGAGTACAAAGTTCCGGTACCGAACCGATTCCACCCCTATATAGAACAAAATGAATCTGCACTATCATCAATCTTTGTCTTTTCGCTTATTGTGTTTTTTGAACTACCTACTACTCATTTGCTTCTCTGTTTTTTTTTTAATTTGTTCAGGGAAAACCCGACCGGAGTCGTAAAACCGTCCTAGTGTATCTAGTCTGGTCCGCGGTTATACATAAGTAGTTGATCTTAGTATATGCACATGGTAAACCTTTAGCATGTCATTACGAGTTTCGAAGCCGCACCGTTATTACCTTGGCACAAGTCCTTATTCCCTGAGCTAATGATGCAGACTCATTTGCTTGTTTGTTATTATTACTTCTTTCATTTGATTTAGTAGTGTAAACGGATCGGATTGGATCGGATTAAGATGTGTCCCTAGTTTTGTTCGAGATTCAAATGGATATAGACCAAACAAACACTAAACGCGACGACCTTACGTACAAAACGACATAAAATAAAAAACATCAAACAATTTTGAAAGCACATAATTTTTGTTCTAATTCACGGCCAAAGTGAGATCATATAGTCATAGACCGAAAGCCTTATAGTTTAAGTCCTACCCACATATATCAGATACTTCTAAAATTTCTTTGGCCTATACTTCCATACATTCATGTACAATTATTAATCCAATGAAGGTGAACTATAAAATCAAACTTGTCATTATACTTCTGTTCAATTGCTTTGATTTTTTGCTTTGTTTCTTTAAACTTTATACTTGGAAAAAATTTATGCTGAATTTTTTTGTTAGTTTAATCGTGTTTTACAAAATTTGTCATTTTCTAAATTTTGATATCACTGTAAAATAAATGAGTGTTAACAAATTACATTAATATGGTTGGGTTGAAATCGATTATTTTGTTAACCTTTGTTTGGCATGCATTTATTAAGATTAGTTCAAAATTTAGATATGCAATGATTTGACATGCATTTATTTACATTTCAATCATATTTATAAAAATACAACTTTACACCAAAATTAATTACACACACACACACACACACACACACACACACACATATATATATATATATTGCAATTTAATGCAATATACCATAATAAAATCTTATAAATACTTACTTTATCTTAATTTCACATTATAAATTTTTCTAAAACTTTATTTTCCACACTTATGAATTTTTACTGCAATTTAACCAAAAAATTCAATGTACTTTCCAAACACCTTATTCATTCATTTTAAATGATGAAACACCCAAAATTTCTTCAAATCCCCTAGTTAACTCAAACCCAACCACCAAGTTCAATTTACAAAATTGTTTTAAATTATCTACCCAAACAATATTTACTTCTTAGTATCTAATGTGGAATCCTCACTATTACTCATTAATTGTTATTACAGATAAATGCAAAACCAGGGTTGTTACATAAGTGCTCAACTAAAAAATGTTTTTTTGTTTGTTGCACATACTTATGTTTTCATTTTTGCCCTTTTGCAACTTGATAGAAAATGCGGATGAGATGTTTAAGCTTGTTTAATTCTAGTTTTACCAGTATCGTGATATGCATAATTTCATTCATGTACGAACTCCATAAAATAAATCAAACATATGGTTGTTTGTAGAATCTATGTATTATATACTAGTTATCGAATTATGAAAAATAATAAAACATAGCTATTTGCTGAAAAATCATCAAACTTAAATTCACTATTTTCCAAATTGAAAATATGGAGAAAAATCATATATTACATTAAAAATACATCGAAAGAAATTGAGTAGCAAAAATAATAGCTTATTTTCTGATTATTTATTCTAACTACTTATAATTACAGACGAATTTACAGATTGAACTTATCATTATCAATTATAGATCTAAAAAGAGATAAATAAAAATATTGAATCCATTGAACTTGAACCAATGGGTTTTAGTAACACTTGTTTGGTTCACTACAATATCAAATATTTTAAATAATCCCAGTATATGGATTTTAATTATTAACTTGAAATAATCCATATATTTAAGTTCAAGTTACTCAATATTTTTAAACTAGTATTTTTATATTTAAACTTAATTAAACATTCAATACTAAGAATATGGGTTATTACAGAAATACTTAAGATAAGTTCTTACCATCTGAACACAAATTCTACCCATTTTTAGTTCCACCCACGATGCTCGAATTAGTTAAGCATTAGATTTTTTTCAGACTGTTGGGATTTAAATTCTAATAAAATCAATTTGTAATTCATATTTTATAAATCATTTACATAAATGTATTCACCAAATTTATTTATCTTAAATAAACTTCTTTAATCTTAAACCAATGTTATTATTGGACACTATATAGTCAGATTTCGAAACCAAATTCATGAGGTGCTCATATATTAACTTTATTTCAAACTATTAAAAAATGAAACGATTGAATATTATCATTCTCTCATCCTTACTCGTAAGGATTAGTAAGCCAATATTTTCTCCTTAAATTCTTCTTTAAAATTTTCTTTTGTAATGATTCCTACCATAATTAGAAGGCTTCTACAGTAGACAACAAGGTACATAGAAATAGATATTATTTCTTTTAATTATCGTAACCCAATCTTATAACATATTTTTAACAAATTCACCTGCGAAGTTAACCTTATACATTATCATCCTTATGAAACATCTCATAGTCAAATTCTGAACCTTAGTTCACAAGATGTTTCTACAAAAAAAAAACATTTTAAGTTTTCATAACTTAATCAACTCACAGGTTCTTTTTCTTACTTAAATTTCATCTCACACACTCTATGTAGATTTAAATTCCTTAACCAATATTTTAACAAGTCATCATTTAGCTTGAGTCAATTTAATCCTTAATCTATTTTGATTGTACAATTATAAAGCCGATAATTTACTAAGTGTAAATTATTGCTTACATAAGTAATCATTTGACTTATACTTTTATTTAGAAACGAATTTATTTATAACCGAATTATTTCCAGCCTAAATTTCTACATCTAAGTTGGCTTTATTAAAATTTCCAAACTATGTTATATCCTTACCTCAGACCAATTTATTATTATTAACAAATACGTTATAGTCAAATTGTGAAATTTAATCCATAGTTTATTCCTATCTAGGTTTTACTTCAAATTTACCCAAACATAAGCCTTTTAACTACCTATCTTACATGATAACTTAATTTATCAAATAGTAGATCTATTAAATCGTCCTTATTACCCTTTCCTATTAAACTACTGCTAACATTTTTATTCCAACATTAACGTTGAACATCTTATACTCAAACTGTGAAATCAAATTCATAAGTTGTATTTAATGTTCTTATAAGTTACTATCCACCCAACCCATGTGAATGAAGATAAGCTTCTTATAATTCATAAACAATAGTAAATGCTCATAAGGAGGCCAAACATATCAAATCAAACTACTAATAAAAATAATCGAATATAATCATCTCCTAGCAAACAAATATATTATAAATAATCGTGTAGATTATTTAAAGGTTATTATATTACAAGAAAGCATAATCATAGGCAAATTATATCATTTACTGAAATTTTCAAAACTAGAATCACTTATATATTTCATTAATAAATGCATGCTCATATATAATATGCTCGAACTCATTTCAGGGTGTCACTTACCTATCTCTAATGAGTTACCCATCATAAGGTATTATTAACCCTATCTTTAATGTGATATATCCCAATCAACCTTGGGTGTTTGCTCAACCTAAGCTCTGATACAACATGTAATGACCGTGGATATTCGACCTTGAAAGTTGACATTAATATATACTCGATATTCACATGTTGCAAATTCAACTGCTGGAAAGCTAGATTGTTATGGTAAATAAAAAGAAAGTTGTAATAACCCGATTTTTCGACCCTTAGAGTCGACATTAATAATCCATGGTATCCAAGTGTCGAATAATTAAGTGTCGGAAAATCAAAACTGTAGGGGTGAAAAAAGAAGATAGAACAAAGTCTCACAATCGCAACAGATAAAATATAATATATAAACAAGTTTTTACAAATTAGAAGAAACTTTTATTATATAAAAGAATATCAGAGTAACCAACTAATATTAACTTCAACAACAATAACAACCTGTCTAAACAAACAATGAAAACTATAAAGAACACTAGTCCAGCAGAAAATAAAATCTATGGAAGTATGTCCTAAGCTCCTACTACTCTTCTAAGCCCTAAGCATCTAATCTAACCTACCAAATATGCTCAGTCTGACCCGAGCATTATCGCAAATAACACCAAGGTCAATCTAAAAAACCAATGTGAGAAGACTTAAATAACAAGCGACTTTTTTGTTATATTTCAATTTTTTGAAATAGATAGTATCTCGTAAGACTAATGGCATATAAACACGGACGGTTTTTTACCTTCCGATAACCAAAAACACTTTCTAGTCAATCCAATGATATTACTATAATGTCCAAATACAAACAAATATGAATCTTAGCTAAAATCATTAAATTATTTAAATTCCAACATAATATGTATACAACAAAACTGTAAATGGCACGTATTGCAGATTGGATTCCATGCTATGACAAGGAAAGAGGCTATCTTTCATAATGCAACTCTAGGAAATGTACTAGAGTCTAAATGGAACCTCTTTTGCCCATGTGAGCCAAAGCCGAACCGCACCTTGAACACGACAATGCAGGTTACCTTTTCCCTAGAAACAATGCATGATAATACGGTCTATAATGCCTGCGCATCACCACAATCGAAGTATACACCTAGAATAGGGATCACGACTCATAATGGTGGCTCGCCACATTACCTAGATTGTTTTTTCCATCTTCCTAGTAGACGAGGCCAAAGGTCATGTCTTTACCTTTCTTCAATAGTTTCCACTTGTAATGTTAGATCTCCATTTTGATTGAATCTCATAAAAAATACAATCCTTGAGTTTGTATGCCTCATGGAAGGGTATTTGATATAAAAGGGTTTACCTCCCACATTATCAACAGATGTACATTTGTAAAAATCAACGTACATAATTAGAAACACATGCTAGAAGTTCATCCATTCAAGTCATCCTAAGATTGAATGAACCAAGACACTCTTTTACTACATCTTATCGAGAATCATCCCTAGGATTAGTAATAAGTAGTCCTTTCAATATGAAGATTTCAGATCGTAGGGTACACTGCTACATTATATATCCTGGTAGCAAACCAGAGACACTCAGTAGGTAGTCTTTTTCGTTCCAAAGATTTCCGCCTTCAAACTTCAGTCTTTAATTATCCCTGATTTCATCATATTTCATGTCTTCCACATTCGTCGCTCAACTGAATCGAATGATTTTCATATACTTGATCTAATCCTGGTCTCTTAGAAACGACAATCGATAGTTTACTGTAAACTCATCCTTTGTTCTTTAGAAAATAAACAGTTAAGGATAACATCAGAGTTCACCACCTAACCTTTAATAAATGGATTTCATTATCACTTATTCTTTGAGAACTAAATGAGATTTATGCACATAGTGAATCATTAATGACGATGACAGTTCCGTATAACTCAAGTGTTTCCCTACGTTACTTCCAAAGCAAAACTTTGGTTCAGACACGATAGTCGGTTATTTACCTATCAAATAAAAATCATAAGCTTGTAGACTAAATTTTCCATGTTAATCTCTAAGCCTCATTTAATTACTTTTTTATTAATTAAATTTCTAATATGTCATACTAAAACTTTCACATACTCAACTCTCTAATATTGTAACAGCCTAACTCAAAATCCGGGTATGATAAAGTTTCTAGAAATTTTGAATATGCTAATTCGATCCGATTCAAATGTTTAAGTAAAATGAATACATACATACATATATGTATAGATGTATGTGTTTGTGTATGTGTATATATATATAACACATAGCTTTTAACTAAAAACAAATGGTACATGTATATATATTTTAAAAATAAGAAAGGTGGCATGAAACGATAAGGACACGCGTCATCAAATGAACGTACACATGTCTTGAGATTAAAGGAGATAAAAAAATAAACATATTAGGTGTCCATGTGTAGAAACACCTTAAGACGGGAATGTGTCTACATCTTAAAGCTTGCATAAAGATAAGGTGGACAAGTTCCAAAACCAAATTACTAAACTAGCCTTAAAGAATGCTATAAAAAGGGCGGAAATGTTCATTTTTTTATACACTCACAAAACAAAAACAAAGTAAGATAAAGAGGAGAAGCTTAGAAGAAGCCATGGGAATAAAATACAAGTTCAGGCTACAGTTATTAGGTGAGAAAAACTACTTGAGTAGATGTATTCATTTCATACGTTAAAGAAAAGGTGTGAAAATTAAGAATAAATGATAGATCTCGAACCTATGAAAATGACATTCGGTATTTTTCCCATAACTTCTTCATTTTTTAATGAAAATTTGATGTCTTTGATGTTTTGGAAAGCTAACTCAAAGACCTACAACTTTAATGTTGACCACTTTTTCTAATTCAATAGTTTGAATACCTGAAAACTGGCTGAAAAGTCGGGTAAAAATTTGCCCGAAATGGACATGTTAAAAATGCCCCATATTGTTGAATTATGTATATTAAAGTGATAAATAATTTTAATGGTTTCTTTTCATGAAATTAAGTAAACTAATAAAGCTTCTTACTGTAGAAATTTTGGAGTCAAAAAATATATTTATCATAGAGAAATAGAAATAAACAGTTTGCTGAAAAATTGATCAAAAATCTAAATTTCTAAAATGTGAAACACTTCTGGAATTTGAAACGCTTTTTAAATGTTCCTAACATTAAAGTTTCTCAAACTTGAACTTTTCGTAGCATTTCTGAAACATTGTCTTTTCTCTGAATTATTTATAAAGCCGTTTAAGAACTTTTCGCAGCGCATCAGAAACACTGTAATAGCTGTTTTGAGTCTAAAACATTATGAACTACCCAGAACTTTTCATAACGCACCAGAATGCGGTAATAGCTGTTTTGAGTACAAAACCTTTATAAACTAGCCCAGAACATTCTATAATGCTTTACAAATACTGCAGTTTTTATTTTAACATTCTTGTCCATGATGAAATTTTTTATAGCACTTTTTGAAATGCTATCTTTTCTTTTTTGGACTTTAAAACCTTTA
The DNA here is from genome assembly GCA_030737875.1 of Allium sativum. Lineage (NCBI taxonomy): Eukaryota > Viridiplantae > Streptophyta > Magnoliopsida > Asparagales > Amaryllidaceae > Allium > Allium sativum. The sequence goes on from CM060924.1 coordinate 1,018,956,227, forward strand.
TGAAGTAATTCTAAATGTAACCACTTACTTTAGTAGTTTTGAGGTCCTTCTTAACATAGATTGAAATATTTTTGAGGTGGTTTCGGGTTTGTCTTAAACCTTTAAAAATATGATTTTGAAAAAGTAATTTAAGATTACTTTTGGAAAACATTTTCTTAACTATATTTCTTCGGGGGAGCGGTATAAGACAATAGATATTGGGTAGTGCACTATTAGTCTATGTTGGTATTGAGCTGATTAGAGTACGACCCTACTTAGTGACGGGATGTCGATCGCAATAGGATAACATATCCTAAAATCTAAAATAGATCGAGGGTGTGGTTTAGCTTCATAATAATATATTTTGATAAATTATGAGTTTTGATGGAATGAATTTATTATAAACTTGCTTGATTTATTATTTCGAAGTCTTCCTTGTTTATTGTTTTAAACTTTGGATTGATGAAACCTCTGAAGAAGAAACTATAATACATTCCATTAAGATATGACTTGAAAACTAATTTTAAATAGTTATTTCATTGGGTCTCTGTTGCTCATGATGCTACACTTAAAACATTTTAGGTTTAAATGGTTAGTTGGCTTCTTTGAAGTGAAGGATTTTATTATGCATATAATCTCTTCATGTACTCATATGTATAATTATTTGATGACTAAACTCTTGGATCTTTGTCACCATGTTATATGATGGGATGATTGTATAATAGCTCTTTCATATATAATCATGTATTATGAATGATTTTATATTCTGATACGCTTTTTGTTAAGTTGTGATACTATTCTATTAGCACCATGGCTTATATGTAGCATCACCACTTCTGGATAAGTGTCCTAGAGTGAGTGTGTTACAGTAATTGATATCAGAACCAAGATTTAAGGGGTGTTTTTGGAAAACTCTATAGTATCACAATTTAATTTGTCGGAATAGGAAGTTTATACAATTATTGATATATTTATGACTATTTGCAGTTCTAAATTATAGCAAGCAATAGAACTTAGTGTACGGGGGATTCATGGGGTGGTGTTAAGTGCACCACAATACCGAACGAACGATTAGTTGCTGCAACCCGCACAACGGAAAAGCATGTGCTTAAGAGGAGAGCAAAGAAGATTCTCCTCGATGAGGTATATGAAGTTTATAATAGAGCTAACGACTATGAAGAAGTTTTAAAAAGGGACCTTATTCTCTACCGTTTACGTTAGAAAATGAAACCATTTGAAATGGCAATTAAACTGGTAGAAAGGACCGATTATGGAGAAGCTTTAGAATTTCTGAGGCAACAAGGAGCACTGCCACCACAAGGAGGGAATCTAAGACGTAAAAGATTTCCAAATATGATAGTTGAACAGTACAATGAAGAGGAGTCTGAGTCAATTGGCTTGAATGACTACTCTCAAGAAGTTACTGAACCTTCTCGAGTAGTGAATGATAAAACGGGTCCTTCTCCATCAAAGGAATTAATAATGATAGATTAAAAAATGAAATAGGAAGTTAAATATTAGATAACATATCAAGTGGCATGAGTGACTATCTATATTTTGGGGAGGTTGTGAATAAACACCCAAATTTTGTTTGTAAAAAGGGGTTATAAGTAAAAATAACATGTTTGTGTGTTCATGACTTGAATATGTCATTTGATATTCTTTATTATTAACAGTGTATTTCATCGACCATAATTAGATAATTTTTTGAAGGTCATGAAAAATCAAAATAACTCGACAACTCAAAGTCAAGAGGATCAGTTCTCCACACAAACAAATGATATGGATTTGTTTGCATCTTTTATCAAGCAGATAAAGCATGTTTCTTCAACATCTTCAACAAATAGCCTTTTAAGCCATTTTAAAAGTTTGAAACCAGTAAAATTTGTTAGAGATGTAGATCCAGTTAAGGGAGAGCAACATATTCAACATCTGGAGGATATATTCAAAGTTTGGGAATGTAATGAAGTCGACAAGAGGAAGTTGGCAGCCTTTCAATTATCAGAGGAAGCTCGAAATTGGTTGGAGCTAGTTCGAACAACAACTAGTCCAGACGAGATGGAACAAATGGCGTGGGAAGAATTTAAAGAAAAGTTCTTGGATAAGTATTTCCCGGAGAATGAAAGAGAGAAGATGGAAATAAAATTTCAAAATATTACTCAAGAAGATATGTTAGTAGCCCAATATCAAAATAAGTTTGAAGCACTATCCCGATTGGCTTTCGAAATATCAAGCCATCTTAAATTGTCACAACATGACCATATGTTTGGAAATTCGAGAACATGAAACCTTTGTCTACTCATATGATAAAGTTGAAGACACTTTTATATCTATATATATTGCTCATATCAATATTGAGGATAAGGGTTAAATGGTGGACCAAATCTGTAACGGCCCAAGGATTTTCGGCCCCGGAAATCGACATAAATACAATTGCGTATCTCATGCCGACCTTCCAAGCACCGAAATCACATGAACATTATTAGAAAGAAATTAGAGGGTGAGATAAGGATAAAAGAAAGTTAGAATAGAAGAAAGAAGAAGAAACACCACAACACAGAATCAGAGTCTCACATCGCAGCGGAACATAATATAATATAGAAATAAATTTTTATTGAGAGCTTTTAAAAATACTTAAAATATCAGAGTACATCACACATCCGGGCAATAATAATAACCTGTCATCATGTACAATCACACAGACGAATAAATACTAGATACAATACATCTGGACTTCTCCAGCTCGTCTCTGGATTTCGCAGTATTCGATAACCTGGGCCTATACAACCCGGTCTAACCCGAGCATTTACAAAACACCGGGTCAGTCTGGTGAACCAGAGTGAGAAAAACTCGCAAAGTTTTAAAGGGAATCATCCAACTTGATTTTAAAGTTCAAAAATCTTTTCAAAAGAAAAGGATAATCGTAATACCAAATCCACACATAAATACAGACGGTTTTTACCTTACGATAACCCAAAAAACATTTTGGAAATCAACATCTTTTCTGATATTATAATAGTGTCTAAATACAAGTTAATAGCAATCTAGTGTAATGCTTGCATCTCACGCTCCATGTAACAACCCGTAATTTTTCAACACTAAAGAGGACAAATTAAAGAATAATTAATTTAATATTTATAATTAAGGGAAACGGACTGCGCCATTGCGTCCGTCTCGAAATTCTAGTCTGCATAAAACGGACACCGGATGAAGAAGTTATGAAGGTTTGAAGTTTGTATACGCATAAGAGAATTATATATATATAATTAAATCAGAAAATACTTCAAAAATCGAATTTCTGTTGGCGGTAAATTTCCCGCCCCTGGGGGTGTCGACCCGTTGGTCGACCCCTCAAGGGGGTGTTGACCCATAAGTCAACCCCATAAGGGAGGGTCGACCCCCTTAGGGCAGACGTGGCAGTTAGGGTTTGGGGGATGGCGGATATAAATATGGTTTCATTTCTCTTGTTTTATACACTGAAAAATAATGGAGGTCTAGATGATGTCGGTGCCCAGACTGAATCAAACCTTTTCCTTCTTCTGCAATCAAGTTAATCAAGTTATTCAAGCGTAGATCTGTGATTCAACCTCTGCTATTCTTCTTCTGTTTTTCTAGATCCAAACACTGTGAGTTTAAGTTACTTTTAGATTTAAATAATTAAAAAGTAAAACATGATATGACTGTAATTTGGATCTATGCCTGTGACTTCTTGAATCATATCAGATTTGTAGTAACTTGTGAATCTATGATATTCTGACATAACTATGACTTGGATTTTAACCTTTATCATGTCAGATCTACCTTGGATTATAGATCTAATTCACTATTTAGATCACCTTGTACCTATCATGTTCGTGGTTAAATTGGGTCTATTATTAGTTGGACATCTAAATTATTGTTTAGATCAATTCATGCCTGTTATGACATCCCTACTATGTTAGAATCAGTTCTATTATTTCATGTTCACCAGATCTATTCCTATATGCCCATCTTATCATTATGCCACTATGTGTTTATATCAACCTTGTTAGTATAATCATTTATGTCATCTTCCTCTCATCTTTCCCGTTTTATTTTATATAACCTGGCTACTATTGAGCCTAGACATGCCGCTGAAATATGCGAATGCGTTAAAGGGGAACGAGGGGAAAAACAATGAAATTGGGCATAACTTGTAATTGGGGATTAGGGCGTAACCTGAATAAAATGTATGAATATGAATTTAGGGCATATAATTCATTATGAACATAACTGGGGAAAAAGGGGCATAATAACCTATAAAGACATAGGTAAAATTGGCTAATAATGAATTGCCTAATATTACAGTAATTAGAAACTGTAACTGCACCTAGACACGAGCTTAGATTACACTTGTGGTGGAGGTCTGCCCGGAACCGCCCGACATATCCAGTAACCACAAAGTGAATCTAATGTGAGGGGTCTAGGTGCACAAATACGAGACGTGCTATGACACGAGGTTAAGCCCGACTTGTGAAAGAAGTATGCCCAGAACCGACAGGCATATCCAGCATCCACAAGTGATAGGCTTAATATGAGGGGTCTAGTACATTATAACCATAAACTGACATGGTAATGAATTAGAATACTTAACCTAGTCGAATCCATAGGGATTGTATGAACATGAACCTGATTAGGAGTTAAGTAAACTTGTTTGAGACAGTGGGTGGGTTAAGTAAATCTGGGCTGGGTGGGTAATATTTATATATAGGCCCATAAACTTAACCTATTGGGGTTATGTAATTAAAGACACTGTTAGGTAAGCATAACCTGTTGAAATGATGGAGGTTATGTAATTAAAAAGACTAATAGGTATACATAGCCAGTGGAAATCCTAGTGGGGTTGCAAGACAAAGGGGAGAGTTCTTGCATCATCTTGCGTGGGGGACCCGTTTCAGTTACTAACCCATAGAATGGTATCAAACGAGTACTCCACCCTAGGTCGGAGTTGGGACACGCTTACTGGGATGATTGTAAGTGATCCAAACATGAAGGACAGTGCGGGCAACACAAACCGACCGGGACATGTGCATGCATGTCCGGGCAGAGGGGGATAAGATGACCATGACACCTGCAGGTATGGTTGTGCACATCAACGAAGGGTTGCCACTTTAGGAAGTGACACCTCCTACTGTGGGCCCGGCATAAAGCATCTACGGAGTAGGGAGCCGATCGATTAGTGTAGTAATTAGGGTACATCTAGACTATGCCTAAATCTACCATCTGGTAATGGTTGGGATCATCTCATTCTGGTTATACTAGTATCGGTGCAAAGAATCAGAGTAATATTTAGAGAAGCATAGACACTCTATCATGTTTACCTTGTCATACCTGCCTTTTGTGGTGTTATCTTTCTTATCCACTTTATATGCCTATCATGATACTTTTACTTATTTACTTGCTAAAAGTAACTGGACTCGCCATACTTTAGGTCTGACCCTTTTTGTTTCCACTTCTTTCTTCCGTTTCTCCCCTCAGGTTCTCGGGGTGGAAATACTCAAGCTTGACTAGGATTCTGCTATCATTTGCTGAAGCTGCTTAGATTTATTGCTCAAGCTCCTATCCTTGCTACTGTGGCTATGTTTTTACTTAGAGATTTTGCTTCTTTATTTTGTACTCTGTTGTTTAAGTACAAGACAGAAATTTTTATGATGTAATGGTTTTTATGTAATTCAGACATATGATGCTTTGCACCATGATGCTTTATGATTAATAAAGTTTGTTTTTTATTCTGCTGCTATTTTATATCCATCTTGTAATGTTTCTTGTTCTGTTTACCTATAACGCTTCACACAACTTAATATATTCTCTTAATGAGTGACATTAACGGACGTGGGGTGTCACACTTGGTATCAGAGCTGAAGGTTACCAAAGAAAGAATTTTCAAAAGTAAAGTCTGTTTGAAGAACATAGTCCCCAAAAAGGTTCTAAAAGAAAGCATTTTCAAAAGAAAAGTCTGTTTTGAAGAACACAGTCCCTAAAAGCCATATGTACTATCTTTCGATCCTTTGTTTGAATCTCTTTCCTTTTCTTTTCAGCATGTCTGGGGAACCTAATATTGCAGAGGGCGTTACGATACCTGGCTGGTTCCGTAGGAATCTAGAGGCCACAGCGCCTACCGGTGGTCAAGCCGACGTTCCTCCCCCAGCTACACCCATCGTTCCTCCTCCTCCTCCGCATGCAAATAATCTCTCTAAGATCTGCAAAGATTTCCATGCTATGGGAGGAAGGCCATTCCATGGAACTGAGACGTTCGTAAAGGCGAGGAATTGGCTCAAGGAGACTGAGGACTTGTTTGGAATCTTCGATGTGGATGATCGTAGGAAGATTCAGCTAGCCACCTGGCTACTGAAAGATGAAGCTTCGTTTTGGTGGGAAGTAACCCATGCGGGGCGTCTGGTGGATACATGGGATGATTTTAGACAGAGGTTTGAAATGAAGTTTCTTTCTCAAGCTGAGAAAAGTATGCAAATGAAGAGGTTCTTGGCGCTCAAACAAGAAAACATGGTTGTTAAAGAATATGTGAACAAATTCAACCAGCTAGCAAGGTTTGGATTGGAACTGGTAGATACTCCGCATAAGAAAGCTTTGCAGTTTGCAAAAGGGCTGAATGAACCCCTTAATGGGTTAGCTATGTCCCATATTCCAATGGGAGCTACTTTTGAAAGGCTTGTTGATATGGCTTTGATGCATGAGGAAGACAAAGGAGAAACGAAGGAAGTTAAGGCTAAGGGGATAACCCAAAACAAGAAAGTATGGCTCAAGAAAGGACAGCAACAACAACAACAGAAGAAGGGTAGAAAGAATGACAAGGCTAAGGATAAGAGGAATTGTCACAGTTGTGGATGTGAGGGTCACTTTGTGAAGGACTGCAAAAGAAGAAAGAATTCTTCCTTCAATTGTGGGGAGGTCGGACACTTTGCTAAGGAGTACCTGAAGAAACAGGGTCAAAGGGCAGGATTTTCTGGAGGGCAAGTGCTTGCTCTCTCGACCAGTGCTCCAGATAGAGGTAGGAAAATTTCCATGGAAGGTTTGATTTCTCTTTCTAGTCATCCTATTAGAACTGTTTTTGATTCTAGCGTTTCACATTCATTTATATCTAGTTCTATGGTTGAATCTCTGCACTTACTAGTATGGTAGTGGATCCCGTAGTTGTCTCAAACCCCGTTGGTGGTTCGGCTCGTTTGTCTATGATTTGTCAGGGTTTGATAATATCTGTCTTAGGCATCGAATTTGAGTGCGACACGTATATGCTCGGTTTTATGGGCTATGGTTTGATTCTAGGGATAGATTGACTAACCATGCATGGTGCAATTCTGGATTATGAGAAGAGGGTCGTTAGACTTTTGACTTGCCATGGGAGGAACCTCGAGCTTTCTTTTGACCCACAAGGGTCTGTTATGCTTAGTTTCCTAGAGTCTCTTGATGCATCTATCGATGATCTGCAATCTGTTTCAGTAGTCCGGGACTATTCTGATGTTTTTGATGCGGTACGGGGCTTACGTCCGAGGCGCGAGATCGATTTTCGTATATATTTGATTGACAATGCAAAGCCAGTTGCATTACCTGTGCGCCATATGGCTCCAAGGGAGAGGAGGGAGCTTTGCAAGCAAGTAGGGGAGCTACTTGAGAAAGGGTTTATTAGGCAAAACATATCTGAATGAGTGCTCCAGTAGTATTCGCAACTAAGGCTGATGGTTCGCTCCGCTTATGTGTGGACTATAGAAAGTTGAATAAACCACTAAGAAGAACAGGCACCCACTTCCGAGGATTGATGACTTGTTTGACCAACTTGTAGGTGCCTCGGTATTCTCTCAGTTAGACTTAACCACAGGGTTTCATCAGTTGAGGGTGACCGAGGACAATATAGATAAGACCGCTTTTAGGACTGCAGATGGTTTCTTTGAATGGCTAGTTATGCCTTTTGGGTTGACGAATGCACCTCCCTATTTTGTTAATCTGACGAGTAGGGTGTTTCAGGAGTTTCTAAATAAAATTTTCATGGTCTTTGTTGATGGCATCCTGATCTTCTCAAAGAGCGAGGAAGAGCATGCCCAACAATTCAGAGAAGTTTTGAAAACTCTTCGTGCGCATCAGCTGAAGGCAAAGTTCTCTAAATGCCATTTTTGGAGAAAAGAGGTGAGATTTCTGGGGCATGTGGTTTCCAAAGATGGGATAGTAGTAGATCCCGCAAAGAGAGTTGCAGTTCAAGATTGGCAAATTTCGAAAAATGCAATGGAGATGAGAAGCTTTTTTGGATTGGCATGTTATTATAGGAAGTTCATTAAGGACTTCGCACAAATATCAGCCCCACTCACCAAGATGACGAAGAAGAATTTGGCGTCCTCTTGGGATATAGATTGTGATCTTACTTTCCAGCGATTGAAGAGGGCTCTGACAATAGGTCCAGTCTTGACCTTGCCTGATGGGGATAAAGTGTTTACAGCATACACTGATGCATAAGGTACAGGGCTTGGTGCAGTTCTGATGCAAGAGGGAAAGGTAGTGTGTTATGGGGGTGGAAAACTAAGGGTTTATGAGAAGAACTACTGTAACGATTCGGATTTTGCCCGGACCTAATCGATCGCAAAATCGACTAAGACCGTTCAAAAACCCGAATATGCTAACTTTGGGCATACAACACATTAAATTGTAACGACCCAGAAAATCTGAACCAATTTAAAATTTTTAAATTGGCTAAAATAATGGATTTTAAATATTTAAAATAAATATTTTAGATAATGGCGATGAAAACTAAGTTTGAATCGACAATTGAAAACGAATATAATTAATTATAATTATATATAGAATTGAAAATAGCGCGGCAGTTCGATAATTCGATTTCAAACTTCAATTGAATATACCGGGTGCAAAACAATCCGTATTTTAGTGAAACCAAAAACATTAGGATCTAATTGGTAATATCTTTCTAACGAATCTGACCAATCGAAATTTGATAGCGGGAATCAAAAGATATGTCCAGTTGAAAATTCTGAATAGTCGCTATGGAATTCAGGCCCTTAAAAATGGACATTTTGCAAATGACCTCGGATTTCGATGAAACCACTTTTGTTGGATCCGCAGGGTCAAGTTATTGTTAGGTTTCAAATTTCATAATTTTTCGAATCAATATGTGAGCGTGGCAAAAGAAAACGCGTTTGACCAGTTTCTGTTGAATTTAATCGACTGGAAATTGGCCATTTTACAAACGGTCTCAGAATTCGACGAAACTAGTTTTGTTAGGACCATATCGTCAATACAAAGCTAGAAAATATTTTTCGAGAATTTTTCTAGTTAGTATGTGACCCCGGTAATTTGAAATGTACGTTTAAAATTCAATATAGTGATTTAAATGAAAATTCAAAAGGAAACTGATTGTAACAATCGAATCAGCTTGCGATACATATCCCATTGTGTTCAGAATGGGGGTAAAACGCTATGGGCGACAGGCGGTGGGCCTCGTTTCGAGGTCGTATGTAAAAGTCAACTTTTTGCAAAATTAAATAATTAAATAATAATAAAAAAAAAATATTTTCCCTCCTTTACCTTTCTTCCTGGCCCCCCCGTTCATTGTAATTTCAAAAGGAAAAAAAAAAACCTAAAAAACTATCGACGACCGCCTCCACCAAGCAGCCGCCCGCCTTCAGCCGTCGACCAGACCTCCTCCGCAACTCCGATCTTCTCCCCCCCCTCTTCCTTGCACTCGCTACCTCCTCCTCCTTCAATTCGACCCCCCCGAAGCATCGCGACGCCACCAGACCCAAGCCGCCGTGCCTCGCTCCACCCTTCGCTTCGCCTGCAGCTCCTCCTGCCTCCGACGATCTGCGGAAAACCCCCTCCCCTCGCCGTAAGTTTTTTTTTATTATTTTATTAGTATTTTATATAAACAGAAAGTTTTAAAAACTGAGTTTTTAATGATTTACAGACTGAGTTTTTAATGATTTACAAACTGATTTTTAAAGAAGTTAAAACAGATTTTTCTAAAGATTTAAAACTGATTTTAAAAGCTGATTTTATTTTAATAAGTAAATTCTGATTTTTTATAAAAAGGGTTTAAAAACTGATTTTGTTTAAAAGAAAAAAACTGATTTTAAAAAGAAGTTAAAACTGATTTTTTTTTATACATTTAAAAACTGATTTTGAAAAGGATTTTTAAACTGATTTTTAAAGAATTTTAAACTGAATTTTAAAAGAACTTTGAATAGAAGAAAATTGAACTTTGAATAGAAAAAGATCAGATTTTTTTAGAATTGAAAAGATCATATTTTTAAAATAGAAAAGACGGAAATTTTATTAAGTAGAAGGAGTAAGATATGATTTTTATATTTTTAAAGCAATAAAAATATAATTTTTACATCATAGGAATATTAAAAATATAACCTTTATTTTTGAAAGGGCAGGATATATATTTTTGAAATGCAGTTTTTATATATTGAATAACATAGTAAAAATTCGATTTTTACATATGTAGAGAATACAGGCAACGAAGCGACAAAAGGCGAGAAAGGCGAAGATTTCTCTAAGTGAAGTTGGATAGCTATTGGTGAGATTTCTGATTTAAAAACATATATATATATATATATGTGAAATGAAAGTGAATTGCTATATATAAATATATATCTATATATATATATACGCCCCTCGTCCACAAACCATGGACGATATTTATTGGTTGAAATGGTTGTGAAAATTGATTGATAGCGAATGATTGTTTGGGGATTGTTTGTGATTGATATTGGTTGATTATGGTTGAAAAATACCCGTTAGTGATTGGAAAATATTTGGTTGAAACCACATAGGATTAGTTTGTGGAAATGAAATAAATATATACATGCCGCCTGCGTGCGAACTAGATGCATGAACCCCATTGTCAAAAACCGCGAGGTTTTAAGGTAGAGCGAGGAGCCGTACTAGGGACGGTCCCGGTTTTAACTACCCTGCCGTTATGCTGCCGAAATTTTGAATAATATTCGTGTGTTTGAATTATTTTCATATGCTTAAACTATATTTATTCATTGAATAGAAAACATTCATGTGTTGAATTGATATTCATTCGTTGATTAGAAATTCATGTGTTGAATGGTATTCATATTTTGAAATAAATCGTTTGATAATAAAAATCACCTTTTATCGACTATATGAACTGTGTAAAATAACCTCGTTTTAAAAGAAATGGTTTTATGATAAAAATCCCATTTTTATCACCAACTTGAACTATATAGAAAAATAGTGTTTTGAAATGAATTGTTTTACAATAAAAATCACATTTTTATTGTATGTATAAATCGTTGAAATGTGAAGTGTTAAAAATAGCCACTTGTTCAAAATAAACATATATGAGTTGAAATATTCATTAATTAGCTAATGAAATGATTTGCACCTATTTATGTAACATTAGAATGAATGGTGTTTTTAAACCAAATAGAAATTAAATGTGAAGTTGAATAGAGAATGATAAATGATAAGAACTGTATATATATGTACATGCATATTTATTTAACAGGTTATTGCAAAGGGGCTAGAGAAGAGGAATAAAATTTTGTGCCCGACAAATAGGTACACATTTACTGTTTTGTTTGGGTGATGATTTTATGAGCCTGTTGGCTAGCCGCTTGGCTTTTTCCTTTTCTTTTTGAGATTAGAAGGACCGGGAAAGCTATTTGCGATTTCCCGATGCTCCCGGTGCAGGGGAGGTTATGGCGAAATTTTCCAAAATTTTAAGGTGTTAGAAAAATATTTGAAGTGAAAACGATGTGGAAATCATTGAATAAACTATATTTATATAACTATATAAATATAAATAAAATTAAAACGAAACGAAGCCGTGCAGTTCGTATTTTGAAACCGTGATTTCAAACGACTAGTGCGGGAAATCCGACCATCGGATTTTCCCGAAATCTCAACCGTCGGGTTCGCCTTGGAATAATCTTTCCAACGGCACCAACCTTGTAAAAATCCAACGGTTGGATTGTCTGGAATGTTTAATTCAAATCTGAAGAAAAACAGCGCCAGAAGCGATTATATTTATATATATATATAAATATAATTATATATTTAATCGAATAACGACGCTGCAGTTCGTATTTTGAAATCGAAATTTCAAACGATTGTACCGGGAGATCCGACCGTCGGATTTTCCCGAAACTGGAACCGTTGGGTTCGTTTTGAAAAGACCTTTCTAATGATGTAAATTTTGTGAAGATCCAACGGTTAGATTTTCAGATATGTGTAAAACAAATCTGAAGAAAAACAGCGCCACGGCCGCTGTATGGCCCGAAGCGTCGTTTTGAATAAAATGGCTATTTTAAAATAAATAAAAATAGCGATAAATAGTTGTAAAATATCATAAGCGATATGGAATAGAAATAAACTGAATTTGTTCGATTTATGTGGCTTTTGATGGTTGAATGTGTTTGGTGTGAAAATTACATTAAAAGAACACAATTGGTGTTGTCGAATAATTTAACCATTGAAATAAATTGATTTGAAATTCTAAATATACGTGAATTATTTGAGAAGGTCGAGTTAATTCTCATTTCAAATAATTGACCGACGATTGAAAGTCGAAGATGAAGACGATGGTCGAAGACCGGAGATCTTCACCTCGTTTGGATGGTAACCGAGGTCCTGATTGGGAGGCATCCCGAAATATGGATAATGAGTGGTGATCGTCCAGACGTACGTGGTAATCGAAGGGTTTGCGAGGTATTTAGTGCCTCCGGTTTCGTTCAGACCCAGAACGGACTTGTAAATGGACTGTGTGTCCGACATTGGATTTTATTCTGTGTTGATTGATCTCTATTAAATATACATCTGTTTGGCGGCGGAGAATTTATTCTTTTGCTTAACGCCCTTCTCTGAGACGCACGAGCTAAGAGGTTGTATATCGATGGACATCAGTCGCATGGCATGAATTGCCTGTGTGGCATGCTAAGATGCAGTGATCAGGGCTTCTGTTGAAAAGCAAAGTCTTGTGGTGATGATCAAAGCACCGCCTGTGTGGCGTAGCTTTGTGTATAACGTGAATTCGCGAGCCTCACACCCCGGTATGAACCTAAAACGGGAGAAGGACCTCAGGGAGGGCATGCGTTTCTTCCTAGCTAGGGTGGTGTCAGTGACCTACCAGCCCTGACATTTATATACTTTTCACCTATGTGGTTGTTGCTGTTGCGAGGCGCCTCGGTTTGATCGGACGATCCGGGTCCGATGGAGTCATTCGTTGGCTCATTTACGCCCCAAAGGGCGGGGAAACGTATTGTTCAGGCATAATAATCCACATCGGTGGACCGGCCCTGACGATTCAATGGGCAGTTGCGGCTGTTCCTTAGGCTCGGGCTAGGCAGTCTCGAATTCGGTAAGGACTATCTTTTTCCTTGGTTCATGACGGAAATCCAATTTCCAAATACGACATCGTGCGGTTTTGATTGTATATATATATGGCGACATGATATATGGTACCCATGCCGTCTATGATTGATAGTTATGATTTGAAATTGTTTTCAAAACATATAAACACTAGCAATAATATCAAATGCCTTTGTTTTATTCGTATCAAGCATATTTGGCCGTTATAAGGTAAAAACTCTATCCTCCGGTTTGCGTTGCATTGTGTGATGGGAACTGAGTCTTATAACGGCTTCATTTTTATAAAAAGCATAGCGGTGTTTAAAAGAAAGATTTGTTTTAAAGCACTGGCAATCCAATGGAGTAAACTCGTTCCACGAAAGTGGCGTGGTCCTGTGATTAGCCAATTATATATGTGTTGAGTGGATTTCTCATACCAGTCCCATGACTGACTCGTAGTTTGTTTCACTTTCAAACTCGGGTGCCCCTTTTTCTACATGGGCAGCCTTGTATTCAGGTTTAGCTAGTTCTTTCTGGATAGCTGGAGCTGAAGATGGATTCTATCATTTATTTCTTTTTATGCTGTTCAACTCCTATTGTACATATATTGTTTATTTCCGCTGTAGACATTTATGTATAGCTGAACTGTATTTGTACTAAGTAAGATCCTGTTTACGGTGTAACTCTGATGATTACTTTTATCCAGTATATTCTATTGTTCATTCTGGTGTATTTATTTAATTCTGTTCTGCTATTATCTGTTTCTGTGTTATATTCCAAAAGATAACCTTGTTTCCGTGAAAACGGGAATTCGGGTCGTCCCATCGTGGTATCAGAGCTTAGGTTAAGCTTAGTTCTGGAATATAACATTTGAACGAACTCGTCAGAAATAGAACCAGTAGTGTTCTAGGACGGGTAACTCTATACAGATAGGATCAGTAATATCCTAGTATGAGTAGCAGAATCAGAACAACTCGTTAGAGATGGGGTCAGAAGTGCCTCAGAACGAGTCGAGAGTAATATGTTTTTAAATAACATATTTGTGATTATATTTATATATAGTCTGGTTTTAGAAATATAATTTTTGAATATATAAAAGATATATATTTGAAAAGTTAAAAAGGTTAAAAACAATTGGATTGGTTGTAGTGTTGTGTGATCGTAGATTTATCAAACCACTTTCGACTTTATTCCTTTTCGGGGACGAAAAGTTTTAAGTGGGGGAGATTGTAACGACCCAGAAAATCTGAACCAATTTAAAATTTTTAAATTGGCAAAAATAATGGATTTTAAATATTTAAAATAAATATTTTAGATAATGGCGATGAAAACTAAGTTTGAATCGACAATTGAAAACGAATATAATTAATTATAATTATATATAGAATTGAAAATAGCGCGGCAGTTCGATAATTCGATTTCAAACTTCAATTGAATATACCGGGTGCAAAACAATCCGTATTTTAGTGAAACCAAAAACATTAGGATCTAATTGGTAATATCTTTCTAACGAATCTGACCAATCGAAATTTGATAGCGGGAATCAAAAGATATGTCCAGTTGAAAATTCTGAATAGTCGCTATGGAATTCAGGCCCTTAAAAATGGACATTTTGCAAATGACCTCGGATTTCGACGAAACCACTTTTGTTGGATCCGCAGGGTCAAGTTATTGTTAGGTTTCAAATTTCATAATTTTTCGAATCAATATGTGAGCGTGGCAAAAGAAAACGCGTTTGACCAGTTTCTGTTGAATTTAATCGACTGGAAATTGGCCATTTTACAAACGGTCTCAGAATTCGACGAAACTAGTTTTGTTAGGACCATATCATCAATACAAAGCTAGAAAATATTTTTCGAGAATTTTTCTAGTTAGTATGTGACCCCGGTAATTTGAAATGTACGTTTAAAATTCAATATAGTGATTTAAATGAAAATTCAAAAGGAAACTGATTGTAACAATCGAACCAGCTTGCGATACATATCCCATTGTGTTCAGAATGGGGGTAAAACGCTATGGGCGACAGGCGGTGGGCCTCGTTTCGAGGTCGTATGTAAAAGTCAACTTTTTGCAAAATTAAATAATAAAAAAAAAAAAATTCCCTCCTTTACCTTTCTTCCTGGCCCCCCCCGTTCATTGTAATTTCAAAAGGAAAAAAAAAACCTAAAAAACTATCGACGACCGCCTCCACCAAGCAGCCGCCCGCCTTCAGCCGTCGACCAGACCTCCTCCGCAACTCCGATCTTCTCCCCCCCTCTTCCTTGCACTCGCTACCTCCTCCTCCTTCAATCCGACCCCCCCAAAGCATCGCGACGCCACCAGACCCAAGCCGCCGTGCCTCGCTCCACCCTTCGCTTCGCCTGCAGCTCCTCCTGCCTCCGACGATCTGCGGAAAACCCCCTCCCCTCGCCGTAAGTTTTTTTTTATTATTTTATTTGTATTTTATATAAACATAAAGTTTTAAAAACTGAGTTTTTAATGATTTACAGACTGAGTTTTTAATGATTTACAAACTGATTTTTAAAGAAGTTAAAACAGATTTTTCTAAAGATTTAAAACTGATTTTAAAAGCATTTAAAAACTGATTTTATTTTAATAAGTAAATTCTGATTTTTTATAAAAAGGGTTTAAAAACTGATTTTGTTTAAAAGAAAAAAAACTGATTTTAAAAAGAAGTTAAAACTGATTTTTTTTTATACATTTAAAAACTGATTTTGAAAAGGATTTTTAAACTGATTTTTAAAGAATTTTAAACTGAATTTTAAAAGAACTTTGAATAGAAGAAAATTGAACTTTGAATAGAAAATGATCAAATTTTTTTAGAATAGAAAAGATCATATTTTTAAAATAGAAAAGACGGAAATTTTATTAAGTAGAAGGAGTAAGATATGATTTTTATATTTTTAAAGTAATAAAAATATAATTTTTACATCATAGGAATATTAAAAATATAACCTTTATTTTTTAAAGGGCGGGATATATATTTTTGAAATGCAGTTTTTATATATTGAATAACATAGTAAAAATTCGATTTTTACATATGTAGAGAATACAGGCAACGAAGCGACAAAAGGCGAGAAAGGCGAAGATTTCTCTAAGTGAAGTTGGATAGCTATTGGTGAGATTTCTGATTTAAAAACATATATATATATATATATGTGTGAAATGAAAGTGAATTGCTATATATAAATATATATCTATATATATATATATATATACGCCCCTCGTCCACAAACCATGGACGATATTTATTGGTTGAAATGGTTGTGAAAATTGATTGATAGCGAATGATTGTTTGGGGATTGTTTGTGATTGATATTGGTTGATTGTGGTTGAAAAATACCCGTTTTTGATTGGAAAATATTTGGTTGAAACCACATAGGATTAGTTTGTGGAAATGAAATAAATATATACATGCCGCCTGCGTGCGAACTAGATGCATGAACCCCATTGTCAAAAACCGCGAGGTTTTAAGGTAGAGCGAGGAGCCGTACTAGGGACGGTCCCGGTTTTAACTACCCTGCCGTTATGCTGCCGAAATTTTGAATAATATTCGTGTGTTTGAATTATTTTCATATGCTTAAACTATATTTATTCATTGAATAGAAAACATTCATGTGTTGAATTGATATTCATTCGTTGATTAGAAATTCATGTGTTGAATGGTATTCATATTTTGAAATAAATCGTTTGATAATAAAAATGACCTTTTATCGACTATATGAACTGTGTAAAATAACCTCGTTTTAAAAGAAATGGTTTTATGATAAAAATCCCATTTTTATCACCAACTTGAACTATATAGAAAAATAGTGTTTTGAAATGAATTGTTTTACAATAAAAATCACATTTTTATTGTATGTATAAATCGTTGAAATGTGAAGTGTTAAAAATAGCCACTTGTTCAAAATAAACATATATGAGTTGAAATATTCATTAATTAGCAAATGAAATGATTTGCACCTATTTATGTAACATTAGAATGAATGGTGTTTTTAAACCAAATAGAAATCAAATGTGAAGTTGAATAGAGAATGATAAATGATAAGAACTGTATATATATGTACATGCATATTTATTGAACAGGTTATTGCAAAGGGGCTAGAGAAGAGGAATAAAATTTTGTGCCCGACAAATAGGTACACATTTACTGTTTTGTTTGGGTGATGATTTTATGAGCCTGTTGGCTAGCCGCTTGGCTTTTTCCTTTTCTTTTTGAGATTAGAAGGACCGGGGAAGCTATTTGCGATTTCCCGATGCTCCCGGTGCAGGGGAGGTTATGGCGAAATTTTCCAAAATTTTAAGTTGTTAGAAAAATATTTGAAGTGAAAACGATGTGGAAATCATTGAATAAACTATATTTATATAACTATATAAATATAAATAAAATTAAAACGAAACGAAGCCGTGCAGTTCGTATTTTGAAACCGTGATTTCAAACGACTAGTGCGGGAAATCCGACCATCGGATTTTCCCGAAATCTCAACCGTCGGGTTCGCCTTGGAATAATCTTTCCAACGGCACCAACCTTGTAAAAATCCAACGGTTGGATTGTCTGGAATGTTTAATTCAAATCTGAAGAAAAACAGCGCCAGAAGCGATTATATTTTTATATATATAAATATAATTATATATTTAATCGAATAACGACGCTGCAGTTCGTATTTTGAAATCGAAATTTCAAACGATTGTACCGGGAGATCCGACCGTCGGACTTTCCCGAAACTGGAACCGTTGGGTTCGTTTTGAAAAGACCTTTCTAATGATGTAAATTTTGTGAAGATCCAACGGTTAGATTTTCAGATATGTGTAAAACAAATCTGAAGAAAAACAGCGCCACGGCCGCTGTATGGCCCGAAGCGTCGTTTTGAATAAAATGGCTATTTTAAAATAAATAAAAATAGCGATAAATAGTTGTAAAATATCATAAGCGATATGGAATAGAAATAAACTGAATTTGTTCGATTTATGTGGCTTTTGATGGTTGAATGTGTTTGGTGTGAAAATTACATTAAAAGAACACAATTGGTGTTGTCGAATAATTTAACCATTGAAATAAATTGATTTGAAATTCTAAATATACGTGAATTATTTGAGAAGGCCGAGTTAATTCTCATTTCAAATAATTGACCGACGATTGAAAGTCGAAGATGAAGACGATGGTCGAAGACCGGAGATCTTCACCTCGTTCGGATGGTAACCGAGGTCCTGATTGGGAGGCATCCCGAAATATGGATAATGAGTGGTGATCGTCCAGACGTACGTGGTGATCGAAGGGTTTGCGAGGTATTTAGTGCCTCCGGTTTCGTTCAGACCCAGAACGGACTTGTAAATGGACTGTGTGTCCGACATTGGATTTTATTCTGTGTTGATTGATCTCTATTAAATATACATCTGTTTGGCGGCGGAGAATTTATTCTTTTGCTTAACGCCCTTCTCTGAGACGCACGAGCTCAGAGGTTGTATATCGATGGACATCAGTCGCATGGCATGAATTGCCTGTGTGGCATGCTAAGATGCAGTGATCAGGGCTTCTGTTGAAAAGAAAAGTCTTGTGGTGATGATCAAAGCACCGCCTGTGTGGCGTAGCTTTGTGTATAACGTGAATTCGCGAGCCTCACACCCCGGTATGAACCTAAAACGGGAGAAGGACCTCAGGGAGGGCATGCGTTTCTTCCTAGCTAGGGTGGTGTCAGTGACCTACCAGCCCTGACATTTATATACTTTTCACCTATGTGGTTGTTGCTGTTGCGAGGCGCCTCGGTTTGATCGGATGATCCGGGTCCGATGGAGTCATTCGTTGGCTCATTTACGCCCCAAAGGGCGGGGAAACATATTGTTCAGGCATAATAATCCACATCGGTGGACCGGCCCTGACGATTCAAGGGGCAGTTGCGGCTGTTCCTGAGGCTCGGGCTAGGAAGTCTCGAATTCGGTAAGGACTATCTTTTGCCTTGGTTCATGACGGAAATCCAATTTCCAAATACGACATCGTGCGGTTTTGATTGTATATATATATGGCGACATGATATATGGTACCCATGCCGTCTATGATTGATAGTTATGATTTGAAATTGTTTTCAAAACATATAAACACTAGCAATAATATCAAATGCCTTTGTTTTATTCGTATCAAGCATATTTGGCCGTTATAAGGTAAAAACTCTATCCTCCGGTTTGCGTTGCATTGTGTGATGGGAACTGAGTCTTATAACGGCTTCATTTTTATAAAAAGCATAGCGGTGTTTAAAAGAAAGATTTGTTTTAAAGCACTGGCAATCCAATGGAGTAAACCCGTTCCACGAAAGTGGCGTGGTCCTGTGATTAGCCAATTATATATGTGTTGAGTGGATTTCTCATACCAGTCCCATGACTGACTCGTAGTTTGTTTCACTTTCAAACTCGGGTGCCCCTTTTTCTACACGGGCAGCCTTGTATTCAGGTTTAGCTAGTTCTTTCTGGATAGCTGGAGCTGAAGATGGATTCTATCATTTATTTCTTTTTATGCTGTTCAGCTCCTATTGTACATATATTGTTTATTTCCGCTGTAGACATTTATGTATAGCTGAACTGTATTTGTACTAAGTAAGATCCTGTTTACGGTGTAACTCTGATGATTACTTTTATCCAGTATATTCTATTGTTCATTCTGGTGTATTTATTTAATTCTGTTCTGCTATTATCTGTTTCTGTGTTATATTCCAAAAGATAACCTTGTTTCCGTGAAAACGGGAATTCGGGTCGTCTCATACAAATAACATAAGACTTTTATTACATCATACTAATGCAACATCAGAGTACAGAATATCAGAGTACATCGAATATAATAATACAACAGCGGAAGATAATTTACAACAAAACTTAATACAATGCAGCAGAAGACTATCATGCTCTGGACACAGCTTTAAGCTTCGATCCAGAATCCTGCTCAAATAAAATATATGTAAAGCAAATCACACGACTGCCCGTGTGGAAAAGAGGGCACCCGAGTTTGCAAAGTGAAACAAACTACGAGTCAGTCATGGGACTGGTATGAGAAATCTTACTTAACCTATTTAATAATAAGGCTAATCACAGGACCACGCCGCTAACGCAGAACGGGTTTACTCCATTGGATTTCCAGTGCATAAACAACAACCATAAATAAAATTACGGATCTACAATGCATCATACAACATGCAAATCCTTAATCTACCCATTTATGCTTAATCCCTAACCTTAAATTTCAAATTCCAATTCACTTTACAGAAATTATTTCTTTGGACTTTATTTCCCGATTTCTTTTATCTCAAATCATTTGAAATACATATCTAGCTTTCATAATAAAGTAGATTTCACTTCGGGATTTCAAAACAAAACATTTAGAAATATGAATTCCAAAACGTAACAATGTATACAAACAAGTATGAAACCAAATATCGGTCATGTTCCCTTAGGACCGGGCAGTACGCACCCTAACCGAACCAATATATATATATATATATATATATATATATATATATATATATATATATATGCACCTAACGGCTACACTGACAATGCACCATCCCACCAATTGGGGAAGACATGCACGCCCTTGCACTGTTAGTCAATTTCGGGTCACCTGCATCTTTAGCCACATACTTGCTAAATCATTTTATATCCCGAAGTAGGGAAAATCATTTCACAACATAATAATCACAAGTACTTTCAAATCTATATAGATTTCTACTTCCAAATCATCGGGTATAGTCCTCGAAATCCTTTCTGTTTTATAAAACATTCCCTGTCCAAAATCGGGAATAACATTACTTTTTTACTTAAGAAAACTCATCTCAAAATCATTTATTAAATTTTGAAACAAACAACATCGCTAAACACCTTATAGTCAAATCGTGAAATGTTTCACAAGGTGTTAGCACATAGATATTTTTTACCCAACCCAATGCTAAATGTAAAAGCATATTTTGCTCATAAACTGGTTGAGCATAATCCAAACAATAAATTAATCACAATCCATACCAATAACCAAGTATATTTGGTTCAATCACATTTCATGTTTTACATATACAATAAAAAGAGAATTTTTATTGTAAACATATTTTCTATGTTGCTTATGACAAATAAAAAGAAAGATTTTTATTGTCATAACATTTTCTATGTTGAACATGTTCTATATTTTCTAATGACAACATAAAATGATAATTTTTTCTACCTGACATGTTATATAATTCTAATGACAAAATAAAAGATAATTTTGTCTGCATGACATGTTATATAATTTTAATGATAAAATAAAAGATAATTTTGTCTACATGACATGTCATATAATTCTAATGATAAAGTAAAAGATTTATTTACATAACACTTTTTTATGTTCTCTAATGACAAATAAAAAGAGGTTTTACTTGCATAACATGTTCTACATTTCTAATGTCATATAAAAAGAAGTATTTATTTTCATGACATTTTCTATGTTGCGAATGACAAATAAAAAGGATATATTTATTTGTATATAAATTCCTATTTTTAACATAACAAATAAAAGTGAATATTTATTTGTACGAAAATTTCAATCTTTAATATGAAAAATAAATGTGAATATTTATTTGTTAAGATATCTCTATTTCAAAACAATGATCATTTTTACATATTCTATTTATACAATAAAAATGTGGTTTTTATTCTTAACATATTTTTATTTTCTATTAGGGTTGTTACGGTAATGGTAAATTTACCATTACCATCCAGCCGATTGGTAACCATTTTTGATTGAAATCGGTATACCAGTTAAAACGGTATGGTAACGGTAAATTTACCATTTTAATGGTAAATTATCGGTAACGTTTCTTCAATACCAGCGGTAATGGTAATTTTACCTGTTAATTCAAAACATAAGTATAATCATCTGATGTGCTTTATTATATGCACGTAGAATCAAATAAATGATTATATTTAGTTCAATAATCAAATGAAATAATTCCAAATACCCTTTTTTTTTCACTTAAGTTTTTTATAAACTAACACTACATATATTATAATAAAGATGCACCGTGTACAAAAAATATGTTAAGATATAAACTTTGATGGACAAAACGGTAATTTACCATTACCAGTTTAACGGTTACCAGATTATCGGTATACCAGTCACCGGTATATCAGTTGACCGGTAACGGTAAGCAATTCTGGCTTACCAGTAAAAACGGTACGGTAACGATATTTGTCAAACGGTAACAGTAACCGTTACCATAACAGCCCTATTATCTATAATGATCACTTTTACTCTTTTCTTATATACAATAAGAATGTGAATATTTACTGTTAACAGAGCTTCATTTCAAACAAATGAACATTTTTAATCCTTTCTACATATACGATAAAAATGTAAATTTTTCGGTAACATATTTTCATTTCAAACAAATGAACATTTTTAATCCTTTCTACATATACGATAAAAATGTAAATTTTATCGTTAACATATTTTCCTTTCAAATAAATGAACATTTTTAATCCTTTCTATATATACCATAAAAATGTAAATTTTATCGATAACATAATTTAGCAATTCTAATTTGTTAAACACGACAATTATAATTTAACAAAATCATATTTTCTACATCGCTAACCATGACAATGTTTAAATTAACAAAATCATATTTTCTACATCGCTAATCATGATAATGCTTAAATTAACAAAATCATATTTTCTACATCGCTAATCATGACAATGTTTAAATTAACAGAATCATATTTTCTACATCACTAATCATGACAATGTTTAAATTAACAAAATCATATTTTCTACACCGCTAATCATGACAACGTTTAAATTAACAAAATCATATTTTTTACATCGCTAACATGACAATGTTTAAATTAACATAATCATATTTTCTACATCGCTAATCAGGACAATGTTTAAATTAACAAAATCATATTTTCTACATCGCTAATCATGACAATGTTTAAATTAACAAAATCATATTTTCTACATCGCTAACATGACAATGTTTAAATTAACAGAATTATATTTTCTACATCGCTAATCAGGACAATGTTTAAATTAACAAAATCATATTTTCTACATCGCTAATCATGATAATGTTTAAATTAACAAAATCATATTTCCTACATCGCTAATCATGATAATGTTTACATTAACAAAATCATATTTTCTACTTCGCTAACATGACAATGCTTAAATTAACAAAATCATATTTTCTACATCGCTAATCATGACAATGTTTAAATTAACAAAATCATATTTTCTACATCGCTAATCATGACAATGTTTAAATTAACAAAATCATATTTTCTTAATCGCTAACATGACAATGTTTAAATTAACAGAATCATATTTTCTACATCGCTAATCATGACAATGTTTAAATTAACAGAATCATGTTTTCTACATCGCTAATCATGACAATGTTTAAATTAACAAAATCATATTTTCTACATCGCTAACATGGCAATGTTTAAATTAACAGAATCATATTTTCTACATCGCTAATCAGGACAATGTTTAAATTAACAAAATCATATTTTCTACATCGCTAATCATGACAATGTTTAAATTAACAAAATCATATTTTCTACATTGCTAATCATGACAATGTTTAAATTAACAAAATCATATTTTCTACATCGCTAACACGACAATGTTTAAATTAACAGAATCATATTTTCTACATCGCTAACATGACAATGTTTAAATTAACAAAATCATATTTTCTTCATCGCTAACATGACAACGTTTAAATTAACAGAATCAGGCAATTTTGTGATTAACATGTTTACAATAAAAAGAGAATTTTTATTGTAAAACAAATCCAACTATTATGTGATTAACAATTCCTAATCAATCCAATTTCATCCAACGTATCATCACAACAAATAAATCAATTCACATCACATACCATTTACAACTGAATTTTTGACGATGTATATATAAATAAATTACTCAATGAAATAATAATTAATTTTAAATTTAAAAAGAATTCTCACCATGGTTTTATTTCTTCTGAATTTGTAGATAGCCCCAAATCTGTTTCAGACTTTTCCATCATGTAGATCTTGAATTTACGGTCACAACGCTTTCAGTTTCATCAAATTCAGATTAGATTTGGACTAGTTATGGCCAATTAAACATTGCATAAATTAAACAAGCAATTACTGAAATTAATTAATAATTAATTTAATTAATCATTCTCTAATCCTCACCCCCTTCATCGTTTTCTTCTTCAGGAGAACACAAAACCCGTCGAGTTGAAATCTTCCATCCCGCCGCCTCCAGAGGCCGTCAGCCTCAGATCCAACGTCGCCCCATCGATCGTCGGTCTGACTCCTCCATGCACCTAGCGCCGTCCCCAATTGGGTGGGCCCAGCCTCACCCAAAAACGCTGTAAAGATAGCGGCTTTGAGTGGCAATTGCGAGCAGAGAAGGCCACGAAAATTCATCATGTCCGTATAGAAATAAAGAGTAGGAGAATCTCTTTAGTTTCCATGAATTAAGTTGTTCAAAATATGGGATGGATTTTAGAGAGGAGATGATAAGAGAGAGAGAGAGGAATATAAGATTTGTTTTCCTTGATTCTTCCTTCATTTGCAATTGGATTTTGAGGAAATTTTTCTCCATGAATTTTTGAGATGTAGATCTAGATTCAGAAAGGAAGAAGGAGAATTATAGTTTTCTAATAGAGAATGAGAAATGAAAAGATATGAACATGATTTATTTAACTAAGATGCCCCTTTGTATTAGGTAAGTTATAAATAAATTAAACGTGGTTTATTAAGGCTGAGGTGGCAATATTTATCTCACATTCAAAATTCAAAAATAAATCACAAAGAGAAAGAGAAAACAAAGAAAATGAATGCATGAGAAATTATTTGATGCTAATCGTTATTAATTCGTGTGTCTTCTTTAATTTCAAAATATATTACATCATAATTGTAGGGAACATATTAAATTGCACAGATAAGAATAAGGCAACGAAAATGTCTATAAATACAAACAGATAATGTAAACAAGAATAGATATAGAAGGGAATAATATGTGTGTGCATATATATATATATATATATATATATATATATATATATATATATATGTGTGTGTGTGTGTGTGTGTGTGTGTGTGAGGATTGTTTGTTTTTAGAGAAAAAATAACAAGAAAGAAAAAGGGGAAAGGAGAATAAGGGAATGTAAATTTATGGAATAAGAGTACATAAATAAAATAAGATTCATGAAAATATAATGCATGAAAAGAAATTAATCGGATTAAGGTAAAGAAATTAATATAATAAAGGAAAGAAATAAATGTGCACTTAATTGAGGAAAAATGGAAGGAATAATATGTGAAAGATGAATGAAAGGTAAGAGGAGTGACGTAATAATAAATAAAAGAAAGAGAAAGGAATTAGAATGGGTAGAGGGTGCATTAACTCTTCATGTGTTTTGTCTTAATGCGTTTATTTATTTTTATTTATTTAAGAATTGTAACGTTAAGAAATAAATGAAAGGGAAGAGAGAAAGGTGTAATTCTAATAAAGAAACTTTCTCTCCATTTGTTTGTTTTAGCATATTTTTATATTTAAATAGAAATAGGTAACGTATGCATTAAATAGGAAATAATGAATGCTACATTAACGGAGAAATAGAGTGAAGAGAAAGAAGCACTAAATTTGAGGAAATTAGAAAAGGAATTGAAAAGAAAAGTAAACTTGCATGAAATGTGAATGGATAGAAAAAATTATTTGTGTAATTTATTTAAAAAAACTTTTTAAATCCAATAATTTAATTTGATAATGGAATATTTTTTAATCCTGACGCATTTTCTAACAAAAATTTCCTTAAAGTAAAATTTTAAATTGGTTCTAATTTTCCAGGTTGTTACAATCTCCCACTTAAAAATCTTTTCGTCCTCGAAAAGGAACGGAGCTGGAAGTTGTTTTAACTAACCAATTCAATTTCATTCTTTTATTGGTTTCAATAATTTTATTAGTTGAACTAATAATCACATAACACAGTCATCAATCAATTAGTTAATTAATTTTTCAAATATATACAACTTTTATATATTCAAAAATCATATTTTCGAAGATCGGATTATATATATAATCACAAATACGTTAATTATAAACTTGTTACTCTCATCTCATTCTAGGGCATTTCTAACCCCATCTCTAATGAGTTTTTCTCATTTTAGGATACTGCTGATTCTATCTCTAATGAGTATTCTTTTATAGGATATTTCTAATCCAACCTCTGATAAGTCTTTTGTTCAGTTCTAACGAGTTGTACCCCAAAGTTTTGAGCTAACCTAAGCTCTAATACCAACTGTGATGATCCCAAACTCCCGTAGTACGAAAGTAAGGATAATCATTGGAATATAACACATAAACAATAACAACATAACAAAAATATAGAATTACAGCGGATAAAGTACATCAAGTTACACTAGAAATAATATATCATCAGAGTTACACAGCATAATAGGATCATACTTAGAACATAATATAGTTTTCCACTTAATATAAAATGTCTGCAGTGGACATCAAACATAATATACTAAATGAAGACTGAACAGCATAACAGAAATGATAAGATCCATATTCAGCTCTATAGCTATCCAGAATGAGTCAGCTAAATCTGTATACAAGGCTGCCCATGTGGAAAAGTGGGCACCCGAGTTTGCAAACTGAAACAAACTACGAGTCAGTCATGGGACTGGTATGAGAAATCTTCTATAACCTATCTGATAATAAGGCTAATCACAGGACCAAGCTGCTAACGCAGAATGGGTTTACTCCATTGGATTGTCGGTGCATATATATAAAGTAAAACGTTAAACAACACAATGCTTTTTAGAAAAATGAAACCATTATAAGACTCATGTCCCATCACACAATGCAATGAAAACCGAAGGATAGAGTTTTACCTTATAATGGTCAAAAATGCTTGATACGATAAAAACGGTTTGATATTATTATTAGTGTATATATGTTTCAGAAACATTTCAATCATAATATATCAATCATAGACGGCATAGCTACCATATACTATGTCGCCAAATATAGATTTACAATCAAAACCGCATGAGTCGTATTGGAAGTTGGATTTCCATCATGAACCAAGGCAAGAGATAGTCCTTACCGAATTCGAGACAATCTAGCCCATGTCTCAGGTCAGAGCTCAAGTGACATTTTGGAGCCACAGGGCCGGTCCAAAACTAATGTTAGTGGATTATATATAATTCCTGAACAATATGTCTCCCTGCCCTATGGGACGTAAATAGAGCCATTAGGGACTCAATATCGGAGGTACTTCGCTTTCCACCATCCACTTAAGTAAAAATGTATGGGCTTGTAAAAGCCAGACACCACTTCTAGCTAAAAAGAAACACATGTTCTCCCTGGATCCTTCTCCTGTTTCTGGTTCATACCGGGGTGTGAGGCTCACGAAGTAACGCTATACACAAAGCTGTGCTACAATAAAGTTGCGTTTGTCTTCAAACACAAGGCTCTGCTTTTCAATAATAAGCCTTGATCATTTGCATCTTGGCATGCCACACTGACAATTCACGCCATGTGACTGATAACTATCAATATATAACCTCTGAGCTCATACGTCTCAGAGAAGGGTGTTAAGCAAGAGAATAAATTCTATGCCACCAAACAGATATATATTAAATAGAAATCAATCAGCACAGAATAAAGTCCAATGTCAGACATACATCCATTTACAAGTCCGTTCTGGGTCTGAATGAAACCGGGGACACCTTATTCCTCGTCCCATTTGTCCGACACGGAAGAGAGGTGCTCGCATATCTGGACGATCAACAAGTACGTCCGGACAACTACCACTGTAACCCTTTACTGGGAGCTAACCAATGCCGGGCATCAGTAGTTATCCATTTGATGTGAAGATCGCTGGTCTTCAATCTCCGTCCTCAAATCTTCGACTTCCAGTCGTCGTATAATTATTTGAAATGAGAGTTAATTCAAACTTTTCAAATAATTCTCGAATATATATGCTTTAAATCATTTCTTTTCAGTCCATATCATATATAATAATTTATAACGATGTACCGCTTCTTTTATTTATTTAAAAATAGCCATTTTTAATTAAATGACGCCTCGGGTCATTACATGGCCCTGGCACTGTTTTCATCAAAATTTGATTTATATATTTCTCAAAATCTAACCGTTGGATCTTAGCAAATTATATATCGTTGGAAAGATCTTTCCAAAACGAACCCAACGGTTCCAGTTTGGGAAAATCGGACGGTCGGATCTTTCGGTATAATCGTTTGAAGTTACGATTTCAAAACACGAACTGCAGCGGTGCGATTCGTTTTATTTTAATTTATATATAAATATATAAATATAAATGATTTGACGATATCAAACTATTTTCAATTCAACATTGATTTCTTTTATATATGAAATCATATATTACATTAAAAATGAAAATTTTAATGAAAATACCATTCTCTTTGTTCATTGGATCTTTTATATGATTCATATATATATATATATATATATATCACATGGAAATAAAATTTGTTTTATCATTTATATATAGAATTAAAATTGTAATCTTTTATTTCAATAAAATATTACATTGAAAAATGTAATCTCTTATTTCAATATATGTTTATATTGAAAATGTAACTTTCTATTTCAATATATTATTATACTGAAAATGTAAGCTTTTTTATTTCATATTCTATTTACATTGGAAAATGTAAATATCTTGTGATGCCCCGCCCCGCACCAGCCGACATTTCAATGAAAGTGCGCTATGCCAATGTCTAACCAGCACGGGACGGTCGCCAAAGAAAGGAAAGGAAGGGTATTTGATCTAACAAGGAACCAGTAGAATGTCTCACAGTGCAAGGAATAAAATATAATAATAACATACTTGGCATAAAAGAGGCGAGACAATGCATAGGCTGAAAACTAAACCATAATCATCATAGCAGCGGAAATCTAAAATACAGCTTATGATCCATAATCATTATTACAACTTTTGAAAACTGTCTCTAAAGCAAATAAGAAAGGTACACCACTAATGCCCAAAGTAGTGACCAGCAGCGATACAAGGAGAATATCTATATATATCATACGTGGGAGCCTCCTGCTCGTCTCCGGTACAGCTTCTCGTGCATACCACCTAACATGTCTCTAGTCTGCCCGTTTAAGAGCACCCAGAGTAATAAGAAGAGACATAAAACTCTGGGTCAGATAGAATTCTAGTACGAGCGATAAGCATCAAAACAGAATAATAACAAGTATACTAAACCATACCTGAACCTGCAACCAAAGAGTTAGCACTACATACTGTACAATACTCTAAGGTGCCACTAACATATAGTGTGAAGAATACGGGGGTGGGGGTGTGTATGACATAGTGATGGCAAACAATCAATCATAACAACCATCCTCACATCTCTCACTTAGTGCGTAAAGCATACGATATCTACCACTTTGATCACTAGACCCATCGAGGTAGTGACGGAGTCCGACTTGTATAACTATTGCTTCCACCAAGCTTGCCCCATGGAGTCATGACTCAATCCTTACAAATGACCCCACCTCATTGGTCCATAGCCAATAGTCCTACCTAGGCCACTGTGGCCGTGAATCCGTCCACATACCCCATACTCCATAGTGATCCAAAGTTATAGACATCGATAACCCCTTAGCACACGTCCCGCAGCAAAGCCCAACTCATGAAGATAACTCGTTGGTTCCCAACTGGACCCTGAGTTCTACTTACTATTTGGACTTCCTTTGCATCTCGGGTTTTGGTCGAATTGGAGTTGGTCTTCAGAAGAGTCATCGTGTAATCGCAGCTCCAGTCTGCTTCGGTTCGGCTTGCTTCAGTCAGTTCAATTCGAATACATCGCTCCTAGGCTTCCTGTTCGGTTCGGTGTTCCACTTCAGGTTGGTTCAGTTCGGTAGTCCCCTTCCATTCAGTCGGTTCGGTTCCGTGCTTATGGATCCCGATCCAGTTCGGTGCTTCACTCCAACTCCAACTCCAAGCTTGGTCCTCCGATCCGATCCCGCTCCCTAGCTCTAGTCCGATCTCCACGCTCTTGCTCCCGATCCGATCCCTCTACTCAGCTTTGATCTAATTCCCAACCCAACTCCAACTCTTTGCAAATGGCCCTCCTTCTTGCCAAAGCTCAGCTAGTGACAAGTTCCGATCTGGTTCGTATTCCCCTTGCCCGGTCCACCTTTCCGATTCGAGCTCTATAATTCGATCCAATCTGGTTCGAAACTCTGCACATTTCCTGCAACTTTTCCAACTACTGTTTTACGCCATTCGACGGCGTTTTCGACCAATCTAACTTTTCTAATCAATCACAAAACATACCATACAGTCATAGCAACATATATAATTGACCACTAACACCAAAACGACAATTTGATAGGTTAAAACGGATCAAACTTAGCCAAAAGTCCATATTTTCCCTTAAGCATGTTTAAGCAAAACTAATGATAGGATTAGTAAAACTTAGCCAAATTTTCTAACAGAGACCTAAAACAATATTTCAAAATTTATGAATATTTTTTCAGAATTTAATCATGTTTAGATTCGCTAATTAACACTAATTACCCTTAGTTAACCATAATTAGTGAGGAACTATGCAAATCACTCGCCTTTGCCACAGATAAACTGTAGATCTGAAATGATTTTCTGTTATGGCACTGTTTCCAAAGCAATACAGCAGCTCTATTCCCAATCCTATGCTAATCCTTTTCAATTTGATGTAATTTAGGAAAATCTTCAATTAGAAAGTGGTTTAGAGGTGTTTTAGATGTTGGAGGCCATTACTAAGTTGAGAGGGATGATAAGCGGCAACTGAAAAATGAGAAAAGAGTGTCCTCTAAACCCTAACAGCCTTTAAATACTCCAAATCCCGAAATCCCCCTCTAGGCCTAGCTGTTAATTACTCAATTAAGCCCGGTTAAGCTGTTTTTAATCTTCTAAACATTAATTCAGCCATATCTCCCAAATGGTAAGTCCGTTTTTCACATATGACCACTCTATGTAAAGGTAAACCATCATCCGGATATAATGGAAGTGGTTTCAGGTCAAAACTCCTTTCCAACCAAAAGTTATGGCCGAAACAAGATCAACTAGGGGCAAAATGGTCATTTAAAAATCGGCAAAAATCATGAACATGGGAAATGACCCCAATAGTCGTCTCCCAAAGTTGCATGACCATACGACTTCGCATGAGAAAGAAATAAATATTCTACGATCCTCTAATACGTAGAATACGGGTCGTTACATTCTCCCCCCCCCCTCCCTTAAGAAATTTCGCCCCCGAAATTCCTTAGTTAAGAAACAAGCAAAGGATCCCGCATGCCTATCAACCATTAACAAAACAATAAAGCATACAAAACAACACAACAAGCCTATCCTAGCATGCGGTTTACTAATAAGGGAGTACTATACCGATATAAAAACCTTACCAGGCAAAGAGTTCTGGATACTTCCTCCCTAAGTTCTCCTCTGTTTCCCAAGTACAGTCTTCCCCATCACCACCCCACTTAACATTGACTAATTTCACCGTCTTCCTTCGAAGCTGCTTCGTATCATTCCCAACAATACACATAGGCCTGCGGTTCCCAACCGCCTCGGGTTCAACCTCGATATCGTCCAACTGATCCGGTGTAATAGTCACACTATGGTCGTGCACAAACTTCCTTAATTGGGAAACATGAAATACATTATGAACTCTCACCATCTTCTCTGGTAATTCAACTTTATATGCCAAATTCCCAATTTGCTCGAGAATAGGGAATGGACCAACAAATCTTGGTGCTAACTTGCCTCTCCTGCCAAATCGAATCATGCTTTTTAGCGAAGAAATCTTGACAAACACCAAGTCACCAATGAAGAATTTTAAATCTTTTCTCCTCTTATCAGCATAACTCTTTTGCCTATCTTGGGCAACCTTCATTTTCTGTTGGATAACCTTAATCTTATCTGAAGTTTCTCTTATCACAACTGGTCCAAGCACAAATTTCTCACCGGTTTCCAGCCAACATGATGGTGAGTTGTACGGTCTTCCATACAAAGCTTCAAATGGAGCCGTACCAATACTGGATTGATAACTATTATTATATGCAAACTCTACTAGATGTAAATGGTCATCCCATGATCCACCAAAATCCAATATGCAAGCTCTCAAGAGATCTTCTAACACTCGATTCACCCTCTCTGTCTGACCATCGGTTTGAGGACGGTATGCCTGTACTGAGATGTAATTCTGATCCTAATGCCTCTTGTAAGCTCTTCCAAAACCCACTAGTAAACAACGGGTCTCGGTTACTCATAATGCTTTTAGGTACTCCATGGAATCTCACTACCCATTTCATATATAGCTCAGCTAACTTAGCTGCCATTCTATTCGACTTGACGGGTATAAATCTTGCACTCTTGGTCAATTGGTCCACAATCACCCAAATGCTATCATGGCCCGGTCTAGTTCATGGTAACCCATCAATGAAATCCACTGAGACTTGTTCCCATTTCCACTCTGGAACTTCTAATGGTTGCAAAAACCACTAGGCTTCTTTTGCTCAGCTTTAACTAGCTGGAAATTTATGCATTTGGATATAAAATTTCCAACGTCTCTTTTCATCCCTTCCCAGTAGTAGGTCTGCTTCATGTCTCGATATATCTTGTTACCACCTGGGTGTATAGTCAGTTTTGAGTGATGACATTCTCTAAGCACTTAATCTCTCAATCCATTGATATTGGGTGCAACTAGTCTTCCATTCTTTCTAAGCCATCCATCTCGATCAAGTCCATACTTGTTCATCTCTTCGTCGATTCCCATCTCTAACTTTGAGATGATTTCCAATAGGTTAGGATCGTCCCTCTGGCAGGAACCAATCCGCTCAATCAAAGTGGGTCTGATCGTCAAACTTGCTAATATTTCTGGATCCAATTCGCACTTTGGTCTGAAATCATACCTAGCGATGTACTCCAGTTGCTTCCATTCCAGAAACATAGCCCCTAGACTGGCATGTCTTCTACTCAATGCATCAGCTACCGCATTGCCCTTTCCTGGTGTGTATGCGATATCGAAATCGTAGGAAGCCAAGAATTCTAACCACCTTTGCTGTTGGAGATTTAGATCCTTTTGAGAGAAAAGATACTTTAACGATTTATGATCGGTAAACAACTCGAATCTTTCTCCCAAGAGATAGTGTCTCCATATCTTCAACGCGAACACGATCGCTGCTAATTCTAAATCATGGGTAGGGTATCTTCTCTCGTGCAGTTTCAATTGCCGACTTGCATAAGCTACAACCCTACCTCCTTGCATCAGTACATCACCTAGTCCGGTACCACATGCATATGTATATACTGTCATCTCTTCATTCCCTTTAGGAATGACTAACACTGGTGCACATGCCAACTTTTCCTTTAGACTCTTGAATGCATTCTCGTACTTTTCGTCCCAGACGAAAGCTTGATTCTTCTTAGTCAACTGAGTCAATGGTGCTGCTATCTTGGAGAAGTCTTGGATTAACTTCTGATAATATCCAGCCAATCCTAAGAAACTTCTTAAATTTGTTGCATTCTTGGGTGTAGACCAATCCTGTACCGTAGCCACCTTCGCAGGATCCACGGCAATACCATTCTCTGAAACAACATGGCCCAAGAATCTCACTTCCCTCCTCCAGAAGTGACACTTAGAAAACTTTGCTTTCAATTGGTGTTTTTTCAACACCTCCATCACTATCCTCAAGTGTTCCTTGTGTTCTTCCTCTGTCCTCGAATAAACAAGTATATCATCCACGAACACAAGAACAAACTTATTCAGCTGATCTCTGAATACCCCATTCATAAGATCCACAAAATATGCTGGTGCATTGCTCAACCCGAATGGAATGACCAACCACTCATAAAATCCAGACGGTGTCCGGAAGGCCGTTTTAGTTATACTCTCAGCTTCCACCCTAAGCTGATGAAAACTTGTCGCGAGATCCAACTGGGAAAACACTCTCGTGCCACTCAACTGATCAAACAAATTATCTATCCGCGGCAGAGGATACTTATTCTTCCTCGTCACCTTATTCAATTCGCGGTAGTCTACACACAATCGAAGGGAACCATATTCCTTGGTAGCAAACACAACTGGTGCTCCCTACTCAGAAACACTTCTTCTGATAAATCCCTTCTTCAAAAGATCGCTTACCTGCACCCCGAGCTCTTGCTACTCCCTTGACGCCTTACGACGAAGTGACATCACTATACGTCTGACATCTTTCACTAAATCAATACGGAACTCAATCTCTCGGTGTCGTGGAAGTCCAGTCACTTCCTCGAAGACGTCCGGATACTGGCCAGCCACGGGCACATCTGACAACTCATCATGCTGGATGTCGAGGGAATTTAGAAAACTAACCATTACCCCATCACTAGGTGGACCACCAAACACTACCCTTCGCCCATCATCCGCTCTAACTATCATCAAAAAGCCCTCACAGTCTACCACCACCTCGTATCTTTGGAGCCAATCGACTCCCAAAATAATGCCAAACCCAGTAAAGCCCAAAACAAAGCAATCAGAAACAAACATGCATCCATGACTCGATAAGACCACATTACGACATATCATTTTAAGACTAGTCGAACCACCAATCGGGTTCGTCACTGCTAAAGGTCTATCGACTATCTCGGGTTCCAATCCCAACCTATCTACCAGGTCACTAGATATGAAGGAACGAGAAGCTCCGGTATCCAACAATACTCGAACAGGAACATCATAAACAGAAAGCATACCTTGAATGACGACATTCTTTCCTTTCTCCACCGCAGTTGGGGCATTCAACGAAGAACAACATTGATAGCATATGCTTTCACAATCTGCTTTTCTTTAGGGGGTTGCAGACACTTATCCTTGTGATGTCCCACTTGGCCACAGTTGAAGCACTTCCTATCCGCTGGCTTGGCCCGACATTCTTTGGCATAGTGGCCCTTCTTACTACAGCCGAAGCACTCAACATCTTTCTTATTCTTTTTCTTCTGGCCATCCTTGGTCTGATTCTGCTTTCTCTTATTCTGAGAACCATTCTTGCCTCCACCGCTTGCTTGCGGCTTTGGCTCCTCTGCAGATGCAACCTCAGTATTCGACTTAGGGTATAGACTCTCTGATCTCAAAGCTTTCCCCACAATCGATTCAAACGTCTCATCGATGTGGTTAATAAGCCTTTCCCCCAAGTACTCATCCAAACCAGTTATGAACTTCTCGTTCTTTTTTTCGGCAGTATCGATAAGGGATAATCCATACTTCGACAAAGTATCGAACTTTGCAATATACTCCGAGACTGCCCTACCATTCTGCTTAAGCTCCAGAAATTTCCTAAACAACTCTGACTTCTGGGCAGTTGGGATGAACTTATCACTGAATCGTGCCTTAAACTGCTCCCATGTAACTTGATCCTCTGGAGTAGCTGCCTTAATAGCATTCCACCAATTCATTGCCCGTCCTTGCAACTGACGGGGCGCTAGCTTTCTGTTCATCGCATCCTCGATACCCAAGTCTTCGAAGATACACTCACAGCTATCCAACCAATCTTGGACATCCGTGGACGATTCCGTTCCGTGGAATGGCTTTCCACTAAGACTAGTGTAATCCTTGCATAGCTTGGCGAAATCGGCCCTAGGCACCTGCACCGCTGCACCACCACCATTAGCAGCATTGGGAACTGCCCTCTGAACGTCCCTAAGCATCTCTCTCATGAAGTCAGTGAACATAGTCCTCATGTGAGGAGCATTCCCATTATTGGCTCCTCTACCAGTACCCCTCGTATATCGGCTCATCATTCAATCTGTAAAGAGAAACGATTAACCATCCTTTTTGTGGTGTCAGTGCAGTGCGACTTCGTCCTTAGCTATACTAATAGTATATATATATATATATAGCTTTTGAAAACCAAAATAATCACAAATACATGCTCTCATATACGTATTATCTCTCCCTGGTTTCTTTACCTTGGTTAACTACGCAACCTAGAGCTCTGATACCAAATGTGACGGCCCGCCCCACACTAGCCGACATTTCAATGAAAGTGCGTTGTGCCAATGTCTAACCAGCACGGGACGATCGCCAAAGAAAGGAAAGGAAGGGTATTTGAACTAACAAGGAACCTGTAGAATGTCTCACAGCGCAAGGAAAAAAACATAATAATAACATACCTGACATAAAACAAGCAAGACAGTGCACAAGCTAAAAACTACACCATAATCATCATAACAACGGAAATCTAAAATACAGCTTATGATCCATAACCATTATTACAACTTTTGAAAACTGTCTCTAAAGCAAATAAGAAAGGTACACTACTAATGCCCAAAGTAGTGACTAGTAGCGATACAAAGAGAATATCTATATATATCATACGTGGGAGCCTATTGCTCGTCTCCGGTACAGCTACTCGTGCATACCACCTAACCTGTCTCTAGTCTTCCCATTTAAGAGCACGCAGAGTAATAAGAAGAGACATAAAACTCTAGGTCAGACAGAAGTCTGGTATGAGCGATAAGCAGCAAAACAGAATAATAACAGGTATACTAAACCATACCTGAACTTGGACCTGCAACCAAAGAGTTAGCACTACATACTGTACAATACTCTAAGGTGCCACTAACATATAGTGTGAAGAATACAGAGGTGGGGGTGTGTATGACATAGTGATGGAAAACAATCAATCATAGCAACCATACTCACATCTCTCACTCAGTGCATAAAGCATACGATATCTACCACTTTGATCACTAGACCTATCGAGGTAGTGACAGAGTCCGACTTGTATAACTATTGCTACCACCAAGCTTGCCCCATGGAGTCATGACTCAATCCTTACAAATGAACCCACCTCATTGGTCAATAGCCAATAGTCCTACCTAGGCCACTGTGGCCCTGAATCCATCCACATACCCCGTACTCCATAGTGATCCAAAGTTATAGACATCGATAACCCCTTAGCACACGTCCCGCAGCAAAGCCCAACTCATGAAGATAACTCGTTGGTTCCCAACTGGACTCTGAGTTCTACTTCCTATTTGAACTTCCTTTGCATCTCAGGTTTTGGTCGAATTGGAGTTGGTCTTCAGAAGAGTCATTTCGTAATCGCAGCTCCAATCTAGTTCGGTTCGGCTTGCTTCAGTCAGTTCAATTCGAATACATCGCTCCTAGGCTTCCCGTTCGGTTCGGTGTTCCACTTCAGGTTGGTTCGGTTTGGTAGTCCCCTTCCATTCAGTCGGTTCAGTTCCATGCTCATGGATCCCGATCCAGTTCAGTGCTTCACTTCAACTCGAACTCCAAGCTTGGTCCTCCGATCCGATCCCTAGCTCTAGTCCGATCTGATCTCCACGCCCTTGCTCCCAATCCGATCCCCCTACTCAGCTATGATCTGATTCCCAACCCAACTCCAACTCTTTGCAAATGGCCCATCTTCTTGCCAAGGCTCAGCTAGTGCCAAATTGCGATCTGGTTCGTATTCCCCTTGCCCGGTCAACCAATCCGATCCGAGCCCTATAACCCAATCCGATCCGAATCGAAACTCTGCACATTTCCTACAACTTTTCCAGCGACTGTTTTACGCCATTCGACGACGTTTTTGACCAATCTAACTTTTCTAATCAATCACAAAACATACCATATGATCATAGCAACATATAGAATTGACCACTAACACCAAAACGACAATTTGATAGGTTAAAATGGATCAAACTTAGCCAAAATCCCATATTTTCCCTTAAGCATGTTTAAGCAAATCTAATGATAGGATTAGTAAAACTTAATCAAATTAACCAAATTTTCTAACAGAGACCTAAATCCATATTTCGAAATTTATGAATATTTTTCCAGAATTTAATCATGTTTAGATTCCCTAATTAACACTAATTACCCTTAATTAACCATAATTAGTGAGGAACTATGCAAATCACTCCCCTTTGCCACAAATAAACTGTAGATCTGAAATGATTCTCTGTGATGGCACTGTTTCCAAAGCAATACAACAGCTCTATTCCCAATCCTATGCTAATCCTTTTCAATTTGATGTAATTTAGCCAAATCTTCAATTAGAAAGTGGTTTAGAGGTGTTTTAGATGTTGGAGGCCATTACTAAGTTGAGAGGGATGATAAGTGGCGGATGAAAAATGAGAAAAGAGCGTCCTCTAAACCCTAACAGCCCTTAAATACTCCAAATCCCGAAACCCCCCTCTGGGCCTAGCTGTTAATTACTCAATTAAGCCTGGTTAAGCTGTTTTTCACCTTATAAACCTTAATTCAGCTATATCTGCCAAACGGTAAGTCCGTTTTTAACATATGACCACTCTACGGAAAAGTAAACCATCATTTGAATCTAATGGAAGTGGTTTCAGGTCAAAACTCCTTTCCAATCAGAAGTTATGGTCGAAACAAGATCAGCTAGGGGAAAAATGGTAATTTAAAAATCAGCAAAAATCATGAACATGGGAAATGATCCCATTAGTCGTCTTCCAAAGTAGCATGACCATACGACTTCGCATGAGAAAGAAATAAATATTCTACGATCCTCTGATGCGTAGAATATGGGTCGTTACATTTCTAATCATTTTTTTTATTTACATTGAAAATGTAAATTTCTATGTAATCTTTATTTATATTGAAAAATGTAAATTTCTATGTAATCTTTATTTACATTGAAAAGTGTAAATTTTTATGCTTTGCTTTGATTACATATAAAAATGTAAACTCCTATTTCATTCTTTATTTACGTATAAAAATGTAACTTTTGATATCATAATATGATCACATTGAAAAGTGTAATTTTTCATTTTAATATATGATTACATTGAAAAATGTAATTTTTCATTTCAATATAAATGTATAATTCAATGTTAATACATTTCTATATGACAAATGACTATTTTTAAATGTTGCATCATATTAAAAATGTATATTTGAATATAAATGCATTTCTATTTAACGAATGACTATTTTTAATGTTGGGTTACATTAAAATATATATTTTACAGGTAAAGACATTTTAATATAAAAATGGTCATTAAATGTTTACATTAAAAATGTAAATTTCTATGAAAACACTTTTTGTTAGTGCAATAGCCATTTTAAAAGGTTCATTTACATAAGAATGTAAAACTTTAATGTAAAACATTATTATCATAACAACGTTCATTTTAATATAAAACATTTAAAATGCAAAATCTAATGTAAATACATTTTATATAGTAATGTGGTATTTTAATGTTTTCATATACATTAAAATGCAAGAATTCCAATGTAAATACATTTTCTTTAGTAATTGACATTTTTAATGTTTGATTTTCATTAAAAATGTATATACATTAAAGAGTAAATGTCAATGTAAAAACTTTTTTACCTATCAATGTTTATTTTTAATGTTGACATACATTAAAAATATAAGTCCATCTCAATACATTTCTTTTATTACATAAAAAAATATAATATTTTTATGTTTCATATACATTAGAAATGATGTTTTCAATATAAACATTTTATATATCAAGGTTTTATATTAATGTTTCACTTACATTAAAAAGAAGATTTCCACTGTAGTACATTCCTGTATCAAAATGTTGATTTTGATGTTTCATATACATTAAAATATATATCTAATGTAAATGCATTTCTATATTACAATTTTTTATTTTTACTGTTTTATTTACATTAAAAATGTAAATTTCAAATGTACATACATTTTTATTTAACAAATGACTGTCTTTGATTTTCAACAAAATATGAATTTTATATTGACATACAACGATCATTTTCTTATTCATGTATATGTATTAAAAATATAATTTTCATATTGTTCAAACAATTAACATATATTAACATGAATATTTATAACACAAGAATATTTCAGAAAATTTCGGCAGCATAACGGCAAGGTAATTAAAACCGGCACCGTCCCGATGTACGGCTCCTCGCACTGCCTTAGGCTTTGCGGCGTTTACAAGAGGTTTAATTTCCTAATACATTTTTCTAGGCAGTCTAATGCCACAATATCAATCACTTTCATTTTTCAACTACAAACAAACACCAAAATTCAACCAATCACATACCACAAATAAATCAAGTCGTCCATGGTCTGTGGACACGGGTGTTTCTAAACTCCGTCTGCATCCTAATATAATTTTATTTAATTTATTCGGATTCAGAAATCTCACTTTGCTGTTTATTTCTTCTAAAATTTTAGAATGCTCCAAAAATACTGCGGCCCCTTCTGAAATGTCGTGTACGATGCCACGAGTCCAATGTTTCCTGTTTTATCGAATTTCGGTATCATATGAGTAAGATACGATTTTATAAAGGTTAACATCAAATTTAAAAAATTAATTAAGTAGTTAATTAAAAGGTTTAACCTTCTTCTTCTTTTATCAGACAAGGCCGTTGGTTTTCAGTTCGTAATCGAACGTAGGTCAGGGTTTCGCGATGATACAGGGCACGGGAGGGGGATCGGCCACTGCCACGTCAGAGGGCTTGGGGTCGCACGTCAGTCGGTGGGGGTGGAGCCCAGCTCGGTGGCGGTAGTTGATCGTGGCGGCGCAGTGAAGGGCGCAGGTTTCGAGGGCCAGAACTCCCTCGATACACGACGAAAAATTCTGAGATTGGTATGTTTTTGAAGCTTGTGAAATTCTCTGCAAAAACCTCAACAGGCTTGATTGATTTCATTGAGCGATTGAAGAGTTATTGATGAGGGAACGAAGGAGCAACAACCGCCATTCATGAATAGGGTTTCAGGAAAAAGAACGATGGATTCCTTTTGGTCGGGTTTTTATAATTTAATTTTTTTTATTTAATTTCGAAAATACCCCTTCATCAAAATGAACTCCTGATTAAACCCAACGACTATCGCCCTTAACTAAATACCCCCATTCCGAACACAATGGGATATGTTTCTTAAGCCAATTCGACTATTTCAGTCAGTTATTCTTTAAATTAAATTATTTAACATTCAATATTAAATTTGAACCTACACTTTAATTTACCGGGGCCACATACAGATTCTAAGAATTCCAAAAAAATAAATCTAGCTATGTTTTGACAATACGGTCCTAACAAAACTGATTTCGTCGAATTTGAAGACCATTTGAAAAATGGCCATTTTCATGTCGATCCAAATTGATTGAAATTGATAAAACACATTTTCTTTTGCCACGCTCACATATTAATTCCAAAAATTATGAAAATTGGAATCTAGCAAAAATTTGACATTTCGGACCCAACCAAGGTGGTTTCATCGAAAACGGAGGTCGTTTGCAAAATGGCTATTTATACGGGCTATATATTATAATAAATTCCATAGTGACTATTCTGAATATTCAACTGGCCATAACTTTTGATTCCCGTTAGGAAATTTCAATTTTTCGGATTCGTTGGAAAGATATTCTTAAACAGATTCTAATATTTTTTGTTTCACCAAAATCCGATTTATTTTGCATCTTGTTACAGTCAATCAAAGTTCGAATTCAAATTTTCAAACTGTCGCGCTATTTCTAACTCCTTTTAAAATGGAAATAAATATATTCATTCGAACTTCGATTTAAATAAATTTTCAATATTTATTATTTAAAATAAATTGTTTTAACTATTCAAAATTCAATAAAATAGCCAAAAATAAAAAATTTAAATTGGCTTTGATTTTCCGGGTTGTTACAACTACCCTGCCCATGATTTAGAGCTAGCTGCCATAGTGTTTGCGCTTAAGACGTGGCTTCATTATTTTCTTGGAGAGAAGTTCGAGTTGTACACCGATCATAAATCTCTCAAGTACTTGTTCTCGCAGAAGGATCTTAATTTAAGGCAACAAGGGTGGATGGAGTTCCTAGCTTCTTATGATTTTGAGATTGCTTATACCCCTGGAAAGGGTAATGTGGTGGCAAACGCACTGAGTGGGAAGAGGATGGCCTTAAGTCTTCTGTTTGTAGAGAGGAAAAGCTTGGAGTTCATATCGACTTTTGATTTTAGACCCTCCATCGAGTTTTTGCCTGGTTTGTGTGCATCGCTAGAGATACGACCTACTCTTATGGATCAGATCGGAGCTTTGCAGGGAGATAATCCACAGATTTCAGACATCTTGGATAGGCTCAGTAAAGGGGAGACTTTTAGTCACCTCAATAGATATTCCATAGACGATAAAGGGTGTTTGCGACGAGATGGAAGGCTTTGTGTTCCCCAAACTGGAAGTTTGTTAAAGACATTCTGTAACAGCCCGCACCTCCATTCACGCAAGATATTGTCCCCAACTTAGCCACCGTATAGGTGTGGGGTTTTGTTCCTCAAAAGGCCTCGGCGTTAGTAAGAGATGGGATCTACTATATAAGTACCCACTTCACACAGGCTTCCACGATGTGGGACTTAGGGGTGTTTCATTCTCCCCTCCTACAGAGCCCAACGTCCCCGTTGGCTCACAAACACCTCATCCAGGCGCTGCGGTCCACATAGGAGCCACAATTCCGGCTGGGTATTGGCTCTGATACCACTGTAACAGCCCGCACCTCCGTTCACGCAAGATATTGCCCCCAACTTAGCCACCATATAGGTGTGGGGTTTTGTTCCTCAAAAGGCCTCAGCGTTAGTAAGAGATAGGATCTACTATATAAGTACCCACTTCACACAGGCTTCCACGATGTGGGACTTAGGGGTGTTACACATTCCCAGAGAAAGCTCATCACTCTAAGATGACTATTCTTCCATGCGGTGATAAGATGTATAGGAACATGAAGAGGGTTTTCTTTTGGGCTGGGATGAAGAAAGATGTGGAAGAGTTTGTTTCTCAATGTTTGGTTTGTCAGCAAGTCAAAGCTGAGCAAAAGAAGCTCGGTGGTTTACTTCATCCTTTGGAGTTTCCACACTGGAAGTGGGAGAGCGTCTCTGTGGATTTCATAGATGGTTTGCCTAGATCAAAGAAAGGCAATACCAGTATTTGGGTTGTGGTGGATAAACTTACTAAGAGTGCTCATTTCATTCCAGTTAAGAGTAAGAGGACGACAGCATGGTTGGCAACAGTTTATGTTTGAGAGATAGTCCGTCTTCATGGAGTACCTTCCAGCATCATAAGCGATTGTGACCCCATTTTCACTAGTGAATTTTGGAAGAGCTTGCAAGAAGCATTAGGTACACAGTTGTGTTTAAGCACTGCTTATCACCCACAGACCAATGGACAGACGGAGAGGGTGAACATAGTTCTTGAGGATCTTTTAAGGCTGTGTATCCTAAACTTCGGAGGTACTTGGGAAGAGCATCTTCCTTCAGTAGAGTTTGCCTACAACAACATTTATCGAGCTAGCATTGGCATGGCATTGGTGGGAATCTACAGAAAGACTATTACTTGGACCAGACACGGTTCGGGAAACGTCCGAGAAGATTGATCTTATTAGACGGTGAATGAAGACCGGTCAAGATAGGCAGAAATCCTACGTAGACAAGAGAAGGGATAATCTTGAATTTGAAGTAGGAGACATGGTTTTCATTAAAGTGTCACCTTTAAGGTATGTGGTTCGCTTCAGGTCTGGAGGGAAGTTGGCACCAAGATTTGTAGGGCCATTTCCCATAACATAAAGGATTCGCCAAATGGCATATAGAGTAAAGCTACCAGAGAGACTATCCGGCGTTCATGATGTTTTCCATGTTTCACAATTGTGGAAGTGCTTGCTTGATACTGCAAAAGTAGTCGACCTGAGTATATTGGAGGAAGTAGAAGTGGAACAGGAGGCGACAGTCAGACGAGTTCCTACCCGTAGCTACACAATAGAGAAGTCAAGTTGGTGAAGGTTCAGTGAGGAGATAACACAAAGGATGCGACTTGGGAGACCGAAGACAAGATTCATGCTTCATACCCTTTTCTTTTCGAGGGTATGTTCTTAATTCCTTTCCAAAGCTTTTGTTTGTGCTTGTCTCCATCATTTAAGTATTCCTATCGATCGAATCTTCCACCTTTATGTAGGAAACATAT
This sequence comes from Allium sativum, assembly GCA_030737875.1. Lineage (NCBI taxonomy): Eukaryota > Viridiplantae > Streptophyta > Magnoliopsida > Asparagales > Amaryllidaceae > Allium > Allium sativum. The sequence continues at coordinate 1,019,000,571 of CM060924.1, forward strand.
GGATATAAACATGTGTTTGAGACATGTTATGTTTGATGGATGCAAGTGGATGCAAGTGCTTGCTAGTTTTTTCTTGTGGATGCATATACACACATTAGGCACTAAATCGGCTCAATCACTCTCATACTGCATATGGATGTGTGTGCATTTTTCTTCTTTTAACGAATGAAATTGAATGTATCATCATATGGATGTTGCATTTGGACGGATGATTGTGCACCCATATAGAACTTACATGTTATAATAGGATTATTGCATACATGTTGGATTCATGGCACTAACATACATTACATTAAGGAGGTCGATTGAATCAGAAGACCGCCTGATCTTCGCATTAGTATTGGGACATATACAAACACCATTGCATATGTTCATATAAGCATTAGAAGTCTTTAAGGGCATTTGATGCCTATGATTGGTGGATGTGTAGATGGATGGTAGGATATACATTCTTCTTAACTTGGAGATTTCGGGGAAGAAATCCTTTGGGTAGGGGAGAATGTAACACCCCGTAATTTTAACAGCACTAAAGAGGAAAAATTAAAGAATAATTAATTTAATATTCAAAATTAAGGGAAACAGATTGTGCCATTGCGTCCTTCTAGAAATTTTGGTTAAGATGGACATTTGGTTTGCGTAAATCGGACACCGTATGAAGAAGTTATGAAGGTTTGAACTTTGTATACGCGTAAGAGAATTATATATATATATAACTAAATCAGAAAATATTTCAAAAATCGAATTTCCGTTGGCGGTAAATTTCCCGCCCCAGGGGTGTCGATCTATAGGTCGACCCCATAAGGGGGGGTCGACTCCCCTAGGGCAGACATGGCAGTTAGGGTTTGGGGGCTGGCGGCTATATATATATGGCTCCATTTCTCTTGTTTTCTACACTGAAAAATAATGGAGGTCAAGTTGCTGTCGATGCCCAGAGTGAATCAAACCTTTTCCTTCTTTTGTAATCAAGTTAATCAGGTTATTCAAGCGTAGATCTGTGATTCAACCTCTGCCTATTTTTTTAGTTCAAAACACTATGAGTTTAAGTTACTTTTTCATTTAAATAATTAGAAAGCAACACATGATATGACTATAATTTGGATCTATGCCTATGACTGCTTGAATCATATCAGATCTTTAATAACTTGCGAATCTATGATATTCTGACATAACTATGACTTGGATCTTAACCTTTATCATGTCAGATCTACCTGGGATTATAGATCTAATTCACTATTTAGATCACCTTGTACCTATCATGTTCGTGGTTAAATTTGATATGTTATTAGTTGGATATCTAAATTATTGTTTAGATCTTATCATGCCTGTTATGACATCCCTACTATGTTAGAATCAGTTCTATTGTTTCATGTTCACCAGATCTGTTCTCATATGCCCATCTTATCATTATGCCACTATGTGTTTATATCAACCTTGTTAGTATAATCATTACTGTCATCTTCCCCACATATTTCCCTTTTTATTTTATATAGCCTGGCTACTTTCGAGCCTAGGCATGCCGCTGAAATATGTGAACGCGTTAAATGGGGAACAAGGGGAAAAACATTAAAATTGGGCATAACTTGTAATTGGGGATTTAGGCATAACTTGAATAAAATGTATGAATATGAATTTAGGTCATATAATTCATTACGAATGTAATTGGGGAAAAAAGGGCATGAAAACCTATAACGATATAGATAAAATTGGCTAATAATGAAATACCAAGGATTACAGTAATTAGGAACTGTAACTGCGCCTAGACACGAGGTTAGATTACACATGTGGTGGACGTCTTCCCGGAACCGCCAGACATATCTAGCGACCACAAGTGGTGAATCTAATGTGAGGGGTCTAGGTGCACAAATACGAGACATGCTAAGACACGATGTTAAGCCCAACTTGTGGAAGAAGTCTGCCCGGAACCTACCGGCATATCCAGCATCCACAAGTGATAGGCTTAATGTGAGGGGTCTAGTACATTATAACCATAAATGGACATGGTAATGAATTGGAATACTTAACCTATTTGAACCCATAGGGATTGTATGAACATGAACCTAATTAGGGGTTAAGTAAACTTGTTTGAGACTGTGGGTGGGTTAAGTAAATCTGGGCAGGGTGGATAATATTTATATATAGGCCCACAAACTTAACCTAACTTAATCTATTGGGGTTATGTAATTAAAGACACCGTTTGGTAAGCATAACCTGTGGAAATGATGGGGGTTATGTAATTAAAGAAACCAATAGGTATACATAGCCAGTAGAAATCCTAGTGGGGATGCAAGACAAAGGGGAGAGCTTGCATCATCTTGTGTGGGGGACTTGTTTCAGTCAGTAACTCATAGAAAGGTATCAAACGACTCCCTAGGTTGGAGTTGGGACACGCTTACTGGGCTGATTGTAAGAGATCCAAACGTGAAGGACGGTGTGGGTGGCACAAACCGACCGGGACATGCGCGTGCATGTCCAGGGAGAGGAGGATAAGACGACCGTGACACATGTAGATATGGTTATGCACATCAATGAAGGGTTGCCACTTTAGGAAGCGATACCTCCTACTATGGGGCCAGCACAGGGTATCTATGGAGTAAGGAGCCGATCGATTAAGGTAGTAATTAGGGTACATCTGGACGTATACCTAAATCTACCATCTAGTCATGGTTGGGATCACCTCATTCTGGTTATACTAGTATTGGTGCAGAGAATCAGAGTAATCTTTAGAGAAGCGTATACACTCTATCATGTTTACTGTAACGCCCCACCTCTATACTCGCATTAGCCAAGGCCATCGCAAGCAACGGTGTCAACTTACCCGAATAATAAGGCTGTTGAGGAGCGACCATCTGTATATTAGCTTTGAACGAGTGTTAAATATGTCGGACAATATGGTCTAACATTTTAAATCTCATGAGGAAATCCGACACATCTAAATCAAGTCCGAATCTACTACACAATGGCTATAAATAATTCGGAAAGCAATATAAAATACATAACAATAAATCAGAGTCAGACACATATATTCATATCACAAGGAGGGGAAGACCTAAGTCAAGGCGGGAGCCCAAAGGCTCATCAAAATCAGTACGGGAGTCCGAACACTCAACCAACCCAATATCGAAGGTGAGACGCAATCACAAGGCGTAAACCATAGTGTTGAGCCGAAGCTCCTGCGATGGTCCGAAGACCACGGGTCGCGACCCCGTAGGATGATCCGAAAATCATCGATAAATATCAATGAACCGAAGTTCCTCAAGATGATCCGAAGACCATCAAAGTGACCCGAAGGTCGGATTGATCAAGTATAGTGTAAACAATGCCAAGTTAGTAAATATAGGAATCGAGCTATATGTCCCATAACCACTTTCTCTACTCTAATATTTACGAACAAGTTGCATATTACACTAGAAATACGAAACGATCATTGCCACGTGTTCAATCGAACAAGTCCAAGAATTAACCATCGAAGCGGAAACAAGAGGTCAAAGTCCTTGTTTTTACTAAGGCGTTTAATTAGATTTCTCATATGAATGAGAAAAAGGTTTATGAAACCATATACTAGTAGACAGTAACACAAATTTGGAAATTAACCTCATATAATGAAGTAGAATTTGAAACCGTTTAGTAAAAGATTGGTATCTACTAATAATTTTAAAACCCCTTTTTACACATTTTCGAAGTGGCAAATCTCGCGTAATAGCGATCGAAATAACGATCGAACAAAGAATTCATGTTATAATAACGTAAACAAAGTCTCACGACAATCGATTATAATTTCATTCACCACGAATCAATTGAAAGTTCATGAAATCGAAATGCAAAAATCTGCGAACCAGAGAAACTGAAAAGTCACAAAAGAAGTCGAAATGGGCCGAAACTCGGTCGGGAAAGAGCCTAAATGGGCCTAAACTATTGACCGTGGTGTCCACCGGTCAACAGTCCAAAAACAGGATTCAGACGCTTGAACTAAAAATTCAGACGTCTGAATTTGCAATTTCTAGAACCAACAAGGTTTTAGTTCATTTTGGCTCCCTTTTAGACGTCTGAAATGTTTGGGTCAAACGTTTGAATTACAATTCAGATGTCTGAAAATATAGTTTAGACTTCTGAATTGCTCTGCATGTTCCCATAATTATTTGAAGCAGGTCAGACGTCTGACCTATAATATTCAGACATCTGAATCCTGAATCAAAGCAAAATTAGCCTTGAAAACATGTTCAAAACGATATCGAAGAATGCCCGAAAGCCTATGATGTTATATACATGTATATGAGGCTCCAATGACTTGCCGAAACAACCTATAACACCCAAACACACATGCACAAACATTCATACAAGAGATTAGCAATGATTTTGATTATAAATTCCAAAACGGGCAAATTTTCTAACCAAAGCAGTCAAAACGATTCAAGAGACTTGTGAAGGCTTAGAATTATGTTTGGGCGGCAACGGAGCTTCACAACACCACCAAATCAACTCATAACATATGAATTAGATCATGTGAACAATCCTTATCATAATTTTCAACTCAAAGAAACATAAACACATGCAATCGGCTAAGTTACACTAACCTACCCAATTCAATATTATATTCAAACTCAAATGAGCACTAAATCACACTTTTACAAGCGGGCTTGTGGCATAAATGTGAGTTCATGAAGAACTCACCTTTGCTTGCTAAAAGCAAGAAATCATTCCAAAGCTAAGCAAAATTAACCTCTCCTCCAATATTACTCACGAATCTTCAATCTATAGACAAAACAAACCAATTTCCTAAAGGTTAGGTTTAGGAAATCATAAGAAATTAAAGAGGAATGGAGTTGGAGAAGATGGAGAGGAAGACGGAGAAGCTTACCCAAGTTTCTACACTTGATTTCCTCTTTATTTGAGCTTCTAATTGCAAAACCTAGCTTAGGAATTTCTATTTCCCATTCCCCATTTTCTTATTTTTGCTAAGTGTTGGAAGTGAATGAAAGGGGAGAGGGTTGTGGCAGTTATAAGAGTGGGCTAGGTTGGCTAACCCAAACCCAAGTCCAAAGTCCAAATTTCCGAAATTCGGAACCTATCGAAGCTTACACTTTTTGATGTCGCAAACGGCATTTTGGACTCAATGGAAGTGGTTTCGAGTCCAAATTCGTCCATATGCAAAAAGTGATATTTTGGTCATACACCAAATGAAAATGACCAAATTCGCCCAACTCAAAAGGTATCTATGCTTATAGTCAAAAAGGTCGTAAATGATGATTCAGACTCAGTGGATGGGGTCTCAAGTCCAAATTCAACCATATGCAAAATGTGACTTTTCAAACACACATCGATTAACTATAAACGACGTTATATTTAAATAAAATAATTATTATCGTTAAATATGCAGGTTGTTTCAGACTTCCCTCTTAAAGAAATTGCGTCCCCGTAATTACTTAAGGAAAAACCTATATAGTAAAACCAAGCATTAACCAAGAATTGATATACAAAAATATAGTGAACCAGGAAATTCACTAATGAATTATTACACAAATTTCAAACTTTGAGCTGTAAATCACATTGTAACTTAAGTATATACACGTATAATGTTCAAATAAAAGTCATGAACATATACGATCAAATAACTTATTTATCAGATAAGTGTTTTAAGAAATTATAATTTTCTTACTCAACTTCTATATATTCTAAACCCTCAATTTCAGTAATTATTTAAATTTTAATCATGAACTACCTTATGGCAATTTTTATGAAATTTGGTTTAGATATATCTCACAATCTATAAGACGAAACTCAAATATTTTTCTTTCATTAGAAAATTATAATCCAATAGATCCGGATAATTCTTGTTTCAAAGAATTCCGACTAGTATTGGATCCTACACACTCATTTGAAATTCAAATCGAAAATTGCGAAGCACTACCACGTGGTAAGCTCGTTTTAATAAAATTTAATTAATTCGTTTAACGTTCAATAAGTTTACAAATTATAAACCTATACTCTTACGTTTTCAACACACACTAATTAAGTAATTAAATTAAAAAGTTGGAAAATCGACTATCCAAAATCGTCAAACGTTCCCTATCTCGTTTTAGCTAGAAAATTTTATCCCTTATAAAATTTATTAAAATTATTCTAGCTTACAAAATTTCCTTACATTGAATAGGATGTATATGATGGTCATATATATCCCATTCATAAGGATTAGCGATCCCGTTGGGGAAACAAGATATTGAAAAATAAAAATCCAGGTTATACACCCTAAATTGGAAATATTAGCACGTTCTCTAATATTTCGAAAACAAACAAATTAGAACTTTTAAGTTTCCAATAAACCCCAAAAATCTCAAATTTGAAATATTAGCACGTCCGCTAATATTTCACGGACAACTTCTAAATCATGTAAATATGATAAAATAGTATAAGTTGGAAGAATTTCATAAAATTCGTAAACTTTTGGTTTTCAAATTCATAAGGATGTTACCAAGAAGAATGAGGTCAAACCGCTCGGGTAATGATCTCAAAAACTTGATTCAATAATGTTAACAAAACAAATAGGAATAATTGTTATCCCATATTCACGAGATCCCAGAGATAATGAATCCAGAATTCGGAATCTGGAAACAAGAGACTAAAATTGATAAGCCAAATATAGCTTACCATTTTCCGATAGAAGATCCGGGATAATTTTTCAAATGAAAACTCGAATCACTCAAATTCTAGAAGTCACACAAAGAGATCTAGAATGATCTAAAAATGGAAAGATGCTCGAATAATAATAATAGGTTAGAGTGTATAAATTCCATAAAAAGCAAAGTGATCATAAATGAACAACAAGAGAAGTGAAATTTTACATTAAGTTAGTAAATAGGCAAGCTTAGCCAAATGTCCCATAACCACTGGCTTAACTCAAGGATTTATGAACAAATTGCAAAAATCCACTATTAATCATAACATAGAGTCTTTTGTCATCTGACGTGGTGGTCCGACACCCATGGCATCGACAAGGTTGCTGACACCCCCAAAAGCAGTTTGATCATAATGACAAGGCCGCTGACACCACCCAAAAGCAATTTTGTCAAAATGGTTAGGTTGTTGACACCTCCCAAAAGCATTTTTGTCAGCCATATTCACATCATATAATACATAAGGTTCTCGTCGATGTACAAAAAGTTGTACAACATACGAGTTCCAAAGAAAGTGGTCAACGTCGATGTATATAAGATATACAACACGTGTGATCTCTCAAACAGAAACGATGGACACCGATGTATATAAAGATATACAACACATGCGCTCCTCTCCTTACCGATGTATATAAAGATACACAACATGTAAGGTTCCCGCCGATGTACATAAAGATATACACCACACGAGCTCAAACAAAAAATGATCAGCATCGATGTATATAAAGATATATAACACATGTGATCCCCTCCTTATTGATGTATATAAAGATATACAACATGTAAGGATCCCGCCGATGTACATAAAGATATACACCACACGAGCTCAAACGAAAAATGATCAACATTGATGCATATAAAGATATACAACACATGTTGTCCCCTTCTTATCGATGTATATAAAGATATACAACACATAAGGTTCCCGCCGATGTACATAAAGATATACACCACATGAACTCAAATGAAAAATGATCAACATCGATGTATATAAAGATATATAACACATGTGATCCCCTCCTTATCGATGTATATAAAGATATACAACACATAAGGTTCCCGCCGATGTACATAAAGATATACACCACACGAGCTCAAACGAAAAATGATCAACATCGATGTATATAAAGATATACAACACATGTGATCAACAAAGATTGGATCATCGATGAGCCTGTAAGCACATCAGATAAACCTCTAAAATAAATGAACTCAGACAAATCGGCAATGCACCTGCAGATACACCTCCAAACCAAGTCCAACTGGAAAGTTCCTAAGAGGTCAGTAAGAACAATAAATTGCCACTTCATAAAAATGAGCTAGCTAACTTAAGAAGTGAAAAATCATTGCTTAGCTAAAACTTAAGTGATCAACTAGGATACACAAAATTTCAATCGTCTAAGTACAGAAATTAACCACCGAAGTAAACACAAGAGTGTCGACCCCCTTGTTTTTACCAAAACGTTTAATTAAAGTCCTTATTCAACCGAAAAAGAAAAACTTAATTGTATGCAACAAGTAACTAAATGATGCTAAAAAGATTACTAAATCATCGCCCAAAGAAACCCAAAGTCATCTCGATAGAAAAATAAATAGGAAATGAAAACTCAAGGTAACATGTAAGAATTTTCGCAAAACATAAGTTTGGAAAAGCTGCATGCTAGATATAAAACACGCGCTGTATAGCACCTAAGGACATCGTGTCCTCAAGTTCCTTTGACGCAAAGAAGGTAAATGGTCGCAATTCAAAAGAACTCGAAGTAGATGATCACGGTAATCATCACCATAAATATTAAAGAGGAAGGTACCTAGATAGGCATTAGTTTCCTTACCAAAATAAGATATCTCAAATTCATAGTTAAAAATTAAAACTATGAAAGGTGTAAAGGATATATACGATGGTCATATATATCCTATTCTCAAATCACTATCTTATTAAAATCCCCACGGTTGCAAATTAAAAGTCAATACTAATGATTTGCCTCGCCATTTATTTATATCAAAATTCTAATGCTAGGGTTAAATGGCGATGCAGATCATTAATATTTAATATAAGGGTTGTGTCAGAATCATCTCATTGAAGTGTTCAGAACCTCCTATTGATATCGTGGCATCCCACTTCCCAATTAGAACTCCTAACATACTCCATGGGCAAAACTCAACAGATAAATCAATTACATCCAAATAGGGGTGCAATTTTTTTAATAAATAATCAAAGGTGCAACCATTTATTCATAATTAAATTTGTAATCATAAATAAATAAATGAAAAAAAAATCATAGTGCATAGAAAAAATAATTTATTTGTTTTCTCTTTGCAAAGTTAATCTCAAGAGGATTAGTATTTTACTTGGCCAAAATTACTTTATTGAACCATTTTATAAAATAATTTAGAAATCGTCAAAACTAAGTCCCAAAAGTTATTTCAACCCAAAAATTGGAAATAATTTAAATTCCTACCCAAGGAAACGGACGGGACGCAAAGTTTGTCAAGGCCAAGATGTCACAAAGATGAACTCAAATAAATTTAAATGGTCAAACAAGGATCATGATATAAGATAGGATATGACGGGTCCTAAGACTGGAATAGAATCCTAAACACGATTTCCTAAGAAACTTAGGACAATGATCCTCGCCATAATATCTTATATTGTTCCGAACTTCTCTTTGATACCAAGTGTAACGCCTCACCTCTATACTCGCGTTAGCCAAAACAATTGCAAGCAACAGTGTCAACTAACCTGAAGAATAAGGTTGTTGAGGAGCGACCATCTGTATATTATCTTTGAACGAGCGTTAAATATATTGGACAATATGGTCTAACTTTTTAAATCTCATGAGGAAATCTGACACATCTAAATCAAGTCCGAATCTATTACACAGTGGCTATAAATAATTCGGAAAGCAATATAAAATACATAACAATAAATCAGAGCCAGACACAAATATTCACATCAAAAGGAGGAAATAGAGATGAATAACAACACATGAGTAAAAATACAAAGATAGTGGCCATAGTCGATCCACTATACAACAAAAGAATATGTATACATGAAATCTAAGGTACATGTATAATCAAGAACTACAACTCAAATGTAGATAACAAAAAGCCAAAAGGCGCTCTCTGCTAAAAGTCCAATATAAGCACCTGCAATACTCGGTCTGACCCGAGTATTATTTATAAAAATAAACAATAAACGGATCAGTCTAGCTGTAATCATAATAATAAACTAAGATAAAAATAGAGATATAAATAGAAAATGACATATATAATGTAAAAACAATGTTCACATGTAAAATGTGAAGACTCGGTATGTCCAGAAAATATGCCAATGAAATCTTAACACTATATAAGGATATCTCAATAACAAAGAAACCAAGATTGATAAATTAATATCAATACGAAATTGACAACACACATGTCAATAAAAACAAGATCGAAGAAATCAATAAATTAGAAATATCGAAGATCCCAAAGAAGGGGAAGTCCTAAGTCAAGGCGGGAGCCCGAAGTCTCATCAAAATCAACATGGGAGTCCGAACACTCAACCAACCCAATATAGAAGGTGAGACACGATCTCAAAGCATAAGCCATAGTGTTGAGCCGAAGCTCCTACGATGGTCCGAAGACCACGGGTCGCAACCCTGCAGGATGATCAAAAAATCATCGATAAATATCAATGAACAGAAGTTCCTCAAGATGATCCAAAGACCATCAAAGTGACTCGAAGGTCGGATTGATCAGAATTGATCAAGTATAGTGTAAACAACGCCATGTTAGCAAATATAGGAGTCGAGCTTCATGTCTCATAACCACTTGCTCTACTCGAATATTTACGAACAAGTTGTATATTACACTAGAAATACGAAATGATCATTGCCACAGTTTTCGATCGAACGAGTCCAAGAATTAACCATCGAAGCAAACACAAGGGTCATAGTCCTTGTTTTTACTAAGGCGTTTAATTAGATTTCTCATACGAACAAGAAAAAGGTTTATGAAATCATATACTAGTAGATAGTAAAACAAATTTGGAAATTAACCTCATACAATGAAGCAGAATTTGAAACCATTTAGTAAAAGATTAGTATCTACTAATAATTTTAAAACCCCTTTTTATATAGTTTCGAAGTGGCAAATCTCGCGTAATAGAAATCAAAATAACGATCGAACAAAGAATTCATGTTATAATAATGTAAACAAAAGTCTCACGACTATCGATTATAATTTCGTTTACCACGAATCAATCGAAAGTTCATGAAATTGAAATGCAGAAATCTGCGAATCAGAGAAACTGAAAAGTCACAAACGAAGTCGAAATGGGCCGAAACTCGGCTGGGAAAGAGCCTGAATGGGCCTAAACGACTGACCATGGGGACCACCAGTCAACAGTCCAAAAATAGGATTCAGCTGTCTGAACTATAAATTCAGACGTCTGAATTTGCAATTTCTAGAACCAGCAATGTTTTAGTTCATTTTGGCCCCCTTTCAGACGTCTGAAATGTTTGGGTCAGACGTCTGAACTACAATTCAAACGTCTGAAAATATAATTCAGACTTATGAATTGCTCTACTTGTTCCCATAATTATTTGAAGCAGGTCAGACATCTGACCTATAATATTCAGACATCTGAATCCTGAACCAGAGCACAATTAGCCTTGAAAACATGTTCAAAACGATATCGATGAATGCCTGAAGGCCTATGATGTTATATACATGTATATGAGGCTCCAAAGACTTGCCGAAACAACCTATAACACCCAAACACACATGCACAAACATTCATATAAGAGATTAGAAATGGTTTTAATTTTAAATTCCAAAACGGGCAAATTTTCTAATCAAAGCAATCAAATACGATTCAAGTGACTTGTGAAGGCTTAGAACTATGCCGGGGTGGCAACAGAGCTTCACAACATCATCAAATCAACTATTAACATATGAATTAGATCGTGCGAACAATCCTTATCATAATTTTCAACTCAATGAAACATAAACACATGCAATCGGCTAAGTTACACTAACCTACCCAATTCAATAGCATATTCAAACTCAAATGAACACTAAATTACAATTTACAAGCCAATGGCTTGTGGCTTAGATGTGAGTTCATGAAGAACTCACCTTTGCTTGCTAGAAGCAAGAAATCATTCCAAAGCTAAGCAAAATCAACCTCTCCTCCAATATTACTCACGAATCTTCAATCTATACACAAAACGAACCAATTTCCTAAAGATTAGGTTTAGGAAATCATTAGAAATTGAATAGGAATGGAGTTGGAGAAGATGGAGAGGAAGATGAAGAAGCTTACCCAAGTTTCTACACTTGATTTCCTCTTGATTTGAGCTTCTAATTGCAAAACCAAGCTTAGGAATTTCTATTCCCCATTCCCCATTTTCTTATTTTTGCTAAGTATTGGAAGTGAATGAAAGGGGAGAGGATTGTGGGAGTTATAAGGGTGGACTAGGTTGGCTAACCCAAGCTCAAGTCCAAAGTCCAAATTTTCGAAACTCGGAACCTATCGAAGCTTACACTTTTTGATGCTGCAAACGGCATTTTGGACACAATGGAAGTGGTTTCGAGTCCAAATTCCTCCATATGCAACAAGTGATATTTTGGTCATACACTAAACGAAAATGACCAAATTCGCCCAACTCAAAAGGTATCGATGCTTATAGTCAAAAAGGTTGTAAACGATGATCTGGACTCAATTGAAGGGGTCTCGAATCCAAATTCAACCATATGCAAAATGTGACTTTTCGGACACACATCGATTAATAATTAACAATTAACGACGTTATATTTAAATATATTATCGTTAAATATGTGGGTTGTTACATTTAGCTTGTCATACCTGCCTTTTGTGGTGTTATCTTTCTTATCCACTTTATATGCCTGTCGTGATACTTTTACTTATTTACTTGCTAAAAGTAACTGGAATCGACAGACTTTATGTCTGACCCTTTTTGTTTCCTTTTCTTTCTTCCGTTTCTCCCCCCAGGTTCTCAGGGTGGGAATACTCAAGCTTGACCAAGATTCTGCTATCATTTGCTGGAGCTGCTAAGATGTATTTCTCAAGCTCCTATCCTTGCTACTATTGCTATGTTTTTACTTGGGGATTTTGCTTCTTTATTTTGTACTCTGATGTTTAAGTACATGACAGAAGTTTTTATAATGTACTGTTTTTTATGTAATTCAGACATATGATGTTTTGAACCACGATGCTTTATGATTAATAAAGTTGGTTTTTAATTCTGCTGTTATTTTATATCTGTCTTGTAATGTTTCTATTTCTGTTTACTTATAACGCTTCACGAAACTTAATGCATTCTCTTAATGAGTGACATAAACAAACGTGGGGTGTTGCACTCCACATATATAGTATACAATCAAAACCGCGGGTGCCTTTTGGAGATTGGATTCCATCTATGACAAGGTATGGGACTACCTACCGATAGTGTATCTTTAGAGGAGAATACACTGGGTTAAACAAGAACGTCTTGCAACCCGGCTCACAAATGACCGACCACTCATTTCGCTTGAGTGCATCAAATGTATATCACCAATGGTTGGGCTCAAACCACCATTTCCCGAAAGGGACAACATCGAAATAGATTAAAGAAGGAAAAGGATTTTCTCTAGATAGGTGATTATACACACTAATGGGAGCGACCCACATAGCCATGCTGCCTGCCTGATTTTTGTCATTTCCCAGTTGATGAGGCTTGAGGTTTAAATTCCCTTTTGGAACATCTGGTCACCCTTCACTTTGAATGGCACATCTTCAGATTCGCTAGATATCACGAATTGACATCCATGAGAATACTCTAGTTATTTGGCTAGAGAAAAACCATTTCTCCGCCATCAATTATGGTATGTTTGAAGAAATCAACATATGCAATTCCTTTGGAAATACTCCATCAGACATCCGTCCATACAAGTCATCCAGGAACAGGATGAACCGAAGGCACCCTCCTACCACATCCAAGGAATCACCCTATAGATTAGTAGCGAGTAGTCCTTGCAATTCGTAGATTCCAACCACGATAGAACCACAGTTTATCTCTGGTTGCAATCCCAGATATTATTAGTGGTTCTTCCATTTAATGAAGATCCATGGTCTTCAATGCTCCATCTCGATCATCTTCTGATATCTTCACGTATTTGTTGGTCGGAATGGGTTTTGAATACAAATTCAATTCCGGTCTTTCCGTACCAACAATCGTATAGGCCATATTTGATAGTCGGTTATTTAACTATCAAATTAATAATGATGAGAATAAAATAATGTTACGAAATATCCTTTCATTTCTCGAAAACGAAAAATCCTTGCTTATTGTTATAGAATAAAAACTCAACTTTACATTTCCTTTCTGACTCGAAAAGATCGATATATTTTCACGTAGTCCCTTTTTATTTTCCTTTTACTTTGGAATCCTCATTATATATATATTTCCAAATTTTCACCAAAATGTTGCATTATTATTTCTCTAATGAAATAATGAACCATTACTAACCTTTTTACCATTACCAACTAATATCATCCTCAGATAATCCTGAAGTCGTTCAAGTTAGGGTATTTTAAATACCTCTCAGACCTTGATCAATAGCGTTCCTATCTTAAGATTGATACAAGTTGTAATCCAAAAACAAATATTTCATTCTAATATAATATATAAATTCCATTTAACTATTTTATACAGTTTCATAAAACCTGCTAATCTATTAGAAAATATCTTCCTGGAATATAACTATTATTTCTTAGTTCCATAATTAAGTAATTTCCTATAAAACACCTCCTTTTAACCTCTACCTCTTAAAACAAATGCATTTTACAATATGGATTTGATTACAAAATCATACGACAAACTTCTTTTACAGATTCACTTTCATCGATCTATTTTCAAATCCATTCCACCATTCCCGCTTTGGAAATCTTATTTTAATCCCCTCTTTTTACTTAATCCCATTATTAAGTAACTTTAATGTAAAATTAATGCTTTTACACTTTAAATCTCATTTATATAACCCTAGTTTATTATAAACCCTTTTATCTTAATTTCCTTTGACTTAATTCAAATAATTGAGTAACATTTATTTCAAGCTATTGTATTCGCCTGAAATTTCTTTTTAACTTCGTTATAAAAGTTTGGGTTTTTAAATATAAATCCCGCTCATAAACTTCTTTCACCATTCAACTCCATTTCGTTTCAACTTTGATTACTCTTTAAATGAATTCCAATTAAAAATAATCTCCTAAATTATTATTGATCAGGGTAATAATTTTCCTCGATAATTAACTACTTTAGTAGTTAATATCTTTATTTACTAAAGTAAATAGTAAATCCCTTTTTTCAAAACTTAATAAAATTAAACAATATTCATTAAACTGTTTTATTAGATTAATTCAAAACAAACTAATAATAATTAATTCCAGTTAAAACGGTCGATTTAGTCAACTTAAAACACGATTAATTCATTAACCAATTCCAATTTGCCCTTCCTTTAAATTAAATAATAATGTAATTAATTTAAAAATTCCATTTAATTGACTCTTATCAAAACGATTATCCAAATTAAATCGTTAGGTTAATTTCTAATCACTTGTTTATAAATCTTATTAACATCAGAATTTACTTATAAAATCAATTAATAATTAATTTTAAACTTAAATAATAAATATTTATTTCCTTTTAATAAACTTTTATTCAAAATAATATATTTACAAATCTATCTCTAGTTATAAAATAAAATTTATAATCCCAGTTCTATTGATCCACCTAACGGTAAATCAATATTTGTAAAACGATTGATTTTATAGGCCTTATGCTTCCAATTACTCAACCAATATTGCCCATTGGTTTAAACAAAACAAATGTTGAATTTTTAGTCAACGATTAACAATCAAATTAATCATCCAATCAGACCAGTTCATATATTGATAATATGAAAATAAATAACGATTGATATATTTGAGGAATCCCGTTGGATCCCCCCAACCTATTCTTCCCTGTATTCAAAATGGTTATCTCAAATCAGATCATTCAATTCCATTTAACTGATAATTTCTATAATAGCAAACAACAACTATTTAGCATCAGCCAATCAACAAGTCAATCCAAACGATTCAAACAATTAAACACATTTATAAATAAACATGACCAATAAGGTAAGTTACCTCCATTGGATCAAATCGTTAAAATAACGATTTGACATTTCACTGAAATTAAACAACGGTTTAATTTCATCGGTTAAATCAACAAATAAATATATAACTAGCAAACAGCCAACCATTAGCAACCAGAGCACTCAAAATAAAACCCAGCTTATATAAAATATAAGTGGGGAGAACTGAGTGAGTTTAACTCACCTTGATTCTGATTCGTTATTTTAACAACTTGTTTCAGTTAAGTTAAACAATCATTCTGAAAATATCAGTTGATCTCAATTTCATCCACTTCCGTTCCATAATGTAGATCTCGTCGATACGGTTCCAACTGATCTTGGATTGTCCAATTCTGATAACATAGGCATGAGTTATACAAATTATAAGTTATACGATAAAATTAATCATTAACTCCTTAATTAAAATATTATTAAACTAATTTAATTACTTTTTCTTAGAATAATTCTGGTTGATGCTCCACTCGTGATTCCTTTGTAACTGTATACGACCTTTGTTAGAAACCCTACAGGCCTGCACCACGCATGATCTAACAAAAATAAATGAATATAAGTCACTGTATTAATTAAAAACATTTATTTCCTTAATTGATAATTAATAGATAATTACTTTTATTAGGCCTAACATTCCAGTTAACTTCAGTTTAATACAATGAAGGCCGACAGTTTCTCTGCTATCACCTGTGATGATTTAACATTATAATTAGTTTATCAGTTAATAAAATTAAGTAATTAATCCTTAATTAAATGGTAAATTAACTTATTTACGTTGAAACAAACTGGCCAATGAGTTTTGAAAACCCAGCTACACAAAATCATGTTCTCTCGTTAAACCAATTTGAAGCCATACCGTTTGTTCCTACACGAGGCTTCAGCAATGTCCCCAAAACCTGCGCGAAAATCGGTTTCCGTTATAACATACTTAAATTAGAAATTCATTCTTTTAATTATAAAATGAGGCAACTAAATTATGGTTTTCACGTAACTTTGCCGCTCCTAAAAATGCTGTACCCATGCTCTCATCGGAACTCCTCTGCCCCACACCAAATCAGGCCATCGGATGACGATCGAGGACCGCGGGTGCAGGCGCCTCACGCCCCTCCATCATCTCTGTAGCCTTGACCTCCACCTCATCGTCGTTCGCCAGTTCTGACCCACGAACTGCTGTGTTTTCGAATGCTATTCTCATTGCCAGAAGCAACGGATAACAATCACTGCCGATCTTCAATAAGATCTTGACGAGTACTTGAACTTTACAGTTGAAGATTTTGTGATTAGGGGCATGGATCATAAGTTAAATGTGAAGAAAGATAAGAGCCTCTCTGCCGTACAAAATGATCGTGGCGGCTTCCATTTTCGTTGACCACACATTATTTAGAATTAGGGCATTTGACTCCATCATTGTATTTATAGGAAGATTGTGAATATTATATTAATATATAAACTTTGTTATGAAGTAATGTATTAAAACCATAACATACGATCTCCAATTTTGACAAATAAGGTAATTCTAGCATAAAAAATATTTCGGACCCGATGGGACAGGTTTCATCGAATTCCGACATCGTTTGTGAAAAGTCCTTTATAAATATCGATGAAAAATCAAGCGTTTAAAATTCCTAGAATTACAAAAAAACCCAATAAATTTGAAACCTTGACCTTTTACTAGGCCTCTTCCTTAGGGATCCAATGAAATTTCTTTCATTCAAATTGGAGTTCATTTGGCTAGTCATTTATTCGTTTAAAGTTACCCTATCTGAATTGACCAAAATTATATAATTGATTAAGGCGCTTATCATTACCACGATCAAAAGGTAAGTCCGATTGACACGAAAATTGAAATCTTATAATAATTAATTAATACAAATCCAACAACACTAATTTCATCGCATACCGAGACTGTTTCCTGGTACGCTATTTTGTACGCATCGCAATGCTATTTTGGACACCAAATTACCCGGTCTTTAAAAATAACAAACTATACACCTATCCAGACTCTAAATGTCGATACGAACTCAGTGGAACTGGTTTCGTGGCTTAATTCGATCATATGATCAAGTTACACACAAAAACCCCTCTATTAATTTAATTTAATTTAGTAACGCGCTATAGAAAATGAACGGGCGTTTACGGCTTCCGTTGTCACATACGACATCGGTTTGCCATGCAATTTAATAACGTATAATAATTTAACGCTACGGTTCCAATGAAACTAATTTCATCGAAATCAGAGACCGTTTGCAAAATGTCTAATTTAAAGGCCTATAATTTAATAATGATTTCCATAACGACTATTTTAAAATTTGATTTAGCCATAACTAACAATCTATAACACGAAATATGGATTTTTATCTTTCATATGAAAATTATAGTCAGCCAAATTCCAGCGTTTCTTGTTTCACAGAATTCTGACTTATATCGGATTCTGTATATTCGGTTAAAGTTCAAAACTCCATATTACGAATTGCCATGCCATTTCGAACTCGATTTATAATTATATAAATATATAACGTTCAAACTTCGTTTTAATAAAGAATTCAATATTAAAATCCATTAATATTCCAAATTGAATAATTAAAATAATAAATTAAATTAAATATTTGATTACCAAAAATACGGGACGTTACATTCTTTCCTCCTTAAAAGAGTCTCGTCCCCGAAATTATTAAGGTAAGAAAAATGCTACAAATCCCATTAGTTTCCAAATACATTTTATTTTAAATCAAAAACCAATTCATTATTGTACATAAATATTTTCAAAAATTTCAAAAATTTTATAACACGTTAAATTCTCGGAAAAATTCGGTAGAGTCTCCTCTATACGGAGTGAGATCTGCGATATCGCAGGAACAAATAATATATATACATCGACCCATTCGGTTGGAAAACAAAAATAAAAACCCTAAATTTTTTATATTTTCATGTAGGCGTACCTTTTACAAGCACTATTTAGCACACTTGCTCGATATATATGCGATTTACTCAACCAGTATCAACCTGCCTAGCCATCTGGCACTTGTACTTAACTCAATTCATATATTAATAATAAATATATGAAATTCTTAAGTAATATTTCACTAATCAACAATATAATTACACCAATTCCAAAATCAAACAGATAGCATCAATTCATTATCAAATTCAGGGTTAAATCATAAATTCCAATTCATATGCAGTTTCATTCCAGTTTAATTATTCCGGAAGTTATTCTTTAGTTCAAAATTCATTTAGCTCCATTAAATTATTGATTATCCCATTCAAATAAACGACCATCCAATAACAAATAATTCACAATCAATAACCAATACACAACCAAATCAATTGAATTTACATTCAATATTAATATTTTACTTTGGTTTCACATATTTGAACATCAATCGATTAATATTCAATTGATTTCTATTTGATTATTATTTATTTATAAAATTCCAAATTTATTTAAGTTAATTTTAATATCATAATTTATTTAGTTACACTTAACCAAGTTATGTTTCAATTCAAATTTTCAATCCAATTTGAATTCCATTCAAATCGATTAAACACACCAATAGCTCAATAATTTGGTAAAATTATTTCTTTTTTATACAAAAATATGTTTTGGGTAAAATTATTTCATTTACCCTCTTTATAAAATAATATCTATCAATTGCCAGTTCAATGCTTCTCAACACTTGAACCGATCAAACAACACAATACAAACATTTGTATATAAAATTTACAAATACGCTCTCATATATATATACACTCAATCTCGATCTAGGGTATTACCAACCCTATTTACTCGATAAAAACGGGGTTACTCACAGAGCCAAGGTTATTACTAAACCAATTGCTCTGATACCACTGTAATGACCCAAGGATTTTCGGCCCTTAAAATCGACATAAATACAATTCCGTATCTCATGTCGACCTTCCAAGCACCGAAAACACAGGAACGTTATTAAAATGAAATTAGAGGGTGAGATAAGGAAGAAAGAAAATTAGAATAGAAGAAAAGAAGAATAAACACCACAACATAGAATCAAAGTCTCACATCGCAGCGAAACAAAATATAATATACAACTAAATCTTTATTGAGAGCTTTTAAAAATACTTACAATACCAGAGTACATCACACATCTGGACAGTAATAATAACCCGTCCTCATATATAATCACACAGCAGAATAAATACTAGATACAATACATCTGAACTTCTCCAGCTCGTCTCTGGACTTGGTAGTATCTGATAACCTAGACCTGTACAATCTGGTCTAACCCGAGCATTTACAAAACACCAGGTCAGTCTGGTGAACCAGAGTGAGAAAAACTCGCAAATTTTTAAGGGGAATCATCCAACTTGATTTTAAAGTTCAAAAATCTTTTCGAAAGAAAAGGATAATCATAAGACCAAATCCACACATAAATACGGATGGTTTTTACCTTACGATAACCCAAAACATTTTTGAAATCAATATCTTTTCTCATATTATAATAGTGTCTAAATACAAGTAAATAGCATTCTAGTGGAAATCTTGCATCTCACGCTCCACATATATAGTATACAATCAAAACCGCGGGCGCTTATTGGAGATTGGATTCCATCTATGACAAGGTATGGGACTACCTATCGATAGTGTAACTCTAGAGGGGAATACACTGGGTTCAACAAGAACGTCTTGCAACCCAACCCACACATGACCGACCACTCATTTCGCTTGAGTGTATCGAATGTATATCACCAACGGTTGGGCTCAAACCACCGTTTCCCGAAAGGGACACCATCAAAATACATTAAATAAGGAAAAAGATTTTCTCTAGATATGTGATTATACACCCTAATGGGAGCGACCCATATAGCCATGCTGCCTGCCCGATTTTTTTCATTTCCCAGTTGATGAGGCTTGAGGTTTAAATTTCCTTTTGGAACATCTGGTCACCCTTCACTTTGAATGCTACATCGTGAGATCCGCCAGATATCACTAATTGACGTCCACAAAAATACTCTAGTTATTTGGCCAGAGAAAAACCATTTCTCCGCCATCAATTATTGTACGTTTGAAGAAATCAACATACGTAATTCCTTTGGAAATACTCCGTCAGACATCCGTCCATACAAGTCATCCAGGAACAGGATGAACTGAAGGCACCCTCCTACCACATCCAAGGAATCACCCTATATATTAGTAGCGAGTAGTCCTTGCAATCCATAGATTCCAACCACGATAGAACCACAGTTTATCTCTGGTTGCAATCCCAGAGATTATTAGCGGTTCTTCCATTTAATGAAGATCCACGGTCTTCAATGCTCCATCTCGATCATCTTCTGATATCTTCACGTATTTGTAGGTTGAAATGGTTTTTGAATATAAATTCGATTCCGGTCTTTTCGTACCAACAATCGTATAGGCCAGATTTGATAGTTGGTTATTTAACTATCAAATAAATAATCGTGAGAATAAAATGAGCTTACTGATTCAGTACTCGGCATCACTCGACCCTTTTTTTAAAAACTATTTTAGTACTGCTAAATTAAAACTTCTAAATCTTTCAATATTTTAAAAATATGATATTTGCTTCTTATTTACTATACTAATGCCCTCTAAACCATTTCATTATAACACTTAGAAAAGTAACTTTACATTTTCTATATCGTCCTTCATTATAAAAATTGGGAAATCAGTTCAACTTATTATTCGTAAAACAATTTTACGAAATATCCTTTATTTCATTTCTCGAAAACCAAAAATCCATGCTTATTCTTATAGAATAAAAACTCAACTTTACATTTCCTTTCTGACTCGAAAAGATTGATATATTTTCACATAATCCCTTTTTATTTCGTTTTACTTTGGAATCCTCATTTTATATATATATATATATATATATATATATATATATTTCCAAATTTTCACCAAAATGTTGCGTTATTATTTCTCTAATGAAATAATGAACCATTACTTACCTCTTTTACCATTACCAACTAATATCATCCTCAGATAATCCTGAAGTCGTTCAAGTTGGGGTATTTTAATTACCTCTCAGACCTTGATCAACAACGTTCCTATCTTAAGATTGATACAAGTTGTAATCCAAAAACCAATATTTCATTCTAATATCAATACAAATTCCATTTAACTATTTTATACGGTTTCATAAAACCTGCTTATCTTTTTGAAAATCTCTTCCTGGAATATAACTATTATTTTTTAATTCCATAATTAAGTAATTTCCTATAAAACACCTCCTTTTAACCTCTACCTCTTAAAACAAATTCATTTTATAATTCGGATTTGACTACAGAATCCTACAACCCACTTCTTTTACCAAATTCATTTTCACCAATCCATTT
Source organism: Allium sativum (assembly GCA_030737875.1). Classification (NCBI taxonomy): domain Eukaryota; kingdom Viridiplantae; phylum Streptophyta; class Magnoliopsida; order Asparagales; family Amaryllidaceae; genus Allium; species Allium sativum. The sequence goes on from CM060924.1 coordinate 1,019,022,752, forward strand.
TCACCAATCCATTTTCAAATCCATTCCACCATTCCCGCTTTGGAAATCTTATTTTAATCCCCCTTTTTACTTAATCCCATTATTAAGTAACTTTAATGTAAAATCAACACTTTTACACTTTAAATCCCATTTATATAAGCTTAGTGTAACGACCAGAATTTCGCCCGACCCCAATCGATCGCAAGATCGATCAAGACCGTTCAAAACCCGCGTACGTTAACTTTGGGCATACAACACATCAGAACAACAACACAGACTTTTATAACATCAATAATAAATGTTACATCAGAGTACAGAATATATCAGATTACATCAATAAACAATACAGCGGAAGATACATTTACAATAAATTAAATACATTGCAGCGGAACTAATCTCAGCGGAAGGCCATTAATATTCTGCACCCAGCTTCAGACTTCAATCCAGGATCCTGCTTAACTATATCTGCAAAAAGCTACTTGACTGCCCGTGTGGAAAGAGGGCACCCGAATTTGACAAGTGAAACAAACTACAGGTCAGTCGTGGGACTGGTGTGAGAATTCTTAACTTAACCTATCTAATAAGTAGGCTAATCACAGGACCACGCCGCTAACGCGGAACGGGTTTACTCCATTGGATTGCCAGTGCATAATTAAAGTAAATCGTCAAATAACGTAATGCTTTTTAGAAAAATGAAACCATTATAAGACCCAGGTCCCATCACACAATGCAACGCACACCATAGGATAGGGTTTTACCTTATAATGGTCAAAAGATGCTTGATACGAAAAAAAACGATATTATTATTAGTGTGTGTATATATATAATGAAAACATTCAAATATAATATCAATCCTAGACGGCATAGGTACCATATACTATGTTGCCGTACTAGTTATACAATCAAAATTGCAAGGGAGTATTGGGAATTGGGTTTCCATCATGAGATCGAGGCTAGGGATCGTCCTCTTCCGATTCGAGACACTCTAGCAAATGCCTCAGGATCACACCTATGGGCAACCCTTGGATGCGGTAGGGCCGGTCCCTACCTAAAGGTAGTGGATTAGTTATGCCTGAACATACGTTTCCCGGTCCTTATGGACCTATAATATGACCACTTTCGGCCTATAAAAACGAGGTACCTCAATCCAAAATCCACATAGTAAAATGCCGGGCCGTGTTAAAGCCCAAACACCACTCTAGCTAGAAAGAAACGTATGCACTCCCTACGGTCCATATCCCGTTTTTGACTCATACCGGGGTGTGAGGCTCGCGAAGTCACGATATACACAAAGCTATGCCTAAGGAGACTGTGCTTTGATCATCAACCACAAGGCCTTCTTTTCAACAAAGCCTTGATCATTTGCATCTTAGCATGCCACATTGTCAGACCCTACCATATTATTGATCATCTACCAATATATATATAACCTCTAAGCTCATACATCTTAGAGAAGGGTGATAAGTAAAGAATAAATTCTTCACCACCAAACAGAAATATATAATCAGTAGCGTTCAACAAATACAGTAGAAAGGAACACAATGCCAGACACACAATCCATTTACAAGTCCGCTCTGGGTCTGAGCGAAACAACGTGTCCGTCAATCTCCAAATGCATTTGGACGATCATTACCAAATACCTTGCCTTGGAAGGCCAATCCCAATTCAAGATACCAGTCATCATCATCCCAACGATGTGAAAACCTTCGGTCTTCAATCACCGTCTTCATCTTCGACTCTTGATCGTCGTGAGGATTATTCAGAATGGGTTAAACCCAATCTTTCTGAATATCTCGCGTATTTTGGGATTTAAAAGCAAATATTGGAAAATCACACATTACGCCACATTCCAACTCCGAGTATTCTTTTAATAAGATATTCGTTTTAGAAGATTCTCATTAATTTTATCAAAGATAAACACTAAAAATAAAATCTATAAATCAATTTCCGAAATATGGAATTCCACATAAATCAAATCAATACATAATCGATATAAATTTCTGTATCGGACTAATAATATAAATGGAATAACGGCAAAGCCTCTTAAATTCCATATATAATATCGGTCTTCTTTTACAGAAGCCCATTTCGATTATTACCAATCGAATTTCCACTTAATTCCTATTTAATATATTAAATTGGAAAACTTGATTTTAGAAAATGCCTTTTTAAATCTATAAAATAGATTCATAAGTTCCAAATAATAATTTCAATGTAAATTGGATTAAAGGACAAATGTCGTTTAAAACATCGTCCACGATAAATCCACTTCACATCTCAATTTATTTCATATCACAAGATATAATTGCAAATGCTAGTAATCTTTTAAAAACATATTTTAAAATAATCATAAAAATATTCTTTATATAAGACTCTAAGTGAGAAGTATTCTTTATATTGCAAATCTTTATCTTTTACAAATATTCCTTGTTTTAACATATACTTAATTAACAATCTATATTTTGAAAATATATATACTTTATATAAAAAGGATTTCTAATGTAAAAATATTCTTATTAAAAGAACACCTGAATCGAAATGCGACTCAAACATTTACCATCTAATTTGGGTTACATGGATTTCACACACATCATCAAATCATCCATTTACATCCAAAGTATAAATTCCACTGCGTAAGCGTTAAAATTAAATAATAACGCTCATCGCAGCCTGTCGATCTAACGATCAACATACAACTAAATATTTGAATTAGTGTATATAAATTTTCATCCCAACACCGTGTGGGGTTTCAACCAAACAAACAAATAATAAACTAATTTGTGCACTTGGGCGATGTGTGAAAAATTATCGTCCCAATCACATACACAAGTCGGGTAAATTGTGCATGGAAGTGTAATACACAATACATACAATGGCGACAAGAAAATATCTCGATTGCAATGAATGAATAAGCATAATAACTTTGTCTCTATTGACAAATTCTATTTTGCTAATTTAAACTCTAAACAAAAATGGTTATTTTGTTTTGGCAATTCTAATGAGACAAAATGATAAATATTTGTTTTAACTATCCTATCTTGACATGTATATATATCTTGTCAAACATATATCTATATATATATATATATCTTTATATAAATTGCTTCAACTAATTCATTTTGACAAAAATGAATATTTCTGACAAAATGTAAAATTTTGTTTAACTAGTATAAATTGGCTAAAATGAATAATTATTTTTAACTAATGTAAATTAACAAAAATGAATAATTGTTTTTAACTAATATAAATTTACCGAAATGAATAATTTGTTTTTCAATTCTAATAAAATATGCCAATGCTATATTTTGTTTCATTCTTTTAATTTAGACAAAATGAGTGTTTTTGTCTAATTTACTTTAATGATAAAAATGTAAATGTTTAGTTATTAAAATGTAACTTTTAAATTCTAACTTTTATTTCAAACAAACTTTACGCATATAAAAATTGTAAATCAAGAATATAATTTTCAATGAATTGCAAACAAAGATGAACATTATTTTAAGGTTTTATTTGCAAGAAGAAATGCAGATAACCAATGTGACTTTTATTTTATTTAAAAGTATATTTGTGTGCATGTAAAAAGAACCACATTTACAAAGTGTATTTACATTATTGAATGTATATAAAAGAAACAAATTTTATTTAAATGAGCATTTACATTTGTGAAAGCAAACAAAGAATAGTTTTGTTTATAAATTTTATTTACACTAGTGAATGTAAATAAGAGAACAAAATTTATTTTTAAAGTATAATTTAAACAAATTCTGTTAAATGTATAAAAGTGTGTACATTGGGGTTGGAAAATATAGATAAAGAAAATAGACTATAGTTTCATTGAATATTTACATTGATAAATGCAAATAAAAGAATAAACCTTAATTTTCAATGCATATATGTATTGATAAAAGCAAACAAAGAAATAAACTTTATTTTCACTATACGTATGTATTGCATTGGTGAGTGCAAATGACTAACTTGTTTCAATATATATTTGCATTGGTAAATGCAAATAAAAGAACAATTTCTATTTTCTATATATATATATATATATGCATGGCTGAATGTAAATAGAAGAACAAACTTTATTTCAAAACATGTTTACATTTGCGAATGCAAATAAAAGAACAAAACTTTATTTCCAATATGTGTTTGTATTTGTGAATGCAAATAAAAGACTAAATTTTATTTTTAATGTTTATTTACATTGGTAAATGCAAATAAAAGAATAAACTTGAATTTCAATGTATATTTACATTTGAAAATGCAAATAAAAGGACAGTTTTTATTTCAAAGTATATTTGCATTTGAAAATGCAAATAAAAGAACAATTTCTATATTCAAAGAATATTTGCATTGTGAGATGCAAATGAAAAGTGAGCTTTTAATCTCTATATTTATTTGTATTGCAGAATGCAGATAAAAAAAAGAAGTGTACTTTCATTTCCAACATTTTATTTACATGGTGGAATGCAAATAAAAAGTAAAACTTATATTTCTATGTAATATTTGCATTGTAAATGCAATTAAAAAGAATGATTTTATTTCTAAGTATATATTTGTGTTGAAACACAAATAAAAAGAATGACTTTATTTGCTATGCATATATTTGTGTTAAGAACACAATAGAATTTATTTACTATGTAATATTCGTGTTGAAAACACAAATAAAAAGAATAACTTTATTTCAATGTTCATATTTGTGATGAAGACACAAATAAAGGTGACTCCAATTCTATGATATATTTATGTTGAATACACAAATGAAAGAAAAGCAATTTAATTTCAATGTTAATATTTGTGTCGAGGGACAAATAAAAGAATGGTTCAATTTCTATGTTATTATTTGTGTTGAAAAACACAAATAAAAGAATGATTCTTTTATTCAAAAGTAAAATGTACAAATAAAATGTATTGTTTGATCTTGTTCTTTCATTTAACAAAAACAATGTTAAACAAAAATGCCTTTCCCAAATTCAGGTTTTTATTTACATATATAAAATGTAAATAAAAATATCATTTAAAATTTTACAATTTACCAAAAATGTAAATAAAATAATCTCTTTCAATCCTATGTTTAAATCCTTTCTAACATTTTATTTTAACATAAAGAATATTTTATGTTTAGCCACTTTTCTAACGTTTTATTTTAACATAAAAAGAATATTTAAATGTTTCACATATTTTTCTATTAACAAAATGAATATTTTGTTTTTATACTTTTCTATTTAACAAAATGAAGATTTTGTTGTCGTCGCTTCTAACACAACAAATCATATATGTAATATATTTGTTGATTTAATACAGATCTATTCATACAATAACAGATCCAAGCAATACAGTACAAAACAATTCATCAAATCATAGACAAAAATTCACTACATCACAGTTCTGCATATATAACACACAAACAGACGTTTAACAGCAACAAAACAATTTATTTAATTAATTAAATGTTAAAATCAGAAATTCTCACATCGGTATGGCTGAAAATTTGACTGTCTCGGAATCAGCTCTGGTCTGCGCCATCGCGAAGATCTCGGAAAGACGAGTCCAATGCAACTGACGGTTCGTCAATCGGACCTCGTATGAAAGAGATATTGATTTGTAAAGATTAGATAATTTAAATATTAAATTAATAAAATAATAATAAAAAAATAGGAGACCTTCTTCCTAGTCGCACCGCACGTTGTTCAGCCGAACCCAACTTCATATGTCCCCCCTTCCGTGCGCACCTCCCTGCACCGCACCGGACCACGATCAAACACCGCCAACTCGAAGCTCGTGCCACCACGTACTCGCTCCACCAACCACCTGAAGCTCGGCCTCCCCAATCACCACGAAATCGAACATAAACCGCCGGCCTTTAGGCTGAGAATTCGCGAAATCCGTGAATCAAAACCCGATCTTAACCGTATGGATGGAAAGGTCTCTCGAAGAGCTTCGATTTGGTATATCATATGTCGATTTTCGTTGAACGGATCAAAAGACATTAGCATTTCAATTTCGGATGATTTCAGCCTTCGAAAATAGGGCGGCGGCTGCCATGAATTAGGGTTTCGGATTTTAATATTATTTTAATATTTAATCTCGAAAAATGTGCTTAAAAGGTGGATTTTCGGACTTTCTCCGATTTGGGCCTGCTTACTGTCGTTCTTAAGGTTTTGACACCTTCGGAGCGCAATGGAATAGGTCTCGGGACCCAATTCCGAAATATGTACAATTTTTATTTAAAATTCCATTAAAAATTAATTAATTAAATACTGACCGTACATTGCCGGGGCCACATACGACCTCAGAAAATTTAAAAAAAATATTTTTAGCTTTCTTATGACGATACAAATCCAACAAAATTATTTTTGTCGAATTCTGAGACTGTTTGAAAAATAGCTATTTTTAAGGCGTTTAAATTTAACTGAAATAGTCAAAACACATTTTCTTTTGCCACGCTCACATATTAATTCGAAAAATTCTGAAAATTGAAAGCTAGCAATAATTTGACATTCCGGTTCCAACAAAAGTGGTTTCGTCGAAAACGGAGGTCGTTTAAAAAATGACTATTTTTAAGGCCAATATATTTAATATTAAAAATATATTTTTAAACAAATAAATCCCGAAACTCAAAATATATAAGTGTTTACTATTTTTCAATGCAGAAGCATCATTACGAACTCAATGGAAGTGGTTTCGAGTCGAAATTCCTACATATGTGAAAAGTAGCCTTTTGGGCCCTATATAATATATATAAATTCTACAACGACCTTTCTAAAAATTGAATTCGCCATAACTTTTGATTTCCGCTATGAAATTTCAATTTTTCAGATTCGTTAGAAAGATATGATTAAACAGATTTAAATATTTATGGTTTCACTCAACTATGATTTATTTTGAGTCCTGTACATTCAGTTAAAGTTTAAAATCAAATTTTAAAACCACCGCGCCATTCCTAACTCCTTTTATATAAAAATTAAATTTATTCGTTCTGACTTCAATAAAAATAAATTCTAGCCATTATTATTAATAATAAATTATATTATAACCTCAAAATTCATTAAAATTTTCCAAAATAATTTCTTTTAAATTGGTTCAGAATTTGCGGGATGTTACACTTAGTTTTTTTATAAATCCTTTTATCTTAATTTCCTTTGACTTAATTCAAATAATTAAGTAACATTTATTTCAAGTTATTATATTCGCTTGAAATTTCTTTTTAACTTCGTTATAAAAATTCGGTTTTTTAAATATAAACCCCGTTCATAAACTTCTTTCACCATTCAACTCCATTTAGTTTCAACTTTGATTACTCTTTAAATGAATTCCAATTTAAAATAATCTCCTAAATTATTATTGATCAGGGTAATAATTTACCTCGATCATTAACTACTTTTGTAGTTAATTTCATTATTTACTAAAGTAAATAGTAAATCCCTTTTTTAAAACTTATTAAAAGTAAACAATATTCATTAAACTATTTTATTAGGTTAATTCAAAACAAACTAATTTAATAATCAATTCCAATTAAAACGGAGGATTTAGTCAACTCAAAACACAATTAATTCACTAACCAATTCCAATTAGCCCTTCCTTTAAATTAATTAATAATATAATTAATTAAAAAAAATTCCATTTAATTCTTTCTTATCAAAACGATTATCCAAATTAAATCGTTAGGTTAATTTCTACTCACTTGTTTATAAATCTATTAGCATCAGAATTTACTTATAAAATCAATTAATAATTAATTTTAACTTAAATAATACATATCTATTTCCTTTTAATAAACTTCTATTCAAAATAATATATTTACAAATCTATCTCTAGTTATAAAATAAATTTTATAATCCCAGTTCTATCGATCCACCTGACAGTAAATATTTTTTTATAAAACGATTTATTTTATAGGCCATATGCTGCCAATTACTCAACCAATATTGCCCATTGGTTTAAACAAAACAAATATTGAATTTTCGGTCAACGATCAACAATCAAATCAATCATCCAATCAGATCAGTTCATATATTGATAATATGAAAATAAGTAATGATTGATATATTTGAGGAATCCCGTTGGATCCCTCCAACGTGTTCTTCCCTGTATTCAAATTGGTTATCTCAAATCAGATCATTCAAATCCATTTAATTGATAATTTCTATAATAGCGAACAATAACTATTTTGCATTAGCCAATTAACAAAACAATCCAAATAATTCAAACAATTAAACACATTTATAAATAAACGTGATCAATAAGGTAAGTTACCTCCATTGGATCAAATCGTTAAAATAACGATTTGGTATTTTACTGAAATTAAAGAACGGTTTAATTTCATTGGTTAAATCAACAAATAAATATATAACTAGCAAACAGACAACCATTAGCAACCAGAGCACACAAAATAAAAACCCAACTTATATAAAATAAAAGTGAGGAGAACTGAGTGTGTTTAACTCACCTTGATTTTGATTCATTATTTGAACAGCTCATTTCAGTTAAATTAAACAATCGTTTAATTTAACTGAAAATATCAGTTGATCTCGATTCCGTCCATTTCCGTCCCATAATGTAGATCTTGTCGATACGGTTCCAACGTATGTTGGATTGTCCAATTCTGATAACATAGGCATGAGTTGTACAAATTATAAGTAATACAATAAAATTAATCATTAACTCCTTAATCAAAATATTATTAAACTAATTTTATTACTTTTTCTTAGAATAATTCTGGTTGATACTCCACTCGTGATTCCTTTGTAACCGTATACGGCCTCTGTTAGAAATCCTACAGGCCTGCACCACACATGATCTAACAAAAAATAATGAATATAAGTCACTATATTAAATAAAACCACTTATTTTCTTAATTTATAATTAATAGGTAATTACTTTTATTAGGCCTAACATTCTGGTTAACTTCAATTTAATAAAATGAAGGCCGACAGTTTCCCTGCTACCACCTGTGATGATTTAGCATTATAATTAGTTTATCAGTTAAAAAAATTAAGTAACTAATACTTAATTAAGCAATTAATACTTAATTAAATGGTAAATTAACTTATTTACGTTGAAACAAACTGGCCGATGAGTTTTGAAAACCCAGCTACACAAAATCATGTTCTCTCGTTAAACCAATTTGAAGCCATACTGTTTGTTCCTGTTCCAGGCTTCAGCAATGTCCCCAAAGCCTGTGCAAATTCAGGTTCCGTTATAACATAATTAAATTAGAAATTTATTCTTTTAATTATAAAATGAGGCAATTAAATTACGATTTTCACGTAACTTTGCCGCTCCCAAAAATGTTGAACCCATGCTCCCATCGGAAGTCCTCTGACCCGCACCAAATCTGGACATCGAGTGACGATCGAGGACCACCAACGCAGGTCCTCACGCCTCTCCATCATCGCTAGTAGCCTTGACCTCCACCTCATCGTCATTCACAAGTTCCGACCCACGAACCGTCGTGTTTTCGAATGCTATTCCCATTGCCAGAAGCAACGGATAATGATCACCGTCGATCATCAATAAGATCTCGACGAGCACTTGAACTTTGCAGTTGAAGATTTCGTGATTAGGGGCATGGATCATTAGTTAAACATGGAGAAAGATAGGGGCCTCTGTGCCATCCAAAATGATAGTGGTAGCTTCCATTTCCGTTGACCACGCATTATTTAGAATTAGGGCATTTGACTGCATCATTGTATTTATAGGAAGATTGTGAATATTATATTAATATATAAACTTAGCTATGAAGTAATGTATTAAAACCATAACATACGAACTCCAATGTTGACAAATAAGGTAATTCTAGCATAAAAAATACTCCAGACCTGATGGGACAGGTCTCGTCGAATTCCGACATTGTTTGGGAAAAGTCCTTTATAAATATAAATGAAAAATCAAGTGTTTAAAATTCCTAAAATTACCAAAAATTCCAATGAATTTGGACCATTGACCTTTTAGTATACCTCTTCCTTAAAGATCCAATGAAATTTATTTTGTTCAAATCGGAGTTCATTTGGCCAGTCGTTTATTCATTTAAAGTTACCCCTGTTTGAATTGACCAAAATAATATAATTGATTAAGGCGTTTATCATTGCCACGATCAAATGGTAAGTCCGATTGACATGAAAATTGAAATCTTTCAATAATTAATTAATACGAATCCAATGACACTAATTTCGTCGCATTCCGAGACTATTTCCTGGTACGCTATTTTTATATGCACCGCAATGCTATTTTGGACACCAAATTACCCAGTCACCAAAAATTACAAACTGTATACCTATCCAGACTCTAAACGTCGTTACGAACTCAATGGAACTGGTTTCGCGGCTTAATTCAATCGTCTGCTCAAGTACACACAAAAACCCCTCTATTAATTTAATTTAATTTAATTACACGCTATAGAAATTGAACGGGCGTTTACGGCTGTTGTTGTCACATATGACATCGGTTTGCCACACAATTTAATACCATACAATAATTTAATGCTATGGTTCCAATGAAACTAATCACATCAAAATCGGAGACTGTTTGCAAAATGACTAATTTAAAGGCCTATAATTTAATAATGATTTCCATATCAAGTATTTTAAAATTTGATTTAGCCTTAACTAACAATCTATAACACGAAATTTGGATTTTTCTCTTTCGTATGAAAATTATAGTCAACTAGATTCCAATGTTTCTTATTTCACAAAATTCTGGTTTATATCGGATTCTGTATATTCAGTTAAAGTTCAAAACTCCGTATTACGAACTACCACGCCATTTTGAGCTCGATTTATAATTATATAAATATATAACATTCAAACTTCGTTTTAATAATGAATTCAATATTAAAATCCGTAATATTCCAAATTGAATAATTAAAATAGTAAATTAAGTTTAATATTTGACCAAAAAAAATATGGGATGTTACAAAATCCCAATAGTAAAGGAATTTAAAGAAGTTTTTCAGGAAGTTCTAGGATTTCCACCGAAAAGATAAATTGATTTTAATATCAACTTAATCCCTGGTACTACTCCTATTATTAAAGTAGCTTATAATATGTCTCCTACGGAAAATCAAGAATTAAAGAAACAAATTAAGGGGATGGAGGATCAAGGATTTATCAGACCTAGTAAATCTCCTTGGGGAGCACCAATGTTTTTTGTAAAGAAACATGACGGAACATTTCGCTTATACGTATATTACCGAGAGCTTAATAAGGTAATAATAAAGAACAAATACCCATTACCTCGGATCGATGGTTTATTTGATCAAGTCCAAGGAGCTGTAGTATTTTCGAAAATTGATCTAAGATCTGGGTATCATCAATTAAGAATAAAAGAAGAAGACATTCCAAAAGTCAGCTTCCCAAACACATTATGGACACTACGTTTTTTTGATGATGCCTTTTAGTATTACCAATGCTCCAACAATATTCATGGATTTAATGAATCACGTGTTCAATCCATATCTTGATCATTTTTTCATTATGTTCATTGATGATATCCTTATCTACTCTAAGTCAAAGGAGGAACATGAATGTCATTTGTGTTTATGTCTCCAAACACTAAATAAACATCAGCTATATGAAAAATTAAGTAAACATAAATTCTGGTTGGAGGAAGTAAAATTTATTGGACATTTTGTCTTAAATAATGGAATTGGAGTAGATCCATCAAAAGTTGAGGCAGTGTTGAAATGGAACCCTCCGACAATACCAACTGAAGTTTGAAGTTTTCTGAGGTTAGCTGGCTATTACCGGAGGTTTATTCAAGATTTCTCAAAGATAACATCGCCATTAACAAAGTTAACTCATAAGGAAACAAAGTTTATTTGGAATGAAAAATGTAAGGCAACATTTGAAACCTAAAAGAAAAGATTGACCAAGGCACCAATTTTTTCTCTCCTAAGAAGTGGAGTTCCATATAAAGTATAAACTGATGCACTGGGACAAGGATTGAGATGTGTACTAATGCAGGAAGACAAAGTTATTGCTTATGGCTCTCATCAATTAAAGCCACATGAAGCCAATTATCCAACTCATGACTTATAATTCACCACGATTGTATTTGCCTTAAAAATTAGTAGGCATTAACTTTACAGAGAACAATTCCATGTTTACTCTGACAATAAGAGTTAAAATATTTGTTCTCTCAAAAAGAATTAAATATGAGACAAAGAAGGGGTGTAATTTTTAAAAGATTATGATTTTACATTGCATTTTTATAATGACCTGACTTTTTGACCGGTCTTCGCAGGTAATTAAACCAACTCAAACCGTTCCAAAAGGATAGATTGTTATTGCTTATGAAATTGAAATACAAATCATCACAGAAATCACAGACACATAACACAGAATATCTCACAACGGAAGTAAAATTTATACCATATTACAAAATCTTTAAATTTACATAATATCAGATTACATAATAAATACAGGAACAACGGAATACTGAGAACCTCACTAAAATATGAATAACTGACTTAAGTGGGAATAACTACAATGGGTGATAACAAGTGGATGACCGGATCTTCAACGAATCTCAGGCTCTAACAGGTATTTCTCTACGCTGAAGTACTCGGTCTGACCCGGGCATTTTGCAAGAAATAAAACAAACAAAATACACGAGTCAGGACTAACAGTCTCATATAAATGAATTAACTCAAATGAAGTGTTCACTGAAATGTACAGTAACTTAAAGGATGTTTGGGATTCTCATCCTCTAAGGATGCGTGGAACTAATATCTATATAATAATACACTATTATTGTAATGTCTATTCAGTAAAGTAAACATAATGAAAATAGCATAAGCGGGATTACATTTTTACCCTTACACCGTTTATAATACCGTAATCTATACAGTACCGTAAACCCACTCTAACACGGATGGCATCAGAGGGCACTCCATAGGTACGATACAAATCAAAATCGTATGGCGCTCGCTAGGGTAAATGACAAGGCACTCGAGGCAATACCAGGGTAGGATTCTACCAGTTGCACTCCCGGACCGGTGGTAACGCATAGCAGCCACTACCGCCCACCTCGGAACACACTCCCAAATCAAAAGGGCCCTAATCATCATCATAGTTATAGAAATAGTATCGGAGAAGTGCGTCCAATCAAAGGTGCTACCTCTATTAGTCACGGTATAGCTCCTGTTTTATTCATTTTAATTTTGACCCGAAGGTTAAGGCCATTTCGTTATCGTTCGCCTTCTTTGATCCAGTGGTCGAATCCAAGTCATCTTGCTGTTGTTCCGATACTCCATCACGTACACAGTTGTTAAATTGGTATCGGCACTGACAGAGAGTATGCCACTTACCGACTCCGGTCCTTTAACAACCGATGCTTACACTTTTTTCCACACCATGGCCATTACATTTGAAATTACATTTTCAAGTATAACAAATCGATTTATTTCAAGTCTTGCCCCAAAATCAATTACACAAATCATTTGTCATCGGTTCAAAAAAATAAAACCAATATTTCCCATTCTTTGTCGACCATTGTTTTAACTTCCAAATACCATGAAATGTTGTTATTACTTGGAAATCATGTACTTCATCCTTTGGATTCACTAAACTGGATTGGACATAAGTTTATAATTTAAAAATAACATAAATACATTTAGAAAAGTTGAGTTTTGAAATAGCATATGTATATTAAATTTAAAATAGTGTATAAACATATATATATATTTTTGGAAAATAATTATAAAATACAAATGGTTAAAGTAATCAAATCATTTACAAAAGAATACTTATAAAATCAAGTAATGCAGAAAACTACTTTTATGATTATTATTTTTAGTTCAATTCAAGAAATATTAATCCAATCCAATTCTAATTCATGTCTTACAATTCCTTTCCCAACCGAGTTTCACATTTAAACCCAATTCCTTTGATTTGGTTCGATTTCAATACCTCACAGTTAAAACGATTCTCACATCATTGTTCACCTTAGTTTTCACGTATCCATTTCATATAACAATCCCCAAATCAAAATGTGATTTGTTAGATTCTAGCTTGTTAACAGACTCGTATTCACCATGATTTAAATAAACATATTCCTTTTCATACTTGAACTTATACTTTTTATTTTAACAAATCCTTCTTATAATTTCATGGCGAGAATTCATTAACATTAACAAATCATAATACAAAAATAAGTTTGGGAAGCATTTGTCAAGTCCTTGCAAATCCCTTATATTCAATCATTCAATTCAAAACTGTCGCGTTATCACATTATATAAAGTTGTAAAGAATTTATTTAAATAAATTCAACTTGGTGTTAACTTGCAAAAATCACTTTACAACTTATTTTAATACAAATTGGATTTCATAAAAATGTCAAGTAGATATTTGAACAAAACTTACTTTTAAAACTTTCTTTATGGTATATAGGAATTTCATTAAAATTCCTACTTATAAAAATTGATAATATATTTTAAAATACTTTATTTTTTTGACCATGGTGTCTGTGTAAAATTTTCTATCCTTTGGTCAAGTGATACGGATATTTATCATTTTAATCCGTTCTTTAAAATATTCGAATCCCGGGTATGTATCATTCCAACCCGCATCCCAACCCGCATCCCGGGTTCGGGTATATACATCATTTCAACCCGTATTGGTTTCAAGTCAAAAATGGAACTTGCATGGTGAGAAAAGTAACATAGCATGTCAAGCATACAACCATAGTGTCATATGAAATATCAGTGTGTGTCGCATGTGCACAACCACGAAGCAAACAATTCTAGAGCAACTAACATTTCATTCAACATTTCAAATCTTTAATCCACTTAATAAAAATATTAGTCTGTGAGTGAGTAGAAACTCACCTCTCGAGGAAAGCAATGAAAATTGAACTTGACCTAACACTTGAATCGACCAAGCATATCATTATGAATCAAAGGTGACCACTCGAATTTAGCAAAACCCAACGAGATCCAAGGCCATATGTAATCAACATACAGGCTTCCTAAAATCAGACGTGACTGCAAACGACAATCGACTACTTAGATTAATGATGTAAATTTGATATCAGATAACCCAACATTTCAAAGAAGGGATAACACCAGAGGGTGTAAGTCAAACCACAATACCTGAACTAGGTCCATGCCTCAGCAGTGGCAAAATCCTGAAGCAGAGCCAGTGAAGGAGAACCGCAGGGAACTAGTCCAGGTGATCCTCGACAGTAAAGGCAGAAAGCACATAGGAATATCCACAACGCTTGGCTGAATTTCGCACCCATGTGGTCCACCATCGCAGGTTCTTGGATCGCACAACATTCGGTTTCAGATGATCAACAAGCGAAAGCAGTTCCTATCGTGAGCCTCTCGTCAACTACCGTAGTCTTTGAGACATTTACTCGAACATGTGGTGGTTGGTTACAAACCGTCATCCTTCAGGCAGAGTGTGCCTCGGGTTCGGGGCTACTGAAGCAACAATAGCGTCATGCATGTGCTATGAGAGCTGTTGTCGGAGTCAGGACGGGTCGGAGGTGATCGCGTTGAGTTGTGGCACCCGTTTTCTCCCATTAGGTTACCAGTTCTTTACAGAAAAGAAAGGGCGAGGGAATCGATTATGTGGATTCGAGTTTGACCTCATGGACTGCCTTCGGTGGCGCAAGGGAGAAGCCGACGATGCGAGACCCAGGCATAAATTTCAAATGGAGGCGGACGGTGGTTGAAGGAGGCGGCGCTCAACGAACGGTGGCCATCTCGATTTAGGAAGAGGAAGACAACTGATTTGGCAGAAAGGGAAAATCGGCTGCCATTATTTTTGTTATAAGGGAAAGATGTGATTTTTTTCTTTGCTTTCTTTTTGCCGAAATGAAAAGGGACGGAGGAACATATACAGACACGGTGAGAACGAGAAAAAGGGACATGCATGGAAAGAAACAACGCATGTTAGATCAAAACTCAGGACGGTGGACAAGTGTTGAGATCAGAGACAGTTGTAAATTTCCCTTAAACAAATAATTCCTAAGTAGAAATACCATATATTATACTATGTATACAAACACTACTTGAAATACAACATGAATTAAAATTTAAAACCAATTTAATCTAATTAAATTAAAATAACTTCTCAAGTTACATTTTAAATAAATTCGTAATTTCGCTTACAACTAAATCAAACTGAATTACGATACAATCCATTTCAAAATTAGAATTTTAAACAAGTTAACTTTGTTATAACGCAAATATTGTTCGAAATAAATAGAATTTCCAATTCTATCTCAAAACCATAGTATAAATATTTATTATTTTAAAGTTAAACCTTAATTTAAATTTATGCTTCGAACGTATAAATTTCTGGGCCGTTACAATCTCCCCCACTTAGCGCTTTTCGTCCTCGAAAAGGAAACGTCTACGCATATAACTAACCTACTATTTAGTTCATCGAACTCTTCTCTCATTTTTTTTTCCGTTAGAAAGAATGTAAATTTCAGAAATTTAGAACTCAAAAAATTTTCTAACACCCGGATTTACGGAAAATTTCGGCAGCACCTCCCCTGCACAGTTCGATCGGAAAAATTTACAAAGTCAATATACATCTCGTCTACATGACGAGGCATCCCAATATAGGGGAAACAAAACAAAAATCAACCCAATGCGTTATGTAAACCGAGATACGTACCTTTTTTAGCGTTTTAAAGCAATTTTGCTTATTTTTCTTAGCATTTTGCGCAAAAGCGAGCTCCGTAAGCAAGGCGTGCCTTCGAAACCTACTAAGACACTCAAAAATATATTGAGAATCAACATATTTATGGCAAAATGAGTGAATGTAACAATAAGCAATATATCATAGGTTACCGAGCATTTTGACAAAATGTAAGTGAAACGAATTCATGTAAATAACCGCATGCAAAAATTTATGTTATATATATATATATATATATATATATATAACATAAATTAAATAGCAATTTGTTAATATGCGGATGAAAGCAAACCAAAACATATAATTTCTCTAATATACGAATACATCACATATCATTCACTTAACATTCAAGCTTACGTCCATGTCCATTTAAATTTTATTAATTTACATCTTGTTTCTCATGAATTTTTGCTTACTTTCAACCATTTGTAATTAGAACAAAATGTAGATGGTTTCAAATAATTCTTATTTCAACCTATGTAAATATTCTTTATTTGCATGTCATGTAATTCATCCTTGGTTTTTATTTATCCTATGCCGATTTCCATTGAATTTTTGTTTGATGAGCATGTAACATACCAATTCTATGCATTTGTTTTTCTTTGTTATGGAACACATGCAAGATGCACACAAGTAATTGAGAGAATACATGTTTTTCCCCTTTTCTTTTTCCAAAATTAACCTGTTGCTGCTGTTATGGCAGCAGTTCATGTGCAGTTTTTTTTTTTTTTTTTTTTTAAGTTTTCAGTTTTAATTCATTTCAGATTTTTTTTCCGCTCAGTTTTGGTTTTTACTTCATTTCAGTTTTTCTTCTTCAATATCCTGCTGTTGCGCTTATGGCAACAGTTTTGCTGCTGCTAACCCCCATTTTATTTGGTGATATGCTCCCATAAATGAAATCGTTTGGACTAGTAAATGAGATAGCCTCAGCAAGGACATTAAACTAAAATGAAATCAATACTTTATACGGTTAATGATAGATTCCAGTTGATGATTATACTATGTTACAAAATGTCTTCTAAAACTAGCTTCGTTAAAGGTTCGCATGGATATATACTTCTCTTTTGCATCACATATAGAGGATTGCTTAGGTTTACCCAAAATCTATTCGCATCCCATACTTCTTCAACTTAAAATAAATTTCCAGAACTTCAACCGTTATACTTTGAATTTATAACTTGTATCTCATTACGTTTAGGAAGTATTTTATTTGTAAGATGCTAACTTGTAAATATTTCAGCTAGCAGGGAAAATTCCAATCTGATTAAGTATGCATCACTTTTGAAATTCAAAACAAAAGGACTTGGTAAAGAACTTCTAACTGAGAAAGCTTTCTATAAACTTAGCAATATCCAAATGAATGAGAGGCTATACTCTCTTGCATTCATTTGTCAATTTCAGCAAATCACATATTTCAGGTCCTACAAAATATAATATATAAAGGTTTTTTTTTCTTTCTTTCTTCTTTTCTTTTAACAAAATCTTTACATGGTTTGATTAAATCCAAAATCATACTAACCATGTCAGGAAGTAAATTAGTGAGAAAATGGGTATGTACAAAGCTTAAGTTCTGGAAATAAGGATCTATTTGCAGCGAGGCTTTTATTTCTACTATTCTCAAATTCCTGATTCACCTCTTTCAATTACTCAAAGCTTACATCTCCATTTCATTTTAGTATGCATCCAAGACTTATTCTCATAAAAAGAAATAAAAAAATAATAATACCCAGTTCCTCCTAAAATACCGATCACCATGCTACTTAAAGTTGGTGTATCCATTTCAACTAAGATTGGTTAGATTCACCTAATTAATATTTTTAACTATCACAGGTTTAACTTGCCGTTAATATAACTTCTCAAGTTAAATATTTTCTTTCAAACAATTAGGATTAAGATCAAATGAACATAAATTTTTTTTTTCAATTTTCTTTCTGATTATGCTCTTTAAAACCTACACTTATCAAGTTAGTCTTTATTTATTCGTTTATCTTCATATAATTCATTTGTCACCAAAATGCTTATATGTAAATTCCATGAAAATTTCTATTCAGCCTTTTAAAATGGGTAAAAGTTCCTTACTTTTGGCTGTGCCCACGTCCTTTTCATGATGGGCACTTGTACTTAAAGAATACGTTGGTAGCTTGAAACAACGTTTAGTTACCTTGTATGCCATTTTGCTCAAATAAACCAGCATGTTTTTATTTATTTATTGGAGGCTTCCCCTTAAGTTTCATATTTTAACAACATATACTAAATTCATATCATTTGTAAGTTTGAAAACACACATATCCTTACATTCTTCAATTTAAAGTTAAATTAAAATTTCAACTAGATACTAATGAACCTAAGTTTATATTGTATCCATATGTAATATTCCGACAACCATTTGAGGTCACTGAAATTCTCATTTTCAAAATTAGCATTTCAGGCTCACAAGTGTTTTGAACATTGAAGTTTCCTTGCTAAGTAGTTTATAAATTCACATATAACTCGCTTCATTTATCTCAACAGTATTTTACTTTTCCATGATCATCAAGAATTTAGCTTAATCATTTAATTATCTTACAAGTTCTACTTGTGTAAATTCTTTAATATCTTTAGTTTCAAGAACATACCTTAAGTACCAAGTTACTATATATATTTACCCAAACCAATTTATCATTCGGAATTTAACCAAATTATTCTATTTTCAATTTACAAGCCTTACTTGTACAAAATTTCCTTAATATAACTTCATGAATTTATATGCGTTTTAATCAAGGAAATTTCTTTAATATAGAGTATAAATTCACATATGACCCAATACATTGCATTTTTAATTCCATTTATTCCATTAAATTAAGTAATTTGCACTTGGTTGTTTATTCCAATTTTATTTTATATTTTCAAGCCTTAATCTAATTCGCTCCGAACAAAGTTGGGTTATAAGCTAGGAACCGCACGAATGGACGAATCAAATCAATAGGATTTACCGAGGAGAGGTCAAATAAATTGATGATTCATGATCTAGAAATGACAAATCAAAATTTTCTAAGTTAAGAACAGGCACAATCGAGACTTAGATTCGAAAAATCCTAACTTAAGAAGGATCCAGCAAAAGAGAGAATTCAAAAGAATGAAATTTAAAACCAGGATATATTTAAACAAGGCTAAAATTTAAAATTGCTTTCATGTATAGAAAATCTTTTTTAAAATCACTTAAAAATCATTTAGGATATTTTATTATCAAAATACGCTCTCTCGTGTAATTTTAGTGATAATTCCACTCATTCCAGAGTATTGCTACTCTATCTCTAATGAGTGTTTCAACTTCATAAACTAAGCTTTGTATAACCAAAGCTCTGATACCAACTATAATGACCTGACTTTTTGACCGGTCTTCGCAGGTAATTAAACCAACTCAAACCGTTCAAAAAGGACAAATTGTTATTGCTTATGAAATGAAATACAAATCATCACAGAAATCACAGACACATAACACAGAATATCTCACAGCGGAAGTAAAATTTATACCATATTACAAAATCTTTAAATTTACATAATATCAGAGTACATAATAAATACAGGAACAGCGGAAGACTGAGAACCTCACTAAAATATGAATAACTGAATTAAGTGGGAATAACTGCAATGGGTGATAACAAGTGGATGACCGGATCTTCAACGAATCTCAGGCTCTAACAGGTATTTCTCTACGCTGAAGTACTCGGTCTGACCCATGCATTTTGCAAGAAATAAAACAAACAAAATACACGAGTTAGGACTAACAGTCTCATATAAGTGAATTAACTCAAATGAAGTGTTCACTGAAATGTACAGTAACTTAAAGGATGTTTGGGATTCTCATCCTCTAAGGATCCGTGGAACTAATATCTATATAATAATACGCTATTATTGTAATGTCTATTCAGTAAAGTAAACATAATGAAAATAGCGTAAGCGGGATTACATTTTTACCCTTACACCGTTTATAATACCGTAATCTATACAGTACCGTAAACCCACTCTAACACGGATGGCATCAGAGGGCACTCCATAGGTACGATACAAATCAAAATCGTATGGGGCTCGCTAGGGTAAATGACAAGGCACTCGAGGCAATACCAGGGTAGGATTCTACCAGTTGCACTCCCGGACCGGTGGTAACGCATAGCTGCCACTACCGCCCACCTCGGAACACACTCCTAAATCAAAAGGGCCCTAATCATCATCATAGTCATAGAAATAGTATCGGAGAAGTGCGTCCGATCAAAGGTGCTACCTCTATTAGTCACGGTATAGCTCCTGTTTTAGTCATTTTAATTTTGACCCGAAGGTCAAGGCCATTTCGTTATCGTTCGCCTTCTTTGATCCAGTGGTCGAATCCAAGTCATCTTGCTGTTGTTCCGATACTCCATCACGTACACAGTTGTTAAATTGGTATCGGCACTGATAGAGAGTAAGCCATTTACCGACTCCGGTCTCTTTAACAACCGACGCTTACACTTTTTTTCACACCGTGGCCATTATATTTGAAATTACATTTTCAAGTATAACAAATCGATTTATTTCAAGTCTTGCCCCAAAATCAATTACACAAATCATTTGTCATCGGTTCAAAAAAATAAAACCAATATTTCCCATTCTTTGTCGACCATTGTTTTAACTTCCAAATACCATGAAATGTTGTTATTACTTGGAAATCATGTACTTCATCCTTTGGATTCACTAAACTGGATTGGACATAAGTTTATAATTTAAAAATAACATAAATACATTTAGAAAAGTTGAGTTTTGAAATAGCATATGTATATTAAATTTAAAATAGTGTATAAACATATATATATTTTTGGAAAATAATTATAAAATACAAATGGTTAAAGTAATCAAATCATTTACAAAAGAATACTTATAAAATCAAGTAATGCAGAAAACTACTTTTATGATATTTTTTTTAGTTCAATTCAAGAAATATTAATCCAATCCAATTCTAATTCATGTCTTACAATTCCTTTCCCAACCAAGTTTCACATTTAAACCCAATTCCTTTGATTTGGTTTGATTTCAATACCTCACAGTTAAAACGATTCTCACATCATTGTTCACCTTAGTTTTCACATATCCATTTCATATAACAATCCCCAAATCAAAATGTGATTTGTTAGATTCTAGCTTGTTAACAAACTCGTATTCACCATGATTTAAATAAACATATTCCTTTTCATACTTGAACTTATACTTTTTATTTTAACAAATCCTTCTTATAATTTCATGGCGAGAATTCATTAACATTAACAAATCATAATACAAAAATAAGTTTGGGAAGCATTTGTCAAGTCCTTGCAAATCCCTTATATTCAATCATTCAATTCAAAACTGTCGCGTTATCACATTATATAAAGTTGTAAAGAATTTATTTAAATAAATTCAATTTGGTGTTAACTTGAAAAAATCACTTTACAACTTATTTTAATACAAATTGGATTTCATAAAAATCTCAAGTAAATATTTGAACAAAACTTACTTTTAAAACTTTCTTTATGCCTTATAGGAATTTCATTAAAATTCCTACTTATAAAAATTGATAAAATATTTTAAAATACTTTATTTTATTGACCACGGTGTCTGTGTAAAATTTTCTATCCTTTGGTCAAGTGATACGGATATTTATCATTTTAATCCGTTCTTTAAAATATTCGAATCCCGGGTATGTATCATTTCAACCCGCATCCCAAATCGATTCGAATACAAAAGGTTCGGGTATATACATCATTTCAACCCGTATTGGTTTCAAGTCAAAAATTGAACTTGCATGGTGAGAAAAGTAACATAGCATGTCAAGCATACAACCATAGTGTCATATGAAATATCAGTGTGTGTCGCATGTGCACAACCACGAAGCAAACAATTCTAGAGCAACTAACATTTCATTCAACATTTCAAATCTTTAATCCACTTAATAAAAATATTAGTCTGTGAGTGAGTAGAAACTCACCTCTCGAGGAAAGCAACGAAAATTGAACTTGACCTAACACTTGAATCGACCAAGCATATCATTATGAATCAAAGGTGACCACTCGAATTTAGCAAAACCCAACGAGATCCAAGGCCATATGTAATCAACATACAGGCTTCCTAAAATCAGACGTGACTGCAAACGACAATCGACTACTTAGATTAATGATGTAAATTTGATATCAGATAACCCAACATTTCAAAGAAGGGATAACACCTGAGGGTGTAAGTCAAACCACAATACCTGAACTAGGTCCGTGCCTCAGCAGTGGCAAAATCCTGAAGCAGAGCCAGTGAAGGAGAACCGTAGGGAACTAGTCCAGGTGATCCTCGACAGTAAAGGCAGAAAGCACATTGGAATATCCACAACGCTTGGCTGAATTTCGCACCCATGTGGTCCACCATCGCAGGTTCTTGGATCGCACAACATTCGGTTTCAGATGATCAACAAGCGTAAGCAGTTACTATCGTGAGCCTCTCGTCAACTACCGTAGTCTTTGAGACATTTACTCGAACAGGTGGTGGCTGGTTACAAACCGCATCCTTCAGGCAGAGTGTGCCTCAGGTTCGGGGCTACTGAAGCAACAATAGCGTCATGCATGTGGTATGAGAGCTGTTGTCGGAGTCAGGACGGGTCGGAGGTGATCGCGTTGAGTTGTGGCACCCGTTTTCTCCCATTAGGTTACCAGTTCTTTACAGAAAAGAAAGGGCGAGGGAATCGGTTATGTGGATTCGAGTTTGACCTCATGGAATGCCTTCGGTGGCACAAGGGAGAAGCCGACGATGCGAGACCCAGGCATAAATTTCAAATGGAGGCGGACGGTGGTTGAAGGAGGCGGCGCTCAACGAACGGTGGCCATCTCGATTTAGGAAGAGGAAGACAACTGATTTGGCAGAAAGGGAAAATCGGCTGCCATTATTTTTGTTATAAGGGAAAGATGTGATTTTTTTTCTTTGCTTTCTTTTTGCCAAAATGAAAAGGGACGGAGGAACATATACAGACACGGTGAGAACGAGAAAAAGGGTCACGCATGGAAAGAAACAACGCATGTTAGATCAAAACTCAGGACGGTGGACAAGTGTTGAGATCAGAGATAGGTGTAAATTTCCCTTAAACAAATAATTCCTAAGTAGAAATACCATATATTATACTATGTATACAAACACTACTTGAAATACAACATGAATTAAAATTTAAAACCAATTTAATCTAATTAAATTAAAATAACTTCTCAAGTTACATTTTAAATAAATTCGTAATTTCGCTTACAACTAAATCAAACTGAATTGCGATACAATCCATTTCAAAATTAGAATTTTAAACAAGTTAACTTTGTTATAACGCAAATATCGTTCGAAATAAATAGAATTTCCAATTCTATCTCAAAACCATAGTATAAATATTTATTATTTTAATGTTAAACCTTAATTTAAATTTATGCTTCGAACGTATAATTTTCTGGGCCGTTACAATTTTCATCAAGGAAAGAAAATATAGTTGCAGATGCATTGAGTCAAAAAACCTATGGCGTAGTAGCCCATTTAATGATAAGAGAATAGAGGGCTCTAGAGACCCTTCCTCATATGAACGCTTGCAAAAGAATAATTAAGGGATCCATGGTTAACAAAGTAGCATTTCTATGTAATCTTATCATTCAACCAACTCTAACAAGTGGAATATTGAAATCCTATGCAGAAGATGAGGAATTAAAGGAGTTATTTATGAAAATGAAGGACAAGGAACATACTTGTTGGAACATTAGTGAAGATGGTGCTTATAGATTATAAAATCGATTATGTATTCCAAATCAAATTGAATTGAAAAATGAAATTCTTAGTGAAGCACATCGCTCAAGACTTATGGTGCATCCAGGAAGCACAAAAATATTTAAGGATCTTAAAGGTCAGTTTTGGTGGACCGGAACTGTAACAATTGGAAATTTCGCTCGATCCGAATCAATCGCTAAACCAACCAAGACCGTTCAAAACACCTGATTGTTTTGAGAATGCGACAAATCAGAACACAAACAAAAGAACTTTTCATTGTTAATTACAACAATTCCATCAGAATACAAGAATATACAGAGTATGAATAAATATTATACATCAGAGAAATATCAGAGATTTAAAAACATTACTGCAGCGGAAAAATAATACAATACACAACTGAAAGAGATATACGGATACAGAGCTTTCCGGATATCATTCCAGCTGTAAACCAGGTTCCTGTGAATATAAATCTGCAAAACCAAAACTACTAGCTGCCCGTGGGGAAAATAGGGGCACCCAGAGTTTAGGTTAAAACAATAAACTCCAGGTCAGTCATGTGACTGGTGTAAGAACTAAAACAGTTATTTAAAACTTTACTTTAAATGACCATGCCGTATAACACGGAACGGGTTTCCTCCCAAGAACACCAGTGCATACAACAAAACAACGCAATGCTTTTTGGAAAATGAAGCTATCATAAGACCCAGGTCCCATCACACAATGCAACACAAGCCGGAGGATAGGGTTTTCCCTTATAATAGCCAAACATGCTTGGTACGTTAAAAAAAATCATTTGATACTATTATAAGTGCATAGTGTATAGAACAACTTCAAATATAAATGTATCAATCCTAGACGGCATGGGTACCATATATCATGTCGCCAATACTAGGCTCTACAATCAAAACCGCAAATGTCACGTATCGGAAGTTGGATTTCCATCTGTGAACCAAGGCAAGGGATCGTCCTTACCGAATTCGAGACTCTCTAGCCCGAGCCTCAGGAACAGAACGCATCGTCCCTTAGGAGCCAAAGGGTCGGTCCACTCGATGTGGATTAAAT
Source organism: Allium sativum (assembly GCA_030737875.1). NCBI lineage: Eukaryota > Viridiplantae > Streptophyta > Magnoliopsida > Asparagales > Amaryllidaceae > Allium > Allium sativum. The sequence continues at coordinate 1,019,048,212 of CM060924.1, forward strand.
AAAACCCTGAACACTACATCTCCCTGCCCTATGGGGGCGTAAATGAGCCAAATGACACCATATCCGAGGCGCCTCGCATTCCCACAACCACACAGGTGAAAAAAATATAAATGTCGGGGCTGGTAGGTCACTGGAACCACCTCTAACTAGAAAGAGACACACATTCTCCCTAGATCCTTCTCCCGTTTCTGGTTCACACCGGGGTGTGAGGCTCGCGAATTAACGCCATACACAAAGTTATGCCACACAGGCATTGCTTTGATCATCAACCACAAGACTTTGCTTTTCAACAGAAGCCTTGATCGTTTTCCACTTAGGCATGCCACACAGGCAATCCACTCTACGCGACTGATGTCTATCGACATACAACCTCTGATCCCATACGTCTCAGAGAAGGGTGAAATAAGGGAATAAATTCCCCTTCACCAGGAAGATGTATATTTAATAGAGATCAATCAACACAGAGCAAAATCCAATGTCTGACACACAGTCCATACAAGTTCGTTCTGGGTCTGAACGAAACCGGAGGAACCTTGTACCTCGCATATCCATCGATATCCAAGTACGTCTGGACGATCACCAACTGATTCCCTCCTCTTGGGTGTACAGCCCGATCAAGATCATCAGCAATTATCCAAACGATGTGAAGACCTCCAGTCTTCGACCACCGTCTTCATCCTCGACACATCGTCGAATCAGTTATTCATAATGGGATAAACCCGGTCTTTCTGAATAACTCGTGTATATAGTAAACTAGTGTTACACAAACACATCATACACCTCATTCTAATTCAGAATATTCTTTTATTCAAATATTCTTATACTTTGGGAAAGGTTCCCATTAATTTTATCAAAGATAAATTCTTTAAATTTATTCTTTAATCTTCTTTTGAATATCAATTCAAACCAAATTATGGTTTATCCACACTAGTCGGGATTAGCGAACCTTACCGAAGTAATCATTTGTTTTAATTTCCCAAACCCAACCTATTCATCCCATGAAGTAAAACTGGTAATACTTCATATCTAACACCACTGTGTTATTGGTAAATTAAATTACCATTTCACGTTCAAATCTAATTAAAGATTTAACTATCGCCTGGAGCAAAACTGGTGATACTCCATTCTCGATCATTTCAATCTAATTAAAGATTCATTAAAACTCCACTTGGTTTTAATCTTCTCAAAAATCAATATTAATGAATATTTAACTTGGGAAATCATATCCTGTCATTAACTGGGTTAAAGAACCAATGCCATTTAAAACACGGTTCACGATAAACCCAAAAATCAATTCCAATTCAATTCCAAATAAATACCATTTAATTGGTATACTTCATTAAATCTAAATAAAAGATTTAATCTTTTTCTCAACTGGGTTTAAGAACAGTGTTAATGAAGACACCATTCACGACAAACCCAAATCCCATTTGATATTAAATACAAGGCTCTAAATAGAAAATATATCGGCTTATATTCAATATCAAATTCTACGACCAACAAATATCGTATTGGAAATAACGATATAAATATATCCTTCAAATTTCCATAATAATATCTGTATAATCACGAAATCCAATATCGAAATATTCCAAAGACAATTCCGATTCAAATCCATTCCAATTCAATTATTGGAAATTCTGGTTACTTTTAAAACCCCTTTCAAATCCAATTTTTTTATTTTAAAAATAAATGGATTATAATTCTAGTTCAAAACCAGTTCATTTCGATAAAAATCTATTTTTATCTTTTCAAATATGGAATTTTTCATCCCAATTCTTTCTTAATCATTTCGTATGATTTTACACAAATTATTGCTATTTTAATAATTTTATCAAGGTTCGTACAGTCGATTTCCATAAACGGCCATCGAACTGCACTTACAGCGACCTTTTCCAAATTTGATTCGGACATAATTCCAAATCCAACCATTAAATTTCAAATCTCTAATATTCGTTAGAAAGCTCATTTCGATATGAACCCAGCGGTTCCGGTTTTAGGAGAATCCGACGGTCGGATCTCCCGTAATGTCCATTCGAAGTCAATGGTCGAAATTCGTGAACTGCCGCAGCCGGCGCGTTCTATTCTGGCCATTATATATATAATATATATATTATATATCTCGTCGAATTTCTTTTAAAACGTATTTTATAAATCGTTTTAAATTCGTTTTCAAAACGATTTAAACTTCGTATTCAATTTCTAATCAAAACTGAATATTCCATATCATCGATGTATAAATGATAATATTTTCAAAACATTAGATTTTGAAATCAATTCCTTTTCGATATTCATTATAAAAATGAATAAAATCAATATAAATATCGTTCACATCAAAATGGCGTCAATCTAATCAACACGACTTTATATATTTCAATAACTTCGTTATTCTATTCAACAAATGAATATTTTCTTCAACACATGAATATATATTTTATTCAACACATGAATATTTATTTTATTCAATACATGAATTTTCTTTTATTCAACACATGAATATATTTTTTATTCAACACATGAATTTTCTTTTATTCAACACATGAATATATATTTTATTCAACGCATGAATTTTCTTTTATTCAACACATGAATATATATTTTAGTCAACACATGAATATTTATTTTATTCAACACATGAATTTTCTTTTATTCAACACATGAATATATATTTTATTCAACACATGAATTTTCTTTTATTCAACACATGAATATATATTTTATTCAACACATGAATTTTTATTTTATAATATTCTTTATTTCCCAAATTGGAATGAGGCTCAATCAATTACCATATAATGTTAATTATATGGATTCCCTACAACACATGTATATAATAGCAACGATAAATAATCAACCATCATCCAGAGTGCACCACACAACTACATAAGCATTAAATATAAATAATTAACGCTTACACTGTCTGTTAACCTATTGATTGACATACAACCAAATAATTGGGATTAGTGTACGCCAAATATCATCCCAACACCCGTGTGGGGTTTCAAATCAACTAACAAAATTTTTTATTTGTGCAGTTGGGCGATGTGTAAAATTTATCATCCCAATCAATATCAGTCAAATGGGTGTACATAAACAAATCGTCCGATTTGTTTATAAATATTTATTTTATATACATGTTAAAAATTATTTTTTTAACTATTAAATATTTTAAACTATAAAATATTTTATTCCATTCCACATCACACAATCAACTTTCACAACACATCAATTAAACAAACAAGTCATCCATGGTCTGTGGATAACGGGTGTCGGGTGCTGCTAAGCACAGTCTGCATCCTAGTATATATTTCAACTAGAAAATAAATTAAAAGTGAGAAGTTCTCACCGAGGGTTCCACTCCTCCATTTTACTTCTGAACTTCTGAACCGTTTGGATTTGTTTGAAATTCCAATGCAGTCCTCACCACGCTGTTCATAATAAAAAATATATTTTCATTGCTTCATTCCAATAAATAAAAATCGTATTTTTTATTCTTTCTATAATATAAAAATCACATTTTTATTATCTCTATAATATAAAAATCATATTTTTGTATTTCGAAAAAAACAAATCTTACCCAGTATGATTTATACGTAGAACTCTCGTAACTACTTACATCTTTTACCAACTAAAAATCGAATCTTTATATTTTAAAACTGAAAATAAAGTAAAATAAATGTAAATAAATATGAAAACTCACTTCTTTACGGATCTGGGGGTTGGAGGATGGTGGCCTGATAGTCGGAAGAGGTCCTGGAAGGTCGGGGGAAGTGGCGGCTGTCCTATGGTGGTCAGGGTGTGGTGGTGTGGGCTGTTTTGGGGTGCTGCGGGTCTGTACAGAGGAGGAGGAGGGTGCTGAGGCTCGCAGGTGGTCGGGGAGGGGTTAGGGTGGTCGGAGATTGGTGCGGCTGGCCATGACTGCGGCTACAGGGTCTGGCACGGCTATTGTTTCCGGGAGTGGAGGGTTTAATCAGTGGAGAGGGGGTTGTAGAGGCTGCGGTGGTGCCTGAATGATGCGGCGGAGGTCCGACGTGGTGGGGGACGTCGACGCAGCGGAGGTGGCGTGGCTGAAGTGGCAGAGCAGCGGCGCATTTCCTTTCTCCCTTTTTTTTTGTTTTGTTTTGAATCCCGATCTTAGTCAATGGGAGGAAGGAGAGGGTTAAGTGGAAATATAATTTAATTTATTTATTTATTTATTTTTCCCAAAAAGTTGCTTTTTAATTCGAACTCCAAATCGAGCCCAATGACTGTCGTCCCTAGCTAATTACCCCATTCCGAACATAATGGGATATGTATCGTAAGCTGATTTGATCGTTTCGATCAGTTTCCATCAAAATAAAAATATAAATTTATATATTGAATTTGAACGCGCATTTCAATTTACCGGGGCCACATACGGACTCTATAAATTCCCAAAAAATATTTTTTAACTTTGTATTGACGATATGGTCCTAACAAAACTACTTTCATCAAATTCTGAGACCGTTTAAAAAATGGCCATTTTCTGGTCGATCGAAATTAACTGAAACTATCAAAACACGTTTTACTTCGTCACGCTCAAATATTGATTCGAAAAATCATGAATTTTGGAATCTAGCAATAACTTGACATCACGGATCCAACAAAAGAGGTTTCGTCGAAAAAGAAGGTCGTGTGCAAAATTTGCATTTTTAAGGGCTAGAATTCCATAGCGACTATTCTGAATTTTCAACTGGGCATAACTTTTTATCCCCGCTATGAAATTTTGATTTTTCGGATTAGTTGGAAAGATATTTTTAAATAGATTCTAATATTTTTAGTTTCGCTAAAATCCGGTTTATTTTGAATCCTGTACATTCATTTGAACTTTGAAATCGAATTTTCAAACTACCGCGCCATTTTCAATTCCTTTTATAATTAAAAATAAATATTTATTTTCTAACGACGATCTATATAAATATATACATTCGAATTCTATTCAAAATAAATTTCTCGTCGTTATTATTTAAAATAATTCATTTTAAATACTCAAAATTCACTAAAATTGGCAAAATAAAAATTTTAAATTGGCTCGGATTTCCGGGTTATTACAATCTCCCCCACTTAAAACTTTTCGTCCCCGAATAGGAACGAAGCTGAAAGTTGTTTAACTAATCAACTTAACTTTCATTATTTTCATTACGGCTTAAGTTCTTCAACTTTTCAGTTTCTAAGAACTTTTCAAATTTTCCAAAAATTTGGCTAACACCCTAAATTTTTGAAAAATTTCGCCATAACCTCCCCTGCACAGGAGCACTGGGAAAATCCCGAAATTGCCATATAGGCCTTTCCAATCCAAAAAGAAAAAGAAATAGCCAAGCGGCTAGCCAATCGGCTCATAAAATCATCCAAAACCCAAGAAATACAATAAACATGTACCTATTTGTCGGGCAAACAATTTTATTCCTCTTCTCTAGCCTCCTTTTTATGACCTGTTCAATGGATACACATGTACATGTATGCAAATTCAAACGATTTTCAATTCAGTCCAACATTTGATATAATTTGGCTAAATGGTTCAAATTCTAATTAATCACAACAATAATCAAACAACACAATCAGCAATCAATTAGTTTATTAACGTTTCAAATTCATAATTTTGATATATATATAAAATCAGATTTTTGATGCCAAATCACAACAATTGACCCTATCTAGTTTTGGTTCTCACACCAGTCAATTGGAAATATATAGAAATCCCACTTTCGAAACTCGAACATAAACACTGATGATGAGATTTCAATCATCAGTATCTTCTTTGGGTGACTAGAGTGTGATACTATATCTATCCAGTATATTAAAACTTCAAATACACGCGGATCAGACGTATACAATTTTTTTTATATACTTTATTGTCCAAATCAATTTAAAATAAATATTCAAATATGAATAATTGGTTTAAATTTTCAAAACAAAAATTGTTTTCAATTTTATTTCAAAAAACACTACTCTTCACACTCGTTCTAGGGTACTACTGATCCTATCCCTAATGAGTCATTCTCATTGGATATTATGAATCCAATCTCTGATGAATTATTTCGTATGGTTCTAATGTGTCTTGTTCTCGAGCTCTGTAAACCAAAGCTCTGATACCACATGTAACAATTGGAAATTTCGCTCGATCCGAATCGATCGCTAAACCAACCAAGACAGTTCGAAACCTCTGATTGTTTTGAAAACACGACAAATCGGAACACAAACAGAAGAACTTTTCATTGTTAATTACAACAATTCCATCAGAATAAAAGAATATACAAAGTATGAATAAATATTATACATCAGAGAAATATCAGAGATTTAAATACATTACTGCAGCGGAAAAATAATACAATACACAACTAGAAGAGATATACGGATACAGAGCTTTCCGGATATCATTCCAGCTGTAAACCAGGTTCCTATGAATATAAATCTGCAAAACCAAAACTACTAGCTGCCCGTGGGGAAAATAGGGGCACTCAGAGTTTAGGTTAAAACAATAAACTCCAGGTCAGTCATGCGACTGGTGTGAGAACTAAAACAGTTATTTAAAACTTTACTTTAAATGACCACGCCGTATAACACGGAACGGGTTTCCTCCGAAGAACACCAGTGCATACAACAAAACAACGCAATGCTTTTTGGAAAATGAAGCTATTATAAGATCCAGGTCCCATCACACAATGCAACACAAGCCGGAGGATAGGGTTTTCCCTTATAATAGCCAAACATGCTTGGTACGTTAAAAACAAATCATTTGATACTATTATAAGTGCATAGTGTATAAAACAACTTCAAATATAAATGTATCAATCCTAGACGGCATGGGTACCATATATCATGTCCCAATACTAGGCTCTACAATCAAAACCACAAATGTCACGTGTTGGAAGTTGGATTTCCATCTGTAAACCAAGGCAAGGGATCATCCTTACCGAATTCGAGACTCTCTAGCCTGAGCCTAAGGAACATAACGCATCGTCCCTTAGGAGCCACAGGGCCAGTCCACTCGATGTGGATTAAATATAACACTGAACACTACGTTTCCCCGCCCTATGGGGCGTAAATGAGCCAAATGACTCCATATTCGAGGCGCCTCGCATTCCCACAACCACGCAGGAGAAACAAATATATAAATGTAAGGGCTGGTAGGTCACTGACACCACCTCTAACTAGAAAGAGACGCACGTTCTCCCTGGATCCTTCTCCCGTTTCTGGTTCACACCGGGGTGTGAGGCTTGCGAATTAACGCTATTCACAAAGCTATGCCACACAGGCCGTGCTTTGATCATCAACCACAAGACTTTGCTTTTCAACAGAAGCCTTGATCATTTGCCACTTAGGCATGCTACATAGGCAATCCACTCCATGCGACCAATGTCTATCAATATACAACCTATGATCTCGTACGTCTCAGAGAAGGGTGAAGTAAGGGAATAAATTCCCCTTTGCCAGGCAGATGTATATTTAATAGAGATCAATCAACACAGAGCAAAATCCAATGTCAGACACACAATCCATACAAGTTCGTTCTGGTCTGAACAAAACCGGAGCCACCTTGCACCTCGCATATCCATCGATCTCCAAGTACGTCTGGACGATCACCAACTGATTCCCTCCTCTTGGGTGTACAACCCAATCAAGATCATCAGTAATTATCCAAACGATGTGAAGACCTCCGGTCTTCGACCACCGTCGTCATCTTCGACACATCGTCGAATCAGTTATTCAGAATGGGATAAACCCGGTCTTTCTGAATAACTCGCGTATATAATAAACAAGTGTTACACAAACACATCATACGCCTCATTCTAATTCAGAATATTCTTTTATTCAAATATTCTTATACTTTGGGAAAGGTTCCCATTAATTTTATCAAAGATAAATTCTTTAAATTTATTCTTTAATCTTCTTGTGAATATCAATTCAAACCAAATTATGGTTTATCCACACTAGTCGGGATTAGCGAACCTTACCGAAGTAATCATTTGTTTTAATTTCCCAACCCCAACCTATTCATCCCATGAAGTAAAACTGGTAATACTTCATATCTAACACCACGGTGTTATCGGTAAATTCAATTACCATTTCACGTTCAAATCTAATTAAAGATTTAACTATCGCCTGGAGCAAAACTGGTGATACTCCATTCTCGATCATTTCAATCTAATTAAAGATTCATTAAAACTCCACTTGGTTTTAATCTTCTCAAAAACCAATATTAATGATTATTTAACTTGGGAAATCATATCCTGTCTTTAACTGGGTTAAAGAACCAATGTCATTTAAAACATGGTTCACGATAAACCCAGAAATCAATTCCAATTCAATTCCAATTAAATACCATTTAATTGGTATACTTCATTAAATCTAAATAAAAGATTTAATCTTTTTCTCAACTGGGTTTAAGAACAGTGTTAATGAAGACACCATTCACGACAAACCCAACTCCCATTTGATATTAAATACAAGGCTCTGAATAAAAAATATATCGGCTTATATTCAATATCAAATTCTACGACCAACAAATATCATATTGGAAATAACGATATAAATATATCTTTCAAATTTCCATAACAATATCTGTATAATCACGAAATCCAACATCGAAATATTCCAAAGACAATTCCGATTCAAATCCATTCCAATTCAATTATTACAAATTCTGGTTACTTTAAAACCCCTTTCAAATCCAATTTATTTATTTTAAAAATAAATGGATTATAATTCTAGTTCAAAACTAGTTCATTTCGATAAAAATCTATTTTTTCTTTTCAAATATGGAATTTTTCATCCCAATTCTTTCCGAATCATTGCTTATGATTTTACACAAATTATTGCAATTTTTAATAATTTTATCAAGGCCCGTACCGTCGATTTCCATAAACGGCCATCGAACTGCACTTACAACGACCTTTTCCAAATTTGATTTGGACATAATTCCAAATCCAACCGTTAAATTTCAAATCTCTAATATTCGTTAGAAAGCTCTTTTCGATACGAAACCAAGGTTCTGAATTTAGGAGAATCCGACGGTCGGATCTCCCGTAATGTCCATTCGAAGTCAATGGTCGAAATTCGCGAACTACCGCAGCGCGACGCGTTCTATTCAGGCCATTATATATATATATAATATTATATTTTAAGTTGATCTCCTTTTAAAATGTATTTTATAAATCGTTTCAAATTCGTTTTCAAAACGTTTTCAACTTCGTATTCAATTTCTAATCAAAACTGAATATTCCATATCATCGATGTATAAACGATAATATTTTCAAAACATTAGATTTTGAAATCAATTCCTTTTCGATATTCATAATAAAAATGAATAAAATCGATATAAATATCGTTCACGTCAAAATGGCGTCAATCTAGTCAACACGACTTTATATATTTCAATATCTTCGTTATTCTATTCAACAAATGAATATTTTCTTCAACACATGAATATATATTTTATTCAACACATGAATATTTATTTTATTCAACACATGAATTTTCTTTTATTCAACACATGAATATATTTTTTTATTCAATACATGAATTTTCTTTTATTCAACACATGAATATATATTTTATTCAATACATGAATTTTCTTTTATTCAATACATGAATATATATTTTATTCAACACATGAATATTTATTTTATTCAACAGATGAATTTTTCTTTATTCAACACATGAATATATATTTTATTCAACACATGAATTTTCTTTTATTCAACACATGAATATATATTTTATTCAACACATGAATTTTCATTTTATAATATTCTTTATTTCCCAAATTGGAATGAGGCCCAATCATTTACCATATAATGTTAATTATATGGATTCCCTACAACTCATGTATATAATAGCAACGATAAATAATCAACCATCATCTAGAGTGCACCACACAACTGCATATGCATTAAATATAAATAATTAACGCTTACACAGTCTGTCAACCAATCGATCGACATACAACCAAATAGTTGGGATTAGTGTACGCCAAATATCATCCCAACACCCGTGTGGGGTTTCAAATCAACAAACACAGATTTTTATTTGTGCAGTTGGGCGATGTGTAAAATTTATCGTCCCAATCAATATCAGTCAAATGGGTGTACATAAACAAATCGCCCGATTTTTTTATAAATATTTATTTTATATACACATTAAAAATTATATTAACTATAAAATATTTTCAACTATAAAATATTTTATTCCATTCCACATCACACAATCAACTTTCACAACACATCAATTAAACAAACAAGTCATCCATGGTCTGTGGACAATGGGTGTCGGGTGCTGCTAAGCACCGTCTGCATCCTAGTATATATTTCAACTAGAAAATAAATTAAAAGTGAGAAGTTCTCACCGAGGGTTCCACTCCTCCATTTTACTTCTGAACTTCTGAACCGTTTGGATTTGTTTGAAATTCCAATGCAGTCCTCACCACGTTGTTCATAATAAAAAATATATTTTCATTGCTTCATTCCAATAAATAAAATTCGTATTTTTTATTCTTTCTATAATATAAAAATCACATTTTTTAATCTCTATAGTATAAAAATCATATTTTTATATTTCGAGAAAAAAAACAAATCTAACCTAGTATGATTTATACGTAGAACTCTCTTAATTACTTACATCTTTTACCAACTAAAAATCGAATGTTTATATTTTAAAACTGAAAATGAAGTAAAATAAATGTAAAAATATATGAAAACTCACTTATTGATGGATCTGGGGGTTGGAGGATGGTGGCCTGACAGTCGGAAGAGGTTCTAGAAGGTCGGGGGAAGTGGCGGTTGTCCTATGGTGGTCGAGGTGTGGTGGTGCGGGCTGTTTTAGGGTGCTGCGGGTCTGTACAGAGGAGGAGGAGGGTGCTGAGGCTAGCAGGTGGTCGGGGAGGGGCTAGGGTGGTCGGAGATTGGTGCGGCTGGCCATGTCGGCGGCTACAGGGTCTGGCACAGCTAGGGTTTCCGGCAGTGGAGAGTTTAATCAGTGGAGAGGGGGTTGTAGTGGCTGCGGTGGTGCGTGGATGATGCGACGGAGGTCCGACGTGGTTGGGGACGTCGACGCGGTGGAGGTGGCGTGGCTGAAGTGGCAGAGCGGTGGCGTGTTTCCTTTCTCCCTTTTTTCTTATTTTTTTTGTTTTGTTTTGAATCCCAATCTTAGTCAACGGGAGGAAGGAGAGGGTTAAGGGGAAATATAATTTAATTTATTTAATTATTTTTCCCAAAAAGTTGCTTTTTAATTTGAACTCCTAATCGAGCCCATCGACTGTCGTCCCTAGCTAAATATCCCCATTCCTAACACATTGGGATATGTATCATAAGCTGATTCGATCGTTTCGCCCAGTTTCCATCAAAATCAAAACATAAATCGAGCCCAACAAAACTACTTTCATCAAATTCTGAGACCGTTTAAAAAATGGCCATTTTCTGGTCAATCGAAATTAACTGAAACTATCAAAACACGTTTTACTTCGCCATGCTCACATATTGATTCGAAAAATCATTAATTTTGGAATCTAGCAATAACTTGACATCACGGATCCAACAAAAGTTGTGACGGCCTGGAATTTCGCTCGATCTGAATTAGTCGTTAAACCGATCTAGACCGTTCGAAACCCCTGATCGTTTGAGAACAAGACAAAACAGAACACAAACAGAAGAACATTTCATTGTTGTTACAACAATTCCATCAGAATACAAGAATATACAGAGTATAAATGAATAAATTACATTCGATAAATATCAGAGATTACAATAAATTACATAGCAGCGGAAAATAATATAAAGCACAACTGAAGGTGATATACGGATACAGAGCTTTCCGGATATCATTCCAGCTGTAAACCAGGATCCTGTGAATATAAATCCGCAAAACCAAAACTACTAGCTGCCCGTGCGGAAAATAGGGGCACCCAGAGTTTAGGTTAAAACAATAAACTCCAGGTCAGTCATGTGACTGGTGTGAGAACTAAAACAGTTATTCAAAGCTTTACTTTAAAAATTAGGTAAATCAGGGGACCACGCCGTATAACATGGAACGGGTTTCCTCCCAAGAATACCAGTGCATAAAACAACAACGCAATGCTAAATAAAGAAAAATGAAGCTGTTATAAGACCCAGGTCCTATCACACAATGCAACGCAAGCCGGGGGATAGGGTTTTCCCTTATAACAGCCAAAGCATGCTTGATACGTTTAAAACAAATCATTTGATACTATAATAAGTGTATAGTGTCAAAACAGTTTCAATCATAAATATCAATCATAGGCAGCATGGGTACCATATATCATGTCGCCATACTAATACTACAATTAAAACCGCAATACACGTATTGGAAATTGGATTTCCGTCATGAGTCGAGGCAAGGGGCAAGCTCCTCTCCGCGTTCGAGACACTCTAGCAAATGTCCCAGGGCTACGCACTCTGGGCAACCCCTGGATGCTTCAGGGCCGGTCCTCACTTACGTTAGAGGATTGGCATTTCCTGAACACACGTTTCCCGGTCCTTACAGACCTATAATCGAGGCGCCTCATCCAACAACCACAAAGGTGAAAAGTATATATATGTCAGGGCTGGTAAGTCACTGACACCACCAAAGCTAGAAAGAAACGTCGTGCTCTCCCTGCAGTCCGTATCCCGTTTTTAACTCATACCGAGGTGTGAGGCTCGCGAATTTCACGTTATACACAAAGCTATGCCACGTAGGCTGTGCTTTGATCATCAACCACAAGACTCTGCTTTTCAACAAAAGCCTTGATCATTGCATCTTAGCGTGCCACACAGGCAATTCATGCCATGCGACTGATGTCCATCGATATACAACCTCTGAGCTCGTACGTCTCAGAGAAGGGCGTTAAGCAAAAGAATAAATTCTCCGCCGCCAAACAGATGTATATTTAATAGAAATCACCCAACACAGAATAAAATCCAGTGTAAGACACACAATCTATTTACAAGTCCGTTCTGGGTCTGAACGAAACCGGAGGCACTTTCCTCGCATATCCATCCATCTCCAAGTACGTCTGGACGACCACCAACTATTTCCATCCTCTTGGGTGTACTGCCCAATCAGGATCGTCAGTAATTATCCAAATGATGTGAAGACTTCCGGTCTTCGACCACCGTCTTCATCTTCGACTTATCGTCGAATCGGTTATTCAGAATGGGTATAAACCCGGACTTTCCGAACAACCCGCGTATTTTAAAACAAATGTTACATAAACACAACATACGCCTCATTCCAATTCATTAGTCACTAACCGCAAATTAGCAAGAGAACAATTTCCCAAACATTAACCCCGAAGGCCGAAACCAACATCAGATCAATACCCGGGAAACCATTCTTCTTAGCCAACCTACAGCTAGTTTCTAAATTCCACATTCTTAGGGAAAGGTTCCCATTAATTTTATCCAAGATAAATTCTTTAAAATTTATCTTTTAATCTTCCTTTGGATGTCATTTCAAACCAAATTATGGTTTTCTGAACTAGTCGAGATTAGCGAACCACACCGAAGTAATTATTCATTTTATTTCCCAATCCCAACCTATTCATCCCATGAAGCAAAACTGGTAATACTCCATATCTAACACCACGGTGTTATTGGTAAAATTAATTACCATTTCACGTTCAAATCTAATTAAAGATTTATCTATCGCTTTGGAGCAAAACTGGTAATACTCCATTCTCGCTCATTTTCTAAATTTGATAATTTAGATTATCAATTCATATTTCAATCTAATTGCAGATTCGTTAAAACTCCTTTTACTGGGTTAAAGAACTAGGTGTTATTTAAAACACAGTTCACGATAAACCCATTTCAAATCCAATCGTTATATGTTAGAAATTCCGATTATTTAAAACCCCTTTTTAAATCTAATTTATTTATTTTAAAAATAAAAACCCGGGTTTTAAATTGAGTTCAAACTAGTTCATTTCGATAAAAATCTATTTTTATCTTTTCAAATATGGAGTTTTTCATCCCAATTCTTCCCAAATCATTTCTTATGATTTTACATAAATTATTACTATTTTTAATAATTTTATCAAGGCCCGTACAGTCGATTTCCAACAATGGCCATCGAACTGCACTTACAGCGACCTTTTTCAAATTTGATTTGAACGTAACTCCAAATCCAACCGTTAGATTTCAAATTTCTAATATTCGTTAGAAAGCTCTTTTCGATACGAACCCAACGGTTCCGGTTTTAGGAGAATCCGACGGTCGGATCTCCCGTAATGTCCGTTTGAAATAAATGGTCGAAATTCACGAACTGCCGCGGCGCGGCGCGTTCTATTCAGACCATTATATTATATATATAATATATATAATATATATTTCATCGATTACTATTTAAAACGAATTATATAAATAGTTTTGAATCCGTTTCAAGAACCATTTCAACTTCCATTTCTATTCAATTCAAATTTCAATTCAATTTGAATTCATTTCAATTCGCTTTCAATTCAATTTGAATTCGTTTACAATTCAATCCAATTTCAAAGTCGTTTTCTATTCGATTCAATTCAAATTGGTTTCAAAGTCGTTATCTATTCGATTCAATTCAAATTGGTTTCAAAGTCGTTCTCTATTCGATTCAATTCAATTTGGTTTCAAAGTCGTTTTCTATTCGATTCAATTCAAATTGGTTTCAAAGTCGTTTTCTATTCGATTCAATTCAAATTGGTTTCAAAGTCGTTTTCTATTCGATTCAATTCAAATTGGTTTCAAAGTCGTTTTCTATTCGATTCAATTCAATTTGGTTTCAAAGTCGTTTTCTATTCGATTCAATTCAAATTGGTTTCAAAGTCGTTTTCTATTCGATTCAATTCAAATTGGTTTCAAAGTCGTTTTCTATTCGATTCAATTCAAATTGGTTTCAAAGTCGTTTTCTATTCGATTCATTTCGAAATCGTTTTCAATTCAATTCATTTCGAAATCGTTTTCAATTCAATTCATTTCGAAATCGTTTTCAATTCAATTCATTTCGAAATCGTTTTCAATTCAATTCATTTCGAAATCGTTTTCAATTCAATTCATTTCGAAATCGTTTTCAATTCAATTCATTTCGAAATCGTTTTCAATTCAATTCATTTCGAAATCGTTTTCATTCAATCCGTTTCTATTTCAAATATTTCGTTTCAAATATTTCTTTTTCAAATATTTCGTTTCAAATATTTCTATTATTAGAATATTTCGTTCAACACATGACTAATCTTAACGGATGAGTACAGTCAACACATGAACCTTTATTTTATATTGATAAAGATGCAAATTTTATTATTAAAATAATTCGTTCAACACATGACTAATCTCAACGGATGAGTACAGTCAACACATGAACCTTTATTTTATATTGATAAAGATGCAAATTTTATTATTAAAATAATTCGTTCAACACATGACTAATCGGAACGGATGAGTACAGTCAACACATGAACCTTTATATTATAATATTCTTTATTTTCTAAATTGGAATGAGGCCCAATCAATCACCATATAAAATTAATTATATGGATTTTCATACAACACATGTATATAATAGCATTGAAAAATATTCAACCATCAACCAAAGTGCACTACACTGTATAAGCATCAAATGTAGATATCTAACGCTTATAACAGCCTATCAATCAATCGATCGATATATTTAATCAGTCAGGATGAGTGAACTTCAAATTTCATCCCAACACCCGTGTGGGGTTTCAAACAATCAAACGCATATTTTATTTGTGCAGTTGGGCGATGTGTAAAATTTATCGTCCCAATCAATGTCATTCAAATAGGTGTACATAAACAAACCGTCTGGTTTGTAAATGAATATTTATTCATTCACATTCGCTATATTCATATTCACGTTAAAAATTATATTTTTAACGATAAAACATTTTATTTTAACATATGAATTTCTATTCAGTTCATTCTTTAAATAAAATGATATTTTTATTTTTCTAACTTATTTTAGAAAATTTCGGCGGCATAACGGCACGATACTAGAAACGGGACGAGGCCTAGCCTTATCCCCGGTCTAGTGAAGGCCACGCAATTCACACATCAATCAAATCAATTTCAATTCTCCAAACAACCAAATTTCAATCAAATACTCTAACTAATTTTTGCAATCAAACAAACAAGTCCATGGTCTGTGGACGATTGTGTCGGGTGCTACTAAGCACCGTCTGCATCTTAGTATATATATATAACTAGAAAAAGAAATTTGAAGAGTGAGAAGTTCTCACAGATAGCTATCCCAGCTCCACGGCACTTCATTGATAGAAATCTTCATCGCTATCGCATCTTCGTCATCTTCGTTGCCCGTAGCCACTACATATATAAAAATCACTCATTTTTATATTTTGATGTCTTTAAAATAAAAATCACATTTTTATTTATTCACTTTCAATTTAAAAATCATATTTTTATAATTGCTTCATACCTTTAAAAATTGAATTTTTACTTCGCTATTCAATATATAAAAATCGAATTTTTACTATGCTATCATATAGATAAAAATTCCATTTTAAAAATATATATTTCGCCTTTCTTCTTTTTCCCTTCAAAATCAAATCTTTATAACTCGTTATGGATAATAAAAATTATAACTTCCTTGTTGCAAAAATCTATATTTTTCCCGAAGTAAAAATCATATTTTTACTTCACTACTCATCTCAAAATATCGTCCTTTCTATTTCATCACTATAAAAATCACACCTTTATACGAATAAAAATCCGACCTTTATACAATTTAAAAATCATAATTTTTCCTTTAAAAACTGAAAATGGAAAATAAAAACAAATGGAAATAACATAAGCACTTACAGCGAATAGGGAGGGGTTTTGCTGAGGGGGAGGGCATCGGCTAGGCTTCAAGAGGGGGGGGGGGCTGTCGGGTTTTGGTTTCTTCGAGAGGGGAGCTCGCACGTGAGGGTCTTCAGAGTAGGGAGGGAGAGAAAGCGAGTAGAGGACGGAGGAGATGGGGCTGTCGGGTTTTTAGGGTTTTAGGGTCTGTTGGGAGGAGCGACGGGGAGCAGTCGAGAGGGGAGAGAGGGCGGCGCCATCGTCGGAGGTTGGAGGGGGGAGCCACCAAGGTCGGCGCGGCAGCACCTGGAGGAGGGCGCGGCGACTGGAAATCGCCATTCAGGCATGCGGTTTTTTTTCTTGTTTTTTTATTTATTTAAACGAATCTGAGAAGAATTGGGGGGGGGTCTATATAAAAATAAATTATATTATTTTATTTAAAAAAAATTGACTTTTTTTTTCCTTATTTTATATGATCTCTAAACGAGGCCCACCGCCTGTCGTCCATAGCGTTTCACCCCCATTCCGAACACAATGGGATATGTATCGTAGGTTGATTCGGACGTTTGAATCAGTTTCCGTTAAATTTACATTTAAATCTCTATATTGAATTTTAAACGTACATTTCAAATTACCGTGGTCACATACTAACTCTAAAAATCCTCGAAAAATATTTTCTAGCTTCGTATTGACGATACGGTCCTAACAAAACTAGTTTCGTCGAATTCTGAGACCGCTGGAAAAATGGCCAATTTCCAGTCGATTAAAATCAACAGAAACTGGTCAAACGCGTTTTCCTTTGCCACGCTCACATATTGATTCGAAAAATTATGAAATTTGGAATCTAGCAATAACTTGACATCGCGGATCCAACAAAAGTGGTTTCGTCGAAATCCGAGGTCATTTGCAAAATGTCTATTTTTAATGGCCTGAATTCCATAGCGACTATTCAGAATTTTCAACTGGACGTATCTTTTGATTCCCGCTATGAAATTTCGATTTCTCGGGTTCGTTGGAAAGATATCATCATTTAGATCCTAATGTTTTTGGTTTCACTAAAATCCGGATTGTTTTGCACCCGGTACATTTAATTGAAGTTTGAAATCGAATTATCGAACTACCGCGCCGTTTTCAATTCTATTTATAATTATATATAAATATTTATATTCTAACGACGACGTATATAATATATACGTCGAATTCTATTCAAAATAAATTTTCTCGTCGATATTATTTAGAATAATCTATTTTAAATATTCAAAATTCGCTAAAATTGCCAAAATAAAAATTTTAAACTGGCCCAGAATTTCCGGGTTATTACAATCTCCCCCACTTAAAACTTTTCGTCCCCGAAAAGGAAAAAAGTCGAAAGTGGTTTGATTATCCAACTCTACGTTCGATCTGGCTTGCATTCTCCAACTTTTCAGTTTCTGAGAATTTTCAAAAATTCAAAAATTTGGCTAACACCCTAAATTTTCGAAAAATTTCGCCATAACCTCCCCTGCACCGGGAGCATCGGGGAATTTCAAATAGCTTCCCCGGTCCTTCTAATCTCAAAAAGAAAAAGAAAAAGCCAAGCGGCTAGCCAATAGGCTCATAAAATCATCATCACCCAAACAAAACAGTAAATTATGTAGTAAACATGTACCTATTTGTCGAGCAAACAAATTTTATTCTCTGCTCTAGCCTCCTTGCTATGACCTGTTCAATGTAAGTATATGTATATGCAAGCAAATGCGACCAATTTTCAATACAACTCAATATTTGATGCTATTAGGCATAATGGTTCAAAATTAGCAAACAAATAAACAAACAACACAAACATCAATCAATTAGTGGATTTACGTTTCAAATTCATAATTTTGATATATATACTGAAAATCTTGTTTTTGATGCCAATTCACAATAATGTGTTCTAGCTATATAAGTTTTGGTTCTCACACCAGTCTAATGGAAATATATAGATATCACACCTTCGTTACTCGAACATGAATACAAATGACGACTAGTCAATCATCAGAATCATCTTCGGGCCACTAGAGTATGATTCTATATCTATCCAATATATTAAAACTTCGAATATACGTTCATGACGCGTATACGCGAAATCTTTATATACTAGATTGTCCATATTCAAAATAAATAAATAATCAAATACGTTTTAAAATGGTTTAAATTTCAAAACAAAATTGTTTTCATTTGAAAAATATACTCTTCACACTCGTTCTAGGATACTACTGATCCTATCTCTAACGAGTCATTCTAATTCGATATTACTAATCCAATATCTGATGAATTCTTTCGTATGGTTCTAATGTGCCTCGTTCTCGAGCTCTGTAAACCAAAGCTCTGATACCAAATGTGACGGCCTGGAATTTCGCTCGATCTGAATTAGTCGTTAAACCGATCTAGACCGTTCGAAACCCTTGATCGTTTGAGAACAAGACAAAACAGAACACAAACAGAAGAACATTTCATTGTTGTTACAACAATTCCATCAGAATACAAGAATATACAGAGTATAAATGAATAAATTACATTCGATAAATATCAGAGATTACAATAAATTACATAGCAGCGGAAAATAATATAAAGCACAACTGAAGGTGATATACGGATACAGAGCTTTCCGGATATCATTCCAGCTGTAAACCAGGATCCTGTGAATATAAATCTGCAAAACCAAAACTACTAGCTGCCCGTGCGGAAAATAGGGGCACCCAGAGTTTAGGTTAAAACAATAAACTCCAGGTCAGTCATGTGACTGGTGTGAGAACTAAAACAGTTATTCAAAGCTTTACTTTAAAAATTAGGTAAATCAGGGGACCACGCCGTATAACACGGAACGGGTTTCCTCCCAAGAATACCAGTGCATAAAACAATAGTGCAATGCTAAATAAAGAAAAATGAAGCTGTTATAAGACCCAGGTCCTATCACACAATGCAACGCAAGCCGGGGGATAGGGTTTTCCCTTATAACAGCCAAAGCATGCTTGATACGTTTAAAACAAATCATTTGATACTATAATAAGTGTATAGTGTCAAAACAGTTTCAATCATAAATATCAATCATAGGCGGCATGGGTACCATATATCATGTCGCCATACTAGTTCTACAATTAAAACCGCAATACACGTATTGGAAATTGGATTTCCATCATGAGTCGAGGCAAGGGGCAAGCTCCTCTCCGCGTTCGAGACACTCTAGCAAATGTCCCAGGGCTACGCACTCTGGGCAACCCCTGGATGCTTCAGGGCCGGTCCTCACTTATGTTAGAGGATTGGCAATTCCTGAACACACATTTCCCAGTCCTTACAGACCTATGATCGAGGCGCCTCATCCAACAACCACAAAGGTGAAAAGTATATATATGTCAGGGCTGGTAAGTCACTGACACCACCAAAGCTAGAAAGAAACGTCGTGCTCTCCCTGCAGTCCGTATCCCGTTTTTAACTCATACCGAGGTGTGAGGCTCGCGAATTTCACGTTAGACACAAAGCTATGCCACGTAGGCTGTGCTTTGATCATCAACCACAAGACTCTGCTTTTCAACAAAAGCCTTGATCATTGCATCTTAGCGTGCCACACAGGCAATTCATGCCATGCGACTGATGTCCATCGATATACAACCTCTGAGCTCGTACGTCTCAGAGAAGGGCGTTAAGCAAAAGAATAAATTCTCCACCGCCAAACAGATGTATATTTAATAGAAATCACCCAACACAGAACAAAATCCAGTGTCAGACACACAATCCATTTACAAGTCCGTTCTGGGTCTGAACGAAACCGGAGGCACTTTCCTCGCATATCCATCCATCTCCAAGTACGTCTGGACGACCACCAACTATTTCCATCCTCTTGGGTGTATTGCCCAATCAGGATCGTCAGTAATTATCCAAACGATGTGAAGACTTCCGGTCTTCGACCACCGTCTTCATCTTCGACTTATCGTCGAATCGGTTATTCAGAATGGGTATAAACCCGGACTTTCCGAACAACCCGCGTATATTAAAACAAATGTTACATAAACACAACATACGCCTCATTCCAATTCATTAGTCACTAACCGCAAATTAGCAAGAGAACAATTTCCCAAACATTAACCCCGAAGGCCGAAACCAACATCAGATCAATACCCAGGAAACCATTCTTCTTAGCCAACCTACAGCTAGTTTCTAAATTCCACATTCTTAGGGAAAGGTTCCCATTAATTTTATCCAAGATAAATTCTTTAAAATTTATCTTTTAATCTTCCTTTGGATGTCATTTCAAACCAAATTATGGTTTTCTGAACTAGTCGAGATTAGCGAACCACACCGAAGTAATTATTCATTTTATTTCCCAATCCCAACCTATTCATCCCATGAAGCAAAACTGGTAATACTCCATATCTAACACCACGGTGTTATTGGTAAAATTAATTACCATTTCACGTTCAAATCTAATTAAAGATTTATCTATCGCTTTGGAGCAAAACTGGTAATACTCCATTCTCGCTCATTTTCTAAATTTGATAATTTAGATTATCAATTCATATTTCAATCTAATTGCAGATTCGTTAAAACTCCTTTTACTGGGTTAAAGAACTAGGTGTTATTTAAAACACAGTTCACGATAAACCCATTTCAAATCCAATCGTTATATGTTAGAAATTCCGATTATTTAAAACCCCTTTTTAAATCTAATTTATTTATTTTAAAAATAAAAACCCGGGTTTTAAATTGAGTTCAAACTAGTTCATTTCGATAAAAATCTATTTTTATCTTTTCAAATATGGAGTTTTTCATCCCAATTCTTCCCAAATCATTTCTTATGATTTTACATAAATTATTACTATTTTTAATAATTTTATCAAGGCCCGTACAGTCGATTTCCAACAATGGCCATCGAACTGCACTTACAGCGACCTTTTTCAAATTTGATTTGAACGTAACTCCAAATCCAACCGTTGGATTTCAAATTTCTAATATTCGTTAGAAAGCTCTTTTCGATACGAACCCAACGGTTACAGTTTTAGGAGAATCCGACGGTCGGATCTCTCGTAATGTCCGTTTGAAATAAATGGTCGAAATTCACGAACTGCCGCGGCGCGGCGCGTTCTATTCAGACCATTATATTATATATATAATATATATAATATATATTTCGTCGATTACTATTTAAAACGAATTATATAAATAGTTTTGAATTCGTTTCAAGAACCATTTCAACTTCCATTTCTATTCAATTCAAATTTCAATTCAATTTGAATTCATTTCAATTCGCTTTCAATTCAATTTGAATTCGTTTACAATTCAATCCAATTTCAAAGTCGTTTTCTATTCGATTCAATTCAAATTGGTTTCAAAGTCGTTTTCTATTCGATTCAATTCAAATTGGTTCCAAAGTCGTTCTCTATTCGATTCAATTCAATTTGGTTTCAAAGTCGTTTTCTATTCGATTCAATTCAAATTGGTTTCAAAGTCGTTTTCTATTCGATTCAATTCAAATTGGTTTCAAAGTCGTTTTCTATTCGATTCAATTCAAATTGGTTTCAAAGTCGTTTTCTATTCGATTCAATTCAATTTGGTTTAAAGTCGTTTTCTATTCGATTCAATTCAAATTGGTTTCAAAGTCGTTTTCTATTCGATTCAATTCAAATTGGTTTCAAAGTCGTTTTCTATTCGATTCAATTCAAATTGGTTTCAAAGTCGTTTTCTATTCGATTCATTTCGAAATCGTTTTCAATTCAATTCATTTCGAAATCGTTTTCAATTCAATTCATTTCGAAATCGTTTTCAATTCAATTCATTTCGAAATCGTTTTCAATTCAATTCATTTCGAAATCGTTTTCAATTCAATTCATTTCGAAATCGTTTTCAATTCATTTCGAAATCGTTTTCAATTCAATTCATTTCGAAATCGTTTTCAATTCAATTCATTTCGAAATCGTTTTCATTCAATCCATTTCTATTTCAAATATTTCGTTTCAAATATTTCTATTTCAAATATTTCATTTCAAATATTTCTATTATTAGAATATTTCGTTCAACACATGACTAATCTCAACGGATGAGTATAGTCAACACATGAAACTTTATTTTATATTGATAAAGATGCAAATTTTATTATTAAAATAATTCGTTCAACACATGACTAATCTCAACGGATGAGTACAGTCAACACATGAACCTTTATTTTATATTGATAAACATGCAAATTTTATTATTAAAATAATTCGTTCAACACATGACTAATCTCAACGGATGAGTACAGTCAACACATGAACCTTTATATTATAATATTCTTTATTTTCTAAATTGGAATAAGGCCCAATCAATCACCATATAAAATTAATTATATGGATTTTCATACAACACATGTATATAATAGCATTGAAAAATAATCAACCATCAACCAAAGTGCACTACACTGTATAAGCATCAAATGTAGATATCTAACGCTTATAACAGCCTGTCAATCAATCGATCGACATATTTAATCAGTCAGGATGAGTGAACTTCAAATTTCATCCCAACACCCGTGTGGGGTTTCAAACAATCAAACGCATATTTTATTTGTGCAGTTGGGCGATGTGTAAAATTTATCGTCCCAATCAATGTCATTCAAATAGGTGTACATAAACAAACTGTCTGGTTTGTAAATGAATATTTATTCATTCACATTCACTATATTCATATTCACGTTAAAAATTATATTTTTAACGATAAAACATTTTATTTTAACATATGAATTTCTATTCAGTTCATTCTTTAAATAAAATGATATTTTTATTTTTCTAACTTATTTTAGAAAATTTCGGCAGCATAACGGCACGATACTAGAAACGGGACGAGGCCTAGCCTTATCCCCGGTCTAGTGAAGGCCACGCCATTCACACATCAATCAAATCAATTTCAATTCTCCAAACAACCAAATTTCAATCAAATACTCTAACTAATTTTTGCAATCAAACAAACAAGTCCATGGTCTGTGGACGATTGTGTCGGGTGCTACTAAGCACCGTCTGCATCCTAGTATATATATATAACTAGAAAAAGAAATTTCAAGAATGAGAAGTTCTCACAGATAGCTATCCCAGCTCCACGGCACTTCATTGATAGAAATCTTCATCGCTATCGCATCTTCGTCATCTTCGTTGCCCGTAGCCACTACATATATAAAAATCACTCATTTTTATATTTTGATGTCTTTAAAATAAAAATCACATTTTTATTTATTCACTTTCAATTTAAAAATCATATTTTTATAATTGCTTCATACCTTTAAAAATTGAATTTTTACTTCGCTATTCAATATATAAAAATCGAATTTTTACTATGCTATCATATAGATAAAAATTCCATTTTAAAAATATAGATTTCGCCTTTCTTCTTTTTCCCTTCAAAATCAAATCTTTATAACTCGTTATGGATAATAAAAATTATAACTTCCTTGTTGCAAAAATCTATATTTTTCCCGAAGTAAAAATCATATTTTTACTTCACTACTCATCTCAAAATATCGTCCTTTCTATTTCATCACTATAAAAATCACACCTTTATACGAATAAAAATCCGACCTTTATACAATTTAAAAATCATAATTTTTCCTTTAAAAACTGAAAATGGAAAATAAAAACAAATGGAAATAACATAAGCACTTACAGCGAATAGGGAGGGGGTTTTGCTGAGGGGGAGGGCATCGGCTAGGCTTCAAGAGGGGGGGGCTGTCGGGTTTTGGTTTCTTCGAGAGGGGAGCTCGCACGTGAGGGTCTTCAGAGTAGGGAGGGAGAGAAAGCGAGTAGAGGACGGAGGAGATGGGGCTGTTGGGTTTTTAGGGTTTTAGGGTCTGTTGGGAGGAGCGACGGGGAGCAGTCGAGAGGGGAGAGAGGGCGGCGCCATCGTCGGAGGTTGGAGGAGGGAGCCACCAAGGTCGGCGCGGCATCACCTGGAGGTGGGCGCGGCGACTGGAAATCGCCATTCAAGCATGCGGTTTTTTTCTTGTTTTTTTTTAATTTAAACGAATCTGAGAAGAATTGGGGGGGGGTCTATATAAAAATAAATTATATTATTTTATTTAAAAAAAATTGACTTTTTTTCCTTATTTTATATGATCTCTAAACGAGGCCCACCGCCTGTCGTCCATAGCGTTTCACCCCCATTCCGAACACAATGGGATATGTATCGTAGGTTGATTCGGACGTTTGAATCAGTTTCCGTTAAATTTACATTTAAATCTCTATATTGAATTTTAAACGTACATTTCAAATTACCGGGGTCACATACTAACTCTAAAAATCCTCGAAAAATATTTTCTAGCTTCGTATTGACGATACGGTCCTAACAAAACTAGTTTCGTCGAATTCTGAGACCGTTGGAAAAATGGCCAATTTCCAGTCGATTAAAATCAACCGAAACTGGTCAAACGCGTTTTCCTTTGCCATGCTCACATATTGATTCGAAATTTTTTGAAATTTGGAATCTAGCAATAACTTGACATCGCGGATCCAACAAAAGTGGTTTCGTCGAAATCCGAGGTCATTTGCAAAATGTCTATTTTTAAGGGCCTGAATTCCATAGCGACTATTCAGAATTTTCAACTGGACGTATCTTTTGATTCCCGCTATGAAATTTCGATTTTTCGGGTTCGTTGGAAAGATATCATCATTTAGATCCTAATGTTTTTGGTTTCACTAAAATCCGGATTGTTTTGCACTCGGTACATTTATTTGAAGTTTGAAATCGAATTATCGAACTACCGCGCCGTTTTCAATTCTATTTATAATTATATATAAATATTTATATTCTAACGACGACGTATATAATATATACGTTGAATTCTATTCAAAATAATTTTTCTCGTCGATATTATTTAAAATAATCTATTTTAAATATTCAAAATTCGCTAAAATTGCCAAAATAAAAATTTTAAACTGGCCCTGAATTTCCGGGTTATTACAAAAGTGGTTTCATCGAAAACGAAGGTCGTTTGCAAAATTTCCAATTTTAAGGGCCAGAATTCCATAGCGACTATTCTGAATTTTCAACTGGGCATAACTTTTTATCCCCGCTATGAAATTTTGATTTTTCGGATTCGTTGGAAATATATTTTCAAATAGATTCTAATATTTTTGGTTTCGCTAAAATCTGGTTTATTTTGAATCATGTACATTCATTTGAACTTTGAAATCGAATTTTCAAACTACCGCGCCATTTTCAATTCCTTTTATAATTATAAATAAATATTTATTTTCTAACGACGATCTATATAAATATATATGTTTTAATTCTATTCAAAATAAATTTCTCGTCGTTATTATTTAAAATAATTAATTTTAAATCCTCAAAATTCACTAAAATTAGCCAAATAAATTTTTTAAATTGGCTCGGATTTCCGGGTTATTACAGGAATAAAAAAGGTTGTCGCTGAATTTGTGGCAAAATGTTTTGCATGCCAACACTTCCTATTGCTGAATGGAAATGGGAGCATATAACAATGGATTTTATCACTAGATTACCAATGAAATAACAAGGTCATGACGCAATATGGGAAGTGGTGGACCGCTTGACAAAGTCAACACATTTCATACCTTACAACGTGACCTACTCAATGGAGAAATTGATATTTGAAAGAAATTATTTGACTACATGGTATAGCAGTTACCATTGTTTTAGATAGAGACTCATGATTCACTTTAAGGTTTTGGAGAAGTCTTAAAAAACATGAGGTACATCACAAAACCTGAGTACAACAGTTCATCCTCAAATAGATTGACAAACTGAAAGGGTGAACCAAACCGTAGAAGATATGTTAAGGTCTTGTATAATGGAATTTGAGATCACATAGGAAACTCACATAGCATTAATCGAATTTGCATATAACAATAGTAATCATGCAAGTATTGGTATGGCCCGAGCTTTCTATGGAAGGTCTTGTCGTTCGCCAGTATGTTGGGTAGAAGTTGGAAATCGTGAGCTTCTCGGTCCAGATCTAGTAAAGGAAACAACTAAGAAGATTTGTATCATAAGGGCAACATTGCGAGAAACCTAATGTTGGCAAAAGAGTTATGTAGTTCATAGAAAAAAGGATCTGAAATTTGAAGTAGGAGATCAAGTTCTTCTTAAGGTTTTTCCGATACGAGTGGCAATGCGATTTGGAAAGAAAAAGGAAAAACTATCGCTGAGATTTATCGGACCATTTTGTAATACTAGGAAAATTGGAAAAGTTGCATACCAGCTCGATTTACCTGAGAAATTATCAGATATTCATAATGTATTTCACATATCAATGCTACAAAAATATATTTTTGGCTTATCTCATGTGATTGATTTAAGCTGTATTGAAGTTAAAAAGGGGACCAAGTACATAGGTTTTAACTCTCGGATATCGGTCGCGTTTCATCTTGGGGATTTTATAGACTTGATCTCATATCGAGGAGAACTCGGACGATATGAGTCTAACTCGGAAGTTTGTCTCGGATTCCATCTTGGGTATGAAAGTTCATATCGGAACAATATCGGGGTACATAATATGTTAAAAAATGCTATTTTTACAAAACGATTTTTATGATGCTATTAATTACATAGTAACTAAAAATTGATCTGCAAAATAACTTTATTGTTCTTTATTTTGCAAAAGATCATTCATACTTTAAATCGTAATATGCTTAAAACAGAAATATTGTTAGACATAAAACATTAAAATGATCTAAAACATTAAAAAATTCAACAAATAGATCATAAAATACATAATTTCATAGCTAACATGTATATAAAAAAGACGAATATGAAAATCATAAGCATTGTAGAACACATATGAACATAATATATGGTCATTTAACATGCAAAATGTAAAATAACAAAATATTATCATGGATAGATTTTTGTTTTTTAATTATTGTTCCAGTTCAGCCACAGATTTAAATTTTACCAAAAAACCTAAGATCTCGGACGATATTCCATTATTTTGTCTTGGTCGATATATCGTTCGATATTGCAATATCTCAGGCGATGTATTCGGAAGGAGATTTAGAGTGATATTCATTGTTTCGTTTCGAAAGGAGCCCAAAACGAGATCTCGGAGGAGATCTCTAGCGATATTTGCAAGATTTGAAACAGTGCCAAGTACATTGAAAGACCTGTTCAAATTTTTGACAGAAAAATTAAGAATCTAAGAACAAAAGAAATTCCCTTAGTGAAAATTCAATGGAACCATGATGAAGCATCATGGAAAGTGGAGTCAGAAATCCATAGAGAATATGAAGAATTGTTGAAACCTAGATTTCGAGGATGAAATCTTTTTCTAAGAGTAGTGGAGTGTAATAGCCTAACTCAAAATCTGGGTATGAAAAAGTTTCTAGAAATTTTGAATATACTAATTCGATCCGATTCAAATGTTTAAGTATAATGAATACGTACGTACATATATATATATATATATATATATATATATATATAACACATATCTTTTAACTAAAAACAAATGGTACATGTACAAATATTTTAAAAATAAGAAAGGTGGCATGAAATGATATGGACATGTGTCACCAAATGAACGGTACACATGCCTTGAGATAAAGAAGATAAATACACATAAATACATTAGGTGTCCATATGTATAAACATCTTAAGACACCTAAGGGGCATGTATCTACATCCTAAAGTCTGCATAAAGATAAGGTGGACAAGTGTCCAAAACCAAATTACTAAACTAGCCTTAAAGAATGCTATAAAAAGGGTGGAAACGTTCATTTCTTTTCATACATTCACAAAACAAAAACAAAGTAAGATAAAGAGGAGAAGCTTAGAAGACGCTAAGGGAATAAAATACAAGTTCAAGCTACAATTTTAAGGTGAGAAAAACTATTTGAGTATATGTATTCATTTCATACTTCAAAGAAAAGTTATGAAAATTAAGAATGAATGATAGGTCTCAAACCTATGAAAATGACGTTTGGTATTTTGACCATAACTTCTTCATTTCTTAATGAAATTTTTATTTCTTTGATGTTCTGGAAAGCTAACTCAAAGAACTACAACTTTAACGTTGACCAATTTTTCGATTGTTTGAATACTTGAAAACTAGCAGCAAAGTTAGGTAAAATCTGCCCGAAATAGACATGTTAAAAATGCCCCGTATTGTTGAATATATTAAAGTGATAAATAATTTTAATGGTTTCTTTTCATGGTAATTACGTAGACTAATAAAGCTTCTTACTGTAGAAAATTTAGAGTCAAAAACTATATTTATCATAGAGAAATAAAATCAAACATTTCGCCAAAAAACCGGTCCAAAATCTAAATTTCTGAAATTTGAAACACTTCTGGAATTTGAACGCTTTTTAAATGTTCCTAACACTGAAGTGTCTCAAACCAGTTATTTTTGTAGCATTTTTAAAGCGTTGTCTTTTCTCTAAATTTTTTATAAAACCTCTAATAAGCTCGAAACTTTTTGCAGCGCATCAGAAAAGTTGTAATAGCTATTTTGAGTCTAAAACCATTATAATCTACCCAGAAATTTTTAAAACATACCAGAAATGCTGCAATAGCTATTTTGTAACGACTTGGAAAAAAAATTCGATGCTCGAATTTCGACAATAACATATAAAACTTATATTACTTGCCAAACCTCAAGTATTGAACAACACCAGATTGTTAAGAGAAAGAAATTAGAGGGTGAGAGAGAGAGAGAAAGAAAGAAATATTATAATAGAAGAATAAGAAGAACACATCAGAATATCACAGCGAAATGAATAAATATAATATATAAAAACTATTTATAAAAGAAACTGTATATATATACATAACATTTATCAGAGTACAACATACATCAATCACAGCGGAAAATAACTGTATATAACTAATAATGAAGCCTCCTGCTTCCAGCTCCTGAAAACTCCAAGCGAAACCTAACCTGGAAATATACTCGGTCTGACCCGAGCACATTTGAAGTAAAGAAAAATTCACCCGGATCAGTCTGGAATACTTATAGTGATAAATTCACAACACAAACCACTTTTTTAACTTTGAAAAATCCTTTTTGAAAGGAATGGATAATAGTAAGACCAGCCCATACATAAACACAGACGGTTTTTACCTTACTATAACCCAAAACATTTTTGGAATCAATATCTTTTCTGATATTATAATAATGTATATCAAATCACAACTAAATAATAATCTAGCAAAACGCTTGCATCTCACGCTCTACATATATAGTATACAAACAAAACCGCGGGCTCTTATTGGAGAATTGATTTCCTGGCAAGGTATTGGACCACCTTCCGACAATGAACCTCCGGAGATGAATACATTGAGGTTCAACAAGAACGTCTTGCAACCCGGCTACACATGACCGGCCCCTCATTTCTCTTGAGAGTACCGAATATATCATTACCACGGCTGGGGGCCAGCCAACCAAACCGATAACATATATAAAATAGAAAGGGACAACCGAAGGCATTTGATTTCTCCAGATTAGGTAATGATATACCCTTTTAATGGGTGCGACCCGCATAGCCATGTCACCTACTCGATTTTGTGCCATTCCCGGTTGATGAGGCTTGAGGTCACGTTTAGTACATCTCCATTCACTTTGAATGCCACATCGTCAAATCCATCAAATCGCTAATTGACGTCCACTAATACACTTTGAGTGTTAAGCAAGAGAATTTCTCCGCCACCAAACTTGGTATATTTGTAAAAAATCAACGTACATGATTCTTAAGGAAATGCTCTGTCAGACATTCATCCATACAAGTCATCTAGGAACAAGATGAACCAAAGGCACCCTCGTACTGCATCCTAGGAATCAACCTATAGATCAGTAGCGAGTAGTCCTTGAAATCCATAGATTTCAACTATGACAAAACCATAGTATATCTCTGGCTGCAGACCAGAGATTATAAGTAGTTCTTCCGCTTATGAATATCCATTGTCTTCAATGCTCCGTCTTCATTCCTTGCAAATTAGTTTCGATCGCAACGTTTATTCGAAGTGTTTTTTGGGTCTAATTCCCATCCTGGTCTCTTCGAAACAACACGTCAAAAGGTCCAGTAAATAATTCATCTGATAGTTGGTTATTTAACTGTTAGACCAAAAAGTGGTTCTAACACCCAAATTGACTGGAATTATAATAAAATGAGATTAAAAACAGAAAAGAGATAGGATTTATATTGGTTCGGCGTTAAAGAGCCTACGTCCACTTTATATCACTTTGTTTGATAATGTAGATGAAAATACAATAAGATATTCACTCAATCTCTCTTACTTTTCATATACATTCACTCAATTATCTCAAAATGTACTTTGAATTATGATTTGGATTGTTTGGGAATGCTGGAATTCGGTTTTCACAGATGTTTGAACTCTCAGAGTGCCAAAAGATCCCTTCAAACGACCCTTGGGGTCTATTTATAGGTAGAAACTTCTCCAGAATTCGGTTCGGATCGGGTGCACGTGTCCTCCATTCCATGACTTTCGGGATCGGATGAGTTCTAGTGTTTGCCAACGCATCAAGTAAGTGGCCATCATGGGTAGAAAGTGGGTGTAACTACCCCGAATATTCAGGAGATCATGATGCGGAGTAGCAGGGTGAACTGGGTTCGGATCAAATAGGGTAGCAAAATAGGGTTCGGATCGGAGCTTCCCAACCGATCCGATCCGGCTTGAATTTTGCTTTTCCTCACTTTGTCTCGCTTTGCTTTTCTCTGACTACGCCCGATCCGATACGGCTTGATTTTTTAGCTCTGTGTTGCTTCTGTTCTTACCTCTGTAGCTCCGATCCGAACCGGTTGTGTAACAGAGTGTCCTTTGCCTACTTGATCTTTTGACTTCTTGACTTTGTATAGCCTAGTTTACAAAGTAGGCTAACATTTTGCCCCCTCAAAGGATGCTTCTGTTGAAGACGAAGCGTGCTTTGATGTTATCTGTACATCAATATTTCATTTTGAATCATTGAGAAGTCGTTTCCGTTGATACATAAAGATACATTGTTTCAGAAAGTTGTGTCTCTTGATGTCTATATATATGTTGTATAGTGTGTGGATCCCTTTCTTTATTTTCAAACAATTTTTAGAACTCTTCCTGATTTTCAGCGGTTCCTCCACGTAATCTTTTTCTTCATTTTTCTTTGAATTTAATTTGCATACCGAGTCGTTGTGCTCAATTCATTCGGTTCGGACCCGATCCGGATGGACTCCCTTTGTATTACTTGATGCTGGTCCAACAGGCCAAAATGTATTCGTAGGCCTGTATCCCGGTCCGAGCGGGGAGAAGAAAAGACGGGGAATACGATTAGTCACTGAGAATACATATATAAACTCATTATCCATTCCCTTCTTCTTCCCTTTCTTTCATTAATCTTGCTCAATAGGTTTTACACTGAAACCCTAGCTTTCAGAAAGCTTAAAAACTCTGAAATTCTCTCGTCGATTTTCAATTTAAACATCTTTGTAGGTTTAAAACTTCAATTATCTTAGTAATAAACGGTTCCAATTGAAATTTGCGGTCGATTTGAACAATTCGAGTGTGGTTATTGCTCGGCTTCGACGTCGCGACTTCCTCCTCCCTCGCCGTCGTTGTTGGTGGCTTCGCCATCACCTCAAAGCGCTAGGAGGTGGAAGATGGTACTTGTTCGGTTCCAACTAGGGTTTTGGAGATGGGATTGAGTTCGTTTGTGACTGAGGAGGAAGAAGAAGACGAAGGGCATAGGGAGTCGGTTCGGGCGTAGAGATATGGAAGACGAAGGAGAAGAAAAGGAAGAAGAGGCTCAGAAAGCCAAATCGGGTCGGGGCAAAAGTTGAAGAGGGAGATAGAGCTCAACTAATTGGATCGGGTCGGATAGTATTCTCGTAATCGGATCAGATCGGAAAGTGAAATAAAGGAGGAGAGGGGCATGGTCACTTAATTCGATCTAGACCATTCGAGGATCCTACTTCCGAACCAATCCGACTTTGATCCCTGGGCTTCAATGTATGTCTGAGTCCAAGGCAAGGCTGTGCCCCCGATCCGATCCCAATGAATGCATCCGAACCGAACCGAAGAGCAGTCCAACTTAATGCATAAGAACTTGTTTAACTGGCCAAATCAATTCTTGGCATAATCTTCAACTTAATGGACAGTTAGGATAGTGCCTCGCGAACATAAACAAACATCAAGTACTGTTCTTAACATCATTGCATTGCCAAGATTTTGCCTTACACTTTCGAGTGTTAACTTTACATCTTCTGCACATACCGTACACACTTTAGTTCACACACGTGCACATGGGGACACAGGCAAATTTACTCTAACTTCTGTTATTACTTCTTCGATAGTTTATTGACCATGGCCGAAAGACATTCTTCTAGACTGGCAGAAAAGAAAGAGATGCCAGAGACATCCAACAAAGTTACTCTTGACGACATATCTTCTTCCTCAGACTCTGAATGGGGTGACGAGGGATCAGATTAGGAAGTGGGGGCACATTGCAGCAGAACGTCTTCTGACAGTGAAGTTTCTCTGGGTAATGAAGAGGAAGGAGGGGCTGGAGATACTCGAGCTCCTGACGAATTTGAATCTGCCGTCATATTGGAATCACCTCAAGATTCTGTTGAATCGACAATTGACAACGACAGACTCACTCGAATACGCCTAAAGCACGGGATACTGAAAAAGGACACCTTAGTGCCGTCGAAGACTGATTGTCCTCATAATCCTCCGGAGGGGTTTTTGGCAATTACCCGATTAATGTGCATGGTTGGGTCTATTCCTCCATTTTCTCCTTTTGTCGTCGATTTTCTAAGACAAATGCGGATTTCCCCCATGCAGTTGCATCCCAATTCCTATGCTTACCTCTATACCTTATACGTAGCATACCGCGAGATCTTAGGCATAGAGCTCACTTTTGATGACGTTCATTTCTTTTATAACTTCAAGCACCGGACTCGAGAAACTCCTTCTTTCTCTTATTTCGAGTCCGTCCCAAAAAGAAAGATAATTTCAGCGTCATTCAGTAGCAAGGCCAGTGACTCCAAGCTGGAATGGTTTTATATAAGGCAACAACCGGGGTGTGCTAGGAGATGGACAAAATCGAGTAAGGCACTGGTTTTCTAAACCTCGGTTCTGAATGTCCACGCCACCACACTAACCCGTTTTCTTTTTGTTTGTAGTTGGCAATCCAAAACAAATATCAGGTCAAGCTTTCTTTGATCATATGCACCGGCTCCTTAATGGTGACCAAAAGTTTTTATCTATCGATGAAGTCCTCAAGGACGAATATCTCCATCACCACAGGCTGCTATCCATTACCCGTAGTATAGGTCATGGGCCAGGTCCATATGTATATATCCCTCCGGTGGATATAATTCCAGAAATGGGCGAGAGCTCGAAAGGTCCTGCCATGCCAATTCGAACTTAACCTTCTCCAAGTTCAACTCAAGACGATGAGTTGGCTAATTTACCTGAGAAGCACCGAGAGGGGTACATCACTCCTGGGGACGTTATTTCTCCTGAAAAGTCACCATCTCCTAAAGAACAGCCAACAGGCGCTTCCCAAAGAGATGCCCCTGCCTTTGATCATCCTACATTTCAGGGCTTGGGAGACCTCCCACTTCCTGACATTATTTACACTTCCGGGGATTTTGGCACAAATACTTTAGTTTTTACTTCTTCGGAGGTGGCCACTCCTGTTAAGGCCAAAGAGCCCTCTCGCACTGGCTCAGCTTCAAACTCTGGTTTGTCGAAGGGGGGACACCACTTAGGATGCACATAACACAATTGCACCCCACTTCACAGCACTTATGTCTTGTGAAAATACTGATTCTGAATTCCACTTACATTATTGTGCATGTACAATGTCTCGTGCTTACTATGACATCAAGAAGCTACGCCGCAGCATGACCAGACCCCCTCACGATGTTGAGTATGATCGTCGTGAAGGTCGCGGTAGGGAGGACAGAAGGCCCTATGATTCTTATCATTCGTGGTCCTCGCGCTCTCGCTCTCCCGTTCGGTCAGATCCAGAGCGATATAAGGGCTACCAAGGTCGTCGAGAAGATGACAGGCCGCAATCAAAAGACTCAACTTCTTATCAAGAAAAGAGCAGTAGGGAAAGGAACCCGCCAAGAGATATCGAATCGCGAAGCAAGCGCAAGGTTCCCTCTAGACGGCCTAGAAGGGATGAGGAGGCCATTGAGCCCTCCACACATAAGGATACCGTGCTGACATTCCCTGCACCTCCACCGTTGGATGCTGAAACTGCAGTTAAGCGGGCGTATCTGGAGGAGCAATTTCCCGATCACTACTTTGAAAACTTGACTTTCTTACCTGCTCTTGAGCCTATTTCCTCGAGGTGGGCAGATGAGGCCAAAGCAAAAATAGACGTGGTCGAGAAACAATATTCGGAGATGTTCAAGTATTCGCGCAACCTTTCCAGAATCATCCAAACTCTAATCACGAATACTAACTCGATGCAGAAGACCGCAGAAGATGACGCAAGGGCCTTAAAATTTTTGGGAAAAGACCTCAAGGATACACAGGCTCAACTTATTATCCCTCAACGGGACGCTGCAAACTTCAAGCAACAATTTGAAGATTTACAAAAATGTTGTCATGACTTGCTCGAGTCCCATACCAAAGAGCGTTCGGAGCTGAAAAAGCAAGCGGAAGATGCCAAGTTAGATGCTTCCAAAATGCAACTTGCTTATGCTGACCTTGAGCGAGAAAAGGCCGAGTTGGCGAAGAAGAACAACAAATTGGAGAAGAAAAATGCTGACTTGGCTTCCAAGTTGATGGAGGCCGAGAACAGGGATGCCCTGGCGGAGGGTAATGTTGAAAGCATCATCAAATCGGCCGAAGAATCCCGCAAGCAGCTAGCGGAGGCTCAGGAGGATGTGCAGGGCTTTGGTGAATTACTGATTGAATTTTTTGCATATATAATCCTCCACCGAAACATCTCTTGGATCAATGATTACCCGACTACCTTGGTTCATGTGTGGAGCCAAATTGTTGAATGGGAAAAAGAAGAACTCAAGGTAGATTCCATCGACGAAGACAAACTTATGGAAAAGTATCTAAGAGATGACGAGCCGGCGAGTCTAGCCGAGGGGCGTCGCCTAATTGCTGCCGCCATGGATGAGGAAAAACGGAAGGCTAAACAAAAAGACATCTTGGAGGCTGGCTCTTCTTCCACTGCCGCTAAAACTCCTGAAGTAGAGGGATACGACCACGAAAACCCGGCGATCCCTCAGACATCTCTTTTATCTCCTATTCCTGAATCGGCTTCAGAGGCGGCAGCTACTCCAGCTGAGAAATCATCGGAAGGTATTTCTACCTTTTCACCCCAATTCATCAAAGCTGTATCCACTTTCCATCACATAGTCATACATCAATGAAGGACCCTTTATTTTCTCCTGAGTTGATAACTGTTACTTCTCATTTCGCAGGTGCTGAACCGTCCGAGAAGGCATACGTGCCCCAGGGAACCACTGCCGAAACAAAGTTAGCGCAGGGGGATGAAGGAGACAAGGGTAAGGCTGACGCTCCTCACGACGGCGAGATGATAGACGCCTTAAAGGATGATGGTAGTGACGAGGGACATGAGGAGGACCCTGAGGTGGCTATAGTTGGGGAATCAAAAAGCGCCGATGACATTACTTTAGCTGCACTGAAAGCCGAACAAGACAAACGCATGCAGCTTAAAGTTGAAGCCCTAGACCCCGAAAGCCTTAAGCCTCTCGCAGTAGTGGATGCTGGATCAAGGTTAGTTGTTAAGATTTCGACTAGATCTATTACAGAAGAACTTGCTAAAAAGTCTTCTCTTGATTCTAGTGTTCCGCCTCCCGGGAAAAAGCCAACCGATTCCAGCACTTCAGTCTCAGGGAAGAAAAAACCAAGGCGTATTTTAACTGATGCTGAAAAAGAGGTGAAGGATGCTCAGAAGGCCGCTAAGAAATCCAAGTCCACTTCCAAGTCTAAGTGATGAAGTGCTTTGCTTTATTTTAGCATGTAGTTGGCCCATAATTGTTGCAGCGAGTGTGGCCCTCGCATCTTCCTTTTTCCTGTTTTCCTGTACAAATTCATGCATTTGTAAATAAATACAAATAATTCATTTCCTGCAATGTCTGTTAGTCGTCAGTTCATTACTTATGTAAAATTGCAAATGCATGTCCTACTAAAGTCGTGTAATGGAGTCATAATGGGGGGGGGGGAATATGTGCGTACATATATGCCCCCAATCAATCTTGAAAAACTATTCAAGATTAAATTAAAAAGTCCGAATGTCCCCGATTCTTTGACGGGGGTCACATTCCTTTTGTCATTGATGCCTGTTCTTTTCTGGCATCTTTTATACTCTCCTATCTTATATTCAGGTTAGAGTTCTTCCTGAGGCGGTCTCTTGTCTGGGTGCACCTTCACGCCTCAGAGGACGTCATCTTCCCGTCCTTTATACTCTCTCTCAATTCTTGAGAGTTAGAGTTAAGAATGTCGTCTTCCCATTCTTTTATGTCTTATTGCACAAACAGTCGTTGTGTTTGTTCCTGCATATAAGCCATCTTCAACTATTCAGATTTTAAATTAACATCTCATATTCCACATTCACAATAGAATAATAGTTGAAGATATAAATAATGCAGGAAAGTAAATGGCACACGATATTTTTATAGTGGTTTGGCTAAGTCGTAGCCTACATTCACTTTATAGGTTTTTGTTCGTATCAACAGACTTTTCTAAGGCAAGTCGTGCCTTTTTACAGAGTTCATAAGAAAAACAAAAGAAAATACAACACCCCTAATTCAAATATCGCATCAAGTGTTGGGCATTCCAAGCCCTAGGCACTTCTTCGCCATCTACGGTCATTAACTTGAAGGCTCCTGTATCAAGTTTCCGTTGGATGACGAATGGTCCTTCCCACTTTGGACCAAGGTGCGGAAGGGATGGAAAAACTCGCTTTAGCACCAGATCTCCTGGTTCAAAGGTTCTAAAACGAACTTTCTTGTCATAATAGCGTGCCATCTGACGTCGATGTCTTGACGCACGCAAGTCTGCCTCGTCCCTTTTCTCTTCGATTTCATCAAGGGACTCGAGGAGGAGTGCCCGATTCGTCATCGGGTCATAACATGTCACCCTGTGAGAGGGAACTTCAAGCTCTACCGGGATTACTGCCACTGAGCCAAATGCGAGAGAGAAAGGAGTATGACCGGTAGCTATCTTAAACGTTGTCCGATATGCCCACAAAGCCAAGGGCAATTCATCCACCCACTTTGCTTTTGCACATTCTAATTGCTTCTTGAGGATGGACTTTATGACTTTGTTTATTGCTTCTACTTGCCCGTTCGACTGTGGATGGGCGACTGCAGTGTACCGCTTGTCGATCTTGTATTTCTGGCAAAAATTTCTGAATTCGGCACCATCAAACTGGGTTCCATTATCAGTTATAATGGTCCTTGGAATCCCAAATCGGCATATGATATTTCTAACCACGAAACTTATCACCTTTCTCGCTGTGATTTTGGTTAAGGGCTCAGCTTCCACCCACTTCGTAAAATAGTCCACGACAACTATTGCATACTTCGCTCCTCCTTTGGCAATCGGTAGGACTCTGATGATGTCAATTCCCCACATGGCAAACGGCCACGGACTCACCATCAACTTGAGCTGGGTCGGTGGTTCTCTGGGGATTTTGGCGAACCTCTAGCATTTGTCGCAGCATCGTGAATAATCAGCTGCATCTTAATTAATTGTGGGCCAGAAGTATCCATACCGCAATACCTTTTTTGCTAAAGTCTGACCCCCCGTATGATCTCCAGACTCACCTTCGTGTACTTCTCTTAGTACAAGCTTGATGTCGTCGTGCGCTATACATCGTAACAGGGGCATAGAAAATCCTTGTCGATAAAGGGTATCATCTTGAAGGATGTATCTGGTAGCTTTGCGAACTATGGCTCGCCTTTCACTCTTCTTTGGCGGGAGTAACCCATTTCTAAGGAAATTCTTGATTCGGGTCATCCACGACTCCCTCTCCGGTTCTGCTTCGAAAGCTAATTCAATTTCCATTGACTCAAAGCTAAGCGATCCCAACGTCTCAATCGGAACCATTTCGGTTTCCTCCGGATTGTCGGAACTAGCCAGCTTTGCTAGCCGGTCTGCATTCTAGTTTTCAGCTCTTGGGATATGCGTTATGTTATACCGTTCCAAGTTGCTCAGCAGCTCCTCCACTTTCCCGAGATAGGTAATCAGTCGAGGTCCCCGGGCCACAAACTCCTTCCGCACTTGGCCGACGACTATTTTGGAGTCGCAAAATATATCCAATGCCTTTATTCTGAATTCCTTAGCAAGTTTCAGCCCGGCAATCAGGGCTTCATATTCAGAGTCATTATTAGTCGCTGAAAATTCTAGTCGCAGAGCATAATATAACGATCGTCCTTCAGGAGTAACTAAGACGACTCCAGCTCCAGACCTTCGGTCGTTTTTGGCTTCATCTGTGTACAACTTCCATGGATCTAATTTTAATTCCTCTGACTTGACCACCTTGTCGTTGATTATCTCCTCCTCCGGAATTGTGAACCCTGCTATAAAGTCAGCCAGAGCTTGCGCCCTGATCGATCTTCGCGGCTGAAAATTTAAATCAAACAGACTTAATTCAATATTCCACTTGATCAATCGTCCCGATGCTTCGGGCCTTTGCAACACCTGTCTCAGAGGCTGATCAGTGTATATGGTTATTGGGTGAGCTTGAAAATAGTGGCGAAGTTTTCGGGAGGCGATTAGGAGGCTGTAAGCAAGCTTCTTAATCCTTGGGTAATTGCATTCTGCAGCTACCAATTTCTTACTTATGTAATATACCAGCCTTTGCACCTCGTCTTCTTCCCGGACCAAGGCGGTGCTAAAGGCGTGAGCCGATACTGCTAGATAAACAAACAGTTCTTCATGATCCACTGGCTTCGACAAAATCGGTGGTCTCTCTAGTAAATCCAATAGATTTCGAAAGGCCTCAACACAAACCGGAGTCCATTCGAAATTTTTCTTTCCCCTTTTTATCAAGTCAAAAACGGGACGCATTTTTCCGTTGCTTTGGAGATAAATCTACTCAACGCAGCCACTTTCCCCGCAAGACTTTGGACGTCTTTGATTCTCCTTGGTTCCTCAATGTTCCTTATCGCTGCTATTTGATTGGGATTGATTTCAATCTGTAACACCCCGAATTTTCTATTAACACTAAAGTTGCTAAAATAATAATAAGAGTGTAGAAGAGGGGATGTATCTAATATGAATATAAATATATTAATAAGTATGTAAGAGAGGGGATGTATCTAATATGAATATAAAGATATTAATAAGTGTGTGAGAGAGGGGATGTATCTAATATGAATATAAAAATATTAATAAGTGTGTGAGAGAGGGGATGTATCTAATATGTATATAAAAACAATATTAAGTAAAGGGGGATGTATCTAATATGTACATTGTAGAAAATATATATATATTTATGACATGAATAGAAGTTTATTAATATGCTGAGTGTTTGCTGAGTCACTTCTGACTCATTGCTGAGTCAACAAGATAAACCCCATCTTGTCTGAACGGCTGCGGTTATTTCTAGGTTAAATCTAATGGCCTAAATGAATTCTAAAATCTATAAATAAGTGGGTAGACCCTAGACCTAAATCACTTGTAAAATTAGAGAAGCTACCGTCATGCTGCTGCCATGGAGTTCAGCATAGCCGTCACAAACTAAGAAGAGGAAGCCT
This sequence comes from Allium sativum, assembly GCA_030737875.1. NCBI lineage: Eukaryota > Viridiplantae > Streptophyta > Magnoliopsida > Asparagales > Amaryllidaceae > Allium > Allium sativum. The sequence continues at coordinate 1,019,088,725 of CM060924.1, forward strand.
AATCATCTACAACTAAATCTACACAAATCAAATCAAAAGATCTCTCTTTCTCTAATTCTTTTCTTTTGTTGGTGAGTATGATGATTCTCACAAGACTATTACAAACTAATTTGACTCAGTTATGAATGGATCACAAGAAAGTGATGTGATTTGTAATTGTAAATTCTATATATTGTGGATCTCTTATTATGTTATTATGTTGTCGTATGATGTAAATTATATATGCTATGTCATGCTATGTTGTAAATTCTCTTATGCTATGTCGTGCTATGTTGAGAATCATGTCAAGCTATGTTATACTATCATACTATGCCATGTTATAAATCATGCTATATTATGTTGAAAAATCATGATGTTGTTGGATCATGCTTAAAGTTATGTTTTTTTTCTTAATTTAAATGGATCTTGTTTATGGGAATTTGCCTATTAGGTTAGGTGTACCCATAAACTTGAAACTATAATTAAATAAAACTTGATTATGGGAATTTGCCTATTGAGTTAGGTGTACCCATATAAAACCATGTTGTTAAAAAATTAGATGATGTTGATTCACACATGTTCATATGTAAGTTTATGAAAATTGATTGAGATTATATTAGGTGAATTTTGAACAAGTTGACACCTTTAGGTCCATGACATGTATAATCTATGCAAGTTGGACATATGCAAGTTTCACCCCTTATTATGATTCATTTGGTCACATATACATGTTGTTATTATGATAATCTCTTTTATGCTATGAGTTAGGCTATTCGAGTCTAACATATATTTTGCGAATAAACGTTCAAACGTGGGGTATGGGTAATATTAGGAATTAATAAATTGGGTGCAATTTTGTAAGATGTTGCATACCATGAATGAATGTCCATAATTGAGTCAATTATGGACATTGTTAAAAATTGGAAGTAATTAATAATTCAAGTAGGGAATTATTAAAATTGGGGGAAAGTGGATTATTATTAATAATCAATGCTTAGGACACGAGGTTGGACCCGTTTGTGATGTAAACCTGCCCGGACATGCCCGGCAAATCCAGTAGTCACAAATGTCGGCCCAATGTGAGAGGTCCTAGGCCCAAACTAAAGCATAATAGTTGTAAAGACACGAGGTTAGACTCTTTTATGGTGTAAGACTGCCCGGACCCGCCCGGCAAATCCAGCTGCCATAAATGCCAGTCTAATGTGAGAGGTCTTTATGAGGTTATGGCCTTAATGAACTAAGAAATACTTAACCAGATAATCATGTAAGGTGGGACATGGGGGTTAAGTAGGTGCCTTGGGTGGCATGAGGAATCTGGTGGTTGCCTTTAGAGGCATTTGAAATACGATTAGACTTAACCAAACACACATGTAAATGAACATGACTAAGTGGGTTAAGTGGGATGGACTAATGGGGACAAGCTTAGGTGGAATGCTTGTGGTAAATAGTGGGGGCCCATTTCAACCAGTATCCCAAAACGTATCTTTGTGGGCTCGACCCAAGTCGAGGACGGGACACGCATACTGGGTTTGACTATAAGAGGCCAAAACAGGGAGCGGTGGCAACGCAAGTCCAACGGGTTTCATATGCGTGTGTGGACCCGGGCTGGTAGGTAAGACGTTGTTGCATCGTGTAGGTATAAGCCGTGCATGTCCGTTGTATCAGGTTGCCACTTTAGGGGAGTGATACACCCCACTGTGGGGCCAGCACGGGTATCTACGAGTTAGGGAGCCGATCGAATAATGGGAAGTAGGGTACACCTAGTGGAGATAGGGGCAGGCGGCACCTATGTAGTCAGCTAGGGGTACGTAAAGCCATTGGGAAAGTTTCTAAGTGAAGCTAAGTGGGATGAATCTTTAGGGTGACTGGTGTGGTGCAGTATAGTGTTTATCCTTTAGTATTTAGGAGCGCCTATAACGTTGCCTTTAGCGATTGTCTATGTCCTTAATCTGCTCTTCATAGACATTTTCTTGTTTTCCAGCTTATGCCTTAGTCCAGTTATTTTGGAAATAGTATTGTAGAATTATCATATTCACCAGACTTTATGTCTGACCCCCCTCTTTTCCATCCTTTTTCTCCCTTCAGGTCCGCAGGTTGGGCCAAGTTCTAGTGGAGTCTAGTTGGATCGCTTATCTTCTGGAAAGCTTGGAATGCTGAAGTAAAGTCCAGCTTGTTATCTTTCTTTTTAATGGCTATTCATGTAATGGGATTATGTACTTGTTTTATCAAGATAGATATTGTACTTGACATTGAATATGGTGTTATGATGTAATCAAACATGTTTTGACTTCTGCTACAATGAAATAAAGTTTTTGAATTTCCAAGTACTATCTTATATCTGTCTTGTTGTAATTTTACTGTTCTATATTCACTTAAAACCTCCATGGAAGTTAATGCATTCCCTTTGTGAGTGACATTAATGGACGTGGGGTGTTACACGTGGTATCAGAGCATAAGGTTACCAGAACAGATAAAAATTTTTTTAGAAAAATATTTTTTTTCTAAAGTATTTTTTGAAGAAGTGCTTTCAAAAAAAAAAAACATGTTATTTAAAGAGAGTTTTTATGAAAAACATAATCCCAAATAGCCACATCCTTATCTTTATCTTTCGAATTCTCCATTTTGAATCTTTCCTTTTTCGTTTCAGCATGGCTGAAGATCTTAATCTCCCAGAAGGTGTGACGATTCCAGGGTGGTTTAGGAGATACTTGGAGGCTAGGGCCACCACTGCAGGCCCAGCGGATACTCCTCCACCCCTAGTTGCACCCATTCCTCCTCCTCCTCGTGTTGACACTTTTGCAAAGACGTGCAAGGAATTCAAGGCTATGGGAGGAAAAACTTTTCAAGGGACTGAGACGTTTGTGGAGGCCAGAGATTGGCTTAAGGAGACTGAGGAATTGTTGGATATCTTTGAAGTGGAAGATGGGAGGAAAGTCCGTTTAGCTGCTTGGTTAATGAAGTGAGAGGCCTCGTTTTGGTGGGAGGTCACTAACGGGGAATGTCCAGTTGATTCATGGGCGGATTTCAGACGAAGGTTTGAGGCAAAGTTTCTTTCATGGGCAGAGGAGAACTTAAATATGGAAAAATTCCTGGCACTAAAGCAAGGGAGCTCATCAGTAAAGGAATATGTCAATAAATTTAATCAGTTAGCAAGGTTTGGCTTGGAGTTGGTGAACACGCCAGAGAAGAAAGCTTTGAGGTTCGTTAGAGGCTTGAATGAACCGTTGCAAGGGTTGGCTATGACCCACATCCCTATGGGAGCCACCTTTGAAAAGCTAGTAGAAATGGCACTTATGCATGAGGATAAGGCAGTTGAAAAGAAAGGGGATCAGAAGAAACCCCAACAGCAAAATAAGAAGGGTGGTAAAAACAATAATGGCAAAGGGAAGAAGAAATGCTTCAATTGTGGGACGCCTGGCCATCTCAGCAAAGATTGTAGAAAGAAAAAGAAGACTGGTTGTTTTCATTGTGGAGATGCGGGACATTTAGTGAAGGACTGTCCAAAGAAGGGGCAGAGGGCAGGGTCTACCTCGGGAGGACAGGTGCAGGCTCTTATGGCACCAGGGCAGGCAAGGGGGCAAGTTCAGGCTATTGCGGCCCCACCGCTGCAAGAAAGAGGTAGAACAATTTCTGTTGAAAGCTTAGTTTTTCTGTTTGATCATCCTGTCCGTACCTTATTCGATTCTGGCGCATCTCATTCGTTTATCTCTGCATCATTAGTTGAATCACTGCACTTGAACACCAGTTTAGTAGAGGATCCCTTGGTCGTTTCAAATCCAATTGGGGGTTCGGCTCATTTGACCATGATATGTTTGGATTTGAAAATCTCTATACTTAGCGTTGAATTTAGATGTGATGCTTATGTATTGGGTTTCACGGGCTATGGGCTAATTTTAGGAATGGATTGGTAGTCTAGAAATAGGGCCATTCTTGATTGTGAAAGGAGAGTAGTTAGGCTTGTGACTCGCCTTGGTAATGCTCTCGACATCTTTTGTAATCCCATAAATTCCGTTATGCTAAGTTATCTTGAATCACTTGATGCGTCTGTAGAGAACCTGCGATCGGTAGAAGTGGTCCGGGAATATCCGGATGTGTTTGAGGAGGTGAAGGGCTTACCTCCAAAGCGGGAGATAGACTTTCGAATTTATCTTGTGGATAATGCTAAACCCGTATCTTTGCCAGTGCGCCACATGGCTCCTCGTGAAAGGAGGGAACTCAATAAGCAAGTAAAGGAGTTGCTTGAGAAGGGGTTCATAAGACGTAGTATATCGGAGTGGGGTGCTCCAGTAGTTTTTGCCACAAAGGCGGATGGGTCTCTTAGACTTTGTATGGACTATAGAGAACTAAACAAGCTTACTAAAAAGAACCGACATCCACTGCCGAGGATTGACGATCTCTTTGATCAGTTAGTTGGCGCCTCAGTGTTTTCGCAGTTGGACTTAGCCACTGGCTTTCATCAACTGAGAGTGGCTGAGGATAGTATAGATAAGACTGCTTTTAGGACTCCTGACGGATTCTATGAATGGCTAGTGATGCCCTTGGGTTTGACAAACGCCCCTACATATTTTGTTGATTTGATGAGTAGGGTGTTTAGGGAATACCTTAACAAATTCGTGGTAGTCTTTGTGGATGACATCTTAGTCTTTTCTAAGAATAAAGAAGAGCACTCCCTACATCTTAGGGAAGTGTTGGAAACCCTTAGAGCGCATAACCTTAAGGCAAAATTTTCTAAGTGTCAAGGAAGTACGGTTCTTAGGGCACGTGGTTTCCAAAGAAGGGATAGCAGTGGATCCCGCAAAGGTGGTGGCCATCCAAGATTGGAAGGTCCCTAAAAATGCAACCGAAGTAAGAAGTTTCTTGGGGTTGGCTGGCTATTATAGGAAGTTTATCAAAGACTTCGCAAAAATATCAGCTCCATTAACACGGTTAACGAAGAAGAACCTGGTTTTTACGTGGGACAAAGATTGCGATGATGCGTTCCAACGTTTAAAGAGAGCCTTAACTTCAGCCCCAGTCTTAGTGCTGCTAGACGGGAATAAACCGTTTACCATCTATACTGATGCTTGTGGGACGGGACTTGGCGCGGTCCTCATGCAAGAGGGAAGAGTAATAGCCTATGGTGGAAGGCAGTTGAGGGTTCATGAAAAGAATTACCCCACGCATGACTTAGAGCTAGCCGCAATTGTTTTCGCGCTTAAGTCTTGGCGTCACTATCTTCTTGGTGAGAAATTCGAACTGTTCACTGACCACAAATCATTAAAATACTTATTCTCTCAGAAGGATTTGAATTTAAGGCAGCAACGGTGGATGGAATTCTTAGCCTCCTACGATTTTGAAATAGCATATACCCTGGGCAAGGGTAACGTGGTGGCAGACGCCTTAAGTAGGAAAAGGTTGTCCTTGAGTCCGTTGTTTGTTGAACGACAAAGCTTAGAATTCATCTCTATGTTTGACTTTAGACCCTCCGTTGACTTAGTACCCGGTCTGTTAGCATCCTTGGAGGTTAGACCTACACTTCTAGGACGGGCTGGTGAGGCACAGCGAGACGACCCACAGTTGGTTGAGATAGTAGAAAAGCTCAAAGGGGGGGAGTCGTCAAGCCATCTTCGTAGGTATACCCTAGACGATAAGGGTTGGTTACGAAGGGATAATAGACTTTGTGTACCACAAGACGAAGACTTAAGGAAGGCCATTCTTGATGATGCTCATCGCTCAAAAATGACCATTCATCCCGGCGGGGATAAGATGTACAAAGATATGAAGCGGGTTTTCTTTTGGGCCGGTATGAAAAAGGATGTGGCCGAGTACGTCGCTAGATGCTTGGTGTGCCAATGAGTTAAAGCAGAACAAAAGAAACCCGGTGGGTTGCTTCACCCATTAGAAGTTCCACTATGGAAATGGGAAAGCATCTCAATGGATTTTGTGGATGGATTACCAAGATCAAGGAAGGGTAACACGGGGATTTGGGTTATAGTAGATAGACTTACTAAAAGCGCCCATTTTATTCCCGTGAAAAGTAAGAGGACTACTCCGTGGTTGGCTTCTGTATACATTAAGGAGATAGTTCATTTGCACGGTATTCCTTCTAGTATAGTAAGCGACCGTGACCCCATCTTTACTGGCGAATTTTGGAAGAGTTTACAAGAGGCGGTATGGACTCAGCTATGTTTGAGCACCGCATATCATCCTCAGACAGACGGCCAGACCGAGAGGGTGAATCGCATTCTAGAGGATCTTTTAAGGCTTTGTATCCTAGACTTTGGGGGTACATGGGAAGATCACCTTCCGTTAGTAGAATTCGCATATAATAATAGCTTTCAGTCTAGTATTGGCATGGCACCTTTCGAAGCTCTTTATGGAAGGCCTTGCCGTTCGCCTACATGTTGGTGGGAATCTACAGATAAAATCCTACTTGGGCCCGATATGGTTAGGGAAACCTCGGAGAAGATTGAGTTGATTCGAAGGAGGATGAAAGCAGCACAAGATAGGCAAAAATCGTATGCTGATAAGAGGAGGACAGATCTTGAGTTTGACATTGGGGATATGGTTTTTATCAAAGTATCTCCGTTACAGAATGTTGTTCGCTTTGGGTCCGTGGGGAAATTAGCACCAAGGTTTGTAGGGCCGTTTCCTGTAAAAGACAGGATTGGGAAGATGGCATATAGGGTGGAGTTGCCTGAGAAACTTAGTGGAGTACACGACGTATTCCATGTATCACATTTGAGGAAGTGTTTGCACAAGACCGCGGAGGTGGTAGAGCCGAGCTTGCTTAAAGAGGTGGAAATAGAGCGTGATGCAACAATTAGACGAGCTCCTACATGCATTCTTGGGTCGGAGATCAAAAAGTTGAGGAATCGAGAGGTCAGACTGGTTAAAGTGCAATGGGGAGATGATGAGAGCAACGCAACTTGGGAGACAGAAGAGAAGATGCGTTCGTTGTACCCTTTTCTTTTTGAGGGTATGTCTTTTAATTTCTCCTTTATCGCTTAGCTTATCTTATCTTTAGTATGTCCTCTCATTAGTATCTTTGACCTTTAGTTAGGATAATCCTATGGTTGAAACATGTGTTTGAGACATGTTATGTATGATGGATGCAAAATGGATGCAAGTGTTTGCTAGTGGTTGCTCGTGGATGCATATATACACACACTTTAGGCACTAGATCGGCTCAGTCACTACATATTGCATATTGCATATATATGGATGTATTTAGTAAAATGGATGGACGATGGTTGTATTATCATGTGGATGCTGCATTCAGATGATGGTTGTGCACGCATATAGAAGTATTATGTAGCATTAAGAATCTTTTGCATACATAATGGATGCATGGCACGATCATAGTTGCATTAAGGAGGTCAACTGAATCAGTGGACCGCCTGATTTTGCATTAGATACGGACATATACACACACTGTGCATTTAAACATGAAAGCATTAGAAGTCTGTAAGGACAATGGATGCCTGTGTATGATGGATGAGTAGATGGACGTTTGGATGGTAGGATATACATTCGTCCAGACTTGAAGATTTCGGGGACGAAATCCTAAAAGGAGGGGAGAATGTAACACCCCGAATTTTCTATTAACACTAAAGTTGCTAAAATAATAATAAGAGTGTAGAAGAGGGGATGTATCTAATATGAATATAAATATATTAATAAGTATGTAAGAGAGGGGATGTATCTAATATGAATATAAAGATATTAATAAGTGTGTGAGAGAGGGGATGTATCTAATATGAATATAAAAATATTAATAAGTGTGTGAGAGAGGGGATGTATCTAATATGTATATAAAAACAATAATAAGTAAAGGGGGATGTATCTAATATGTACATTGTAGAAAATATATATATATTTATGACATGAATAGAAGTTTATTAATATGCTGAGTGTTTGCTGAGTCACTTCTGACTCATTGCTGAGTCAACAAGATAAACCCCATCTTGTCTGAACGGCTGCGGTTATTTCTAGGTTAAATCTAATGGCCTAAATGAATTCTAAAATCTATAAATAAGTGGGTAGACCCTAGACCTAAATCACTTGTAAAATTAGAGAAGCTACCGTCATGCTGCTGCCATGGAGTTCAGCATAGCCGTCACAAACTAAGAAGAGGAAGCCTAATCATCTACAACTAAATCTACACAAATCAAATCAAAAGATCTCTCTTTCTCTATTCTTTTCTTTTGTTGGTGAGTATGATGATTCTCACAAGACTATTACAAACTAATTTGACTCAGTTATGAATGGATCACAAGAAAGTGATGTGATTTGTAATTGTAAATTCTATATATTGTGGATCTCTTATTATGTTATTATGTTGTCGTATGATGTAAATTATATATGCTATGTCATGCTATGTTGTAAATTCTCTTATGCTATGTCGTGCTATGTTGAGAATCATGTCAAGCTATGTTATACTATCATACTATGCCATGTTATAAATCATGCTATATTATGTTGAAAAATCATGATGTTGTTGGATCATGCTTAAAGTTATGTTTTTTTTCTTAATTTAAATGGATCTTGTTTATGGGAATTTGCCTATTAGGTTAGGTGTACCCATAAACTTGAAACTATAATTAAATAAAACTTGATTATGGGAATTTGCCTATTGAGTTAGGTGTACCGATATAAAACCATGTTGTTAAAAAATTAGATGATGTTGATTCACACATGTTCATATGTAAGTTTATGAAAATTGATTGAGATTATATTAGGTGAATTTTGAACAAGTTGACACCTTTAGGTCCATGACATGTATAATCTATGCAAGTTGGACATATGCAAGTTTCACCCCTTATTATGATTCATTTGGTCACATATACATGTTGTTATTATGATAATCTCTTTTATGCTATGAGTTAGGCTATTCGAGTCTAACATATATTTTGCGAATAAACGTTCAAACGTGGGGTAGGGGTAATATTAGGAATTAATAAATTGGGTGCAATTTTGTAAGATGTTGCATACCATGAATGAATGTCCATAATTGAGTCAATTATGGACATTGTTAAAAATTGGAAGTAATTAATAATTCAAGTAGGAAATTATTAAAATTGGGGGAAAGTGGATTATTATTAATAATCAATGCTTAGGACACGAGGTTGGACCCGTTTGTGATGTAAACCTGCCCGGACATGCCCGGCAAATCCAGTAGTCACAAATGTCGGCCCAATGTGAGAGGTCCTAGGCCCAAACTAAAGCATAATAGTTGTAAAGACACGAGGTTAGACTCTTTTATGGTGTAAGACTGCCCGGACCCGCCCGGCAAATCCAGCTGCCATAAATGCCAGTCTAATGTGAGAGGTCTTTATGAGGTTATGGCCTTAATGAACTAAGAAATACTTAACCAGATAATCATGTAAGGTGGGACATGGGGGTTAAGTAGGTGCCTTGGGTGGCATGAGGAATCTGGTGGTTGCCTTTAGAGGCATTTGAAATACGATTAGACTTAACCAAACACACATGTAAATGAACATGACTAAGTGGGTTAAGTGGGATGGACTAATGGGGACAAGCTTAGGTGGAATGCTTGTGGTAAATAGTGGGGGCCCATTTCAACCAGTATCCCAAAACGTATCTTTGTGGGCTCGACCCAAGTCGAGGACGGGACACGCATACTGGGTTTGACTATAAGAGGCCAAAACAGGGAGCAGTGGCAACGCAAGTCCAACGGGTTTCATATGCGTGTGTGGACCCGGGCTGGTAGGTAAGACGTTGTTGCATCGTGTAGGTATAAGCCGTGCATGTCCGTTGTATCAGGTTGCCACTTTAGGGGAGTGATACACCCCATTGTGGGGCCAGCACGGGTATCTACGAGTTAGGGAGCCGATCGAATAATGGGAAGTAGGGTACACCTAGTGGAGATAGGGGCAGGCGGCACCTATGTAGTCAGCTAGGGGTACGTAAAGCCATTGGGAAAGTTTCTAAGTGAAGCTAAATGGGATGAATCTTTAGGGTGACTGGTGTGGTGCAGTATAGTGTTTATCCTTTAGTATTTAGGAGCGCCTATAACGTTGCCTTTAGCGATTGTCTATGTCCTTAATCTGCTCTTCATAGACATTTTCTTGTTTTCCAGCTTATGCCTTAGTCCAGTTATTTTGGAAATAGTATTGTAGAATTATCATATTCACCAGACTTTATGTCTGACCCCCCTCTTTTCCATCCTTTTTCTCCCTTCAGGTCCGCAGGTTGGGCCAAGTTCTAGTGGAGTCTAGTTGGATCGCTTATCTTCTGGAAAGCATGGACTGCTGAAGTAAAGTCCAGCTTGTTATCTTTCTTTTTAATGGCTATTCATGTAATGGGATTATGTACTTGTTTTATCAAGATAGATATTGTACTTGACATTGAATATGTTGTTATGATGTAATCAAACATGTTTTGACTTCTGCTACAATGAAATAAAGTTTTTGAATTTCCAAGTACTATCTTATATCTGTCTTGTTGTAATTTTACTGTTCTATATTCAATTAAAACCTCCATGGAAGTTAATGAATTCCCTTTGTGAGTGACATTAATGGACGTGGGGTGTTACACAATCCCCCGAGAGCTCACGATGAAACCCAGGAACTTTCCAGATGCCACCCCAAACGAGCACTTCAGAGGATTTAACTTCATCTGATACTTTCGCAGGATACCAGACATCTCTGCCAAGTCCTGCGTATGGCTGGAGGACTGTCTCGATTTGACAAGCATATCGTCCACATAAACCTCCATAGTCTTCCCTACTTGGTTATAAAACATCCTGTTCACCAAGCGTTGATAGGTAGCTCCAGCATTTTTCAATCCGAACGACATGACCACATAGCAATACAACCCCAAATTTGTAATGAAGCTCGTTTGCTCTTGATCGGGCACATGCATGGGAATCTGGTTGTATCTGGAATATGCGTCCATGAAAGAAAGAAGTTCATGTCCCACTGTCGAATCCACAAGCTGGTCTATTCAGGGGAGTGGGAAGCTATCTTTCGGGCAGGCTTTGTTCAAGTCTGAAAAATCAATGCAAGTCCGCCACTTTCCGTTTGACTTCTTTACCAAAACAGGATTCGATATTCAGTCGGGATATGTCGAATCTCTAGTAAATCCGTTCTCTTTTAGCTTCTCCACTTCTTCTTTCAGAGCTGCCGACCTCTCTGGGCCCAGCACACGTCTCTTTTACTTTACAGGCGGGTGTTTTGGGTTTATACTCAGCGAATGACTCATGATGGATGGTGATATCCCACACATGTCGGCGTGGGTCCAGGCAAACACATCCAAGTTTGCCTTCAGGAAGTCAGCCAATTCTCTGGCTTGGTGCGGATCCAACTGGGATCCAATCTTCAAAACTTTTGCTGGATCAGCTTCATCAATGGGTATATCCACTGTCGTTTCGTTAGGAGTTGCCTTTATATCCTTAGGTTCCTCATCTTCTCTGGGATCCAGGTCTTCGGGCATTCCCTTGGGCAACTCCCTCGGGGATGATCCCTCTAATTGCTACGCCGAACCCTCCTTTGGAGGAGGTGAGGTACCTTTAGTCTCGATGTTGAGTCCCTTCATCGGCATCTTTAATTCAGCAATATAACAAGCTCGTCCGGAGACTTGATCTCCTCTCATTACTCCTGTTTCGGCTTCAGTTGGGAACTTTAGCAATAAGCACCACAGTGCAATACAAGCCCTGAACTCTGCAAGGGCAGGCCTTCCCAAAAATGCGTTGTAGGGCAAATCGACATCTAGCACTACAAACTGAAGCATTCGTACTCTTCGACGATCCCCTTGCCCCAATGTTACGGGCAATTCTATATACCCCATTGGAGCTGTCGATGCCCCATTGACGCCTCAGATCCAACCTTCACAGGGCTTCAAATCTCCAGACTCAAGTTTCATCTGATCAAACGACTTCTTAAACAAAATGTTGACAGAGCTTCCATTGTCCACTAGTACCTTATGAACCAGTGCTGGTCCAATGGTAGTGGTAATAACCAACGGATCTTCGGTAGATGACTGGATTCCTGTATCGTCTCTGCTACGGAACACTACATCATCGAACATTGTCTTCTGCTGTTTCGTAGGGGTGATGTCTTCCAAATCATCGCACTCGCCCACATCTATGTGCTTAACTGCATTAACATATTGGTCCATTGCTCTGAAACTGTGGATAGCTGGATGGAGTCCACCTACTATGGTGTTAATGACAATCTCTTTGCCTTTCTGTTGCGCTGTAGGCTTGGGAGCAGACTGATTCTGGTTTGGGGCCTGTCCTCCTTGCCCCCTGTCCCTTGGGGCAGCCTTATACTCATCCAACTTTCCTTCACGCAACAGCTTCTCAACTACATCTCTCAAGTGTCGGCATTCGTTCGTTGAATGTCCATGAGTTCCATGAAATTAATAAAATTTTCCGGTTGCAATTTCTTTCTCTGTTGAATCTCGTGGAGGCGGTCTTTTGTATTGCAGAACATTGTACGTATCCAAATAAATGTTCTCCAAAGTGTCATTCAATGGTGAATAATTCTCAAAGGTCTGGAACCGAGGTCTTTTGTCAGAATTACTTCCTCGGTTCCTGTTTGTCCTATTACCATTCGCATTACGGTTGTTGTTGCCCCCGTTTCCATTATTATTGCTTCCATTCTTGTTTCCCACATTCACTTCGACTTTCCCAGAACTTTCCCCAGACTGCTTTACGGCAACATTACTCTGAACAGTTTCTTTTGAAGCCGCTCCGGACTTCCTTTTTCTGTTTGCCCTTGCTTCCTCCCGTCTTAACTGAATATTGGCCTTCTCATAAAACAACTCTCTTGTGGGAGGCGGCTTCCCAGAAAGATAATCTCCAAACTCTGAATCAGGATCAACTCCCTCCATTAAGGCCATCAAGATGGTAGGCTCATGCTGGTCACTGACTTCTGTTACAGCTAAATTGAAACGGTCAAGATACGACTTCAAAGACTCACCCGGCGCTTGCTTAATTCTTGATAATTCAATAACATTCTTTGACTTTCGGGCGTGAAGTCGGAATTGATTCATAAAACGTTCACTTAGTTCTTTGAAATTCGATATCGATCGAGGAGGAAGTCGGGTAAACCATAGTAATGCTACGTCTTCTAAGTAAATCGGAAAAGATTTACACTTCACAGCGTCAGGGGCAGCGGCAGCATTCATAAGCCATGCATATCGCATCAAATATTGTCCCGGGTCGGTTCTCCCATTATATCTGTCCATCTACGGCAGATTAAAACGTCGGGGGAACTGAAAGTCAAGAATGTCATCAGTAAAGGGAGTATGACTTCGCTCAATGCCATAATCTTCATTGGTGTAGTTTCAACTCTCAAACATGATCTGGCGTACCATAGCCCATACGTCAGCATTGGTCAAGGGCCGTTCAGGCTCCCTGGCTCTGATGTTCGGGTTTCCTCTGGGCTCCTGATCAGGGGATGCTGTAACATCCCATATTTTCTGTATATTTTATTTTCAAATTTTAAATAAATAAAATTTAATAATATTGGATAAAAATCAAATTTTGTCGATTATAATGATAATGACTTTTTGAAAGGAGTATAAATAGTTTTAAATCTAGTTTATACTAAGAATTGGTGCAACTTGAAAATTTATATTTTATTTAATTAATAAATTTGAGTTATTTAGTTTATAATGGAATTTCAAATTTTATTTGATGAATGGAGAATTCTAGGTTGGGGAATAATAATTGAAAATTCAAGTCCAAGAGTCAAATAACCAAATTAAGATAGAAAAAATTGTGTGGAATTTAGTTATAAAAATTTATTGAAGTTATAATTTGGTTTAAATTTGAATTTAGTGAATATTCAAATTGAATTGAACAGTTAAAGGAATTTTTCAATATTTTATTAACTAATTAACAGTGAAATTTAACTGTTTTGGCGACTGTCTCGGAATTCGACGAAACTGGCGCCATCAGAACCGGAACAGTGAATTATGATAAGATTTCAAATTGTGTTATAATCTGACTTACCGTCTGACCGTACGAGAGAAAATGTGAAAGCGACCAATGTGAATGGATAATTGGGCATTTTAATATTTGGGCCTTATATAAATATAAATAAGAATTCCTCATCCACCTCATCAGCCATTTCTCACTCCACGTATAACTCCATCTGCCTATTCTTTTTCTTCAATGGCAGAAATCAAATTCTAAACCTAGCTCAAAGTAAAAATCCTAACTTCAAAATCAAATCTTCTCAAACCATAACAAGTTATATATCAAATCGAAGCTCTCGACAATACGAAGCTACTGGTGTGATTTATTTCGACATGCAGTGTCTGAGGTTGCCGGAAATTGACGGTCAAAGTGGCTGTTTTCGTAACCCTAAACCTCAATTTAGGAATTTTTGATTTAAGCCCTAATCGAAGAATCGGTGATCTGGGTATTGGAGAGGTCGTTCATACGAGAGTAAGGGTGGTGTTCCTTTGATTTATAGTGGAGTTGTTTGCCGGGAATTTGCGTTTTAGTTCAGAAATTCACTTCCGTTCATCAGGTCGGAGAAGGGTCCGCCGTTGACCGGAGGGGATGGCGACAGGACCAGGAGGTGCGGCGAGGCTTGGTCTTGCCGATGGAGGTGGTCGTTGGTCTTAGCTCGGTCGGAGGAGGACACAATCGGCGGTCAAAGAGAGGCTCGGCTTGGGTTTTCACGATGAAGGTCGCTGTAGCCAACTCGAAAGGAGCGGGAAGAAACATTCATGCTGACGTGGCAATAAACTAGTGGGTGAGGGTTTATTTTATTAATATTTATAATTTAGAATTCAAACGATTAAACGCTGATAACTTTCTCGTTTTAACTCGGATTTGGACGCGGTTTGTTGCGTTGGGATCGTGGCGGAATTGCGGAAGTTTTGGCACTAACCTGGCTGCATTTAGAGACCGTGAAATTTTGGGCTATGGCTGGACGTTCGATCCACCAAGGACCCAAAGGTGAGTGATTCTTCGCTCACGAAATACTGAATTATTCCCATATTTATTGAATTAAACTATGAAATAAGTTTGGTTGCATGGTTGCGTTGGATTGTTGATGTGTTGTTGAAATTTGACATGCAAGTGTGTTAACATGCAATCTAAGTAAATGATTAGTTATTTAATTTAATTTAAATCTCTAGTTGAAATTTGAACCCTTGTTAAATCCTGGAACAGAATGCTGATCAGTTGAATGAAATGATATGATGGATGTTTGGTTGAATTTTATTACTGAAGTTATATTGGCATTGTTTATGCCCATATTCAGTATATCGTATTGCATGTTGGTTTGGCGATAAATCTCATTTGTACCCTTGATGTTGCGGGCATCTAATGAACCCGGGATTTATCGATAAAATAAATTAAGAACACAGAGTGAAATGATAAATCTCTGTGACCCTGATTTGTATTGAAATGATAGATCCATCCCTGAAATATTTAGAAATAAAAATTTAATCACTTGGCCATTGGATAGAAAATTTTATACAGACATCGGTTGGTTAAATGATTTCAAATATTTGAAATTTTACTTGATAGAATTTCATTTAATGAAATGTATCGATTTCGATAAGTTTCGTTCTTCATTTGAAAATCTGAATCTCGAATATATTTGAAATGATTTAAGAAAGTTTCCCAGATGAATTTGAAGTACTACAGATTTAAATTTTTAAATCTATATGATTTGGGATTTTTAAGGAGTGGGCAAATTCAGGTTAATAAATTCTTATTGAATTTAATATTGGAATGAAGGAAAGCAAGGATACTCGGAAATTTGTTTTAAAACTTAATACGAGTAAAAATTTAATCCTTGAATTTAAGATGAGTTTTAAATGGGGTTTGAAACAAGTTCATTGAGCTATGCAACTCCATTTGAAACTGGAGTTTAGATTCGAGTATTAAAGTTCGGAAGGAAGAATTGATTTTTGTTAAAGAAATTTATATATATATTTACGTTGTTATTTCAATAGTTTTTCTTTCTTAAAAATTTAATTTATAAATTTTTTATATATAACTATTTTTATTATAGCTAAATTATCCTTATACACTTTTATTTAAATATTTAGAAAATTTAAAATTTAGGTATATACAAAAATGTTTGAACTTATCTATCTTACTTTAACTATTATATTCTATGCATGTATTATTTATATTAAGATTTCCTGTATAAACATCTATCTTTTAAAATCATATTTTATAAATATAAAATTTTCTTCCGAATGAAAAGTTCTGGTTTTTGAATAGTTGTGGAAATGGAGTTGAGATAGAGTTATATCACTTTATTATGAATCAAATTTCAAACCGATTTCAAATATGAAAGTGAAGTTTATTATACTAGAATATAAACTTATCTCCTAAAGGATTGAAATAAGTTATGGAAGGATATATTCTATTGAATATGAATGAATTTTTGAATATGAATCGAATTAGAATAATTTGAAATCTTTTGAGATTTAATATGTTCTAATTGAATATAAGTCGATCTTGAAATACTAAATGATTTTGTATAAGGATATGGAAATATATTCTAATTTTTGAATATAATCGGTTTAGTAAGATTTATGATATTTCAATATGAAACTATATTCTATCTTTGGAATATAAATTGGTTCGAAACAGAATATGATATTTTGATATGGAAGCGAACCTTTGAAAATGTAAAAGAACCAACCGATGTGAAAAATGTAAGCGTTGGTTGTTAAAGAGACCGGAGTCGGCATAAGGCATACTCTCTGTCAGTGTCGATACCACTTTGACAACTGTGAACGTTATGACGTATCCAGAACGAGTATGATGACTTGGAGGCGATTATTGAATCGAAGAAGATGATCGATGACGAAATATCCCTGACCTTCGGGTCAGAATTGAAATGACTAAAACAGGAGCTATACCGTGACTAACTGAGGTAGCACCTTTGATCGGACACACTTCTTCGATACTATTACTATGACTATGATGATGATGATGATTTGGGCCCATTTATGACTTTGGGAGTGTGTTCCGAGGTGGGCGGTAGTGGCTGCTATGCGTTACCACCGGTCCGGGAGTGCAATTGGTAGAATCCTACCCTGGGCATTGCCTTGAGTGCCTTGTCATATATATCCTTATCGAGCCCGATACGATTTTGATTTAGTGTTGCTTTCTATGGAGTGCCCTCTGATAACACCAGTACGGTGAATTTACGGTACTGTATAGACTGTGATGCCTATAAACGGCGTAAGGGTAATATGGTAATCCCGCTTACGCTATTTTCAGTATTTATACTTTACTGGATAGACACTATCATAATAGCGTACTATATTATGTATGTATTAGTTTAACGGATCCTTGAGAGATGGAAAATCCCGTAACATCTCTTGAGTTACTGTACCCATGGCACTACTGTTATTTCGTATTTTGATTTGACTAATATGAGATGATTTAGTGCTGATCCGAGTGTTTGTTGTGTTTCTTTTTATGCAATACGCTCGGGTCAGCAGATGTTGCAGTTAGCGAAGATTTCCTTGCCTTGGAGGACGAAGACGAAGTTTGGCGTATATATCTATTATGAGTATGGTTTAACCACTGCATTTATTTCCGCTGCTTATTATGTACATCTGTATATGTGTAACTCTGATATTCATTTGAATGTTATAACCAATGTATACATTTCAACTGCTTTAACTGCTATTTATTTATTATATGTTGTCCTTCCGCTGTGAGATTCTGTGATTTGGTTTTTCCCTTCTTTCTTTCTTTTTCTTCTTTTTCCCAATAACTACCTGCATTTGCGATTTGTTTAGGTCGACATGTGTGATTTATTGTCGATTTGAACGGTCAAAAATTTGGGTCGTTACAGTTGGTATCAGAGCAATGGTTATCGATAACCCTGGCTCTGTTGGGAATTAACTCATTAGAGATGGGGTTAGTAATGCCCTAGAATGAGTTTGAGTGATATGAGAGAGCGTACTTGTGTTTTGATATAAAATAGTTTTATTGTGTTGGCTTGTTCTGTTGAATATTTATGGGTTCTGGTCGATATATGGGACGCCATCGTATCGATAGGAATTTATAAATAATCGAACAGGATGGATCGACATAATATGGTTTTCATTCATATTCTAAATATTTATATATCAAATATAATATTGGTTCAAGTATATGTGAAATCGTTTTAGTAGGTGGTAATTTTAGGCTATTACCTAATATGGTTGATTCTATAATAAATTTTATAAGGAAAATTCAAATGATCTATGAGAACAATTTGAAAATGAAATGATATCCAAAATAAAATTGGGTGAGAAAGATTGAGATTTAAATACAAATGAACTTGAAACTTGATCCTGGGGTATCTTTGGAAATAGTTGCCAAAGTTTTAAATAATACTATATTTTAGGTATGATCGAAAAGAAATAGTTTTTAAAGATTATTCAAAGTGGTATAATCCCTCCTTGGACCTTAGAAACGATGTCGGTAATGAGTGCACACATTATCGATGTTACTCCGAAGAGTCTAAGCGGGGGAGAGACCACTCAATGATTATTATAATCAGTTTTGACAAAGGATTTTGAATTTAACTCCATATAGTATAAACTTCATATAAAGGTAGTAATATATAATATTGGAAGGATGAATTTGAATTTAAAACCAGAATTTAAATTTTGAGTTCTTTGATGACCAAAGATTTGGTTTTAAAATTGTATATGGTAAGTTTTTTTATATAAATTATATATGTATGTTATTTTAAACTTGATTTGAAAATCCGAAATCGAGTATTGAGTTTACCTCAACTAATAACAACTATAAATCTATTTAAAGCGAAATTTGAATTCGAGATTTATAAAATTTATATTACGAGCCTGAAATGGCGCGGTAGTTCGAAAATTCGATTTCTAACTTTGAATAAATAAATAAAATTCAATATAAGTCGGAACTGGATAAAACGAGAAACTCTAGGATCGAATTGACCATATCTTTCTAATGAATGTAAGAAATTTAGTTTTCACTTTATAAATGGTAAGTTATGACTAAATTAAAATTTAGAAATAGCGCTATGGAATTTATATATATTTTATTAATATATATAAGCTCTTCAGGATAGAAATTTACAAATGGCTTTCAGAGTTCGATGGATTCAAATTTAAGGAAATCAACTTAAGGAATTTAATGAGTCGTTTTAGAATTCATGTGAATGGTTAGATTGAGTGAGAACAATTTAATTTGTATTAGCAACTAATGTTATGTAAGTTAAGGAAGTTGAATAAACAGGATGAAATAGAATGATTTATATAAACCATAGCGAACCTTAATCCATTTATATGGATTCGAAGTTAAACAAATCGAGCGAGCAAGTGAAATAAACCGAAAGATAAAATATGGAATTTATATATATGTAGTTATATATAATTTATAAATATATACATATATAAGCTCAAAAGTGGAAATCATGCAAACGGTTTCCGAATTTGATGGAACCACTCTCGATGGATTTGTGTAAACATGAAATGAGGTCATAAAAATTTTAAATGGTTAAACCTCATTGGAAGATACATCGAATATGATTTTAAACATGAATTATGAAGGATATGGAACGAACTTGAGTAAGATAGATGATGGCATAATATGAATAGATAAAATGAAACTCGCTTAATGCAAGTGAAATGAACGTGGTATACTTAAGCGATAAAGGGTAAACAAAACTCGAACATAATGAAATGATAATTCATTAGATGGTTAAACTTGGCTTAAATCTTTGAAACCGGAAAGTTTGAACTTGAAATGGAATAAATCAATGTTTATGCAGGAACCTGAAATATTTGATAAGCTGAAACGAGAATGACGATAACTTTTGAATGGATGATCAGAATTTAACGATTACGGACTTTTTGGAAACCCCGAAAACTGAACTAAAACTTTTGTTAATGGAGCCCTGTCTAATTTTCAGGTTTATTAGGTTGAAATCCAAGTATTAGTTGTAGTTCAGCGCGCAGAAAATAAAAATCTGAAGCGTATACCAACCTTGTTTTGACCATAACTTCCTATCGAAGCGTCGGAATTTAACGTGTGAGTACAATTCGGAAAGGCCAGAATGTAAACTAAAACTTTCTTTTAATTTCTAAGTCAAATTCTGATGTCTAAAGGGTTAAAAACTGGGTTAAACAACTCAGATCTGCATTTTTCAGTGTACGGGCTGAGATGTTCGCCTTCACTAAAATAGTCATAACTTTTGAGCGACTTATCCGAATTCGACGAATCCGGACAATTCGGAAAGCCTGAAACAAATGCTACAACTTTTGCCTAGTATATTTTAGTCAAATTCCATCATTTATTAAGGGATAATAGATGATTTGTTTGCTGGCCTGTTTCTAACATGTTTGTTTTGTAGTCGAAATGTTGGAATATGTTGCATACATTATATGTTGTTGCCATGTATTGTTGTATGTTTGATTCTTATGCATGTTTGAGTGTTCTTGAAACACCCCACCTCCGTTAGGGTCACTCTCAAAGGGAATGCCCTAATTTTGGTGGAGGTTTATAAGTACAAGTCACAGATATACAAGACAGATATAAGAACACATATTTGAAAATAGCGGAAGAACAACAAACTTTATTTCATAAAGTCAAATACGTGTTACAAAACATCACCATAATTGTCTTACATCCTTCCCAAAAACATAACATAACATTTTCATAATCTGTCTTGGGTACATTATTTAAAGAAGCATAAATAAAACATAGATAAACTGCAAAAGCCCCATAGTGGATTGTCCAAAGCCATAGTTCAAAACAGGAAAGTCCAAGCAATACATTTCTCTTCTTCAAGCTGGATGTTGAGGTTGGTCAAGCTGCTGTGTTCCCTCCCTGAGGACCTGGGGGGTGGGGGAAACGGAAGAAAGAAGATGAAAGAAAAGTAGAGTCAGACATAAAGCCTGAGTAAGTCTAGTACTATTTTGTCTATGAATAAAGAACTGTGTATGATAAGTATAAACAAGAAGTGGGCATGCACTATAAACTTGGTTAAGTTGTCTAGGGTCGAATATACTGTCGTACCCCATGTTATTCTCTGAACCCATATAAACTAGTTTCCAACTGGCACCCATAATCAGGGTGATGTGATCCATTCTATGATGATCGACTCCTACTCGCATAGTTACATGTGTCTTACGGCCCCCGATGTCGTAGTTACCTATGCTGGTCCCACCATGGGGTGTACCAAGTCCCATAGTGGCAACCCGACACAACCTTAGAGTGCACAGGTATGCTACTGGTGTCCAGTGCCTTATTTTTCTACGCCGGAGTGTGTGCACGCCCGCACCCCGTTAGAACCTACACTGCTACACCACCGCCGTCGATTTAACCTCTTACAATCAGCCCAGTAATCGTGCCCCACCCTGCCTAGTTTCAGGGTATCCTGATACACCTTTTAGGGTTACTGCTGAAAAGGGTCCCCCGTTACTAGGTTTTCTATCTCTAGCCAACATGCTAAGTTGGTTAAGTGTTTCCTAACCTAACCCCACCAGTCCGTTTAGTTTAGCATGTTCCATTTTGATTAAGTCTTTAGTTTACTTAATCCTAACAATCCTGACTCAGCCTTAATTGTCTTATTAAGGCCCTGACCTCTCACATTAGACAGGTATTGTTGTGGCTGCCTGTTGCCGGTTGGTTCCGGGCAGTCTTACGCCACAACTCAGTCTAACCTCGGGTCCTTCTTGGGCTCCATGTTTAACCTCTCACATTGGATAGGTATTGTTGTGACTACTGGACAGCCGGGCGGTTCCGGGCAGGTTTACATCACAACTCAATCCAACCTCGGGTTAAACACATCGTATTCTCTACATTTACATATCTTGTCATTCTTCTTTATTTCTTATATGTAAATATTTGCGGCCCATTATTAAGTTAATGGTGTAAAGGTTACACCAATCATGGGCCCAACTCATACTTGAATTTGGGCCCTTCTATTTATATTTTCATTCATTAATTAATTTTAACCCAACGTTATTTTCCCCCGTTTTACACGTCCGTTTATATATATTGGGCTTAGCCTTTTAAAGCCCAATTTAGCCATGCGAAAAGGGGAGGCTTATGGCGTATACACAAAGAGGGGAAGGTGAGCGCATGAACTTGCAATACGACGTTGGAAATACAAAATAGAAATTGGTGTATTTGCATAGTGGCAACATAGGTGACATGAATCAAAGCATGTGAACTTGCATAGGTTTAACTACAACATGAACCTATATTCTTATTTAGGCATGATGTCAAACATAAGCATGTCATAAATATTCCTAGCATAAGCATAGCATAATGTCAAACATAAGCATGGCATAAGTAAAGTTAAATTTGTTCATGGCATAAACATAAACAAGTCATGTTCATAAGGTTTCTACATGTTTACAAAGGGGATACTTTGTTACTAACACAAAAGCATAGTTCAACTTAATCATGGTTTAAGTCTAATCACATAACGATGGTATAAACATACTTATGCATAAATATTCCTAAACATGGTGTTTGCTTTAAAACTTGCAAAAAGGGATTTTTGAGTCTAACCTAGCCATGTCTCACATATGTCATCATATAATTCTTTTAAACAAGATAGACTTAATCATGGATTTCAATTATGCCAAATATCATTCATAGCCTAGCCATATTCATAAGTTTGCAAATAGGTTTTCTAGTACAAAAGCATGGCTTAATACATGATGCCAAATTCTCAACATAATTTCCTATGGATTATAATAACCAAACTTGTTCCAATTTCTTACAAAATGATTTATGCACAAAAATATACATCATGGCGGCATAGAAGCAAAACCCCAAACTTGCATAAATTTAAATCAGCTACATACATGTAGCTTCAACATGGATTACATAATTTGCGAAATATTCCAAACGTATGCTTGCATAGAACTACCGCATGTAGTTCTTTATAACATGAATAACATAATTCATAAATATCCAAACGTATATAATATTTCAAATTGATAAGAACGCACAATTATGAATAACTTTCTTGCCACAATTCAAGCATACAAACTAACACAATTGTTTATTCATACCAAAGTAATACTCTACTTACAATGGTTGCGGCGAATTCTCTAATTAAGAGATATGATTCCTTTGTTGAATTGATTGGCTTTAGGTTGCTTGAATTGCTTTAGGCTTTAGAACTTTCTTCCTAATTCTCTCTCTAGTTGGCGGCTACTCTTAGTCAATCCTCAGCAACATGGCGGCTATGTTCTTAATTTGAATGAATAGATTAGGGTTTAGTCTAGGGTTGTTTATATAGAGGTTAGGAATTGATTAGGACCATTGATGTTGCTAGGTTAGATCATAGCCATTCATTAGATAGAGAGACCAATTAGAACCCGCCACCTAGCCCTAATGACAAAGCAGACCACAGAAATTCGACCAAACACAGACCTGGCCAGCCAGGTTGACTGGGCTCGACCAGGTCGACACCCCTGTCGACAGGGCTGTCGACAGCCCTGTCGACATGGGTAGCCCAGGTCGACAGCCCAGTCGACCTGGGTGGCCTAGGCGGGTGTTTATCCGCCCTGGCCCATTGGGCCCCATTTTTAATTATTTTATTCTGTTTGAATTTTAAATTTAATTCAAAACTTCCGCATGCCATATCTTCTTCATACGGGCTCCGTTTTTCGAAAACCCGGACTCTATTTCGCGTATTTTTCCGAGACGAACGCAATGGCGTATCCCGTTTCCCTTAGTTCTTTGATTTCAGATTAATTATACTTTAATTTGCTAATTTCATAGTTATAGAATTTTCGGGGTGTTACAGTTCTAGTAGGTGCAAGGGATGGTTTTACGCTTGGAGCTCGCTTGCGCTAAACACTAAATGCTAAGGTAAATAAAAATGCAAATAACGCTAAAGAAAGGTATGTAAATGTGTTACAAAGTTTTGGTGGTTTTATATATGAATTTTCCCCATTTTGGGATGCCTCATCGATGATGAGATGTATGTTTTGGGTTGATATATGTATCGGGATTTTCCCGGGGCCCTCCGTACAGGGGAGACGCTGCCGAAATTTTCCGTGATTTCGGGAGTTAGAAAATTTCATAGGTTTACAACTATGTAACTTATTTTATAAGTCTATTTTAGGTATGGGTTTAAAATGGATATGTGTTTAATATCGTTTCGTTCTCTTTTCGAGGACGAAAAGATTTTAAGTGGGGGAGAATGTAACATCCCATATTTTCTGTATATTTTATTTTCAAATTTTAAATAAATAAAATTTAATAATATTGGATAAAAATCAAATTTTGTCGATTATAATGATAATGACTTTTTGAAAGGAGTATAAATAGTTTTAAATCTAGTTTATACTAAGAATTGGTGCAACTTGAAAATTTATATTTTATTTAATTAAAAAATTTGAGTTATTTAGTTTATAATGGAATTTCAAATTTTATTTGATGAATGGAGAATTCTAGGTTGGGGAATAATAATTGAAAATTCAAGTCCAAGAGTCAAATAACCAAATTAAGATAGAAAAAATTGTGTGGAATTTAGTTATAAAAATTTATTGAAGTTATAATTTGGTTTAAATTTGAATTTAGTGAATATTCAAATTGAATTGAACAGTTAAAGGAATTTTTCAATATTTTATTAACTAATTAACAGTGAAATTTAACTGTTTTGGCGACTGTCTCGGAATTCGACGAAACTGGCGCCATCAGAACCGGAACAGTGAATTATGATAAGATTTCAAATTGTGTTATAATCTGACTTACCGTCTGACCGTACGAGAGAAAATGTGAAAGCGACCAATGTGAATGGATAATTGGGCATTTTAATATTTGGGCCTTATATAAATATAAATAAGAATTCCTCATCCACCTCATCAGCCATTTCTCACTCCACGTATAACTCCATCTGCCTATTCTTTTTCTTCAATGGCAGAAATCAAATTCTAAACCTAGCTCAAAGTAAAAATCCTAACTTCAAAATCAAATCTTCTCAAACCATAACAAATTATATATCAAATCGAAGCTCTCGACAATACGAAGCTACTGGTGTGATTTATTTCGACATGCAGTGTCTGAGGTTGCCGGAAATTGACGGTCAAAGTGGCTGTTTTCGTAACCCTAAACCTCAATTTAGGAATTTTTGATTTAAGCCCTAATCGAAGAATCGGTGATCTGGGTATTGGAGAGGTCGTTCATACGAGAGTAAGGGTGGTGTTCCTTTGATTTATAGTGGAGTTGTTTGCCGGGAATTTGCGTTTTAGTTCAGAAATTCACTTCCGTTCATCAGGTCGGAGAAGGGTCCGCCGTTGACCGGAGGGGATGGTGACAGGACCAGGAGGTGCGGCGAGGCTTGGTCTTGCTGATGGAGGTGGTCGTTGGTCTTAGCTCGGTCGGAGGAGGACACAATCGGCGGTCAAAGAGAGGCTCGGCTTGGGTTTTCACGATGAAGGTCGCTGTAGCCAACTCGAAAGGAGCGGGAAGAAACATTCATGCTGACGTGGCAATAAACTAGTGGGTGAGGGTTTATTTTATTAATATTTATAATTTAGAATTCAAACGATTAAACGCTGATAACTTTCTCGTTTTAACTCGGATTTGGACGCGGTTTGTTGCGTTGGGATCGTGGAGGAATTGCGGACGTTTTGGCATTAACCTGGCTGCATTTAGAGACCGTGAAATTTTGGGCTATGGCTGGACGTTCGATCCACCAAGGACCCAAAGGTGAGTGATTCTTCGCTCACGAAATACTGAATTATTCCCATATTTATTGAATTAAACTATGAAATAAGTTTGGTTGCATGGTTGCGTTGGATTGTTGATGTGTTGTTGAAATTTGACATGCAAGTGTCTTAACATGCAATCTAAGTAAATGATTAGTTATTTAATTTAATTTAAATCTCTAGTTGAAATTTGAACCCTTGTTAAATCCTGGAACAGAATGCTGATCAGTTGAATGAAATGATATGATGGATGTTTGGTTGAATTTTATTACTGAAGTTATATTGGCATTGTTTATGCCCATATTCAGTATATCGTATTGCATGTTGGTTTGGCGATAAATCTCATTTGTACCCTTGATGTTGCGGGCATCTAATGAACCCGGGATTTATCGATAAAATAAATTAAGAACACAGAGTGAAATGATAAATCTCTGTGACCCTGATTTGGATTGAAATGATAGATCCATCCCTGAAATATTTAGAAATAAAAATTTAATCACTTGGCCATTGGATAGAAAATTTTATACAGACATCGGTTGGTTAAATGATTTCAAATATTTGAAATTTTACTTGATAGAATTTCATTTAATGAAATGTATCGATTTCGATAAGTTTCGTTCTTCATTTGAAAATCTGAATCTCGAATATATTTGAAATGATTTAAGAAATTTTCCCAGATGAATTTGAAGTACTACAGATTTAAATTTTTAAATCTATATGATTTGGGATTTTTAAGGAGTGGGCAAATTCAGGTTAATAAATTCTTATTGAATTTAATATTGGAATGAAGGAAAGCAAGGATACTCGGAAATTTGTTTTAAAACTTAATACGAGTAAAAATTTAATCCTTGAATTTAAGATGAGTTTTAAATGGGGTTTGAAACAAGTTCATTGAGCTATGCAACTCCATTTGAAACTGGAGTTTAGATTCGAGTATTAAAGTTCGGAAGGAAGAATTGATTTTTGTTAAAGAAATTTATATATATATTTACGTTGTTATTTCAATAGTTTTTCTTTCTTAAAAATTTAATTTATAAAATTTTTATATATAACTATTTTTATTATAGCTAAATTATCCTTATACACTTTTATTTAAATATTTAGAAAATTTAAAATTTAGGTATATACAAAAATGTTTGAACTTATCTATCTTACTTTAACTATTATATTCTATGCATGTATTATTTATATTAAGATTTCCTGTATAAACATCTATCTTTTAAAATCATATTTTATAAATATAAAATTTTCTTCCGAATGAAAAGTACTGGTTTTTAAATAGTTGTGGAAATGGAGTTGAGATAGAGTTATATCACTTTATTATGAATCAAATTTCAAACCGATTTCAAATATGAAAGTGAAGTTTATTATACTAGAATATAAACTTATCTCCTAAAGGATTGAAATAAGTTATGGAAGGATATATTCTATTGAATATGAATGAATTTTTGAATATGAATCGAATTAGAATAATTTGAAATCTTTTGAGATTTAATATGTTCTAATTGAATATAAGTCGATCTTGAAATACTAAATGATTTTGTATAAGGATATGGAAATATATTCTAATTTTTGAATATAATCGGTTTAGTAAGATTTATGATATTTCAATATGAAACTATATTCTATCTTTGGAATATAAATTGGTTCGAAACAGAATATGATATTTTGATATGGAAGCGAACCTTTGAAAATGTAAAAGAACCAACCGATGTGAAAAATGTAAGCGTTGGTTGTTAAAGAGACCGGAGTCAGCATAAGGCATACTCTCTGTCAGTGTCGATACCACTTTGACAACTGTGAACGTTATGATGTATCCAGAACGAGTATGATGACTTGGAGGCGATTATTGAATCGAAGAAGATGATCGATGACGAAATAGCCCTGACCTTCGGGTCAGAATTGAAATGACTAAAACAGGAGCTATACCGTGACTAACTGAGGTAGCACATTTGATCGGACACACTTCTTCGATACTATTTCTATGACTATGATGATGATGATGATTTGGGCCCATTTATGACTTTGGGAGTGTGTTCCGAGGTGGGCGGTAGTGGCTGCTATGCGTTACCACCGGTCCGGGAGTGCAATTGGTAGAATCCTACCCTGGGCATTGCCTTGAGTGCCTTGTCATATATATCCTTATCGAGCCCCATACGATTTTGATTTAGTGTTGCTTTCTATGGAGTGCCCTCTGATAACACCAGTACGGTGAATTTACGGTACTGTATAGACTGTGATGCCTATAAACGGCGTAAGGGTAATATGGTAATCCCGCTTACGCTATTTTCAGTATTTATACTTTACTGGATAGACACTATCATAATAGCGTACTATATTATGTATGTATTAGTTTAACGGATCCTTGAGAGATGGAAAATCCCGTAACATCTCTTGAGTTACTGTACCCATGGCACTACTGTTATTTCGTATTTTGATTTGACTAATATGAGATGATTTAGTGCTGATCCGAGTGTTTGTTGTGTTTCTTTTTATGCAATACGCTCGGGTCAGCAGATGTTGCAGTTAGCGAAGATTTCCTTGCCTTGGAGGACGAAGACGAAGTTTGGCGTATATATCTATTATGAGTATGGTTTAACCACTGCATTTATTTCCGCTGCTTATTATGTACATCTGTATATGTGTAACTCTGATATTCATTTGAATGTTATAACCAATGTATACATTTCAACTGCTTTAACTGCTATTTATTTATTATATGTTGTCCTTCCGCTGTGAGATTCTGTGATTTGGTTTTTCCCTTCTTTCTTTCTTTTTCTTCTTTTTCCCAATAACTACCTGCATTTGCGATTTGTTTAGGTCGACATGTGTGATTTATTGTCGATTTGAACGGTCAAAAATTTGGGTCGTTACAGATGCCCTCCTTCTTCTAGCGGCTTCTGCTCTGCTTTGCTCCCTACGTTCCCGGTCGATCTCGGGAGGAAGGGGCTGAAGCATTTGTCCTTGAGTGGGATTGGTGAGGTTAGGGTCTCTAGGCAAAACATGGGATCCTCGCATTGGTAATAGCATAGGCTCTTTCAAGCTCGGATCATTGGGTCCTAGTACACGAGCAGCGTCCTCACGGGATCCCAGAGATCCGAAAGTCATTTGCTCTAAATTCTGAGGTCATTCGAGCGGCCTTCTTTCACGGGGCCGTTCTTCCTCAGAAGAAGAAGACTGATCCATTGCAGTATGATGAACTGGGGATGGAGTTCTTCATCTGCGGAGTTCGCCAATTTCCCTACTCGTGATTCTCATATTCTCTTGCATCATAAGATTGGTGCACTCGTGGATTCTCATAGCCTCCCTAGTGCTCTCAAGCATGTCAAGAAGGCGCGAAAAATATCCTTGGGTGACAGGCGCAGATGGATTGATCTGGTCATTGGTCCTGGTGGCTGGAGTTGGAGCATTTGGAGGGGCTCGAGTAGAGGTTCCAGCATCACCTAGAGTCAGATCGGAGCAAAGTACCCTGGCCGGATCGGTTCGGGTTGGGGGAGTGCACCTCTCCAACGTATTCCACTCGGTTCGGAACGGAGCTCCCCCTATGTGATCGGTTCGGATTTCCTGAACCTGCCCGATCCGCTCTCGAACTCTGCCCACGAGACCTCATCACGATCGGATTTTGCTGATCTTCACCAACTTCGTTCCCTCGACTGGTTTGAGCTTCCTTGCCTTTTCCTTTGGCCATAATTCTTCAACAATCAACCAACAAGTATTTAAAAGCGTCGAAAATTGGGGATTAACTTGTTTGAACTCAACGGTCCAAAAAGTAGAACGATAATCCAAAAAAACAGAGAATTCAAATTGTTCTCAGTGAAAGCACCAAAATGTTAGACAAAAATGTGGTTCTAACACCCAAATTGACTAGAATTATAATAAAATATATTAAAAACAGAAAAGAGACACAGGATTTACAGTGGTTCGGCGTTAAAGAGCCTACGTCCACTTTATATCACTTTGTTTGATGATGTAGATGAAAATACAATAAGATATTCACTCAGTCTCTCTTACTTTTCATATACATTCACTCTATTATCTCAAAATGTACTTTGAATGATGATTTGGATTGTTTGGGAATGCTGGAATTCGGTTTTCACAGATGTTTGAACTATCAGAGTGCCAAAAGATCCCTTCAAACAACCCTTGGGGGTCTATTTATAGGTAGAAACTTCTCCAGAATTCGGTTCGGATCGGGTGCACGTGTCCTCCATTCCATGACTTTCGGGATCAGATGAGTTCTGGTGTTGCCAGCGTATCAAGTAAGTGGCCATCGTGGGTAGAAAGTGGGTGTAACTGCCCCGGATATTCAGGAGATCATGGTGCGGAGTAGCAGGGTGAACCGAGTTCGGATC
Organism: Allium sativum; assembly: GCA_030737875.1. NCBI lineage: Eukaryota > Viridiplantae > Streptophyta > Magnoliopsida > Asparagales > Amaryllidaceae > Allium > Allium sativum. The sequence continues at coordinate 1,019,118,703 of CM060924.1, forward strand.
GGATAGGGTAGCAAAATGGGGTTCGGATCGGAGCTTCCCAACCGATTCGATCCGGTTTGAATTTTGCTTTTCCTCACTTTGTCTCGCTTTGCTTTTCTTTGACTACGCCCGAACCGATCCGGCTTGATCTTTTAGCTCTGTGTTGCTTCTGTTCTTACCTTTGTAGCTCCGATCCGAACCGGATGTGTAACAAACTGTACTTTGCCTACTTGATCTTCAGACTTCTTGATTTTGTATAGCCTAGTTTACAAAGTAGGCTAACATTAACTATCAAATCATAACATAGTTGTTAAGTACATTGGCAGCTCAGGTCATTTATACTAAAACACTTCATTAAATCATTTCATCGATTTTTATAAATCAATTCTGGATTAAAATCTTTCAAAAACTCTTTCATTATTCAAAAGTATAAGTCGATAGTCTTGTATTGACCAAACTTCCCTTTCCATTCCCTTTGTTAGGAAATATTTGTATATTTCACAAAAACAACTTTTATTTTTTATCTAATCTGGGAAACTTATTATATTTCCATAATCTTTTCGCATTTCCTTGTATTTCAAATATCGATATATTTTTGTAACCCACTTCCCATTTCTTTTACTATTGGAAATATCATTTATATTTTTGTTTAATCACATGGCATATGATTAAGTACCAAAATCCTTCCCTTATTTTAATTAACCCATTTCGCTTAATTCAGTTCTCAGGTGAACGCTTATTTCAAAATCATCGTCTTGAGTATAACCCTTTTTACAAACTTTGTTTATATTATTTGAATTAAACTTCAAATCCCCTTTTCATATTAATCGATTCCATAACTAATATTCCATTTAAAAGAAAAGTACTCCAATTATTAAACTCTTGCTTTAGTTATTATTAAATAAAAGTAGTTATCTTTTTGATTAATTAAAACTAGCATAGTTAATCCATTTAAAAGGTTATCTGAAAAATGATAAATTTTATTAATCATAAATAACTTGATAATCTCTTTCCTGCACATTACAAATGAATACTATCTCTCGATAATAGTGAAGTCGTTCAAGTTAGGGTATTCTAATTACCTCTCAGACCTTGACCGATGACGTTCTTATCTTAAGATAATAAAGGTTTGCAATTCAACAATCTAATATTTCATTTCCATTTCCATTTACTATGGTTTTATAAACCATTATCTTTTATTTAATAACCCACTTTATAAGTCATTTCCATTTTACTTCATTAAGTAAACTTTCCATACTTATTTCCATTCGATTTCAATATGGTTTTATAAACCATATCTTACATTTGTAATCCTTAAAATCTCTTTACTAAATTCATTAAACCATCCAATATCTTTTTCCAATAATCCATTTTAACCATCTTCTTTGAAATCCTATTTAATCCTCTTTATTTTACTTAATACAAATCTTTTCGAGATTCCCGCGTTAGCTTATAAATCCCATTTACAACCCTATTTATATGATTTGAACTAAATTTCAAATCCTTTATGCTAATCTATATTATGGCTTTTATTTTAGAAATATCCTTCTGATCGCATCGCTTTTATTATGTAAGAGATTATCTTAATTATCGTCGTAGCTCAAACCTTCATTTATACACTCCAGCTTATCCAAAACTTGGATTTCCGACCAAACTTCCATATAACCTTTTTAATTATAATCTTCCTATAACTTGATTTCACCTCTAAAAAGGAATTCCAATATATATAAAGCAATCACTTTGCATTTTTATTAATTACTTCAACACTAGTAGAATAAAAGTAGTTTTATTTCAACATTAACTAAAGTAGAATAATTGATCATTAAAAAGGTCATTGAATGAGTAACTTCGTTAAAAAATAATAATTCAATAGTTATTTTAAATACAACATAATTAAAAAATTAATTAACCTTTGAAAATATTTTTCTAATTTTGAATAAATTTTTTGTCAGCAATTCTATTTGACAAATTTTAAACGAACGAATCTGATCATCAATTTCTCTTCAATTAAGTTGACTTGATCAACTGGGAAATCATCAGTTAATCTTGTTAACTGATTCTAATTGATTTCTTTCGTTGAATTAATCGATAATATAATTTTTTCAATAAAACCACTTAATTGTTCCATATGAACAATTATTTTAATTACTAATCTAAAGGTAAATTATTGGCTTTATGCTTTTAGAACATAAAATCTGGTTATTCTATTTAAATAATTTCTTTTATAAACATGATTATAAATATATAAATAAATTTATAAACTTCTATTTCCTTTTCTTGAATAAAATATACACAAAACTTTAATTCAGTTATAAAATAAATTTTATAACTTGAAACTACATAAATTCGCCTGATGATAAAAACGACGTTATAAAACAATATATTTGGGCCATTACTGCCAACTACTTAATCCATATTGTCAATTGATTAAAATCACCATAATAAGTAACGTCCATTCAACCATATAATCCAACAGGTTTTGATGTCATTCGGGTTCAGTCAGTTCATAGATAATAATATAAAAATAAACAACATATATATTATTGTAGGAATCCGGTTGGAACCCTCCAACCTGTTCTTCTTTGCATTTCAGATTATTATAACACTTCATGATGGAATATTTTTTTTAATAAATTGATGACGATAAATAAATCAACTGCAACCATTAAATCAACTATAAGCAACCAGGGCAGCCAAACAACCAATATATAATTTTAATGATATTTTAATTTATATAGATTTATCACATCATAGGTGTCCAGAAAAGTGTGAGAATTAACTCACCATTATTTCAGTTGATGGTTGTAGCGTTGTTTTGCAGAATTTCAATGAGCATTTGAAATTATACAAAAAATCAACAGCTTCTGTTTCCAACCAGACCAGCTCGACAGCGTAGTGTCCGTCGCCACGATTCCAACGAGTCCAATTTTATTGAAATCGGATAACGTATCAACAAGTTATACTCTTTTAAAGTTTTAAATTAGTTTTATATAAATTAAATTAAAAATTAATTAAATAAAACAATCTTAATTACCTTAAATCCTTAATTAACCCACCCTAACCACCCTGCCACGTCAGAGTTGGTTCACGCGTTTTCAGCTAACCCTCTTTCCTCAACCTCGACTTTCTTCTTCTTCAACCCGACATCATACTTTTCAACATTCGATCCTTTACCTTCCACTGCCCTATGGTCAACTGGAGCCCCATCTCGACCTTTTGCCTGAACCGATTGAGTCTCCCGCCGTGTAACACCCCGTAATTCTGTTAACACTAAAGTAACAAATTAAAGAATAACTAATCTCAGATGTGAGAATTTAGGGAAATGGGTTGCACCATTGTGTTCGTCTCGGAATTCTGGTTGAGATAGAGTCCGAGTTTGCGTGAATTAGACTTCGTATGAAGAAGTTATGACCATCGGAAGTTTCAGAAAATTCAAAACAGATTTCGAAAAAATCAAATTTCAGAGTCAGATGGGCTAGGCGGGAATTTCCCCGCTAGGGCAAGGTCGACCTGGGGGTCGACCTACCCTGACCAGGTCGACCATAGGGTCGACCTGGGGGTCGACCTACCCCTCCCCCCTCCCCCGGGCAGATTTTTTTGGTGACCTATTAATGACTGTATGCTGACTCATTAGGGTTTCTGATTTTCTCTGATTGGCTGGGATTAATTCTGGGTTGATCGGACGGCCTAAACTAATCCTAAACTCTATAAAAAGACATGTAGACTCAAACCCTAAAATCAAATTAAAATTAGATTCATGGCCTCCACGCCGTTACCTTGCAACTCAGAATAGCCGCCACCAATTAGAGAGAAAGAAAGCTAATCAAATTCAATTATTTTCAACTCTAACAACGAATCTACTACAAAGGAAAGCTAATTCAACTTCATAACTCAAGACCTTCTTTGAGTTGTGAGTTCGATTTCTTTAATAAAATAATTAGCAATTTAACTGGATTAAGTTATGATGCGGATTATATGGCTATGTTGTGAATTATTGACCGCATGTTATCATCTATGTTGTAAAATTGTGATGTTATCATTTATGTTGTTATCATTTATGTTGTTATCATCTATGTTGTAAAGTTGTGATGTTATCATCTATATTGTAATTCTATAGTTGATCAATTCATGATGATGTTTCATATGCTAGTTTGGTTATGTTGATTCATAGGATAAATCATATGTATGTATGCAAGTTTAAGTGTTGATTTATATGTGGATCATATGCAAGTTAGTAAATATTATGTATAACCTTACATGTTTCATGACATCTATTTTAGATCTAAAGTTAGGCTATGACATGTGTGAGTTATAGGCTAAATTCTATATGCTAGTTTACATGTTTAGATGTAAGTTTACACCATTGTTATGTTGCATAAATCACATATGCAAGTTTATATAAATATATGAGTTTGGAATATGAATCATGTTATGTAAGTTTTTGGTTATTGCCTATGCAAGTTTACACCTTTAGATGTAGATCTATGACATACATGATTTATGCAAGTTTGTGACCATTATCTGAACAAGTTTACACCTTTAGATTTGGATCTATGACATATGTAGTTTTATGTAAGTTGTAACTTTGGCCTATGCAAGTTTTAGATGTAGAACCTCATCACACATGCAAGTTGTAACACCCCACCTCCGCTAGGGTCACTCACAAAGGGAATGCACTAGGTTTGGTGAAGTATTATCGAGGTAAACATGCACAGAATATTACAAGACAGAACATATATAAAACAGCGGAAGTAAAACAAATTTCATTACCTTATAAATAAGGTCTAAAGCCTTTTTCATCAGAATACATCAAAACCTGCCTTGTAATAGTAAAGAAGCATAAAACCTTTTCATAAATTATTCCCCAAAATAAAGCGGTGAAGCAGCCATAGCCAAGAGAAGACCAAGCTATATATGATGACCTTCAAGCATAAGAGGTCCGAACTAAACAACAGCATTTCCTCCCTGAAAACCTGGGGGGGGGGAACGGAAGACAAAGAGGCGAAAGAAAACGGGGTCAGTCATAAAGACTGGTAAGTCCTATCTACTTCCAGCATAAAAACAGGTAAAGGTAACATGACATGCATAAACTGAAAGTAAACATAAGGATGATGACAAGATAGATAAGCTAGACCAAGATAACAGGATGAACGACTGTATCAAGATAAACTAAGGTATCACATTGTCAGGTTTCTATCAAGTATAAAATCCCGAGGTATCTATCATGTATATTTGCTCTGCACCTCCCATACTAGTAATCCAACCCGTGTTATGTGTTAACTATAAAATGTCCCTTGCCCAATGTCATGAAATGGTCCATGTCGACCTAATATATCGCATATATAGGTTTTCTCAACTCGTGTGTTTCTTTCCATGTATAAGTTCAGTCCTTTGCCGTACCTTGTGCGGGCTTTCTCACTACTTCAACGTAGTACCATTTGATCCTTGAAATCATTTGGAATGTCATCTTTTATCTAACTATGTTTTCTTATCAAGAAATATCATGTGTTCAACTAAGGTTTATGCCACCTAGGACCACTGGGGATTATGCTACCTAATGAACGTTTTCATATCTCGGTTTGGGTTCAAACCACCTAGGGCCACTAGGGATTATGCTACCCGTCAACCACGCCCTTTTTCCTAAGTATGTATCGTGAATCGTTTTTCCATGTCTAGGTGCACATGTATCTCAATGTGCCATCCGAGTTCCGCGACAGAATACAGGACTCAGTCGGGAGCTTTAGGTTATCTGCCGATGCAGATATTAAGGTCTGTTTTTCTACCGGTGGTTATGGTCCCACGTGACCCCTCCCTCAACTACTGAAAGGCAAAACAAGAAAAATCATGTATGAGAACTACACTATGGCCATCAATGCCCCACTCTCAAATGGCCTACCTCACCCATAACTAGATAGCAAGTATGGTCTGTTGGGTGTTCTCTGCCTTTCCGTACGTACACGATTGACTAAAGATGGTAGGTGGCAGACGATGTGCTATCTAGGGCTACCGTAAAAATATCGCCGACCCCACGCTAATCCACCCCAGTCTTTAGGTTGCTCGCACAGCAACCAAGGCATACCCTTGGCTCTTCTACCGCAAACCTTAACCTCTGTGAGCCCAGGAGGATCATCTGCCACCTCACAGAGGGATACCAAGAGTATCCTCATGTTCCCCGAAGCTACCGCTTCGTCACCCAGTTCGTTGGAGCCTTTATCTAAATCAGACATTGCTCCACCACGTGTATTTGCTGAAGCGACGACCTACCGAATCGGGTTACTCATCTATTATGAACTGGTCCAATTTCCTTGACTAAGAATTATTACTTAGTTATCCTTAACTAAGGTTTATCACTTAGCTTCCTTTCCCGTCATCCTTGTTAACTACTGTTTTCCACTTAGTCCCCCTGAACTAGGGTTTTATCTAATGGGTTAAGCGTTGTCATTCAAGCTCATGACTTAACCCGTCTAGAAGCATGTCAAAATTGGCTAAGTGTTCAAGTTCAAGACTTAGCCCTACAAACCATATGTCAAGTTGGTTAAGTATATCAAGAAGTTAACGGCTTAACCTTATCGCGTTATCGTGGTTGGTTAAGTATAGATTATCCTTATCAAATTACCGAGTTGAGTTGGTTAAGTATATTCAAGCGGTTCGTGTCTTAACCCTATCCAATTACTATGTTAGATTGGTTAAGTGTAGGTTAACTTAACCCCATCAAGTTACCGAGTCAAATTGGTTAAGTATTGGTTAACTTAACCTCATCAAAATTATCAAGTCAAATTGGTTAACCTAACCCCATTAAATCATCGTGTATAATTGGTTAAGTATAAGTTACTTAACCCCATTAAATTATCCTGTTAGATTGGTTAAGTATTGGTTAACTTAACCTCATCAAATTATTGGGTCGGATTGGTTAAGTGTTGGTTAACTTAACCCCCTCCACTAATCGTGTTGTATGGTTAAGTGTCATTAGTCTAGCTAAGTTACTTAACCCACCCGTCCATGTCATATCGGTTAAGTGTCATTAGTCTAATCAAGTTACTTAACCTTATCATGTGGCATTAATTAGTTTAATGCACCCCAACCTCTCACATTAGACCTTGTTGTGGTTACTGGTTAAGCCGGGCGGGTCCGGGCAGTTTTACACCACAACCTAGTCTAACCTCGGGTTTCAAGCACGATATGACCAACTACTCACATTGGGTCCTATTGTTTGTAGCTACTGGATTTGCCGGGCGGTTCCGGGCAGATTTATGCTACAAACTCAACCCAACCTCGAGTTGGCCACTTTCATGTTTTACTACGTATCATGTTCATATTCATGTTTTCATGTCATTTAAGTCAAAATCCCCACTTTGCATATTACTAAACATATGCCCAAGTTCCCAATTACATGTTCATTAAAATGTGTACCCAATACTAGCCACATTACATATGTCTAATTTACCCAAATCAAGCTCTAGCCAAAGTTACATGTTGTCTAGATCATGCCCAACTAAACCCACATCATGGTTCATGTCCCCAATTCCACTTATGCCAAATTAACATAAGCCCAATCCCTTGATTTAACTTACTTAGCCCCCAAAACTCGTGGTCTAATTCGTATGCCAATTCATGTATGCCAAAACTTGCAAATTACATGGCAATACCCCAAATTTCCCTTTTGTTCATGTTATGAGATCAATTTTACCATACACCTATGTCCAAATAGGTGAAATCCCAATATTCCCCCGTATACAAATCGCACGTAAGTCGTAGTTTAGGCCTAGGTCCGAAATCGACCAAGGTTCATCAAAAGAAAATAAATAGGGGAAGGTAGAGACTTTGCATAAAACAAGATCCGAGAGAAAATCATCATTACATGCATGATAAGGACATGAGAGAGTGATTTGCAACATGCATAGGTCCAAATTAATGTCATAGCAACATCCCACAAGTTAAAGATTCAATCTTGCATGACAAACTAGTTCAAACACAAAATGAGTGGCATGATTTAATCACTAAGAAATAGCCCAAAGGTCATAGGTTCAAGAAAAGGGGCAAAGCTAGGTTCACATAGATGATCATACTTAGGCTTCATCTTTTTTTTATTCCATGTCATAATTAAAACTACCTTTTAGATCTAAAAGTAGCTAGAACTTACAAAGCGAGGCTAGGGACTCATGAGCAAGCATTTGTCATAGAACGGTGTTGAGATGACACTCTACTTCCTTGATTTGATGTAGAAAGCTTGCACCTTTTGATTTGAATCCGATTTGAATGCATAAGCCCTTGGAGTTGGAGATGGAGGCCATGATCAAGAGAGATTTGGGCAGCACTTCGTGGCAAGAGTGATTTGTGAGGGTTTAGGCTAGGTCTTGGGGTCTTTTTATAGAAGTTTAGGTTAGTTTAGGCCATAGGATTAACCCTAGTTTAGATCTGAACCATCAAATCCCAAAACAGGCCTTAAAACATGACGCAAAAAACTCAGCAGGTGCACCTGGCCAAAGTGGCCGGACCACCCAGGTCGACACCCGTGTCGACTGGGCAGTCGACCTGCCCTAGGCGTGTCGACTCCCCAGTCGACACCCCAGTCGACCTGGGGCTTGGGCGGGAATTTTTCCCGCCCAGTCTGTTTGGCTCCAGATTTGAATTTCGAACTGTTTTTGAACTTGAATTTTTCGGAAAACTTTGACGGGCCATAACTTGGTCATACGGACTCAAATTTTCGAAAATTCGGACTCTATTTCACGTATTTTTCCGAGACGAACGCAATGGCATAGCCTGTTTTCCCTGATTCAGATTTTATAATTTAATTCTGCCTTGATTCTTGTCTTAACACGTTATAAAAATCCGGGTTGTTACACAAGTTCTCCCCATATGTTTAGATCTAGTTTTATCTATATATATGTTGTGATGTTTTCTCTTTATTTTATAAGTTAGACTATTCGAGTCTAACGCATATTTTACGTTAAATGAACAAAAGTACAACATGGGGCTATGGGATAATATTAAAAGATTTAATAGTGATAAATGCCTTAAAAGGCATAATATAAATTTGTAATGAAAATTGGTATGATTTTACATACCATAAATAGATGGACATAATTGAGTCAACTATGGCCATAGTTAAATTTGGAATTGATTGATAATTTGAATAGGGAAATTAATTCAAATTGGGGAATGATTAATTAGGCGTAATTAATCGTCTAAGACACGAGGTTAGGCTCTTTTGTGGTGTAAGACTACCCGGACCCACCCGGCAAATCCAGCTGCCACAAATGCCAGTCTAATGTGGGAGGTCTTAGGCATAAATTAAATGCGTAACAATTGTAAAGACACGAGGTTAGGCTCGTTTGTGGTGTAAGACTGTCTGGACCCGCCCGAAAAATCCAGCTGCCACAAATGCCAGTCTAATGTGGGAGGTCTTTATAAGGTTACGGTCTTAATGAATTAAGAAACACTTAACCAGATAAACATGTAGTGGGACATGAGGGGGTTAAGTGGGTGCCTTGGGTGGCATGTGGAATCTAGTGGGTGCCTTGGGTGGCATCTGAAATACGATTAGAAACACTTAATAAAAAATTGAAACATGTAAGTGAACATAAATAAGAAGATGGTTAAGTGGGATGTACTAGAGGGGACCAAGCTTAGGTGGATAGCTTGTGTCAAGTAATGGGGGGCCCGTTTCAACTAGTAACCTATAAGTATCTTTGTGGGCTCGACCCAAGTCAAGGATGGGACATGCGTACTGGGCTTGACTGTAAGAGGCCAAAACGGGTTAGCGGTGGCAACGCAAGTCCAACGGGTTCATGTGCGTGTGTGGACCCAGGCTGGTAGGTAAGACGTTGTTGCATCGTGTAGGTATAAGACGTGCATTGTTGGTTGTATCGGGTTGCCACTTTGGGGAGTGATACACCCCACTGTGGGGCCAACATGGGTATCTACGAGTTAGGGAGCCGATCGATTGGGGGTAGTGGGTACACCTAGTGGAGATAGGGGTAGGCGGCACCTATGAAGGCAACTAGGGGTGCACGAAACTACCATTAACATTATTAAGTTATGTAGGTGGGATCAACCTTAGGGTGACTAGTGGTGGTGCAGTATAATAGTGGTGGTGCAGTATAGTAATTATCTTATAGTGGTTTAGGTGCGCTTTAACGTTATCTCCGTTCATCTTATTTCCTTTTTGTTTACTCTGTCATACTCAATTGTTCACAGTCATTTCCTTATTTTCCAACTTATGCCTTAGCCTAGTTATTTTGGTAATTATATTGTTAAAGTTATCGCACTCACCAGACTTTATGTCTGACCCCCTTTGTTTCCTCCTCTTTTCTCCCCCCCCCCCCGGTGCTCAGGCTGGAACTAGCACCAGTGGAGCTTGATTTTGGACAGCTGTATCTCTTAAGTAAAGTTTAGCCTCTCTTATTTATGGCTATTTTGTATTGGGGTTATGCCTTTCAATTTATGTACTTCGATTTAGCCAAGATGGATATTATGTACTTTGACTCTAGTTTTTGATGATGTAATCAAACTTATGTGTTTACCGCTGCAATGAATAAAATTTTAAAGTTTTAGTATTGTTTATATCTGTCTTGTTGTTAAGTTTCTGTTCAATACACACTTAAAATGCTCCATGGAAGTTAATGCATTCCCTTTGTGAGTGACATTACTTGACGTGGGGTGTTACACGTGGTATCAGAGCTGAAGGTTACCAAAACAGATATGAATTTTGAAAAAATGTTTTTCAAAAACACTTTTATAAAGAAGTACCTGCAAAAGTATGTTTTAAGGAAAGTATTTTCAAGAGAAAAGCCTATTTTAGAAAGCATAACCCCAAGAGCCATATATATTTTGTAACACCCCACCTCCATTAATGCCACTCACAAAGGGAATGCATTAACTTCCATGGAGGTTTTAAGTGAATATAGAACAGAAAAATTACAACAAGACAGATAATAAGTAGTACTTGGAAATCTAAAACTTTATTTTATTGCAGCAGAAATTAAACATGTTTGTTACATCATAAAACCATAAATCAGAGTCAAGTACAATATCCATCTTGATAAAACGAAATACATAATTCCATTACATAAATAGCCATTAAAGAAGATAACAAGCTGGACTTTACTTCAACGGTCCAAGATTTCCAAAAGAGAGATAAAGCAATCCAATCAAACTCCACTAGAGCTGGGCCCACCCTGAGGACCTGGAGGGGGAAAAGATAGAAATAGAGGGGGTCAGACATAAAGTCTGGCGAGTATGATGATTCTAACAATACTATTATCAAAATAACTAGACTAAGGCATAAGCTGGAAAACAAGGAAATGTCTATGAACTATTGGGTATGGAAGAGCAGATAAATATAACGTTAAGGGCACACCTAATTACTAACGAATAATTACTACACTGCACCACACCAGTCACCCTCAAAGTTTGATCCCACTTACCGAACTTAGAAATTATATAAATAGCTTCGTGTACCCCTAGCTGACTACATAGGTGCCGCCTGCCCCTATCTCCGCTAGGTGTACCCCACTACCCACTTGCGATCGGCTCCCTACTCGTAGATACCTGTGCTGGCCCCACAGTGGGGTGTATCACTCCCCTAAAGTGGCAACCCGATACAACTTGAGGATGCACGGCTTATACCTACACTATGCAACAACGTCTTACCTACCAGCCCGGGTCCACACACGCATATGAAACCCGTTGGACTTGCGTTGCCACCGCTAACCCGTTTGGCCTCTTATAGTCAAGCCCAGTATGCGTGTCCCATCTTCGACTTGGGTCGAGCCCACAAAGATACGTTTGGGTTACTGGCTGAAATGGGCCCCCACAAGCTATCCACCTAAGCTTGTCCCCACTAGTATATCCCACTTAACCCTCTTCTTAGTCATGTTCATTTACATGTGTGTTTGGTTAAGTCTTACTAATCGTATTTCTAATGCCACTAAAGGCAACCACTAGATTCCTCATGCCACCCAAGGAACCTACTTAACCCCTATGTCCCACCTTACATGTTTATCTGGTTAAGTATTTCTTAATTCATTCAGGCCATAACCTCATAAAGACCCCTCACATTAGACTGGCATTTATGGCAGCTGGATTTGCCGGGCGGGTCCGGGCAGTCTTACACCATAAAGGAGTCTAACCTCGTGTCTTTACAACTGTTATGCTTTAATTTGGGCCTAGGACCTCTCACATTGGGCTGACATTTGTGACTACTGGATTTGCCGGGCAGGTTTACGTCACAAACGAGTCCAACCTCGTGTCCTAAGCATTGATTAACACTTATAATCTTTTACCCCAGTTTTAAATATATCCCTATTCAAATCATTAATTAATTCCAATTTTAATGATGTCCATAATTGACTCAATTATGGCCATCCACTTATGGTATGCAAAATCATATCAATTGCATCCAATTTCTTAATATTAAATCCTTAACATTACCCCTACCCCACGTTATACGTTCGCTTATTCAACGCAAAATATACGTTATACTAGAATAGTCTAACTCATAGCACAAAGATAAATTATCACAAAATATAGAAAAATAAAATAGATCTAATCATAATAGGGGTGAAACTTGCATAAAACTACACATGTCATGGATCTAAAGGTGCCAACTTGTTTGGTTAAATGTCACAACTTACATAATATGATCATAATCCCAATTCATGTATAAACTGGCCTATGTGGTTTATGCAACATAATGATGGTGTAAACTAGCATCTAACCCATCAAACTCGCCCATGTCATAGCATAATTCTAGATCTAAATAGATGTCATGGCATATGTTCATAATCTTTACTAATCAATCTAAACTTGCATACATGATTTGTCATATAAATCAACATAGCCCAAATAATATCAATATTATGATTTGATTAACATGAACTAATTAGCATAGATAATAACATCATGACTTTGTAACATGTATGATTTACCACAACTTAGCATAGAAAATTACAACATATATGATATCATCATAGCATGATTTACAACATATAGGATATCATCATCACATAACATAGGATTTACAACATACATGATAGCATAAGGTTTACAACAACATATATGACATTTCACATCATTTTCTTATGATCCATATAACAACTTAATCTAATTAGTTTGCTAATAATCTTATTAAAATCATCATACTCACAATTAGAGAAGAAAGAGAGTCTTGATTTGCTTTAGAGTTGAGTAGAATTACAGTTTTGATTAGCTTTCTTCCTTCTTAGTTGGCGGCGGCTACACTAAGTTCCATGGCGACGGTATGACGGCGGCTATTCTATTTTTCATGTGAATTTAGAGTGAGGGACTACCTAGGTATATATAGAGTTTAGGATTTATTTAGGCCATCAGATCAACTCAGAACTAACCTGAATCGTTAAATTAGCCAACTCAGCCCTAAAGACACATCAGCAGCTCAAGATTGGGCTCAGCCAAACCCTAGCCGACCTGACCAGGTCGACACCCAAGTCGACTGCGCAGTCGACCTGGTCCTGGGGGTGTCGACTGCCCAGTCGACTCCCCAGTCGACCTGGGTGCTGGGCGGGAAATTTCCCGCCTAGCCAGTTTGACTTCGAATTTTGAATTTTGAATTTTCCTGCGAGCTGTTTTGAATTTTCTGAAACTTCCGATGGCCATATCTCCTTCATACGAAGTCCAAATCACTTAAACTCGGACTCTATTTCAAATATAATTCCGAGACGAACACAATGGAGCAACCCATTTCCCACAATTCTCACGTCTGAGATTAGTTATTCTTTAATTTGTGAATATTAATATTAACAGAATTACGGGGTGTTACATCTTTCCCTCGGTTCTTTTGTATTGAATCTTTCCTTTTTCGTTTCAGCATGTCTGGAATTCCTGAGAAACCCGAGGGAATACCGATACTAGGATGGTTTAGGAGGTATTTGGAGACTAGGGCCACCGCTGCAGGTCCAGCAAATCCTCCTCCTCCTCCCCCTCCTCCTCCTCGTGTCGATACTTCTGCAAAGATATGTAAGGACTTTCGGGCAATGGGTGGAAAACCTTTCCACGGGACGGAGACATTTGTTGAAGCTCGAAATTGGCTAATGGAGGTGGAAGAATTGTTTGGGGTCTTTGAAGTGGAAGATGGAAGAAAGGTCCAGTTAGCTGCCTAACTAATGAAGGATGAGGCCTCGTTTTGGTGGGAGGTCACTAATGGAGAATGTCCAGTCGATACATGACCAGATTTTAGGCGGAGGTTTGAGGCGAAGTTTCTCTCACGGGCTGAAGAGAATCTATACATGGAAAGGTTTCTAGCATTGAAGCAGGGGAATCTATCGGTGAAAGAATATGTCAACAAATTCAATCAGTTGGCAAGATTTGGCTTGGACTTGGTGAATGTACCAGAAAAGAAGGCCCTGAGGTTTGTTAAGAGTTTGAACGAACCACTTCATGGGTTAGCTATGACCCATATCCCCATGGGGGCTACCTTTGAGAGATTAGTTGACATGGCGCTTATGCATGAAGAAGAGAAGGGCACCAATGCTAATAAGGCACCCGAGAAGAAAGGGGATCAAAAGAAGCTACAACAACAACAACAGAACAAGAAAGGTGGTAAAGGCAACAATGGTAAGGGAAAGAAGAGATGCTTTAACTGTGGGACACCCGACCATCTAAGCAAAGATTGTAGGAAGAAAAAGAAGACTGGTTGTTTCCACTGTGGTGAAGCGGGACATCTGATTAAGGACTGCCCAAGGAAAGGGCAGAGGACAGGGTCTACCTCAGGAGGACAGGTGCAGGCTCTTATGGCACCAGGGCAGGCAAGGGGCAAGTTCAGGCTCTCGTGGTCCCACCGCTGCAAGAACGAGGTAGAGCAATTTCCGTTGAAAGTTTAGTTTTTCTGTTTGATCATCCTGTCCGTACTTTATTCGATTCTGGTGCATCACATTCGTTTATCTCTACATCATTTGTTGAAACACTACACCTAGATACTAGTCTAGGTACGGATCCCTTTGTAGTCTCAATTCCTATTGGTGGTTTGGCTCATATTTCTATGATTTGTCAGGATTTGAGAGTGTTTATCTTGGGCGTTGAGTTGGAATGCAACGTCTTTGTTCTTGGCTTCATGGGCTACGGCTTGATTCTAGGTATGGATTGGCTAACTAGATATGGGGCCATCCTAGATTGTGAAAGAAGGGTAGTTAGATTGTTGACTAGTTGTGGAAAGACCCTTGATATTTCTTATGACCCTAGAGGTCCAGTAATGCTTAGCTACCAAGAATCCCTTGACGCATCCGATGATGATTTACATTCTGTTCGCATAGTCCGTGAATATGTTGATGTCTTTGATGAGGTGAAGGGTTTACCCCCAAAACATGAGATAGACTTTCGAATATATTTAGTAGATAATGCAAAGCCAGTTGCATTTCCAGTGCGCCACATGGCTCCAAGAGAGAGAAGAGAACTCAGTAAGCAAGTGAAATAATTGCTTGAGAAGGGGTTCATAAGACGTAGTATATCGGAGTGGGGTGCTCCAATAGTATTTTCCACGAAGGCAGATAGGTCCCTTAGACTTTGTGTGGACTATAGAGAACTCAATAAGCTTACTAAGAAGAATAGGCACCCACTGCCGAGGATTGACGATCTCTTCGATCAGTTAGTTGGCGCCTCAGTGTTTTCACAGTTGGACTTAGCCACGGGTTTCCATCAGTTGAGAGTGGCTGAAGATAGCATAGACAAGACGGCCTTTAGGACTCCAGATGGCTTCTTCGAGTGGCTTGTGATGCCCTTTGGTTTGACAAATGCCCCCGCATACTTTGTTGACTTGATGAGTAGGGTGTTTAGGGAGTACCTTAATAAATTCATGGTAGTCTTTGTGGACGACATCTTGATCTTTTCTTAAAGCGAGGAAGAGCATGCTCTATATCTTAGGGAAGTGTTGGAGACTCTTCGAGCGCATAGCCTTAAAGATAAATTTTCTAAATGTCACTTTTGGAGGAAGGAAGTGCGATTCTTAGGGCATGTGGTTTCCAAAGAAGGGATAGCTATGGATCCCGCGAAGGTAGTGGCCATCCAAGATTGGAAGGTCCCTAAAAATGCTACCGCGGTGAGGAGTTCCTTAGGGTTGGCTGGCTGACTACTATAGGAAATTTATCAAAGACTTCGCAAAAATATCAGCCCCACTAATACGCTTGATGAAGAAGAATCTAGTTTTCACATGGGACGTAGATTGTGATGATGCGTTCCAACGTTTAAAGAGAGCTTTGACCACAACCCCAGTCTTAGTGTTGCCAGGTGGGAGTAAGTCATTTACCGTTTATACCGATGCTTGTGGGAAAGGACTAGGCCCAGTCTTAATGCAAGTGGGAAGGGTAATAGCCTATGGTGGAAGGCAGTTGAGGGTGCATGAGAGAAATTACCCTACCCATGACCTAGAGTTGGCCGCTATTGTTTTCGCGCTTAAGTCTTGGCGCCATTATCTTCTTGGTGAGAAATTCGAATTGTTCACCGACCACAAATCTCTAAAATACTTATTCTCTCATAAGGACTTGAACTTAAGGTAGCAAAGGTGGATGGAATTCTTTGCATCCTACGATTTCGAGATAGCATATACCCCTGGCAAGGGTAACGTGGTGGAAGACGCCTTAAGTAGAAAAAGATTATCCTTGAGCCCGTTGTTTATTGAGCGGCGAAGCTTAGAGTTCATCTCTACGTTTGACTTTAGACCTTCCATTGACTTTGTACCCGGTTTGCTAGCATCCTTAGAGGTCAGACCTACGCTTTTGGGACGGATCAGTGAGGCACAGCGAGATGACCCACAGTTGGTTGAGTTAGTAGAGAAGCTCAAAAGGAGGTAGTCGTCGAGCCATCTCAATAGGTATACCCTAGATGATAAGGGTTGGTTACGTAGGGACGGTAGACTTTGTGTACCATGGGATGAGAATTTGAGGAAGACCATTCTTGATGATGCACATCGTTCGAAGATGACCATCCATCCCGGCGGGGACAAGATGTACATGGACATGAGACGAGTTTACTTTTGGACCGACATGAAGAAGGATGTGGCAGAGTTTGTTGCTAGATGCTTGGTGTGCCAACAAGTAAAAGCAGAGCAAAAGAAGCCCGGTGGATTACTTCACCCATTGGAGGTTCCACAATGGAAGTGGGAAAGTGTCTCGATGTACTTTATTGATGGATTACCAAGATCAAGGAAGGGTAATACGGGGATTTGGGTCGTGGTAGACAGACTTACTAAGAGCGCCCATTTCATTCCCGTGAAGAGTAAGAGGACTGCTCCATGGTTAGCCTCCGTATACATTCGAGAAATAGTTCGTTTGCACGATGTTCCTTCTAGCATAGTGAGCGACCGCGATCCTATCTTCACTAGCGAGTTTTGGAAAAGCTTGCAAGAGGCGGTAGGGACTCAGTTATGTTTGAGCACCGCATATCATCCTCAGACGGATGGCCAGACCGAGAGGGTGAAACGTATTCTAGAGGACCTATTGAGGTTGTGTGTCTTAGACTTCGGAGGTACATGGGAGGAACATCTTCCGTTGGTGGAGTTCGCATATAATAATAGCTTTCAGTCTAGCATTGGCATGGCACCGTTCGAGGCTCTTTATGGACGGCCGTGTCGTTCGCCTACATGTTGGTGGGAGTCTACAGATAAGATCTTGCTTGGGCCCGATATGATTAGAGAGACTTCGGAAAAGATCGATTTGATTCGAAGGAGGATGAAGACGGCGCAAGATAGGCAGAAATCTTATGCTGACAAGAGGAGGACAAATCTTGAGTTTGATATTGGGGACATGGTCTTTGTCAAGGTGTCTCCATTACGGAATGTCGTTCTCTTTGGGTCCATTGGGAAGTTAGCAACATGGTTCGTAGGGCCGTTTCCTATTAAGGAGAGGATTGGGAAGACGACGTATAGAGTGGAGTTGCCCGAGAGACTTAGTGGTGTGCACAATGTATTCCATGTATCACATTTGAGGAAGTGTTTGCATGAGACCGCGAAAGTGGTAGAGCCGAGCTTGCTTAGAGAGGTGGAGATAGAGCGTGATGCGACAATTCGACGAGCTCCTACGTGCATTCTTGGATCGGAGATTAAGAAGTTGAGGAATCGAGAGGTCAAGCACGTCAAAGTCCAATGAGGAGATGATGAGAGCAACGCTACTTGGGAGACGGAAGAGAAGATGCGTTCATTATACCCTTTTCTCTTCGACGGTATGTCTTTTAATTTCTCCTTTATCGCTTAGCTTGTACTTGTTTTATCTTTAGTATATCCTCTCGCTAGTATCTTTGGCCTTTAGATAGGGTAGTCCTATGGTTGAAACATGTGTTTGAGACATGTTATGTATGATGGATGCATGTGGATGCAAGTATTTGCTAGTGGTTGCTCGTGGATGCATATACACACACTTTAGGCACTAGATCAGCTCAGCCACTTCATATTGCATATTGCATATAAATGTGTGTGCATATTTAAGTTAATGGATGTATAATGGTTGTGCTATCATATGGATGATGCTTTTTGGTGAATGGTTGTGCACACATATAGAAATAATATGTATCGATAGGATTCTTTCGCATACATAATGGACGCATGGCACTATCATGGTTTGCATTAAGGAGGTCAACTGAATCAGTAGACCACCTGATTTTGCATTAGATAGAGAACATATACACACACTTCTTGCATATGTTCATACAACATTAGGAATTTTATAAGGACAATGGATGCCTGTGTTTGATGGCTGAGTAGAGGGTTGTTTGGATGTTAGGATATGCATTCTCCTTAACTTGGAGATTTCGGGGGAGAAATCCTTTAAGGAGGGGAGAATGTAACACCCCGTAATTCTGTCAACACTAAAGTAGCAAATTAAAGAATAACTAATCTCATACATGAGAATTAAGGGAAACGGGTTGCGCCATTATGTTCGTCTCAGAATTCTGGTTGAGATAGAGTCCGAGTTTGCATAAATTGGACTTTGTGTGAAGAAGTTATAGCCATCGGAAGTTTCAGAAAATTCAAAACAGATTTCGAAAAATTCAAATTTCAGAGTCAGATGGGCTAGGCGTGAATTTTCCCGCCAGGGCCAGGTTGACCATAAGGTCGACCTACCCTGACCAGGTCGACCATAGGATCGACCTGGGGGTCGACCTGCTCCCCTCGGGCAGATTTGTTTGGTGACCTGTTAATGACTGTATGCTGACTCATTAGGGTTTCTGATCTGCTCTAATTGGCTGGGATTAATTCTGGGTTGATCGGACAACTTAAACTAATCCTAAACTCTATAAAAAGACATGTAGACTCAAACCCTAAAATCAAATTAAAATTAGATTCATGGCCTCCATGCCGTCACCTTGCAACTCAGAATAGCCGCCACCAATTAGAGAGAAAAAAGCTAATCAAATTCAATTCTTTTCAACTCTAACAACGAATCTACTACAAAGGAAAGCTAATTCAACTTCATAACTCAAGACCTTCTTTGAGTTGTGAGTTCGATTTCTTTAATAAAATAATTAGCAATTTAATTGGATTAAGTTATGATACAGATTATATGGCTATGTTGTGAATTATTGACCGCATGTTATCATCTATGTTGAAAAATTGTGATGTTATCATTTATGTTGTTATCATCTATGTTGTAAAGTTGTGATGTTATCATCTATGTTGTAATTCTATAGTTGATCAATTCATGATGATGTTTCATATGCTAGTTTGGTTATGTTGATTCATAAGATAAATCATATGTATGTATGCAAGTTTAAGTGTTGATTTAGATGTGGATCATATGCAAGTTAGTAAATATTATGTTTAACCTTACATGTTTCACGACATCTATTTTAGATCTAAAGTTAGGCTATGACATGTATAAGTTATAGGATAAATTCTATATGCTAGTTTACATGTTTAGATGTAAGTTTACACCATTGTTATGTTGCATAAATCACATATGCAAGTTTATATAAATATATGAGTTTGGAATATGAATCATGTTATGTAAGTTTGTGGTTATTGCCTATGCAAGTTTACACCTTTAGATGTAGATCTATGACATACATGATTTATGCAAGTTTGTGACCATTATCTGAACAAGTTTACACCTTTAGATTTGGATCTATGACATATGTAGTTTTATGCAAGTTGTAACTTTGGCATATGCAAGTTTTATATGTAGAACCTCATTCACACATGCAAGTTCACCCCTTATGTTTAAATCTAGTTTTATCTATATGTATGTTGTGATGTTTTCTCTTTATTTTATAAGTTAGACTATTCGAGTCTAACGCATATTTTATGTTAAACGAACGTACAACGTGAGGCCATGGGATAATATTAAAAGATTTAATAGTGATAAATGTCTTAAAAGGCATAAAATAAATTTGTGATGAAAATTGGTATGATTTTACATACCATAAATAAATGGACATCATTGAGTCAATTATGGCCTTAGTTAAATTTGGAATTGATTGATAATTTGAATGGAGAAATTAATTCAAATTGGGGAATGATTAATTAGGCGTAATTAATCGTCTAAGACACGAGGTTAGGCTCTTTTGTGGTGTAAGACTGCCCGGACCCACCCGGCAAATCCAGCTGCCACAAATGCCAGTCTAATGTGGGAGGACTTTATAAGGTTACGGTCTTAATGAATTAAGAAACACTTAACCAGATAAACATGTAGTGGGACATGAGGGGGTTAAGCGGGTGCCTTGGGTGGCATGTGGAATCTAGTGGGTGCCTTGGGTGGCATTTGAAATACGATTAGAAGCACTTAATCAAAAATTGAAACATGTAAGTGAACATGAATAAGAAGAGGGTAAAGTGGGATGTACTAGAGGGGACCAAGCTTAGGTGGATAGCTTGTGTCAAGTAATGAGGGGCTCGTTTCAACCAGTAACCTATAAGTATCTTTGTGGGCTCGACCCAAGTCGAGGACGGGACACGCGTACTGGGCTTGACTGTAAGAGGCCAAAACGGGTTAGCGGTGTAGGTATAAGCCGTGCATTATTGGTTGTATCGGGTTGCCACTTTGGGGAGCGATACACCCCACTATGGGGCCAGCACGGGTATCTACGAGTTAGGGAGCTGATCGATTGGGGGTAGTGGGTACACCTAGTGGAGATAGGGGAAGGCGGCACCTATGAAGGAAACTAGGGGTGCACGAAATTACCATTAACATTATTAAGTTCTGTAGGCGGGATCAACCTTAGGGTGACTAGTGGTGGTGCAGTATAATAGTGGTGGTGCAGTATATTAATTATCTTATAGTGGTTTAGGTGCGCTTTAACGTTATCTCCGTTCATCTTATTCCTTTTTGTTTACTCTGTCATACTCAATTGTTCACAGTCATTTCCTTATTTTCCAACTTATGCCTTAGCCTAGTTGTTTTGGTAATTATATTGTTAAAGTTATCGCACTCGCCAGACTTTATGTCTGACACCCTTTGTTTCCTCCTCTTTTCTTCCTCCACCCCCACAGGTGCTTAGATTGGAACTAGCACCAGTGGAGCTTGATTTTGGACAGCTGTATCTCTTGCTTTTAGAAGTTGCTTGGATCACTGAAGTAAAGTTCGGCCTCTCTTATTTATGGCAATTTCGTACTGCGGTTATGCCTTTCAATTTATGTACTTTGATTTAGTCAAGATGGATATTACGTACTTTGACTCTGGTTTTTGATGATGTAATCAAACTTATGTGTTTACCGCTGCAATGAATAAAGTTTTAAAGTTTTAGTACTGTTTATATCTGTCTTGTTGTTAAGTTTCTGTTCCATACACACTTAAAATACTCCATGGAAGTTAATGAATTCCCTTTGTGAGTGACATTAATGGACGTGGGATGTTACACGCCGCGTCGCCCAAAGACCTGCCACCCTGGTCATCGTCAGCTCGCCAGAAAACCGGTTTGAATGGAAACCGCCTCCAGGTCGATTTCTCCGACCACACTCCATCGTAAGGCGCCGGACCTCGACCAATCGATCGCCCTCACTTCCACGCACAAGTTTCCTTCAATCGACCCCACCTGAAAGTGCCTCCTCCTTGTCGTACCCGCCGAAAACTGATCACAGCAAACCCCCAAAACCTGTCTCCGATCAACTGAGTATTACGACCTCCACGGCCTGTTTTAGGTCCATCGACCTGAAGCAAAGTTGAACTTCTCGAACTCCTCTACAAGTGTGCTTCAGGCCCCCTCAGCTAATACTACACCAAAATACCACAATTTCCAGAAAACCGAAACTCAGATCTCACAGTTTACGGCCGATTATGGTGACCACTGGCTTTCTTACCACCCCAAATTTTTATAGTAGGTAGGTAGGAACCCGATCTACATATTTGCTTCAGATTACCATGGTTAATTCATGACAGAATGGAGGATATAAATTAAAATGTGTTTAGGGAGTTTTCTGCAAATATGATGGATGAAAATGAGTTTGGGGTTGGGATTTCCTGGTTTGGATGAAGGGAAATGATATATATATATATATATATATATATATATATATATATATATATATATATATATATAAGGGAAAAAATATTAATTTATGTTGACACGACTAACGATATTTTCCATGCCTATCGCTATTTTAAACACTCTTTATTCGCTTTTTTCTCACATACAAACCCGTTCGTGACGAGAAGGGACCTCATGATATAATTTGACGTTACGGTCCTAATGAAAATTGTTTCATCAAATTCCGAGTCCGTTTGCTCAAATGGCGCTCCTTCACGTCTAAATGGTCGTTTTATTTGCATTTAATTTTGCCATGCTCACAGAATAGCTCCGATTTGCGTGCAACTTGAAAATCTAGCAATAATTTGCCATTGCGGTCCCAATAAAATTTGTTTCGTCGAAAACGGAGATCATTTGTATAAAATCCCTTTTTAAAGGTCCAATTTGAATTAAAATAAATCAATTTTAATATACCTAAATAAAATAAAAATAAAGTATCATAATTGACTATACCTAGGCATAATTTCACGTAGTATCAAAATAAAATAGTTCAGATTGAAAACCAAGCCAAATTGATATTAAAATATTTAAAACCCTTTATTTTATAAAATAAATCGATATAAATTACAAATGAAATCCATAGCGACTATTTAAAATTTGATTTGGATATAAAACTAAATCTACACTATGAAAACTCGATTTTTCTCTTCCATTAGAAAAATATTGTCAAATAGATTCTAGCATTTTTTGTTTTGAGAAAATCCGGCATATATTGGATCCTGTACGACTATTTAAAGCTCAAAATTCAATATTACAAACTACTGCGCCGCTGCAGCTCGTTTTATAATTAAATTATAAATTATACGATCAACCGTCATTTAATTAACGAATATGCTATTATAAATTCAATATAGATAATATTAAACCATTTGAAATTGCCAATTCACATTGTACGACAAATTCAATATTTTCCAAATATTTTTGAAATTAAAATATTATTATATTACTTATATAAATAAAATATTCCAAATAAAATGGTTAAATTCAATTATTTAAATTCAAATCAATATTTAAAAATAAAATAATTCAAATGATTGGTCAGAAAAATATGGGATGTTACATTCCTTCCCCCTTAAAAGAATTTCATCCCCGAAATTATTAAGGTAGAAGAAATGCTGCTGACCCATTATCTATACAAAAATATCTTGTTAAAATTCAGTTTTATTATCAAATCTAACCCAATTGGTTTAAACTAATTTATTTCAAATAACAAATTTTCCAAAAATCTTCAAAAATATTCTAACACCGTAAATTTTGGAAAAAATTGGCAGAGTCTCCCTTGTACGGAGGGACATCTGCAATATCGCAGGTTCAAGAAATATCTATACATTGACCAACACGGTCGGAAAAATCCAAAATCCAGTCTCAAAACCCAAATAAAACCCCAAAATTTTATATTTTGCGTAGGCGTACCTTTTTGCGAGCGCTACTATGCAATAAGAGATAAATATACTCTTGCTTATTTGATTAACATGCCGAACTGGATTCAAATTACTCCAGAATTCTCTTTGATTAACTCTATACCTGTTCTCAACTTCAATGAACTTCATTAGTCTTTAAAACTGTGTCAGTCAGATCCAAATACTCATATCATCCATATCATTCATTCCAACCAATTGGAAATAATCGTACCACTTTATTCAATTACGATGGATTTAATTATAACTAAGTCTTAGCAATCCATTTGTTTATTTAAATATCCATTCAGATTCTACATGTTGAATTAAATAATTTACTAGGTTCCAACTAATGTTCATATCTATATCCATGTCATGTTTTTCAACCAAACAATTCCTCGATTTCCACATTATGCTTTGATTCATCTCAATAATTTCAATTCATTTATTCTAGATTGGTTTTCAATCAACTGTTGGCGAACTCTATACAAACCATCCAATATATAACAAACAACCAAGCCATAACAATTCAACCAAACCATTTTGATTCACATAAATATTTTCACCTTTGATTTCACTTTGGTTTCACATCAATTGATTTATATTGGATTAATTTCCATCCAATTATCATTTACTCGATTTCACATGTGAAATCTCTTTTCATTATATAAATCTATTCCAGTTCAATATTCCAATCTGAATTCTTATTCATGTTATTCAAACAAATTCCATATTATAATCATTTGAGAAAAATAGAGTTATATAAAATATAATCCGAGCAAACTATATAAAAATAATTTTATAATAAATTACAAATACGCGCTCTCATATATATACTAAAACTCAATCTAGGGCTTTACTAACCCTATCTCTATCGAGTTACGCCACAGAGCCAAGGTTATCACTAAACCAATAGCTCTGATACCACTGTAACGACCCGGCAAAAAATCCGATGCTCGAATTTTGACAATAACATATAAAACTCATATTACTTGCCAAAACTCAAATATCAAACAACACCAGATTGTTAAGAGAAAGAAATTAGAGGGTGAGAGAGAGAAAGAAAAATATATTAGAATAGAAGAATAAGAAGAACACATCAGAATCTCACAGTGGAATGAATAAACGTAATATATAAAACCTCTTTATAAAAGAAAATGTATATATATATATATATATATATATATATACACATACCATTTATCAGAGTACAACATACACCAATCACAGTGGAAAATAATTGTATATAATTAATGGTGAAGCCTCCTGCTTCCAGCTCCTTAAAACTCAAAGCAAAACCTAACCTGTAAATATACTCGGTCTGACTCGAGCACATTTGAAGCAAAGCAAAATTCACCCGGATCAGTCTGGAATACTTTCAGTGATAAATTCACAACACAAATCACTTGTTTAACTTTGAAAATCCTTTTTGAAAGGAAAGGATGATAGTAAGACCAGCCTACACATAAACACGGGCGTTCTTTTACCTTACTATAACCCAAAAGATTTTTGGAATCAATATCTTTTCTGATATTATAATAATATCTATCAAATCATAACTAAATAATATTTTACCAGAACGCTTGCATATCACGCTCTACATATATATTATACAAACTGTAATGACCCGGACTCTTAGGGGTAAATTTTAAAATATTTGATATGGATTTAAATATTGAGTTAAGTAAATAAATCAATTTTTATAGGGAGTTATCGATTTGATAATCAATTTCGATTTAATATCGAATATATTAAATTATCAAAATAAGGAATTAGCGAATAACTGAATTCGAAGTCAAACACTGAGTTAGAAACAGTTCAGTCAATCAATTCAAAATCCTATAAAAATTAGAATAATAATATAAATTGATTATCGAAGAATTTAGTTGTTTTAAAATCAATTTAAATTAATATCTCCTTCAGATTTTCGAATTTGTGTTTCGATACCTGTCCCAGTGTGTTCAGAATAGTGTTTTAACCCCAGGAATGACCCTTGCTGCGTTCAAAGAGGAGCTAGAAAATGATGAATAATTTAATTATATACACATATTTTTATCCATTAAAAATCAAAAGGAGGAGGATAGTACATGTTTCCATTTTTCTCACCACAAAGTAACGGCCTTGCTGTTCAAAATAAAGCCGCACCTTCCCTTATAAAACCAACGAGAACCTTTCCCTTTTCATTTTATATCTCCAGCAAAATAGAAATCGGATCATCCCTTTTTTCCTCAGATTGAAACCGCTCCTCCCCAAACCTAGAAATCAAATCGAACCGGAGAGCAATTTAAGGCAACACGATGGAGGGAGTAGGCTCAGTTGTCTCGCGAGCGCCATGGTAGATGTCGCGATGGGATTTAGGGCAGTAAGCCGCGAGTCACAGGACGTAATCAAACCGATACTGCTCGAGTTCAGGAATCGCGAGTTGGGGTTCGATGCTCATGCTTGCATCTCGATTAGACTGCACGATGTTTGAAAGAAGATGGACGACTTCGAATTTGTCAGGAGGGTTGCGAGATTAAGGGCCATCAGTACGTTAATTGTTGGGAGGTGTTCAAAACAGAAAGATGTGTGAAGCCGCGATTTTCAGAGAGGGTTCTGAGGTTATAATCGATTTCAGTTCGAAGAGGGATGGTGCGACTGCGATATAGGAAGGTGAAGGTCAGGGCTGTTGCATCCAAGTTCAGGCGAAAGGTTCGACTGTAGTTGGAGTTGGATCTGTGAATATGAAGCTAGGGTTAACGGAAATAGATACAGTGGAAGAGGTGCTAAACAAATAAATTCGAGAAGATTCATAGCCAGGGGTTTGGAAATAAACAGGATATTCGACAACTGCAACTACGGTGAGTAAATCTCACCTTTTATTGAATTATTTTTATATAGTTAAAATTAATTGCTGTGCTTGTTTGAATGCTGTTTGATGGTTTTAAAATATATATTAGTTATTTAGGACTATTATATATATATATTGGGTTGATGATTGGTTGGATTCCCGCAGTTTCATTAGCGGATGCCCGCGGTACCATAGCGGATGATTACCCTATACGCCCCAAGCTATGATTAGTGGATGACCTTCATACCGCGATATCCTGCCTCGAAGCAGGATAGGTATTATTTATGTGCTAACGTCTGTGGATGCAGGAAAACAGGTTGGAGGAATCCAACTGGATTCCTCAAAAATATATTATCTGTTGTTGTTTGTTTGATTTCATATATATTCATATATGATGTGTTAAAAATCAAATGATTGAATAATTGGTTGATTTGATTGTTTAAAATATCCCTGGGCTTGAATATTGATTCATAAAAATATCGAAGAGGGTATTTGAAATTTAAAAAGGGGAATTCTATTTTTATAAATAAAATTTGAATTTTTAATGAACTATAGAAAACATTAACTTGTTTTGAATATATATGAACGAATATCGAATTTATAAAGTTGTTTATAAATGAAAGGATGGAATTTGAATCGAATTTATAAAGTTGTTTATGAATGAAAGGTTGGAATTTGAATCGAATTAATAAAGTTGTTTATAAATGAAAGGATGGAATTTGAATCGAATTTATAAAGTTGTTTATAAATGAAAGGATGGAATTTGAATCGAATTTATAAAGTTGTTTATAAATGAAAGGATGGAATTTGAATCGAATTTATAAAGTTGTTTATAAATGAAAGGATGGAATTTGAATCGAATTTATAAAGTTGTTTATAAATGGAAAGGTGGGATTTGAATTGAAGTTATAAACGTTGTTTATAAATAATAAGAGAATTTAAATGGACTTTGAATATAAGGAATTGAAATATAGATTTGAATATAGAAATTCAAATGGACTTTTGAATATAAAATTCAAATGGAATTTAAACAATAGAATTTCAATAGATTTGAATATAGGATTTAAATGGAATTTAAACAATAGAATTTGAATAGATTTGAATAATAGAATTCAAATGGAGTTTAACTATAGGATTTGAATATAGGATTTAAATGGAATTTAAACAATAGAATTTGAATAGATTTGAATAATAGAATTCAAATGGAGTTTAACTATAGGATTTGAATATAGGATTTAAATGGAATTTAAACAATAGAATTTGAATAGATTTGAATAATAGAATTCAAATGGAGTTTAACTATAGAATTTGAATATAGTATTTCAAATGGAATTTGAAAATAGAATTCAAATGAAGTTTAAATATAGGGATGCAAATAGAATTCAAATGAAGTTTAAATAAAAAGAATTCAAATAGAATTGATTTGGAATTTGAATAAGAAGTCGATAAGGGAACGAGAGTATGAGTATAATTAGAATTTGTTAGTATGCAGTTAAAATATATTTGAACATGTCATGTTCAAATATGAAGGTGGAATAGACTGAAAAGTTAAGTAACAGATTTAATTTACAAATTGAGTTAAAACGATTGGTATAGTTAAAATAGATTGGACATGTATAGACATACAGGAGACAGGTTTGGAATAAAGGGTTAGAAGGTATATATATAGAATGCCCGACAAAAAGGTACGTATTTAATTTCCATATGAGATTTTATGCGCCGTATCGGCTAGCCGCTTGGCTTTTTCTTTTTCTTTTTGAGATGAGAAGGACCGGGAAAGCTATTTGAAATTTCCCGATGCTCCCGGTACAAAGGAGGTTATGGCGAATTTTTCCGGGAATTTAAGGAGATAGAATATTTTTAAGATAATTTGATAGTTAGAAATTTACATATCAAAATACATAGAAGTCGATAAGAAAACGAACGTAGAAATAGAATAGTATAATCAAAAAGGGAAGTATAAGAATAAAATCTCGTAGGTATAGAAAGAGAAAATGTATATGTGTTTAAAGGTGAATAATCAGTTGTATGGTATTGATTATTCGAGTAAGTAGTCTTGTCTGTTTTGACGTTAAATGTTATTCAGTCAAGGTCTGAGAGGTAATTATACCCCAACTTGGTTGATTTCATGATATACCGATAAGTAGCAAGATTCAGGCTCGAAGATCAATGTGGAATAAGAATTAGTTAAATACTGTATTTGGGTTGTCGTAACGATGTTTTATACAACATCTGTTTTAACCCAAATATGTGCAAAGCTTGGAAATAGAATAATGAATATTTCCTAGTATAGACAATAAAGGAAGGCGATATATGGAAATGTTTTCCAAAGAACGTATAAGGCCAATATGGTTATTGAAAATATTTGGTTAACAAATATTGATAAGAAATAGAGAAGAGATTTAATTAATGGAATATTAATTAAGGGCTCACCGATTGTTGGATGTTTGGATGAACACTTGTTTTATTCGATAGTTAAATCATCGACTATCGAAACACTTGTTTTATTCGATAGTTAAATCACAGACTATCGGAGTTTTGACCATCGTTGTCAATATGGAGAGACCGGTTGGATTATTATCCGAAGAACCACTCCATATTGGCAGTAGCGTGCGAATCAGATTATATAAAGATAATCGAAGACGGAGTAGAGTGCAAGGACTTTTTCTATTTATAGAAATAGTACCTTCGGTTCATCCTGTTCCTGGGTGACGTGTATGGATGAATGTCTGACAGAGTATTTCCAGAAAGGTCACGTACATTGATTTCTTCAACCGTACCAAGAGTGGAAGCGGAGAAGGAAACTTCTTTTAGCTAACACGTAATGTACTGTTGAGGACGTCAATCGGTGATTTGATGAATTTGACGATGTGGCATTCAAAGTGAATCTGGTATGATGATAAAGCGTAGCTTCTAGCCTCATCATCCGGTAAATGACAGAAATCGGGCAAGCAGCATGGCTATGTAGGTCGCACCTATTAGGGTGTATAATCACCTGATCTAGAGTTTCATTTACTTCTAAAAATCTATTGTCGATGCTGTCCCATTCGGGAAACGGTTGCTGATCCCAATCGTTGGTGATATACATTCGATACACTCAAGCGAAATGAGTGGTCGGTCATGTGTGGCTGAGTTGCAAGATGTTCTTGTTGAACTCGGTGTATTCTCCTCTAGAGATATACCAGCGGAAGGTGATTCCATACCTTGTCATAGTTGGAAATCCATTACCCAATACGTGCTTGCGGTTTTGATTGTATATTACATATGTGGAACGTGAGATGCAAACGTTCCACTAGATTGTTATCTACTTGATTTAGACATTATTATAATATCAAAAGAGTTTTGATATAAGGTTAAGTCAAGTGTTTGGATTTTCATAAGGGAAAAACCCTGTTCCGTGTTATACGGCGTGGTCTTATGAGATATCATTTAGTTTTCTGAAACTGTTTTAAACTGTTTACTCATACCAGTCCCATGACTGACCCGGAGTTTATTTGTTTTGTTCTACCTAAACTCTTGGGTGCCTAAATTTGTACGGGCAGTCAAGTAGTTCAGGATTTTTCAGATATATCTAAAGGAGCTTGGAGCAGGAGGCTTCAGCGTTATCTAGTTATAGTTTGTTCCGCTATGTTGTAAGTGTTGTACTCTGATAAGTGTATGTTATACAGTTAAGATTTTGTATTTCAAAGATGTGATATATTATATTTTGTTCCGCTGCGATGTGAGATTCTGTGTTGTTATTTCTGTTCTTCTTCTACCTCTTTCTTCTAAAAAAAAAATGTCTCGTATTTTCGTGATATTTGGGTTGGACGTAAGATGTATATAGTCAACTCTGATGTTATGGAAATCTGGGTCATTACAGTTGGTATCAGAGCTTAGGTTGAGCGAATACCTAGGCTTGTTGGAAAGTGCTCATTAGAGATAGGATCAGTAGTATCCTAGAATGAGTTGAGTGTATATATATACGAGATAGCGTATTTGTTATTTGATATAAAAACCGTTTTATATTGTGTTGACTAGTCTGTTGAGTGGATTATAAATTTTGGTCGAATCGTGGGACGCCACGATGTCGATAGGAGTTTATAAACACTTGAACAGAAGATTGGACACGATATTGTTTTTAAATAGTTGAGTTGATTGTTAGGATTATAATCGAATTAGATTATAAAAACAGAAATAGTTATATATAACCAATGGAATTTGTATTTGAAATAAAATAAATGAGATAAATTGAAATTGAATTCCAACCAGAATTCAGAATTTAAAATCCTGGGAGTTTGGAAAATGTTTTTCTAAATGGAGTTTGAAAGAAATAAAGCACTGAACTCATTCAGTAGCTGGGAAATAATTCTGATAATGGTCGCAACATCATCAGTGTTCATTTTCGAGTTTCTAAGTGATGAATTGCTGCCTTAGAAAATTTTTGATGGAAATTTGTTTGAAAGGAAAAACAAGTTGTTTGAAAATTCAAATATTTTGAATTTGGGATAGGTATAAATATATGTATATATTTATATAACTTCAAAGGAATTTTGAAATGTGAAATGGGAATATAGATTTCAAATAGAAGTAAAATAAAGGAATTTGAATATATATATAATTCAAATAGAAGTGAAATAGAATTTGAATTCAAAGGAATTCAAATGAGTTTGAATAAAGAAAAATTCAAATAAAAATTGTATAAGAAAAATTGAAATGGAATTTGAATTCAAAGGAATTCAAATGGATTTAAATAAAGAAAAGTCAAATAGAGGTTTGAATATTAGAATTCAAAGAAAATATTAAGTTTGAAATAGAATTTTAGATAAAAGGAGTTTAAATAGGATTTGAATTCAAAGTGAAATTTAATAGGATTTGAATTCAAAGGAGTTAAAATAGAATTTAAATTCAAAGGATTTCAAATAGAAATTGAACAAAGGAGTTTAAATAGAAATCGAATAAAGGATTTCAAATAGAATTTAAAGATAAGGAAATTGAATTAGAATTTGAATCGAAGAAAATTCAAATAGAAATTGAATAGAAGGAAATTCAAATATAGAGTTGGAATAAAGAAATTCAAATGGAATTTGAATATTGTAAATATATAGAATTTCAAATAGTAGTGAAATAGATCGGGAATATTATGTTGAAATGGATTGGATATATATTAAAAATATATCAGAATGGAGTTGAATTTATTATAAACAAAGTTAAAACGTTTATATTTATAAATATAATTAAAACGAGCTCGCCATAGCACGGCAGTTCGTAAATTGGCGACTCGAACTTCAATCGAGTATACAGGACTCAAATTAAGTCGGAATTCTTTGAGACAAGAATCGTCGGGACCGGTTGAACAATAATTTTCTTTTGAAAGAGAAAAATCTGGATTTCGTTGGATAGATTTTGAGTTATGTCAAAATCAAATTTTTAGAAAAGCAGCGCCAGAACCATTATAAAACCATAACGGTTTAATTAAATAAAATCCGAATTGGCATTAGAAAAATCCAGACTGGAGATATAAAATAAATATGAACTCCAGTGAAGTAAGTGAAATGATTTTTAAGACAAAAATAAATAAATCATATTTTAAATGGTTAAATAGAATTAACTAAAATGGAGAATAATTAGTTAAAGGAAATTTGAATCGAAATTGGGTTTTTGGATAAGTGAAAGAGATTGAGAATTTATATTCAAAAATCGAATATATAACTCAAGTTGAAAATATAATTAGATTAGTTTATAATTAAGTTGACATATATTTGAACAAGTTATACTCAAATAAAAGGGTGAAATCAGCAAAACGGTTAATTAGCAACTAGTTAATGGGAATTTGAATGATTGAAATTTAATTTAACTGAAGTAAGTTAAATGGACCGAAATGAATAAATTGAGTAAAATCAATGTGAATGAAATATGAATTTGGTGTGAATAAAGGAAAAACCAAAAGAGTTAAAAGGAAATATATTTGTAACACAAATACAAAGGAAGTTATGTGCAAACAAATAGAAGGAGAAATATTTGTAAAAACATTTACAAATAGAATTTAGAAGAGAATATTTGTAAGACATTTTCAAATAGATTCAGTTGAAATATTTATTTATAGAAAATAAATAGAATGTTACAGATGAGATATTTATTTGTTAAATAAATAGAATTAAATCAAAGGGATATTCAAAAGATGAATAGAAAATGGAAACTTGTTTTTAACGGATAAATAGAAAGGATTAATTTATAAATAACAGTTATAAATTAAATTGAATATTTATCATTCGATAAATGGAATATATAAGTCTGAACTTATATAGAGAGGGAATATTGGTTTTTAGCACCGATAGTTTTAAATAGAAGGGGTATACAACACTTGTATAAGTGAAGTAGCGTTATTAAAGAGAACATTTATAAAGTGAAGAACCGTTACTAAAAGTAAATCTTTATAAATGAATAAACGCTATCCAATAGGAGTTATTCGAATAGGAGAAGTCGGTTAGAGTTAGAAATAATCGACTAGAGTTAGAAATAATCGATTAGAGTTAGAATAAATCGATTAGAGAAAGAATAAACCAGTTAGAGTTGATCAGATAGGATTAATCCGTAGAGTTAATTGAATATTAGTTATTCAATTAGAATTTATCGAATATTTGTTATTAAAATTTTGAGTTAACCAGATAGAGTTAATTGAACATAGCTAATCGAATTAGAATTTCATTGAATGTTAGTTATTCAATTAAGGTTGATCGAATATAGTTATTGAGATAGAGTTAGTCAAACATAGTTACTCAGGACAAGTTGCCATTTCATACGACTGCTAGCGTAATTCGCAGAGCTGCAGATAGCCTAGGGCGGTTAGATGTTTCCTGGGGGAATCAGGCGTAACCATTGTGATCGCTGCTATCTAGAGTCAAGCGAATGGAGTTAAATCGAATATTGGTTATTCAGATAGAATTAAAGGAGTTATCGAATATAGTTTATTCGAAAGGAATCATCGAATTTGGTTATTCGAAAGGAGTTATCAATTTTTAGTTAATCGAAGGAGTTATCGATTATTTGTTAATCGAAATGAGTTATCGATTATAGTTTAATCGAAAAGGGTTATCGATTAGTTTAATCAAAGTGAGTTATAGAATATTGGTTATTCGAAGGAGTTATCGAATTTAGTTATTCGATGGAGTTAATCGAAAAGAGTTAAATCCAATAGAGTTAATTGATAAGAGTAAATCGAATATAGTTTATTCGAAGAAAGGTTTTCGAATCTAGTTATTCGAAAGAGAGATTATCGAATATAGTTATTCGAAGGGAGGAGTTATCGAATAGGGATTTATTCGAAAGAAAGTTTCGTAAGGAAGTTTGAAATGTTGAGTATCAACATAAATAAGATTTTGAAAAGTTAACGGGTTTGTAGCACATTTTCTACCTTAGCAATTTCGAGGACGAAATTATTTTAAGTGGGGAAGATTGTAATGACCCGGACTCTTAGGGGTAAATTTTAAAATATTTGATATGGATTTAAATATTGAGTTAAGTAAATAAATCAATTTTTATAGGGAGTTATCGATTTGATAATCAATTTCGATTTAATATCGAATATATTAAATTATCAAAATAAGGAATTAGCGAATAACTGAATTCGAAGTCAAACACTGAGTTAGAAACAGTTCAGTCAATCAATTCAAAATCCTATAAAAATTAGAATAATAATATAAATTGATTATCGAAGAATTTAGTTGTTTTAAAATTAATTTAAATCAATTTAAATTAATATCTCCTTCAGATTTTCGAATTTGTGTTTCGATACCTGTCCCAGTGTGTTCAGAATAGTGTTTTAACCCCAGGAATGACCCTTGCTGCGTTCAAAGAGGAGCTAGAAAATGATGAATAATTTAATTATATACACATATTTTTATCCATTAAAAATCAAAAGGAGGAGGATAGTACATGTTTCCATTTTTCTCACCACAAAGTAACGGCCTTGCTGTTCAAAATAAAGCCGCACCTTCCCTTATAAAACCAACGAGAACCTTTCCCTTTTCATTTTATATCTCCAGCAAAATAGAAATCGGATCATCCCCTTTTTCCTCAGATTGAAACCGCTCCTCCCCAAACCTAGAAATCAAATCGAACCGGAGAGCAATTTAAGGCAACACGATGGAGGGAGTAGGCTCAGTTGTCTCGCGAGCGCCATGGTAGATGTCGCGATGGGATTTAGGGCAGTAAGCCGCGAGTCACAGGACGTAATCAAACCGATACTGCTCGAGTTCAGGAATCGCGAGTTGAGGTTCGATGCTCATGCTTGCATCTCGATTAGACTGCACGATGTTTGAAAGAAGATGGACGACTTCGAATTTGTCAGGAGGGTTGCGAGATTAAGGGCCATCAGTACGTTAATTGTTGGGAGGTGTTCAAAACAGAAAGATGTGTGAAGCCGCGATTTTCAGAGAGGGTTCTGAGGTTAGAATCGATTTCAGTTCGAAGAGGGATGGTGCGACTGCGATATAGGAAGGTGATGGTCAGGGCTGTTGCATCCAAGTTCAGGCGAAAGGTTCGACTGTAGTTGGAGTTGGATCTGTGAATATGAAGCTAGGGTTAACGGAAATAGATACAGTGGAAGAGGTGCTAAACAAATAAATTCGAGAAGATTCATAGCCAGGGGTTTGGAAATAAACAGGATATTCGACAACTGCAACTACGGTGAGTAAATCTCACCTTTTATTGAATTATTTTTATATAGTGAAAATTAATTGCTGTGCTTGTTTGAATGCTGTTTGATGGTTTTAAAATATATATTAGTTATTTAGGACTATTATATATATATATATTGGGTTGATGATTGGTTGGATTCCCGCAGTTTCATTAGCGGATGCCCGCGGTACCATAGCGGATGATTACCCTATACGCCCAACGCTATGATTAGTGGATGACCTTCATACCGCGATATCCTGCCTCGAAGCAGGATAGGTATTATTTATGTGCTAACGTCTGTGGATGCAGGAAAACAGGTTGGAGGAATCCAACTGGATTCCTCAAAAATATATTATCTGTTGTTGTTTGTTTGATTTCATATATATTCATATATGATGTGTTAAAAATCAAATGATTGAATAATTGGTTGATTTGATTGTTTAAAATATCCCTGGGCTTGAATATTGATTCATAAAAATATCGAAGAGGGTATTTGAAATTTAAAAAGGGGAATTCTATTTTTATAAATAAAATTTGAATTTTTAATGAACTATAGAAAACATTAACTTGTTTTGAATATATATGAACGAATATCGAATTTATAAAGTTGTTTATAAATGAAAGGATGGAATTTGAATCGAATTTATAAAGTTGTTTATAAATGAAAGGTTGGAATTTGAATCGAATTTATAAAGTTGTTTATAAATGAAAGGATGGAATTTGAATCGAATTTATAAAGATGTTTATAAATGAAAGGATGGAATTTGAATCGAATTTATAAAGTTGTTTATAAATGAAAGGATGGAATTTGGAATGAATTTATAAAGTTGTTTATAAATGAAAGGATGGAATTTGAATCGAATTTATAAAGTTGTTTATAAATGGAAAGGTGGGATTTGAATTGAAGTTATAAACGTTGTTTATAAATAATAAGAGAATTTAAATGGACTTTGATTATAAGGAATTGAAATATAGATTTGAATATAGAAATTCAAATGGACTTTTGAATATAAAATTCAAATGGAATTTAAACAATAGAATTTCAATAGATTTGAATATAGGATTTAAATGGAATTTAAACAATAGAATTTGAATAGATTTGAATAATAGAATTCAAATGGAGTTTAACTATAGGATTTGAATATAGGATTTAAATGGAATTTAAACAATAGAATTTGAATAGATTTGAATAATAGAATTCAAATGGAGTTTAACTATAGGATTTGAATATAGGATTTAAATGGAATTTAAACCGTAGAATTTGAATAGATTTGAATAATAGAAATCAAATGGAGTTTAACTATAGAATTTGAATATAGTATTTCAAATGGAATTTGAAAATAGAATTCAAATGAAGTTTAAATATAGGGATGCAAATAGAATTCAAATGAAGTTTAAATAAAAAGAATTCAAATAGAATTGATTTGGAATTTGAATAAGAAGTCGATAAGGGAACGAGAGTATGAGTATAATTAGAATTTGTTAGTATGCAGTTAAAATATATTTGAACATGTCATGTTCAAATATGAAGGTGGAATAGACTGAAAAGTTAAGTAACAGATTTAATTTACAAATTGAGTTAAAACGATTGGTATAGTTAAAATAGATTGGACATGTATAGATATACAGGAGACAGGTTTGGAATAAAGGGTTAGAAGGTATATATATAGAATGCCCGACAAAAAGGTACGTATTTAATTTCCATATGAGATTTTATGCGCCGTATCGGCTAGCCGCTTGGCTTTTTCTTTTTCTTTTTGAGATGAGAAGGACCGGGAAAGCTATTTGAAATTTCCCGATGCTCCCGGTACAAAGGAGGTTATGGCGAATTTTTCCGGGAATTTAAGGAGATAGAATATTTTTAAGATAATTTGATAGTTAGAAATTTACATATCAAAATACATAGAAGTCGATAAGAAAACGAACGTAGAAATAGAATAGTATAATCAAAAAGGGAAGTATAAGAATAAAATCTCGTAGGTATAGAAAGAGAAAATGTATATGTGTTTAAAGGTGAATAATCAGTTGTATGGTATTGATTATTCGAGTAAGTAGTCTTGTCTGTTTTGACGTTAAATGTTATTCAGTCAAGGTCTGAGAGGTAATTATACCCCAACTTGGTTGATTTCATGATATACCGATAAGTAGCAAGATTCAGGCTCGAAGATCAATGTGGAATAAGAATTAGTTAAATACTGTATTTGGGTTGTCGTAACGATGTTTTATACAACATCTGTTTTAACCCAAATATGTGCAAAGCTTGGAAATAGAATAATGAATATTTCCTAGTATAGACAATAAAGGAAGGCGATATATGGAAATGTTTTCCAAAGAACGTATAAGGCCAATATGGTTATTGAAAATATTTGGTTAACAAATATTGATAAGAAATAGAGAAGAGATTTAATTAATGGAATATTAATTAAGGGCTCACCGATTGTTGGATGTTTGGATGAACACTTGTTTTATTCGATAGTTAAATCATCGACTATCGAAACACTTGTTTTATTCGATAGTTAAATCACAGACTATCGGAGTTTTGACCATCGTTGTCAATATGGAGAGACCGGTTGGATTATTATCCGAAGAACCACTCCATATTGGCAGTAGCGTGCGAATCAGATTATATAAAGATAATCGAAGACGGAGTAGAGTGCAAGGACTTTTTCTATTTATAGAAATAGTACCTTCGGTTCATCCTGTTCCTGGGTGACGTGTATGGATGAATGTCTGACAGAGTATTTCCAGAAAGGTCACGTACATTGATTTCTTCAACCGTACCAAGAGTGGAAGCGGAGAAGGAAACTTCTTTTAGCTAACACGTAATGTACTGTTGAGGACGTCAATCGGTGATTTGATGAATTTGACGATGTGGCATTCAAAGTGAATCTGGTATGATGATAAAGCGTAGCTTCTAGCCTCATCATCCGGTAAATGACAGAAATCGGGCAAGCAGCATGGCTATGTAGGTCGCACCTATTAGGGTGTATAATCACCTGATCTAGAGTTTCATTTACTTCTAAAAATCTATTGTCGATGCTGTCCCATTCGGGAAACGGTTGCTGATCCCAATCGTTGGTGATATACATTCGATACACTCAAGCGAAATGAGTGGTCGGTCATGTGTGGCTGAGTTGCAAGATGTTCTTGTTGAACTCGGTGTATTCTCCTCTAGAGATATACCAGCGGAAGGTGATTCCATACCTTGTCATAGTTGGAAATCCATTACCCAATACGTGCCTGCGGTTTTGATTGTATATTACATATGTGGAACGTGAGATGCAAACGTTCCACTAGATTGTTATCTACTTGATTTAGACATTATTATAATATCAAAAGAGTTTTGATATAAGGTTAAGTCAAGTGTTTGGATTTTCATAAGGGAAAAACCCTGTTCCGTGTTATACGGCGTGGTCTTATGAGATATCATTTAGTTTTCTGAAACTGTTTTAAACTGTTTACTCATACCAGTCCCATGACTGACCCGGAGTTTATTTGTTTTGTTCTACCTAAACTCTTGGGTGCCTAAATTTGTACGGGCAGTCAAGTAGTTCAGGATTTTTCAGATATATCTAAAGGAGCTTGGAGCAGGAGGCTTCAGCGTTATCTAGTTATAGTTTGTTCCGCTATGTTGTAAGTGTTGTACTCTGATAAGTGTATGTTATACAGTTAAGATTTTGTATTTCAAAGATGTGATATATTATATTTTGTTCCGCTACGATGTGAGATTCTGTGTTGTTATTTCTGTTCTTCTTCTACCTCTTTCTTCTAAAAAAAAAATGTCTCGTATTTTCGTGATATTTGGGTTGGACGTATGATGTATATAGTCAACTCTGATGTTATGGAAATCTGGGTCATTACAGTTGGTATCAGAGCTTAGGTTGAGCGAATACCTAGGCTTGTTGGAAAGTGCTCATTAGAGATAGGATCAGTAGTATCCTAGAATGAGTTGAGTGTATATATATACGAGATAGCGTATTTGTTATTTGATATAAAAACCGTTTTATATTGTGTTGACTAGTCTGTTGAGTGGATTATAAATTTTGGTCGAATCGTGGGACGCCACGATGTCGATAGGAGTTTATAAACACTTGAACAGAAGATTGGACACGATATTGTTTTTAAATAGTTGAGTTGATTGTTAGGATTATAATCGAATTAGATTATAAAAACAGAAATAGTTATATATAACCAATGGAATTTGTATTTGAAATAAAATAAATGAGATAAATTGAAATTGAATTCCAACCAGAATTCAGAATTTAAAATCCTGGGAGTTTGGAAAATGTTTTTCTAAATGGAGTTTGAAAGAAATAAAGCACTGAACTCATTCAGTAGCTGGGAAATAATTCTGATAATGGTCGCAACATCATCAGTGTTCATTTTCGAGTTTCTAAGTGATGAATTGCTGCCTTAGAAAATTTTTGATGGAAATTTGTTTGAAAGGAAAAACAAGTTGTTTGAAAATTCAAATATTTTGAATTTGGGATAGGTATAAATATATGTATATATTTATATAACTTCAAAGGAATTTTGAAATGTGAAATGGGAATATAGATTTCAAATAGAAGTAAAATAAAGGAATTTGAATATATATATAATTCAAATAGAAGTGAAATAGAATTTGAATTCAAAGGAATTCAAATGAGTTTGAATAAAGAAAAATTCAAATAAAAATTGTATAAGAAAAATTGAAATGGAATTTGAATTCAAAGGAATTCAAATGGATTTAAATAAAGAAAAGTCAAATAGAGGTTTGAATATTAGAATTCAAAGAAAATATTAAGTTTGAAATAGAATTTTAGATAAAAGGAGTTTAAATAGGATTTGAATTCAAAGTGAAATTTAATAGGATTTGAATTCAAAGGAGTTAAAATAGAATTTAAATTCAAAGGATTTCAAATAGAAATTGAACAAAGGAGTTTAAATAGAAATCGAATAAAGGATTTCAAATAGAATTTAAAGATAAGGAAATTGAATTAGAATTTGAATCGAAGAAAATTCAAATAGAAATTGAATAGAAGGAAATTCAAATATAGAGTTGGAATAAAGAAATTCAAATGGAATTTGAATATTGTAAATATATAGAATTTCAAATAGTAGTGAAATAGATCGGGAATATTATGTTGAAATGGATTGGATATATATTAAAAATATATCAGAATGGAGTTGAATTTATTATAAACAAAGTTAAAACGTTTATATTTATAAATATAATTAAAACGAGCTCGCCATAGCACGGCAGTTCGTAAATTGGCGACTCGAACTTCAATCGAGTATACAGGACTCAAATTAAGTCGGAATTCTTTGAGACAAGAATCGTCGGGACCGGTTGAACAATAATTTTCTTATGAAAGAGAAAAATCTGGATTTCGTTGGATAGATTTTGAGTTATGTCAAAATCAAATTTTTAGAAAAGCAGCGCCAGAACCATTATAAAACCATAACGGTTTAATTAAATAAAATCCGAATTGGCATTAGAAAAATCCAGACTGGAGATATAAAATAAATATGAACTCCAGTGAAGTAAGTGAAATGATTTTTAAGACAAAAATAAATAAATCATATTTTAAATGGTTAAATAGAATTAACTAAAATGGAGAATAATTAGTTAAAGGAAATTTGAATCGAAATTGGGTTTTTGGATAAGTGAAAGAGATTGAGAATTTATATTCAAAAATCGAATATATAACTCAAGTTGAAAATATAATTAGATTAGTTTATAATTAAGTTGACATATATTTGAACAAGTTATACTCAAATAAAAGGGTGAAATCAGCAAAACGGTTAATTAGCAACTAGTTAATGGGAATTTGAATGATTGAAATTTAATTTAACTGAATTAAGTTAAATGGAACGAAATGAATAAATTGAGTAAAATCAATGCGAATGAAATATGAATTTGGTGTGAATAAAGGAAAAACCAAAAGAGTTAAAAGGAAATATATTTGTAACACAAATACAAAGGAAGTTATGTGCAAACAAATAGAAGGAGAAATATTTGTAAAAACATTTACAAATAGAATTTAGAAGAGAATATTTGTAAGACATTTTCAAATAGATTCAGTTGAAATATTTATTTATAGAAAATAAATAGAATGTTACAGATGAGATATTTATTTGTTAAATAAATAGAATTAAATCAAAGGGATATTCAGAAGATGAATAGAAAATGGAAACTTGTTTTTAACGGATAAATAGAAAGGATTAATTTATAAATAACAGTTATAAATTAAATTGAATATTTATCATTCGATAAATGGAATATATAAGTCTGAACTTATATAGAGAGGGGATATTGGTTTTTAGCACCGATAGTTTTAAATAGAAGGGGTATACAACACTTGTATAAGTGAAGTAGCGTTATTAAAGAGAACATTTATAAAGTGAAGAACCGTTACTAAAAGTAAATCTTTATAAATGAATAAACGCTATCCAATAGGAGTTATTCGAATAGGAGAAGTCGATTAGAGTTAGAAATAATCGACTAGAGTTAGAAATAATCGATTAGAGTTAGAATAAATCGATTAGAGAAAGAATAAACCAGTTAGAGTTGATCAGATAGGATTAATCCGTAGAGTTAATTGAATATTAGTTATTCAATTAGAATTTATCGAATATTTGTTATTAAAATTTTGAGTTAACCAGATAGAGTTAATTGAACATAGCTAATCGAATTAGAATTTCATTGAATGTTAGTTATTCAATTAAGGTTGATCGAATATAGTTATTGTGATAGAGTTAGTCAAACATAGTTACTCAGGACAAGTTGCCATTTCATACGACTGCTAGCGTAATTCGCAGGGCTGCAGATAGCCTAGGGCGGTTAGATGTTTCCTGGGGGAATCAGGCGTAACCATTGTGATCGCTGCGATCTAGAGTCAAGCGAATGGAGTTAAATCGAATATTGGTTATTCAGATAGAATTAAAGGAGTTATCGAATATAGT
This sequence comes from Allium sativum, assembly GCA_030737875.1. Classification (NCBI taxonomy): domain Eukaryota; kingdom Viridiplantae; phylum Streptophyta; class Magnoliopsida; order Asparagales; family Amaryllidaceae; genus Allium; species Allium sativum. The sequence goes on from CM060924.1 coordinate 1,019,160,997, forward strand.
TTATTCGAAAGGAATCATCGAATTTGGTTATTCGAAAGGAGTTATCAATTTTTAGTTAATCGAAGGAGTTATCGATTATTTGTTAATCGAAATGAGTTATCGATTATAGTTTAATCGAAAAGGGTTATCGATTAGTTTAATCAAAGTGAGTTATAGAATATTGGTTATTCGAAGGAGTTATCGAATTTAGTTATTCGATGGAGTTAATCGAAAAGAGTTAAATCCAATAGAGTTAATTGATAAGAGTAAATCGAATATAGTTTATTCGAAGAAAGGTTTTCGAATCTAGTTATTCGAAAGAGAGATTATCGAATATAGTTATTCTAAGGGAGGAGTTATCGAATAGGGATTTATTCGAAAGAAAGTTTCGTAAGGAAGTTTGAAATGTTGAGTATCAACATAAATAAGATTTTGAAAAGTTAACGGGTTTGTAGCACATTTTCTACCTTAGCAATTTCGAGGACGAAATTATTTTAAGTGGGGAAGATTGTAATGACCCGGACTCTTAGGGGTAAATTTTAAAATATTTGATATGGATTTAAATATTGAGTTAAGTAAATAAGTCAATTTTTATAGGGAGTTATCGATTTGATAATCAATTTCGATTTAATATCGAATATATTAAATTATCAAAATAAGGAATTAGCGAATAACTGAATTCGAAGTCAAACACTGAGTTAGAAACAGTTCAGTCAATCAATTCAAAATCCTATAAAAATTAGAATAATAATATAAATTGATTATCGAAGAATTTAGTTGTTTTAAAATTAATTTAAATCAATTTAAATTAATATCTCCTTCAGATTTTCGAATTTGTGTTTCGATACCTGTCCCAGTGTGTTCAGAATAGTGTTTTAACCCCAGGAATGACCCTTGCTGCGTTCAAAGAGGAGCTAGAAAATGATGAATAATTTAATTATATACACATATTTTTATCCATTAAAAATCAAAAGGAGGAGGATAGTACATGTTTCCATTTTTCTCACCACAAAGTAACGGCCTTGCTGTTCAAAATAAAGCCGCACCTTCCCTTATAAAACCAACGAGAACCTTTCCCTTTTCATTTTATATCTCCAGCAAAATAGAAATCGGATCATCCCCTTTTTCCTCAGATTGAAACCGCTCCTCCCCAAACCTAGAAATCAAATCGAACCGGAGAGCAATTTAAGGCAACACGATGGAGGGAGTAGGCTCAGTTGTCTCGCGAGCGCCATGGTAGATGTCGCGATGGGATTTAGGGCAGTAAGCCGCGAGTCACAGGACGTAATCAAACCGATACTGCTCGAGTTCAGGAATCGCGAGTTGGGGTTCGATGCTCATGCTTGCATCTCGATTAGACTGCACGATGTTTGAAAGAAGATGGACGACTTCGAATTTGTCAGGAGGGTTGCGAGATTAAGGGCCATCAGTACGTTAATTGTTGGGAGGTGTTCAAAACAGAAAGATGTGTGAAGCCGCGATTTTCAGAGAGGGTTCTGAGGTTAGAATCGATTTCAGTTCGAAGAGGGATGGTGCGACTGCGATATAGGAAGGTGAAGGTCAGGGCTGTTGCATCCAAGTTCAGGCGAAAGGTTCGACTGTAGTTGGAGTTGGATCTGTGAATATGAAGCTAGGGTTAACGGAAATAGATACAGTGGAAGAGGTGCTAAACAAATAAATTCGAGAAGATTCATAGCCAGGGGTTTGGAAATAAACAGGATATTCGACAACTGCAACTACGGTGAGTAAATCTCACCTTTTATTGAATTATTTTTATATAGTTAAAATTAATTGCTGTGCTTGTTTGAATGCTGTTTGATGGTTTTAAAATATATATTAGTTATTTAGGACTATTATATATATATATTGGGTTGATGATTGGTTGGATTCCCGCAGTTTCATTAGCGGATGCCCGCGGTACCATAGCGGATGATTACCCTATACGCCCCAAGCTATGATTAGTGGATGACCTTCATACCGCGATATCCTGCCTCGAAGCAGGATAGGTATTATTTATGTGCTAACGTCTGTGGATGCAGGAAAACAGGTTGGAGGAATCCAACTGGATTCCTCAAAAATATATTATCTGTTGTTGTTTGTTTGATTTCATATATATTCATATATGATGTGTTAAAAATCAAATGATTGAATAATTGGTTGATTTGATTGTTTAAAATATCCCTGGGCTTGAATATTGATTCATAAAAATATCGAAGAGGGTATTTGAAATTTAAAAAGGGGAATTCTATTTTTATAAATAAAATTTGAATTTTTAATAAACTATAGAAAACATTAACTTGTTTTGAATATATATGATCGAATATCGAATTTATAAAGTTGTTTATAAATGAAAGGATGGAATTTGAATCGAATTTATAAAGTTGTTTATAAATGAAAGGTTGGAATTTGAATCGAATTTATAAAGTTGTTTATAAATGAAAGGATGGAATTTGAATCGAATTTATAAAGTTGTTTATAAATGAAAGTATGGAATTTGAATCGAATTTATAAAGTTGTTTATAAATGAAAGGATGGAATTTGAATCGAATTTATAAAGTTGTTTATAAATGAAAGGATGGAATTTGAATCGAATTTATAAAGTTGTTTATAAATGGAAAGGTGGGATTTGAATTGAAGTTATAAACGTTGTTTATAAATAATAAGAGAATTTAAATGGACTTTGAATATAAGGAATTGAAATATAGATTTGAATATAGAAATTCAAATGGACTTTTGAATATAAAATTCAAATGGAATTTAAACAATAGAATTTCAATAGATTTGAATATAGGATTTAAATGGAATTTAAACAATAGAATTTGAATAGATTTGAATAATAGAATTCAAATGGAGTTTAACTATAGGATTTGAATATAGGATTTAAATGGAATTTAAACAATAGAATTTGAATAGATTTGAATAATAGAATTCAAATGGAGTTTAACTATAGGATTTGAATATAGGATTTAAATGGAATTTAAACAATAGAATTTGAATAGATTTGAATAATAGAATTCAAATGGAGTTTAACTATAGAATTTGAATATAGTATTTCAAATGGAATTTGAAAATAGAATTCAAATGAAGTTTAAATATAGGGATGCAAATAGAATTCAAATGAAGTTTAAATAAAAAGAATTCAAATAGAATTGATTTGGAATTTGAATAAGAAGTCGATAAGGGAACGAGAGTATGAGTATAATTAGAATTTGTTAGTATGCAGTTAAAATATATTTGAACATGTCATGTTCAAATATGAAGGTGGAATAGACTGAAAAGTTAAGTAACAGATTTAATTTACAAATTGAGTTAAAACGATTGGTATAGTTAAAATAGATTGGACATGTATAGACATACAGGAGACAGGTTTGGAATAAAGGGTTAGAAGGTATATATATAGAATGCCCGACAAAAAGGTACGTATTTAATTTCCATATGAGATTTTATGCGCCGTATCGGCTAGCCGATTGGCTTTTTCTTTTTCTTTTTGAGATGAGAAGTACCGGGAAAGCTATTTGAAATTTCCCGATGCTCCCGGTACAAAGGAGGTTATGGCGAATTTTTCCGGGAATTTAAGGAGATAGAATATTTTTAAGATAATTTGATAGTTAGAAATTTACATATCAAAATACATAGAAGTCGATAAGAAAACGAACGTAGAAATAGAATAGTATAATCAAAAAGGGAAGTATAAGAATAAAATCTCGTAGGTATAGAAAGAGAAAATGTATATGTGTTTAAAGGTGAATAATCAGTTGTATGGTATTGATTATTCGAGTAAGTAGTCTAGTCTGTTTTGACGTTAAATGTTATTCAGTCAAGGTCTGAGAGGTAATTATACCCCAACTTGGTTGATTTCATGATATACCGATAAGTAGCAAGATTCAGGCTCGAAGATCAATGTGGAATAAGAATTAGTTAAATACTGTATTTGGGTTGTCGTAACGATGTTTTATACAACATCTGTTTTAACCCAAATATGTGCAAAGCTTGGAAATAGAATAATGAATATTTCCTAGTATAGACAATAAAGGAAGGCGATATATGGAAATGTTTTCCAAAGAACGTATAAGGCCAATATGGTTATTGAAAATATTTGGTTAACAAATATTGATAAGAAATAGAGAAGAGATTTAATTAATGGAATATTAATTAAGGGCTCACCGATTGTTGGATGTTTGGATGAACACTTGTTTTATTCGATAGTTAAATCATCGACTATCGAAACACTTGTTTTATTCGATAGTTAAATCACAGACTATCGGAGTTTTGACCATCGTTGTCAATATGGAGAGACCGGTTGGATTATTATCCGAAGAACCACTCCATATTGGCAGTAGCGTGCGAATCAGATTATATAAAGATAATCGAAGACGGAGTAGAGTGCAAGGACTTTTTCTATTTATAGAAATAGTACCTTCGGTTCATCCTGTTCCTGGGTGACGTGTATGGATGAATGTCTGACAGAGTATTTCCAGAAAGGTCACGTACATTGATTTCTTCAACCGTACCAAGAGTGGAAGCGGAGAAGGAAACTTCTTTTAGCTAACACGTAATGTACTGTTGAGGACGTCAATCGGTGATTTGATGAATTTGACGATGTGGCATTCAAAGTGAATCTGGTATGATGATAAAGCGTAGCTTCTAGCCTCATCATCCGGTAAATGACAGAAATCGGGCAAGCAGCATGGCTATGTAGGTCGCACCTATTAGGGTGTATAATCACCTGATCTAGAGTTTCATTTACTTCTAAAAATCTATTGTCGATGCTGTCCCATTCGGGAAACGGTTGCTGATCCCAATCGTTGGTGATATACATTCGATACACTCAAGCGAAATGAGTGGTCGGTCATGTGTGGCTGAGTTGCAAGATGTTCTTGTTGAACTCGGTGTATTCTCCTCTAGAGATATACCAGCGGAAGGTGATTCCATACCTTGTCATAGTTGGAAATCCATTACCCAATACGTGCTTGCGGTTTTGATTGTATATTACATATGTGGAACGTGAGATGCAAACGTTCCACTAGATTGTTATCTACTTGATTTAGACATTATTATAATATCAAAAGAGTTTTGATATAAGGATAAGTCAAGTGTTTGGATTTTCATAAGGGAAAAACCCTGTTCCGTGTTATACGGCGTGGTCTTATGAGATATCATTTAGTTTTCTGAAACTGTTTTAAACTGTTTACTCATACCAGTCCCATGACTGACCCGGAGTTTATTTGTTTTGTTCTACCTAAACTCTTGGGTGCCTAAATTTGTACGGGCAGTCAAGTAGTTCAGGATTTTTCAGATATATCTAAAGGAGCTTGGAGCAGGAGGCTTCAGCGTTATCTAGTTATAGTTTGTTCCGCTATGTTGTAAGTGTTGTACTCTGATAAGTGTATGTTATACAGTTAAGATTTTGTATTTCAAAGATGTGATATATTATATTTTGTTCCGCTGCGATGTGAGATTCTGTGTTGTTATTTCTGTTCTTCTTCTACCTCTTTCTTCTAAAAAAAAATGTCTCGTATTTTCGTGATATTTGGGTTGGACGTATGATGTATATAGTCAACTCTGATGTTATGGAAATCTGGGTCATTACACAAACAAAACCATGGGCTCTTATTGGAGAATGGATTTCCTAGCAAGGTATGGGACCACCTTCCGACAATGTACCTCCGGAGATGAATACATTGGGGTTCAACAAGAACGTCTTGCAACCCGGCTACACATGACCGAACCCTCATTTCTCTTGAGAGTACCGAATATATCATTACCACGGTTGGGGGCCAGCCAACCGAACTGATAGCATATATAAAATATAAAGGGACAACTGAAGGCATTTGATTTCTCCAGATCAGGTAATGATATACCCTTTTAATGGGTGTAACCCACATAGCCATGCTCCTACCCGATTTTGTGCCATTCCCGGTTGATGAGGCTTGAGGTCACGTTCAGTACATCTCCATTCAAGTTGAATGCCACATCGTCAAATCTGTCAAATCACTAACTGACGTCCACAAATACACTCTGAGCGTTAAGCAAGAGAATTTCTCCGCCACCAAACTTGGTATATTTGTAAAAATCAACGTACATGATTCTTAAGGAAATACTCTGTCAGACATTCGTCCATACAAGTCATCCAGGAACAGGATGAACCGAAGGCACCCTCCTACTTCATCCTAGGAATCACCCTATAGATCAATAGCGAGTAGTCTTTGAAATCGATAGATTTCAACTACGACAGAACCACAATATATCTCTGGCTGCAGACCAAAGATTATTAGTAGTTCATCCACTTACGAATATCCACCTTCTGCAATGCTCCATCTTTATTCCTTGGAAATTAGTTTCAATCGCAACGTTGATTTCAAGTGGTTTTTGGGTCTAGTTCCCATCTCGGTCTCTTCGAAACAACACATCAAAAGGTCCAGTAAATAATTCATCTGATAGTTGGTTATTTAACTATCAAATCATAACAGAGTTGTTAAGTACGTTGGCAGCTCAGTCATTTATACTAAAACACTTCATTAAATCATTTCATCAATTTTTATAAATCGATTCTAGATTCAAATCCTACAAAAACTCTTTCGTTATTTGAAAGTATAAGTCGATAGTCTCGTATTGACCAAACTTCCCTTCCCATTCCCTTTGTCAGGAAATATTTATATTTTTCACAAAAACAATTTTTATTTTTTCCTAATATGGGAAACTTATTATATTTCCATAATCTTTTCGCATTTCCTAATATTTAAAATATCGCTATATTTTTGTAACCCACTTCCCATTTCCTTTACTATTGGAAATATCATTTATATTTTTGTTTAATCGCACAGCATATGATTAAGTACCAAAATCCTTCCCTTATTTTGATTAACCCATTTCACTTAATTCAGTTCTCAAGTGAACGCTTATTTCAAAATCATCGTCTTGAGTATAACCCTTTTTACAAACTTTGTTTATATGATTTGAATTAAACTTCCAATCCTCTTTTCATATTAATCGATTCCATAACTTATATTCCATTTAAAAGAAAAGAAATCCAATTATAAAACTCTTGCTTTAGTTATTATTAAATAAAAGTAGTTATCTTTTCGATTAATTAAAACTAGCATAGCTAATCCATTTAAAAGGTTATCTGAAAAATGATAAATTTTATTAATCATAAATAACTTGATAATCACTTTCCTGCCCATTACAAACAAATACTATCTCTCGATAATAGTGAAGTCGTTCAAGTTGGGGTATTCTAATTACCTCTCAGACCTTGACCGACGACGTTCTTATCTTACGATAATATATAATGGTTTGCAATTCAACAATCTGATATTTCATTTCCATTTGCATTTACTATAGTTCTATAAACCATTATCTTTTATTTAATAACCCACTTTATAAGTCATTTCCTTTTTACTTCATTAAGTAAACTTTCCATACTTATTTCCATTCAATTTCAATATGGTTTTATAAACCATATCTTACATTTGTAATCCTTAAAATCTCTTTACTAAATTTATTAAACCATCTAATATCTTTTTCCAATAATCTATTTTAACCATCTTCTTTGAAATCCTATTTAATCCTCTTTATTTTACTTAATACAAATCTTGTCGAGATTCCCACGTTAGCTCATAAATCCCATTTACAACTCTGTTTATATGATTTGAACTAAATTTCAAATCCTTTATGCTAATCTATTTTATCGCTTTTATTTCAGAAATCTCCATCTGATCGCATCGCTTTTATTCGGTAAGAGATTATCTTAATTGTCGTCGTAGCTCGAACCTTCATTTATACACTTCAGCTTATCCAAAACTTGGATTTCCAACCAAACTTCCTTATAACCTTTTTGATTAGAATCTTACTATAACTTGATTTCTCCTCAAAAATGGAATTCCAATATATATAAAGCAATCAATTTGCATTTTTATTAATTACTTCAACACTAGAAGAATATTAGTAGTTTTATTTCAACATTAACGAAAGTAGAATAATTGATCATTAAAAAGGTCATTAAATGAGTAACTCCATTAAAAATAAACAATTCAATAGTTATTTTAAACACAACATAATTAAAAAATTAATTGACCTTTGAAAATATTTTTCTAATTTTGAATAAATTTTTGTTAGCAATTCTATTTAACAAATTTTAAGCGAACTAATTTGCTCATCAATTTCTCTTCAATTAAGTTGACTTAATCAACTGGGAAATCATTAGTTAATCTTGTTAACTGATTCTAATTGATTTCTTTCCTTGAATTAATTGATAATATAATTAATTCAATAAAACCACTTAATTATTCCATATGAACAATTATTTTAATTACTAATCTGAAGGTAAATTATTGGCTTTATGCCTTTAGAACATAAGATCTCGTTATTCTGTTTAAATAATTTCTTTTATAAACATGATTATAAATATATAAATTAATGTATAAACTTCTATTTCCTTTTCTCGAATAAAATACACGCAAAACTTTAATTTAGTTATAAAATAAATTTTATAACTTGAAACAACATTAATTCGCCTGGCGGTAAAAAAGGACGTTATAAACCAATATATTTGGGCCATTACTGCCAACTACTTAATCAATATTGTCAATTGATTAAAATCACCACAATAAGTAATGTCTATTCAACCATATAATTCAACAGGTTTTGATGTCATTCGGGTTCAGTCAGTTCATAGATAATAATATAAAAATAAACAACATATATAATATTTGAGGAATTCGGTCGGATCCCTCCAACCAGTTCTTCCTTGCATTTCAGACTATTATAACACTTCGTTATAGCATAAAATTTTAAATAAATTGACACGATAAATAAATCAACTGCAACCATTAAATCAACCATAAGCAACCAGGGCAGCCAAACAACCAATATATAATTTTAATGATATTTTAATTTATATGGATTGATCACATCACAGCAGCCTAGAAAAGTGTGAGAATTAACTCACCGTTATTTCACTTGACGTTTGTAGCGTTGTTTTGCAGAATTTCAATGAGCGTTTGAAATTATACAAAAATCCAACAGCTCCTGTGTCCAACCAGACCAGCTTGACAGCGTGGTGTCCGTCGCCACGATTCCAACGAGTCCAATTTTACTGAAATCGGATAACGTATTAACAAGTTATACTCTTTTAAAGTTCAAAATTAGTTTTATATAAATTAAATTAAAAATTAATTAAATAAAACAATCTTAATTACCTTAAATCCTTAATTAACCCACCCTAACAACCTTGCCACGTCAGAATTGGTTCACGCGTTTTCAGCTTGCCCTCTTTCCTCAACCCCGACTTTCTTCTTCAACCCGACATCATACTTTTCAACATTCGATCCTTGACCTTCCGCCGCCGTCTGGTCAACTGGAACCCCACATTGACCTTTCGCTTGAACCGCTTGAGTATTCTGCTGCGTCGCCCAAAGGCCTGCCACCCCAATCTTCGTCAGCTCGCCAGAAAACCAGTTTGAACGAAAACCGCCTCCAGGCCGATTTCTCCAGCCACACTCCATCGCAGGGCGCCGGACCTCGACCAATCGATCGCCCTCACTTCCATGCACCATTTTCCTTCAATCAACCTCACCTGAAAGTGCCTCCTCCTCACCGTACCTGCCAAAAACCGATCACAGCGAACCCCCAAAACCAGTCTCCGATCAATTGAGTATTACGACCTCCATGGCCAATTTCTGGTCCATCGACCTGAAGCAAAGTTGAACTTATAGATCTCCTCTACAAGTGTGCTTCAGACCCCTCAACTAATACTACACCAAAATACCACAATTTCCAGAAAACCGAAACTGAGATCTCACGATTTACGGCCGATTGCGGCGACTACAGGCGTCCATACCACCCTAAATTTTTACAGTAGGTAGGTAGGACCCGATCTACATATTTGCTTCAGATTACCATGGTTAATTCATGACAGAATGGAAGATATAAATTAAAATGTGTTTAGGGACTTTTCTGCAAATATGATGGGCGAAAATGAGTTTGGGGTTGGGATTTTCTGGTTTGGCTGAAGGGAAATGATATATATAAGGGAAAAAATATTAATTTATGTTGACGCGACTAACGATATTATTTTCCATGCCGATCGCAATTTGTAAACACTATTTATTCACCTTTGTTCTCACATACAAACCCGTTCGTGACGAGAAGGGACATCATGATATAATTTGACGTTACGGTCCTAACGAAACTTGTTTCGTCGAATTCCAAGTTCATTTGCTCAAACGGCGCTCGTTCGCGTCCAAATGGTCGTTTTGTTTGCATTTAATTTTGCCACGCTCACAAAATAGCTCCGATTTGCGTGTAACTTGAAAATCTAGCAATAATTTTCCATTGCGGTCCCAATAAAATTTGTTTTGTCGAAAACGAGGATCGTTTGAATAAAATCCCTTTTTAAAGGTCCAATTTGAATTAAAATAAATCAAAATTTAAAATACCTCAATAAAATAAAAATAAAATATTATAATTGACTATACCTGGGCAGAATTTCACGTAGTATCAAAATAAAATAGTTTGGATTGAAAACCATGCCAAATTGATATTAAAATATTTAAAACCCTTTATTTTATAAAATAAATCATTATAAATTATAAACGATGTTGACACACTTTTCGGTAAAAGCTGTCACACTGAATATCTGGATAGCATCGTGCTCGGATATGGAGAACAACATCAGAAGATAGGCAGCGATTTGGTCAAAGTCGCATTACGAACAAAGAAAGGCCCGAACTCCTACCAGATTACCTTTTCTGGGCCCGAAAAAAACGATTACGGAGCTGAGCTATATAACTCATGTAGATCTCTGAATTAACTTCAGTTTGAGCTTTGGTTTGGCTTAATCGGACTTACGGTTTGAAAGATATGCCCATTTCCGTAAACTGATGTAATCTGGCAATTTCCTGGATTAAGTGGCGGAGTGTTGCTAGCTTGGAATTTGTATCATTTCTCACCCTTCTATACCGGTTCGCCCCCTAGGATTCTCCCTCCTAGGTCACGATCTGATCCTAGGGGTCGCCCTCCTAGGTCACGATCTGATCCTAGGAGTCGCCCCCTAGGTCACGACCCGATCCTAGGGGTCGCCCTCCTAGGTCACAATCCGATCCTAGGAGTCGCCCTCCTAGGATGAATGGTGACCACGACCCGATCGTGGAGCACATAGGGACCATGAACCGCCTGATGCTACACATGATTTTGACCTATTCTAAAGGCTATTTTCACTCCAACTTGCATGGATCTGATTACACATGTCATATGACAAGTTGGAGATGATTTCTGGATGTTTTCCACCTCCTTTCGAGATTTTTGGGATGCGTGCCATGTGTCCCGCGAACTGCCTGCTGTATACGGCTATAAATACACCATTTGGAGGATTTCTTGATGACTTTTGGCCATAACTCTTCATAGCTTCCACCATTACTGAAGAGCAAAGACTTTGCACCTTCATACACTCGAATTAATCTCTTTTCAATACAATTAACACACGGATTGTGTGCTTGCATGCAACTAATTCTTGTAATTTGTCAGTATAACAATAAGATTATAAAGTGGACGTAGGCTACATCTACAACCGAACCACTATAAAAATCTCGTGTGTCTCCTCTTATTGATCATTTTTTGCATTTTTCTGATCTGTGATCTGCATTTGGGTGTTAGGCCCAATTTTTGGTCTAACATGTTCGCGCGTCAGGTAGGGAGGCACACGACAACTTCACTTTCCGCTCAGATACTTTGGCTATTGGATTAATGGCAAACAAAAGGAAGAAAGCTGGAACTTCCGCTCATACTGATGATGCTGATGCTGAAGACACAAGGAACGAGGCAAGCCAGGAAGCTTCCTCTCATGGAGATCCTTATGCATACTTGACCAGAGACGAGATGGACGGAGTTCTCAATGAACTGAGAGATCAGATGGCACGGCAAGATGATCTCCTCCAGAAATAACAGGAAATGATCAACCAATTCTTCGCTCGAATGGATGGAAGGCCGAGCAACGCTCAAGTCACTGGAAATGAAGCCACTAAAGCGGCTCGCGCATCATGTGGACTCGGGGGCAACCCCCTCACTCTTGGAAATGTTCAGGTTCAACCTATTTCAGCCCCAGTTCAAATGGAAACAAGGACGGAAGCTCTCGCTCCTCAACCGCAACTGGCTCGTGATGGGGAACCAGAAGCGGCTCGTGATAGGGCATCACGACCCGATCAGATCGCCCCCCCCCCAGACTCATGCACCGCCTTCCACGATCTACGATTGGGTCGGGTCGTCCCCTCGAACCGCAAACCGCGACCCGTGATCCCCAGGCAACAGCTCACCAACAGCTTCCATCCTCTCCTGCGTTCAACGCTGGGGGCACCAGCTCTGATTTTTGGTAGTTTGCAACAGCTTTTTGAAGGCAATTGACTCGCTGATCTGATTCAACGCCTCTCGAGAGGCCGCACCTATCAGAATGACGTGGATGGCGGCAATCACAACCCATTCACTCAGGAAATCAGGAATTCCCGCAATCCCCTGGATTTCAAACTCCCACAACTGGAGCCATACAACGGTAGGACGGATCCTACCTTCCTGATGCGCTACAAATGGCATTTGGAAGTACAATCGGCATCGGAAAACGTCATGGCTAAATGTTTTCCGCTCTTCTTGACTGACATAACTGCTATGTGGATTCGGCAGCTGGAATCAGAATCGATCAACAACTGGAATATGTTGGTCGCTCGCTTCCTTGAACAATTTCGGGTTCACATTGCACGACCCAAGAATGTCATGTCACTTACTACGATCAAGCAAAGGCCCAGAGAAACTCTGCACTCATTTCTTGAAAGATTCAACGTTGCAGCAACATCAGTTGATTGCCCTGAACTGTCAATGGTACTGATGGCAGAAGTATCCGGCGTTCTAGATAACTCGGAGTTTAAAAAATCCTTGTACCGAGATCCACCATGAAATCTCGGCGAATTATACCTTGAAGCAGATTGATTTCTGCGGGAAGAAGATGCAACTTCCGAGAAGAAAACCCTCGAGTCAACATGCTCAAAGATGGAGAACCATCTGACTTTGGAAAAGGCAAAGGAGCATCCAATGTAAAGAATGATCGTAATGCTCCACCCCGGAGAGGGTCCAGATACGACAAATACACTGAACTGAATGACACCCTGAGAAAAATCTACGTAGATACGGGGGTGCTGCCTTATATCCAAGGCCTCTGAAGAGGGAGCCAACACTAGCACAATGCAATTCTGGCAGACACTGCATATTTCATGACATGGATGGTCATAACACCGATGACTGCAGACATTTGTGAGACCTTATCGAGGATCGGGTCAAGCCAGGAGAACTACCCGAGTACGTCATTTAACCAACATCGCCCGCACCTACGCTGCCACCACCGACTCCCCGGAGAGGGAATGATCCTGGATTGAGCAATCACGGGATTATTATCAACTGGTCCCGCTCAGCAGATCCCTTCAGTTTGCCGGACTCCGGTCCGTAGCTCATGTTTTTAGGATTTTAGGCGACTTCTTGCCCCTCTTTGTTTTCAACGCATGTAATAAGCGCGACAACATCGGCCCACACGCACGGATCCGACCTGTAGTCTACAGTCGTGTTCAGGGTTAGAATAACTGCCGCTTAGCTTTCATGAATCAATAATGATCACTCTTGAGCTCCGGCTCCTAACTGGATCCGTCCAGTACAAACATTGAGCTCCGGCTCCTAACTGGATCCGTCCAGTTGAAACATGAGCTCCGGCTCCCAACTGGATCCGTCCAGTATAAACAGAACCTTATGAGCTTTTCCTTGGTCGTCTTACTCCGGTAAGGCCGTCTTGGAACTTTCATGGCATTTCCTTGGTCGTTTTACTCCGGTAATGCCGTCTTGGAACCCCTCTAACATCTCCGGTAAGGCCATCTAGGAAATATTCTTACATTATTTGTTTTATCTTCTAGCAGGTACAAACTCCTGGTCTTCTTGGATTTCTCTGGCCTTAATACGATTTCGTGTGATCGTTGGTTTTTTGGCCTATATACGATTCGGCGTGATCGTCGCATTCTGGGTTTGGATTTCTCAGATTATCCAGAACACATCTTCCTTCAACCAGCAAGATATGTTCTGGGGGGCAGACATGTTGACACACTTTTTGGTAAAATCTGTCACACTGAATATCTGGACAGCATCGCGCTCGGATATGGAGAACAACATCAGAAGATAGGCAGCGATTTGGTCAAAGTCGCATCACGAACAAAGAAAGGCCCGAACTCCTACCAGATGACCTTTTCTGGGCCCGAAAACAGCGATTACGGAGCTAAGCTCTATACCTTCTGTAGATCTCTGAATTAGCTTCAGTTTGACCTTCGGTTTGGCTTAATCGGACTTACGGATTGAAAGATATTCCCGTTTCCGTAAACTGGTGTAATCTGGCAATTTCCTGGATTAAGTGGCCGAGTGTTGCTAGCTTGGAATTTGTATCATTTCTCACCCTTCTAGACCAGTTCGCCCCCTAGGAGTCACCTTCCTAGGTCACGATCCGATCCTAGGGTTCGCCCTCTTAGGTCACGATCTGATCCTAGGAGTCGCCCCACTAGGTCACGACCCGATCCTAGGGGTCGCCCTCCTAGGTCACGATCCGATCCTAGGAGTCGCCCTCCTAGGATGAATGGTGACTACGACCCGATCGTGGAACACATAGGGACCACGAACCGCCTGCTGCTACACATGATTTTGACTTATTCTAAAGGCTATTTTCACTCCAACTTGCATGGATCTGATTACACATGTCATATGACGAGTTGGAGATGATTTCTGGATTTTTTCCACCTCCTTTTGAGATTTTTGGGATGCGTGCCATGTGTCCCGCGAACCGCCTGCTGTAAATGGCTATAAATACACCATTTGGAGGATTTCTTGAGGACTTTTGGCCATAACTCTTCATAGCTTCCACCATTACTGAAGAGCAAGGACTTTGCACCTTCATACACTCGAATTCTTCTCTTTTCAATACAATTAACACACGGATTGTGTGCTTGCATGTAACTAATTCTTGTAATCTGTCAGTATAACAATAAGATTATAAAGTGGACGTAGGCTACATCTACAACCGAACCACTATAAAAATCTCGTGTGTCTCCTCTTATTGATCATTTTTTGCATTTTTCTGATTTTTGATCTACATTTAGGTGTTAGGCCCAATTTTTGGTCTAACAAACGAAAAATCCATAGCGACTATTTTAAAATTCGATTTGGACATAAAACAAAATCTATACTATGAAAACTTGATATTTCTCTTCCATTACAAAAATATTATCAAATAGATTTTAATGTTTCTTGTTTCGAGAAAATCCGGCTTATATTGGATCCTGTACGACCATTTAAAGTTCAAAATTCAATATTACGAACTACTGCGCCGCTGCAGCTCGTTTTATAATTAAATTATAAATTATACAATCAACCGTCATTTAATAAATGTATATGCTATTATAAATTCAATATAGATAATATTAAACCATTTGAAATTGCTAATTCACATTATACGACAAATTCAATATTTTCCAAATATTTTTGAAATTAAAATATTAATATATTACTTATATAAATAAAATATTCCAAATAAAATGGTTAAATTCAATTATTTAAATTCAAATCAATATTTAAAAATAAAATAATTCAAATAATTGGTCAGAAAAATATGGGACGTTACATGTTTTTACATCAAAACCATTATAAACTAGCCCAGAACTTTTTTATAATGCTTTATAAATGCTGCAGTTTTTATTTTAACATTCTTATTGGTGTTGAAAATTTTTATAGCTTTTTTGAAATGCTATCTTTTCTTTTTTGTCTTTTAAACTTTAAAACCTTTATAAAGTAATTATAAATGTAACCACTTACTTTAGCAGTTTTGAGGTCCTTCTTAACATAGATTGGGATATTTTTGAGGTGGTTTCGGTTTTGTCATAAACCCTTAAATAATGAATTTGAAAAAGCAATTTAATATTACTTTTGGGAAACGTTTTCTTAACTATATTTCTTTGGGGGTGCGATATATGACAATAGATCTTTGGTAGTGCACTATTACTTTATGTTGGTATTGATCCGAGTAGAGTACGTCTCTACTTAGTGACGGCATGTCGACCGCAATAGGATAACATATCCTAAAATCTAAACTAGATCAAGGGTGTGGTTTAGAGTCATAACAATATATTTTGATAAATTATGTGTTTTGATGGAATGAAGTTACTGTAAACTTGCTTGATTTAATATCTCGAAGTCTTCCTTGTTTATTGTTTTAAACTTTGGATTGATGAAACCTCTGAAGAAGAAACTATAATACAATAAGATATGACTTGAAAACTAGGCTTAAATAGCCATTTCATTGGGTCTGTGTTGCTCATGATGACACATTTAAAACATTTCAGGTTTAAATTGTTAGTTGGCTGCTTTGAAGTGAAGACTTTTATTATGTATATTATCTCTTTTTGTACTTATATGTATAATTATTTGATGACTAGACTCCTGGATCTTTGATACCATGTTATATGATGGGATGGTTGTATAATAGCTCTTCCGCATAAAATCATGTATTATGAATGATTTTATATTCCGATACACTTTTATTAATTTGTGATATCGTTCTATTAGCGCTATGGTTTATATGTAACATCACCACTTTTGGATAAGTGTCCCAGAGTGGGAGTTTTACAAATATACGTTTGTATTTCGATAGTAATTAAGACTCCTTCCCCCAAATTACTTTTTAACAGATTACTAGAACCTAAATCACCTCATTTAACTTCTAAGGCTTTGCAACTTTAAGTAACAAATAATTAATGTGAATACAAATTTAATTTTGAAATCAACTATCGATCTCAAACTAATACTATCCCTAGGAGAAAAATAAAGCATTCGTGTTAGTGTATTTTTTTTACCTCTCGACCCTTTACTCAACATCATTTTTGTCCTTGGATCAAGAGAATTTTACTATCACCGGTTCTATAGGTCCAACTTAAGTTTTACAAACTTCCATAGGAAATTTATTCCAAAACAGGTTGTAAAAACTCATTTTTTTCTTTAAATTTTCAATCAAAGAGATATTTTACTTGATTTCTTTCGCTAAGTAAGTTCCTTCGTCATAATTGACTCATTAGATTTAAAACCATTTTCAAAATCCAATATTAATTTAAGGCTTAATCATGAAGTTAATAAAATTAACTTGAAACTTATCATTTAATTGATAAATTAACTATAACAAAACTATTTATCCTAAACACATTTTGTGACAACCGGAAAATCAGAACTAATTTAATATTTTTATTTTTTCTATTTTATTTAATATTGAATAGTTAAAGTAATTTATTTTTAATAATAACGATAAAAAAAATTATTTAAATCGAAGTTAGAAAAAATATATTTATTTTAATTATAAAAGGAGTTAGAAATAGCGCGGTAGTTTGAAAATTTTAATTCGAACTTTGACTGAATGTACAAGATGTAAAATAAATCGGATCTTAGTGAAATCAAAATTATTTAAATATGTTTAAAAATATCTTTCCAACGAATCCGAAAAATTGAAATTTCATAGCGGGAATAAAAAGTTATGGCCAGTTGAATATTCAGGATAGTCGCTATGGAATTTAATATAATATATAGCCCGTATAAATAGCCATTTTGCAAATGACCTCCGTTTTCGATGAAATCACCATGGTTGGATCCGGAATGTCAAATTATTGTATGATTCCAATTTTCAGGCAAACGAAAATGTGTTTTGTCAATTTAAGTCAATTTGGATCGACCATAAAATGGCCATTTTTCAAACGATCTCCAAATTTGATGAAATTAATTTTGTTAGGACCGTATCGTCAAAACATAGCTAGATTTATTTTTCGGGAATTTTTAGAGTTAGTATGTGGCCCCGGTAATTAAAATGTACAACCAAATTAGATAATAAAATGTTTTATTATTTAATTTAAAGAAAAACTGACTGAAACAGCTGAATGGGCTTACGAAACATATTCCGTTGTGTCCGAAATGGGGGTATTTGGCTAGGGGCAACAGTCGTTGGGTTCGATTTGTAGTTTAGATTGTTAAACAAATATTATTTTATGAATTAAATAATAAATAAATGAATTAAAAAGGGTATAAAAAAGGATTTCAAAAACCCTAGTCTTCTTCTTCGTATACAGCCGCCATCTTATCCTTTAATGGCAACGAACCTCCCAAATTCAATCCTCATCCATTCTCAAATCATTCAAGATTTAATCGAAGTTTCTAAGCAAAAATTATAGAGATTTTTAATCTCTTCAAATTCATATGGTGATGATGATGAATGGTTGCAAAATCTGATTGGAATTACACCTCAAAGTGCCGCTGCCTCCTCTGAAATCGCGCCTCCACCATGCCACCGAGTTCGTCGTGGTGGGATCCCCAGGTGCGTCGCGTGAAGCCCCTCACCGTGGCAGTAACCGATCGTCTTCAAACCCAACCGATTCAATACAATTTCAAAACCTAGGATTGAACAAATCTCGAATAGGTCGGCCTGAAACTGTTTGAAAGGAGAAGGTGGTTTTAATTTATTAATTAATTTTAAAATGTTAACAACCTTTGTAAATTCGTATCTTTCTCATATGAAATCAAAATTCGATGAAACATGATTCGTTGGGACCATAAATTTGCGATCTACTTTCCAGAACTGATCAGAGGATTTCTGGAGCATTCGACAATTTTAGAAGAAATAGAAAGCAATGTGAGATTTCTGACCAGAAATTAAATAAATAAATTTATGTTAGGTTGCAGACGGAGTTTAGAAACTCCCGACACCCGTCGTCCACAGACCATGGATGACTTGATTGTATTGTGACGTGGAATTGATTGATTTTTGGTGTTTGACTGTGGTTGAAATGAAATTGGTTGATATTGTGGCAATAGGTTGCCTAGAAAAATGTATTAGGAAATTAAACCCCTTGTAAATGCCATGAGGCCTAAGGTTGCGCGAGCAGCCATACTAGGGACGATGTCGGTTTTGATTACCCTACCGTTATGCTACCGAAATTTTCTGAAATATTCTTGTGTTATAAAATATTCATGTTGTTATATATTATTCATTTGAATAATATGAGAATTATATTTTTTAGTATATATATGACTATGAAAATGATCATTATATGTCAACATAAAATTCATATTTTTGTGGTAAATAAAGAATGGTCATCTGTTAAATAAAAATGTATTTACATTTGAAATTTACAATTTTTAATGTAAATTCAACTATAAAAATAAGCATTTTGAAAATAAAAATGTATTGCCATTGAAATTTACATAATAAAACATTAAAAATGTCCATTGCTATATAAAATGTCTTTTCTTTGAAATTTACATTCTATTGTAAATGAAACATTAAAAATGACCATTGTTATATAAAATGCGATTACATAAAATATTATGTTTTTCAATGTAATAAAAGAACGTAATAAAATATTACATTTTTCAATGTAATAAAAGATTGAAATAAAATATTTCATTTTTCAATGTAATAAAAGAATGAAATAAAAGATTACATTTTTCAATGTAATAAAAGAATGAAATAGAATATTACATTTTTTAATGTAATAATAGATGAAAAAAGGTTATATTTTTTCAATGTAATAATAGATGAAATAAAAGGTTACAGTTTTTTCAATGTAATAATAGATGAAATAAAAGTTTACATTTTTTTCAATGTAATAAAGAGATGAATAAAAAGATTACAATTTTAATGTAATAGATGAATGATGAAACAAATTACATTTTTATGTAATACATGAATCATATAAAAGATTCAATGTTGGAAGAAATTGTATTAACATTAAAAATTTCACTTTAATGTAATGTATGATTTCACATAAAAGAAATCAATCTTGAAATGAAAATGGTTTGAAATCATTGAACGATTTATATTTATATATTTATATATAAATATAAATTAAAATAAAACAAATCACGCTGCTGTAGTTTGCGGTTTGAAGTCATAACTACAAACGATTATACCGAAAGATCCGACCGTCGGATTTTCCCAAAACGGGAACCGTTGGGTTCGCTTTGGAAAGATATTTCCAATGATATAAAATTTGCTAAGATCCAACGGTTAGATTTTGAGAAATGTGTAAATCAAATTTTGATGAAAACAGCGCCAGGGCCATGTAATGACCCGAAGCGTCATTTAATTAAAAATGGCTATTTTTATATACATTAAAATAGCGATAAATCATTATAAAATATAATAAATGATACGGAATGAAAAGAATTGATTTAAATTATTTATATTCGAGAATTATTTGAAAAGGCCGAGTTAAATCTCATTTCAAATAATTATACGACAATTGGAAGTCGAAGATTCGAAGATGGTGATTGAAGACCGACGATCTTCACATCGAATGAATGACCACTGATGCCTTTGATTGGAGTTGCTTCCTTGAAAGTGTTACAGTGGTAGTTGTCCGGACATACTTGTTGATTGTCCGGATATGCGGGACCCTCTCTTCCTTATTAGACGTATGGGACGAGGAATAAGTGTTTTCGGTTTCGTTCAGACCCAAAACGGACTTATAAATGGATATATGTCTGACATTGGATTTTATTTTGTGCTGATTGATTTCTATTTAATATATATCTGTTTGGTAGCGGAGAATTTATTCTCTTGCTCAACACCCTTCTTTGAGACGTACGAGCTCAGAGGTCATATATTGATAGTTATCGATCGCATGGCGTGAATTGTCAGTGTGGCATGCCAAGATGCAAATGATCAAGGCTTATTGTTGATAAGACGAGCCTTGTGGTTGATGATTAAAGCACAGATTTATTTAGCATAGCTTTGTGTATAGCGTTACTTCACGAGCCTCACACCCCGGTATGAACCAGAAATGGGAGAAGAATCCAGGGAGAACATGCGTTTCTTTCTAGCTAGAAGTGGTGTTAGGGTTTTACAAGCCCAGACATTTTTATTTATGTGGATGATGGATTGTGAGGCGCCTCGGGTTGGAGTCCCTAGTGGCTCTTTGTTTACGCCCCATAGGGCGGGGAAACGTATTGTTCAGGAGTTATAATCCACTAACATATTTGTGGACCAACCCTATGGCTCCTAAAGGCTCACTCAAGCTCTGAGCCTGAGACAAGGGCTAGACTGCCTCGAATTCGGTAAGGACGATCCCTTGCCTTGGTTCATGATGGAAATCCAACTTCCAATATGATACCATACGGTTTTGATTGTAAACCTATATTTTGCGACATAGTATATGGTAGCTATGCCATCTATGATTGATACATTATGACTGAAATATTTTTGAAACATATATACACTAATAATAATATCAAATCCGTTTTTATCATATCAAGCATTTTTGGCCATTATAAGGTAAAACTCTATCCTTCGGTTTGCGTTGCTTTGTGTGATGGGACTTGAGTCTTATAATGATTTCATTTTTCTAAAAAGCATTGTGTTGTTTAACGATTTACTTTATTTATGCACTGGCAATCCAATTGATAAACCCGTTCGGCGTTAGCGGCATGGTCCTGTGATTAGCCTTATTATTAAATAGGTTAAATAAGAATTCTCATACCAGTCTCATGACTGACTCGTAGTTTGTTTCACTTTGCAAACTCGGGTGCCCTCTTTTCCACATGGGCAGCCTTGTATACAGGTTTTAGCAGATTCATTCTGGATAGCTATGGAGCTGAAGATGGATCCTATCATTTCTATTATGTTGTTCAAGCTTCATTTAGTATATTATGTTTGATTTCGCTGCAGACATTTATATTAAGTTGAAACTGTATTATGTACTAAGTATGATCCTATTATGCTATGTAACTCTGACGATATATTATTTTTAGTGTAATTTGATGTACATTTTCTGCTGTAATTCTATATTTCTGCTCTGCTGTTATTGTTTATGTGTTATATTCCAATGATTATTCTTGCTTTTGTACTACGGGAGTTTGGGGTTATCACAGTTGGTATCAGAGCTTTGTTTAAACTTAGCCTGGAATATAACATATAAATAAACCAGACAGAAGTAGAATCAGCAGTTTTCTAAAACGAATAACTCATCATAGATAGGATTAGTAATGTCCTAGAGTGAGTACAGTAGAATAAAATACAGCTCCATGGATTCATCTACATTTAAATATATGTCTTTATGCTTTACAATATCTATTCTTTTGGCCTAACTCTTTGTCTGCTATTTCCAGACATAGTAGAAAATGAGTGGCAGAAACAAGAGAAGTAATTCCATGGTTCGATAATTTAATGAGCCAATCATGCTCCCACAACCAGAACCAGATCTAGAAGCTCTAGTAATGAAGTATCAAAATCTGGGTGGAGTATAATTCTCGGGCAAAGAATCCGTGATTGAAACACAGGCATGGGTGCGTTCTTCTGAGAGAATCTTTCAAGGCTTAAAGCTGTAAAATGATTAGAAAAGATTACCGGCATCTTGGGCACTCAAAGACGAAGCTCTAATCTGGTGGAAAACTGTTACTAAGGAAAATCTAGAAGGTAATATTACCTGGGATAGATTTAAAGAAATGTTCAATGAAAGATTTATTCCTCCAGAAGCAACTGAGCGGCTATATGATGATTTTTACAATCTGAAACAAGGAGATATGACCATCCAAGAATATCAGAATAAATTCAATTAATTTTTCTCGCTTTGCCGCAGAACTAATTCGAGATCCTACAAGGAAGAATCTGATATTTATCAAAGGACTTCAAAAGAAATACTAAGGTAGAGTACTTGCTCATGTGAATTTCCCATTTTCTGAGATGATACAAATGGCTTATCGCTACGAGTATATTGATAAACAACATGGTTGGAAAAATGAAGAGGAAAGCAGTTCGAGTAGCAAAAGAAAGTTTGAAACCAATAGCCCTGAGGCAAGTTCAAAGTCTGAAGTCAGTAAGAAGCCTAAAGCCGATAAGAAAAGGGCTAGATCAAGGAAAGAACCGTTAACAACTGCCATAAGCAAGGGCATTTGTTAAGGAATTGCACATCTTCGAAGAAACGAAAGAATGATGGATCTAAATCCAAGAGGAAGTTTCAAGAGGATAGAAAATGAAATAAATGCCATCAGACTGGTTATCTTGCAAAGAGTTGCCAAATATCAAAGGAGTCTGTAATAGCTCATGTAAATGAAGTAGCAGAAACTCCAGCACCCTCGGCTAGTCAGCAAAAGCCAGATGTTTTGGAAGGCACTCTCACTGTCAACAATATACCAGTTAAGGTATTGTTTGATACGGGCGCGTCTCAAAGCTTTATTTCGAGTAACACAATCAAGAAGCAAAATCTAAAATTGAGAGATCTTAAAGAATACCTTAGGGTTCATAATCCGATAGGAGGTTCTCGGGTCCTTGGTATGTGTTGTAGAGTGCCCATCTCTTTCTCCCATTATCGATTTCCTTGTATCTTGATCGTTATGGATTTTTCTGAATTTGGCATCATTCTTGGGTTGGATTGGTTAACCAAATATGAGGCTGAAGTTAAATTTGCAAAAAGTGTTATAAGAATTAAAATGAAGCTTTCCAATGTTGTTATACCATGTGTAGGCCCAGATTCAGACAAAAAATAATTTTGGGCTGCTCTTGAGGTTTCTCCCACTGCCATTGAAGATATTCCTGTTGTTAAGAATTATGCGGATGTGTTCGAAGAAGTTGATAACTTACATCCGCGAAGAGAAATTGACTTCAGGATTGATTTAGTTCCGAATGCAAGGCCAGTGGTACATCCTATTCGGAGAATGACATGGAAAGAGAAAGAAGAATTCGGCAATCAGACTAAACAACTTTTAAGGAAAGTTCTGATCAGGCCTAGCTTTTCAAATTGCGCTGCAACAGTAGTATTTGTCCCAAAGTCAGACGGTACTCTCAGACTGGATGTGGATTACTGAGATTTAAATAAGCAGACACTCAAGAATAAATACCCATTGTCCCGCATAGATGATTTATTGGATCGTTTGAATGGAGCTAAAGTATTTTCTAAAATGGACCTAGCTAAAGGTTTCCATCAACTGCGTATTGCCAAAGAATGTGTTCCTGTGATAGCTTTCAAAGGTCCAGGCATATTTTATGAGTGGTTAGTAATGCCGTACGGCTTATGCAACGCTCCTGCTTATTTTTTGGATTTAATGAATCAAGTATTCCGCGATGTCCTAAATAAATTTGTGCTGGTTTTCATTGACGACATTTTAATCTTCTCTAAGTCAACTGCCGAACATGAGAAACATTTGGAACAAGTTTTGGAGATTCTAAGAAAGAATGTATTAAAGTTCAAATTTTTTAAATGTGTATTCTGGCAAGAAGAATTGAAGTTCCTCGGTCATGTAGTATCGAAGGAAGGAATTTCAGTGGATCCTAGCAAAATCACAGCCATTCAAGATTGGAAGCAGCCTAGCACTGCTACTGAATTTAGAAGTTTCATAGGATTGGCTGGCTATTATCAAAAATTTGTTAAAGATTTTCAAAACTATCTTGTCCATCAACGAAGCTTACAACGAAGCACACAAAG
The DNA here is from genome assembly GCA_030737875.1 of Allium sativum. Lineage (NCBI taxonomy): Eukaryota > Viridiplantae > Streptophyta > Magnoliopsida > Asparagales > Amaryllidaceae > Allium > Allium sativum. The sequence goes on from CM060924.1 coordinate 1,019,185,497, forward strand.
TTTAATTCGACACCTGAATGTGAGGCAGCTTTCCAAGAGCTGAAACTAAGGTTGACTACTGCTCCAGTGTTGACCATTATTGATGGAAATCAAGATTTGAAAGTTTGGACAGATGCTTCTATTGAAGGTATTGGTGCAGTATTAATGCAAAGAGACAAAGTAATTGCTTATGCTAGCCGTCAATTGAAGCCACATAAGAAGAGATATCCTACTCATGATCTTGAGTTGTTGTCCATCGTGTTTGCTCTAAAAATATGGAGGCACTATCTTTGGGTGAGAAGTTCAAATTATATACAGATCATAAATCCTTGAAATATCTGTTCACCTAAAGGGACTTAAATTTGAGGCAGCAACGTTGGTTAGAATTTCTTACGGCGTATGATCTGGACATCTTGTATACTCCAGGGAAAGCCAATGTTGTAGCCGATGCGCTCAGCAGAAAGAATGCGGTCATCGCCAACCTTATCATTACACCTTCAGTGATTGACAAATTCTCTGATCTTCAGAAAGATGATGAATTTATCCAAAGAAATAGTAAAAGAGTTCAGGAAGGCGAACCCTCGAGTTCCCAAATTGATAACAAGGGAGTTTTTGGGGTTAAAAGGCCGAATTTGTGTCCCGAATATTCCTGAGCTCAGAAGGGAAGTAATGGATGAATGTCATAAATTCATACTTCGTATTCATCCAGGGGTGAGTAAGATGTATCACGATCTCAAGCGCACATTCTGGTAGAAATCTATGAAAAGAGACATTTCCATTTATGTTAGCAGGTGCTCTACTTGCCAACAAGTCAAGAGTGATCAACAAAAACCTGCCGGATTGTTACAATCACTTGAGGTTCCAAGTTGGAAGTGGGATCAAATTTCCATGGATTTTATTGATGGCTTGCCCCGAACTAGAAAAGGTAATGACAGTATTTGGGTGATCGTGGATCGTTTCATGAAGTCTGCCCATTTTATTTCTGTCAAATCAACTAGAACAGCTCAAAGTCTGGCGAAAATTTATTTCAAAGAAATTGTCCGACTACATGGAGTTCCCAGTAGTATTGTTTGTGATCGTGACCCTATATTCGCTAGTAAATTCGGGGAAGCATTCCAAGAGGAGCTGGGGACAAAGTTAAATCTGAGCACCGCATATCATCCTCAAACAGATAGCTAGACTGTGAGGGTGAACCGTATACTGGAAGACTTGTTGCGGGAATGTATTCTTGATTTTGGCGGATCATGGGAAGATCACTTGCACTTGGTTGAGTTCTCTTATAATAACAGTTACCAAGCAAGCTTGCAAATGTCGCCATTTGAAGCATTGTATGGCAGGCCTTGTAGATCTCCCGCATGTTGGGTGGAACCAGGCAATAGACTAGTATTGGGTCCGGACATGATTCGAGAAGCTTCAGACAAAGTTGATTTCATTAAGAATCGACTGCTAACTGCTTAGAGCCGAAAGAAAAGTTATGCAGATTCAAGAAGAAGGGATTTAGAATTTGTTGTTGGCGATTATGTGTACTTGAGAGTTTCTCCATTAAGAGGATTAGTTCGTTTTGGGAAAACTGGGAGGTTGGCTCCTAGATTCATTGGTCCATTCCCTATTCTAGAAAGAATTGGAAGTCTCGCTTACAGGGTTCAGTTGCCTAACTGGTTGCCAGGGGTACATGATGTATTCTATGTGTCTCAACTTCGAAAGCATGTACATGATCCAGACTCGATTGTGGAGGAAGCTACACAGCAAGATTTGGAGATTACCCCGAGCTTAGCAGTGAGAAGGGAGCCGGTAAAGATCATTGGCAAAAAAACCCGAGTTTTGAGGAACAAAAGAATTCATTTAGTCAAAGTGCAGTGGAGTGGAGATCCTAGAGACTATACATGGGAGACCGGGGATAGCATCAAACAGGCTTATCCCCAGTGCAGAGTGGATATCGCTGACTAGCTCTAGTGCAAGGTATATTTACAGTATTTTACATTTTCCATTTTGTTTCCTACTTTACTGTTGTCTCCTTTTCGGGGATGAAAAGTTTTTAAGTAGGGGAGATTATAACAACCCGAAAAATCAGGACCTATTTAAATTTTTTATTTTGGCTATTTTATTTAATATTGAATAGTTAAAATAATTTATTTTTAATAATAACGATAAAAAATCTATTGAAATCGAAATTAGAACGAATATATTTATTTTAATTTTAAAAGGAGTTAGAAATAGCGCGACAGTTTGAAAAATTGAATTCGAACTTTGACTGAATGTACAAGATGCAAAATAAATCGGATTTTAGTTAAACCAGAAATATTTAAATCTGTTTAAAAATATCTTTCCAATGAATCCGAAAATTTGAAATTTCATAGCGGGAATAAAATGTTATGGCCAGTTGAATATTCAGGATAGTCACTATGGAATTTAATATAATATATAGCCCGTATAAATAGCCATTTTGCAAACAACCTCCGTTTTCGAATGAAACCACCCTGGTTGGATCCGAAATGTCAAATTATTGCAAGATTCCAATTTTCATAATTTTTGGAATTAATATGTGATCGTGGCAAAAGAAAATGTGTTTTGTCAATTTCAGTCAATTTGGATCGACCAGAAAATGGTCATTTTTCAAATGGTCTCCAAATTCGATGAAATTAATTTTATTAGGACTGTATCGTCAAAACATAGTAGATTTAATTTTCGGGAATTTTTAGAGTTAGTATGTGGCCCTGTTAAATTAATATGTACGACCAAATTAAATAATAAAATGTTTTATTATTTAATTTAAAGAAAAACTGGCTGAAACAGTCGAATGGGCTTACGAAGCATATTCCATTGTGTCCGAAATGGGGCATTTGGCTAGGGCGACAGTCGTTGGGTTCGATTTGGAGTTTAGATTGTTAAACAAATATTTTACGAATTAAATAACAAATAAATGAATTAAAAAGGGTATTAAAAAAGGATTTCAAAAGCCCTAGTCTTCCTCTTCGTATACAGCCGCCATCTTATCCTTTAATGGCCAAGAAACACCCAAATTCAATCCTCATCCATTCTCAAATCAACCCTACAGAGGTACCCCAATACCATATTTTACGGCCAGCCTTTCGACTTCACAACCAACCCTACCAAAAGGTATTGTAGGAGTAAGAGTCTCTCGTTCGCCACCTAACAAAAAGCGAGAACCCCCTATCATGCGACACATGCCTAAGCACGCAACATGGACTGGTGTCAGTAAAACAGTTTAAACAGGTATATGAACAAGTAAACGATATCTCATAAGACCACGCCGCAGAACGGAACAGGTTTTTCCCTTATGAGAATCCAAAATATCTTTATATCAAAAACCTTTTGATATTATAATAATGTCTATGTACAAATAGATATCAACTAGCAGAAACGCTTTCATCTCACGTTCTACATATATAGTATACAATCAAAATCGCAAGCACGTATTGGATAATGGATTTCCAACTATGACAAGGTATGGAACCACCTTCCGATCAGTGTACTCTAGGAATGATACACTGGAGTTCAACAAGAACATCTTGCAACTCAGCCACACATGACCGACCACTCATTTTGCTTGAGTGTATCGAATGTATATCACCAACGGTTGGGATCAGCAACCGTTCCCGTATATATATGGGACAGCATTGATAGATTTAAGAAACAAATGAATATTCTCTAGATAGGTGATTATACACCCTACTTCGGTGCGACCGACTTAGCCATGCTGCCTGCCCGATTTCTGTCATTTACCGGATGATGAGGCTAGAAGTTACGCGTTATCATCACATCAGATTCACTTCGAATGCCACATTGTCAGATTCATCGAAAATCACTAACTGACGTCTACAACAGTGCATTACGTGTTAGCTAAAGAAGTTTCCTTCTCCGCTTCCACTCTTGGTACGGTTGAAGAAATCAATGTACGTGACCTTTCTGGAAATACTCTGTCAGACATTCATCTTCATTCACTTAAAATGTCACATCGTCATACCTGCCAAATCACAAATTGATTTCCTCAAAAATACAACAGGTATACAGCTAAGAGAAACGAATTCCTCCGCCACCAACGTATATACGTTTGAAGGGATCAACTTACACAATCCATTGGATATACTCTGTCAGACCTTCGTCCATACAAGTTGTCCTGGGACTGGACAAACCGAAGGCAGTATTCAGTATATCCATCTTAGTCACTGTTATCTAAGACATATACAACAGCCCTTGCATTTTACTCTGTCTTCTATTTTCTTTGGCCTATATGATTCGCAACGCTTATGCCAATACGGAGTGGTTCTTCGGATAATAATCCAACCGATCTCTCCATATTAAAAACGTTAAAATGGTCAAAACTTCGATAGTCTGTGAGTTAACTATCAAAGAAAAACAAGTGTGCAAACATTGATATTATTTCCAGATGGAAATTATATCGAACAAACATCATTTAACATTAATCTCTTTAGTTCATTTATTTACTTATCTCATGTTTCCCTATATTCTAAATTCTTATTTTCTTTTATCAGAAAACATTTCTGATTCTCGTTTGGAAAACATTTCCAAAACTCCTTTATGATCAAACCTTACCATTTCTTAGTTAAGAAGGAAGTCACTCAAGTTGGGGTATAATTACCTCTCAGACCTTAACTGAACAACGTTATAACTTCGAAATGGTCAAAGTTTATCTTTTAATCTTTAACAACTTCTTTACGCCTTTCTCGGATCCAATTTTACTAATCCACTTCTATATTTAAAACATTGGTTATAACGATAACGTTATAATCCCTCCTTTCGAATTATCTAACTTTAATTATAACTTCTATTCTTATTAGTGAATAATTAACCTAACACTTATTTATTTATAAATAAATAAATCTCTATTTAAACACTGGAAAGTATAAGTACTTTCCCGAATTCGATATAATCGAATTCGCTGATTAGCTCTCTTCGAGAAATCTCTATTTGATTAACTCTTCTTCGAATAACCTATATTCGATTAACTCCTTCCTTTCGAATATACTATATTTGATTACTCCTTCTCGAATAAACGATATTCGATAATCTATCTTCGAATAACTAATATTCGATAACTCTTTCTTTTCAAATATCTCATATTTGAAAATCTCACTTGCGAATAAACTATATTCGATAATCTCTTTTCGAATGACTCTTATTCGATAAATCTCACTTCGATCAAACTATAATCGATAACTCCTTTCGATGAAACTAACATCGATAACTCCTTTCGATGAAACTAACATCGATAACTCCTTTCGATGAAACTAACATCGAAAACTCCTTTCGATGAAACTAACATCGATTAATTTAACTCGACGAACTTAACTCGACTAACTCGACTTACTTGGTTCGACCAATTCGATTCGATTAACCTAGGCTCGACTAACTTGGTTTTATTTAACTCAACTTGATTAACTCCTATCGAATAACAAATATTCGATTTAACTCCATTCGTTTGACTCTAGGTCGCAGCGATCGCAAATGGTTACACCTGATTCCCTCAGGAAACATCCGACCACCTTAGGCTATCTGTAGCCCTGCGAATTTCGCTAGCAGTCGTACGAGATGACAACTTACCCTGAATACTATGTTTGACTAACTCTGTCTCAAATAACTATATTTGATTAACTCTAGTTCGTTTTAACTCTAATCGATTTACTCTAACTGATTTACCTACCTGATTAACTCTAACTGATTAACTCTAACTGATTAACTCTAACTGGTTAACTCTAACTGGTTAACTCTTGTTGTTTTACTTGACTGACTTAACCCAACTGGTTAACTCGACTTACTTAACCCAACTGTTTAACTGGAATTACTTAACCAAACTGGTTAACTGAACTTACTTAACCAAACTGGTTAACTGGACTTACTTAACCAAACTGGTTAATTGGACTTACGTAACCAAACTGGTTAACTCTACTGAACTGGTTAACTCTACTGAACTGGTTAACCCTACTGATTAACTCTTCTCGAATACTATATTCGACTAACTCCTTTTGAATACCGTATTCGATTTACTTTATTCACTTTATAAAGATTTCCTTTTTAACAACGTTTTATTCATTTGAAAAGATTTACTTTTAAATAACGATTCTACACTTTAAAAATGATTTCCTTTTTATAACGTTTCCTTTTCAATTCTATTTGTAAATGGTTTACAAATATTTCCTTTTCAAATTTATTCTTGAAATATTCTAACTCCTTAAATTCTCTGAAAAATTCGCCATAACCTCCTTTGTAACGGGAGCATCGGGAAAATCCCCAAACCCGCCACACAGGCCTTTCCATTCAAAAAGAAAATGGTTTGTAATTATTTCCTTTTTGAATATCTCCTATTTATAAATATTCCAATTTATAAACATTTCTTATTTATAAATATTCCACTTTATAAATATCTCTTATTTATAAATATCCCATTTTATAAATATTCTATTTTCAATATCACTTTGAAAATCCCCTTATCAAATTTCGGTATGTTATGATATTCAATCGTATCAAATCACGATGTTCAATATCGTCCAAGTACATATAATCGCCCACAGATTTTATATCATATAACAATATATGAAAAACAATAAAATAACTGTTGAGGAATCCAGTCGGATTCCTCCAACCTGTCTCCCTGCATCCACAGATGTTATACAATATGATCATCATCACTTTCAGTTCAATATAAATTATTCTGATAGCAGAATCAATATATAAATATTTAACGGTTTATATATATATATATATATATATATATATATATATATAATTTTCACTAAATGACTAGCAGTTCAATCAATCAACCAACACACAACAATCAACAGATGATTAACAGTTCTAAAAATACATTATAAAAATATAACTGTTCAGAGTTGGTGAGTTTTACTCACATTTGCGCGTTAGCCGTTAAATAACGGTTTGCGTTATTTGATTCAGTCTGACAATTTATTTTACCATAAATTGTAACTGTCTTCCATCCACTCCCGGTCAGTCTCATTGTGAAGCTCTCGTCCATACGATCCCAACGCAACTTACGGCTCGTGATTCTGATTTCACATGAACTAGTTATTGTCATTACAAGTTATCAAATTTAAATAGTGTAAATTAAACTAAGCATCTATCTTGAAACGGGCCTCACCCATTTATATTGGGCCCGACGCTTCCACCCGTGAAGAAAATAGAACCCGACCCTACTGCCTTCTTCCCCAAATCGGAGAAATACATCCCGTACTCAACACCATCTCAACGCCTTCCTTCCACCCGTCATCCATCATTCCTCACATCAAGGACCAAACCGAAATTAACTTTAAGCTCCTCGTTCAAAGCACTTCATCACCAACCTCAAAACCACGTACTCGCACAAACTTCCTCCTTCGCGGTCTCGAGCAGCTACAGGTACCCGTCGACGGTTCCTACCACCGAACACCACAAAAACCCTGCCAAATGATGCTTCTTTCCTTACTGATTTCAATGGCAACCCTCCTTTCTTTTATCAAGTCACCAACATCCCACAAAACCAAACCCTAAAACTTGTTGTTGCCCAATCTCGTACACAAACATGACGTCGAACCCCCAACTACTCACACAGAAATGAAGAGTTGAGTTAGAGGAGTTTGAATGTATAGCTATTTCGATTTATAGCATTTTATTTGAATTGATTGGGATTTTCTTTGATCAAACACTTTCCTGGAAGGAACAAAAAAAGCAACGGCGCATTTTTTTGCTCGGTTGACTTCTGAGGAATTTTCTTAGGGTTTAAGAGGGAAGCCTGCTATTTATAGGATAGAAATATAAAATTTTATTTTATTTTTAATTGATTATTTTATTCAATTATAATCAATCGTTATGTGCATTCATCGTTTAAAAATCGGTATAATCACATACAATACCCAAAAATCACAAAACTGGACATGCAGCTACAGTTCGACATTACAGTCCCAATGAAACTAGTTTCGTCGAATTCCGACTCCGTTTGCTCACACAGCGTATTTTTAACCATCAAAATACTAACTGTTTTTCACTCTAAAAATCCGTACGACCACATACTAACTCTAAAAATCACGAAACTGGAAATCTAACATCTATTTGACATTGCGGATCCAGCAAAATTAGTTTCGTCGAATTCCGACCTCGTTTGCAAAAGTGGCTATTTTTAAAGCTCTGGATGACCCATTTAAATGTATAAATATATTTAAATATAATTAAATTAAATATTAATAAATTAATATTATCGTCTATATTCACATGGAATACCGTAGCTTCAGAAAAATCCTATATATAAATTTCTAACTCGATATCTCAATCCGGGTCGACCCGATATTCGATTTATATTGAAATTTCTTTTAAAAATATAAATAATTCCTTTATAAATTATAAAGGAATTCTACAGCGACTTTTCTAAAATTTGATTTGGACATATCTCAAAATCTACACGATGAAATCCCGATTTTTCTCTTCCACTAGAAAGATATACTCCACCAGCTCCACACGTTTCTTGTTTCACAGAAATCCGGCTTAAAACGAATCCTGTACATTCAGTTGAAGTTCGCATCGCCAAATCGCGAACTACAGCGCCATTTCAAGCTCGATTTTAATTATAATATAATTGTACGTTCAAACTGTCGTCGATTGAATATATTCGTCAATAAAAATTCAACTCTAAGCTGAATTAAATCTTAAGGGCGACCCCGTTCATAGAATATTGTGATTTCCAATATTTTTGATTATTTCTGAATTAAATATATTATTTAATTATTTAATTTAATTAAATATTCACTATAAATTAATTAACGACGATTTAATTCCCTAAATCACTATCTATATAATTAAATAAATTAATTATACCCCTGGAAAATGCGGGTCATTACAAAGATGACCCAAGATCACACCTATGGGCAACCCTTGGATCCTGCAAGGCCAGTCCACACCTAACATTTTTGGATTAGTTATTCCTGTACATACGTTTCCCGGTCCTATCAAACCTCCATAATGGTCAGTATGTCGACCATATAAGCCTTTTAGTCAGCTCTATATCCGAGACACCTCATAATCCATCATCTACATAAGTAAAAATGTCTGGGCTCCATACCATGACATAACTTCTAGCTAGAAAGAAACATATGCACTCTTTGCGTCCCTTATCCCGTTTCTGACTCATACCGGGTATGAGGCTCACGAATTAATGCTATACACAAAGCTATGCTACTTAAAGTTGTGCTTTGATCATCAACCACAAGACCCTGTTTTCGATAAAAGCCTTGATTATTTGCATCTTAGCATGCCACATTGACAATTCATGCTATACAACTGATTTCTATCAGTATATAACTTATAAGCTCATACGTCTCTGAAACAACCCAAACTCGCCCTTACGAGAAAGCCCAGATTGAGTTGAGAACACGACAAATCAGAACACAAACAGAAGAACATTTCATTGCTTATTAGAACAATTTACATCAGTGTACAAGAATATAAAAGAGTATGAATAAATAATATACATTGTTAAATATCAGAGATTAAAATGCATTACAATGGAAAAATAATACATAACACAACTGAAAGAAATACATGGATACAGAGCTTTCCGAGTATAGTTCCAGCTGTAAATCCAGGATCCTAGGAAAAGAAATAATCTGCAAAACCAGAACTACTAGCTGCCTGTGTGGAAAACAGGGGCAACCAGAGTTTAGGTTAAAACAATAAACTCCAGGTCAGTCATGTGTAACACCCCGTATTTTCGGTGAACGTATAAGTAACAAATTAAAATATACTTAATTTTTAGGAGAAGAATTAAGGGAAATGGGTTGCGCCATTGCATTCATCTCGAAATTCTGATTGAGATAGAGTCTGAGTTTGCGTAAAACGGATACCGTATGAAGAAGATATGGTCGAACGTAGTTAGGCAGAAAAACCGGAAACATGCCAGAATACACTAGCGCACTAGTGAAGTGCGCCAGTACAAAAATACACTGGCGCACCTGCCAAGTGTGCCCATACCGATCCAACATAGAATTCTGGAGTGTTCTGTGATGACATGTCCTCTTCTGAGTGGCTGGATGACCTATCTTCAAGCTGGGTGGTTCTGATAACTTCTGGACTAATCTGAAGGCTCTAAATCACCATATTCTCCTATAAAAACACACCCAAACCTCACTTTCTCTCCACACAATTTTATTCTGCCAATACTCTGCCTCTATAATAAATAAATAAAATAATGGCGTCGCTACTCTATTGGGATCAAAACTAAAACTAGTGCATCTTCTTCCAAATCTGAATAAGATTAAAAGAGAACTACTGCAACTCTTCTTCTATAATCCAATCAAGGCAAGTGCAGTTATTTTCCGATATGAATTTTAATCATGATCTTGACATAATTATAAAACTGAATCTGAGATTATGCCCTTTTTCGATTTATCAGATCTATTCCTCTGTTTTATTATTCTGTTTGTTCTGTATTTCTTCCTCCTTTCTTTCTTTTTGTTTGATAGCCAGGCTACCACGAGCCTGAGCCAGATCTCATAAGAGATGAATGCATAAATGCTAAATTTGGGAAGAATATTGAATGAGGCATATTTGGGAATAATTGATTTGTAACTAATTTGAGGATACAACGCATGTTGTAATTTTGGACATAAATTTGAGGCATATTGTATAAGACGATCTATGACTTGGAAGGAGAGGATTATTGTGACTTAAAACATAAAGAACATAGGTTGAACTTAGAACATAAATCTGAGATATATAATTGGGAATGTTGTATTTAAAACATAAGGTGTATTTAACATTTGACTTGGGATTTGTGGCGTAAAGTTTAACTGTGAACATGTAATTGATTTGGATGCATAGTACAAGTTGTAATTCAAGATCTAGATCTGGACATACTATATATATTATAGTCTGAAATTTGGAAAAAAGAGAATTAATTTGCATTTAACTTAGGTGTAAAGATCCATATTAAGATTGGATAATTATTAAGTGTGAATACACCTAAGTAAGGGAGTTTTTTTGGATATGTGACATGCATTGTAATCAATGACTATATTTGGCATAATTTATATGTAATGTTTTTGGAGAATATTCTGAACTATGCAAGTTTAACTAAAAATTGGGACATATGTTATATGGTGGATTATGACCAAAATTTGGGCATATAAGTTTAGGCTTACCTTATGAATTAAGCAAGATATGTGAATAGGACTTTAAGGAATGTTTAAATCGGCTAAAACTATTATCTGCTTATTATGTTAAATTTGCCTAATCTGCTAAACCTGTTACCTGTTTAATCTGTTGAATTGCCTAAACAGTTACATACGTTGAATCGCCTAATCTGCTAATTTTGCCTAATCCGCTAAATTTGTTGAGTTGCCTAATCTGCTAAATCTGTTGAACCGCCTAAGCTGCTAAATCTGTTAAATCTGTTGAAAAGATGAATGATTGTAATTTGTGTAAAACATGTTAATTTATTTAATCCGCTGTGACTTGAAAAGAAGTAAAATGTGTTAAATTGATATAATTAGTCTAATATTTGTATAATTTGTAATTGAATAAACTGGTTAAAATAAAAATGCTGAGGCACGAGGTTAGACTCATGTTTGCGGCAGAAGCCTGCCCGGACCCAACCGGCTTAACCAGCAACCGCAAACTGCTAGTCTAATGTGAGAGGTCGTAGGCATAACTAAAATATGCTTAGACACGAGGTTAGGTCTGGCTTGTGGCAGAAGTCTGCCCGGAACCGCCCGGCTTATCCAGCGGCCACATGCTACCGACCTAATGTAAGAGGTCTGCGCATTAATATTTAATTAATGGAAATCTGAGATAAATATGATGTCTAAAACGTATTGGGTAGATAAGGCTAAACCAACTGGACTGATGAATTAATAAACCTGTTTCGTGAATCTGTAGGCCCAATACAAAGTTAGACAATCTGTAAGCCTGTTAAAACTATACATCTGATCTGTTAGTCTGAAAACCTGTTGACTTGATTTTCTGGTCTGTGAACTAGTTGATTCTAAACTCTATAGGCCTAAAACTTGTAAACAAGTTAATCTAAAATCTGTTAGTCTGTGGACACAAGGTTAGGATGGAAAATACTTGTGTCATCTATTGTTTGGGACCCATATTAGTCAGTAACCCTTTCTGGTATCAAAACTATGACCCAACAGTAGGTAGGATCCGGGCACGCTTACTGAACTAATTATAAGTGGTTCATTCTGATAATGGCGTGGCGTGTTGATGGTGCGTTCCAACCGGGTCATGTGCATGCATGGATCCCGGTCTGCCTCTGCGGATGTAAGACGCCATGATATCTGTAAATAGGTCTGTATCATTTAAAGGTTGCAACTTTGGGGAGTGATACACCCTTCGGTGGGGCTAGCACAGGGTATTTATGTATTAGTGTAACGACCCGGATTTTGAGCGGCTTTGGTTATCGACGTAAGCCCGACGTCGATAACCAAAACATCGAAAAATCCTGGTAATTAATGAAAGAAATTAGAAGGTGAGAATAGATAAGATAGAAACTTAGAATAGAAGAAGAAGAAGAACATAACATCAGAGTAACACGAACCTCACAGCGGAACGAATAACATATAATAGATAACATAACTTTGAAATATAACAGTTATGTATACAATAGCACTTATCAGAGTATAACACTTACTACACAGCGGAAATAACTATAGCTATATGATCCAGAAGCCTCCTGCTCCAGCTCTTCAAGTATATCTGTAAAACCCGACTACTTGACTGCCCGTACAAATTTAGGCACCCAAGAGTTTAGGGAAAACAAAATAAAACTCCGGGTCAGTCATGGGACTGGTGTGAATAAACTCAAATCATTTAAACAGGTATATGATATCTCATAAGACCACGCCGTGAATACGGAACGGGTTTTTCCCTTATGAGAATCCAAATAACTTTTCAAAGCAATATCATTCTGATATTATAATAATGTCTAAGTACAAATAAATATCAATCTAGCAGAAACGCTTGCATCTCACGTTACTACATATATAGTATACAAATCAAAATCGCAAGCACGTATTGGATAATGGATTTCCAACTATGACAAGGTATGGAATCACCCTCCGATCAGTGTACTCTAGGAACGATACACTGGAGTTCAACAAGAACATCTTGCAACTCAGCCACACATGACCGACCACTCATTTCGCTTGAGTGTATCGAATGTACATCACCAACGGTTGGGATCAGCAACCGTTCCCGTATATATATATGGGACAGCATTGATAGATTTAAGAAACAAATGAATATTCACTAGATAGGTGATTATACACCCTACTTCGGTGCGACCGACTTAGCCATGCTGCCTGCCCGATTTCTGTCATTTACCGGTTGATGAGGCTAGAAGCTACGCTTTATCATTACATCAGATTCACTTCGAATGCCACATTGTCAAATCCATCGAAATCACTAATTGACGTTTACAACAGTACATTACGTGTCAGCTAAAAGAAGTTTCCTTCTCCGCTTCCACTCTTGGTACGGTTGAAGAAATCAATGTACGTGACCTTTCTGGAAATACTCTGTCAGGCATCCATCTTCATTCACTTAGAATGTCACATCGTCATACCCGCCAAATCACAAATTGACTTATCCAAAAATAACACGGGTATACAGCTAAGAGAAACGAATTCCTCCGCCACCAAACGTGAATACGTTTGAACAGATCAACTTACGCGATCCATTGGATATACTCTGTCAGACCTTCATCCATACAAGTTGTCCTGGGACTGGACAAACCGAAGGCACTATTCTGTAAACAGGATAGCCCTTGCATTTTACTCCGTCTTCAATTATCTTTGGCATATATGATTCGCGATGCTTATGCCAATACAGAGTGGTTCTTTGGATAATAATCCAACCGGTCTCTCCATATTAACAACGTTAAAATGGTCAAAAACTTCGATAGTCTGTGAGTTAACTATCGAAGAAAACAAGTGTGCAAACAACGATATTATTTCCAGATGGAAATTATATCGAACAAACATCATTAAACATTAATCTCTTTAGTTCATTTATTTACTTATCTCCTGTTTCCCTATATTCTAAATTCTTATTTTCTTTTATCAAAAAACATTTCTGATTCTCGTTTGGAAAACATTTCCAAAACTCCTTTACGATCAAACCTTACCATTTCTTAGTTAAGAAGGAAGTCACTCAAGTTGGGGTAATTAATTACCTCTCAGACCTTAACTGAACAACGTTATAACTTCGAAATGGTCAAAGTTTATCTTTTAAATCTTTAACAACTTCTTTATGCCTTTCTCGGATTCAATTTTACTAATCCATTTCTATATTTAAAACATTGGTTATAACGATAACGTTATAATCCCTACTTTCGAATTATCTAACTTTAATTATAACTTCTATTCTTATTAGTGAATAATTTAACCTAACACTTATTTATTTATAAATAAATAAATCTCCATTTAAACACTGGAAAGTATAAGTACTTTCCCGAATTCGATATAATCGAATTTGCCGATTAACTCTCTTCGAGAAATCTCTATTTGATTAACTCTTCTTCGAATAACCTATATTCGATTAACTCCTTCTCGAATAAACGATATTCGATAATCTCTCTTCGAATAACTAATATTCGATAACTCTTCCTTTTCAAATATCTCATATTTGAAAATCTCACTTCGATCAAACTATAATTGATAACTCCTTCGAATAAACTACATTCGAAAATTCCTCTCGAATAAACGATATTCGATAATCTTCCCTTTCGATTTAACAAATCGATAACTCCTTTTCGAATAACTAAATTCGATAACTCCTTTCGATTTAACTAATCGATACTCCCTTTGATGAAACTAACATCGATAACTCCTTTCGATGAAACTAACATCGATTTATTTAACTTAACTAACTTAACTCGACTAACTTAACTTACTTGGTTCGACCAATTCGATTCAATTAACTAGGCTCGACTAACTTGGTTTATTTAACTCAACTTGATTTACTCCTATCGAATAACTAATATTCGATTTAACTCCATTTAACTCTATTCGAATAACTACTATTCGATTAACTCTATTCAACTCTATTCGAATAAACTATATTCGACTGACTCTATTTAACTCCATTCGAACAACTACTATTCGACCACTCTATTTAACTCCATTCGCTTGACTCTAGATCGCAGCGATCATAATGGTTACGCCTGATTCCCTCAGGAAACATCCGACCGCCTTAGGCTATTTACAGCCCTGCGAATTACGCTAGCAGTCGTACAAGATGGCAACTTATCCTGAATACTATGTTTGACTAACTCTGTCTCAAATAACTATATTTGATTAACTCTAGTTCGTTTTAACTTTAATCAATTAACTCTAACTAATTAACTCCAACTGGTTAACTCTAACTGATTAACTCCATTGGTTTAACTCTAACTGATTACTCTAATTGGTTAACTCTAACTGATTACTCTATTTGGTTAACTCTAACTGATTACTCTATTTGACTATCTCGACTCGACTAACCCCTTTCGAATAACATATTCGATTAACTAACTTCGAATACCATATTCGATTAACTAACTTCGAATACCATATTCGATTTCTCCTTTCGAATGTCTATATTCGATTAACTAACTTCGAATACCATATTCAATTTCTCCTTTCGAATGTCTATATTCGATTAACTAACTTCGAATACCATATTCAATTTTCTCCTTTCGAATGTCTATATTCGATTAACTATATTCACTTTATAAAGATTTCCTTTTTAACAACGTTTTATTCATTTGAAAAGATTTACTTTTAAATAACGGTTCTACACTTTTAAAAATGATTTCCTTTTTATAACGTTTCCTTTTCAATTCTATTTGTAAATGGTTTACAAATATTCCCTTTTCAAATTTATTCTTGAAATATTCTAACTCCTTAACTTTCCGGGAAAATTCGCCATAACCTCCTTTGTAACGGGAGTATCGGGAAAATCCCCAAACCCGCCACACAGGCCTTTCCATTCAAAAGAAAAATGTTTTGAATTTATTTCCTTTTTAAAATACCTCCTATTTATAAATATTCCCATTTATAAATATTCCTTATTTATAAATATTTCAATTTATAAATATCTCTGTTTTCAATATCACTTTGAAAATCCCCTATCAACATTTCGATATGTTATGGTATTCAATCATATCAAATTACGATGTTCAATATCGTCCAAGCACATATAATCGTCCACAGATTTTATATCACATCATATAACAATATATGAAAAACAATAAAATAACTGTTGAGGAATCCAGACGGATTCCTAAAACCTGTTTCCCTGCATCCACAGATGTTACACAACATGATTGTCATCACTTTCAGTTCAATATGAATTATTCTGATAAACAGAATCAATATATAACTATATAACTGTTTATATATTATATATATATATACATATATATAATATTTCATTAACTGACTAGCAGTTCAATCAAACAGTCAACACACAATCAAACAGACAATTTCTAACAGTTCTAAAAATACAACATGAAATTATAAACTGTTCAGAGTTGGTGAGTTTTACTCACCTTTGCGCGTTAGCCGTTAAATAACGGTTTGCGTTATTTGATTCAGTTGGACAATTTATTTCTCCATAAATTGTAACGAGCTCGGATTCACTCCCAGTCAGTTCCATTGGGTAGTGCACGTCCATACGATCCCAACGGATCCAACGGCACTAAATTCTGATAAAGTATGCTCAAGTTATATCAATTACCAGTTCATGTACAAATTCAAATTAAAACAAACATGGATTAATTTATTAACGGGCCTCACCCTCTTACCCTTGGCCCATCATCATTTAACCGAGCCCATAACCCTTCTTCCCAAACTTAAATCGCGAGTTCCAGAAATTGTCAATGGCCACTTTCGAACTCCTTTGATCCCTCACCAATTCACCGTTGCTCCACAAATTTCCCAACCGACATCACAGATGTTTATCTCTACACTTCCACTCCATCACCATACCCATCACGTATGGCTCGCAACAACCAGGAAGTATCCGACCTCGACCCATCTTCCTGCTCCGTACAGTATTCCAGCAACGGTTTTGATCACCAATCCCCCCAAAAGTACACATACGAACCCGATTCTACACCACAAACCCAAATGTAAACCCCAACTTCAAATCGATGCAACCCAATTTACCAATTACCGAACCCTAATCCCACTGTTCAGAAAATCAGTACCCAAAGTAGACGTCGCACCTTATGATTTAAACACCAAATTGATGTTGTTGAAACAAGGATTCCATACATACAAATTTCGAGATGTATAGATTATTCTAGGATTTGATTTTGATTTTTCTAAGCCAAAATCTTTTCGTTTTTGGTTTCCTGAGGAAGAAGTTTACGGCGCCCCTTTTTTTTTTTTGACTTCTGGAGTTAGAAATTAGGTTTAGGGATTGTGAACGGTATTCATAGGAAAAACAAATATCTAGATATTTCTTTTAGAGGGAATATTCCCAGTATATTCCTTTTTCGTTAATTCGTTTTGCTCTCTAAAAATTCGTGTGGTCACACACGATACCCAAAAATCACCAAACTGGACATGTAGCTAGAGTTCGACATTACGGTCCCAACGAAACTGGTTTCGTCGAATTCCGACTTCGTTTGCAAAAGTGGCTATTTTTAAAGCTCTAAATAGCCCATTTAAATATATAAATATATTTAAATATAATTAAATTAAATATAAATAAATTTATATTGTCGTATATATATTCACAGTGGAATACCATACAGCTCTAGTATGATCATATGTTCGATATTCCAAGCCCCGGTTGAATCGAATTTCAATTTATATTGAAATTCCCTTTTATAACGTATATAAAGCGTTACGAATTATATAAGAATTCCATAGCGACTTTTCTGAAATTTGATTTGGACATAACTCCAAATCTACACAATGAAATCCCGATTTTTCTCTTCCACTAGAAAGATATACTCCACCAGCTCCACACGTTTCTTGTTTCACAGAAATCCGGCTTAAAACGAATCATGTATATTCAGTTGAAGTTCAAATCGCCAAATAGCGAACTGCAGCGCCATTTCGAGCTCGTTTATAAATATATTATAAACTATACGTTCAACTGTCGTCGATTCAATAAAATCGTTAATATATTTTGAATCGAAACTCCACCTAATCTCGTATGCTATTCAATTCACATGATATTGTGAATTTCACTATTTCCGACTATTTCGACATTATAATATATTATTATATTATAATTATTTATTAAATATTCAACATTATTTAATTAAACGATCATTAACTTCTCTAAATCACCAATTATATAATTAAATAAATTAATTATATATCTCTAAAAATGCGGGTCATTACATTCTTCCCCACTTAAAATAATTTCGTCCTCGAAATTGCTAAGGTAGAGGACGACCCTATCTATTGGAATTCCTAAGATTTGTTTACCTCTCAACTTCAGTTTCAACTGAACCAATAAATATCGATTTCAATATTAATTTATTCCGACTAACTAAAATTTCCAAAAATTCTGAAAATTTTCTAACACTTTAAATTTCGGAAAATTTCGTCAGCGTTTCCTTTGTACGGGGTTACCGGAAAAATTCAAACCTTGCCACACAGGCCCTCTCCAATCCAAAAGAAAATCAAACAGCCAAGTGGCTTGCCAATTCGGCTCATAAATCACCAAACTCATATATAAGTAAACTTGTACCTTTTTTGTTGGGCATATCATTATATCCCTACCATCTGTTTTCAACTCGGCATATACAAATGCCATCCCAATCAAACTCAATCACTTTTATATCGTCAAACCAAATCATTCGCTTATACTCAAGTCGAATCCCATTTTCAATTTCAAGTTTCATCCTTGATTTTCAAATCCTAAGTCCAGCTAAATTTCAAATTCTACTTAACTTAGTTCAAGTTAAATTCAATTTATTTTTACCATCTCATTTTTATTTAACTTTATTAGTTAAAATTTTAATTCCAGAATATTCAGTTCTTGGGTTTCTTTCAAATCAATTTGAAATCACAATACCAATTCAAAACCTTTGAATTTCTAAACAACTTGTTTTCTCAAAACAATTCAAATCAAAATCTTTGGTAGTAATCCACCACTTAGAACTCGAAAATCACACCGATGATACTGCGCAGTCATCATCGGAATTATTTTCCAGCGACCCAAGTGATTTCAATACTATATCATTTTCAATACCATTACTAAATACTTCCATTTAGAAAACATTTCAAAATCTCCCAGGAACTTAAAATTTCCTTATTTTAATTCCAAATCTGATTTAAATTCATATTTAATTCATCTTATTTCATATACTTTACTTATATGATTCTGATTGGTTATATATAACCATTTCACTTTATAATCTCATTCGATTATAATTACAACCAATATATCTAATATATGATAATATATTACATATCCATACTGTGTCGGTCCATCGTATTCAAGTATTTATTTACTCCTACCGATACAGTGGATCAAACTGATCGACCAGAGCTCATAAACAACTCAGCCAATGAATCTCCACAATATAAAACCATTTTTATATCAAATACAAATACGCACTCGTATATACACTCAACTCAATCTAGGGTATTACTAACCCTATCTCTACCGAGTCACGCCACAGAGCCAAGTAATTCTTAACATAAGCTCTGATACCAACTGTAACGACCCGGATTTTGAGCGGCTTTGGTTATCGACGTAAGCCCGACGTCGATAACCAAAACATCGAAAAATCCTGGTAATTAATGAAAGAAATTAGAAGGTGAGAATAGATAAGATAGAAACTTAGAATAGAAGAAGAAGAAGAACATAACATCAGAGTAACACGAACCTCACAGCGGAACGAATAACATATAATAGATAACATAACTTTGAAATATAACAGTTATGTATACAATAGCACTTATCAGAGTATAACACTTACTACACAGCGGAAATAACTATAGCTATATGATCCAGAAGCCTCCTGCTCCAGCTCTTCAAGTATATCTGTAAAACCCGACTACTTGACTGCCCGTACAAATTTAGGCACCCAAGAGTTTAGGGAAAACAAAATAAAACTCCGGGTCAGTCACGGGACTGGTGTGAATAAACTCAAATCATTTAAACAGGTATATGATATCTCATAAGACCACGCCGTGAATACGGAACGGGTTTTTCCCTTATGAGAATCCAAATAACTTTTCAAAGCAATATCATTCTGATATTATAATAATGTCTAAGTACAAATAAATATCAATCTAGCAGAAACGCTTGCATCTCACGTTACTACATATATAGTATACAAATCAAAATCGCAAGCACGTATTGGATAATGGATTTCCAACTATGACAAGGTATGGAATCACCCTCCGATCAGTGTACTCTAGGAACGATACACTGGAGTTCAACAAGAACATCTTGCAACTCAGCCACACATGACCGACCACTCATTTCGCTTGAGTGTATCGAATGTACATCACCAACGGTTGGGATCAGCAACCGTTCCCGTATATATATATGGGACAGCATTGATAGATTTAAGAAACAAATGAATATTCACTAGATAGGTGATTATACACCCTACTTCGGTGCGACCGACTTAGCCATGCTGCCTGCCCGATTTCTGTCATTTACCGGTTGATGAGGCTAGAAGCTACGCTTTATCATTACATCAGATTCACTTCGAATGCCACATTGTCAAATCCATCGAAATCACTAATTGACGTTTACAACAGTACATTACGTGTCAGCTAAAAGAAGTTTCCTTCTCCGCTTCCACTCTTGGTACGGTTGAAGAAATCAATGTACGTGACCTTTCTGGAAATACTCTGTCAGGCATCCATCTTCATTCACTTAGAATGTCACATCGTCATACCCGCCAAATCACAAATTGACTTATCCAAAAATAACACGGGTATACAGCTAAGAGAAACGAATTCCTCCGCCACCAAACGTGAATACGTTTGAACAGATCAACTTACGCGATCCATTGGATATACTCTGTCAGACCTTCATCCATACAAGTTGTCCTGGGACTGGACAAACCGAAGGCACTATTCTGTAAACAGGATAGCCCTTGCATTTTACTCCGTCTTCAATTATCTTTGGCATATATGATTCGCGATGCTTATGCCAATACAGAGTGGTTCTTTGGATAATAATCCAACCGGTCTCTCCATATTAACAACGTTAAAATGGTCAAAAACTTCGATAGTCTGTGAGTTAACTATCGAAGAAAACAAGTGTGCAAACAACGATATTATTTCCAGATGGAAATTATATCGAACAAACATCATTAAACATTAATCTCTTTAGTTCATTTATTTACTTATCTCCTGTTTCCCTATATTCTAAATTCTTATTTTCTTTTATCAGAAAACATTTCTGATTCTCGTTTGGAAAACATTTCCAAAACTCCTTTACGATCAAACCTTACCATTTCTTAGTTAAGAAGGAAGTCACTCAAGTTGGGGTAATTAATTACCTCTCAGACCTTAACTGAACAACGTTATAACTTCGAAATGGTCAAAGTTTATCTTTTAAATCTTTAACAACTTCTTTATGCCTTTCTCGGATTCAATTTTACTAATCCATTTCTATATTTAAAACATTGGTTATAACGATAACGTTATAATCCCTACTTTCGAATTATCTAACTTTAATTATAACTTCTATTCTTATTAGTGAATAATTTAACCTAACACTTATTTATTTATAAATAAATAAATCTCCATTTAAACACTGGAAAGTATAAGTACTTTCCCGAATTCGATATAATCGAATTTGCCGATTAACTCTCTTCGAGAAATCTCTATTTGATTAACTCTTCTTCGAATAACCTATATTCGATTAACTCCTTCTCGAATAAACGATATTCGATAATCTCTCTTCGAATAACTAATATTCGATAACTCTTCCTTTTCAAATATCTCATATTTGAAAATCTCACTTCGATCAAACTATAATTGATAACTCCTTCGAATAAACTACATTCGAAAATTCCTCTCGAATAAACGATATTCGATAATCTTCCCTTTCGATTTAACAAATCGATAACTCCTTTTCGAATAACTAAATTCGATAACTCCTTTCGATTTAACTAATCGATACTCCCTTTGATGAAACTAACATCGATAACTCCTTTCGATGAAACTAACATCGATTTATTTAACTTAACTAACTTAACTCGACTAACTTAACTTACTTGGTTCGACCAATTCGATTCAATTAACTAGGCTCGACTAACTTGGTTTATTTAACTCAACTTGATTTACTCCTATCGAATAACTAATATTCGATTTAACTCCATTTAACTCTATTCGAATAACTACTATTCGATTAACTCTATTCAACTCTATTCGAATAAACTATATTCGACTGACTCTATTTAACTCCATTCGAACAACTACTATTCGACCACTCTATTTAACTCCATTCGCTTGACTCTAGATCGCAGCGATCATAATGGTTACGCCTGATTCCCTCAGGAAACATCCGACCGCCTTAGGCTATTTACAGCCCTGCGAATTACGCTAGCAGTCGTACAAGATGGCAACTTATCCTGAATACTATGTTTGACTAACTCTGTCTCAAATAACTATATTTGATTAACTCTAGTTCGTTTTAACTTTAATCAATTAACTCTAACTAATTAACTCCAACTGGTTAACTCTAACTGATTAACTCCATTGGTTTAACTCTAACTGATTACTCTAATTGGTTAACTCTAACTGATTACTCTATTTGGTTAACTCTAACTGATTACTCTATTTGACTATCTCGACTCGACTAACCCCTTTCGAATAACATATTCGATTAACTAACTTCGAATACCATATTCGATTAACTAACTTCGAATACCATATTCGATTTCTCCTTTCGAATGTCTATATTCGATTAACTAACTTCGAATACCATATTCAATTTCTCCTTTCGAATGTCTATATTCGATTAACTAACTTCGAATACCATATTCAATTTTCTCCTTTCGAATGTCTATATTCGATTAACTATATTCACTTTATAAAGATTTCCTTTTTAACAACGTTTTATTCATTTGAAAAGATTTACTTTTAAATAACGGTTCTACACTTTTAAAAATGATTTCCTTTTTATAACGTTTCCTTTTCAATTCTATTTGTAAATGGTTTACAAATATTCCCTTTTCAAATTTATTCTTGAAATATTCTAACTCCTTAACTTTCCGGGAAAATTCGCCATAACCTCCTTTGTAACGGGAGTATCGGGAAAATCCCCAAACCCGCCACACAGGCCTTTCCATTCAAAAGAAAAATGTTTTGAATTTATTTCCTTTTTAAAATACCTCCTATTTATAAATATTCCCATTTATAAATATTCCTTATTTATAAATATTTCAATTTATAAATATCTCTGTTTTCAATATCACTTTGAAAATCCCCTATCAACATTTCGATATGTTATGGTATTCAATCATATCAAATTACGATGTTCAATATCGTCCAAGCACATATAATCGTCCACAGATTTTATATCACATCATATAACAATATATGAAAAACAATAAAATAACTGTTGAGGAATCCAGACGGATTCCTAAAACCTGTTTCCCTGCATCCACAGATGTTACACAACATGATTGTCATCACTTTCAGTTCAATATGAATTATTCTGATAAACAGAATCAATATATAACTATATAACTGTTTATATATTATATATATATTTATATATATATACATATATATAATATTTCATTAACTGACTAGCAGTTCAATCAAACAGTCAACACACAATCAAACAGACAATTTCTAACAGTTCTAAAAATACAACATGAAATTATAAACTGTTCAGAGTTGGTGAGTTTTACTCACCTTTGCGCGTTAGCCGTTAAATAACGGTTTGCGTTATTTGATTCAGTTGGACAATTTATTTCTCCATAAATTGTAACGAGCTCGGATTCACTCCCAGTCAGTTCCATTGGGTAGTGCACGTCCATACGATCCCAACGGATCCAACGGCACTAAATTCTGATAAAGTATGCTCAAGTTATATCAATTACCAGTTCATGTACAAATTCAAATTAAAACAAACATGGATTAATTTATTAACGGGCCTCACCCTCTTACCCTTGGCCCATCATCATTTAACCGAGCCCATAACCCTTCTTCCCAAACTTAAATCGCGAGTTCCAGAAATTGTCAATGGCCACTTTCGAACTCCTTTGATCCCTCACCAATTCACCGTTGCTCCACAAATTTCCCAACCGACATCACAGATGTTTATCTCTACACTTCCACTCCATCACCATACCCATCACGTATGGCTCGCAACAACCAGGAAGTATCCGACCTCGACCCATCTTCCTGCTCCGTACAGTATTCCAGCGACGGTTTTGATCACCAATCCCCCCAAAAGTACACATACGAACCCGATTCTACACCACAAACCCAAATGTAAACCCCAACTTCAAATCGATGCAACCCAATTTACCAATTACCGAACCCTAATCCCACTGTTCAGAAAATCAGTACCCAAAGTAGACGTCGCACCTTATGATTTAAACACCAAATTGATGTTGTTGAAACAAGGATTCCATACATACAAATTTCGAGATGTATAGATTATTCTAGGATTTGATTTTGATTTTTCTAAGCCAAAATCTTTTCTTTTTTGGTTTCCTGAGGAAGAAGTTTATGGCGCCCCTTTTTTTTTTTGACTTCTGGAGTTAGAAATTAGGTTTAGGGATTGTGAACGGTATTCATAGGAAAAACAAATATCTAGATATTTTTTTTAGAGGGAATATTCCCAGTATATTCCTTTTTCGTTAATTCGTTTTGCTCTCTAAAAATTCGTGTGGTCACACACGATACCCAAAAATCACCAAACTGGACATGTAGCTAGAGTTCGACATTACGGTCACAACGAAACTGGTTTCGTCGAATTCCGACTTCGTTTGCAAAAGTGGCTATTTTTAAAGCTCTAAATAGCCCATTTAAATATATAAATATATTTAAATATAATTAAATTAAATATAAATAAATTTATATTGTCGTATATATATTCACAGTGGAATACCATACAGCTCTAGTATGATCATATGTTCGATATTCCAAGCCCCGGTTGAATCGAATTTCAATTTATATTGAAATTCCCTTTTATAACGTATATAAAGCGTTACGAATTATATAAGAATTCCATAGCGACTTTTCTGAAATTTGATTTGGACATAACTCCAAATCTACACAACGAAATCCCGATTTTTCTCTTCCACTAGAAAGATATACTCCACCAGCTCCACACGTTTCTTGTTTCACAGAAATCCGGCTTAAAACGAATCATGTATATTCAGTTGAAGTTCAAATCGCCAAATAGCGAACTGCAGCGCCATTTCGAGCTCGTTTATAAATATATTATAAACTATACGTTCAACTGTCGTCGATTCAATAAAATCGTTAATATATTTTGAATCGAAACTCCACCTAATCTCGTATGCTATTCAATTCACATGATATTGTGAATTTCACAATTTCCGACTATTTCGACATTATAATATATTATTATATTATAATTATTTATTAAATATTCAACATTATTTAATTAAACGATCATTAACTTCTCTAAATCACCAATTATATAATTAAATAAATTAATTATATATCTCTAAAAATGCGGGTCATTACAATTAGGGAGCCGATCGCTTGGGGTAGATTTAGGGTACACTTAGTTCTGTCTGTTTCCATTGGGGTACCGTCTGTTTCTTTTGGGTGGTAACACCTGTCTGTTTCTGCATGGTACCATCTTTTGGGGGTGGTAAAGGCCCATTTACTGGTGTACACCTAATTCTTACATTCTGTTTCTGTAGAGATTATTTTGTTTCCGTCTCTGATTCCGTTTATGTACCTTCTGTCTGTTGGGGTGGTAAAGGCCCATTACTGGCATTCTGTTCCTGTATAGATTATTCTGTTCCGTTTTTGTTTCAGTTTGGACATTAGGGTAACGCCTAATCCTGTTATACTAGTATTAGTGCAGAGAAGTAAAATATAAGTAAGAAGCATAACTTGGGCTATATCATTCTGTTTCTTCTGTTTAGCTTAAGTATACCAGTTACTCCTGTTGCTGTTGTCTCTTATCCAGCTTTATTTTCATGTCATGATATTATTATCTGTTCATATGCTGAAAGTCACTGGACTTGCCAGACTTTATGTCTGACCTTGCTTGTTTTCGCCCCTTTTCTTTCGTTTCCCCTCCCCCCAGGTTTTTTAGGGTGGAAGTATAGGAGCTTGATTCGGATTTTCTCTGCTTGAAGTACCCCTTGGCCTTGGCTCTATCTTTCCATGGCAGTTTATGTTGGGGATTATGATTTTAAAAACTATGCATTCTGAAGGCTTTTGTACAAGGCTGATATTTTGTACTTGAATTCTGATATTGTGATTTGAAAAGATGTAACCAAACTTACTTCGGTTTCTGTTGTAATAAAGTTATTAATTTTTCAAGTACTGTTTTATCTATCTTGTAAATTTTTGTTCTGTCTACTAAAACGCTCCATCAAAGTTAAGGCATTCCCTTTGTGAGTGACCTTAACGGAGGTGGGGTGTTACACTTGGTATCAGAGCTGAAGGTTACCAGATTTGATAAAAAAAATTGAAAACTATTTTCAAAAAGTTTTTAAAAAGGAAGTATTTTCAAAAGGAAAGTTTATTTTGAAAAACATAGTCCCCAAAGCCATATATCTATCTTTTTATTTTATGTTTAATCCTTGTTTCTTTCTTTTCGGAGTCTCCGAGGCTCCTAGCTTTCTGGGAGGTAACCTCATCGTGACATGATTTCGTAGGCATGATGAGACTACGGCGCCTGTCAAAGGGCAAAGAAGTGCCTAACTTCCATCTGTAGCCATAGTAATTTCACCTATGGCTAATCCTCTTTCAAGCTTTGTAGGGTTCTCCGCGCGATGGGGGCAACTTTAGAGA
This sequence comes from Allium sativum, assembly GCA_030737875.1. Lineage (NCBI taxonomy): Eukaryota > Viridiplantae > Streptophyta > Magnoliopsida > Asparagales > Amaryllidaceae > Allium > Allium sativum. The sequence continues at coordinate 1,019,212,436 of CM060924.1, forward strand.
AAGACTTGTTAACATGTAAGAAGACTGGTTGTTTTCAGTGCGGTGAGACAGGGCATCTGATCAAGGATTGCCCCAGAAGGCAATGGCAAAGTGTAGAATCTTCTGGAAGGTAGGTGAATGTTCTCGTAGTTGGTGGACAGGATAGAGGTGGAAAATTTTCCATAGAAAGTTTAATTTCCTTATCTGATCATTCTGCCATTTTAATTCTGTAGTTGAGTCTCTGCACCTTAATACTAGTCTTGTTTCTGATTCCGTTTTAGTCTCAGATCCCATGAGGGTTACGACTCATCTGTTTGTAATAAGTTGGGGTTTGAGGGCATCTGTGTTGGGCATGACGCATACATTCTGAGTTTTTATCATGCTTAGTTTCCTAAGAATCATTTGGTAATCTGAACTGTATCAGTAGTCTGTAGATTTCTGAAAAGGATAGGAGTTTTTACTCAAAATGTGAAATAAGTTTCCAGTTGGGCATTTGTTTAATGGGAGTGATTCTCTAAGTATTAATCTGATGTTGGTTTCGGTCTTCGAGGTTGATACTTAGAAGTTATTCTCTTAAACCGATGTCTAATGGGGACCTAGCTTTAGTTTTATACTTGCTTCTATCACTCGACTTTATCCTTCGACCTTTAGGTAGAAACTAATGGGTGTAAACATGTGTTTGAGACATGTTATGTTTGATGGTTGCAAGTGGTTATTAGTGATTGCTCGTGGATGCATATACACACACTAGGCACTAGATCGGCTCAAAAACACTCTCATACTGCATATGGATGCCTGTGCATTTTTTTTATGGATGCAAAATGGGTGACTCAGCACATGGATGTTGCATATGAATGAGAGTTTGTGCACGCAAATAGAAATGAAGCGTACCAAATGGGATTTCTTGCATACATAATTGGACTCATACCACCAACATGGTTTGCATTGAGGAGGTCAACTGAATCAGTAAACCGTCTGATCTTTGCATTAGATAAGAGACATATACACACACTTTTGCATATGTTCATACAACATTAGAAGTTTTCTAAGGACAATGGATGCTTGTGGATGATGGTTGAGTAGATGGATGATTGGATGGTAGGACACATTCTTCTTAACTTGAAGATTTCGGGGACGAAATCCTTTAAGGAGGGGAGAATGTAACACCCCGTATTTTTGGTGAACGTATAAGTAACAAATTAAAATATACTTAATTTTTAGGAGAAGAATTAAGGGAAACGGGTTGCGCCATTGCATTCGTCTCGAAATTCTGCGTGAGATAGAGTCCGAGTTTGCATAAAACGGATACCGTATGAAGAAGATATGGACGAACGAAGTTAGGCAGAAAAACCGGAAACAGGACAGAATACACTGGCGCACTTGTGAAGTGCGCCGGTACAAAAATACACTGGCGCACCTACCAATTGCACCCATACCGATCCAGCACAGAATTCTGGAGTGTTCTGTGATGACGTGTCTTCTTCTGAGTGGCTGGATGACCTGTCTTCGAGCTGGGTTGTTCTGATAACTTATGGACTAATCTGAAGGCTCTAAATCACCATATTCTCCTATAAAAACACCCCCAAACCTCACTTTCTCTCCACACAATTTTATTCTGCCTATACTCTGCCTCAATAATAAATAAATAAAATAATGGCGTCGCTACTCTGTTGGGATCAAAACTAGAACTAGTGCATCTTCTTCCAAATCTGAATAAGATTAAAAGAGAACTACTGCAACTCTTCTTCTATAATCCAATCAAGGCAAGTGCAGTTATTTTCCAATATGAATTTTAATCATGATCTTGACATAATTATAAAACTGAATCTGAGATTATGCCCTTTTTCTATTTATCAGTTATGTTCCTCTGTTTTATTATTCCGTTTGTTCTGTATTTCTTCCTCCTTTCTTTCTTTTTGTTTGATAGCTAGGCTACCACGAGCCTGAGCCAGATCTCACAAGAGATGAATGCATAAACGCTAAATTTGGGAAGAATATTGAATGAGGCATATTTGGGCATAATTTATTTGTAACTAATTTGAGGATACAATGCATGTTGTAATTTTGGACATAAATTTGAGGCATATTGTATAAGACGATCTATGTCTTGGAAGGAGAGGATTATAGTGACTTAAAACATAAAGAACATAGGTTGAACTAAGAACATAAATCTGAGATATATAATTGGGCATGTTGTATTTAAAACATAAGGTGTATTTAACATATGACTTAGGATTTGTGGCGTAAATTTAACTGTGAACATGTAATTGATTTGGATGCATAGTACAAGTTGTAATTCAAGATCTAGATCTGGACATACTATATATATTATAGTCTGAAATTTGGAAAAAAGAGAATTAATTTGCATTTAACTTAGGTGTAAAGATCCATATTAAGATTGGATAATTATTAATTGTGAATACACCTAAGTAAGGGGGGTTTTTGGATATGTGACATGCATTGTAATCAATGGCTATATTTGGCATAATTTATATGTAAGGTTTTTGGAGAATATTCTGAACTATGCAAGTTTAACTAAAAATTGGGACATATGTTATATGGTGGATTATGACCATAATTTGGGCATATAAGTTTAGGCTTACCTTATGAATTAAGCAAGATATGTGAATAGGACTTTAAGGAATGTTTAAATCGGCTAAAACTATTATCTGCTTATTATGTTAAATTTGTTTAATCTGCTAAACCTGTTACCTGTTTAATCTGTTGAATTGCCTAAACTGTTACATATGTTGAATCGCCTAATCTGCTAATTTTGCCTAATCCGCTAAATCTGTTGAGTTGCCTAATCTGCTAAATCTGTTGAACCGCCTAAGCTACTAAATCTGTTAAATCTGTTGAAAAGCTGAATGATTGTAATTTGTGTAAAACATGTTAATTTATTTAATCCGTTGCGACTTGAAAAGAAGTCAAATTTGTTAATTTGATATAATTAGTCTGATATTTGTATAATTTGTAATGGAATAAACTAGTTAAAATAAAAATGCTGAGACACGAGGTTAGACTCATGTTTGCGGTAGAAGCCTGCCCGGACCCAACCGGCTTAACCAGCCACCGCAAACTGCTAGTCTAATGTGAGAGGTCATAGGCAAACTAAAATATGCTTAGACACGAGGTTAGGTCTGGCTTGTGGCAGAAGTCTGCCCGGAACCGCCCGGCTTATCCAGCAGCCACAAGCTACCGACCTAATGTGAGAGGTCTGCACATTAATATTTAATTAATGCAAATCTGAGATAAATATGATGTCTAAAACGTGTTGGGTAGATAAGGCTAAACCAATTGGACTGATGAATTAATAAACCTGTTTCGTGAATCTGTAGGCCCAATACAAAGTTAGACAATCTGTAAGCCTGTTAAAACTATACATCTGGTCTGTTAGTTTGAAAACCCGTTGGCTTGATTTTCTGGTCTGTGAACTAGTTGTTTCTGAACTATGTAGGCCTAAAATTTGTAAACAAGTTAATCTGAAATCTGTTAGTCTGGGGACACAAGGTTAGGAAGGAAAATACTTGTGTCATCTGTTGTTTGGGACCCATATTAGTCAGTAACCCTTTCTGGTATCAAAACTATGACCCAACAGTAGGTAGGGTCCGGGCACGCTTACTGAACTAATTATAAGTGGTTCATTCTGATAACGGCGAGGGGTGTTGATGGTGCGTTCCAACCGGGTCATGTGCGTGCATGGATCTCGGTCTGCCTCTGAGGATGTAAGACGCCGTGACATCTGTAAATAGGCCTGTGTCATTCAAAGGTTGCCACTTTGGGGAGTGATACACCCTTCTGTGGGGCTGGCACAGGGTATTTATGTATTAGGGAGCCGATCGCTTGGGGTAGGTTTAGGGTACACTTAGTTTTGTCTGTTTCCGTTGGGGTACCGTCTGTTTCTGTTGGGTGGTAACACCTGTCTGTTTCTACGTTGTACCATCTGTTGGGGTGGTAAAGGCCCATTTACTGGTGTACACCTAATTCTCACATTATGTATCTGTAGAGATTATTTTGTTTCCGTCTCTGATTCCGTTTATGTACCTTCTGTATGTTGGGGTGGTAAAGGCCCATTACTGGCATTCTGTTCCTGTATAGATTATTCTGTTCCGTTTCTGTTTCAGTTTGGACATTAGGTTAACGCCTAATCCTGTTATACTAGTATTAGTGCAGAGAAGTAAAATATAAGTAAGAAACATAACTTGGGCTATATCATTATGTTTCTTCTGTTTAGCTTAAGTATACCAGTTACTCATGTTGTTGTTGTCTCTTATCCAGCTTTATTTTCATGCCATGATATTATTATCTGTTTATATGCTAAAAGTCACTGGACTTGCCAGACTTTATGTCTGACCTTGCTTGTTTTCGCCCCTTTTCTTTCGTCCCCCCCCCCCAGGTTTTTTAGGGTGGAAGTATAGGAGCTTGATTCGGATTTTCTCTGCTTGAAGTACCGCTTGGCCTTGGCTCTATCTTTCTATGGCAGTTTATGTTGGGGATTATGATTTTAAAAACTGTGCATTCTGAAGGCTTTTGTACAAGGCTGATATTTTGTACTTGAATTCTGATATTGTGATTTAAAAAGATGTAACCAAACTTACTTCGGTTTCTGTTGTAATAAAGTTATTAATTTTTCAAGTACTGTTTTATCTATCTTGTAAATTTCTGTTCTGTCTACTAAAACGCTCCATCAAAGTTAAGGCATTCCCTTTGTGAGTGACCTTAACGGAGGTGGGATGTTACATCATGTGACTGGTGTGAGAACTAAAACAATTATTAATTTGATTTTGCAGTTAAGTAAATCAAGGGACCACGCCGTATAACACGGAACGGGTTTACCCCCAAGAATACCAGTGCATAATACAAAAAGCGCATGCTAATTAAAGAAAATGAAGCTATTATAAGACTTAGGTCGCATTACACAATGCAACGCAAGCCGGAGGATAGGGTTTTAACTTATAATAGCCAAATAATGCTTGGTACGTGAATTTTTATCTTTTATTATTACTATAAGTGAAGAAATCAAATTCAAATATAAATGTATCAATCATAGACAGCATGGGTACCATATATCATGTCGCCGTACTAGTTCTACAATTAAAACCGAAATGTCACGTATTGGAAATTGGATTTCTGTCATGAGTCGAGGCAAGGGATGTACTCCTCGCCGGCTTCGAGACACTCTAGCAAATGCCTCATGGTTGCACACTCTGGGCAACCCCTGGATCCTCCAAGGTCGGTCCTCTCTCTTATGTTTGAGAATTGGCAATTCCTGAACACACATTTCCCAGTCCTATAGGACCTATCCGTTGGCTCCGTAGTAACCGATATAACCGAAGTGCCTCGCTATCCATCACCCACATAGGTAAAATATAATAAATGTATGGGCTCCATACCAAGACACCACCCATAGCTAGAAAGAAACGTCATGTCCTCCTTGGGTCCCTTATCCCGTTTTTGACTCATACCGAGGTGTGAGGCTCGCGAATTAACGCTATACACAAAGCTAAGCTATATTAAAGTCATACATTGATCATCAACCACAAGTCTTTGCTTTTCAAAAGAAGTCTTGATCATTTGCATCTCAGCATGCCACATAGGCAATTCACGCCATGCGACTGATTTCTATCGATATATAACTTCTGAGCTCGTTCGTCTCAGAGAAGGGTGTTAAGCAAGAGAATAAATTCCCCATTGCCAAACAGATATATATTTAATAGAAATCAATCAACAAAATAAAATCAAATGTCAGACACACTTCCATTTACTAGTTCGTTCCGGGTCTGAACAAAACCGGAGGCACCTTATTCCTTGTCCCATATGTCCAATACAGGAGAGCGGTCCTTGCATATCCGGTCGATCTCCAAGTATGTCTGGACAATCACCACTTATTACCTTGTCTTGGGTGTACAGCCCAATCAAGACATCAGTAATCATCCAAATGATGTGAAGACCTCTGGTCTTCAACCACCGTCTTCATCATCGACTTATCGTCGAATCAGTTATTCAGAATGGGTATAAACCCGACCTTTCCGAATAACTCACATATATTATAAACAAGTGCTACAAAAACACAACATACGCCTCATTCCAATTCTGAATATTCTTTTATTTAAATATTCATATCCTTTGGGAAAGGTTCCCATTAATTTTATCAAAGATAAATTCTTTAAATTTATTCTTTAATTTTCCTTTGGATCTCAATTCAAACCAAATTAAGGTTTATCCAAACTAGTCGAGATTGGCGCACTTTACCGAAGTAATCATTTGGTATATTTCCCAATCCAAACCTATTCATCCCGTGGAGCAAAACTGATAATACTCCATATCTAACACCAAGGTGTTATCGGTAAATTTATTTACCATTTAACGTTCAAATCTAATTAAAGATTTAACTATCGCTTGGAGCAAAACAGGTGATACTCCATTCTCGATCATTTCCCAAAGTTGATAATTTAGATTATCACATTCAAATTTCAATCTAATTGAAGATTCATTAAAACTCCAATTAGTTTTAATCTTCCCAAAAATCAATATTAATGATTATTTAACTTTGGGAAATCAAATATGCCGCATCGACAATCTACACTGTACCATTGATTTCTGCTTATATATAACCTCTAAGCTCGTATGTCTTAGAGAAGGGTGTTAAGCAAGAGAATAAATTCTCCGCCACCTAAAAGATATATATTTAGCAGAGATCAACGAATACAGTATAAAGGAATCAATGTTAGACATGTAATCCTGCCTTTAACTGGGTTAAAGAACTAATGTCATTTAAAACACAGTTCACGATAAACCCAAAATCACATTCCATTAATTATGTAATCGTCACTAAAAACAGATCAATATATAACCGATATCAATTTCTGTATCTGACTAATAATATAAATGGAATAACGACAAAGCCTTTTAAATTCCATATGTTTTAGCAGTCCTCCTCCACAGAAGCTCACTTCGATTATTATCAAATCGAATTCCATTCCATTCCAATTTATTGTATTAAATTGGAAAACTTTACTTTGGAAAATTCCATCAAAACTTAGTAAAAGATTTATATATTCCAAATCACGTTTCATTGTAAATCGGGTTAAAGAACGAATGTCGTTAAAAACTTAGTTCACAATAAACCCAATTCACATTCCATTTTATTCCATTACTAAATATAATTAGAAATTCTAATAATCTAAATTAAAAGATTTATTCTTTTCACACGTGGTTTAAGAACAGTGTTATTTCCATTCATGACAAACCTAAAATCCCATTTGATATTAAATACAAGACTATAAATAGATATTATATTGGCTTGTATTCAATATCAAATTCTGAAACCAACAAATATCGTATTGGATGTAACGATATATATATATATATATATATATCTTCCAAATTTCCATAACGATATCAGTATAATCACGGGTTCCAAAATCAAAATATTCCGAAGATTATTTCCATTCCAAATTCATTCCAATTCGTTCGTTGGAAATTTCTAGTTATATTAAAACCATTCACAAATCCAATTTATTTTATTTAAAAATTATTGGATTTCAAATCTAGTTAATAACTAGTTCATTTTGATAAAAATATATTTTTATCTTTACAGACGTGGAATTTTCTCATTCCAATTCTTTCCAAATCATTTATTATGATTTTACACAAATTATTGATATTTTTAATAATTTGGTTAAGGCCCTTTCAGTCGATTTCCATAAGTGGTCATCGAACTGCACTTACAACGACCTTTTCCAAATTTGATTTGGACATAATTCCAAATCCAACCGTTAGATTTCAAATCTCTTTTATTCGTTGGAAAGCTCTTTTCGATATGAACCCAACGGTTCCGGTTTTAGGAGAATCTGACGGTTGGATCTCCCGTAACATCAATTCGAAGTCAATGGTCGAAATTCGCAGACGGTCGCTGCGCGACGTATTCTATTCAGGCCATTAAATATATATATATATAATATTTATTATATATATTTCTATGATTTCCTTTTAAAACGTAATTTTATAAATCGTTTTAAATTCGTTTTAAAAATGATTCCAACTTCATTTTCAATTTTAAATCAAAATTGAATATTCTATATTATTATAATATATAAATGATAACATTTTCAAAATATTAGATTTTGAAATCACTTCTCTTTTTGATATTCATTATAAATTGAATAAAATCGATATAAATATCGTTCGCATCAAAATTGCGCATATCTAAACAGTACGGCTTCACATATTTCAATGTTTTCGTGTCCATCCAAATCGGATATTAAAATCAGATTTTAATCCTTTTATTGAATATTATTTTAAAATATTCATTATTTTAAAATAAACGTTATTTTAAAATATTCGTTCGTTCTGAATTTGAATCAGACACAGTCAATTACCATATAATGTTATTTATATGGATTTCATACAACACATGTATATAATAACAGTGATAAACCATCATCCATCATCCAGAGTGCATTCTACACTGCATAAGCATTAAATATAAATAATTAATGCTTACAATAGTATGTCAACCAATCGATTGACATAAAACTAAATACTGGGATTAGTGTATGTCGAATATCATCCCAATAACCGTATGGGGATTCAACCAACAAATACTGAATACTATTTGTGCAGTTGGGCGATGTGTAAAATATATCGTCCCAATCAATATCAATCAAATGAGTGTACATAAACAAATCATTCGATTTGTAAATGAATATTTATTTTCATTTCAGGAGAATTTTATGCCGTTCATATATGCGTTAAATATTATATTTTTAACGATAAAATATTTTATTCAACATATGAATATTTTATATAGTTCATTCATTCAATAAAAATTATATTTTTATTGTTTTAACATTTTTAGAAAATTTTGGCAGGTACAACGGCGCGATACTAGAACCGGAATAAGGTCAAGCCTTATCCCTCGCCTAATATTGGCTCGCGCCATATGCAAACCAAATTCAATCAATTCCATTCACATCCCAAACCAAATTCAAACAAATAAATCAATCAAAACAAATAACTAAACTATAACGACCCGAACTTCCCCATGAAGGAAAGCGCGGATTGCTTTGAGAACACGACAAATCAGAACACAAACAGAAGAACATTTCATTGTTTATTACAACAATTCCATCAGAATACAAGAATATACATCAGAAAAATACTAGAGATTTAAATTACATTACTATAGAGAAAAAATAATACAAAACATAACTAAAAGAAATACGCGGATACAGAGCTTTCCGAATATCACTTCAGCTATAAACCAGGACCCTGTGAATATAAATCTGCAAAACCCAACTACTAGTTGCCCGTGTGGAAATAGGGGCACCCAGAGTTTAGGTTAAAACAATAAACTCCAGGTCAGTCATGTGACTGGTGTGAGAACTAAAACAGTTATTAATCTTTATTTTAAAGTTAGGTAAATCAAGGGACCACGCCGTATAACACGGAACGGGTTTTCTCCCAAGAATACCAGTGCATAAAACAAACAGCGCAATGCTAAATAAAGAAAAATGAAGCTATTATAAGACCCAGTTCCCATCACACAATGCAACGCAAGCCGGAGGATAGGGTTTTTATCTTATAATATCCAAAGAATGCTTGATACGCTAAATTTCATCTTTTATTATTACTATAAGTGAAGAAAACAATTTCAATCATAAGTATCAATCATAGATGGCATAAGTGCCTCATATCACTATGTCGCCATACTAGGCTCTACAAATAAAACCGAAATGTCATGTATTGGAAATTGGATTTCCGTCAAGAGTTGAGGCAAGGGGCAAGCTCTTCTCCGTTCGAGACACTCTAGCAAGTGTCTCAGGACCACACACAGCGATCCTGGATTTTCAGGGCCGGTCCTCTCTTACTTTTGAGGATTGGCAATTCCTGAGCACACGTTTCCCAGTCCTAATAGACCTATATCCGAGGCGCCTCGCATCCAAAAACCACACAGGTAAAAAGTATATAAATGTCAGGGCTGGTCGATCACTGACATCACCAATTGCTAGAAAGAAACGTCATGCTCTCCCTGCAGTCACTATCCTGTTTTTGACTCATACCGAGGTGTGAGGCTCGTGAATTAACGCTATACACAAAGCTACGCCACACAGGCCGTGTTTTGATCATCAACCATAAGACTTTGCTTTTCAACAGAAGCCTTGATCATCTGCCACACAGGCAATTCACTCCATTTGATTGATTTCTATCGATATATAACCTCTAAGCTCGTAGGTCTCAGAGAAGGGCGTTAAGCAAGAGAATAAATTCTCCGCCGCCAAACAGATATATATTTAATAGAGATCAATCACACAGAATAAAATCCAATGTCAGACACACAGTCCATTTACAAGTTCATTCTGGGTCTGAACGAAACCGGAGGAACCTTATTCCTCGCATATCAGTCGATCTCCAAGTACATCTGGACGATCTCCAACATATTCCCTCATCTTGGGTGTACAGCCCAATCAAGATTGCTAGGAATCATCCAAATGACGTGAAGACCTCTGGTCTTCAACCACCATCTTCACCTTCGACATATCATCGAATCAGTTATTCAGAATGGGTATAAACCCGGCCTTTTGGAATAACCCGCGTATAAAATAAACAAGTGTTACACAAACACAACATACGCCTCATTCCAATTCAGAATATTCTTTTATTCAAATTTTCACATTCTTAGGGAAAGGTTCCCATTAATTTTATCAAAGATAAATCCTTCTAAATTTATTCTTTAATCTTCCTTTGGATATCATTTCAATCCGTGTTAAGGTTTTCCAAACTAGTCAGGATTAGCAAACCACACCGAAGTAATCATTTATTTTATTTCCCAATCCCAACCTATTCATCCCATGGATCAAAACTGGTAATACTCCATATCTAACACCACGGTGCTATCGGTAAAATTAATTACCATTTCACGTTCAAATCTAATTAAAGATTTGACTATCGCTTTGGAGAAAAAATGGTGATACTCCATTCTCGATCTTATCAATCTAATTAAAGATTCACTAAAACTCCACTTAGTTTTAATCTTCCCACAAATCAATATCTTGTCTTTAACTGGGTTAAAGGACCAATGTCATCTAAAACACGGTTCACGATAAACCCAAAATCACCTTCCATTGTTAATCGGGTTAAAGAATAGGTGTTATTCAAAACACCGCTCACAATAAACCCAAAAACCAATTTAAATTCAATTCCAATTAAATACTAATTAATTGGACAATTTCACTAAATCTTAATTAAAAGATTTATTCTTTTCTAAACTGGATCCAAGAACAGTGTTATTTAAGACACCATTCACAACGAACCCAAAATCCCATTTGATATTAAATACAAGGCTTTGAATAGAAAATATATCGGCTTATATTCAATATCAAATTCTGAAACCAACAAATATCGTATTGGAAATAACGATATAAATATATCTTTCAAATTTCCACAACCATATCTGTATAATCACGAAATCCAACATCGAAATATTCCGAAGATAATTTCGATTCAAATCCATTCCAATTCGTATATTGGAAATTCTGATTATTTTCAAAACCATTTCGAATCTAGTTCAAAATTAGTTCATTTTGATAAAAATATATTTTTATCCTTACAAATGTGGAATTTTTCATCCCAGTTCTTTCCAATTCATATATTATGATTTTACACAAATTATTAATATTTTTAATAATTTTATCAAGGCCCGTACAGTCGGTTTTCAATAACGGCCACCGAACAGCACTTACAACGACCTTTTCAAAATTTGATTTGGACATAATTCCAAATCCAACCATTAGATTTCAAATTTCTAATATTCATTGCGAAGCTCTTTTCGATACGAACCCAACGGTTCTGGTTTCAGGAGAATCCGACGGTTGGATCTCCCGTAACGTCAATTCGAAGTCAATGGTCGAAATTCGCGAACTGCCGCGGCGCGGCGCGTTCTATTCAAGCCATTTAATATTATATTATATATATTTCGTCGATTTCAATTCAAAACGTATTTAATAAATCGTTTTAAATTCGCTTTCGAAACGATTTCAACTTCATATTCAATTTTGAATCAAAATTGAATATTCCACATCATCGATATACAAATGATAATATTTTCAAAACGTTATATTTTGAAATCACATCCTTTTCTATAATTATTATAAAAATGAATATAATTGATATAAATATCGTTCGCATCAAAACAGCGCATATCTAATCAACACGACTTTATATATTTCAACAACTTCGTTATTCTGTTCAACAAATGAATATTTATTCTATTCAACACATGAATCTATATTTCTTTCAACACATGAATATTCTCAACACATGAGTACAGTCAACACATGACTATTTATTCTATTCAACACATGAATCTATATTTTAATATTCTTTATTTTCCCAATTGGAATGAGGCCCAATCAATTACCATATAATGTTAATTACATGGATTCCATACAACACATGTATATAATAACAATGAAAAATAATCAACAATCATCCAAAGTGCACCACACAACTGCATAAGCATTAAATATAAATAATTAACGCTTATACAGTGTGTCAATCAAATGATCGACATACCACTAAACAATTGGGATTAGTGTACGTCCAATATCATCGCAATACCCGTGTGGGGTTTCAAATCAACAAACACTGAATATTATTTGTACAGTTGGGCGACGTGTAAAATTTATCATCCCAATAAATATCCTTCAAATGGGTGTACATAAACAAACCGTCCGGTTCGTAAATGAATATTTATTTATTCACATTCACGTTAAAAATTATATTTTTTAACGATAATTTATTTATTTCAACACATGAATCTATATTATCCATTTCACATCAACATCACAAACAACTTCACAGCACATCAAACAAGCATACAAGTCGTCCATGGTCTGTGGACGACGGATGTCGGGTGCTGCTAAGCACCGTCTGCATCCTATTATATATTTTAATGAGAAAACAAGATTTAAAGTGAGAAGTTCTCACCGACTAGCTAAACCAATACACCGCGACTCTTCATACGTAGAAATCTTCGTCGTGCTCGCCTTTTGTCAATTTCATTGTTCGTAGCCACTACATATATAAAAATCACATTTTTATATTGTTGCTATGTATATAAAAATCACATTTTTATAATCTGTAACAACCCGTATTTTCAATAACCTGTAATAACATAAATCGAGGCAGAATTTAATTCTAAAATGGTAATCAAGGGAAACGGGCTATGCCATTGCGTTCGTCTCGGAAAAATACGCGAAATAGAGTCCGAGTTTTCGAAAATCGGAGTCCGTATGACCAAGATATGGCCTCGCGAAGTTTCACGAAAATTCCCAAATTAAAGTATACTTAATTAAGTGAAATGGGTTGTGTAGATATATATATATATATATATTGATATATATATATATATATATATAATTGAAAATTTAATAAATAAATATGCAAAAATGCTCAAAACAGCGAATTGGGAGAGGGGAATAACCGAACCGGCCGATTTTTGAAGTCGACCCGAGCCCGCTGGGTCGACTAGGGGTTAATCCAGGGTGTTTGGCTGTCAACCCGTGGGCCGATTCGCTCAAGTGCAGATTTTGCATTTGAATGGTTCTCATGGTCCATCTTTAATCTAAAGGCCCTAGATGGTTCCTACACTTGACTTCTTCCCCAAGACATGCTTTGATGGCTTGGATTGAATCTAGGGTTAATCCTATGGCCTAAAACACTTGCCTAATCTATAAATAAGACCCTAACCTACCCTAATTCATTCATAATTAAACCTAGTAACTAAACTATGGCAAAATGCTAGCTCTCATGGCCTCCACTAATTTTATGAAGAGGGTTGCATACTAATCACTCTCTAATCAACTTCTAATCCCTTCTTAGCATCTTAATCTTCTTCATTTGGTGTTCAAAGTTGCTAGTTGTGAGTTTCTATCACTTTGATGATCTTTTGGTAAACTAATTAGATGAGATGTGATGAGATTTATGGTTTTGTATGTGGGTTAATGAGCTTTGAATCATATGATATGATGTTAGCATTAATCTTATGTTTATGCATGTTGAGTATGTAAGCTTATGCAAGTTTAATATGATGTATGTTATGTTTGCATGATGCTAAATATGCAAGTTGTGGGCTATGTAATCATATGCATGTTATGCAAGTTCATGGTAATATGCTATGCAAGTTACATGTATGTAAATATGCAAGTTACATGTTTGTTAATATGCAAGTTACATGTATGTAAATATGCAAGTTACATGTTTGTTAATATGCAAGTTACATGTTTGTTAATATGCAAGTTACATGTATGTAAATATGCAAGTTACATGTTTCTTTATATGCAAGTTACATGTTTGTTAATATGCGAGTTACATGTATGTAAATATGCAAGTTACATGTTTATTAATATGCAAGTTCATGATGACACATTATGCAAGTCTATAAGCTAATATGCAAGTTTGTTATGCAAAATGAATATGTAAGTTATGTGACATATTATATGCAAGTTATGTGACATGTTATGCAAGTTCATATGCAAGTTATGTGTTTGTTAATATGCAAGATGGCACCTTTGAAACATGTTCATTCATATGCAAGTTGACACCTTTTATATGTGTTATATCATGAACGAAATTACGTGGGAACGATGGGGTAATTAAATGCATAAGTTAATAAGATTGTGTGAAATTAATATAATTATGCATAACACAAAATAAATAAACATAGTATGGGAATTTGCCTATTTGGTTAGGTGTACCCATACTATGTGTTGGGAATTTACCTATTGAGTTAGGTCTACCCCATGGGAATTTACCTATTAAGTTAGGTCTACCCATGTTAAGAAAACTTGATTAATTAGGGATAATTAATATAAAATTATGAGGGTGATTAATTAGGTGTAATTAATTGACTAAGACACGAGGTTGGACTCAGTTGTAGCGTAAAACTGCCCGGACCCAACCGGCTTAACCAGTTGCTACAAATGTTAGCCCAATGTGAGAGGTCTTAGGCACAAACTAAATACGTAATTAATGTAAAGACACGAGGTTAGACTCTGTTATGACATAAGGCTGCCCGGACCCAACCGGCTTAACCAGCGGTCATAAAAGACAGTCTAATGTGAGAGGTCTTTACAAAGGTTACGTTCTTAATTAATTAATTAAGAAACACTTAACCACATTAGCATGTAGAGGGACATGAGGGGTTAAGTGGGTGCCTCGGGTGGCATGAGAAAATCTAGTGGTTGCCTTGGGTGGCAATAGAAAATACGATTAGAATACTTAACCAAAATGGAACATGTAATTAAAACATGATTAAAGGGTTAAGTGGGATATACTAGAAAAAGGGACAAGCTTAGGTGGGTAGCTTGTGGAGGCCCATTTCAACCAGTAACCCATACGTATCTTTGTGGGCTCGACCCATGTCGAGGACGGGACACGCATACTGGGCTTGACTGTAAGAGGCAAACGGGTTAGCGGTGGCAACGCAAGTCCAACGGGCTTCATATGCGTGAGTGGGCCCGGGCTGGTAGGTAAGCCGTTGTTGCATCGAGTAGATATAAGCCGTGCACCTTTAGTTTCATCAGGTTGCCACATTGGGGAATGATACATCCCACGGTGGGGCCAGCACGGGTATCTACGTTAGGGAGCCGATCGAATGGGAAGTAGTGTGTACACCTAGTGGATTGTAGGGCCCCGTGGCGCCTACTTGGTCACCTAGGGGTACGCAGGTACTAATTAGTAAATTTTATAAGTCCTTGGGTGGGATCAACCTTTAAGTTAGGAACGACTGGTGTGGTGCAGTTTAGTAATTTACCTTAGGGAGGGTAGATGCGTCTTTATCCTTTATCTTCGTTTAGTTGACTGCTTAGGGTAGCCATTCATCCCTATATGTTACCGTATATCAGTTTATGTCTTCTCTGGTTACTTTAACGATTGTATTGTTAAAGTTATAGGACTCGCTCAGACTTATGTCTGACCCCGTTGTTTTTATCTTTTTCCCAACCCTCAGGTCCTACGGTGGATCCTAGCAGTAGTGGAGCTTGATCGGATTGCTGTTCCAGTCTTTAGGAGCTTGGATAGATGTAAAGCTCCAGTTATCCAGTTATCTTTTCTTTTGTTTGGCTATTGTATGAGAGTGGGATTATGTACTTCTTTATTTTGATGGATATTGTACTTGACCTTTATTGTGGTTTTATGATGTAACCAGACATGTTTTACTTCCGCTGTTATGAGATGATGTTTTAAAATTTCAAGTACTATTTATATCTGTCTTGTTGTAATTTTTCTGTTCTATATTCACTAAAATACTCCACCGATGCTATGGCATTCCCTTAGTGAGTGATCATAGCGGGAGTGGGGTGTTACACGTGGTATCAGAGCTTAAGGTTACCAGAACAGATAAAATTTTTGAGAAAAACTACTTTCTAAGAGTATTTTCGAAGAAAGTATTTTTAAAAGCATGTCTTCTAAGAGAAAAAGTTTTTGAAAAAGAAAAGCATAATCCCCAATAGCCATATCTTTATCTTTCGGAATCTCCTTTTTGAATCTTTCCTCTTTCGTTTCAGCATGGCTGAAGATCTTAACATCCCGGAGGGTTTAGTTATACCACTATGGTATAGGAGGTTGCAAGAGGCTAGGGCCGCGGCTGCGGGTCCGGCCAATGCTACTACACCAGAGACAACCGCTCCTCCTCCTCAGCCTAGAGTGGATAATTTTGCTAAGGTTTGCAAGGAGTTCAAGGCTATAGGAGGAAAACCTTTTCTTGGTTCAGAGACTTTCGTAGAGGCTAGAGATTGGCTTAAGGAAGTGGAAGAGTTGCTAGATATCTTTGAAGTGGAAGAGGGAAAGAAAGTCAAGTTGGCGGCTTGGTTAATGAAGGGAGAGGCCTCATTCTGGTGGGAGGTCACTAATGGAGAACGCCCTGTTGACTCTTGGGCAGATTTTAAGCAAAGGTTTGGGGCTAAGTTTCTCTCAAGGGCGGAAGAGAATCTGTTTATGGAGAAGTTCTTGAATTTGAAGCAAGGGAATCTCACGGTGAAAGAATATGTCAACAAATTCAATCAATTAGCAAGGTTTGGCATAGAGTTGGTGAATACACCGGAGAAGAAGGCTTTGAGGTTCGTTAGAGGCTTGAACGAACCATTGCAAGGAATAGCTATGACTCACATTCCTATGGGGGCCACTTTTGAGAAGCTTGTCTACATGGCACTTATGCATGAGGATGATAAGAATTCTAAGGCACCAGAGAAAAAGGGGGATCAGAAGAAACCGCAACAGCAACAACAAGGCAAGGGCGGAAAAGGCAATGGTGACAAAAAGAGAAGACGAAGAAGAAGTGCTTCAATTGTGGAACACCAGGACACCTTAGTAAGGATTGTCGCAAAAAGAAGAAGACCGGTTGCTTTCATTGTGGTGAAGCAGGGCATCTTGTGAAAAACTGCCCAAAGAAGGGGCAGAAGACGGGGTCTACCTCAGGAGGCCAGGTGCAAGCTCTTATAGCACCACCTCAGTCAGGGGGGCAAGTTCAGGTTCTCTCAGTTCCACCGATTCAGCAGAGAGGTAGAACTATTTCCGTTGAAAGTCTGGTTTTTCTGTTTGATCATCCAGTTCGTACTTTGTTTGACTCTGGCGCATCGCATTCTTTTATCTCATCATCGTTAGTTGAGTCACTGCACTTAGACACCAGTCTAGTTGATGATCCCTTGGTTGTCTCAAACCCAATTGGGGGCTCCATATATCTGTCTATGATATGTTTGGGTTTGAAGATTTCTATACTTAGCGTTGAGTTTAGATGTGATGCTTTTGTATTGGGCTTCACGGGCTATGGGTTGATCTTGGGCATGGACTGGTTATCCAGTAATGGTGCCGTTCTTGATTGCGAAAGGAGAGTTGTCAGGCTCATGACCCGCTTGGGTAACACTCTCGAGATCTCTTGCAATCCCATGGAATCTGTTTTGCTAAGTTATCTTGAATCGCTCGATGCTTCGGTCGAGAGTTTGTGTTCTGTCAGAGTAGTCCGGGAATATCCGGATGTGTTTGAAGAAGTAAAGGGTTTGCCTCCGAAGCGGGAGATAGATTTCCGAATTTATTTGGTGGATAATGCCAAACCAGTGTCTTTGCCAGTACGCCACATGGCTCCTCGTGAGAGAAGAGAACTTCATAAGCAAGTAGGGGAGTTGCTTGAGAAGGGGTTCATAAGGCGAAGTATATCGGAGTGGGGAGCTCCAGTAGTGTTTGCCACGAAGGCGGATGGGTCCCTCAGACTTTGTGTGGATTATAGAGAACTTAATAAGCTCACGAAGAAGAATAGACACCCATTACCGAGGATAGATGATCTCTTTGATCAGTTGGTTGGCGCGTCAGTATTTTCGCAGATGGACTTAGCTACAGGGTTTCATCAGTTAAGAGTGGCGGAGGACAGTATAGAGAAGACTGCTTTCCGGACTCCGGATGGTTTTTATGAGTGGCTAGTGATGCCATTTGGGTTGACAAACGCCCCCGCATACTTTGTTGATCTCATGAGTAGAGTGTTCAGAGAGTATCTGAATAAGTTTGTAGTAGTTTTTGTGGATGACATCTTGGTCTTTTCCAAGAATGAAGAAGAGCATGCCTTACATCTCAAGGAAGTGTTGGAGACTCTTCGAGCGCATAGTCTTAAAGCTAAATTCTCTAAATGCCATTTTTGGAGAAGAGAAGTGCGATTCTTAGGGCATGTGGTCTCTAAGGAAGGGATAGCTGTGGATCCCGCAAAGATAGTATCTATCCAGGATTGGAAAGTTCCTAGAAATGCTACCGAGGTAAGAAGTTTCTTGGGGTTGGCAGGATATTATAGGAAGTTCATCAAAGACTTCGCGAAGATATCAGCCCCATTAACCCGCTTGACGAAAAAGAATCTGGTTTTCTCGTGGGATGTAGATTGTGATGATGCTTTCCGACGGTTAAAGAGAGCTTTGACCACCGCTCCAGTTTTAGTGCTCCCGGATGGGAGTAAGCCGTTTGTTGTTTATACCGATGCTTGTGGAACAGGATTAGGCGCAGTCTTGATGCAGGAGGGAAGGGTAATAGCCTATGGAGGGAGACAATTGAGAGTGCATGAGAAGAATTACCCTACCCATGATCTAGAGTTGGCCGCGATTGTTTTCGCACTTAAGTCTTGGCGCCATTATCTTCTTGGTGAGAGATTCGAGTTGTTCACCGACCATAAATCATTGAAGTACTTATTCTCTCAGAAGGATTTAAACTTAAGACAGCAAAGGTGGATGGAGTTCTTAGCATCCTATGATTTCGAGATAGCGTATACCCCTGGTAAGGGTAACGTGGTGGCAGACGCCTTAAGTAGAAAAAGGCTATCTTTGAGTCCATTGTTCGTGGAACGACGAAGCTTGGAGTTTCTTTCTTTGTTTGACTTCAGACCTTCTGTTGATTTTGTACCTGGTTTGTTGGCATCCTTGGAGGTTAGACCTACTCTTTTGAGACGGATTGGCGAGGCTCAGCGAGACGACCCACAGTTGGTTGTGTTGGTAGAGAAGCTTATAAGAGGGGAGTCGTCCAGCCATTTGGGTAGATACACCATAGATGATAAGGGATGGTTGCATAGAGACGGTAGACTTTGTGTACCGCAAGATGAGGGTTTGAAGAAGGCTATTTTGGATGATGCACATCGTTCAAGAATGACTATTCATCCCGGTGGAGACAAAATGTACCAAGACATGAAGAGAGTTTTCTTCTGGGCCGGTATGAAGAAAGATGTGGCCGAGTATGTGGCTAGATGCTTAGTGTGCCAACAAGTTAAAGTGGAGCAAAGGAAACCCGGTGGGTTGCTACACCCATTGGAAGTTCCACAGTGGAAGTGGGATAGTGTCTCGATGGATTTCATCGACGGGTTACCGAGATCGAGGAAGGGCAATACGGGAATTTGGGTTGTGGTAGACAGACTTACCAAGAGTGCCCATTTTATACCCGTAAAGAGTAAGAGGACCGCTCCATGGCTTGCTTCAGTCTATGTTAGAGAGATTGTTATATTGCATGGCGTACCATCCAGCATTGTGAGTGATCGAGATCCTATTTTCACTAGTGAGTTTTGGAGAAGTTTGCAAGAGGCGGTAGGGACTCAGTTGTGTTTGAGCACCGCATATCATCCTCAGACGGACGGTCAGACTGAGAGGGTGAACCGTATCTTAGAAGATCTTTTGAGGCTTTGTATCTTGGATTTTGGAGGTACATGGGAAGAACATCTTCCTTTGGTGGAGTTCGCATATAATAACAGCTTTCAGTCCAGTATTGGTATGGCTCCTTTCGAAGCTCTTTATGGAAGGCCTTGTCGATCTCCTACATGTTGGTGGGAATCTACGGATAAGATCTTGCTTGGGCCGGATATGGTTAGAGAGACTTCAGAGAAGATTGATTTAATTTGAAAAAGGATGAAAGCAGCGCAAGATAGACAGAAATCTTATGCGGATCGGAGAAGGACGGATCTTGAGTTTGAGGTTGGGGACATGGTTTTTGTCAAAGTATCTCCATTGAGAAATGTTGTTCGCTTTGGGTCCGTAGGGAAGTTAGCACCGAGATTTGTTGGGCCGTTTCCTATTAAGGAAAGGATTGGACGGATGGCATATAGGGTGGAGTTGCCCGACAGACTTAGTGGTGTTCATGATGTATTCCATGTATCACATTTGAGGAAGTGCTTACATGAGACCGCGGAGGTGGTAGAGCCGAGCTTGCTTAGAGATGTAGAGGTAGAGCGTGATGCGACGATTCGACGAGCTCCTACTCGCATCCTTGGGTCAGAAACTAGGAAGTTGAGGAACAGAGAAGTTCAGCTAGTTAAAGTGCAATGGGGAGATGACGAAAGCAATGCTACTTGGGAGACGGAAGCAAAGATGCGTTCTTTGTATCCATTTCTTTTTGAGAGTATGTCTTTTAACTTCTCCTTTATTGCTTGTCTAGTACTTATCTTATCTTTAGTATATCCTCTCGCTAATACCTATGACCTTTAGATAGGGTAAAACCTATGGTTGAAACATGTGTTTGAAACATGTTATGGTTGATGGATGCATATGGATGCAATTGTTTGCTAGTGGTTGCTCGTGGATGCATATACACACACATTAGGCACTAGATCGGCTCAGTCACTTCATGTTGCATATTGCATAAATGGATGTGGTAGTTAGATTGATGGATGTATCATGGCTGTGTTATCATATGGATGATGCATTTTTGTGTATGGTTGTGCACGCATGTAGAAATTTGTATGTGTCAATAGGGTTTCGCATACATATTGGATGCATGGCACTATCATGGTTTGCATTAAGGAGGTTTACTGTATCAGTAACCGCCTGATTTTCGCATTAGGTAAGTACATATACACACACTTTTGCATATATCCATCCAGCATTTAGAATCTTGTAAGGACAATGATTGCTCGTGGATGATGCTTTGAGTAGATGGATGATTGGATGGTAGGATACGTTCTTCCTAACTTGAAGATTTCGGGGACGAAATCCTTTAAGGAGGGGAGAATGTAACAACCCGTATTTTCAATAACCTGTAATAACATAAATCGAGGCAGAATTTAATTCTAAAATGGTAATCAAGGGAAACGGGCTATGCCATTGCGTTCGTCTCGGAAAAATACGCGAAATAGAGTCCGAGTTTTCGAAAATCGGAGTCCGTATGACCAAGATATGGCCTCGCGAAGTTTCACGAAAATTCCCAAATTAAAGTATACTTAATTAAGTGAAATGGGTTGTGTAGATATATATATATATATATATTGATATATATATATATATATATAATTGAAAATTTAATAAATAAATATGCAAAAATGCTCAAAACAGCGAATTGGGAGAGGGGAATAACCGAACCGGCCGATTTTTGAAGTCGACCCGAGCCCGCTGGGTCGACTAGGGGTTAATCCAGGGTGTTTGGCTGTCAACCCGTGGGCCGATTCGCTCAAGTGCAGATTTTGCATTTGAATGGTTCTCATGGTCCATCTTTAATCTAAAGGCCCTAGATGGTTCCTACACTTGACTTCTTCCCCAAGACATGCTTTGATGGCTTGGATTGAATCTAGGGTTAATCCTATGGCCTAAAACACTTGCCTAATCTATAAATAAGACCCTAACCTACCCTAATTCATTCATAATTAAACCTAGTAACTAAACTATGGCAAAATGCTAGCTCTCATGGCCTCCACTAATTTTATGAAGAGGGTTGCATACTAATCACTCTCTAATCAACTTCTAATCCCTTCTTAGCATCTTAATCTTCTTCATTTGGTGTTCAAAGTTGCTAGTTGTGAGTTTCTATCACTTTGATGATCTTTTGGTAAACTAATTAGATGAGATGTGATGAGATTTATGGTTTTGTATGTGGGTTAATGAGCTTTGAATCATATGATATGATGTTAGCATTAATCTTATGTTTATGCATGTTGAGTATGTAAGCTTATGCAAGTTTAATATGATGTATGTTATGTTTGCATGATGCTAAATATGCAAGTTGTGGGCTATGTAATCATATGCATGTTATGCAAGTTCATGGTAATATGCTATGCAAGTTACATGTATGTAAATATGCAAGTTACATGTTTGTTAATATGCAAGTTACATGTATGTAAATATGCAAGTTACATGTTTGTTAATATGCAAGTTACATGTTTGTTAATATGCAAGTTACATGTATGTAAATATGCAAGTTACATGTTTCTTTATATGCAAGTTACATGTTTGTTAATATGCGAGTTACATGTATGTAAATATGCAAGTTACATGTTTATTAATATGCAAGTTCATGATGACACATTATGCAAGTCTATAAGCTAATATGCAAGTTTGTTATGCAAAATGAATATGTAAGTTATGTGACATATTATATGCAAGTTATGTGACATGTTATGCAAGTTCATATGCAAGTTATGTGTTTGTTAATATGCAAGATGGCACCTTTGAAACATGTTCATTCATATGCAAGTTGACACCTTTTATATGTGTTATATCATGAACGAAATTACGTGGGAACGATGGGGTAATTAAATGCATAAGTTAATAAGATTGTGTGAAATTAATATAATTATGCATAACACAAAATAAATAAACATAGTATGGGAATTTGCCTATTTGGTTAGGTGTACCCATACTATGTGTTGGGAATTTACCTATTGAGTTAGGTCTACCCCATGGGAATTTACCTATTAAGTTAGGTCTACCCATGTTAAGAAAACTTGATTAATTAGGGATAATTAATATAAAATTATGAGGGTGATTAATTAGGTGTAATTAATTGACTAAGACACGAGGTTGGACTCAGTTGTAGCGTAAAACTGCCCGGACCCAACCGGCTTAACCAGTTGCTACAAATGTTAGCCCAATGTGAGAGGTCTTAGGCACAAACTAAATACGTAATTAATGTAAAGACACGAGGTTAGACTCTGTTATGACATAAGGCTGCCCGGACCCAACCGGCTTAACCAGCGGTCATAAAAGACAGTCTAATGTGAGAGGTCTTTACAAAGGTTACGTTCTTAATTAATTAATTAAGAAACACTTAACCACATTAGCATGTAGAGGGACATGAGGGGTTAAGTGGGTGCCTCGGGTGGCATGAGAAAATCTAGTGGTTGCCTTGGGTGGCAATAGAAAATACGATTAGAATACTTAACCAAAATGGAACATGTAATTAAAACATGATTAAAGGGTTAAGTGGGATATACTAGAAAAAGGGACAAGCTTAGGTGGGTAGCTTGTGGAGGCCCATTTCAACCAGTAACCCATACGTATCTTTGTGGGCTCGACCCATGTCGAGGACGGGACACGCATACTGGGCTTGACTGTAAGAGGCAAACGGGTTAGCGGTGGCAACGCAAGTCCAACGGGCTTCATATGCGTGAGTGGGCCCGGGCTGGTAGGTAAGCCGTTGTTGCATCGAGTAGATATAAGCCGTGCACCTTTAGTTTCATCAGGTTGCCACATTGGGGAATGATACATCCCACGGTGGGGCCAGCACGGGTATCTACGTTAGGGAGCCGATCGAATGGGAAGTAGTGTGTACACCTAGTGGATTGTAGGGCCCCGTGGCGCCTACTTGGTCACCTAGGGGTACGCAGGTACTAATTAGTAAATTTTATAAGTCCTTGGGTGGGATCAACCTTTAAGTTAGGAACGACTGGTGTGGTGCAGTTTAGTAATTTACCTTAGGGAGGGTAGATGCGTCTTTATCCTTTATCTTCGTTTAGTTGACTGCTTAGGGTAGCCATTCATCCCTATATGTTACCGTATATCAGTTTATGTCTTCTCTGGTTACTTTAACGATTGTATTGTTAAAGTTATAGGACTCGCTCAGACTTATGTCTGACCCCGTTGTTTTTATCTTTTTCCCAACCCTCAGGTCCTACGGTGGATCCTAGCAGTAGTGGAGCTTGATCGGATTGCTGTTCCAGTCTTTAGGAGCTTGGATAGATGTAAAGCTCCAGTTATCCAGTTATCTTTTCTTTTGTTTGGCTATTGTATGAGAGTGGGATTATGTACTTCTTTATTTTGATGGATATTGTACTTGACCTTTATTGTGGTTTTATGATGTAACCAGACATGTTTTACTTCCGCTGTTATGAGATGATGTTTTAAAATTTCAAGTACTATTTATATCTGTCTTGTTGTAATTTTTCTGTTCTATATTCACTAAAATACTCCACCGATGGTATGGCATTCCCTTAGTGAGTGATCATAGCGGGAGTGGGGTGTTACATAATCACTCTATATGGATAAACATCACATTTTTATAACGCTACTATATAGATAAAAAGTCTATTTTTATACCACTACTATATAGATAAAAAGTCTTTTATACCGCTACTATATAGATAAAATTTCTATTTTTATACCGCTACTATATAGATAAAAATTCTATTTTTATCTTGCTAGTAATATAATAAAAATTATATTTTTATATCGCCACTCATATAAAAATCACATTTTTGCTTCTTCTACATAATAAAAATCATATTTTTATATATCCTACATAATAAAGATCGAATTTTTATTATCTATATAATATAAAAATCATATTTTTATTTCAAAACAATATATATAAAAATCGAATTTTTATTTCAACTCTAAGTTATAAAAATCAAATCTTTTCTTACGTAAAAATCTAATCTTTATGAAGTAAAAATTATAACTTTCCTACACAAAAAATCCGATCTTTTCTACTTAGAAAAACACGATCTTTTCTTCACTAATCTTACAAAAACTGATTTATTTATTTAAAAACCTAATTACATCCTATAAATAAAAGTAAATAAATAAAAATTTAAAAAAAACTTATAGTCATTCAAAAGGGGAGGGGGTGTTGCGTCAGTCGAGGGGGAGGAGGTCGGATCGGGGTGGCACGGTGGGCTAGGGGGGCTCGGCGGTTTTGGGTAGGGTTGGGGGGTGCGGTTTTGGGTTTTCCGAGGGGGAACGGAGAGAAGGGAAGAGGAGAAAGAGGCGGGGCTTCAAGGGGTGGGGCGGCCTAGATCGAGGGGGGCGGTGGATTTGGATTGGGTGCGTGGTGCTGATTTAGAGCGGAGGGGGTGACGGAGTTCGAATTGGGGATGAGGAGGATGGCAGAGGAGGGAGGTGCAGAAGGGTGAGGGCGCGGTCACGGCGGCGGAGCTGCGTTGGGGGGGGGGAGGGTCGCCAGGCACGGCGGACGACGATCGTCGTTCGTTCGATTCTTTTTTTCTTTTGAAATGAACGACGGGTTTGGGGGAAGAAGGGTTGACCCCCCCTTATAAATATATTTATTTATTTAATTTAATTATCAAAAAATAACTTTTTCGTTCTAACCCCAAAACGGACCCAACGACTGTCGTCTATAGTTAATTACCCCCATTTCGAACACAATGGGATATGTTTTGTAGGCCAATTCAATTGTTTAGATTAGTTTCCATTCAAATCAAAATATAAATCAATGTATATTGAATTTGAACGCACATTTCAATTTACTGGGGTCACATACGGATTCTAAAAATTCCATAAAAATTATTTCTAGCTTCGTATTGACGATACAGTCCTAACAAAACTAATTTCCTCAAATTCTAAGACCGTTTGAAAAATGGCCATTTTTCAGTGGATTAAAATCAACTAAAACTGGTCAAACATGTTTTCCTTTGCCACGCTCACATATTGATTCGAAAAATTACGAATTTTGGAATCTAGTAATAACTTGACATCACGGATCCAACCAAAGTTATTTCGTCGAAAACTGATGTCGTTTGCAAAATTTCCATTTTTAAGGGCGAGAATTCCGTAGTGACTATTCTGAATTTTCAACTGGGCATAACTTTTTATTCCCGCTAAGAAATTTCGATTTTTCGGATTCGTTGGAAAGATATTCTCAATTCGATTCTAATATTTTTGGTTTTGCCAAAATCCGGTTTATTTTGAATCTTGTATAGTCATTTGAACTTTGAAATCGAAATTTTCAAACTACCGCTAAATATTTATATTCTAACGATGATCTATATAAATATATATGTTCTAATTCTATTCAAAATAAATTTCTCATCGATATTATTAAAATAATTCATTTTAAATATTCAAAATTCATTAAAATTGCCAAAATAAAAATTTTAAATTGGCTCAGATTTTCCGTGTTGTTACAATCTCCCCCACTTAAAATTTTTCGTCTCCGAAAAGGAACGATGCCGAAAGTTGTTTTACAAACCAACTCAACTTCCATTATTTCCATTACGGCTTAAGTCCTTCAACTTTTCAATTTCTAAGAACTTTTCAAATTTCTCAAAAATTTGTCTAACACCCTAAATTTTCGAAAAATTTCGCCATAACCTCCCCTGCATCGGGGACGTCGGGATATTTCCAATAGCCTCCCATGGCCGTCATCAATCCAAAAAGAAAAAGAAACAGCCAAGCGGCTAGCTAATCGGCTCATAAAATCATCCAAATCCAATAAATTTGTAAACATGTACCTATTTGTCGGGCAAACAATTTTATTCTTCTGCTCTAGCCTCCTTGCTATGACATGTTCAATAGATATACGCGTATATGTATGCAATTGTAATCATTTTTCAATATAGTTCAATATTCAGTTCAATTTGGCATAATGGTTCAAAATTTTAATTAATCAAAACAATAATCATACAACACAACCATCAATCAATTAGTGAATTAGAATTTCAAACACATACATAGTCAAAAATCATATTTTTGATGCCAAATCACAACCAATAACCCTATGTAAGTTTCGGTTCTCAAACCAGTCAATGGAAATTTATAGAAATCCCACTTTCGAAACTCGAACACAAATACTGATGATGTTGCAATCATCATCAGAATTGTCCCCGGGTGACTAGAGTGTGATTCTATATCTATCAAGTATATTAAAACTTCGAATATACGTTCATGACGGTATATGCAAAATCTTTATATACTCAATTGTCCCAATTCAATACAAATAAAATATTCAAATACGTATACTTGAATTTAACTTTCAAAACAAAATTATCAATTCTTATTTTTTTTTAAATATACTCTTCACACTCGTTCTAGGATACTACTGATCCCATCTCTAACGAGCCATTCTTATTGGACATTTCTAATCCAATCTCTGAAGAACTCTTTCGTTCGGTTCTAATATGTCTTGTTCTCGAGCTCTGTAAACCAAAGCTCTGATACCACTATATAACAACCCAAACTTCCCCGTGAAGGAAAGCGCGGATTGCTTTGAGAACACGACAAATCGGAACACAAACAGAAGAACATTTCATTGTTTATTGCAGCAATTCCATCAGAATACAAGAATATACATCAGAAAAATATCAGAGATTTAAATTACATTACAACAGCGGAAAAACAATACAAAACATAACTGAAAAAAATACGTGGATACAGAGCTTTCCGAATATCACTTCATCTATAAACCAGGACCCTGTGAATATAAGTCTGCAAAACCCAAATACTAGTTGCCCGTATGGAAATAGGGGCACCCAGAGTTTAGGTTAAAACAATAAACACCAGGTCAGTCATGTGACTGGTGTGAGAACTAAAACAGTTATTAATCTTTATTTTAAAGTTAGGTAAATCAAGGGACCACGCCATATAACATGGAACGGGTTTCCTCCCAAGAATACCAGTGCATAAAACAAACAACGCAATGCTAAATAAAGAAAAATGAAGCTATTATAAGACCCAGGTCCCATCACATAATGCAATGCAAGCCGGAGGATAGGATTTTTACCTTATAATAGCCAAAGAATGCTTGATACGCTAAATTTAATCTTTTATTATTACTATAAGTGAAGAAAACAATTTCAATCATAAGTATCAATCATAGACGGCATAAGTGCCCCCATACCACTATGTCGCCAAACCAGGCTCTACAAATAAAACTGAAATGTCACGTATTGGAAATTGGATTTTCATCATGAGTCGAGGCAAGGGGCAAGCTCTTCTCCGTTCGAGACACTCTAGCAAATGTCTCAGGACCACACAACAATCCTGGATCTTCAGGGCCGGTCCTCTCTTATTTTGAGGATTGGCAATTCCTGAGCACACGTTTCCCGGTCCTAACAGACCTTTATCTGAGGCGCCTCGCATCCAACAACCACACAGGTAAAACGTATATAAATGTCAGTGCTAGTAGGTCACTAACATCACCCATAGATAGAAAGAAACGTCGTGCTCTCCCTGCAGTCACTATCCCATTTTTGACTCATACCGAAGTGTGAGGCTCGCGAATTAATGCTATACACAAAGCTAAGCCACACAGGCCGTGCTTTGATCATCAACAACAAGACTTTGCTTTTCAACAGAAGCCTTGATCATCTTCCAATTAGGCATGCCACACAGAAAATTCACTCCATGTGATTGATTTCTATCGATATATAAACTCTGAGCTCATACGTCTCAGAGAGGGGCGTTAAGCAAGAGAATAAATTCTCCGCCGCCAAACATATATATATTTAAAAGAGATCAATCACACAGAATAAAATCCAATGTCAGACACACAGTCCATTTACAAGTTCGTTCTGGGTCTGAACGAAACCAGAGGAACCTTATTCCTCGCATATCCGTCGATCTCCAAGTACGTCTGGACGATCTCCAACATATTCCCTCATCTTGGGTGTACAGCCCAATCAAGATTTCCAGGAATCATCCAAACGACGTGAAGACCTCCGGTCTTCAACCACCATCTTCACCTTCGGCATATCATCGAATCGGTTATTCAGAATGGGTATAAACCCGGCCTTTCTGAGTAATCCGCGTAAAAAATAAACAAGTGTTACACAAACACAACATACGCCTCATTCTAATTCAGAATATTCTTTTATTCAAATTTTCACATTCTTAGGGAAAGGTTCCCATTAATTTTATCAAAGATAAATCATTCTAAATTTATTCTTTAATCTTCCTTTGGATATCATTTCAAACCGTGTTAAGGTTTTCCAAACTAGTCGGGATTAGCGAACCACACTGAAGTAATCATTTATTTTATTTCCCAATCCCAACCTATTCATCCCATGGAGCAAAACTGGTAATACTCCATATCTAACACCACGGTGCTATCGGTAAAATTAATTACCATTTCAAGTTCAAATCTAATTAAAGATTTAACTATCGCTTTGGAGCAAAACTGATGATACTCCATTCTCGTTCTTTCCAATCTAATTAAAGATTCATTAAAATTCCACTTAGTTTTAATCTTCCCACAAATCAATATCTTGTCTTTAACTGGGTTAAAGGACCAATGTCATCTAAAACACGGTTCACGATAAACCCAAAATCACCTTCCACTGTTAATCGGGTTAAAGAACAGGTCACGAAATCCAACATCAAAATATTCCGAAGATAATTTCGATTCAAATCCATTCCAATTCGTATATTGGAAATTCTGATTATTTTCAAAACCATTTCGAATCTAGTTCAAAATTAGTTCATTTTGATAAAAATATATTTTTATCCTTACAAATGTGGAATTTTTCATCCCAGTTCTTTCCAATTCATATATTATGATTTTACATAAATTATTAATATTTTTAATATTTTTATCAAGGCCCGTACAGTCGGTTTTCAATAACGGCCACCGAACTGCACTTACAGCGACCTTTTCATTTGGTTTGGACATAATTCCAAATCCAACAGTTATATTTCAAATTTCTAATATTCATTGGGAAGCTCTTTTCGATACGAACCCAACGGTTCCGGTTTCAGGAGAATCCGACGGTCGGATATCCCGTAACCTCAATTCGAAGTCAATGGTCGAAATTCGCGAACTGTCGCGGCGTGGCGCGTTCTATTTAGGACATTTAATATATATAATATATATATCATATATATCGTCGATTTCAATTCAAAACGTATTTAATAAATCGTTTTAAATTCGTTTTCGAAATGATTTCAACTTCATATTCAATTTCGAATCAAAATTGAATATTCCACATCATCGATACACAAATGATAATATTTTCAAAACGTTATATTCTAAAATCACTTCCTTTTCTATAATTATTATAAAAACGAATATAATCGATATAAATATCGTTCGCGTCAAAATGCGCATCTCTAATCAACACGGCTTTATATATTTCCATAACTTCGTTATTCTATTCAACAAATGAATATTTATTCTATTCAACACATGAATTTATATTTCTTTCAACACATGAATATTCTCAATACATGAGCACTGTCAACACATGACTATTTATTCTATTCAACACATGAATCTATATTTTAATATTCTTTATTTTCCCAATTGGAATGAGGCCCAATCAATTACCATTTAATGTTAATTACATGGATTCCATACAACACATGTATATAATAACAACGATAAATAATCAACAATCATCCAAAGTGCACCGCACAACTGCATAAGCATTAAATATAAATAATTAACGCTTATATAGTCTGTCAATCAAACGATCGACATACCACTAAACAATTGGGATTAGTGTACGTCCAATATCATCCCAACACCCGTGTGGGGTTTCAAATCAACAGACACTGAATATTATTTGTGCAGTTGGGTGATGTGTAAAATTTATCGTCCCAATAAATATCCTTCAAATGGGTGTGCATAAACGAACCGTCCGGTTTGTAAATGAATATTTATTTATTCACATTCACGTTAAAAATTATATTTTTAACGATAATTAATTTATTTCAACACATGAATCTATATTATCCATTCCACATCAACATCACAAACAACTTCACAACACATCAAACAAGCATACAAGTCGTCCATGGTCTGTGGAAGACGGGTGTCGGGTGCTGCTAAGCACCGTCTGCATCCTAGTATATATTTTAACTAGAAAACAAGATTTAAAGTGAGAAGTTCTCACCGACTAGCTAAACCAATACACTGCGACTCTTCATATGTAGAAATCTTTGTCGTGCTCGCCTTTTGTCAATTTCATTGTCCGTAGCCACTACATATATAAAAATCAAAATTTTATATTGTTGCTATGTATATAAAAATCACATTTTTATAATCACTCTATATGGATAAACATCACATTTTTATACCGCTACTATATAGATAAAAAGTCTATTTTTATACTGCTACTATATAGATAAAAAGTCTATTTTTATACCGCTACTATATAGATAAAAATTCTATTTTTATACCGCTACTATATAGATAAAAATTCTATTTTTATCTTGCTAGTAATATAATAAAATTATATTTTTATATCGCCACTCATATAAAAATCACATTTTTGCTTCTTCTACATAATAAAAATTATATTTTCATATCTCCTACATAATAAAGATCGAATTTTTATTATCTATATAATATAAAAATCATATTTTTATTTCAAAACAATATATATAAAAATCGAATTTTTATTTCAACTCCAAGTTATAACAATCAAATCTTTTCTTATGTAAAAATCTAATCTTTATGAAGTAAAAATTATAACTTTCCTACACAAAAATCTAATCTTTTCTACTTAGTAAAACCCGATCTTTTCTTCACTAATCTTATAAAAACTGATTTATTTATTTAAAAACCTAATTACATCCTATAAATAAAAGTAAATAAATAAAAATTAAAAAAAAACTTACAGTCATTCAAAAGGGGAGGGGGTGTTGCGTCAGTCGAGGGGGAGGAGGTCGGATCGGGGTGGCGCGGTGGGCTAGGGGGGCTCGACGGTTTTGGGTAGGGTTGGGAGGGGGTGCGGTTTTGGGTTTTCTGAGGGGGGACAGAGAGAAGGGAGGAGGAGGAAGAGGTGGGGCTTCAAGGGGTGGGGGCGGCCTAGATTGTGGGGGTGGCGGCTTTGGATTGGGTGCGTGGTGCTGATTTAGGGCGGAAGGGGTGACAGAGTTCGAATTGGGGAAGAGGAGGATTGCAGAGGAAGGAGGAGCAGAAGGGGGAGGGCGCGGTCACGGTGGCGGAGTTGCATTGGGGGGGGGCAGGCACGGTGGATGACGATCGTCGGTCGTTCGATTCTTTTTTTTCCTTTTGAAATGAACGACGGGTTTGGGGGAAGAAGGATTGACCCCCACTTATAAATATATTTATTTAATTTAATTATCAAAAGGTAACTTTTTCGTTCTAACCCTGAATCGGACCCAACGACTGTCGTCCATAGCTAATTACCCCCATTCCGAACACAATTGGATATGTTTCGTAGGCCAATTAAATTGTTTAGATTAGTTTCCATTCAAATCAAAATATAAATCAATGTATATTGAATTTGAACGCACATTTCAATTTACCGGGGTCACATACAAATTCTAAAAATTCCAGAAAATTTATTTCTAGCTTCGTATTGACGATACGGTCCTAACAAAATTAATTTCCTCAAATTCTGAGACCGTTTGAAAAATGGTCATTTTTCAGTCGATTAAAATCAACCGAAACTGGTCAAACACGTTTTCCTTTGCCACGCTAATGTATTGATTCGAAAAATTACGAATTTTGGAATCTAGCAATAACTTGACATCACGGATCCAACAAAAGTGGTTTCGTCGAAAACCGAGGTCGTTTGCAAAATCTCCATTTCTAAGGGCCAGAAATCCATAGTGACTATTCTGAATTTTCAACTGGTCATAACTTTTTATTCCCGCTATGAAATTTCGATTTTTCGGATTCGTTGGAAAGATATTCTCAATTCGATTCTAATGTTTTTGGATTTGCCAAAATCCGGTTTATTTTGAATCCTGTACAGTCATTTGAACTTTGAAATCGAAATTTTCAAACTACCGCGCCATTTTCAATTCCTTTTATATTTAAAAATAAATATTTATATTCTAACGACGATCTATATAAATATATACATTCTAATTCTATTCAAAATAAATTTCTTGTTGATATTATTTAAAATAATTCATTTTAAATATTCAAAATTCATTAAAATTGCCAAAATAATAATTTTAAATTGGCTCAGATTTTCCGGGTTGTTACACAAACATCCATGGTTTCAATCAAAGGTGTCGGGTGCTACTAAGCACCATTTGCATCCTAGAATATAATAACTTAATTAAAAGTTGAGCAAGAAAATGTTCTCACCTTTGGTTTCTACTTCGTCATTCTTTATTGGGCGGTTTGGATTCTGTTCGCTTCCAGTCGGTTCCATCGCAATCTGTTTCACACGATTTTTGTATTAAAAATCACATTTTTATTTTAACGCTGTACAGATAAAAATCACATTTTTATTATTGTTCTATCTGCATAAAAATCACATTTTTATTTCGCTATCATATAAAAATCACATTTTTATTTCGCTATCTTCACAATAAAAATCATATTTTTATTTCGCTCTCTATAAAATAAAAATCATATTTTTATTTCGCTATAATATATATATAAATCATATTTTTATTTCGCTATCTTCACAATAAAAATCATATTTTTATTTCGCTCTCTATATAATAAAAATCATATTTTTATTTAGCTATAATATATATATAAATCATATTTTTATTTCGCTCTCTATATAATAAAATCATATTTTTATTTCGCTATAATATATATAAAGTTCATATTTTTATTTCGCTATAATATATATAAAAATTATATTTTTATCCTACTCAAAATAATATTTCATACATACGATAAAAATTATATTTTTATCTAACTAAAAATAATTTTTTATCTACTAAAAATAATATTTTATATCGCTATTCATATACAAAAATCATATTTTTATTACGCTTTTATACATACAAAGATCCGATTTTTATCATGTTATACATATGTAAAAATCCTATTTTTTTTTAAAAATGTTATACATATAATAAAAATCCTATTTTTACAATGTTATACATATAATAAAAATCCTATTTTTATTACTAAAAATCGTAAAAACTTTTTGTTTTTGGTCGAAGAAGGTTCCACAGTCGGGGTTGGTGGAATAGGGGGCTGCGCTGGAGTCTGGAGGGTTGGGGGTGGCGGTGGTTGGCCGGAGCAGGCAGGGCGGTGGCTGTTTGCGGAGGATATGGGGTTTGCTTGGGTTTTTGAGTCAGAAAGAGGGAGGAAGGGGGGAAGAGGCCGCTCTGAAGTGCGATTGTGGGGAGCGGGGTGGGATACCGTCGACGGCGGCGCGCGAGGGGGGAGGGTAGCGACGACGATTTGTTGAGCAACGGGGGCTAGGGCATCGGGGTGCAGCAGGTTTCTTTTGTTTAATTATTTTTCTTTTCGTTTGACTGAGTGAGAGAGAGAGAGAGAGAAAGGATATGGGGGGTTATATATAATTAATTTAATTATTTTAGTTCCAAAAAGTAACTTTTAAATTCGAACTCCAAATCGAACTCACCGACCGTCGCCCCTAGCTAACTACCCTCATTCCGAACACAATGGGATATCTTCCGTAAGCCAAATCGATTATTTCGATAGGTTTTTCTTTAAATTAAAATATAAATCAATATATATATTTAATTTAAACGTACGTTTTAATTTACCAGGGCCACATACGGACTCCAAAAATTCTAGAAAAATAAGTCTAAATTTATTTTGACGATACGATCCTAACAAACTAATTTGTCAAATTTGAAGACCTTTTGAAAAACGGTCATTTTCCAGTCGACTAAATTCAAACTGAAATTACCAAACATGTTTAAATTCTCCACACTCACATATTAATTTCAAAAATTATGAAAATTGGAATCTAGCAATAATTTGACATTCCGGATCCAAAAAAAGTGGTTTCATCGAAAATGGAGGTCATTTGCAAAATGGCTGTTTTAAGGGCCATATATTATATAAAAAATATATAATTTCCATAGCGACTTTTCTGAATTTTGAATTGGACATAACTTGAAATCTTAGTTTCTTACATTCGTTAAAAAATATATTATTAATCAGATTCAAATATTTTGTGTTTCGTTGAGACGACCCCAAACCCCGTACTGACGGCGGCAAGGGTAATTCGTGGAATATAACACAGAAACAGATAATAGCAGAACAGAAATAAATAAATACACCAGATAATGAACAATAGAATATACTGGATAAACGTAATCATCAGAGTTACACAGTATACAGGATCATACTTAGTACAAATACGGTTCAGCTATACATAGATGTCTACAGCGGAAACAAACAAAATATGTACAATAGGAGCTAAACAACATAAAAAGAGATAAATGATAGAATCCATCTTCAGCTCCAGCTATCCGGAAAGAACCAGCTCAACCTGAATACAAGGCTGCCCGTGTAGAAAAAGGGGCACCCGAGTTTGAAAGTGAAACAAACTACGAGTCAGTCATGGGACTGGTATGAGAAATCTATTCAACACACTTAATATATGGCTAATCACAGGACCATGCCACTTTTGTGGAACGGGTTTACTCCATCGGATTGCCAATGCTTTAAAACAAATCTTTCTTTTAAACAACGCAATGCATTTTATAAAAATGAAGCCATTATAAGACTTAGTTCCCATCACATAATGCAACGCAAACCGAAGGATAGAGTTTTTTACCTTATAACGGCCAAGATATGCTTGATACGAATAAAACAAAGGCATTTGATATTATTGCTAGTGTTTATATGTTTTGAAAACAATTTCAAATCATAACTATCAATCATAGACGGCATTAATTCCCCATACCACTATGTCGCCATATATAGGTATACAATCAAAACCACACGATGTCGTATTTGGAAATTGGATTTCCGTCATGAACCAAGGCAAAAGATAGTCCTTACCGAATTCGTGACTCTCTAGCCCGAGCCATAGGATCAGAACGCATCAACCCTTTAGATCTACAGGGCCGGTCCACCGATGTGGATTATTATGCCTGAACACTACGTCTCCCCGCCCTTTGGGGCATAAACGAGCCAACGAATGACTCCATCGGACCCGGATCGTCCGATCAAATCGAGGTGCCTCGCAACAGCAACAACCACACAGGTGAAAAGTATATAAATGTCATGGCTGGTAGGTCACTGACACCACCCTAGCTAGAAAGAAACGCATGCCCTCCCTGAGGTCCTTCTCCCGTTTCTGGTTCATACCGGGGTGTGAGGCTCGCGAATTCACATTATACACAAAGCTACACCACACAGGCGGTGCTTTGATCATCACCACAAGACTTTGCTTTTCAACAGAAGCCCTGATCATTTGCCACTTAGGCATGCCACACTGGCAATTCGTGCCATGCGACTGATATCCACCGATATACAACCTCTGAGCTCGTGCGTTACAGAGAAGGGCGTTAAGCAAAAGAATAAATTCTACGCCGCCAAACAGATGTATATTTAATTGAGATCAATCAACATAGAATAAAATCCAATGTCAGACACACAGTCCATTTACAAGTCCGTTCTGGGTCTGAACGAAACCGGAGGCACTATATACCTCGCAAACCCATCGACCACCACGTACGTCTGGACGATCACCACTCATTATCCATATTTCGGGATGCCTCCCAATCAGGACCTCGGTTACCATCCAAACGAGGTGAAGATCTCCGGTCTTCGACCACCGTCTTCATCTTCGATTTCTTATCGTCGATTTAGTTATTCAGAATGGGATAAACCCGGTCTTTCTGAGCAACTCGCGTATATAATAAACAAGTGCAACACTAACATACACACGCATCATTTCAATTCATTAGTCACTAACCGTCAATCAGTAAGAGAACGATTTCCCAAATATTAACCCCGATGGCCGAAACCAACATCAGATCAACACCCAGGAAACCATTCGACTTAGCCAACCTTCAGTTAATTTCTAAATCACATCCATATCGTTTATAATATTTTACAACGATTTATCGTTATTTATATTTATTTTAAAATAGCCAATTTATTCAAATCGACGCTTCGGGCCATAACGCGACCGTGGCGCTGTTTTTCTTCAGATTTGATTTACACATATCTAAAAATCTAACTGTTGGATCTTCACAAAATTTACATCATTAGAAAGGTCTTTTCTAAATGAATCCAACGGTTCCAGTTTCGGGAAATTCCGACGGTCGGATCTCCCGGTACAATCGTTTGAAGTTTCAATTTCAAAATACGAACGGCATCGTCGTTATTCGATGTAATATAATTATATATATATATATATATATAATCGATTCTGGCGTTGTTTTTCTTCAGATTTGATATAAACATTCCAGACAATCCAACCGTTGGATTTTTACAGTGTTGGTGCCGTTGGAAAGATATTTCCAAAGCGAACCCAACGGTTGCGATTTCAGGAAAATCCGATGGTCGGATCTCCCGTATTAATCGTTTGAAATCACGGTTTCAAAATACGAACTGCAGCGTCGTTATTCGATATATTTTAATTCTATTTATATATATATATCGATTCTTCGATTTCAAAGCTATATTCTTTTCATACTTTTGATAAAAATGATATTTTTATCTGTTGTCTTCTATTTCAACATTTCACTATTTTTAACAATTCATGTATATAATAAAAATGTTATTTTTATTAGAAAACAATTTATTCCAAAACGATATTATTTTATACATTTCATATAGATGATAAAAATGTGATTTTTATTAGAAAACAATTTATTTCAAAAATATGAATACCATTCAACACATGCATTTCAATTCAACGAATGAATATCGATTCAACACATGAAGGTCTTCTATAGTTTATATAAATAGATAAAAATGTGATTTTTATATTTAAAACACGAATACCATTCAACACATGAATTTCAATTCAACGAATGAATATCGATTCAACACATGAAGGTTTTCTATAGTTTATATATATAGATAAAAATGTGATTTTTATATTTAAAACACGAATACCATTCAACACATGAATTTCAATTCAACGAATGAATATCGATTCAACACATGAAGGTTTTCTATTCAACGAATAAATATAGTATCAACAAATGAAAATAATTCAAACACATGAATATTATTCAAAATTTCGGCAGCATAACGGCAGGGTAGTTAAAACCGGGACCGTCCCTAGTACGACTCCTCGCTCTACCTTAAAACCTCGCGGTTTTTGACAATGGGGAATCATGCATCTAGTTCGCACGCAGGCGGCATGTATAATTTTTCATTTCCACCAACTAATCCTATGTGGTTTCAACCAAATATTTCTCAACCACAAATGGGTATTTTCAACCACAATCAATTAATATCAACCACAAACAATTTCAATCAACCATTCGCTATCAATCAATTTTCACACCAATCACAACCAATAAATATCGTCCATGGTTTGTGGACGAGGGGTGTATATATATATAGCAATTCACTTCTATTTCAACACATATATAATTTTTGCAACGCATATATAACTTATACATCGAACATACAACTTATACAACGCTTATACATGAGGTGTACAACGCTTATATAACTCATACATCGACTATATAATTTATACATCATCGTTTTCCATATCGTTTATAATTTAGAAATCTCACCTTGGTTCGTTGCTTTGCTAAAAATTGATACGAGCTCAGAAAAATCCGCGGTCTCTTCTAGAATGTAGAGGACGTCGCCACGGTCCCGGTGTCTCCTGTTTCATCGAGTTTCGTTAACGAACGAAAAAGATATGATTTTTCAAAGGTTGGAACACTTTAAAGTGTTTAAACAATATAAAGGAACCACCTTTATACGCTGTTAAAAACTAGGTCGGAGAAATTCGCGAAATCCGGGAAGAATTGGGATGATCGGTGGCTGCAGCGTCGTAGAGGGAGGTGAGGGCTGTCGGTCGATGGTGGTTTGAGGGGGTACGGTGGTCGGATCTGTCGTCGGCGGCGTCAGGAAGATCGGAACTTTGGAGGTCCGATTCCGGCGATGGGGGCGTCGGTCGGGGTCGTGGTGGGGTCGGATTGGAAGAGGAGGGAGCGGCGCTTCGAGTGGTGGCGGCGGCGAAGGCTAGAAGTGCCTGTAGCGGCGGCGATTTGGTCGGAAAGAAAAGAGCGACTTCCGCCGTTAATCGGGAGGGAGGAAAAAAAGGAATTTTCTTTTTTTTTTAAAAAAAAAAATATGATTGGTCGGGGGAGTTTTAAAGGGGTTTTCTGACACGACCACCAATCTAAACCCAACGACTATCGTCCCTAGAGTTTTACCCCCATTCCGAACACAATGGGATATGTTTCGTAGGCCCATTCGACTGTTTCAGTCAGTTTTCCTTCAAATTAAAATATATAACATTCAATATTCAATTTGAACGTACATTTCAATTTGCCAAGGCCACAAACTGATTCGAAAAATTCCAGAAAAATAAATTTAGCTATGTTTTGACGATACGGTCCCAACAAAACTAGTTTCGTCGAATTCTGAGACCGTTTGCAAAAAGGCCCATTTCTGGTCGATCCAATTTAACTGTAAATGACAAAAACACGTTTTCATTTGCCGCGCTCACATACTAGCTTCAAAAATTATGAAATTTGAAACCTAACAATAACTTTACATTCCGGATCCAACAAAAGTGGTTTCGTCGAATTCCGAGGTCGTATGCAAAATGGCCAATTTTACGGGCTATATAAATTCCATAGCGACCTTTTTGAAAATTCATTTGGCCATAACTTTTGCTTTCCGCTATGAAAATTCAATTTTTCAGATTCGTTAGAAAGATGTTCACTAACAGATTTAAATATTTTTGGTTTCACTAAAATCCATTTTATTTTGCACCCGGTACAGTCCGACAAAGTTTGAATTCAATTTTTGAAACTGCAGCGCCATTTCAGGCCTTGTTTATAATTAGAATTAATTATATTCATTTTCAATTGCCGATTCAAACTCAGTTTTCAATGCTATAATTCAAAATATTTATTTTAAATATTTAAAATCCAATATTTTAGCCAATTTAAAAATTTTAAATTGGTTCAGATTTTCTGGGTCGTTACAATCTCCCCCACTTAAAACTTTTCGTCCCCGAAAAGGAACTAAGTTGAAAGTGGTTTGATTAATCAACTCTACGTTCGATCTGGCTTCAATTCTCCAAATTTTCAGTTTCTGAGAATTTTCAAATTCTTCAAAAATTTGGCTAACACCCGGAATTTTCGAAAAATTTCGCCATAACCTCCTTTGTACGGGGAGAGGTTTGGAAATTTATTGGGCCGTATTAGGTACCCAATAAATCCTAATAAGCATACACATATTTATAGTGATATATTCTGGTGTTTACAGGGGAGCGTGTATAGATAATTACTCCAGAGAATAAATTCTTGTCACCCTATTCCGTGTAGGTAATAAATAGTCCATGTGCCGTATCTAATAACTAGAGAGACGTGATTATTGTCAACTCCAGACCCGTGTGGGGTTTTTATTAATCTGGCAATTTAATCGTTACAATTTAAATAGTCCATATCAGTCATCAGTTCAACCTGCAAAATATAGTCATCGCCATACAAGCCTCTCGCTCGTATGGTAAATCTTCCACCTCATCACACAAGCTCCAAATGCTTATGTGGTATATGATGAAGTATGCCTATCTTCCAGAAGTATGCCATGTAATGTAGTTCAAAATTAATTGTTACTATCCTATGGCGACATTTATTATTTCACACAGAAAAACCAGCACTCCGCATCCAATGGCATTCACAGGAGTTGATATAATAATATTTCGCATCCAACTCATTAAGGTTTACCTATTTGTCGGGCACGCAAATAAGATCTTTACTCAACAGCTAATCCATTTACCTGTTCAAACATATATAATGCACAAGTATATATTTCTATCTATTTTCTAATCAGTTCAATGTGTGATTTAAATGAATAAATTCTACCATTATTCTCTTATTAATTAAATTAACTATCGTTTCAATAATTTAATTAATCTAATTTACTATCACACAACACAAACAACAATCAAATTGATTTTAACTTTTCAAAATCATACAAATCAATTTCTATTCTCTTTTAAAATCATTCAGACTATAGAATTAAAAGTGCACATCCATGGAAAGAAAATAACAATAGAATAGAGACTAATTAGTAATGCAAAGTATGGTAAATGTACCTTGCACCGGAGTCAAATAGAGATATCTACTCGGCATCTAGGATAAGCTTTCTGAATGCTCTCCTCAGTTTCCCAAGTACAATCTCGCGGATCTCCACTCGATTGCACTTTGACTAAATGAACCTTCTTGTTCCTTAGCTCTTTGGTTTCTTTGCCGATGATCTTTAGCGGCTCTCTTCTCACAGCGAATTTTGGAGTAATTTCAATATCCTGCTGAGCTGCTTCTTCCACGATCAAGTCTGGATCATGAACGTGCTTTCGAAGTTGAGATATGTGAAATACATCATGAACTCCAGGCAACCAATCTGGCAATTTAACCCTATAAGCGAGAGTTCCGATCCGTTCCAGAATAGGAAACGGACTAATGAATTTAGACGCCAACTTTCCAGTCTTACCGAACCGGATTACTCCTCTCATCGGCGATACTTTCAGATATACATAGTCGCCAACAACAAAGGATATATCTCTTCTTCTCCTATCGGCATAGCTCATTTGTTGGCTCTGAGCGGTGAGTAATCGCTTCTTAATAAAATCGACTTTGGCGGCAGCTTCTCGAATCATATCAGGCCCCAACACAAGTCTATTACCAGGTTCAACCCAACAAGCAGGAGATCGGCACGGTCTACCGTACAATGCTTCGAATGGTGACATTGTTAGACTTTCCTGGTAGCTGTTGTTATATGAGAATTCAGCCAAATGCAGATGGTCTTCCCACGATCCCCCAAAATCTAGAACACAAGCCCGCAATAGATCTTCTAAAATACGATTCACCCTCTCAGTCTGACCTTCTGTCTGGGGATGATAAGCGGTGCTTAGGTTCAGCTTCATTCCCAGTTCTACTTGAAATGCCTCCCAGAATTTGCTAGTAAATATTGTATCTCTATCACTGACTATACTGAGCGGCACTCCATGTAGTCTAACTATTTCCCTGAAGTATATTTGCGCCAGACTCTGAGCAGTTCTGTTTGATCTGACAGGTATGAAATGGGCGGTCTTCGTGAAGCGATCTACGATCACCCAAATACTGTCATTCCCTTTTCTGGTTCTGGGCAGACCATCAATGAAATCCATAGAAATATGTTCCCACTTCCAACCAGGAACGTCTAGCGGTTGTAACAATCTAGCCAGCTTCTGTTGGTCGCTCTTGACTAGTTGGCAAGTAGGGCATCAGCTAAGATATATTGAAACGTCCCTTTTCATAGCCTTCCACCAGAATGTTCGCTTGAGATCGTTATACATTTTGGCTACACCAGGATGGATACTCAGCTTGGACTTGTGACACTCGTTAAACACTTCCCTTTTTAACTCTGAGATATCAGGAACACAAATCCTTCCTTTCAACCTCAGGGTCTCGTCGTTATCTATTTGAAAACACGAGGGTTCGCCTTTTTGAATCCTTTTAATCATATCCTTAATAAAGGTATCCTCCTTCTGAAGAATAGATATTTTGTCAATCAAGGAAGTCGTGATAATAAAGCTGGCGATCATTACATTCTTTCGGCTTAACGCATCGGCCACGACATTGGCTTTCCCTGGAGTGTATATAATCTCAAAGTCGTATGCTGCAAGAAACTCTAGCCAACGTTGCTGCCTCAGATTCAGGTCTTTCTGGGTGAACAGATACTTTAACGACTGGTGATCTGTAAACAGTTCAAATCTCTCACCCAGGAGATAGTGTCTCCAGATTTTCAAAGAGAACACAATAGCCAATAACTCAAGATCATGAGTTACGTAGTTCTTTTCGTGCGGCTTCAGTTGACGGCTAGCATAAGCAATCACTTGACCCCTTTGCATTAACACTGCGCCAAGGCCTTCTCTAGAAGCATCAGTCCAGACTTTCAAATCCTGATTGCCATTGATGATGGTTAACACTGGAGCTATTGTTAATCTTAACTTTAGCTCTTCGAAAGCCTCCTCACTTTCTGGAGTCCATTTGAACTTAGAGTGCTTCTTCGTAAGCTTCGCTAAATGACCAGATATCTTCGAAAAGTTTTTAACGAACTTCCGGTAATAGCTAGCCAATCCGAGAAAACTGCGGACTTCAGTGGGGGTACTGGGCTGTTTCCAATTCTGAATAGCTGTGATTTTTCTTGGATCCACAGCAATTCCTTCTTTTGATACGACATGGCCCAGAAATTTTACTTCCTCTTGCCAGAATATACATTTGGACAGTTTGGCTTTTAATACATTCCTTCTGAGGATTTCCAGAACCTGTTCCAGATGCTTTTCGTGTTCGGCCTTTGATTTAGAGAAGATTAGAATATCGTCAATGAAAACCAGAACAAATTTATTCAAAACCCCTCTGAGCACTCTATTCATCAGATCGACGAAGTAAGCAGGAGCGTTACATAAGCCGAACAACATTACTAACCACTCGTAGAACAAGTCGGGACCTCTGAATGCTGTCATTGGAATACACTCTTCGGTAATTCGAAGTTGATGGAAGCCTGTAGCTAGGTCCATCCTTGAGAATACTTGTGCGCCATTTAATCGATCCAACAAATCATCAATCCGCGGCAATGGATATTTATTCTTTATGGTCTGTTTATTCAGATCACGATAATCCACACATAGACGTAGAGTACCGTCAGATTTTGTGACAAACACCACTGCTGCTCCCCAATTAGAGAAACTAGCCTGATCAGACCCTTCCATACGAGCTGTCGTGTTTGATTGTCAAGTTCTTCTTTCTCTTTCAAGGACATTCTTCGAATAGCGTGAACTACCGGCCTTGCATTGGGAATCAAAGCGATCTTGAAATCTATTTCTCTCTTCGGAGGTAAGCGAAAAACTTCCTCGAACACATCCGCATAGTTCTTGACGACATGAATATCTTTCACTAGGTTGGGAATATTCTCTGTGATTTCAGGGACATTTTCTATTTGGGCTGGAGAAACATTCAAAGCTACCCAGAAGTCTTTTCTATTAGCATTCTGACCTTCACAGGGAATGGTTATATAATC
The DNA here is from genome assembly GCA_030737875.1 of Allium sativum. Taxonomy (NCBI): domain Eukaryota; kingdom Viridiplantae; phylum Streptophyta; class Magnoliopsida; order Asparagales; family Amaryllidaceae; genus Allium; species Allium sativum. The sequence continues at coordinate 1,019,256,791 of CM060924.1, forward strand.
ACCTGATTTAATCTTCGCCTTTACGACTCTGTCAGCGCATTTAACTTCAGCTTCATATTTGGTCAACCAGTCTAACCCCAAGATAAGATCAAACTCTGTAAAATTCATGACGACCGCGATGGTAGGGAACCGATAACGAGAGAAAGAAACCGGTACTCCACAAACCCAACTGAGATCAATGGAACCCCCAACCGGATTCTGGACAGTCATTGGTTCTTTGAGCTTCTTCAAATTCAAATCTAGTTTCTTAGCTGCATTCTTGGCAATGAAGCTTCGTGACGCGCCTGTGTCAAACAGTACTTTGACTAGAATATCTTTGACAGTAAGCATGCCTTCTAATACATCTGGCCTTTCCTGAGTAGCTGAGGGTGCTGAAGTTTCTGCCACTTCATTCACTTGTACTATCCTAGGCTTCTTTTAGAGCCAGCAATCCTTTGCCAGATGTCCAATCTGATGGCATTTACTGCAACCCCTTTTTTCTTGAAAATTCTCCTTGGATTTAGATCCACTCTTTATTCGTTTCTTGAGTGATCGACAACTTATCGAGAGATGTCCTTGCCTATTGCAGTTAGAGCATACATTTGTCGCTACTGGCCCCTTCTCAGATTTAGCCCTTTTTCTCTTGGCACTGGGCTTCTTACCGACCTCAGACGTTGTACTGGCCTCAGGATGATCTGTCTTCGACTCATTTTTATTGCTAGAGCTGACTTCCTCTTCATACTGTAACATACCTTTCCTATGGAGATCTTCATACTGATAAGCCATATAAATCATTTCTGAGAAAGGAAGCTTCACATTCCTCATCACACTATTCTGATATTTTCTTTGCAGGCCATGAATAAATCTCAGATTCTTCCTCTTTGGGTATTTAATCAGATGAGGAGCAAAGTGAGAAAGTTCATTGAATTTCTTGTGATATTCTGGGATGGTCATATCGCCTTGTATCAGATAAGAAAATTCGTCGCATAATCGCTCAGTCGCTTCTGGAGGAGTAAATCTTTCTAGGAAAATCACTTTGAATCTATCCCAGGTGATATCACCTTCTGGATTATTCTCAATAACTGAATCCCACCAGAACAAAGCTTCATCTTTGAGTGCCCAAGAGACCAGTAATCTTTTCTGGTCATCTGTAACGACCCAGAAAATTTGAACCAATTTAAAATTTTTTAATTGGCTAAAATAATGGATTTTAAATATTTAAAATAAATATTTTAAATAATGGCAATGAAAACTGAGTTTGAATCGACATTTGAAAACGAATATTATTAATTATAATTATATATAGAATTGAAAATAGCGTGGTAGTCCGATAATTCGATTTCAAACTTCAATTGAATATACCGGGTGCAAAACAATCCGGATTTTAGTGAAACCAAAAACTTTAGGATCTAATTGATGATATCTTTCTAACGAATCCGACCAATCGAAATTTGATAGCGGGAATCAAAAGATATGTCCAGTTGAAAATTCTGAATAGTCGCTATGGAATTCAGGCCCTTAAAAATGGACATTTTGCAAACGACCTCGGATTTTGATGAAACCACTTTTGTTAGATCCGCAGTGTCAAGTTATTGCTAGGTTTCAAATTTCATAATTTTTCGAATCAATATGTGAGCGTGGCAAAAGAAAACGCGTTTGACCAGTTTCAATTGATTTTAATCGACTGGAAATTGGCCATTTTTCAAATGGTCTCAGAATTCGACGAAACTAGTTTTGTTAGGACCGTATCGTCAATACGAAGCTAGAAAATATTTTTCTGGAATTTTTCTAGTTAGTATGTGACCCCGGTAATTTGAAATGTACGTTTAAAATTCAATATAGTGATTTAAATTTAAATTCAATAGAAACTGATTCAAACGATCAAATCAACTTGCAATACATATCCCATTGCGTTCGGAATGGGGGTTAAACGCTATGGACGGCAGGCGGTGGGCCTCGTTTCGAGGTCGTATGTAAAAGTCAACTTTTTGCAAAATTAAATAATTAAATAATAAAAAAAAACCTATTTTCCCTCCTATACCTTGGCCCCCCCCTGTAATTCATTACCGATTTCATTTAACTGGAAAAAAAAACAAAGAAGAAGAAAGGGAGCAGCTCGTCGCCGCCACCGAAGCTCCACTCTCCGATCCCGAAAGCCTAGCGCCGCCTTCCCCAGTTCGAGACCCCCCGCCTCCGCCTGTCCCCCCTCCATCGATCGAAGACCCGAGCCTCCAGAAACCATCGCGAGCGATTCGAGAGCGCCGCCTTGCCCAGTTCGAGACGCTGAAGCCGTCGCCCCCTGGAAGCGAGCTCCGCCTTGCCGTCGACGTCTCCAACCCCCCCTTCTTCGCACCAGTGTAAGTATTTCTATTTTATTTTGTTTTTATTTTTAATTCTTAAAACTGATTTTAAAAGGATGTAAATACTGATTTTTATATAAAGTAAAAACTGATTTTTATATAAAGTAAAAACTGATTTTAAAAGGATGTAAATACTAATTTTTATATAAAGTAAAAACTGATTTTCGAAAGAGTTTAGAACTGATTTTATTTTAAACTTTAAAAAGAAAAAGGTTTGAACTTTAGAAAGAAAAGATTTGAACTTTAGAAAGAAAAGATTTGAACTTGGAAAAAAATAAAGATCATATTTTTAAAAATAGAAAAGACGGAATTTTTATTAAGTAGAAGAAGTAAGATATGATTTTTATATTTTTAAAGCAATAAAAATATAATTTTTACATCATAGGAATATTAAAAATATAATCTTTATATTAAAAATATAATCTTTATATATTGAATAGCGAAGTCAAAATCCGATTTTTATATATTGAATAACATAGTAAAAATTCGATTTTTTACATATGTAGATAATACGGGCAACGAAGCGACAAAAGGCGAAATAGGCGAAGATTTCTATAAAGGAAGAGTCGTGTTATTGGATAGCTATTGGTGAGATTTCTGATTTAAAAATATTATATATGTGTGAAATGAAAGTGAATTGCTATATATAAATATATATATATATATATATATATATACGCCCCTCGTCCACAAACCATGGACGATATTTATTGGTTGAAATTGTTGTGAAAATTGATTGATAGCGAATGATTGTTTGGGATTGTTTGTGATTGGTATTGGTTGATTGTGGTTGAAAAATACCCATTTGTGGTTGAGAAATATTTGGTTGAAACCACATAGGATTAGTTTGTGGAAATGAAATAAATATATACATGCCGCCTGCGTGCGAACTAGATGCATGATCCCCATTGTCAAAAACCGCGAGGTTTTAAGGTAGAGCGAGGAGCCGTACTAGGGACGGTCCCGGTTTTAACTACCCTGCCGTTATGCTGCCGAAATTTTGAATAATATTCGTGTGTTTGAATTATTTTCATATGCTTAAACTATATTTATTCATTGAATAGAAAACATTCATGTGTTGAATTGATATTCATTCGTTGATTAGAAATTCATGTGTTGAATGGTATTCATATTTTGAAATAAATTGTTTGATAATAAAAATCACATTTTTATCTATATATAGAAACTATAGAAAACATTCATGTGTTGAATTGATATTCATTCGTTGATTAGAAATTCATGTGTTGAATGGTATTCATATTTTGAAATAAATTGTTTGATAATAAAAATCACATTTTTATCTATATATAGAAACTATAGAAAACATTCATGTGTTGAATTGATATTCATTCGTTGATTAGAAATTCATGTGTTGAATGGTATTCATATTTTGAAATAAATTGTTTGATAATAAAAATCACATTTTTGTCTATATATAGAAACTATAGAAAACATTCATGTGTTGAATTGATATTCATTCGTTGATTAGAAATTCATGTGTTGAATGGTATTCATATTTTGAAAGAAATTGTTTGATAATAAAAATCACATTTTTATCTATATATAGAAACTATAGAAAACATTCATGTGTTGAATTGATATTCATTCGTTGATTAGAAATTCATGTGTTGAATGGTATTCATATTTTGAAATAAATTGTTTGATAATAAAAATCACATTTTTGTCTATATATAGAAACTATAGAAAACATTCATGTGTTGAATTGATATTCATTCGTTGATTAGAAATTCATGTGTTGAATGGTATTCATATTTTGAAATAAATTGTTTGATAATAAAAATCACATTTTTGTCTATATATAGAAACTATAGAAAACATTCATGTGTTGAATTGATATTCATTCGTTGATTAGAAATTCATGTGTTGAATGGTATTCATATTTTGAAATAAATTGTTTGATAATAAAAATCACATTTTTATCTATATATAGAAACTATAGAAAACATTCACGTGTTCAATTGATATTCATTCGTTGATTAGAAATTCATGTGTTGAATGGTATTCATATTTTGAAATAAATTGTTTGATAATAAAAATCACCTTTTATCGACTATATGAACTGTGTAAAATAATCTCGTTTTAAAAGAAATTGTTTTATGATAAAAATCCCATTTTTATCACCAACTTGAACTATATAGAAAAATAGTGTTTTGAAATGAATTGTTTTACAATAAAAATCACATTTTTATTGTATGCATAAATCGTTGAAATGTGAAGTGTTAAAAATAGCCACTTGTTCAAAATAAACATATATGAGTTGAAATATTCATTAATTAGCTAATGAAATGATTTACGCCTATTTATGTAACATTAGAATGAATGGTGTTTTTAAACCAAATAGAAATCAAATATGAAGTTGAATAGAAAAATGATAAATGATAAGAACTGTATATATATGTACATGCATATTCATTGAACAGGTTATAGCAAAGGGGCTAGAGAAGAGGAATAAAATTTTGTGCCCGACAAATAGGTACACATTTACTGTTTTGTTTGGGTGATGATTTTATGAGCCTGTTGGCTAGCCGCTTGGCTTTTTCTTTTTCTTTTTGAGATTAGAAGGACCGGGAAAGCTATTTGCGATTTCCCGATGCTCCCGGTGCAGGGGAGGTTATGGCGAAATTTTCCAAAATTTTAAGGTGTTAGAAAAATATTTGAAGTGGAAACGATATGGAAATCATAGAATGAACTATATTTATATAAATATATAAATATAAATAAAATTAAAACGAAACGAAGCCGTGCAGTTCGTATTTTGAAACCGTGATTTCAAACAACTAGTGCGGGAAATCCGACCATTGGATTTTCCCGAAACCTCAACCGTCGGGTTCGCCTTGGAAATATCTTTCCAACGGCACCAACCTTGTAAAAATCCAACGGTTGGATTGTCTGGAATGTTTAATTCAAATCTAAAGAAAAACAGCGCCAGAAGCGATTATATTTATATATATATATAAATATAATTATATATTAAATCGAATAACGACGCTGCAGTTCGTATTTTGAAATCGAAACTTCAAACGATTGTGCCGGGAGATCCGACCGTCGGATTTTCCCGAAACTGGAACCGTTGGATTCGTTTTGAAAAGACCTTTCTAATGATGTAAATTTTGTGAAGATCCAACGGTTAGATTTTCAGATATGTGTAAATCAAATCTGAAGAAAAACAGCGCCACGGCCGCTTTATGGCCCGAAGCGTCGTTTTGAATAAAATGGCTATTTTAAAATAAATAAAATAGCGATAAATCGTTATAAAATATTGGAAACAATATGGAATGGAAATAAACAGAATTTGCTTGATTTATGTGGCTTTTGATGGTTGAATGTGTTTGGTGTGAAAATTACATTAAAGAACAAAATTGGTGTTGTCGAATAATTTAACCATTGAAATAAATCGTTTTGAAATTCTAAATATACGTGAATCATTTGAAAAGGCCGAGTTAATTCTCATTTCAAATTATTGACCGACGATTGAAATTTGGAGATGAAGACGACGGTCGAAGACCGGAGATCTTCACCTCGTTTGGATGGTAACTGAGGTCCTGATTGGGAGGCATCCCGAAATATGGATAATGAGTGGTGATCGTTCAGACGTACGTGTTGATCGAAGGGTTTGCGAGGTATTTAGTGCCTCCGGTTTCGTTCAGACCCAGAACGGACTTGTAAATGGACTGTGTGTCTGACATTGGAGTTTATTCTGTGTTGATTGATTTCTGTTAATTATACATCTGTTTGGCGGCGGAGAATTTATTCTTTTGCTTAACGCCCTTCTCTGAGACGCACGAGCTCAGAGGTTGTATATTGACGGACATCAGTCGCATGGCATGAACTACCTGTATGGCATGCTAAGATGCAGTGATCAGGGCTTCTGTTGAAAAGCAAAGTCTTGTGGTGATGATCAAAGCGCCGCATGTGTGGCGTAGCTTTGTGTATAACGTGAATTCGCGAGCCTCACACCCCGGTATGAACCTAAAACGGGAGAAGGACCTCAGGGAGGGCATGCGTTTCCTTCTAGCTAGGGTGGTGTCAGTGACCTACCAGCCCTGACATTTATATACTTTTCACCTATGTGGTTGTTGCTGTTGCGAGGCGCCTCGGTTTGATCGGACGATCCGGGTTCGATGGAGTCATTCGTTGGCTCGTTTACGCCCCAAAGGGCGGGGAAACGTATTGTTCAGGCATTTTAATCCACATCGGTGGACCGGCCCTGTCGCTCCAAAGGCTTGACTGAGTACTTGCCTGAGACATGGGCTAGATTATCTCGAATTCGGTAAGGACTATCTTTTGCCTTGGTTCATGACGGAAATTCAATTTCCAAATACGTGATCGTGCGGTTTCAATTGTATATATATATTTGGCGACATAGTGGCATGGGACGCTCATGTCGTCTATGATTGATAGTTATGATTTGAAATTGTTTTCAAAACATATAAACACTAGGAATAATATCAAATGCCTTTGTTTTATTCGTATCAAGCATATTTTGGCCATTATAAGGTAAAACTCTATCCTCCGGTTTGCGTTGCATTGTGTGATGGGAACTGAGTCTTATAATGGCTCCATTTTTATAAAAAGCATAGCGACGTTTAAAAGAAAGATTTGTTTTAAAGCACTGGCAATCCAATGGAGTAAACCCGTTCCACGAAAGTGGCGTGGTCTTGTGATTGGCCAATTATATATGTGTTGAGTGGATTTCTCATACCAGTCCCATGACTGACTCGTAGTTTGTTTCACTTTCAAACTCGGGTGCCCCTTTTTCTACACGGGCAGCCTTGTATTCAGGATTAGCTGGTTCTTCTTTCTGGATAGCTGGAGCTGAAGATGGATTCTATCATTTATCTCTTTTTATGCTGTTCAGCTCCTATTGTACATATTTTGTTTATTTCCGCTGTAGACATTCATGTATAGCTGAACTGTATTTGTACTAAGTAAGATCCTGTATACTGTGTAACTCCGATGATTACTTTTATCCAGTATATTCTATTGTTCATTATCTGGTGTATTTATTTAATTCTGTTCTGCTATTATCTGTTTCTGTGTTATATTCCAAAGATAACCCTGTTTCCGTCTGAACGGGATTTTGGGTCGTCTCATCATCCCTCAGCTTTAAACCATCAAAGATCTTTTCCGCCGAACGAATCCAAGCCTATCTCTTCATAATAGATTCTTCACCAGAGAACGGTATTCCACCCATATTTCGATATTTGATTAATAGGGCCTCAATATCCGGTTCTGCATTCCTTCTATTTCCGTCACTCATTTTCAGGTACTTCTGCAAACAGCAGATCAAGTGTCAAGTCACAGAAAAGATAATTTAAAATATAGAAACATATACATCAATGTAAATGTGTCTATCGAGGTGTTATTTCATTCTGCTTTACTCATACTAGGATATTACTGATCCTATCTGTATAGAGTTACCCATCCTAGAACACTAATGGTTCTATTTCTGACGAGTTCGTCAATACGTTATATTCCAGCACTAAGCTTAACCAAAGCTCTGATACCAAATGAGACGACCCCAAACCCCGTACTGACGGCGGCAAGGGTAATCCGTGGAATATAACACAGAAACAGATAATAGCAGAACAGAAATAAATAAATACACCAGATAATGAACAATAGAATATACCGGATAAACGTAATCATCAGAGTTACACAGTATACAGGATCATACTTAGTACAAATACAGTTCAGCTATACATAGATGTCTACAGCGGAAACAAACAAAATATGTACAATAGGAGCTAAACAACATAAAAAGAGATAAATGATAGAATCCATCTTCAGCTCCAGCTATCCGGAAAGAACCAGCTCAACCTGAATACAAGGCTGCCCATGTAGAAAAAGGGGCACCCGAGTTTGAAAGTGAAACAAACTACGAGTCAGTCATGGGACTGGTATGAGAAATCTATTCAACACACTTAATATATGGCTAATCACAGGACCACGCCACTTTCGTGGAACGGGTTTACTCCATCGGATTGCCAGTGCTTTAAAACAAATCTTTCTTTTAAACAACGCAATGCATTTTATAAAAATGAAGCCATTATAAGACTCAGTTCCCATCACACAATGCAACGCAAACCGAAGGATAGAGTTTTTACCTTATAACGGCCAAGATATGCTTGATACGAATAAAACAAAGGCATTTGATATTATTGCTAGTGTTTATATGTTTTGAAAACAATTTCAAATCATAACGATCAATCATAGACGGCATTAATGCCCCATACCACTATGTCGCCCTATATAGGTGTACAATCAAAACCGCACGATGTCGTATTTGGAAATTGGATTTCGGTCATGAACCAAGGCAAAAGATAATTCTTACCGAATTCGTGACTCTCTAGCTCGAGCCACAGGATCAGAACGCATCAACTGTAACACCCCGTATGTTGAATAACTTGCTATAATATAAAACAGGGCAGAATTAAATTTTAAAATCTGAATCAGGGGAAACGGGCTATGCCATTGCGTTCATCTCGGAAAAATACGCGAAATAGAGTCCGAGTTTTCGAAAATCGGAGTCCGTATGACCCAGTTAAGGCCCAAAGAAGATTTCAGAAAATTTAAAACAGATTTAAAATATTCAGATTTACATTTCAGAAGAGGCGGGAAAATTCCCGCCAGGCAGAGGGAGTCGACCCTAGGGTCGACATGGGTATCGACCCCCTCCCCAGGGGTCGACACAGGGGTCGACCCCCCCTGTCGGTCTGTGTGACCTGGGTGCAACCTGAAGAAGTTTGGGCTGTGTCTGGTGGCTTGTGACGAGATCTGATGGCTCTAATCTAAATTAGGGTTAATCTAAGGGCCTAAACTAAATCCTAATTCTATAAATACACCCTAAGACTACCCTAATTCATACTAAAAATAGTTACAACGTCGTTATGCCGTCAAAATGCAACTTGAAGGAGCCTCCATCAAATTGTAGAAGAAGATAGCCTCTCAAATCAACTACTAATCAACTCTAGCAACTTAATCTTCTTCATAGGAGTGCTAATCAACAAGTTGTGAGTTTCTATAGCCTTAATGACCAATTTTTGAAAAGATTATGATAGGATATAATGAGGTTATGTCTATGAATGTGGATCAATGCAAGTTATGTTATCATATGCTATGTGTTTATGATGTTATGCAAGTTATGCAAGTTATATGCTATTTGTTCCTGATGTTATGCAAGTTATATGCTATATGTTCATGATGTTATGCAAGTTATGCAAGTCATATGCTATGTGATCATGATGTTATGCAAATTATGCAAGTCATATGCTATGTGATCATGATGTTATGCAAGTTATGCAAGTCATATGCTATGTGATCATGATGTTATGCAAGTTATGCAAGTCATATGCTATGTGATTATGATGTTATGCAAGTTATGCAAGTCATATGCTATGTGATCATGATGTTATGCAAGTTATGCAAGTTTTAGGCTATGTGTTCATGATGCTAGTTATGCAAATCGCTATGATAAACATTGATCCATTATGACACCATGTTATGCAAGTTTGGTGTATGATTATATGCAAGTTCATATATGATATGTTATGCAAGTTTGGTATATGATTATATGCAAGTTCATATATGATATGTTATGCAAGTTTGGTGTATGATTATATGCAAGTTCATATATGATATGTTATGCAAGTTTGGTGTATGATTATATGCAAGTTCATATATGATATGTTATGCAAGTTTGGTGTATGATTATATGCAAGTTCATATATGACATGTTATGCAAGTTTGGTGTTTGATTATATGCAAGTAACATGTGCAAGTTTACACCTTAGTATGATATGCATACATATGCAAGTTAACCCCTTTGTATGTCATACATACATATGCAAGTTTACCCCTTTATATGACATAAGTAACTTATGCAAGTTAACCTCTTTATGACATATGTGATTCATGCAAGTTTGGGTTGATTATTTATGCTAGTTGGGTTTGATGCTATATGCATGTTGACACCTTTAAAACCCATGTTGATGCTAATGTTATGCAAGTTGAACCCATTGTATGTGTGATGAATCTTCCCTTTTAAGTATGTCATGTTAGCGAGTTACGTGGGGGAACGATGGGGTTAATATTCATGTTAATGAAATGGTGTGAAGTTGGTATGATTATGCATACCATAAAGTGGATGGACATAATTGAGTCAATTATGTACATCGTTAAATTTGTAATTAATTAGGGATAATTAATACAAATTATGGGGGTGATTAATTAGGTGTAATTAATCGACTAAGACACGAGGTTGGACCCTTTTGTAGCATAAGACTGCCCGGAACCGACCGTAAAATCCAGCGGCTACAAATGATTGGCCCAATGTGAGAGATCTTAGGCATAAACTAAATACGTGACAAGTGTAAAGACACGAGGTTAGACTCGGTTATGGCGTAAGGCTGCCCGGACCCGACCGGCAAATCCAGCTGCCATAAAAGATAGTCTAATGTGAGAGGTCTTTGCAATGGTTACGGTCTTAATCAATTAAAAAACACTTAACCAGATAAGCATGTAGTGGGGCATGAGGGGTTAAGTGGGTGCCTTGGGTGGCATGTGGAAAAATCTAGTGGTTGCCTTGGGTGGCAATAGAAAATACGACTAGAATACTTAACCAAAGTGGAACATGTAATTAAACATGATTAAAGGGTTAAGTAAGTGCCTTGGGTGGCATGGGGAAAATCTAGTGGTTGCCTTGGGTGGCAATAGAAGATAAAATTGGATTACTTAACCAAAGTGGAACATGTAATTATAATGATTAAAGGGTTAAGTAAGTGCCTTGGGTGGCATGTGGAAATCAAGTAAGTGCCTTGGGTGGCATGTGGAAATCTAGTGGGTGCCTTGAGTGGCAATTAAAATATGATTAGATGACTTAACCAAACTTTAAACATGTAAGTGGACATGATTATTAAAAAGGGTTAAGTGGGATGCACTAGATAAAGTGACAAGCTTAGGTGGGTAGCTTGTGGAGGCCCATTTCAACCAGTAACCCATATGTATCTTAGTGGGCTCGACCCATGTCGAGGACGGGACACGCGTACTGGGCTTGACTATAAGAGGCCAAAACGGGTTAGCGGTGGCAACGCAAGTCCAACGGGTTTCATATGCGTGTGTGGACCCGGGCTGGTAGGTAAGACGTTGTTGCATCGTGTAGATATAAGCCATGCACCATTGATTGTATCGGGTTGCCACTTTGGGGAGTGATACACCCCACTGTGGGGCCAACATGGGTATCTACGGTAGGGAGCCGATCGCTTGGGGAGTAGTGGGTACACCTAGTGGAGATAGGGGCAGACGGCACCTATGTAGTCAGCTAGGGGTACAAGAGACTACTATTAAGATTACTAAGTACAGGGTACACCTAGTGGAGATAGGGGCAGACGGCACCTATGTAGTAAGCTAGGGGTACACGAAACTACTGGGTAAATTTTTCTAAGTCCTTGGGAGGGATCAACCTTTAAGTAGGAATGACTGGTGTGGTGCAGTTAGAAATTACCCTTGGGTGGGTAGATCTGGGGTGGTGCAGTGTAGTATTTATCCTTGGGTGGATAGGCACGTCTTTACCGTTATCTTAGTTCATATTAAGTCTAGTTGGCTGCTTAGTGTAGTCATTTATCCCCAGTCGTACCGTATCAGGTTTATATCATACCCTAATTACTTTAATGATTGTATTGTTAAAGTTATAGGGCTCACTCAGACTTATGTCTGACCCCGTTGTTTTTATCTTTTTCCCAACCCTCAGGTTATCAGAGTGGGCTTAGCACTAGTGGGCTTTGATTCAGATTGCTTTATCTATCTTTTGAAGCTTGGACTCTTGAAGTAAAGCTCGGTTATCTTTTCTATTATGGCTATTAGTATGTAGTGGGATTATGTACTTATGTTTTAACGAGATGGATATTTTGTACTGGACTCTTGTTGGTTTTTGATATGTAACCAAACATGTTTACCTTCTGCTGCAATGAAATGATGTTTTAAATTTCAAGTATTACTTATATCTGTCTGTTGTAATTTTTCTGTTCTATATTCACTTAAAATACTCCACCGAAGTTAAGGCATTCCCTTAGTGAGTGACCTTAGCGGGTGTGGGGTGTTACACGTGGTATCAGAGCTTAAGGTTACCAGAACAGATAAAATTTTTAGAAAACCATTTTTCTAAAAACATTTTTGGAAGAAGTATTTTCAAAAACATATCTTTTAAGAGAAAAGTTTTTGAAAGAAAAGAACATAATCCCCAAGAGCCATATATCTTTCCTTCGATTCTCCGTTTTGAATCTCTTCCTCTATCTCTTTTTGAATTTCCCCTCCGCATATAGATGTCTTTTTTAAGATAAATAAGGACTTCCGTATGAAGGACGGAAGAACCACTTCAAGGGACTAAGACGTTTATCGGGCTAAGAAGTTAGTCCAAGCAGGTGGAGGGCTTGTGGGTACCTTTAAGATGGACGAGGAGGAAGGTTCAAATAGCTATTAGGTAAATAAAGGAAGAAACCTCATCGTGGCGAGAAGGTCACGAAAGGAGAATGTAAAGGAGAAGGCTAGTTGTTTTGGAGAAATAGGACACCTTATTAGGATTGTCCAAAGAGGTAAGGACAAAGTACAGGATCTTCTGGAGGGTAGATGTATTCCCTCATGGCTGGTATACCTGATGGGGGTAGGGCCGTCTAGGTTGAAAGTTGGTTCTCTCGATCATCCTGTTCGAACTTTATTCGACTTTGGCGCATCGAATTCGTTTATCTCATCATCATTAGTTGAGTCACTGCACTTAGACACCAGTCTAGTAGATGATCCCTTGGTTGCTTCAAACCCAATTGGAGGCTCCACTTATTTGTACATGATATGTTTGGGTTTGAAGATTTCTATACTTAGCGTTGAGTTTAGATGTGATGCTTCTGTTTTGGGCTTCACGGGCTATGGGTTGATTTTGGGCATGGACTGGTTATCCAGGAATGGTGCCGTTCTTGATTGCGAAAGGAGAGTTGTTAGGCTCATGACCCGCTTGGGTAACACTCTCGAGATCTCTTGTAATCCCATAGATTTTGTTATGCTAAGTTATCTTGAATCGCTTGACGCTTCGGTCGAGAGTTTGCGATCTGTTAGAGTGGTCCGGGAGTACTCGGATGTGTTTGGGGAGGTGAAGAGCTTACCTCCGAAGCGGGAGATAGACTTTCGAATATATCTGGTGGATAATGCTAAACCAGTATCTTTACCAGTGCGCCACATGGCTCCTAGTGAAAGGAGGGAACTCCATAAGCAAGTAGGGCAGTTGCTTGAGAAGGGGTTCATAGGACGAAGTATATCGGAGTAGGGTGCTCCAGTAGTTTTTGCTAGGAAGGCGGATGGCTCCCTCAAACTTTGTGTAGACTATAGAGAACTCAACAAGCTCACAAAGAAGAATAGACACCCATTGCCGAGGATTGATGATCTATTTGATCAATTGGTTGGCGCCTCAGTGTTTTCGCAAGTTGGACTTAGCCACGGGGTTTCATCAGTTGAGAGTGGCTGAGGATAGTATAGAGAAGACTGCCTTTAGGACTCCGGATGGTTTCTATGAGTGGCTGGTGATGCCATTTGGTTTGACGAACGCCCCTGCATACTTTGTTGATTTGATGAGTAGGGTGTTCAGGGAGTACCTAAATAACTTCGTAGTGGTCTTTGTGGATGACATCTTGGTCTTTTCTAAGAGCGAAATAAGTTTTCGTATGTGCTTACTAGGTTAAGAAAAGCCAGTTATTTGATCAACGGTGGTTTTGGAGCGAGACTGGCAAGGACATCCAGAGTTGGACAAGTGCTTAATTATTTAGCCGTTTTTACTAGTATCATCTCACGTAGGTCGTTTGTATTCAAAGGAGGTATCCCTTGGGTGTTGGTCTGATATTGGTTTAGGCCTTTGGGGCATGCATTTGGGGGATGTCGAGTTCGACTAGGATGGTCTGCGTGAGAGATGGATAGTGGTGACGATTTTGCATGGGAGAATATCCTGGTTTTCTCTAGAAGTGGAGAAAAGAATGCCCTACATCTTAGGGAAGTGTTGGGGACTCTGCGAGCGCATTGTCTTAAGACAACAAAGGTGGATGGAGTTCTTAGCATCCTATGATTTCGAGATAGCGTATACCCCTAGCAAGGGTAACGTGGTGGCGGACGCCTTGAGCAGAAAAAGGTTGTCCTTGAGTCCCTTGTTCGTGGAACGACGAATCTTGGAATTTATCTCGATGATTGATTTTAGACCTTCCATTGACTTTGTACCCGGTTTGCTAGCATCCTTAGAGGTCAGACCTACTCTTTTGGGATGGCTTGGCGAGGCACAGCGGGACGACCCATAGTTGGTTGAGTTGGTAGAGAGGCTCATAAGAGGGGGAGTCGTCCAGCCATTTGAGTAGGTACACCCTAGACGATAGGGGGTGGTTGCGTAGAGACGGTAGACTTTGTGTACCGCAAGATGAGGGTTTGAGGAAGGCTATACTTGATGATGCACATCGTTCGAAGATGACCATTCATCCCGGTGGGGACAAAATGTACCAAGACGTGAAGCGAGTTTTCTTTTGGGCCGGTATGAAGAAAGATGTGGCCGAGTATGTCGCTAGATGCTTGGTGTGCCAACAAGTGAAAGCAGAGCAAAAGAAACCAGGTGGGTTGCTTCACCCATTGGAAGTTCCACAATGGAAGTGGGATAGCGTCTCGATGGATTTTATTGATGGGTTACCGAGATCGAGGAAGGGTAATACGGGAATTTGGGTTGTGGTAGACAGACTTACTAAGAGCGCCCATTTCATACCCGTGAAGAGCAAGAGGACTGCTCCATGGCATATAGAGTGGATTTACCCGAGAGACTTAGTGGGGTACATGACGTATTCCATGTGTCACATTTGAGGAAGTGCCTACATGAGACCGCAGAGGTGGTAGAGCTGAGCTTGCTTAGAGAAGTGGAGGTAGAGCGTGATGCGACTATTCGACGAGCTCCTACCCGCATCCTTGGGTCAGAGATTAGGAAGTTGAGAAACAGAGAGGTTCGACTAGTCAAAGTGCAATGGGAGAGGATGAGAGCAATGCTGCTTGGGAGACAGAAGCGAAGATGCGTTCACTGTACCCATTTTTTTTTTTTTTTTTGAGGATATGTCTTTTAACTTCTACTTTATCGTTTGTCTAGTACTTATCTTATCTTTAGTATGTCCTCTCATTAGTACCTTTGACCTTTAGATAGGGTAAACCTATGGTTGAAACATGTGTTTGAGACATGTTATGTTTGATGGATGCGTGTGGATGCAAGTGGTTGCTAGTGGTTGCTCGTGGATGCATATACACACACTTTAGGCACTAGATCGTCTCAGTCACTTCATATTGCATATAAATTGTGTGTAGGTAGCTTTATTAATGGATGTATAATGGTTGCGTTATCATATGGATGATGCATTTTGGTGTATGGTTGTGCACACATGTAGAAATAGTATGTGTCGATAGGGTTCTCTCGCATACATATTGGATGCATGGCACTATCATGGTTTGCATTAAGGAGGTCAATTGAACCAGTAGGCCGCCTAATTTTGCATTAGACAGGGAACATATACACACACTCTTTGCATATGTTCATACAGCATTAGAAATTTTAAGGACAATGGATGCCAGTGTTTGATGGTTTGAGTAGATGGTTGTTTGGATGGTAGGATACGTTCTTCTTGACTTAGAGATTTCGGGGACGAAATCCTTTAAGTAGGGGAGAATGTAACACCCCGTATGTTGAATAACTTGCTATAATATAAAACAGGGCAGAATTAAATTTTAAAATCTTAATCAGGGGAAACGGGCTATGCCATTGCGTTCGTCTCGGAAAATACGCGAAATAGAGTCCGAGTTTTCAAAAATCGGAGTCTGTATGACCCAGTTAAGGCCCAAAGAAGTTTTCAGAAAATTTAAAACAGATTTAAAATATTCAGATTCACATTTCAGAAGAGGCGGGAAAATTCCCGCCAGGAAGAGGGAGTCGACCCTAGGGTCGACATCGGTGTCGACCCCCTCCCTAGGGGTCGACCCAGGGGTCGACACAGGGGTCGACCCCCGCTGTCGGTCTGTGTGACCTGGGTGCAGCCTGAAGAAGTTTGGGCTGTGTCTGGTGGCTTGTGACGAGATCTGACGGCTCTAATCTAAATTAGGATTAATCTAAGGGCCTAAACTAAATCCTAATTCTATAAATACACCCTAAGACTACCCTAATTCATACTAAAAATAGTTACAACGTCGTTATGCCGTCAAAATGCAACTTGAAGGAGCCTCCATCAAATTGTAGAAGAAGATAGCCTCTCAAATCAACTACTAATCAACTCTAGCAACTTAATCTTCTTCATAGGAGTGCTAATCAACAAGTTGTGAGTTTCTATAGCCTTAATGACCAATTGTTGAAATGATTATGATAGGATATAATGAGGTTATGGCTATGAATGTGGATCAATGCAAGTTATGTTATCATATGCTATGTGTTTATGATATTATGCAAGTTATGCAAGTTATATGCTATGTGTTCATGATGTTATGCAAGTTATATGCTATATGTTCATGATGTTATGCAAGTTATGCAAGTCATATGCTATGTGATCATGATGTTATGCAAGTTATGCAAGTCATATGCTATGTGATCATGATGTTATGCAAGTTATGCAAGTCATATGCTATGTGATCATGATGTTATGCAAGTTATGCAAGTCATATGCTATGTGATTATGATGTTATGCAAGTCATATGCTATGTGATCATGATGTTATGCAAGTTTTAGGCTATGTGTTCATGATGCTATTTATGCAAATCGCTATGATAAACATTGATCCATTATGACACCATGTTATGCAAGTTTGGTGTATGATTATATGCAAGTTCATATATGATATGTTATGTAAGTTTGGTGTATGATTATATGCAAGTTCATATATGATATGTTATGCAAGTTTGGTGTATGATTATATCCAAGTTCATATATGATATGTTATGCAAGTTTGGTGTATGATTATATGCAAGTTCATATATGATATGTTATGCAAGTTTGGTGTATGATTATATGCAAGTTCATATATGACATGTTATGCAAGTTTGGTGTTTGATTAAATGCAAGTAACATGTGCAAGTTTACACCTTAGTATGATATGCATACATATGCAAGTTAACCCCTTTGTATGTCATACGTACATATGCAAGTTTACCCCTTTATATGACATAAGTAACTTATGCAAGTTAACCTCTTTAATGCATATGTGATTCATGCAAGTTTGGGTTGATTATTTATGCTAGTTGGGTTTGATGCTATATGCATGTTGACACCTTTAAAACCCATGTTGATGCTAATGTTATGCAAGTTGAACCCATTGTATGTGTGATGAATCTTCCCTTTTAAGTATGTCATGTTAGCGAATTACGTGGGGAACGATGGGGTTAATATTCATGTTAATGAAATGGTGTGAAGTTGGTATGATTATGCATACCATAAAGTGGATGGACATAATTGAGTCAATTATGTACATCGTTAAATTTGTAATTAATTAGGGATAATTAATACAAATTATGGGGGTGATTAATTAGGTGTAATTAATCGACTAAGACACGAGGTTGGACCCTTTTGTAGCATAAGACTGCCCGGAACCGACCGGCAAATCCAGCGGCTACAAATGATTGGCCCAATGTGAGAGGTCTTAGGCATAAACTAAATACGTGATAAGTGTAAAGACACGAGGTTAGACTCAGTTATGGCGTAAGGCTGCCCGGACCCGACCGGCAAATCCAGCTGCCATAAAAGAAAGTCTAATGTGAGAGGTCTTTGCAAAGGTTACGGTCTTAATCAATTAAGAAACACTTAACCATATAAGCATGTAGTGGGGCATGAGGGGTTAAGTGGGTGCCTTGGGTGGCATGTGGAAAAATCTAGTGGTTGCCTTGGGTGGCAATAGAAAATACGACTAGAATACTTAACCAAAGTGGAACATGTAATTAAACATGATTAAAGGGTTAAGTAAGTGCCTTGGGTGGCATGGGGAAAATCTAGTGGTTGCCTTGGGTGGCAATTGAAGATAAAATTAGATTACTTAACCAAAGTGGAACATGTAATTAAACATGATTAAAGGGTTAAGTAAGTGCCTTCGGTGGCATGTGGAAATCAAGTAAGTGCCTTAGGTGGCATGTGGAAATCTAGTGGGTGCCTTGAGTGGCAATTAAAATATGATTAGATGACTTAACCAAACTTTAAACATGTAAGTGGACATGATTATTAAAAAGGGTTAAGTAGGATGCACTAGATAAAGTGACAAGCTTAGGTGGGTAGCTTGTGGGGGCCCATTTCAACCAGTAACCCATATGTATCTTAGTGGGCTCGACCCATGTCGAGGACGGGACACGCGTACTGGGCTTGACTATAAGAGGCCAAAACGGGTTAGCGGTGGCAATGCAAGTCCAACGGGTTTCATATGCGTGTGTGGACCCGGGCTGGTAGGTAATACGTTGTTGCATCGTGTAGATATAAGCTGTGCACCATTGATTGTATCGGGTTGCCACTTTGGGGAGTGATACACCCCACTGTGGGGCCAGCATGGGTATCTACGGTAGGGAGCCGATCGCTTGGGGAGTAGTGGGTACACCTAGTGGAGATAGGGGCAGACGACACCTATGTAGTCAGCTAGGGGTACAAGAGACTACTATTAAGATTACTAAGTACAGGGTACACCTAGTGGAGATAGGGGCAGACGGCACCTATGTAGTCAGCTAGGGGTACACGAAACTACTGGGTAAATTTTTCTAAGTCCTTGGGAGGGATCAACCTTTAAGTAGGAATGACTGGTGTGGTGCAGTTAGAAATTACCCTTGGGTGGGTAGATCTGGGGTGGTGCAGTGTAGTATTTATCCTTGGGTGGATAGGCACGTCTTTACCGTTATCTTAGTTCATCCTAAGTCTAGTTGGCTGCTTAGTGTAGTCATTTATCCCCAGTCGTACCGTACCAGGTTTATATCATACCCTAATTACTTTAATGATTGTATTGTTAAAGTTATAGGGCTCACTCAGACTTATGTCTGACCCCGTTGTTTTTATCTTTTTCCCAACCCTCAGGTTATCAGAGTGGGCTTAGCACTAGTGGGCTTTGATTCAGATTGCTTTATCTATCTTTTGAAGCTTGGACTCTTGAAGTAAAGCTCGGTTATCTTTTCTATTATGGCTTTTAGTATGTAGTGGGATTATGTACTTATGTTTTAACGAGATGGATATTTTGTACTGGACTCTTGTTGGTTTTTGATATGTAACCAAACATGTTTACCTTCTGCTGCAATGAAATGATGTTTTAAATTTCAAGTATTACTTATATCTGTCTGTTGTAATTTTTCTGTTCTATATTCACTTAAAATACTCCACCGAAGTTAAGGCATTCCCTTAGTGAGTGACCTTAGCGGGTGTGTGGTGTTACATCAACCCTTTAGATCGTTAGGGCCGGTCCACCGATGTGGATTATTATGCTTGAACACTACGTCTCCCCGCCCTTTGGGGCGTAAACGAGCCAACGAATGACTCCATCGGACCCGGATCGTCCGATCAAACCGAGGCGTCTCGCAACAGCAACAACCACACAGGTGAAAAGTATATAAATGTCAGGGCTGGTAGGTCACTGACACCACCCTAGCTAGAAAGAAACGCATGCCCTCCCTGAGGTCCTTCTCCCGTTTCTGGTTCATACCGGGGTGTGAGGCTCACGAATTCACATTATACACAAAGCTACGCCACACAGGCGGTGCTTTGATCATCACCACAAGACTTTGCTTTTCAACAGAAGCCCTGATCATTTGCCACTTAGGCATGCCACACTGGCAATTCGTGCCATGCGACTGATATCCACCGATATACAACCTCTGAGCTCGTGCGCTCCAGAGAAGGGCGTTAAGCAAAAGAATATATTCTCCGCCGCCAAACAGATGTATATTTAATATAGATCAATCAACATAGAATAAAATCCAATGTCAGACACACAGTCCATTTACAAGTCCGTTCTGGGTCTGAACGAAACCGGAGGCACTATATACCTCGCAAACCCATTGATCACCACGTACGTCTGGACGATCACCACTCATTATCCATATTTCGGGATGCCTCCCAATCAGGACCTCGGTTACCATCCAAACGAGGTGAAGATCTCCGGTCTTCGACCACCGTCTTCATCTTCGATTTCTTATCGTTGATTTAGTTATTCAGAATGGGATAAACCCAGTCTTTCAGAGAAACTCGCGTATATAATAAACAAGTGCAACACTAACATACACACGCATCATTTCAATTCATTAGTCACTAACCGTCAATCGGTAAGAGAACGATTTCCCAAATATTAACCCCGAAGGCCGAAACCAACATCAGATCAACACCCAGGAAACCATTCGACTTAGCCAACCTTCAGTTAATTTCTAAATCACAACCATATCATTTATAATATTTTACAACGATTTATCGCTATTTTTATTTATTTTAAAATATACAATTTATTCAAATCGACGCTTCGGGCCATAACGCGACCGTGGCCCTGTTTTTCTTCATATTTGATTTACACATATCTGAAAATCTAACCGTTGGATCTTCACAAAATTTACATCATTAGAAAGGTCTTTTCTAAACGAATCCAACGGTTCCAGTTTCGGGAAATTCCGACGGTCGGATCTCCCGGTACAATCGTTTGAAGTTTAAATTTCAAAATACGAACTGCAGCGTCGTTATTCGATGTAATATAATTATATATATATATATATATATATATATATATATATAATCGATTCTAGCGTTGTTTTTCTTCAGATTTGAATTAAACATTCCAGACAATCCAACCGTTGGATTTTTACAGTGTTGGTGCCGTTGGAAATATATTTCCAAAGCGAACCCAGCGGTTGCGATTTCAGGAAAATCCGATGGTCGGATCTCCCGTATTAATCGTTTGAAATCACGGTTTCAAAATACGAACTGCAGCGTCGTTATTCGATATATTTTAATTCTATTTATATATATATATCGATTCTTCGATTTCAAAGCTATATTCTTTTCATACTTTTGATAAAAATGATATTTTTATCTACTGTCTTCTATTTCAACATTTCACTATTTTTAACAATTCATGTATATAATAAAAATGTGATTTTTATTAGAAAACAATTTATTTCAAAATGATATTATTTTATACATTTCATATAGATGATAAAAATGTGATTTTTATTAGAAAACAATTTATTTCAAAAATATGAATACAATTCAACACATGCATTTCAATTCAATGAATGAATATCGATTCAACACATGAAGGTCTTCTATAGTTTATATAAATAGATAAAAATGTGATTTTTATATTTAAAACACGAATACTATTCAACACATGAATTTCAATTCAACGAATGAATATCGATTCAACACATGAAGGTTTTCTATAGTTTATATATATAGATAAAAATGTGATTTTTATATTTAAAACACGAATACCATTCAACACATGAATTTCAATTCAACGAATGAATATCGATTCAACACATGAAGGTTTTCTATTCAACGAATAAATATAGTTTCAGCAAATGAAAATAATTTAAACACATGAATATTATTCAAAATTTCGGCAACATAACGGCAGGGTAGTTAAAACCGGGACCGTCCCTAGTACGACTCCTCGCTCTACCTTAAAACCTCGCGGTTTTTGACAATGGGGAATCATGCATCTAGTTCGCACGCAGGCGACATGTATAATTTTTCATTTCCACCAACTAATCCGATGTGGTTTCAACCAAATATTTCTCAACCACAAATGGGTATTTTTCAACCACAATCAATCAATATCAACCACAAACAATTTCAATCAACCATTCGCTATCAATCAATTTTCACACCAATCACAACCAATAAATATCGTCCATGGTTTGTGGACGAGGGGTGTGTATATATATATATATATATATATATATATATATATTTATATATAGCAATTCACTTCTATTTCAACACATATATAATTTTTACAACGCATATATAACTTATACATCGAACGTACAACTTATACAACGCTTATACATGAGGTGTACAACGCTTATATAACTCATACATCGACTATATAATTTATACATCATCGTTTTCCATATCGTTTATAATTTAGAAATCTCACCTTGGTTCGTTGCTTTGCTAAAAATTGATACGAGCTCAGAAAAATCCGCGGTCTCTTCTAGAATGTAGAGGACGTCGCCACGGTCCCGATGTCTCATGTTTCATCGAATTTCGTTAATGAACGAAAAAGATATGATTTTTCAAAGGTTGGAACACTTTAAAGTGTTTAAACAATATAAAGGAACCACCTTTATACGCTGTTAAAAACTAGGTCGGAGAAATTCGCGAAATCCGGGAAGAACTCGGATGATCGGTGGCTGCAGCGTCGTAGAGGGAGGTGAGGGTTGTCGGTCGATGGTGGTTTGAAAGGGTACGGTTGTCGGATCTGTCGTCGGCGGCGTCAGGAAGATCGGAACTTTGGAGGGCCGATTCCGGCGATGGGGGCGTCGGTCGGGGTGGGGTCGGATTGGAAGAGGAGGGAGCGGCGCTTCGAGTGGTGGCGGCGGTGAAGGCTGGAAGTGCCTGTAGCGGCGGCGATTTGGTCGGAAAGAAAAGAGCGACTTCCGCCGTTAATCGGGAGGGAGGAAAAAAAGGAATTTTCTTTTTTTTTTTAAAAAAAAATATGATTGGTCGGGGGAGTTTTAAAGGGGTTTTCTGACTCGACCACCAATCTAAACCCAACGACTGTCGTCCCTAGCGTTATACCCCCATTCCGAACACAATGGGATATGTTTCGTAGGCCCATTCGACTGTTTCAGTCAGTTTTCCTTCAAATTAAAATATATAACATTCAATATTCAATTTGAACGTACATTTCAATTTGCCAGGGCCACAAACTGATTCGAAAAATTCCAGGAAAATAAATCTAGCTATGTTTTGACGATACGGTCCCAACAAAACTAGTTTCGTCGAATTCTGAGACCGTTTGCAAAAAGGCCCATTTCTGGTCGATCCAATTTAACTGTAAATGACCAAAACACGTTTTCCTTTTCCACGCACACATACTAGCTTCAAAAATTATGAAATTTGAAACCTAGCAATAAATTCACATTCCGGATCCAACAAAAGTGGTTTCGTCGAATTCCGAGGTTGTATGCAAAATGGCCAATTTTACGGGCTATATATATTCCATAGCGACCTTTCTGAAAATTCATTTGGCCATAACTTTTGCTTTCCGCTATGAAAATTCGATTTTTCAGATTCGTTAGAAAGGTGTTCACTAACAGATTTAAATATTTTTGGTTTCACTAAAATCCGTTTTGTTTTGCACTCGGTACAGTCCGACAAAGTTTGAATTCAATTTTTGAAACTACAGCGCCATTTCAGGCCTTGTTTATAATTAGAATTAATTATATTCGTTTTCAATTGTCGATTCAAACTCAGTTTTCATTGCTATAATTTAAAATATTTATTTTAAATATTTAAAATCCATTATTTTAGCCAGTTTAAAATTTTTAAATTGGTTCAGATTTTCTGGGTCGTTACATTCGTCCAATTCTGACTTATATTAAATTCTATACATTCAATTCAATTGAAATTAGAAATCGAATTTTCAAACTGTCGCGCCTTTTTCGGCTCGTATTATAATTAAAATAAATTTTTACGTTCTAACTTCAATTAAAATAAATTTTTAGTCGTTATTATTTAAAATAAATCATTTTAAAAATTCAGAATTCATTAAAATAGCTAAAATAAAAAATTTAAATTGGTTCTGGTTTTCCGGGTTGTTACTCTCAGAGAAGGGTGTTAAGCAAGTGAATAAATTCTCCACCACCAAATAGATACATATTTAATATAAATCAATCAATACATAATGAAATACAATGTCAGACATAATCCATTCACGGCACCTTATTCCTCGTCCCATATGCCCAATACAGGAGAGAGGTCCTCGCATATCCGGTCGATCTCCAAGTATGTCTAGACGATCACCACTTATTACCTCGTTTTGTTTGTATACCCTAAGTCGAGACATCTGCGATCATCCTAACGATGTGAAGATCTCCGGTCTTCAACCACCGTCTTTATACCTTTGACTTTTAGTAGTCGTAACAGTTATTCAGAATGGGTTAAACCTGGTCTTTCTGGATAACTAGTGTACTTTATAATCATGTGATAAATGCACAAAGATAGCACACGTCTCATTCCAATCCATAATATTCTTCTATTCAAATATTCACATCTTCAGGGAAAGGTTCCCATTAATTTTATTAAAGATAAATTTTTTTAAACTTATTCTTTAATCTTCCTTTGGATGTCATTTCAAAAGATTTTATTTTATCTTTTCACAACTTAAACCAGATTAAGGTTTATGGAACTAATCGGGATTAATCGAACCTTACCGAAGTAATCTTTTATTTTATTATTCCCATTCCCGACCTATTCATCCCATGGAGAAAAACTGGTACTACTCCATATTAAACACCTATCGTGTTATTGGTAAATTTAATTACCATTTATCAATCAAATCTAATCCAAGATTTATCTATCCCATGAAGTAAAACTATGGGAGAAGGGGAGGAGGAGAGAAGGGGGAGGGTAAGGGAAATAGGGGTACTCCATCTCGAACATTTCTTAAATTCGATAAATTTAACTACCTTATTCACATTTAATCTATTTAAAGATTTATCAAAACTCTAGTTCGGATTTAATCTTCACAAATCATTATTTAATGATTTTTCAACTTTGGAAATTAATCCTATGTTTATTTGGATTTAAGAACAAATGTCATTTAAAACATAGTTCACGATAAACCCAAAGTCAATTTCCATTAATATGGAATCTTCACGGAAATTTGAACAATTTCTAATTGACATAAATTTCTGTATCGGACTAATACTATAAATGGAATAACGACAAAGCCTTTTAAATTCCATAAATAGTAAACGCCTTCCTTCACAGAAGCTCATCTCGATTATTATTAATCGAATTCCATTCAATTCCAACTTTATTAAAATAAACTGGAAAACTTTTCAAAATTCTTATTTAAAAGATTTATTTCTTTTACAAGTGGGTTCAAGAACAATATTATTTAGGATACCATTCACAACGAACTCAAAATCAAATTTGATATTATATATAAGATCTTAAATGGAAATCATGTTGACTTATATTCAATACCAAATTATGAAATCGACAGGTATCGTTTTGGAATAACTATATCAATACTTTCAAATTCCTATAACAAAATTCGTATAATTACGGAATCCAATATCGAAAATATCTGAAGATAATTTCCATTTAAACCCATTCCAATTTATTTGTTGGAAAATTGTGGTTATATTAAAATCCTTTACAAATCCAATTTATTTATTTAAAAACATTAGATTATTATTATTTTAGTTAATAACTAGTTCATTTGGATAAAAATATCTTTTATCTTTTCAAAAACTAGGATATTTAATCCAAAATGTTTCCAAATCATTAATTATGATTTTACATAATTTTCCTATATTTTTAATAATTTTATTAAGGCCCTTACAGTTGGTTTCTAATATCGACCACCGAACTGCATCCATAGCGACCTTTTTTGAAATTGATTTGGACATAATTTAAAATCTAACCGTTCAAATTAAAATCTCTTATATTCATTGGAAAGATCTTTTCGATGCAAACCCAAAATTCTAGTTTTAGGAGAATCCAACGATCGGATCTCCCGTTACATCCATTTGAAGTCAATGGTTGAAATTCGCGAACAATCGCTGCGCAGCACGTTCTGTTCAAGCCATTAATATATATATATATATATAATATAATATATTTCATTGTTTTCCATTTAAAACGTATATTATAAGACGTTTTAAATTCGTTTATAAACGATTTCAAGTTCCATTTCAATTTTAAATTAAAATTGAACATCCCATTTTATTATAATCTTAAAATGATAATCTTTTCCAAATGTCAGATTTTGAAATTCAGTTTTCTCGATATTCATTATACAATTGAATAAAATCTATATAAAAATCCATTTGAGTTAAAATAGCATTTATATACTTAACTCGGCTTCATATTTTTATATTTACGTGTTCATCCAAAATCAGACATCAAAATCAGATTTTGATTCTTCATTGAATATTATTTTATATTATTCGTTATTTCTGAACTAGAATCAGACTAAATCAATTACCATATAATTTTATTTATATGGATTTCATACATCGCATGTATTCAAAAATAGTGATAAACAACTATTAAACATTCCATTCACATCCCGAGTGCAATTTATAACTGTATAAGCATTAAATAATTAAATAACGCTTATAACAGTCTGTCTATCAATCGGTTGACATACAATTAAATCCAAGGGAGATTTTCAATTAATTATCATCCCCAAACCCGTGTGGGGTTTCAACCAATACCAATGAATTCAAATTAATCACTGGTTAATAAATTTTACCAAATCTAATTCGATTTGAATTATTTTCCTGATTAACAAATTTTCACTCTTTAAATTATAAATGGGTATTTATAATTTAACTTCAACTACCACAACTATATTAACATGTTTTTAATATGTTAAACAACTCAACATCAAATCAAAATATAATACAGTCAATTAAATCATCCACGGGTTTTCAAACAACAGTGAGATGAACATTTGTGATAATTAAAAACTGATAAAATCATCACTGACAATCGCTACATTCAGTTACAAAATAAATAGCTGTACAAATATTTTGTGTGAGAAAGTTAACACTTTGATTTCCACTTTTTTATTTTTAAACTAAATTAAACAGGCGTTTAATTTAGCTAAAACTTCAACTTGCTCCGTTTCCGTTCTAGACAGTTCCTAGTTGAAGTGTTCGTTGGTACGAGTGCAACGCGATTGAAATCGTCGGATTTCGATCTTGTATGAAAAAGATATAATAATTTATACATTGATTACATAAATAAATTATTAAATAATAATTAATTAAACTAATTACATTTCTCCCCGTTCATCCTTCAGTGAAAAAAATCAAACCCTGCTCCGCCCCTAAGGCTTCAGCCTGCTGCCACAAGAGGCCGCCGCATCCTCATCAAACCCTCCCCCCTCGTGCGCCGCCACGGTTTCGCTGCCTCCCTCGATCATAGCTAACTCGGTGGGGCCTCGCGCCTCAAATGGCGTGCGACAACTGCACTTTTGAGCTCGAAAATCGACCAATACACCTTGCGAATAATGATCAAACTGGTATCAATTCTTAGCCCTCTCGATGTTCTTCCACTTTTGTTCAGAAACCAAGTTCTAATTCACTAAGGATTAGGATAAATTAAAAGGGAAAGATTTGAGCGGTTTTGGCATTAATAGATTAGGGCCGGCACGTTGTAATGAAGCGGGTAGGGTATTAATTAGGGTATATATTTAGTGTTATTTTAATTCCAAACATACATGTTTATCAATTCGAACTCCAAATCAAACCCAACGACTGTCGTTCCTAACCCAATACTCCCATTCCAAACATAATGGGATATGTTTCGTAAGCTAATTCGGTTGTTTCAGTCAGTTTTTATCAAAATTAAAATATAAATTAATATAATGTTACATATTAAATTTGAACGTACATTTTAATTTATCGGCGCTGCATACTGACTTCAAAAATTATGAAATTTGAAATTTATCTATGTTTTCATGATATAGTCCTAAAAATTAATTTCCTCGAATTTGGAGACCTCTTGAAAAATGACCTTTTTATTAGCTTGTTAAATTCAAACTGAAATTGAAAACACATTTAAATTCACT
Organism: Allium sativum; assembly: GCA_030737875.1. Lineage (NCBI taxonomy): Eukaryota > Viridiplantae > Streptophyta > Magnoliopsida > Asparagales > Amaryllidaceae > Allium > Allium sativum. The sequence goes on from CM060924.1 coordinate 1,019,284,953, forward strand.
GCACTCACATACTAAGTCCAAATGACTTGAAATTTTAAGCCTGACAATAATTTGGCATTCCGGATCTAATAAAAGTGGTTTCGTCGAAAACGGAGGTTGTTTGCAAAATGGGTGTTTTTAAGGGCTTATATTTTATTAAAATATAATTAAATTCTATAGCGACTATTTTAAATTTCAAACTGGACATAAGTTACAATTTATAAAGTGAAATCTCAATTTCTTACATTCGTCAGAAAGATATAATTAAACAGATTCTAACATTTCTTCTTTTATCAAATTCCGATTTATATTGAATTCTATACATTCAACTGAAATTTAAAAATCGAATTTTCAAAGTACCGCGTCTTTTAAGATCGTTTTATAATAAATATAAATTTATACGTTCTAACTTCGTTTTAAATAAAAAAATTGTTGTTAATTTTCAAAATAAATCAATTAAAATATTTACTTTCTATGAAAATCAATTAAAAATAAATTTAAATTGGTTCTGAAAATACGGGTTGTTACACCTGTAAATATACTTGGTCTGACCCGAGCACATTTGAAGCAAAGCAAAATTCACCCGGGTCAGTTTGGAATACTTTCAGTGATAAATTCAGAACACAAACAAATTGTTTAACTATCGAAATCATTTTGGAAGAAAGGATAGTAGTAAGACCAACCCACACATAAACATGGACGGGTTTTACCTTACTATAACCCAAAACATTTTTGATATATCAAAATCCAGTGATATCATAAATATCCATCAAACCACAAATAAATAACCATCTAGTAGAACTCTTGCATCTCAAGCTCTACATATCTATTATAAAATAAAAACCACAAGGGGCTTATTGGAGAATGTATTCCAACTATGACAAGGTACGGGACCATCTTCCGATCAGTGTACTCTAGAGGGGATACACTGGGTTTCAACAAGATCATGCAACTCGGCCACACATGACCGACCACTCATTTAACTTGAGTGTATCTAATATTGTCACCCATTACAGTTTTAAGGTCCCATTATAAATCTACGGAGATACAAAAAAAAGAATAAATATAAATTTTCTCTAGATGGTGACTATATACCCTACTTGGGGATGACCCACCTAGCCATGCTGCCTGCCCGATTTTTGTCATTTCCCGGTTGATGAGGCTTGAGGTCATGTTTACCTTTCCATAACATCACATCATCATTTTCTTGGAATGACACATCGTCAGACCCGTCAAACCACTAATTGACGTCCACAAATATGCTCTGAGTGTTAAGCAAGAGAATTTCTCTGCCACCATTCTTAATATATTTGTAAAAAATCAACGTATGTGATCATTTGGAAGTACTCTGTTAGACATTCGTCAATACAAGTCATCTAAGAACAAGATGAACAGTAGGCACTCTCCTACTGCATCCAATATAGGAATCACTCCAAGGATCAGTAGCGAGAAGTCCTTGCAATCAGAAGATTCAATCACGACAGAATCACAATCAAAAGATCCTTGCTTGCAAGTCAAAGAAATTTATCAAGTAGTTCTTCCACTCATGATTATCAACGGTGTTCAATGCTCCATCTTTATAGGTTGCAAGTTAGTCACGTACGCACAGTTGATTCGAAGTGGTTTTGGGTCTAGTCCACATCCCGGTCTCCATGAAACAACACGTCAAATGGTCCAATAGAATAATTCATTTGATAGTCGGTTGTTTAACTATCAACTCATAATAGTAAAGCTAAGTAAATTGGCAGCTATGGTCATTTATATTAAACATTTCATTAAAAACATTGCATCGATAAAATCGAATATATATTCTAATCCCGACACCTCTATTTTGTTTCGTTACCTTGAAACGTAACCATAAACTTGTATTTTAATAATGGAATATTTACCAAATCTCTTCTCTGTTCCCTTTACTTAGGAAATATACTAAATGTAACAACCCGAAAATCTGGGCCAGTTTAAAATTTTTATTTTGGCAATTTTAGTGAAGTTTGAACATTTAAAATGAATTATTTTAAAAAATAGCGACGAGAAATTTATTTTGAATAGAATTCGAACGTATATATTATATACGTCATCGTTAGAATATAAATAATTATTTATAAATATAAATAGAATTGAAAATGGCACGGTAGTTCGATAATTCGATTTCAAACTTCAATTGAACATACCGGGTGCAAAATAAACCGGATTTTAGTGAAACCAAAAATAATAGGATCTATTTGAGAATATCTTTCCAACGAATCCGAAATATCAAGATTTCATAGCGGGAATCAAAAGATATGTCCAGTTGAAAATTCAGAATAGTCGTTATGGAATTCAGGCCCTTAAAAATGGGAATTTTGCAAACGACCTCGGATTTCGATGAAACCACTTTTGTTGGGTCCGTGATGTAAAGTTATTTCTAGATTCCAAATTTTGTAAATTTTCGAATCAATATGAGAGCGTGGCAAAGAAAAACGTGTTTGACCAGTTTCAGTTGATTTTAATCGACTGGAAAATGGCCATTTTTCCAACGGTCTCAGAATTCGACGAAATTAGTTTTGTTAGGACCGTATCGTCAATACGAAGCTAGAAAATATTTTTCTGGAATTTTTAGAGCTCGTATGTGACCCCGGTAAATTGAAATGCGCGTTCAAATTCAATATATAGAGTTATATGTTGATTATAACGGAAACTGATCGAAACGGTCGAATCAGCTTACGGTACATATCCCATTGTGTTCGGAATGGGGGTAATTAGCTATGGACGACAGGCGGTGGGCCTCGTCTAGAGGTCAAATGAAAATGTCAACTTTTCGAAATTAAATAATTAAATAAATTAAAAAATAAAACTCTCCCCTCTCTTCTATTCACTCAGGCCCCCACTCATTCTCAGTCGATCGAAAAAAAAAAGAGGAGCGGGCGACGGGTGGGGGGGGGACCACCCCCACCGCTTCCATCGCGGCCCCCCCTGGTGGCTCGCCGCCACCACAACCGCCCCCTCCCCTTCTTCTTCTCTCCTCGTCAAAGCCCCCCCCCCCAGCCGACGCCCTCCCCTTAGCAACCACCCTCCTCCTTCCTGTGACGTGGCCCCCTGCAAACGACGCACCCCTCCGACCACCTGAAGAGCCCGACAACCCCCTCCTTCAGCCTCCGCGAGCACGACAGTCCCCTCTCCCTCTCCACTTCAAATTCGCAGCAAAACCCCCCTCCCTATTCGCTGTGAGTTCTTCTTTCTTTTATCTATTTATATATTTATTTATTTTGTTTTGTTTTAATTTATATTAAATGTTTAGCTTAGTTTAATCAATTTAAAATCAGATTTGTATATAGGTAGATTAGTGTTAAAAATATGATTTTTAATTTGATGAAAGTAGCGATTTTTATCATAGAGTAGAAGTGATTTTCATATGAACGATATTGATTTGAAAATATGATTTTTATATTATAAAGAGATTAAAAATATAATTTTTATATGATGTGAAGGATAAAAATATAATTTTTATAATATAGAAAGGTTAAAGATATAATTTTTATATTTTATAGATAGTAAAAATATCATCTTTATATATGTAGCAAAATAAAAATGTGATTTTTATAGTGTTGAAATAGAAAAGGCGAAATCTTTATAATAAAAAAGGCGAAATCTTTATAATAGAAAAGGCGAAATCTTTATAATAGAAAAGGCGAAATCTTTATAATAGAAAAGGCGAAATCTTTATAATAGAAAAGGCGAAATCCTTATATTTGAAAAGGCGAATTCTTTATATGAAGAATAGCGTGATAAAAATATAATCTTTATTATATGAACACCGTTGTAAAAATAGAATTTTTATCTATATAGTAGCGATGTAAAAATAGAATTTTTATCTATATAGTAGCGATGTAAAAATAGAATTTTTATTTATATAGTAGCGATGTAAAAATAGAATTTTTATCTATATAGTAACTATGTAAAAATAGAATTTTTATCTATATAGTAGCGATGTAAAAATAGAATTTTTATCCATATGGAGTAATTATAAAAATATGATTTTTTTTATACATAGCAACAATATAAAAATGTGGTTTTTATATATGTAATGGCTACGGGCAACGAAAGTGACAAAAGGCGAGAACGGCGATGATTCCCTACATAAGAAGTGTCGTGGAGTTGGGATAGCTTTGGTGAGAATTTCTCACTCTAAATTTCTTTTTCTAGTTATATATATATATATATATATATATATATATATACTAGGATGCAGACGGTGCTTAGCAGCACCCGACACCCGTCGTCCACAGACCATGGACGGCTTGTTTGTTTGATTGATGTGTTGTGAAAATTGTTTGTGATGTTGATGTGAAATCGATAATAAATTGTAGATGGTTGAAATAGATTAATTATCGTTGAAAATATAATTTTTAACGTGAATGAGAATAAATAAATATTTATAAACAAATCGGCCGATTTGTTTATATACACTGATTTGACTGATATTGATTGGGTCGATAAATTTTACACATCGCTCAACTGCACAAATAAAAATCTATGTTTGTTGATTTGAAACCCCACACGGGTGTTGGGATGATATTTGGTGTACACTAATCCCAATTATTTAATTGGATGTCGATCGATTGGTCGACAGACTGTGTAAGCGTTGATTATTTATATTTGATGCTTATGCAGTTGTGTGGTGCACTTTGGATGATTGTTGATTGTTTATCATTGCTATTATATACATGTGTTGTATGGAATCCATATAATTAACATTATATGGTGATTGATTGGGCCTCATTCCAATCGGGAAAATAATGAATATTATAAAAGAAAATTCATGTGTTGAATATAAAAATAGTCATGTGTTGACGATGTTCATGTGTTGAAACTATTCATGTGTTGAGTAAAATATTTTAACAATAAAATTTACATCTTTATCATATTTAAAATTAGAACTACTTTACGGTTGAAGTCTAATTGAAAATCAAACGATAGATACCATAGTTTTATATAATATTTTACATAACAAAAATAGTCGTGTGTTGATAGTACTCATGTGTTGAGATTAGTCATGTGTTGAAAGAAATAATATTCATTTGTTGAATAGAATAACGAATTTATTGAAATATATAAAGCTGTGTTGATTAGAGTTGCGCCATTTTGACATGAACGATATTTATATCGATTATATTCGTTTTTATAATGAATATAAAAAAAGTGGTGATTTCAAAATATAACGTTTTGAAAATATTATCATTTACATAATAATGATTTGAAATATTCAATTTTGATTAGAAATTGAAATAGTGTTGAAATGGTTTTGAAAATGAAGTTAAAACGATTTATAAAATACGTTTTAAAAAGGAAATCGATGAAATATATATAATATATATATTATATATATAATGGCCTGAATAGAACGCGCCGCGCCGCGGTAGTTCGTGAATTTCGACCATTGACTTCGAATTGACGTTGCGGGAGATCCGACCGTCGGATTCTCCTAAAACCGGAACCATTGGGTTCGTATCGAAAAGAGCTTTCCAATGAATATTAGAAATTTGAAATCTAATGTTTTGATTTGGAATCATGTCCAAATCAAATTTAGAAAAGGTCATTGTAAGTGAAGTTCGATGGTCGTTGATGGAAATCGACTGTACGGGCCTTGATAAAGCTATTAAAAATATTAATAATTTGTGTAAAATCATAATATATGGATTGGAAAGAACTGGGATGAAAAACTCCATATTTGAAAGGATAAAAATATATTTTAGTCGAAATGAACTAGTTCGAACGAGAATTAAAATCAATTTATTTTTGAAATAAATAAATTGAATTTGAAAGTGATTTTAAAAATAATCAATATTCCCAATATGTGAATTGGACTGGAGTTGAATCGAAATTATCTTCGGAATATTTCGATGTTGGATTTCGTGACTATACAGATATTGTTATGGGAATTTGAAAGATATATTTTATATCGTTATTTCCAATACGATATTTGTTAGTTTCAGAATTTGATATTGAATATAAGCCGGTATATTTTCTATTCAGAGCCTTGTATTTAATATCAAATGTGATTTGGGTTTATCGTGAATCGTGTTTTAGATGACATTGGTTCTTTAACGTAGTTAAAGGCAGGATATTGATTTTTGAAAAGATTAAAACTAAGTGAGTTTTAATGAATCTTTAATTAGATTGAAATGTGAATTGATAATTTAAATTATCAAATCAGAAAGGTGGTCGAGAATGGAGTACCACCAGTTTTGCTCCAAAGCGATAGTTAAATCTTTAATTAGATTTGAACGTGAGATGGTAATTAATTTTACCGATAACACTGTGGTGTTAGATATGGAGTATTACCAGTTTTCTCCATGGGATATATAGGTTGGGATTGGGAAATAAAATAAATAATTACCTCGGTGTGGCTCGCTAATCCCGACTAGTTTGAAATGATATCCAAAGGAAGATTAAAGAATAAATTTAGAAGAATTTATCTTGGATAAAATTAATGGGAACCTATTCCCTCAGAATGTGATTTTGTGAATAAAAGAATATTCTGAATTGGAATGAGGCGTTTGTTATGTTTGTGTAACATTTGTTTATCATATACGTGGGTTGTTCAGAAAGGCCGGGTTTATACCCATTCTGAACAACCGATTCGACGAGATGTCGAAGATGAAGACGGTGGTTGAAGACCGGAAGTCTCCACATCGTCTGGGTGATTACTGATGATCTTGATTGGGCTATACAGCCTAGTGAGGGAATCAGTTGGTGATCGTCCAGACGTAATTGGAGATGGATTGATATGCAAGGAAAGTACCTCCGGTTTCGTTCAGACCCAGAACGAACTTGTAAATGGATTGTGTGTCTGACATTGGATTTTATTCTTTGTTGATTGATCTCTATTAAATATACATCTGTTTGGCGGCGGAGAATTTATTCTCTTGCTTAACGCCCTTCTCTGAGACGTACGAGCTCAGAGGTTGTATATCGATGGACATCAGTCGCATGGAGTGAATTGCCAGTGTGGCACGCGTAAGTGGCAATTGATCAAGGCTTCTGTTGAAAAGCAAAGTCTTGTGGTTGATGATCAAAGCACGACCTGTGTGGCGTAGCTTTGTGTAAAATGTGAATTTGCGAGCCTCACACCTCGGTATGAGTCAAAAACGGGATAAGGACCCAAGGAGTGCACGACGTTTCTTTCTAGCAAAGGTGGTGTCAGTGACCTACCAGCCCTCACATTTATATACTTTTCACCTGTGTGGTTGTTGGAATGCGAGGCGCCTCGGATATAGGTCTACAAGGACCGGGAAACGTGTGTTCAAGAATTGCCAATCCTCAAAAGTAAGAGAGGACCGGCCTTAGAGGATCAAGGGATTGCTATGTGCGGTCCCGAGGCATTTGCTAGAGTGTCTCGAATCGGAGAGGAGCTTGCCCCTTGCCTCGACTCATGACGGAAATCCAATTTCCAATACGTGATATTTCGTTTTTAATTGTAGAACTAGTATGGTGACATGATATATGGTACCCATGCCGTCTATGATTGATATATATGATTGAAATTGTTTTGACACTATACACTTATAATAGTATCAAATGATTTGTTTTAAACGTACCAAGCATGTTTGGCTATTATAAGGGAAAACCCTATCCTCCGGCTTGCGTTGCATTGTGTGATGGGACCTGAGTCTTATAATAGTTTCATTTTTCCAAAGAGCATTGCGCTGTTTTGTTATATGCACTAGTATTCTTGGGAGGAAACCCGTTCCGTGTTTTACGGCGTGGTCCCTTGAATTACTCTCTTTTAAAGTTTTAAATAACTGTTTTAGTTCTCACACCAGTCACATGACTGACCTGGAGTTTATTGTTTTAACCTAAACTCTGGGTGCCCCTATTTTCGAGACGGGCAGCTAGTAGTTTTGGTTTTGCAGATATATATTCACAGGATCCTGATTTACAGCTGGAACGATGCTCGGAAAGCTCTGTATCCGTGCATTATTTCTGGTTGTGCTTTTGTATTATTTTCCGCTGTGATGTATTTAAATGTAATTTAATTCTCTGATATTTGTTGAATGTAATTTATTCATTCATACTCTGTATATTCTTGTATCTGATGGAATTGTTGTAATAACAATGAAATGTTCTTCTGTTTGCATTCTATTTTGTCTTGTCCTCAAAGTAATTCGTTCTTTCTCTTCTCTTCGGAGACGGGGAAGTTCGGGTCGCTACAGTTGGTACCAGAGCTTTGGTTTACAGAGCTCGAGAACAAGACACATTAGAACCGAACGAAAGAATTCATCAGATATTGGATTAGTAATATCCAATTAGAATGACTCGTTAGAGATAGGATCAGTAGTATCCTAGAACGAGTGTGAAGAGTATATTTTTTTAAATGAAAACAATTTTGTTTTGAAAATTTAATTCGTTTTAAACGTATTTGAATATTTATTTATTTTGAATTTGGATAATCGAGTATATAAAGATTTCGCGTATACGCGTCATGAACGTATAGTCGAAGTTTTAATATACTGGATAGATATAGAGTCACATTCTAGACACCTGGGGATAATTCTGATGATGTGGCCACATCATCAGTATTTATGTTCGTATTTCGAAGGTGTGAGATCTATATATTTCCATTAGACTGGTGTGAGAACCAAAACAAGATAGATACATTGTTGTGAATTGGCATCAAAAACATGATTTTCTGTATATATATCCAGTTATGAATTTGAAACGTTAATTCACTAATTGATTGATGTTTGTGTTGTATGTTTATTTGTTTGATAATTTTGAACCATTTAGCCTAATTGTATCAAATATTGAATTGTATCGAAAATTAGTTGCATTTGCTTGCATATACATGTATATCATTGAACAGGTCATAGCAAGGAGGCTAAAGCAAAGAAATAAAAATTGTTTGCCCAACAAATAGGTACATGTTTATCATAATTTACTGTTTTGTTTGGGTGATGATGATTTTATAAGCCGATTGGCTAGCCGCTTGGCGTTTTCTTTTTCTTTTTGAGATCAGAGGGCCTATATGGCAATTTCGGGATTTTCCTGTTGCTCCCGGTGCAGGGGAGGTTATGGTAAAAAAATTCGAAAATTTAGGGTGTTAACCAAATTTTTGAAAAATTTGAAAAGTTCTTAGAAACTGAAAAGTTGAAGGACTTAAGCCGTGGTCAAAATAATGGAAGTTGAGTTGATTTGTTAAACAACTTTCGGCTTTGTTCCTTTTCGGCTACCATTGTTATGTTCCTTTTCGGCCTTTGATTTAGAGAAGATTAGAATATCATCAATAAAAACAAGAACAAATTTATTCAATTAAATCACACATTGAACTGATTAGAAAATAGTTAGAAATATATACTTGTGCATTATATATGTTTGAACAGGAAATTGGATAACTGTTGAGTAAAGATTTTATTTGCGTGCCCGACAAATAGGTAAACCTTAATGAGTTGGATGCGAAATATTATTATATCAACTCCTGTGAATGCCATTGGATGCGGAGTGCTGGTTATTCTGTGTGAAATAATAAACACCGCCATAGGATAGCAACAATTAATTTTGAACTACATTACATGGCATACTTCTGGAAGATAGGCATACTTCATCATATACCACATAAGCATTTGGAGCTTGTGTGACGAGGTGGAAGATTTACCATACGAGCGAGAGGCTTGTATGGCGATGACTATATTTTACAGGTTGAACTGATGACTGATATGGACTATTTAAATTGTAACGATAAAATTGCCAGATTAATAAAAAAAACCACATGGGTCTAGAGTTGACAATAATCATGTCTCTCTAGTTATTAGATACGGCACATGGACTATTTATTTCCCACACGGGACGAGGTGACGAGGATTTATCCTCTGGAGCATTTAAAATACACACTCCCTCAGGCTTTGACAGGGTGACGAGAATTTATTCTCGGAGTTATTATCAATACACGCTCCCCTGTAAACACCAGAATATATCACTATAAATATGTGTATGCTTATTAGGATTTATTGGGTACCTAATACGGCCCAATAAATTTCCAAACCTCTCCCCGTACAAAGGAGGTTATGGCGAAATTTTTCGAAAATTCCGGGTTTTAGCCAAATTTTTTAAGAATTTGAAAATTCTCAGAAACTGAAAAGTTGGAGAATGGAAGCCAGATCGAACGTAGAGTTGATTAATCGAACCACTTTCGACTTTGTTCCTTTTCGGGGACGAAAAGTTTTAAGTGGGGGAGATTGTAACAAACCGAAAATCTGGGCCAGTTTAAAATTTTTATTTTGGCAATTTTAGTGAAGTTTGAACATTTAAAATGAATTATTTTAAAAAGTAGCGACGAGAAATTTATTTTGAATAGAATTCGAATGTATATATTATATACGTCGTCGTTAGAATATAAATAATTATTTATAAATATAAATAGAATTGAAAATGGCGCGGTAGTTCGATAATTCGATTTCAAACTTCAATTGAACATACCGGGTGCAAAATAAACCGGATTTTAGTGAAACCAAAAATAATAGGATCTATTTGAGGATATCTTTCCAACGAATCCGAAAAATCAAGATTTCATAGCGCGAATCAAAAGATATGTCCAGTTGAAAATTCTGAATAGTCGCTATGGAATTCAGGCCCTTAAAAATGGGAATTTTGCAAACGACCTCGGATTTCGACGAAACCACTTTTTTTGGGTCCGTGATGTCAAGTTATTGCTAGATTCCAAATTTCGTAAATTTTCAAATCAATATGAGAGCGTGGCAAAGAAAAACGTGTTTGACCAGTTTCAGTTGATTTTAATCGACTGGAAAATGACCATTTTTCCAACGGTCTCAGAATTCGACGAAATTAGTTTTGTTAGGACCGTATCGTCCATACGAAGCTAGAAAATATTTTTCTGGAATTTTTAGAGCTCGTATGTGACCCCGGTAAATTGAAATGCGCGTTCAAATTCAATATATAGAGTTATATGTTGATTATAACGGAAACTAATCGAAACGGTTGAGTCAGCTTATGGTACATATCCCATTGTGTTCGGAATGGGGGTAATTAGCTATGGACGACAGGCGGTGGGCCTCGTTTAGAGGTCAAATGAAAAAGTCAACCTTTTGAAATTAAATAAATTAAAAAATAAAACTCTCCCCTCTCTTCTATTCACTCAGCCCCCCCCCCTCATTCTCAGTCGATCGAAAAAAAAGGGGAGCCGCCGCCGACGCTTCCATCGCACCCCCCCAGGTGGCTCGACGCAACCACCCCCTCCCCTTCTTCTTCACTCCTCGTCGAAGCCCCCCCTAGCCGACGTCCTCCCCTCAGCAACCGCTCTCCTCCTTCCTGCGATGTGGCCCCCCTACAAACGACGCACCCCTCCAACCACCTGAAGAGCCCGACACCCCCTCCTTCAGCCTCTGCGAGCACAGCAGTCCCCTCTCCCTCTCCACTTCAAATTCACAGCAAAACCCCCCTCCCTATTCGCTGTGAGTTCTTCTTTCTTTTATCTATTTATATATTTATTTTGTTTTGTTTTAATTTATATTAAATGTTTAGCTTAGTTTAATCAATTTAAAATCGGATTTGTATATAGGTTGATTAGTGTTAAAAATATGATTTTTACTTCGATGAAAGTAGCGATTTTTATCATAGAGTAGAAGTGATTTTCATATTAACGATATTGATATACGATTTTTATATTATAAAGAGATTAAAAATATAATTTTTATATGATGTGAAGGATAAAAATATAATTTTTATAATATAGAAAGGTTAAAGATATAATTTTTATATTTTATAGATAGTAAAAATATCATCTTTATATATGTAGCAAAATAAAAATGTGATTTTTATAGTGTTGAAATAGAAAAGGCGAAATCTTTATAATAAAAAAGGCGAAATCTTTATAATAGAAAAGGCGAAATCTTTATAATAGAAAAGGCGAAATCTTTATAATAGAAAAGGCGAAATCTTCACAAGAGAAAAGGCGAAATCTTTATAATTGAAAGGGCGAAATCCTTATATTTGAAAAGGCGAAATCTTTATATGAAGAATAGCGTGATAAAAATTTAATCTTTATTATATGAACACCGTTGTAAAAATAGAATTTTTATCTATATAGTAGCGATGTAAAAATAGAATTTTTATCTATATAGTAGCGATGTAAAAATAGAATTTTTATCTATATAGTAGCGATATAAAAATAGAATTTTTATCTATATATTAGCAATGTAAAAATAGAATTTTTATCTATATAGTAGCGATGTAAAAATAGAATTTTTATCCATATGGAGTAATTATAAAAATATGATTTTTTTTATACATAGTAACAATATAAAAATGTGGTTTTTATATATGTAGTGGCTACGGGCAACGAAAGTGACAAAAGGCGAGAACGGCGATGATTCCCTACATAAGAAGTGTCGTGGAGTTGGGATAGCTTTGGTGAGAATTTCTCACTCTAAATTTCTTTTTCTAGTTATATATATATACTAGGATACAGACGGTGCTTAGCAGCACCCGACACCCGTCGTCCACAGACCATGGACGGCTTGTTTGTTTGATTGATTTGTTGTGAAAATTGTTTGTGATGTTGATATGAAATCGATAATAAATTGTAGATGGTTGAAATAGATTAATTATCGTTGAAAATATAATTTTTAACGTGAATGAGAATAAATAAATCGGCCGATTTGTTTATATACACTGATTTGACTGATATTGATTGGGTCGATAAATTTTACACATCGCCCAACTGGACAAATAAAAATCTGTGTTTGATGATTTGAAACCCCATGTGACGAAAAGGGATTTCGCTCGGTCTGAACCGGTCGCTAAACCGACCCAGACCGTTCGAAACGCCCTATCGTTTGAGAACACGACAAAATAGAACGCATACAAAAGAACATTTCATTGTATATTACAACAATGCATCAGATTACAAGAATATACATAGTATAAATGAATACTACACAGAAATATCAAAGATTTAAATTACATTTAAATACATAGCAGCGGAAAATAATACAATACACAACTAGAAGTAGATATACGGATACAAAGCTTTCCGGATATCGTTCCAGCTGTAAACCAGGATCCTGTGAATATAAATCTGCAAAACCAAAACTACTAGCTGCCCGTGTCAAAATAAGGGCACCCAGAGTTTAGGTTAAAACAATAAACTCCAGGTCAGTCATATGACTGGTGTGAGAACGAAAACATAATAAATCTTTATTTTAAAGTTAGGTAAATCAAGGGACCACGTCGTATAACACGGAACGGGTTTCCTCCCAAGAATACCAGTGCATAAAACAACAGCGCAATGCTAAATAAAGAAAAATGAAGCTGTTATAAGACCCAGGTCCTATCACACAATGCAACGCAAGCCGGGGGATAGGGTTTTCCCTTATAACAGCCAAAGAATGCTTGATACGTTTAAAACAAATCATTTGATACTATTGTAAGTGCATAGTGTATAAAACAACTTCAAATCATAAGTATCAATCATAGGCGACATGAGCGTCCCATGCCACTATGTCGCCATAAATAGGATTACAAATAAAACCGCAAAGTTACGTATTTGGAAATTGGATTTCCATCTATGAACCGAGGCAAAAGATAGTCCTCAACCGATTCGAGATGCTCTAGCCCGCCCCTCAGGACCCAGACTCAGGTGGGCCCTTGGATCGTCAGGGCCGGTCCACCGATGTGGATTAAAATGCCTGAACATGCGTTTCCCCGCCCTTTGGGGCGTAAATGAGCCAACGAATGGCTCCATCGGACCCGGATCGTCCGATCTAACCGAGGCGCCTCGCAACAGCAACAACCACACAGGTGAAAAGTATATAAATGTCAGGGCTGGTAGGTCACTGACACCACCCTAGCTAGAAAGAAACGCATGCCCTCCCTGAGGTCCGTCTCCCGTTTTTGGTTCACAACCGGGGTGCGAAACTCGCGAAGTAAACGTTACACAAAGCTACGCCACAAAGGCCGTGCTTCGATCATCACCACAAGACTTTGCTTTTCAACAGAAGCCTTGATCATTTGCCACTTAGGCATGCCACACAGGCAATCCACTCTATGCGTTTGATATCCATCAGTATATAACCCCTGAGCTCGTACGTCTCAGAGAAGGGCGTTAAGCAAGAGAATAAATTCTCCGCCGCCAAACAGATATATATTTAATAGAGATCAATCACACAGACTAAAATCCAATGTCAGACACACAGTCCATTTACAAGTCCGTTCTGGGTCTGAACGAAACTGGAGGCACTTAGTACCCCGCATATCCATCGATCTCCAAGTACGTCTGGACGATCACCAACTGTTTCCATCTTCTTGGGTGTACAGCCCAATCAAGATCATCAGTAATTATCCAAACGACGTGAAGACTTCTGGTCTTCGACCACCGTCTTCATCTTCGACACCACGTCGAATCAGTTATTCAGAATGGGATAAACCCGGTCTTTCTGAATAACTCGCGTATATATTATAAAAGTGTTACACAAACACAACATACGCCTCATTCCAATTCAGAATATTCTTTTATTCAAATATTCCTATACTTTGGGAAAAGTTCCCATTAATTTTATCCAAGATAAATTCTTTAAATTTATTCTTTAATCTCCTTTGAATATCAATTCAAACTAGTCGGGATTATCGAACCACACCGAAGTAATCATTTATTTTATTTTCCCAATCCCAACCTATTCATCCCATGAAGTAAAACTGGTAGTACTTCATATCTAACACCACAGTGTTATCGGTAATTCAATTACCATTTCACGTTCAAATCTAATTAAAGATTTAACTATCGCTTGGAGTAAAACTGGTGATACTCCATTCTCGATCTTTTCAATCTATTTAAAGATTCATTAAAACTCCACTTAGTTTTAATCTTTAACTGGGTTAAAGAATCAGTGTCATTTAAAACATGGTTCACGATAAACCCAAAATCACATTCCATTAATTGTCGGGTTAAAGAACGAGTGTTATTTAAAGCACTGTCCACAATAAACCCAAACATCAATATCAATTCAATTCCAATTAAATATTATTTAATTGGTACACTTCATTAAATCTAAATAAAAAGATTTAATCTTTTCTCAACGGGGTTCAAGAACAGTGTTAATGAAGACACCATTCACGACAAACCCAAATCACATTTGATATTCAATACAAGGCTCTGAATAGAAAATATATCGGCTTATATTCAATATCAAATTCTACGATTAACCCATGTCGTATCGGAAATAACGATATAAATATATTTATATCTTTCAAAATTTCCATAACAACATATGTATAATCACGAAATCCAACATCGAAATATTCCGAAGACAGTTTCGATTCAAATCCATTCCAATGCAATCATTGGAAGTTCTGGTTATTTTCAAAACCATTTCAAATTCAATTTATTTATTTAAAAATAAATAGAATTGTAATTCTAGTTCAAAACTAGTTCATTTCGATAAAAATCTATTTTTATCTTTTCAAATATGGAGTTTTTCACCCCAATTCTTTCTAAATCATTTCTTATGATTTTACACAAATTATTACTATTTTTAATAATTTTATCAAGGCCCGTACAGTCGATTTCCATCAATGGCCATCGAACTGCACTTACAGCGACCTTTTTCAAATTTGATTTGGACGTAACTCCAAATCCAACCGTTAGATTTCTAATTTATCACATTCGTTAGAAAGCTCTTTTCGATACGAACCCAACGGTTCCGGTTTTAGGAGAATCCGACGGTCGGATCTCCCGTAATGTCCGTTTGAAATAAATGGTCGAAATTCACGAACTGCCGCGGCGCGGCGCGTTCTATTCAGGCCACTATATATTATATATATAATATATATAATATATACTTCGTCGATTTCAATTCAAAACGTGCTTTATAAATCGTTTTAAATTCGTTTTCAAAATGGTTTCAACTTCATATTCAATTTCTAATCAAAATTGAATATTACAATATAAATTCGTTTTAAATTCATTTCAAATCGATTTCTATTCGAATTCATTTACATTCAAATTCAATTCGAATCCCCTTCTATTTATTTTCAATTCGAATTCATTTCTATATAGTTCGAATTTCAAATCTATTCAATTTCAATTCGAATTCAATTCTATTCAGTTTCAATTCGAATTCCTATTCTTTTCAAAATATTAGATTTTGAAATCACTTTCGATATTCATTATAAAATGAATAAAATCGATATAAATATCGTTCACGTCAAAATGGCGTCAATCTAATCGACACGGCTTCATATACTGACATTTTCAAATATTCCATTTCGAATATTTCTATTTCAAATATTTCTATTTCAAATATTTCTTTTTCCAAATATTTCTATTTCAAAACTGGAATGAGACCCAATCAATTACCATATAATGTTAATTATATGGATTTTCTACAACACATGTATTTATCAACAACGATGAATAATCAACCATCATCTAAAGTGCATTCTACACTGTATAAGCATCAAATATAAATATTCAACGCTTATAACAGCCTGTCAATCAATCGATCGACATACAACTAAACAATCGGGATTAGTGTACGTCAAATATCATCCCAATACCCGTGTGGGGTTTCAAGCAATCAAACACAGATTTTTATTTGTGCAGTTGGGCGATGTGTAAAATTTATCGTCCCAATCAATGTCCTTCAAATAGGTGTACATAAACAAACCGTCCGGTTTGTAAATGAATATTTATTTATTCACATTCACGTTAAAAATTATATTTTTAACGATCAAACTATTTTATTCAACATATGAATTTTCTATTCAGTTCATTCTTTAAATAAAATGATATTTTTATTTTCTAACTTATTTTAGAAAATTTCGGCGGCATAACGGCACGATACTAGAAACGGGACAAGGCCTAGCCTTATCCCCGGTCTAGTGAAGGCCCACGCCATTCACACATCAATCAAATTCACCAAACAACCAAATTCAAATCAAATCATCTAACTAATCTATGCAACCAAACAAACAAGTCCATGGTCTGTGGACGATTGTGTCGGGTGCTACTAAGCACCGTCTGCATCCTAGTATATATATATATAACTAGAAAAAAAAATTGAAAGGTGAGAAATTCTCACAGATAGCTATCCTAGCTCCACGGCACTTCATTGATAGAAATCTTCATCGCTATCGCCTCTTCGTCGTCTTCGTTGCCCGTAGCCACTACATATGTAAAAATCACACATTTTTATATTTGCTGATGTCTTTAAAATAAAAATCATATTTTTATAATCGCTTCCTACATTTAAAAATCAAATTTTTATTCCGTTATTCAATATATAAAAATCACATTTTTACTTCGATGCTCAATATATAAAAATCATATTTTTACTTCGATGTTCAATATATAAAAATCATATTTTTACTTCGATGTTCAATATATAAAAATCATATTTTTACTTCGTTGCTCAAAATATAAAAATCATATTTTAACTTCGATGTTCAATATATAAAAATCATATTTTTACTTCGATGTTCAATATATAAAAATCATATTTTTACTACTACAAAGATATAATCTTTTCGCTAGTCAAAATCCAAACTTCATCGTTTTAAAAATCTTATCTTTCAATTGAAAAATATAAATATAAATCGAATCTTTATTTCAATGACATTCATATAAAGATCGCATCTTTATTTTAACGATACATATATAAAGATCGTGTTTTTATTTTAGACAAGGTTATATATATTAAAAATCAAATTTTTAATACCATTTTCCATAAATAACATTGATCTAACTATGTTATATAAATAAAAACAAAATCAGAAAATCAAACAATGAATATAATTAAACTAAAAGCAAAAATAAAAACTAAACTTACAGCGTTTTAATCGAAGGGGGGGATTTGCTGTTGAACCGAGGAGGAGGGGGGTGAATGAATGGTGGTGGCGGCTCTGGGTCTCGGCGGCGGCGGCTAATGGGTTTGCGGTGGCGATTTGGGGCGAGGGGGGGTTTGGGTTCGGGGCGTTCGAATGGAGGAAGAGGAGTTCGGGGGGGCGTGGATGAGGAGAGAGAGGGGGAGGAAGGATGTAATAACCCGGAAAATCTGGGCCAGTTTAAAATTTTTATTTTGGCAATTTTGGCGAATTTTGAATATTTAAAATAGAGTATTTTAAATAATATCGACGAGAAAATTTATTTTGAATATAATTCGACGTATATATTATATACGTCGTCGTTAGAATATAAATAATTATATATAATTATAAAAGGAATTGAAAATGGCGCGGTAGTTCGATAATTCGATTTCAAACTTCAATTGAATATACCGGGTGCAAAACAAACCGGATTTTAGTGAAACCAAAAACATTAGGATCTAATTGATAACATCTTTCTAACGGATGTAAGAAACTGAGATTTCACTTTAAAAATTGAGAGATATGTCCAGTTGAAAATTCTGAATAGTCGCTATGGAATTCAGGCCCTTAAAAATGGACATTTTGCAAATGACCTCGGATTTCGACGAAACCAGTTTCGTTGGGTCCGTGATGTCGAATTATTGCTAGGTTTCAAATTTCATAATTTTTCGAATCAATATGTGAGCGTGGCATAGGAAAACGTGTTTTGACCATTTCAGTTGTTTTTAATCGACTGGAAATTGGCCATTTTTCTAACGGTCTCAGAATTCGACGAAACTAGTTTTGTTAGGACCGTATCGTCAATGCGAAACCAGAAAATATTTTTCTGGAATTTTTCTAGTTAGTATATGACCCCGGTAATTTGAAATGTACGTTTAAAATTCAATATAGTGATTTAAATGCAAATTAAACGAAAACTAATTCAAACAGCCGAATCAACCTACGATACATATCCCATTGTGTTCGGAATGGGGGTGAAACGCTATGGACGACAGGCGGTGGGTCTCGTTTTGAGGTCGAAAATAAAAGTTGCTTTTTGAAAGTAATTAAATAATTAAATATATATATATTTTTCATATAAACCCCCCCCCCCTCTCGTTTTCATTCTAAAATCAGAAATCAAATAAAAAAAAAAAAAGGGCGATCGACGCCTCCACCCAACCACCGCCGCGCCAGTGGCAGGCGCGCCCCCCCTCCTCTTCTTCCTCCGTCCCTTCCTCCGTTCCCATCTCCTCCTTCTGCCTGAAGAGCCACCGCTCCCCTTTCTTCCCACCGCGAGAACCGCCTACCACCGCTCCCTCTTTGCTCCGACCTCCTCCAGGTCGCGACCCAAACCCCGAGCCCCCCAGTCACCGCAATAGCCCCACCGCACCGCGAGCTCCACCTCCAGCGACGAAGCGAAGCCCCCCCCCTCGACAAAGCCGACAGCGCCCCAGGTAGTTTTTTTATTTTATTTTATTTATTTTTACTTTTATATTGATTTTTAAAAACTGATTTTTAATTTAAGTTTAAAACTGATTTTTTTATTTTAGTTTAAAAACTGTTTTATTTATTTATTTTAAAAAAAACTGAATTTTCTTTAGTTTTAAAAACAGAATTTAGAAAAAATAAATAAAAACTGCATTTTTTTGAAAAGATAATAAAAACAGAATTTTTAAAAGAATTATAAAAACTGTTTTAAAAGAAAAAAGAAAAAAAAACTGATTTGATAAAGCGAGGATAGAGAAAAATATGAAATTCTATAATTGTTTAGAAAAATATAAATGTACTTTGTTTTGAAAATTTTGAATAGTTTTAAAATATAAAGACAAGATTTTAAATATAGTAAAGGTTGAATTTTTAAAGTATTAAAAATATAGTCTTTACTATATAGCGATTATAAAAATATGCTTTATATATTTTTAAAGTAGTAAAAATATAACCTTTTACATTGTAGAAAGATAAAGGTATGATTTTTATATTTTTAAAATATTAAAAATATAATCTTTACTATATAGAAATATTAAAAAATATGATTTTTATATTTTTAAAGTATTAAAAATATAATCTTTAAGGTATAGAGAATATAAAAATATCATCGTTGTGTATGTAGCAAAATAAAAATCTGATTTTTATTTTCTATACGTCGAAATAAAATGCTGATTTTTATAAAGATGAAATCTTTATAGTTGAAAAGGCGAGATCTTTATAAATAGAATTTTTATATATTGAACTTCGAAGTAAAAATTCGACTTTTATATATATAGTGGCTACGGGCGACGAAGCTGACGAAGATGCGAAAACGACGAAGACTTCTGCAAATGAAGTGCCGTGGAGCTGGATAGCTATAAGTGAGAACTCCTCACCTTTCAATTTTATTTCTAGCTATATTTATATATATATATACTAGGATGCAGACGGTGTTTAGTAGCACCCGACACAATCGTCCACAGACCATGGACTTGTTTGTTTGGCTGTTTGGTAATTGATTGAGATATTGGTTTGAATGTGGTTTGTGGTGTGAAAAATCGAATCGATAAATTGGTTAGGATTAGACGTGCGCCGTTATAAGGCGAAGGAGTAAGGCTAGGTTAGACCCTTACTCCAAATTTTGTGGTTTGCAAAATGAAATTGATTTGATTGATGTGTGAATGGCGTGGGCCTTCACTAGACCGGGGATTAGGCTAGGCCTTGTCCCGTTTCTAGTATCGTGCCGTTATGCCGCCGAAATTTTCTAAAATATGTTAGAAAAATAAAAATAATCATTTATTGAATAAATGAACTGAATAGATATTCATATGTTAAGATAAATGTTTTATCGTTAAAAATATAATTTTTAACGTGAATGTGAATAAATAAATATTCATTTACAAACCGGACGGTTTGTTTATGTACACCTATTTGACTGATATTGATTGGGTCGATAAATTTTACACATCGCCCAACTGCACGAATAAAAACTTATGTTTGATTGTTTGAAACCCCACACGGGTGTTGGGATGAAATATGAGTTCACTCATCCTGATTGATAAAGTATGTCGATCGATAGATTGACAGGCTGTTATAAGCGTTAGATATCTATATTTGATGCTTATACAGTGTAGTGCACTTTGGTTGATGGTTAATTATTCTTCAATGCTATCTTATACATGTGTTGTATGAAAATCCATATAATTGACTTTATATGGTAATTGATTGGGCCTCATTCCAATTTGAAAAATAAAGAATATTATAAAATAAAGGTTCATGTGTTGACTATATTCATCCGTTGGTATTAGTCATGTGTTGAACGAAATATTTTTATAATAAAATTTATATCTTTATCAATATAAAATAAAGGTTCATGTGTTGACTATATTCATCCGTTGGTATTAGTCATGTGTTGAACGAAGTATTTTAACAAAAATAGTCACACACGGACGGTACTCATTCGTTGAGATTAGTCGTGTGTCGACAAAAAGAAATATTTGAAATAGAATATATAAAGTCGTGTTGAATAGTGATGCGCCATTTTGACGCGAACGATAAATATAACGATTTCGAAATGAATTGAAATATAACGATTTCGAAATGAATTGAATATATAACGATTTCGAAATGAATTGAATATATAACGATTTCGAAATGAATTGAATATATAACGATTTCGAAATGAATTGAATATATAACGATTTCGAAATGAATTGAATATAAAACGATTTCGAATTGAATGGAATAGAAAACCAATTTGATTTCAAATTGAATATATAATGAACTTGATTCAAATAGAAACCGAAACGAATTTAATTTGAATAGAAAATGAATTTGAATCGAATAGAAAATCAATTTGAATTGAATTGAATTGAATTGAATTGAGAAACGAATTCGAATTGAATTTGAAATGAAGTGAAATGAATTCAAATTAAATTGAAATTTGAATTGAATAGAAATGAATTTTAAAACGAATTTATAAAGAAGAATTCAATTTTGATTTGAATTGAAATAGAAGTTGACTTTGTTTTTGAAACGAATTCAAAACTAAATATATAATTCGTTTTAAATAGAAATCGACGAAATATATATTATATATATTATATATATAATATAATGGCCTGAATAGAACGCGCCGCGTCGCGGCAGTTCGTGAATTTCGACCATTTATTTCAAACGAACATTACGGGAGATCCAACCGTCGGATTCTCCTAAAGCCGGAACCGTTGGGTTCGTATCGAAAAGAGCTTTCTAACGAATATTAGAAATTCAAAATCTAACGGTTGGATTTGGAGATACGTCCAAATCAAATTCGAAAAAGGTCGCTGTAAGTGCAGTTCGATGGCCATTGCTGGAAATCGACTGTACGGGCCTTGATAAAATTATTAAAAATATCAATTATTTGTGTAAAATCATAAGAAATGATTTGGGAAAAATTGGGGTGAAAAACTCAATATTTGAAAAGATAAAAATAGATTTTTATCAAAATGAACTAGTTTTAAACTAAATTTAAAACCAATTTATTTTTAAATAAATGAACAAGATTTAAAAAGGGGTTTTAAATAATCGAATTTCTAATATATTTGATTGAGTTTGAAATGGGTTTATCGTGAACTGTGTTTTAAATAACACCTAGTTCTTTAACCCAGTAAAAGGAGTTTTAACGAATCTGCAATTAGATTGAAATGTGAATTCGTAATCTAAATTTCCAAATTTAGAAAATGAGCGGGAATGGAGTATTACCAGTTTTGCTCCAAAGCGATAGTTAAATCTTTAATTAGATTTGAACGTGAAATGGTAATTAGTTTTACCGATAACACAGTGGTGTTAGATATGGAGTATTACCAGTTCTTGTTGCTGGCCCTGAGTAGGCCGGGTACACATGATAGGGGGTTCTCGCTTCGCGGTTTGGTGGCGAACGGGAGACTCTTACCCCTACATGGCGCCGGGGAGGGCGTTGGTTCGCCAATAGGCGCGAGACTCGAGAGGGTCGCCGTAAAACAAGGAATTGGGGGACCGGTGTGAGCCGCGGTAGGTTTTACCTGCTGCTTAGGGGATGAAGGGATGGTTGCAAAGCCTACCGGATTTCGCAGGCCGTCACATTTGGTATCAGAGCTTTGGTTTGCAGAGCTCGAGAACAAGGCACATTAGAACCATACGAAAGAATTCATCAGATATTGGATTAGTAACATCCAATTAGAATGACTCGTTAGAGATAGGATCAGTAGTATCCTAGAACGAGTGTGAAGAGTATATTTTTCAAATGAAAACAATTTTGTTTTGAAATCTAAACCATTTTAAACGTATTTGATTATTTATTTATTTTTGAATATGGACAATCGAGTATATATAGATTTCGCGTATACGCGTCATGAACGTATATTCGAAGTGTTAATATACTGGATAGATATAGAATCATAATCTAGTGGCCCGAAGATGATTCTGATGATTGACTAGTTGTCATTAGTATTCATGCTCGAGTAACGAAGGTGTGATATCGATATATTTCCATTAGACTGGTGTGAGAACCAAAACTAATATAGATAGAACACTTTGTTGTGAATTGGCATCAAAAACAAGATTTTTTGTATATGTATCAAATTATGAATTTGAAACTCTAATCCACTAATTGATTGATGTTTGAGTTGCTTGTTTAATTGTTTGCTAATTTTAACCATTTATGCCTAATTGTATCGAATATTGAATTATATTGAAATTGGTCGCATTTGCTTGCATATACATATATATCATTGAACAGGTCATAGCAAGGAGGCTAGAGCAGAGAATAAAATTTGTTTGCCCGACAAATAGGTACATGTTTACTACATAATTTCCTGTTTTGTTTGGGTGATGATGATTTTGTGAGCCTATTGGCTAGCCGCTTGGCTTTTTCTTTTTCTTTTTGAGATCTGAAGGACCGGGGAAGCTATTTGAAATTCCCCGATGCTCCCATTGCAGGGGAGGTTATGGCGAAATTTTTCGAAAATTTAAGGTGTTAGCCAAATTTTTGAAGTTTTGAAATTTCTCAGAAACTGAAAAGTTGGAGAATGCAAGCCAGATCGAATATAGAGCTTATTAATCAAACCACTTTCGACTTTGTTCCTTTTCGGGGACGAAAAGTTTTAAGTGGGGGAGATTGTAATAACCCGGAAAATCTGGGCCAGTTTAAAATTTTTATTTTGGCAATTTTGGCGAATTTTGAATATTTAAAATAGAGTATTTTAAATAATATCGACGAGAAAATTTATTTTGAATATAATTCGACGTATATATTATATACGTCGTCGTTAGAATATAAATAATTATATATAATTATAAAAGGAATTGAAAATGGCGCGGTAGTTCGATAATTCGATTTCAAACTTCAATTGAATATACCGGGTGCAAAACAAACCGGATTTTAGTGAAACCAAAAACATTAGGATCTAATTGATAACATCTTTCTAACGGATGTAAGAAACTGAGATTTCACTTTAAAAATTGAGAGATATGTCCAGTTGAAAATTCTGAATAGTCGCTATGGAATTCAGGCCCTTAAAAATGGACATTTTGCAAATGACCTCGGATTTCGACGAAACCAGTTTCGTTGGGTCCGTGATGTCGAATTATTGCTAGGTTTCAAATTTCATAATTTTTCGAATCAATATGTGAGCGTGGCATAGGAAAACGTGTTTTGACCATTTCAGTTGTTTTTAATCGACTGGAAATTGGCCATTTTTCTAACGGTCTCAGAATTCGACGAAACTAGTTTTGTTAGGACCGTATCGTCAATGCGAAACCAGAAAATATTTTTCTGGAATTTTTCTAGTTAGTATATGACCCCGGTAATTTGAAATGTACGTTTAAAATTCAATATAGTGATTTAAATGCAAATTAAACGAAAACTAATTCAAACAGCCGAATCAACCTACGATACATATCCCATTGTGTTCGGAATGGGGGTGAAACGCTATGGACGACAGGCGGTGGGTCTCGTTTTGAGGTCGAAAATAAAAGTTGCTTTTTGAAAGTAATTAAATAATTAAATATATATATATTTTTCATATAAACCCCCCCCCCCTCTCGTTTTCATTCTAAAATCAGAAATCAAATAAAAAAAAAAAAGGGCGATCGACGCCTCCACCCAACCACCGCCGCGCCAGTGGCAGGCGCGCCCCCCCTCCTCTTCTTCCTCCGTCCCTTCCTCCGTTCCCATCTCCTCCTTCTGCCTGAAGAGCCACCGCTCCCCTTTCTTCCCACCGCGAGAACCGCCTACCACCGCTCCCTCTTTGCTCCGACCTCCTCCAGGTCGCGACCCAAACCCCGAGCCCCCCAGTCACCGCAATAGCCCCACCGCACCGCGAGCTCCACCTCCAGCGACGAAGCGAAGCCCCCCCCCTCGACAAAGCCGACAGCGCCCCAGGTAGTTTTTTTATTTTATTTTATTTATTTTTACTTTTATATTGATTTTTAAAAACTGATTTTTAATTTAAGTTTAAAACTGATTTTTTTATTTTAGTTTAAAAACTGTTTTATTTATTTATTTTAAAAAAAACTGAATTTTCTTTAGTTTTAAAAACAGAATTTAGAAAAAATAAATAAAAACTGCATTTTTTTGAAAAGATAATAAAAACAGAATTTTTAAAAGAATTATAAAAACTGTTTTAAAAGAAAAAAGAAAAAAAAACTGATTTGATAAAGCGAGGATAGAGAAAAATATGAAATTCTATAATTGTTTAGAAAAATATAAATGTACTTTGTTTTGAAAATTTTGAATAGTTTTAAAATATAAAGACAAGATTTTAAATATAGTAAAGGTTGAATTTTTAAAGTATTAAAAATATAGTCTTTACTATATAGCGATTATAAAAATATGCTTTATATATTTTTAAAGTAGTAAAAATATAACCTTTTACATTGTAGAAAGATAAAGGTATGATTTTTATATTTTTAAAATATTAAAAATATAATCTTTACTATATAGAAATATTAAAAAATATGATTTTTATATTTTTAAAGTATTAAAAATATAATCTTTAAGGTATAGAGAATATAAAAATATCATCGTTGTGTATGTAGCAAAATAAAAATCTGATTTTTATTTTCTATACGTCGAAATAAAATGCTGATTTTTATAAAGATGAAATCTTTATAGTTGAAAAGGCGAGATCTTTATAAATAGAATTTTTATATATTGAACTTCGAAGTAAAAATTCGATTTTTATATATATAGTGGCTACGGGCGACGAAGCTGACGAAGATGCGAAAACGACGAAGACTTCTGCAAATGAAGTGCCGTGGAGCTGGATAGCTATAAGTGAGAACTCCTCACCTTTCAATTTTATTTCTAGCTATATTTATATATATATATACTAGGATGCAGACGGTGTTTAGTAGCACCCGACACAATCGTCCACAGACCATGGACTTGTTTGTTTGGCTGTTTGGTAATTGATTGAGATATTGGTTTGAATGTGGTTTGTGGTGTGAAAAATCGAATCGATAAATTGGTTAGGATTAGACGTGCGCCGTTATAAGGCGAAGGAGTAAGGCTAGGTTAGACCCTTACTCCAAATTTTGTGGTTTGCAAAATGAAATTGATTTGATTGATGTGTGAATGGCGTGGGCCTTCACTAGACCGGGGATTAGGCTAGGCCTTGTCCCGTTTCTAGTATCGTGCCGTTATGCCGCCGAAATTTTCTAAAATATGTTAGAAAAATAAAAATAATCATTTATTGAATAAATGAACTGAATAGATATTCATATGTTAAGATAAATGTTTTATCGTTAAAAATATAATTTTTAACGTGAATGTGAATAAATAAATATTCATTTACAAACCGGACGGTTTGTTTATGTACACCTATTTGACTGATATTGATTGGGTCGATAAATTTTACACATCGCCCAACTGCACGAATAAAAACTTATGTTTGATTGTTTGAAACCCCACACGGGTGTTGGGATGAAATATGAGTTCACTCATCCTGATTGATAAAGTATGTCGATCGATAGATTGACAGGCTGTTATAAGCGTTAGATATCTATATTTGATGCTTATACAGTGTAGTGCACTTTGGTTGATGGTTAATTATTCTTCAATGCTATCTTATACATGTGTTGTATGAAAATCCATATAATTGACTTTATATGGTAATTGATTGGGCCTCATTCCAATTTGAAAAATAAAGAATATTATAAAATAAAGGTTCATGTGTTGACTATATTCATCCGTTGGTATTAGTCATGTGTTGAACGAAATATTTTTATAATAAAATTTATATCTTTATCAATATAAAATAAAGGTTCATGTGTTGACTATATTCATCCGTTGGTATTAGTCATGTGTTGAACGAAGTATTTTAACAAAAATAGTCACACACGGACGGTACTCATTCGTTGAGATTAGTCGTGTGTCGACAAAAAGAAATATTTGAAATAGAATATATAAAGTCGTGTTGAATAGTGATGCGCCATTTTGACGCGAACGATAAATATAACGATTTCGAAATGAATTGAAATATAACGATTTCGAAATGAATTGAATATATAACGATTTCGAAATGAATTGAATATATAACGATTTCGAAATGAATTGAATATATAACGATTTCGAAATGAATTGAATATATAACGATTTCGAAATGAATTGAATATAAAACGATTTCGAATTGAATGGAATAGAAAACCAATTTGATTTCAAATTGAATATATAATGAACTTGATTCAAATAGAAACCGAAACGAATTTAATTTGAATAGAAAATGAATTTGAATCGAATAGAAAATCAATTTGAATTGAATTGAATTGAATTGAATTGAGAAACGAATTCGAATTGAATTTGAAATGAAGTGAAATGAATTCAAATTAAATTGAAATTTGAATTGAATAGAAATGAATTTTAAAACGAATTTATAAAGAAGAATTCAATTTTGATTTGAATTGAAATAGAAGTTGACTTTGTTTTTGAAACGAATTCAAAACTAAATATATAATTCGTTTTAAATAGAAATCGACGAAATATATATTATATATATTATATATATAATATAATGGCCTGAATAGAACGCGCCGCGTCGCGGCAGTTCGTGAATTTCGACCATTTATTTCAAACGAACATTACGGGAGATCCAACCGTCGGATTCTCCTAAAGCCGGAACCGTTGGGTTCGTATCGAAAAGAGCTTTCTAACGAATATTAGAAATTCAAAATCTAACGGTTGGATTTGGAGATACGTCCAAATCAAATTCGAAAAAGGTCGCTGTAAGTGCAGTTCGATGGCCATTGCTGGAAATCGACTGTACGGGCCTTGATAAAATTATTAAAAATATCAATTATTTGTGTAAAATCATAAGAAATGATTTGGGAAAAATTGGGGTGAAAAACTCAATATTTGAAAAGATAAAAATAGATTTTTATCAAAATGAACTAGTTTTAAACTAAATTTAAAACCAATTTATTTTTAAATAAATGAACAAGATTTAAAAAGGGGTTTTAAATAATCGAATTTCTAATATATTTGATTGAGTTTGAAATGGGTTTATCGTGAACTGTGTTTTAAATAACACCTAGTTCTTTAACCCAGTAAAAGGAGTTTTAACGAATCTGCAATTAGATTGAAATGTGAATTCGTAATCTAAATTTCCAAATTTAGAAAATGAGCGGGAATGGAGTATTACCAGTTTTGCTCCAAAGCGATAGTTAAATCTTTAATTAGATTTGAACGTGAAATGGTAATTAGTTTTACCGATAACACAGTGGTGTTAGATATGGAGTATTACCAGTTTTGCTTCATGGGATGAATAGGTTGGGATTGGGAAATAAAATAAATAATTACTTCGTTGTGGTTCGCTAATCTCGACTAGTTGGAAAAACCATAATTTGGTTTTAAATAACATCCAAAGGAAGATTTCAGGATAAATTTTAAAGAATTTATCTTGGATAAAATTAATGGGAACCTTTCCCTGAGAATGTGGAATTTAGGAACTAGCTGTAGGTTGGCTAAGAAGAATGGTTTCCTGGGTATTGATCTGATGTTGGTTTCGGCCTTCGGGGTTAATGTTTGGGAAATTGTTCTCTTGCTGATTTGCGATTAGTGACTAATGAATTGGAATGAGGCGTATGTTGTGTTTGTGTAACATTTGTTTTAATATACGCGGGTTGTTCGGAAAGTCCGGGTTTACACCCATTCTGAATAACCGATTCGACGATATGTCGACGATGAAGACGGTGGTTGAAGACCGGAAGTCTTCACATCGTAGGGATAATTACTGACGATCCTGATTGGGCAGTACACCCAAGAGGATGGAAATAGTTGGTGGTCGTCCAGACGTACCTGGAGATGGATGGATATGCGAGGAAAGTGCCTCCGGTTTCGTTCAGACCCAGAACGGACTTGTAAATGGATTGTGTGTCTGACATTGGATTTTATTCTGTGTTGATTGATTTCTATTAAATATATATCTGCTTGGCGGCGGAGAATTTATTCTCTTGCTTAACGCCCTTCTCTGAGACGTACGAGCTTAGAGGTTATATATCGATAGATATCAATCGCATGGCATGAATTGCCTGTGTGGCATGCTGAGTTGCATGGATCAAGGCTTCTGTTGAAAAGCAAAGTCTTGTGGTTGATGATCAAAGCATAACCTACGTGGTAGCTTTGTGTATAGCGTGTATTCGCGAGCCTCACACCTCGGTATGAGTTAAAAACGGGATACGGACTGCAGGGAGAGCGCACGTTTCTTTCTAGCTTTGGTGGTGTCAGTGACTTACCAGCCCTGACATTTATATACTTTTCACCTTTGTGGTTGTTGGATGAGGCGCCTCGATTATAGGTCTGTAAGGACCGGGAAACGTGTGTTCAGGCATAATTAATCCTCTAACGTAAGTGAGGACCGGCCCTGAAGATCCAGGGGTTACCCAGTGTGCGTAATCCCGGGGACATTTGCTAGAGTGTCTCGAACGCGGAGAGGAGCTTGCCCCTTGCCTCGACTCATGACGGAAATCCAATTTCCAATACGTGTAATTCGGTTTTAATTGTAGAACTAGTATGGCGACATGATATATGGTACCCATGCCGTCTATGATTTATATTTATGATTGAAACGTTTTGACACTATACACTTATTATAGTATCAAATGATTTGTTTAAAACGTACCAAGCATGTTTGGCTATTATAAGGGAAAACCCTATCCCCCGGCTTGCGTTGCATTGTATGATAGGACCTGGGTCTTATAATAGCTTCATTTTTCGAAAAAGCATTGCGTTGTTTATTCTATGCACTGGTATTCTTGGGAGGAAACCCGTTCCGTGTTATGCGGCGTGGTCCCTTGAATTACTCTCTTTTAAAGTAAAGCTTTAAATAACTGTTTTAGTTCTCACACCAGTCACATGACTGACCTGGAGTTTATTGTTTTAACCTAAACTCTGGGTGCCCCTATTTTCCGCACGGGCAGCTAGTAGTTTTGGTTTTGCAGATTTATATTCACAGGATCCTGGTTTACAGCTGGGATGATATCCGGAAAGCTCTGTATCCGTATATCACCTTCAGTTGTACTTTATATTATTTTTCCGCTGCTATGTATTTAAATGTAATCTAAATCTCTGATATTTCTGTGTAATATTTATTCATTTATACTCTGTATATTCTTGTAATCTGATGCATTGTTGTAATATACAATGAAATGTTCTTCTGTTTGCGTTCTGATTTGTCCTGTTCTCAACGTTCAGGGGTTTCGAACGATTTAGATCGGTTTAACGACTGATTCAGATCGAGCGAAATTCCAGGCCATCACAAAGGAAGGGGAGCGGCACGGTGGGCGGTGGCTGGGGAAGAGGCTACGGCGACGACGTTGGGGAGGAGGGGCGTCGATTTGGGAAAGCGGGGGTTTTTTTTTCGATCTGAAGAAATGAAAGAGAGAGAAAACAAAGGGGCCACTATATATAATTTATTTAATTAATTAATTTAATTGCATAAAGTTGACTTTCACATACGACCTCAAAACGAGGCCCACCGACTGTCGTCTATAGCTAATTACCCCCATTTCGAACACAATGGGATATGTATCGTAGGCTGATTCGACTGTTTGAATCAGTTTCCGTTGAATTTACATTTAAATCGCTATATTGAATTTTAAACGTACATTTCAAATTACCGGGGTCACATGCTAACTCTAAAAATTCTCGAAAAATATTTTCTAGCTTCGTATTGACTACACGGTCCTAACAAAACTAGTTTCGCCGAATTCTGAGACCGTTGGAAAAATGGCCATTTTACAGTCGATTAAAATCAACTGAAACTGGTCAAACGCGTTTTCCTTTGCCACGCTCACATATTGATTCGAAAAATTATGAAATTTGAAACCTAGCAATAATTTAACATCACGGACCCAACAAAACTGGTTTCGTCGAAATCCGAGGTCGTTTGCAAAATGTCCATTTTTAAGGGCCTGAATTCCATAGCGACTATTCAGAATTTTCAACTGGACATATCTTTTGATTTCCATTATGAAATTTCGATTTTTTGGATTCGTTGCAAAGATATTATCAATTAGATCCTAATGTTTTTGGTTTCACTAAAATCCGGATTGTTTTGCACCCGGTACATTCAATTGAAGTTTGAAATCGAATTATCGAACTACCGCGCCATTTTCAATTCTATTTATAATTATATATAATTATTTATATTCTAACGACGACGTATATAATATATACGTTCAAATTATATTGAAAATAAATTTCTCGTCGTTTTTATTTAAAATAATCTATTTTAAATATTCGAAATTCGCTAAAATTGCCAAAATAAAAAATTTAAACTGGCTCAGAATTTCCGGGTTATTACAATCTCCCCCACTTAAAACTTTTCGTCCCCGAAAAGGAACAAAGTCGAAAGTGGTTTGATCATTCAACCCTACGTTCGATCTGGCTTCCATTCTCCAACTTTTCAGTTTCTGAGAATTTTCAAAATTTCAAAAATTTGGCTAACACCCTAAATTTTCGAAAAATTTCGCCATAACCTCCCCTGCACCGGGAGCATCGGGGAATTTCAAATAGCTTCCCCGGTCCTTCTAATCTCAAAAAGAAAAAGAAAAACCCAATAGGCTCATAAAATCATCATCACCCAAACAAAACAGTAAATTATGTAGTAAACATGTACCTATTTGTCGGGTAAACAAATTTTATTCTCTGCTCTAGCCTCTTTGCTATGACCTGTTCAATATAAGTACAAGTATATGCGAGCAAATGCGACCAAATTTCAATACAATTCAATATTTGGTACAATTAGGCGTAATTGTTCAAAATTATCAAACAATTAAACAAACAACACAAACATCAATCAATTAGTGGATTTAACGTTTCAAATTCATAATTTTGATATATATACAAAAAATCATGTTTTTGATGCCAAATCACAACAAATAAATCTATCTATATAAGTTTTGGTTCTCACACCAGTCTAATGGAAACATATAGAAATCACACCTTCGAAACACGAACATAAATTCGGATGATGATCGATCAATCATCAGAACCATCTCCGGGTGTCTAGAATGTGATTCTATATCTATCCAATATATTAAAATTTCGAATATACGTTCATGACGCGTATATACAAAACCTTTATATATTGGATTGCCCATATTCAATATAAATAAATAACCAAATACGTGTAAAACGATCTAAATTTCAAAACAGAATTGTTTTCATTTGAAAAATATACTCTTCACACTCGTTCTAGGATACTACCGATCCTATCTCTAACGAATCATTCCCATTGGATATTACTAATCCAATATCTGATGAATTCTTTCGTACGGTTCTAATGTGCCTTGTTCTCTGCTTTGTAAACCAAAGCTCTGATACCAAATGTGACGAAAAGGGATTTCGCTCGGTCCGAACCGGTCGCTAAACCGACCCAGACCGTTCGAAACGCCCTATCGTTTGAGAACACGACAAAATAGAACGCATACAAAAGAACATTTCATTGTATATTACAACAATGCATCAGATTACAAGAATATACATAGTATAAATGAATACTACACAGAAATATCAGAGATTTAAATTACATTTAAATACATAGCAGCGGAAAATAATACAATACACAACTAGAAGTAGATATACGGATACAAAGCTTTCCGGATATCGTTCCAGCTGTAAACCAGGATCCTGTGAATATAAATCTACAAAACCAAAACTACTAGCTGCCCGTGTCAAAATAAGGGCACCCAGAGTTTAGGTTAAAACAATAAACTCCAGGTCAGTCATATGACTGGTGTGAGAACGAAAACATAATAAATCTTTATTTTAAAGTTAGGTAAATCAAGGGACCACGTCGTATAACACGGAACGGGTTTCCTCCCAAGAATACCAGTGCATAAAACAACAGCGCAATGCTAAATAAAAAAAATGAAGCTGTTATAAGACCCAGGTCCTATCACACAATGCAACGCAAGCCGGGGGATAGGGTTTTCCCTTATAACAGCCAAAGAATGCTTGATACGTTTAAAACAAATCATTTGATACTATTGTAAGTGCATAGTGTATAAAACAACTTCAAATCATAAGTATCAATCATAGGCGACATGAGCGTCCCATGCCACTATGTCGCCATAAATAGGATTACAAATAAAACCGCAAAGTTACGTATTTGGAAATTGGATTTCCATCTATGAACCGAGGCAAAAGATAGTCCTCAACCGATTCGAGATGCTCTAGCCCGCCCCTCAGGACCCAGACTCAGGTGGGCCCTTGGATCGTCAGGGCCGGTCCACTGATGTGGATTAAAATGCCTGAACATGCGTTTCCCCGCCCTTTGGGGCGTAAATGAGCCAACGAATGGCTCCATCGGACCCGGATCGTCCGATCTAACCGAGGCGCCTCGCAACAGCAACAACCACACAGGTGAAAAGTATATAAATGTCAGGGCTGGTAGGTCACTGACACCACCCTAGCTAGAAAGAAACGCATGCCCTCCCTGAGGTCCGTCTCCCGTTTTTGGTTCACAACCGGGGTGCGAAACTCGCGAAGTAAACGTTACACAAAGCTACGCCACAAAGGCCGTGCTTCGATCATCACCACAAGACTTTGCTTTTCAACAGAAGCCTTGATCATTTGCCACTTAGGCATGCCACACAGGCAATCCACTCTATGCGTTTGATATCCATCAGTATATAACCCCTGAGCTCGTACGTCTCAGAGAAGGGCGTTAAGCAAGAGAATAAATTCTCCGCCGCCAAACAGATATATATTTAATAGAGATCAATCACACAGACTAAAATCCAATGTCAGACACACAGTCCATTTACAAGTCCGTTCTGGGTCTGAACGAAACCGGAGGCACTTAGTACCCCGCATATCCATCGATCTCCAAGTACGTCTGGACGATCACCAACTGTTTCCATCTTCTTGGGTGTACAGCCCAATCAAGATCATCAGTAATTATCCAAACGACGTGAAGACTTCTGGTCTTCGACCACCGTCTTCATCTTCGACACCACGTCGAATCAGTTATTCAGAATGGGATAAACCCGGTCTTTCTGAATAACTCGCGTATATATTATAAAAGTGTTACACAAACACAACATACGCCTCATTCCAATTCAGAATATTCTTT
The DNA here is from genome assembly GCA_030737875.1 of Allium sativum. Classification (NCBI taxonomy): domain Eukaryota; kingdom Viridiplantae; phylum Streptophyta; class Magnoliopsida; order Asparagales; family Amaryllidaceae; genus Allium; species Allium sativum. Next base: position 1,019,319,329 of record CM060924.1, read on the forward strand.
TATTCAAATATTCCTATACTTTGGGAAAAGTTCCCATTAATTTTATCCAAGATAAATTCTTTAAATTTATTCTTTAATCTCCTTTGAATATCAATTCAAACTAGTCGGGATTATCGAACCACACCGAGGTAATCATTTATTTTATTTTCCCAATCCCAACCTATTCATCCCATGAAGTAAAACTGGTAGTACTTCATATCTAACACCACAGTGTTATCGGTAATTCAATTACCATTTCACGTTCAAATCTAATTAAAGATTTAACTATCGCTTGGAGTAAAACTGGTGATACTCCATTCTCGATCTTTTCAATCTATTTAAAGATTCATTAAAACTCCACTTAGTTTTAATCTTTAACTGGGTTAAAGAATCAGTGTCATTTAAAACATGGTTCACGATAAACCCAAAATCACATTCCATTAATTGTCGGGTTAAAGAACGAGTGTTATTTAAAGCACTGTCCACAATAAACCCAAACATCAATATCAATTCAATTCCAATTAAATATTATTTAATTGGTACACTTCATTAAATCTAAATAAAAAGATTTAATCTTTTCTCAACGGGGTTCAAGAACAGTGTTAATGAAGACACCATTCACGACAAACCCAAATCACATTTGATATTCAATACAAGGCTCTGAATAGAAAATATATCGGCTTATATTCAATATCAAATTCTACGATTAACCCATGTCGTATCGGAAATAACGATATAAATATATTTATATCTTTCAAAATTTCCATAACAACATATGTATAATCACGAAATCCAACATCGAAATATTCCGAAGACAGTTTCGATTCAAATCCATTCCAATGCAATCATTGGAAGTTCTGGTTATTTTCAAAACCATTTCAAATTCAATTTATTTATTTAAAAATAAATAGAATTGTAATTCTAGTTCAAAACTAGTTCATTTCGATAAAAATCTATTTTTATCTTTTCAAATATGGAGTTTTTCACCCCAATTCTTTCTAAATCATTTCTTATGATTTTACACAAATTATTACTATTTTTAATAATTTTATCAAGGCCCGTACAGTCGATTTCCATCAATGGCCATCGAACTGCACTTACAGCGACCTTTTTCAAATTTGATTTGGACGTAACTCCAAATCCAACCGTTAGATTTCTAATTTATCACATTCGTTAGAAAGCTCTTTTCGATACGAACCCAACGGTTCCGGTTTTAGGAGAATCCGACGGTCGGATCTCCCGTAATGTCCGTTTGAAATAAATGGTCGAAATTCACGAACTGCCGCGGCGCGGCGCGTTCTATTCAGGCCACTATATATTATATATATAATATATATAATATATACTTCGTCGATTTCAATTCAAAACGTGCTTTATAAATCGTTTTAAATTCGTTTTCAAAATGGTTTCAACTTCATATTCAATTTCTAATCAAAATTGAATATTACAATATAAATTCGTTTTAAATTCATTTCAAATCGATTTCTATTCGAATTCATTTACATTCAAATTCAATTCGAATCCCCTTCTATTTATTTTCAATTCGAATTCATTTCTATATAGTTCGAATTTCAAATCTATTCAATTTCAATTCGAATTCAATTCTATTCAGTTTCAATTCGAATTCCTATTCTTTTCAAAATATTAGATTTTGAAATCACTTTCGATATTCATTATAAAATGAATAAAATCGATATAAATATCGTTCACGTCAAAATGGCGTCAATCTAATCGACACGGCTTCATATACTGACATTTTCAAATATTCCATTTCGAATATTTCTATTTCAAATATTTCTATTTCAAATATTTCTTTTTCCAAATATTTCTATTTCAAAACTGGAATGAGACCCAATCAATTACCATATAATGTTAATTATATGGATTTTCTACAACACATGTATTTATCAACAACGATGAATAATCAACCATCATCTAAAGTGCATTCTACACTGTATAAGCATCAAATATAAATATTCAACGCTTATAACAGCCTGTCAATCAATCGATCGACATACAACTAAACAATCGGGATTAGTGTACGTCAAATATCATCCCAATACCCGTGTGGGGTTTCAAGCAATCAAACACAGATTTTTATTTGTGCAGTTGGGCGATGTGTAAAATTTATCGTCCCAATCAATGTCCTTCAAATAGGTGTACATAAACAAACCGTCCGGTTTGTAAATGAATATTTATTTATTCACATTCACGTTAAAAATTATATTTTTAACGATCAAACTATTTTATTCAACATATGAATTTTCTATTCAGTTCATTCTTTAAATAAAATGATATTTTTATTTTCTAACTTATTTTAGAAAATTTCGGCGGCATAACGGCACGATACTAGAAACGGGACAAGGCCTAGCCTTATCCCCGGTCTAGTGAAGGCCCACGCCATTCACACATCAATCAAATTCACCAAACAACCAAATTCAAATCAAATCATCTAACTAATCTATGCAACCAAACAAACAAGTCCATGGTCTGTGGACGATTGTGTCGGGTGCTACTAAGCACCGTCTGCATCCTAGTATATATATATATAACTAGAAAAAGAAATTGAAAGGTGAGAAATTCTCACAGATAGCTATCCTAGCTCCACGGCACTTCATTGATAGAAATCTTCATCGTTATCGCCTCTTCGTCGTCTTCGTTGCCCGTAGCCACTACATATGTAAAAATCACACATTTTTATATTTGCTGATGTCTTTAAAATAAAAATCATATTTTTATAATCGCTTCCTACATTTAAAAATCAAATTTTTATTCCGTTATTCAATATATAAAAATCACATTTTTACTTCGATGCTCAATATATAAAAATCATATTTTTACTTCGATGTTCAATATATAAAAATCATATTTTTACTTCGATGTTCAATATATAAAAATCATATTTTTACTTCGTTGCTCAAAATATAAAAATCATATTTTAACTTCGATATTCAATATATAAAAATCATATTTTTACTTCGATGTTCAATATATAAAAATCATATTTTTACTACTACAAAGATATAATCTTTTCGCTAGTCAAAATCCAAACTTCATCGTTTTAAAAATCTTATCTTTCAATTGAAAAATATAAATATAAATCGAATCTTTATTTCAATGACATTCATATAAAGATCGCATCTTTATTTTAACGATACATATATAAAGATCGTGTTTTTATTTTAGACAAGGTTATATATATTAAAAATCAAATTTTTAATACCATTTTCTATAAATAACATTGATCTAACTATGTTATATAAATAAAAACAAAATCAGAAAATCAAACAATGAATATAATTAAACTAAAAGCAAAAATAAAAACTAAACTTACAGCGTTTTAATCGAAGGGGGGGATTTGCTGTTGAACCGAGGAGGAGGGGGGTGAATGAATGGTGGTGGCGGCTCTGGGTCTCGGCGGCGGCGGCTAATGGGTTTGCGGTGGCGATTTGGGGCGAGGGGGGGTTTGGGTTCGGGGCGTTCGAATGGAGGAAGAGGAGTTCGGGGGGGCGTGGATGAGGAGAGAGAGGGGGAGGAAGGAAGGGGAGCGGCACGGTGGGCGGTGGCTGGGGAAGAGGCTACGGCGACGACGTTGGGGAGGAGGGGCGTCGATTTGGGAAAGCGGGGGTTTTTTTTTTCGATCTGAAGAAATGAAAGAGAGAGAAAACAAAGGGGCCACTATATATAATTTATTTAATTAATTAATTTAATTGCATAAAGTTGACTTTCACATACGACCTCAAAACGAGGCCCACCGACTGTCATCCATAGCTAATTACCCCCATTTCGAACACAATGGGATATGTATCGTAGGCTGATTCGACTGTTTGAATCAGTTTCCGTTGAATTTACATTTAAATCGCTATATTGAATTTTAAACGTACATTTCAAATTACCGGGGTCACATGCTAACTCTAAAAATTCTCGAAAAATATTTTCTAGCTTCGTATTGACTACACGGTCCTAACAAAACTAGTTTCGCCGAATTCTGAGACCGTTGGAAAAATGGCCATTTTACAGTCGATTAAAATCAACTGAAACTGGTCAAACGCGTTTTCCTTTGCCACGCTCACATATTGATTCGAAAAATTATGAAATTTGAAACCTAGCAATAATTTAACATCACGGACCCAACAAAACTGGTTTCGTCGAAATCCGAGGTCGTTTGCAAAATGTCCATTTTTAAGGGCCTGGATTCCATAGCGACTATTCAGAATTTTCAACTGGACATATCTTTTGATTTCCGTTATGAAATTTCGATTTTTCGGATTCGTTGCAAAGATATTATCAATTAGATCCTAATGTTTTTGGTTTCACTAAAATCCGGATTGTTTTGCACCCGGTACATTCAATTGAAGTTTGAAATCGAATTATCGAACTACCGCGCCATTTTCAATTCTATTTATAATTATATATAATTATTTATATTCTAACGACGACGTATATAATATATACGTTCAAATTATATTGAAAATAAATTTCTCATCGTTTTTATTTAAAATAATCTATTTTAAATATTCGAAATTCGCTAAAATTGCCAAAATAAAAAATTTAAACTGGCTCAGAATTTCCGGGTTATTACACCCCACATGGGTGTTGGGATGATATTTGGCGTACACTAATCCCAATTATTTAATTGGATGTCGATCGATTGGTCGACAGACTGTGTAAGCGTTGATTATTTATATTTGATGCTTATGCAGTTGTGTGGTGCACTTTGGATGATGGTTGATTGTTTATCATTGCTATTACATACATGTGTTGTATGGAATCCATACAATTAACATTATATGGTGATTGATTGGGCCTCATTCCAATCGGGAAAATAATGAATATTATAAAAGAAAATTCATGTGTTGAATATAAAAATAGTCATGTGTTGACGATATTCATGTGATGAAACTATTCATGTGTTGATTAAAATATTTTAACAATAAAATTTACATCTTTATCATATCTAAAATTAGAACTACTTTACGGTTGAAGTCTAATTGAAAATCAAACGATAGATACCATAGTTTTATAAAATATTTTACATAACAAAAATAGTCGTGTGTTGACAGTACTCATGTGTTGAGATTAGTCATGTGTTGAAAGAAATAATATTCATTTGTTGAATAGAATAACGAATTTATTGAAATATATAAAGCCGTGTTGATTAGAGTTGCGCCATTTTGACATGGACGATATTTATATCGATTACATTCGTTTTTATAATGAATATAAAAAAACTGGTGATTTCAAAATGTAACGTTTTGAAAATATTATCATTTATATAGTAATGATATGAAATATTCTATTTAGATTAGAAATTAAAATAGTGTTGAAATGGTTTTGAAAATGAAGTTAAAACGATTTATAAAATATGTTTTAAAAAGGAAATCGACGAAATATATATAATATGTATATATTATATATATAATGGCCTGAATAGAACGCGTCGCGCCGTGGCACTTCGTGAATTTCGACCATTGACTTCGAATTGACGTTGCGGGAGATCCGACCGTCGGATTCTCCTAAAACCAGAACCGTTGGGTTCGTATCGAAAAGAGATTTCCAATGAATATTAGAAATTTGAAATCTAACGGTTGGATTTGGAATCATGTCCAAATCAAATTTAGAAAAGGTCGCTGTAAGTGTAGTTCGATGGCCGTTGATGGAAATCGACTGTACGGGCCTTGATAAAGCTATTAAAAATATTAATAATTTGTGTAAAATCATAATATATGGATTGGAAAGAACTGGGATGAAAAACTCCATATTTGAAAGGATAAAAAATATTTTTGTCGAAATGAACTAGGTTCGAACGAGAATTAAAATCAATTTATTTTTGAAATAAATAAATTGAATTTGAAAGTGATTTTAAAAATAATCAATATTCCCAATATGTGAATTGGACTGGAGTTGAATCGAAATTATCTTCGAAATATTTCGATGTTAAATTTCGTGACTATACAAATATTGTTATGGGAATTTGAAAGATATATTTTATATCGTTATTTCCAATACGATATTTGTTAGTTTCAGAATTTTATATTGAATATAAGCCGGTATATTTTCTATTCAGAGCCTTGTATTTAATATCAAATGTGATTTGGGTTTATCATGAATCGTGTTTTAGATGACATTGGTTCTTTAACGCAGTTAAAGGCAGGATATTGATTTTTGAAAAGATTAAAACTAAGTGAGTTTTAATGAATCTTTAATTAGATTGAAATGTGAATTGATAATTTAAATTATCAAATCAGAAAGGTGATCGAGAATGGAGTACCACCAGTTTTGCTCCAAAGCGATAGTTAAATCTTTAATTAGATTTGAACGTGAGATGGTAATTAATTTTACCGATAACACTGTGGTGTTAGATATGGAGTATTACCAGTTTTCTCCATGGGATATATAGATATGGATTGGGAAATAAAATAAATAATTACCTCGGTGTGGCTCGCTAATCCCGACTAGTTCGAAATGATATCCAAAGGAAGATTAAGGAATAAATTTAGAAGAATTTATCTTGGATAAAATTAATGGGAACCTATTCCCTCAGAATGTGATTTTGTGAATAAAAGAATATTCTGAATTGGAATGAGGCGTTTGTTATGTTTGTGTAACATTTTTTTGTCATATACGTGGGTTGTTCAGAAAGGCCGAGTTTATACCCATTCTGAACAACCGATTCGACGAGATGTCGAAGATGAAGACGGTGGTTGAAGACCGGAAGTCTCTACATCGTCTGGGTGATTACTGATGATCTTGATTGGGCTGTACACCCTAATGAGGGAATCAGTTGGTGATCGTCCAGACGTACTCGGAGATGGATGGATATGCAAGGAAAGTGCCTCCGGTTTCGTTCAGACCCAGAACGAACTTGTAAATGGATTGTGTGTCTGACATTGGATTTTATTCTTTGTTGATTGATCTCTATTAAATATACATCTGTTTGGCGGCGGAGAATTTATTCTCTTGCTTAACGCCCTTCTCTGAGACGTACGAGCTCAGAGGTTGTATATCGATGGACATCGGTCGCATGGAGTGAATTGCCAGTGTGGCACGCGTAAGTGGCAATTGATCAAGGCTTCTGTTGAAAAGCAAAGTCTTGTGGTTGATAATCAAAGCACGGCCTGTGTGGCGTAGCTTTGTGTATAACGTGAATTCACGAGCCTCACACCTCGGTATGAGTCAAAAACGGGATAAGGACCCAAGGAGTGCACGGCGTTTCTTTTTAGGTAAGGTGGTGTCAGTGACCTACCAGCCCTGACATTTATATACTTTTCACCTGTGTGGTTGTTGGAATGCGAGGCGCCTCGGATATAGGTCTGTAAGGACCGGGAAACGTGTGTTCAGGAATTGACAATCCTCAAAAGTAAGAGAGGACCGACCTTGGAGGATCCAGGGATTGCTGTGTGCGGTCCCGATGCATTTGCTAGAGTGTCTCGAATCGGAGAGGAGCTTGCCCCTTGCCTCGACTCATGACGGAAATCCAATTTCCAGTACGTGATATTGCAGTTTTAATTGTAGAACTAGTATGGCGACATGATATATGGTACCCATGCCGTCTATGATTGATATTTATGATTGAAATTGTTTTGACACTATACACTTATAATAGTATCAAATGATTTGTTTTAAACGTACCAAGCATGTTTGGCTATTATAAGGGAAAACCCTATCCTCCGGCTTGCGTTGCATTGTGTGATGGGACCTGAGTCTTATAATAGCTTCATTTTTCCAAAGAGCATTGCGCTGTTTTGTTATATGCACTAGTATTCTTTGGAGGAAACCCGTTCCGTGTTTTACGGCGTGGTCCCTTGAATTACTCTCTTTTAAAGTTTTAAATAACTGTTTTAGTTCTCACACCAGTCACATGACTGACCTGGAGTTTATTGTTTTAACCTAAACTCTGGGTGCCCCTATTTTCGAGACGGGCAGCTAGTAGTTTTGGTTTTGCAGATATATATTCACAGGATCCTGATTTACAGCTGGAACGATGCTCGGAAAGCTCTGTATCCGTGCATTATTTCTGGTTGTGCTTTTGTATTATTTTCCGCTGCGATGTATTTAAATGTAATTTAAATCTCTGATATTTGTTGAATGTAATTTATTCATTCATACTTTGTATATTCTTGTATCTGATGGAATTGTTGTAATAACAATGAAATGTTCTTCTGTTTGCGTTCTATTTTGTCTTGTCCTCAAAGTAATTCGTTCTTTCTCTTCTTTTCGGAGACGGGGAAGTTCAGGTCACTACACTAAATCTCTTTTTCTTTTTTCCTTTTTACCTTGGAATCACTTAACCCACTGATACCATTTCATTACCAGATTTTATGCGGCAAAAATATCATCAAATAATATATTGTTCTTATAAAACCAAATGGTTTTACTAGGTTTCAAACTTCTTTGCAAATCTATGTTGCAACATTATTCTTATAATAAATCATTTCTAACATCTTTTACCACTACAAACTAGTATCATCTCTCGATAAAAGTGAATCCGTTCAAGTTGGGTTATTCTAATTGCCTCTCAAACCTTGATCGACAATGTTTATTATCGTAAGATAGACAAACGCTTGTAACTCAAAAACTGGCATTACACCATCATAAAAATATTGTTTTCCATCTTGATCTCAAATCTGGTTTTATAAACCATTTCTTACATTTGAAATCCTCTTTCAATTATAATCTCTTTACTTAATTCGTTTGATTAGATAAATATTCAATAAAACACAACGTTTAGCCTAATAACATAATTTTGCTTATAACTTCTAAATTTATAATGAACATCCCTTATCAGTTAATTTTCTTCAATCTATTTGGCATTCTTATAATAAACCTTATCTTGGATTTTATAATTAAAATCTTCTTTTCACCTTCTTTACAATAAGACTTTTTAATTTGGATTTTATTTCAAAAATCCATTTACTAATATTTAATACAAAACTATTATATATATCCTTTCCTTTGCGTTTGAAATCCTTGTTTCAATTACAATGTTTCCCTTAATGCAATTACTACATAAACATTCATAATTAAAGTCATCGTTCTAGTTTAAAACTTCTTCACAAACTCTACTTGGATTTATTTTTATAAATCCCTTTTTTCCCACATAACTTTACATAATTTTGTTCTTAAGCAAATGTTTATCTTGAAATATCGCCTCAGCTCGAGGTTTATAAACTTCGTTTATCAATTCTTATACAAAGTCCTTCTCCAAAGTTCAATTAAGGTCTTTTCTCGATTCTGTTCCTTTTAAAATGCATTCCCCTTAAAAAGATAACCATTTCAATTATTATTATTTAAAATAATAATTAACTTTAACATTATCTACAATAGATATAGATAACTTCTTGATTAATAAAATAAATGGTTAACCTCTTTAAATAGTTATTAAAATAAAAATTAATTTTATTTGTTAAAACCAATTTGATAATCACTTTAAAAATACAGTTGATTAGAGATTAATCAACTTTTAAGAATACTTGTTTCATTCAAAAACTAGTTCTATTTTAAACAACACTTCGAATTGAAACAGTTGACTAAAATCACAGTTAACTGCTAATTGGTTTCCTTTAATTCTTATTATTAAACTAATATAATCAATTTAATATAAACTCTCTTAATTGTTTTTCTTTGGAAACAATTATCTTAAATAATTAACCCTTTGGTTATTTTTTGTCTTTCTTACCTATCATAAAAATAAATCGTTTAATAATCTCTTTTGCAAAGTACGATTATAAAAGTATTATAAAACTTCTATTTTAAATAACTTGTGTAAAATAAACTTGAAAACTCAATTTAGTTATCAAATTAAATTTTATAACTTTAAACTTCGTCAATTTGCCCAACTGCGGAATGATGTCTTAAAAACAGTAAGTTTTAGTCCATCACTGCCAACCACTTAATCAATATTGTCGATTGATTAATTCACAATAACGATTAACATCCATTCAATCACCAACATCCAAACAGGTTTCAATGTCATTTGGGTAAATAATTCATATAAATGATATGAACAACCAATAATATATAATTTGTTTAAGGAATCCAGTTGGATTCCTCCAACATGCTCTTCCCTGCATCACAGATTATTATAACATTTCATGATAGCATAAAATTTTAAATTAATAAATTAATGAATATAATATAATTAACAACAACCATTAAATCAACCATAAGCATCCAAGGCATCCAATGAATCAATTATTAATGATATTTTAATTGTATGAATTTATAACATCATAGCAGTCCTGAAAAGTGTGAGAGTTAACTCACCAACTAATTTTCGTTTGACGATTGTCGTGCTGTTTATATAATTTCAGACGAGCATTTCAAATTATACAGAAATCCAGTAGCTTCTGTTTCCAACCATTTCTGCTCGACAGTGTGGTGCTTGTCGCCATGATCCCAATGAATCCTATTTCGCCAGTTTCTGATAACAAACGAATTTGTTATCGCGATTTCAAGTTATAACTTATATTTTATAAACTAATTTATAATTAGCTATAAAATAATAACTAATGTACCTTAATAATATTAACTAACGGTGACACGTTAGCAGGCCTTCACGTGTCTTTTACTATTCGAATGCTTCACCACCGATTGTTTCTTCCTCCCCCTTCTAATACAAAGCACGGTCACCTAATAACCTTCCACCGCCACCGTTCGACGTCTAGCGCCTGACCTGACACCGGATGAACCTCCAACCTCGCAGCCGTGAGTATGGACTCCCAAAACCGGCTGACGCCGCCACCAATTCCACTCGAACGGAACTTGCCTTTTCTAGAAATTCGAACGCCTCGCACTACTATAGAGGACCGGACCTCCGTCATTGGATGTGCCTCACATCCTCGTTCGACCGACCTTCAGGCCCCAACCCCCAATTCTTCCTTCCCCGACCGTTAATCCACCATTTCAGATTGGTGCTTCACAAAAAATACCCATTCACGCTTTTTCGATCATCTAACCACTGCTCCGTCCACACACTGTTCCAGACACCTGACCAAAAGAGAAATCATCCACCTCCTTGTCCTCTACAACTCCCCTTCAGACACCAACAACTAATACTCACCCTAGATCCTCCAAGAAACACAAAATTGAAACCCTGATCTCGCCATTCTTAGTAATTACTAGTCACCACAAACCACTATTGGCCACAAAATTTTGTGAGCAGGTAGATATCCATGGGATCTTCAACTTTCCTTCATATCTCCCATACCGATTCACCACCGATCGAGAGAAATAAATTAATTAGTGAAGAGGGTGTTTTCTGCAATATGATGAACGATGGAAAATGTTTGGATCCAAGAATTCTGATTTTAGGCTGAGGGATAGGTGTTTATACAATGGAAAATAATATTACTATATGTTGAGGTGACTAAAAATATTTTATTTTTTGCCTATCGTCATTTCTGATCGCTGTTTATTCGTTCCTGTGGTCACATACGAACTCCATTCATAACGAGAATGGACGTCATGGTATAATTTGACGTCGGTCCTAATGGAATTTGTTTCGTTGAATTTCGAGTTCGTTTGCTCAAACGACGCTCATTCGAGTCCAAATGGTCGTTTTATTTGAATATAATTTTGCTATGCTCACAGAATAACTCCAATTGAAGCAAAACTTAAAATCTAGCAATAATTAGCTATTACTGTAACACCCCACGTCCGTTAGTGTCACTCACAAAGGGAATGCACTAAGTTCTGTGGAGCATTTAGGGTAAAAGATGCAGATAAATTACAAGACAGACAGAATTTAAACAGCGGAAAATAAAACTTTGCTTTATTGATAAAATAGTTTGTACAAAGATTTCTTTACAATATCAGAGTGTCATCTGTCTTACAAAATAAAGAAGCATAAAAATACATTTATATTCCCCGATTTTTGCAAGAGCCAGCCATAGCCTCTGAAAAGAGAATCCAAGCAAACTTCGACAAATCTTCAAGCTGGGAAAGAGTGGCAGTCCAACTTAACCTGAGCTAAACTATTCCCTCCTTTACTACCTGGGGGGGGGGGGGAAACGGAAGAAAAGAAGACTAAAGAAAAACAGAGTCAGACATAAAGCCTGAGTAAGTTCAGTAACTTCTAGCATGTGAACATGGAAAAACAAAACGACATGAATTAACTGAATACAAGATTACACCATGACGATAGGGTCAACAAGATTAGACAAGGTAGTCACAAGATATGCTAAGATAAGATAAACTAGATACGCTCTAATACTTTCGCCGCTTCGCCCTAATACTTTCGCCGCCTAGCTATTCCCTTGTTATACCGATTTCTATATCTCTACACCGCCTATCTAGTGTCCCAACTAGTAACGATAACGTGATCCCAATCCCTGTAGTTTCCATTGCCTTCAGGCATACATTTATTATTTGTTACCTGGATCTAATCTAGGGTTTTTCTATCAAGTGCTTTCTAGTTCAACTAGAGTTTACGCTATCTGCTGAACGCTTCTCGGATTCAGGGTTTATGCCCCCTAGTCCAATCGATGCCCCCAAGTCTGGGACACACTACCTAGAGTGGTATATGTTCCTATACTTCCCCACACATGTATCGCGAACCGTTACCGCTTGTCTAGATGCACATGTCCTGTAATGTGCAATCCGAGTCCTGTGTCAGGGCAAGTCAAGGAATACAGAACTCGGTCGGGAGCTTTCAGATATCTGCCGATGCAGATACTAAGGTCTGTTTTTGTTCCAGTGGCTATGGTCCCACTTGACCCCTCCCTCAACTAATGAAAGGCACACCTTGTAAAATGAGAACTATACGCCGGCCCCCGGTGCCCCTCTATCCTATGGCCATCCTCAACCATAACTAGATAGCAAGTATATGGTCTTTTGGAGTTTTCCGCCTTTCCGCTTCACGTATCTCGATTGACCGAAGATGGATGGTAGACGACGAGTTGCTATCACAGGGCTACTGTTTTCTCGCCGAATCACGCCTGTCCATCCTAGTCTTTAGGTTGTCATATATTGAAACCAAGGCATAACCTGGTTCTTCTACGCAGACCTTAACCTCTGTGAGCCCAGGAGGATCATCTGCAGCCTCACAGAGGGATACCAAGAGTACCGTCACGTCCCCTCGAAGCCTCGGGCTTCGTAACCCAATTCGTTGGAGCCTTCTTTTTACTCAGACGGACATTCGCTCCTTCCGTGTTATACTAAGAATTACTACTTAGTTTTGCTAACTAAGATTTACCACTTAGTTTCCAGAATCGTTGTTTTCTTAACTAAGATTTTCTACTTAGTTCTCTTTCCCGTCAATTTGGATTGGTTAAGTGTCATTAGTCAATTCAAGCCAACTTAACCCTCTTCATTCATCCTGTTAAACTGGTTAAGTGTTATTAGTAATTCATGATGACTTAACCCTACCACAAACCTAGTTATATTGGTTAAGTATTTATTACTTAAACCTACCCATTCACCCTGTATTGGTTAAGTGTTCCTTTTTAACTTAACCTTGCCCGTCTGTTTTAACTAACATGTTATTAATGGTTAAGTATTATCCCTTCATGTTTTAGGCTTAACCCTATTCCTTTATCAAAATCTGATGGTTAAGTGTTCAAGTTTATTTAACCCTACAGTCTAGCCCAGCTAACATATCAAATTGGCTAAGTGTGTTATCTTTACTTAACCCCAACCTCTAGTCTAGTTAACATGTTGATTTGGCTAAGTGTATTAACTTAACCTCACGTTCTAGTCTAGTTAACATGTTAATTTGGATAAGTGTTTTCTTAGTTACTTATCCCCTACAAATCTTGTCTTGTTACGATGTTAAGTTTGGTTAAGTGTCCCTATGGACTTAGCCCTCCCATCCTAGCTTAACTGTGTTAAATTGGTTAAGTGTTTCTATGGACTTAACCCTCCCATTCTAGATTAACTGTATGGCCCTACCCCACCCACCGGTCTGGTTATCATGTTGAATTGGTTAAGTGTCTTAGTGAACTTAACTCTACTATTCTTGTTCTAGATTTAATTAAATAGATTAAAGCCACGACCACTCACATTAGACAGATATTGTTGCGACTACTGGATGTGCCGGTTGGTTCCGGGCAGATTTACATCGCAACTCAGTCTAACATCGGGTTAGGCGTATTCGTGTTTTCTAGTTCAATGGGTTTTGACTAATTTTCAAATCAGGTTTTGAAAGTAACCATCCCGTCCGTCGGATCAGTTAGGGATAGCCAGGGAGAGCAGGAAACTTGTATTTTCCAAACCCAAGCCTAGACACTATCCTCTCTGTCACCCTAGAACTTTCTGGTGTGTCATTAAAAGAGATGTCGTTAATAAACCTTTAATTTGTCTAAATTTATATTTCCTCATTCAGGCCAAATTCTATAAGTAAATTATTTCTAATTTACTTATTTCCTAATTACTTTTTTAATGTAAATTGTCTACATTCATTCTTATGGCCCATTTCCCCTTCTAAATCATATTTATGCTTTTTGGTATGTGGACTATACCAAATTAAGTGTAACTAACCATGATTTTGCTAAACCTGCCAATTACTCCCAATTATGGCCAATTTCACATTTATGCCAATATACTTACCGTGCCAAATTAGCTAATCCAATTCCGATTCAACATTCTAATTCTAGACTTATTACTCTAGTTCACTATTCATGTAAATGCTAAATTTACATGTCAATACTAGATTCAAATTACACATCTTATAATTCATGTCAAATTTATCCAATTTGCATTTATATGAACATGCCATAATACATGTTCCCAATTTATGCCAATTTCCAAGTTAAACTACGTTTTTAGTAAATTTCATATTTTGCCCAAACCGCATTCCCACCGTTCGTATAATCGTGATTCAGTCTAGATTATAAATAAAGCTAGGTTCGTAGAAAATAGGGAATGAACCAAAGATGCTATGCAAAAGATAGACATACTAACTGGCATAAAAAGGGTTGAATAATGACGTCGGTTCAAGAACATGGGTAGACCTAACTTAATAGGTAAATTCCCAAGGTCTAAAACCAAAGATAACCAAGAATAGACAGAATAGAGACGTAGGTTCAAGAACATGGGTAGACCTAACTTAATAGGTAAATTCCCAAGGTCTAAAACCAAATATAACCAAGAATAGACAGAATAGATGATCGGTGTCCATAGTCATAGGCAATGTTCATAGTCATAGGCAATGTTCATAGTCATAGGCAAATGTTCATAGTCATAGGCATATGGTTTTAAGGTCCATAGTTTCATAGTCACGGTCTTATTTGTCCTCGAATCATAACAGTTCTTAATTAGGTTCAAGAGTATAGGCACTGATTCGAATAGAGAGAGAGAGATTTGGCATATTCTTTTATTCCTTTAATTTCATGTCACGAACAGAGAAAAACGTTCAAATCTAGAAATAACTGACTTACAAAGATTAGATTAGAATAGAAAGGAGGCGTTGCTACGATTCGTGCGACGTTTAGCCTTTAATCCTTATCTTGAAGCTTTGAATCTCTTCTAGACAACTAGAGCAGCATAACCTTGTCTTGGATTTTCGTATTATCTTCTTATTTTTATTTATTTATATATTTTATCAGAGGCATCATAAGGATAGAAAAGAATTGTGAATAGAGAAGAAGACCAGGGCTGTTTATATAGTGTAGAAGTCAACGAATCTGGTCAGAAGGGCGTCCAAATACAGAGAAACGAATCTGGTTCAGGAAGCTGGAAAAAGTGGGGGGGGGGTCGACTACCAAATCGACTCCCCAGTCGACCTGGGGGGGTCGACTACCCAGTCGACCCCCCAGTCGACCTGGGGGGGGGGGGGTCGACTACCCAGTCGACCTAGGTCCTGGGCGGGAAATTTCCCGCCCAGCCCGCTTCTGAGTCTGTTTTGAAATTTGAACCTTGCTTAAACTTTCCGGAGGCCATATCTTCCTCATACGGACTCCAATTTACGCAAACTCAGACTCGTTTTCATGCAGAATTCCGAGACGAACGCAATGGCGCAGCCCATTTCCCTTGGTTTTGATTTTAACTTTTAATTCTGCCTTGATTTGTGAATCTTAGCGTTACAGAATTACGGGGTGTTACAATTACAGTCATAATAAAATCCGTTTCGCTAGAAATGGAGGTTGTTTGAATAAAGTCCCATTTTAAGGGTCCGATTTAAATTAAAATAAATTAATTTAAAAATACCTCAATATGATAGTTATAAAATTTTATAATCGACCATACCTAGGTAGAACTTCATGTAGTATCAAAATAAAATAGTTCGGGTTGAGCTTCAAGCTAAATCGATATTAAAAATATTAAAAACCTTTTAGTGTTATACAATAAATCGTTATATTATATGAACGAATTCCATACCGACTATTTGAAAATTTGATTTGGACATAAAATAAAATCTACAAGATAAAACTCGATTTTTCTCTTCCATTAGAAAAATATTATCAAATAGATTCGGACGTTTCTTGTTTCAAAGAAATCCAATTTATATTGGATCTTGTACAACCAATTAAAATTCAAAACGTTAGATTATGAACTACCGCGCCGTTGTAGCTTGTTTTATAACATAATTATAAATTATACATTCTAATGTCCTTTAATAAACGAATTGGTTTAATATAATTCAATATAAACCAATATTAAACCTTTTTAAATTGCCCGTTCACATTATATTGCAAATTCAACATTTTCCGACAGTTTTGGAATTAAAATTATTAAATTATTTATATTAATAAAACATTCAAATTTATTAAATTTAGTCTATTTAATTTCGAATCGATATTTTAAAAAAAAAAATTGGCCAGAAAATACGGGACGTTACATTCCTTCCCCCTTAAAAGAATTTCGTCCCCGAAATTACTAAGGTGGAAAGAATGCTACAAACCCACTATCTTTACAAATAAAACTTCCGTTTCATCTTCAAAAAAATTCTAACACTTGAAATTTTGCAAATTTTTTGGCAGAGACTCCCCTGTACGGAAGGACGCCTACAATATTGCAGGTTAAGCAAAAAGATATACATCGACCCATACGATCGGAAAATCAAATCCAAAACCCAAACCAAAAACCAATTTTTTTTATTTTGCATAACCGTACCTTTTTGTGAGCCTTACTAAGAGAAAAGCGGTAAACTATATTCGAGCTTGATAATTATTATGCAGCTCTATTCAAATTGAATTCAAGTAGCTACAAAATTTTATCAATATTAGCTCTGCACCTGTTCTCAACTCAGATTAGATTCATTATTTATAACCATGCCAGATATATTCAAATATTTATAACATCCATTCCAACCAGTCACAAACAATTCAATTCAGATGAAATTTATTTACAATTATTTCTTAACAGTCCATTTATTTCTTCATATATTTTACTTGAATTCATTTAATTCATCCGACTTATTCATTTCAGATGGGTTTCAATCAAGTTTCAAATCTATATCCATGCAGTCCATCATTTAATCCAAACAATCCATTCAAATTTATTAATTTGCATGTGCTTCTATTCTCAAGTCAAATTATTTTTGACTTAAGTTATACTTTATTTCAATAGAACTCAAGTTCAGTTATAACTTATAAGATTAACTTAACATAAGTTAAAACAAATATTGATTTTCATATTTACATCTCAAATTTGAGATGTCCTTTAGTTGATTCAACCCAACCTCATAATCAACATATTCAAATTAATAATGGTACATTGGATTGCCTATATCATAATCCACATACATACATACATATCATAATCCATCCATTTTGTTTTACCTAAGCTTAAGTTGAATTTCAATCATTTGAGTCTCTTTTATCATCCAATCATTTTAACTTACACAAGTTAAATTTTAATTCAAAATTCAAATTTCTATCTTTTTGTTTCAAACTCTTACATAATAGTACAAATATATGCAAATATTATAACCATTTGCAAATTCAAAACAATTGAATTTTGAAAACTTATTTTTTTTCTCAAACATGTTTACTTTGGAAATTTTATTATGGTATTAGTCCATCATTCAGAAACGCGAAAATGAATGCTGATGATGCGGTCGTTCATCATTCAGAACTATTTTCCAATAATTGAAGTGATTTCAGTGCTTTACTGTTTTCAAAATCCATATAAAATGATTCTTATACAAAATTACCTTCAAAGTATTGCTATACTACTTTATAATACTCCAGAAAATATATTCTTAACATCCAAGACTTAAATTCCAGTTTCTTATTTGAATCCAATTTCAATTCATTTGTATATTCTATTCAAATTCTGTTTGGTTATATATAACCATCTCAATATTATAATCTCATTAGAAAGCAATAATAACAACTAATCATATTAATAATTTTAGGAAATTATCCCTTTATATCAATGTATAATTCTGGGAAAAATTATTTCATTTACCCACTTTAAAACTATATCATGTTGATTTAGCTCGTTCAAGTGTTTATAAATCCTTATCGACCAGTTAGCTAAACACGTCGATGTGAAATTCATATGCCACTCAACATATCAATCAGCACAATATAAAATAATTTTTATAATACTAACAAGTACGCTTCCTCATGTATATACATTCAAACTCAATCTAGGGAATTACTAACTCCATTTCTACTAAGTTACGCCACAGAGCCAAGGTTATCACTAGACCAATAGCTCTGGTACCAACTATAACAACCCAGAAAATTCGACGCTCGAATTTTCGATAATAATACAAAATCCTGTATTACTTGCTAAAAACCCAAGTATTGAAATCCCAGATTGTTAATAGAAAGAAATTAGAGGATGAGAAAATAAAGAAAGAAATATTAGAATAGAATAAAAAGAAGAACATCAAAATCTCACAGCAGAACGAATAAAATATAATATATATTAAATCTCTTTATACAAAAAGAAACTGTATATACATACCAATCATCAGAGTACAACATATATCTATCTCAGCGGAAAATAACTTTATATAACTAACGGTGAAGCCTTCTGCTTCCAGCTCCTGAAACTTCAAGCGAAAACCTAACCTGTAAATATACATGGTCTGACCCGAGCACATTTTAGGCAAAACAAAATTCAACCGGATATGAATGTAATACTTTGAGTGATAAATTCACAAAAGAAACAAATTATTTAACTTTAGAAATCTATTTGGAAGAAAGGATAATAGTAAGACCAGCCCACACATAAACATGGACGGTTTTTACCTTACTATAACCCAAAACATTTTTGATATATCAAAATCCAGTGATATTATAATAGTGTCTATCAAACCACAAATAAATAACCATCTAGTAGAACGCTTGCATCTCATGCTCTTCATATTTATTATAAAATCAAAAACCGCAAGGCGCTTATTAGAGAATGGATTCCAACTATGACAAAGTATGGGACCACATTCCTGTCAGTGTACTCTAGAGGGGATACGCTGGGGTACAACAAGATCATCTTGCAACCCGGCCACACATGACCGACCACTCATTTAGCTTGAGAGTATCGAATATATTGTCATCCATTACGGTTTTAAGGGCCCACCGTACATCCGCGGAGATACAGAAACGAAAGAAGAACAAATATGAATTTTCTCTAGATGGCGACATTATACCCTGCATAGGAATGACCTACCTAGCCATGCTACCTGCCCAATTTTTGTCATTTCCCCGTTGATGAGGCTTAAGGTCATGTCTGCCTTTCCAGAACATCATATCATTATTTTCTTTGAATGCCACATTGTTAAACCACTAATTGACGTTCATAAATAAGCTCTGGGTGTTAAGCAAGATAATTTCTCCGCCACCATTCTTGGTATATTTTTAAAAATCAACGTACTTGATCATTGGGAAATACTCTATCAGACATTCTTCCATACTAGTCATCTACGAACAAGATGAACCGAAGGCACCCACCTACTGCATCCAATATAGGACTCACCCCATGGATTAGTAGCGAGAAGTCCTAGCAATCCGAAGATTTAATCACGACAGAATCACAATCAAAAGATATCAGCTTGTAAGTCAGAGAAATTTATCAAGTAGTTCTTCCGCTCATGAAGATCAACGGTCTTCAATGCTCCGTCTTTATAGGCTGCAAGTTAGTCACGTCCGCACAGTTGATTCGAAGTGGTTTTGGGTCTAGTCCTCATCCCGGTCTCTTCAAAACAACACGTCAAACGGTCTAATAGAATAACTAATTTAATAGTCGGTTGTTTAACTATTAAATCATAACAGTAAAGCTAAGTAAATTAATAGCATAGGTCCTTTATATTAAACATTTCACTAAAAACATTTCATCGATAAAATCGAATATATATTCTTATCTTGACACATCTATTTTATTTCGTTACCTTGAAACATAACAATAAACTTGTATTTTAATAATGGCATATTTGCCAAATCTCTTCTCTGTTCCCTTTACTTCGGAAATATAATATAAATTACTAAATCTCTTTTTAATTCCCCTTTTTACCTTGGAATCACTTAACCCACTGATATCATTTCATTACCAGATCTTATGCGACAAAAAAATCGTCAAATAATGTATTGTTCTTATAAAACCAAATGGTTTTACTAGGTTTCAAACTTCTTTGAAAATCTATGTTGCGACATTATTCTTATAATAAATCGTTTCTAACATCTTTTACCACTACAAACTAGTATCATCTCTCGATAATAGTGAATCCGTTCAAGTTCGGTTATTCTAATTATCTCTCAAACCTTGATCGACAATGTTTTTATCTTAAGTTAGATAAAATCTTGAAACTCAAAAACTGGCATTACACCATCATAAAAATCTTATTTGCCATCTTGATCTCAAATTTGGTTTTATAAACCATTTCTTACATTTGAAATCCTCTTTCAATTATAATCTCTTTACTTAATTCGTTTGATTAGATAAATATTTAATAAAACCCAACGTTTAGCTTAAAAACATAATTCTGCTTATAACTTCTGAATTTATATTAAAAATCCCTTGTCAATTAATTTGCTTCGATCTATTTGGCATTCTTATAATAAACCTTATCTTGGATTTTATAATTAAAACCTAATTTTCACCTTCTTTACAATAAGACTTTTCACTTTTTATTTTATTTCAAAAATCCATTTACCAATATTTAATACAAAACTATTATATATATCCTTTCCTTTGCATTCGAAATCCTTATTTCAATTACAATGTTTCCCTTAATTCAATTCCCACATAAACATTCATAATTAAGTCATCTTTCTGTTTTAAAACATCTTCACAAACTCTACTTGAATTTATTTTTCTAAATCCCTTTTTGCCTACATCACTTTACTTAATTTTATTCTTAAGCAAATGTTTATCTTGAAACATCGCCTCAGCTCAAGGTTTATAAACTTCGTTTATCAATTCTTATACAAAGTCTTTCTCTAAATTTCAATTAAGGTCTTATCTCGATTATGTTCCTTTTAAAATACATTCCCATTAAAAAGATAACCATTTAAATTATTATTATTTAAAATAATAATAAACTTTAACATTGTTTACAACAAATGTAGATAACTTTTTGATTTATAAAATAGAATGGTTAACCTCTTTAAATAGTTACTAAAATAATTATTATTTTTATTAATTATAACCAATTTGATAATCTAGATATTAATCATCTTTTAAGAATACTCATTTCGTTTAAAAACTACTTCGATTTTAAACAACACTTCGAATTGAAACAGTTGACTAAAAACACAGTTAACTACTAACTAGTTTCCTTTAATTCTTCTTATTAAATTAATATAATCAGTTTAATATGAATTCTCCTAATTGTTTTCATTTGGAAACAATTACCTCAAATCATTAACCCTTTGGTTAATTTCTGTCTTTCTTACTTATCGAAAAATAAATCGTTTAATAAGATCTTTTGCAAAATACGATTATAAAAGTATTATAAAACTTCTGTTTTAAATAACTTATGTAAAATAAACTTGAAAACTCAATTTAGTTATAAAATTAAATTTTATAACTTTGAACTTCGTCAATTTGCCCAATGGCGAAACGACGTCTTAAAAACAATAAGTTTTAAGCAATCACTGCCAACCACTTAATCAATACTATCGGTTGATTAAATTCACAACACAATTAACATCCATTCAATCACTAACATCCAAAAAGGTTTCAATTTCATTTGGGTAAACAATTCAGATAAATGATATGAACAACCAATAATATATAATTTATTTGAGGAATCCGGTTTGGATTCCTCCAACCTGTTCTTCCCTGCATCACAGATTACTATAATATTTCATGATAGCATAAAATTTTAAATTAATAAATTAACAATGATAATATAAGTAACAACAACCATTAAATCAACCATACGCATCCAAGGCATCCCATCAACCGATTATTAATGATATTTTAATTGTATGAACTTATCACATCATAGCAGTCCAGAAAAGTGTGAGAGTTAACTCACCAATTAATTTCCATTTGACGATTGTCGCGTTGTTTATATAATTTCAGACGAGCATTAGAAATTATTCAAAAATCCAATAGCTTCTATTTCCAATCATTTCTACTCGATAGTGTGGTGCTCATCGCCACGATCACAACAAATCATGTTTCGCCAATTTCTGATAGCAAACGAATTTGTTATCGCGATTTCAAGTTATAACTTATATTTTATAAACTAATATATACTTAACTATAAAATAATAACTAATATACCTTAATAATATTAACTAATGGTGACACATCAGCAGGCCTTCACGCGTCTTTTATTGTTCAAATGCTACACCCCCAATCATTTCTTCCTCCTTCTAATACAAAGCACGGTCACCCAGTCACCTTCCACCGCCACTGTTCGACGTCCAGCGCCTGACCTGACACCTTCACTGACACCGGATGAACCTCCAGCCTCACCGCCGTGAGTATGGACTCGCAAAACTGATCGATGTTGCCACCAATCCCACTCGAACGGAACTCGCCTTTTCCAGAAATTCGAACGTCTCGCACCACTCAAATGGAACTCGCCTTTTCTAGAAATTCGAACACCTTGCCCCACCATAGAGGATCGGACATCTGCCGTTGGATGTGCCTCACATCCGCCTTTGACCGACCTTTAGGCACCAACTGTCAATTCTTCCTCCCCCGACCATTAATTCACCATTTCCGATTGGTGCTTCACAAAAAAACACCCATTCATGCTTTTCCGATCATGTAACCTTTACTCCATCCACACATCAGTTCAGACACCTCGACCAAAAGAGAAAACATCCACCTCCTTGTCCGATACAACTCTCCTTCAGACACCAACAACTAATACTCACCCTAGCTCCTCCAAAAAACCCAAAACCGAAACCCATATCTCACTGTTCTTCACAATATCTGGTCGCCGCAAACCACCGCTGGCCACGAAATTTTGTGAGAAGGTAGATACCCACGGGCTCTTCAACTTTCCTTCATATCACCTATGCCGATTCACCACCGATTGAGAGAAATAAATTAATTAGTGAAGAGGGTGTTTTTTTGCAATATGATTGTAACAACCCGAGTTCTGACAGACCGCTTTTTTTCTTCAAAATTCCAATCTATCGAGACTTGTGTTGGTTTGCTCTGGTATCCTGCAGAAAAGGCAAAGACTTAAAATATGTTAGAGCTCAAAAAATATCTCACAGCGGAACGGATAAGGTATAATGTAATCAAAATATAGCCTTACCGTATTAATAATACTGCCTAACCAGTATCCAAAGCTATCATGTCTCTGCCACAGTTCTAACCTGCGAGTATGTTATGAGGAGGGGGTTAGAACACAAGTTCTAGTGCATGGATTTAACCTATACACTTTAGATAATCCTACATATATTGTTCAATCACATCTTCTTATTTATTAGGTTACTTTGGTTGACAACACTCAAGGCTTACACACACGTCGTACCCATTTACTTCCCAGTGGATTAACCTAATGCAGTATATATGTAGCTACCCCTAATATTAAGGTACACCCCATGGTACCCCACTCGCACGGTCTCCACCGTAATGCTATAGAAATATGCGCAGTCCCACATCCTACGCCAGAGTGATGTACGAATCTCTATATAATAATGTTATGTTAAACATATATCTGTCATTGCTACGTTACGTAAACGTACGGACTTCCACCGTCAATCGAATCATATTTCATACCGGAGTAATGCCCTCAAGTCTATGGTACACCACCCAGAGCCGACATGCGTGTATCTAGACTGTCCCATGTACGTATCGTCAATCATATTCGATGCCTTAACCGCACATAATGTGCACCGAGTTCCATGGCAGGGCTATACAAGAAACACGGAACTTCGACAGGAGCTTTTCCATATCTGTATAGGCCCGTCTTTAAGAGCCTCAAAATACAGATATTCCTAGGGTATGTTTTTCATGGTGGTTATGGCCCCACCTCGGGCCCTCCCTCAACTAGTAAAGACTGCAAGAGCTAAATGACTTTCTTCTAATAAACAATCTAAACATCCAGTTGGCGTCTTCCATCAACCACCATACCTCGATAGTGAAAGGTGAATGGTCTATTTTTTTTAGCTCTAGCCTTTCCGCATCTCACTTGCTGTCGGTGATGGGTACTCGAAGATCTACTATCTCTGTTAGTCTTGACCTCTGCCTTCCCGTTAGGGCGACCGCCGAATCCCACTAGTGTCACCATGTCACCACATTCTGACAGTAGATCTACTTTTCCAGTCAAGGCCCACTTATCTAGTAGTTACGCGCAGACCAAACCTCTGCGAGCACAACCTAAACATCTGCCCCCGCATAGAGGACTACCAGGAGCACCTTACGTATCTTAGGAAGCCGCGTGCTTCCCTTTCCAGTCCTTCGGAGACGATAGAATAACAGATGAACGTGCACTCCCCTCGTGCCTTATGACACCATGATGATCTACCCCATTGGGTTATTTATCCTCAAACGTCCGGATTGGTCCAAGTGCCTCATTTTATGGTGCCTTATGACATCACCAGGTTTCCATTTAACTTGGTTATCCCCGTTCACATTGACTTCTTATTCAAGTTACCAAGTTTCTCTTGCTTATTAATTTTAGTCATATAACTTAATGCATTTAAGTTTATTAATAATCCTACAACATATTATTCTCTAGATTGTTACCCAAGGTCTGTAATCCGTAATCCCTTTATATTCTTGTTTGATTTCATCATTACAATAACATGTTCTATTTAATATGTAATTAAATATATCTCAAATCACATGTTTTCTATTTAACATGTCAGTCATTATTTATGATTAAATATAACTTATTTCATATAAGTTTGTCTCACTCTTTCCTATTTAATCATAATTCCATCTTACATTGTCACTACGACTTATCGTTGTTTACTTATTAACTTAGTTCTCTTAACTAAGTTCCACTAATAAGTTTCTCCTCACATAAACATAGCTTATGTTGTCCTCATCCGTAGATTTCAGATTCTTGTTCTTATAAGTAGCTTAATTTATAGTTATGTACATCTTATCTCCTTACATAAGTTATTCCATACCTTTTATCTTTTGTTATAACCTAAGTTATAGCTTCCACTTATCCCTAGGACAAGCCTAAACAAGTTATTCTTATCTGCAGATCTCATACTTCTAAGTTTACAGATTGTTTAATTTATAATTAAGTACAACTTCTTACGTTCCACAAACTTTCCCCCTTTTTTCTACTTATTACAAACATCTAGTTTCAGTTTCCCCTATTTATTGATTACTTAATTTATAATTAAGTGCCACTTATCTTATTTCACCAGTTATCTCTTGTCCTTACTAGTTTATTATAACCAAAGTTATAATCTTCACTTGTCCCTAGGACAAGTCTACCTATTATACAACATTCTTATTAATGCTATTTATTTATAATAGGTTATTATCATTATCCGTTTATTCCATTCTTCTACTGTTGTACCCTACTTTCAATTCCGCTTATTTCCATTAATCAAAATGAATGATGTTTATCAGTCCTGCCATTTACATATATTTATATATATGTTTATGTACTGGACCTCTCACATTAAGCCTACACTTGTGGATGTTGGATTTGTCGGGCGGTTCCGGGCAGACTTCTTCCACAAGTTGACTTAACCTCGTGTCTTAGCCCTGTTACATGTTTAATTTATGCACTTAGACCCCTCATGTTAGATTTACCACTTGTGGATGCTGGACATGCCGTGCGGTTCCAGGCAGACTTCTACCACAATTGTAATCTGACCTCGTGTCTAAGCGTGGTTATAGTTTCTTATTTACTGTAAATCTTCTATATGATCTAGGCATGTCTATTCTTTCAAAATTACGTTGTAATTTATATTTTACGTGTCATCATATTATGCCTATTTTATGTCATACGTTCTTTCTAATATTTAATCAATTCTATTCCATCATGTAATCAATTAATCCGATAATTGTTCAAACTTAATTGCCAAATCATGTAACTTTTCTCAATTTCTACCATTAATGGTCCAGGTACGCAAATGTCACAAGTTAACATGGAATTGAAACAACAGTAATCGCTACACATATTTTGGAAAATTTTCCAACATATTAATATCTTAGCATATTAATATTCCAACATGTCATATTCGTCACTTTAATCCTTTTTACATATGTTTAAACATTTCAACTTATCATATTTAAACATGTCATAATAACATTTCAATACTTTTAATTATTTTAGCCCATTCACGTTGTACAATAACGGGGAATGTTAAATGATAATATATCATTATCTAAAATGATATAACTTAAATCCACTCACCTCATAAGCTTTCCAAATCCTGGATCTGGTCCAATTCTATCATTCCATGGTTTTTACCCTATTTGGCTTTAGATCGTAGCAACCATTGATTTATAATTTTTACCAAAAGAAAGAAAGAAAATGAAGAAAGAGAAGAGAATGAATTCAAATCCTGGTTGACATACAATTAAATCCAAGGGAGATTGTCAATTAATTATCATCCCCAAACCCGTGTGGGGTTTCAACCAATACCAATGAATTCAAATTAATCACTGGTTAATAAATTTAACCAAATCTAATTCGATTCGAATTATTTTCCTGATTAACAAATTTTCACTCTTTAAATTATAAATAGGTATTTATAATTTAACTTCAACTACCACAACTATATTAACATGTTTTTAATATGTTAAACAACTCAACATCAAATCAAAATATAATACAGTCAATTAAATCATCCACGTGTTTTCAAACAACAGTGAGATGAGCATTTGTGATAATTAAAAACTAATAAAATCAACACTGACAATCGCTACATTCAGTTACAAAATAAATAGCTGTACAAATATTTTGTGTGAGAAAGTTAACACTTTGATTTCCACTTTTTTATTTTTAAACTAAATTAAACAGGCGTTTAATTTAGCTAAAACTTCAACTTGCTCCATTTCCGTTCTAGTCAGTTCCATGTTGAAGTGTTCGTTGGTACGAGTGCAACGCGATTGAAATCGTCGGATTTCGATCTTGTATGAAAAAGATATAATAATTTATACATTGATTACATAAATAAATTATTAAATAATAATTAATTAAACTAATTACATTTCTCCCCGTTCATCCTTCAGTGAAAAAAATCAAACCCTGCTCCGCCCCTAAGGCTTCAGCCTGCTGCCACAAGAGGCCGCCGCATCCTCATCAAACCCTCCCCCCTCGTGCGCCGCCACGGTTTCGCTGCCTCCCTCGATCATAGCTAACTCAGTGGGGCCCTCGCGCCTCAAATGGCGTGCGACAACTGCACTTTTGAGCTCGAAAATCGACCAATACACCTTGCGAATAATGATCAAAGTGGTATCAATTCTTAGCCCTCTCGATGTTCTTCCACTTTTGTTCAGAAACCAAGTTCTAATTCACTAAGGATTGGGATAAATTAAAAGGGAAAGATTTGAGCGGTTTTGGCCATTAATAGATTAGGGCCGGCACGTTGTAACGAAGCGGGTAGGGTATTAATTAGGGTATATATTTAGTGTTATTTTAATTCCAAAAATACATCTTTATCAATTCGAACTCCAAATCAAACCCAACGACTGTCGTTCCTAACCCAATACTCCCATTCTAAACATAATGGGATATGTTTCGTAAGCTAATTCAGTTGTTTCAGTCAGTTTTTATCAAAATTAAAATATAAATTAATATAATGTTACATATTAAATTTGAACGTACATTTTAATTTATCGGCGCTGCATATTGACTCCAAAAATTATGAAATTTTAAATCTATCTATGTTTTCATGATATTTTCCTAAAAAATTAATTTCCTCGAATTTGGAGACCTCTTGAAAAATGACCTTTTTATTAGCTTGTTAAATTCAAACTGAAATTGAAAACACATTTAAATTCACTGCGCTCACATACTAAGTCCAAATGACTTGAAATTTTAAGCCTGACAATAATTTGGCATTCCGGATCTAATAAAAGTGGTTTCGTCGAAAACGGAGGTCGTTTGCAAAATGGGTGTTTTTAAGGGCTTATATTTTGTTAAAATATAATTAAATTCTATAGCGACTATTTTAAATTTCAAACTGGACATAAGTTACAATTTATAAAGTGAAATCTCAATTTCTTACATTCGTCAGAAAGATATAATTAAACAGATTCTAACATTTCTTCTTTCATCAAATTCCGATTTATATTGAATTCTATACATTCAACTGAAATTTAAAAATCGAATTTTCAAACTACCGCGTCATTTAAGCTCGTTTTATAATAAATATAAGTTTATACGTTCTAACTTCGTTTTAAATAAATTTTTTGTCGTTAATTTTCAAAAAAATTCAATTAAAATATTTACTTTCTATGAAAATCAATTAAAAATAAATTTAAATTGGTTCTGAAAATACGGGTTGTTACACCTGTAAATATACTTGGTCTGACCCGAGCACATTTGAAGCAAAGCAAAAATCACCCGGGTCAGTTTGGAATACTTTCAGTGATAAATTCAGAACATAAACAAATTGTTTAACTATCGAAATCATTTTGGAAGAAAGGATAGTAGTAAGACCAACCCACGTATAAACATGGACGGGTTTTACCTTACTATAACCCAAAACATTTTTGATATATCAAAATCCAGTGATATCATAAGTATTTATCAAACCACAAATAAATAACCATCTAGTAGAACTCTTGCATCTCACACTCTACATATTTATTATAAAATAAAAACCACAAGGGGCTTATTGGAGAATGTATTCCAATTATGACAAGGTATGGGACCATCTTCCGATCAGTGTACTCTAGAGGGGATACACTGGGTTTCAACAAGATCATGCAACCCGGCCACACATGACCGACCACTCATTTAACTTGAGTGTATCTAATATTGTCACCCATTATAGTTTTAAGGTCCCATTATAAATCTACGGAGATACAAAAAAAAAGAATAAATATAAATTTTCTCTAGATGGTGACTGTATACCCTACTTGGGAATGACCCACCTAGCCATGTTGCCTGCCCGATTTTTGTCATTTCCCGATTGATGAGGCTTGAGGTCATGTTTACCTTTCCAGAACATCACATCATCATTTTCTTGGAATGCCACATCGTCAGACCCGTCAAACCACTAATTGACGTCCATAAATATGCTCTGAGTGTTAAGCAAGAGAATTTCTCTGACACCATTCTTAATATATTTGTAAAAATCAACGTATGTGATCATTTGGAAGTACTCTGTTAGACATTCGTCAATACAAGTCATCTAAGAACAAGATGAACAGTAGGCACCCTCCTACTGCATCCAATATAGGAATCACTCCAAGGATCAGTAGCGAGAAGTCCTTGCAATCAGAAGATTCAATCACGACAGAATCACAATCAAAAATCCTTGCTTGCAAGTCAAAGAAATTTATCAAGTAGTTCTTCCACTCATGATTATCAACGGTCTTCAATGCTTCATCTTTATAGGTTTCAAGTTAGTCACGTCTGCACAGTTGATTCGAAGTGGTTTTGGGTCTAGTCCACATCCCGGTCTCCTCGAAACAACACGTCAAATGGTCCAATAGAATAATTCATTTGATAGTCGGTTGTTTAACTATCAACTCATAATAGTAAAGCTAAGTAAATTGGCAGCTAAGGACATTTATATTAAACATTTCATTAAAAACATTACATCGTTAAAATCGAATATATATTCTAATCCCGACACATCTATTTTGTTTCGTTACCTTGAAATGTAACCATAAACTTGTATTTTAATAATGGCATATTTACCAAATCTCTTCTCTGTTCCCTTTACTTAGGAAATATACTAAATCTCTTTTTCTTTTTTCTTTTTTACCTTGGAATCACTTAACCCACTGATAACATTTCATTACCAGATTTTATGCGGAAAAAATATCATCAAATAATATATTGTTCTTATAAAACCAAATGGTTTTACTAGGTTTCAAACTTCTTTGCAAATCTATGTTGCAACATTATTCTTATAATAAATCATTTCTAACATCTTTTACCACTACAAACTAGTATCATCTCTAGATAAAAGTGAATCCGTTCAAGTTGTGTTATTCTAATTGCCTCTCAAACCTTGATCGACAATGTTTATTATCGTAAGATAGGCAAAAGCTTGTTACTCAAAAACTGGCATTACACCATCATAAAAATCTTGTTTGCCATCTTGATCTCAAATCTAGTTTTATAAACCATTTCTTACATTTGAAATCCTCTTTCAATTATAATCTCTTTACTTAATTCGTTTGATTAGATAAATATTCAGTAAAACACAACGTTTAGCCTAAAAACATAATTTCACTTATAACTTCTAAATTTATAATAAACATCCCTTATCAGTTAATTTTCTTCAATCTATTTGGCATTCTTATAATAAACCTTATCTTGGATTTTATAAATTAAATCTTTTTTTCACCTTCTTTACAATAAGACTTTTTAATTTGGATTTTATTTCAAAAATCCATTTACTAATATTTAATACAAAACTATTATATATATCCTTTCCTTTGCGTTTGAAATCCTTATTTCAATTGCAATGTTTCCCTTAATGCAATTACTACATAAACATTCATAATTAAAGTCATCGTTCTAGTTTAAAACTTCTTCACAAACTCTACTTGGATTTATTTTTCTAAATCCCTTTTTGCCCACATCACTTTACATAATTTTGTTCTTAAGCAAATGTTTATCTTGAAATATCGCCTCAGCTCGAGGTTTATAAACTTCGTTTATCAATTCTTATACAAATTCCTTCCCCAAAGTTCAATTAAGGTCTTTTCTCAATTCTGTTCCTTTTAAAATGCATTCCCCTTAAAACGATAACCATTCCAATTATTATTATTTAAAATAATAATTAACTTTAACATTATCTACAATAGATATAGATAACTTCTTGATTAATAAAATAAATGGTTAACCTCTTTCAATAGTTATTAAAATAAAAATTAATTTTATTAATTAAAACCAATTTGATAATCACTTTAAAAATACAGTTGATTAGAGATTAATCAACTTTTAAGAATACTTGTTTCATTCAAAAACTAGTTCTATTTTAAACAACACTTCGAATTGAAACAGTTGACTAAAATCACAGTTAACTGCTAATTGGTTTCCTTTAATTCTTATTATTAAATTAATATAATCAATTTAATATAAACTCTCTTAATTGTTTTCCTTTGGAAACAATTATCTTAAATCATTAACCCTTTGGTTATTTTTTGTCTTTCTTACCTATCGTAAAAATAAATCGTTTAATAATCTCTTTTGCAAAGTACGATTATAAAAGTATTATAAAACTTCTATTTTAAATAACTTGTGTAAAATAAACTTGAAAACTCAATTTAGTTATAAAATTAAATTTTATAACTTTAAACTTCGTCAATTTGCCCAACTACGGAACGATGTCTTAAAAACAGTAAGTTTTAGTCCATCACTGCCAACCACTTAATCAATATTGTCGATTGATTAAATTCACAATAACGATTAACCTCCATTCAATCACCAACATCCAAACAGGTTTCAATGTCATTTGGGTAAATAATTCATATAAATGATATGAACAACCAATAATATATAATTTGTTTAAGGAATCCGGTTGGATTCCTCCAACCTGCTCTTCCCTGCATCACAGATTATTATAACATTTCATGATAGCATAAAATTTTAAATTAATAAATTAATGAATATAATATAATTAACAACAACCATCAAATCAACCATAAGCATCCAAGGCATCCAATCAATCAATTATTAATGATATATTAATTGTATGAATTTATCACATCATAGCAGTCCTGAAAAGTGGGAGAGTTAACTCACCAATTAATTTTCGTTTGACGATTGTCGTGCTGTTTATATAATTTCAGACGAGCATTTGAAATTATACAAAAATCCAGTAGCTTCTGTTTCCAACCATTTCTGCTCGACAGTGTGGTGCTTGTCGCCATGATCCCAA
Source organism: Allium sativum (assembly GCA_030737875.1). Lineage (NCBI taxonomy): Eukaryota > Viridiplantae > Streptophyta > Magnoliopsida > Asparagales > Amaryllidaceae > Allium > Allium sativum. The sequence goes on from CM060924.1 coordinate 1,019,351,653, forward strand.
TAAATCCTATTTCGCCAGTTTCTGATAACAAATGAATTTGTTATTGCGATTTCAAGTTATAACTTATATTTTATAAACTAATTTATAATTAACTATAAAATAATAACTAATGTACCTTAATAATATTAACCAACGACACGTGTCTTTTACTATTCGAATGCTTCACCACCGATTGTTTCATCCTCCCCCTTCTAATACAAAGCACGGTCACCTAATCACCTTCCACCGTTCGACGTCCAGCGCCTGACCTGACACCGTCATTGACACCGGATGAACCTCCAACCTCGCAGCCGTGAGTATGGACTCTCAAAACCGGTTGACGCCGCCACCAATTCCACTCGAACGGAACTTGCCTTTTCTAGAAATTCGAAAGCCTCGCACTATTATAGAGGACCGGACCTCCGTCATTGGATGTGCCTCACAACCTCGTTCGACCGACCTTTAGGCCCCAACCCCCAATTCTTCCTTCCTCGACCGTTAATCCACCATTTCAGATTGGTGCTTCACAAAAAAATACCCATTCACGCTTTTTCGATCATCTAACCTTTGCTCCGTCCACACACCGTTTCAGACACCTGACCAAAAGAGAAATCATCCACCTCCTTGTCCTCTACAACTCCCCTTCAGACACCAACAACTAATACTCACCCTAGATCCTCCAAGAAACCCAAAACTGAAACCCTGATCTCGCCGTTCTTCGTAATTACTAGCCACCACAAACCACTATTGGCCACAAAATTTTGTGAATAGGTAGATATCCATGGGATCTTCAACTTTCCTTCATATCTCCCATACCGATTCACCACCGATCGAGAGGAATAAATTAATTAGTGAAGAGGGTGTTTTCTGCAATATGATGAACGGTGGAAAATGTTTGGATCCAAGAATTCTGATTTTAGGCTGAGGGATAGGTGTTTATACAATGGAAAATAATATTATTATATGTTAAGGTGACTAAAAATATTTTATTTTTTGCCTATCGTCATTTCTGATCGCTGTTTATTCGTTCCTGTGGTCACATACGAACTCCATTCATAACGAGAATGGACGTCATGGTATAATTTGACGTCGGTCCTAATGGAATTTGTTTTGTTGAATTTCGAGTTCGTTTGCTCAAACGGCGCTCATTCGAGTCCAAATGGTCGTTTTATTTGAATATAATTTTGCTATGCTCACAGAATAACTCCAATTGAAGCAAAACTTAAAATCTAGCAATAATTAGCTATTACAGTCATAATAAAATTCGTTTCGTTAGAAATGGAGGTTGTTTGAATAAAGTCCCATTTTAAGGGTCCGATTTAAATTAAAATAAATTAATTTAAAAATACCTAAATATGATAGTTATAAAATTTTATAATTGACCATACCTAGGTAGAACTTCATGTAGTATCAAAATAAAATAGTTCGGGTTGAGCTTCAAGCTAAATCGATATTAAAAATATTAAAAACCTTTTAGTGTTATACAATAAATCGTTATATTATATAAACGAATTCCATACCGACTATTTGAAAATTTGATTTGGACATAAAACAAAATCTACAAGATAAAACTCGATTTTTCTCTTCCATTAGAAAAATATTATCAAATAGATTCAGACGTTTCTTGTTTCAAAGAAATCCAACTTATATTGGATCTTGTACAACCAATTAAAATTCAAAACGTTATATTATGAACAACCGCGCCGTTGTAGCTTGTTTTATAATATAATTATAAATTATACATTCTAATGTCATTTAATAAACGAATTGGTTTAATATAATTCAATATAAACCAATATTAAACCTTTTTAAATTGCCCGTTCACATTATATTGCAAATTCAACATTTTCCGACAGTTTTGGAATTAAAATTATTAAATTATTTATATTAATAAAATATTCAAATTTATTAAATTCAGTCTATTTAATTTCGAATCGATATTTAAAAAAAAAATTGGCCAGAAAATACGGGACGTTACATTCCTCCCCCCTTAAAAGAATTTCGTCCCCGAAATTACTAAGGTGGAAAGAATGCTACAAACCCACTATCTTTACAAATAAAACTTTCGTTTCATCTTCAAAAAAATTCTAACACTTGAAATTTTGCAAATTTTTTGGCAGAGTCTCCCCTGTACGGATGGACGTCTACAATTTTGCAAGTTAAGCAAAAAGATATACATCGACCCATACGATCGGAAAATCAAATCCAAAACCCAAACCAAAAACCAAATTTTTTTTATTTTGCATAAGCGTACCTTTTTGTGAGCCTTACTAAGAGAAAAGCGATAAACTATATTCGAGCTTGATAATTATTATGCAGCTCTATTCAAATTGAATTCAAGTAGCTACAAAATTTTATCAATATTAGCTCTGCACCTGTTCTCAACTCAGATTAGATTCATTATTTATAACCATGCCAGTTATATTCAAATATCCATAACATCCATTCCAAACAGTCACACACAATTCAATTCAGATGAAATTTATTTATAATTATTTCTTAACAGTCCATTCATTTCTTCATATATTTTACTTGAATTCATTTAATTCATCCGACTTATTCATTTCAGATGGGTTTCAATCAAGTTTCAAATCTATATCCATGCAGTCCATCATCTAATCCAAACAATCCATTCAAATTTATTAATTTGCATGTGCTTCTATTCTCAAGTCAAATTATTTTTGACTTAAGTTATACTTTATTTCAATAGAACTCAAGTTCAGTTATAACTTATAATATTAACTTAACATAAGTTAAAACAAATATTGATTTTCATATTTACATCTCAAATTTGAGATGTCCTTTAGTTGATTCAACCCAACCTCATAATCAACATATTCAAATTAATAATGGTACATTGGATTGCCTATATCATAATCCACATACATACATGCATATCATAATCCATCCATTTTGTTTTACTTAAGCTTAAGTTGAATTTCAATCATTTGAGTCTCTTTTATCATCCAATCGTTTTAACTTACACAAGTTAAATTTTAATTCAAAATTCAAATTCCTGTCTTTTTGTTTCAAACTCTTACATAATATTACAAATATATGCAAATATTATAACCATTTGCAAATTGAAAACAATTGAATTTTGAAAACTTATTTTTTCTCAAGCATGTTTACTTTGGAAATTTTATTATGGTATTAGTCCATCATTCAGAAACTCGAAAATGAATGCTGATGATGCGGTCTTTCATCATTCAGAACTATTTTCCAGTTACTGAAGTGATTTCAGTGCTTTACTGTTTTCAAAATCCATATAAAATGATTCTTATACAAAATTACCTTCAAAGTATTGCTATACTACTTTATAATACTCCAGAAAATATATTCTTAACATCCAAGACTTAAATTCCAATTTCTTATTTGAATCCAATTTCAATTCATTTGTATATTCTATTCAAATTCTGTTTGGTTATATATAACCATCTCAATATTATAATCTCATTAGAAAGCAATAATAACAACCAATCATATTAATAATTTTAGGAAATTATCCCTTTATATCAATGTATAATTCTGGGCAAAATTATTTCATTTACCCACTTTAAAACTATATCATGTTGATTTAGCTCGTTCAAGTGTTTATAAATCCTTATCGACCAGTCAGCTAAACACGTCGATGTGAAATTCATATGCCACTCAACATATCAATCAACACAATATAAAATAATTTTTATAATACTAACAAGTACGCTTCCTCATGTATATACATTCAAACTCAATCTAGGGCATTACTAACTCCATTTCTACTGAGTTACGCCACAGAGCCAAGGTTATCACTAGACCAATAGCTCTGGTACCAACTACAACAACCCAGAAAATTCGATGCTCGAATTTTCGATAATAATACATAATCCTGTATTACTTGCTAAAAACCCAAGTATTGAAATCCTAGATTGTTAATAGAAAGAAATTAGAAGATGAGAAAAGAAAGAAAGAAATATTAGAATAGAATAAAAAGAAGAAGAACATCAAAATCTCACAGCGGAACGAATAAAATATAATATATATTAAATCTCTTTATACAAAAAGAAACTGTATATACATACCAATCATCAGAGTACAACATATATCTATCTCAGCGAAAAATAACTTTACATAACTAACGGTGAAGCCTTCTGCTTCCAGCTCCTGAAACTTCAAGCGAAAACCTAACCTGTAAATATACACGGTCTGACCCGAGCACATTTTAGGCAAAACAAAATTCAACCGGATATGATTGTAATACTTTGAGTGATAAATTCACAAAAGAAACAAATTATTTAACTTTAGAAATCGATTTGGAAGAAAGGATAATAGTAAGACCAGCCCACACATAAACATGGACGGTTTTTTTACCTTACTATAACCCAAAACATTTTTGATATATCAAAATCCAGTGATATTATAATAGTGTCTATCAAACCACAAATAAATAACCATCTAGTAGAACGCTTGCATCTCATGCTCTTCGTATTTATTATAAAATCAAAAACCGCAAGGCGCTTATTAGAGAATGGATTCCAATTATGACAAAGTATGGGACCACATTCCTGCCAGTGTACTCTAGAGGGGATACGCTGGGTACAACAAGATCATCTTGCAACCCGGCCACACATGACCGACCACTCATTTAGCTTGAGAGTATCGAATATATTGTCATCCATTACTGTTTTAAGGGCCCACCGTACATCCGCGGAGATACAGAAACGAAAGAAGAACAAATATGAATTTTCTCTAGATGGTGACATTATACCCTGCTTAGGAATGACCTACCTAGCCATGCTACCTGCCCATTTTTTGTCATTTCCCCGTTGATGAGGCTTAAGGTCATGTCTACCTTTCCAGAACATCACATCATTATTTTGTTTAAACGCCACATTGTTAAACCACTAATTGACGTTCATAAATAAGCTCAGGGTGTTAAGAAAGAGTATTTCTCGGCCACCATTCTTGGTATATTTTTAAAAATCAACGTGCTTGATCATTGGGAAATACTCTATCAGACATTCTTCCATACAAGTCATCTACGAACAAGATGAACCGAAGGCACCCACCTACTGCATCAAATATAGGACTCACCCCAAGGATTAGTAGCGAGAAGTCCTAGCAATCCGAAGATTTAATCACGACAGAATCACAATCAAAAGATCTCAGCTTGTAAGTCAGAGAAATTTATCAAGTAGTTCTTCGCTCATGAAGATCAACGGTCTTCAATGCTCCATCTTTATAGGCTGCAAGTTAGTCACGTCCGCACAGTTGATTCGAAGTGGTTTTGGGTCTAGTCCTCATCCCGGTCTCTTCAAAACAACACGTCAAACGGTCTAATAGAATAACTAATTTGATAGTCGGTTGTTTAACTATTAAATCATAATAGTAAAGCTAAGTAAATTAATAGCATAGGTCCTTTATATTAAACATTTCACTAAAAACATTTCATCGATAAAATCGAATATATATTCTTATCTTGACACATCTATTTTATTTCGTTACCTTGAAACATAACAATAAACTTGTATTTTAGTAATGGCATATTTGCCAAATCTCTTCTCTGTTCCCTTTACTTTGGAAATATAATATAAATTACTAAATCTCTTTTTCATTCCCCTTTTTACCTTGGAATCACTTAACCCACTGATATCATTTCATTACCAGATCTTATGCGGCAAAAAAATTGTCAAATAATGTATTGTTCTTATAAAACCAAATGGTTTTACTAGGTTTCAAACTTCTTTGAAAATCTATGTTGCGACATTATTCTTATAATAAATCGTTTCTAACATCTTTAACCACTACAAACTAGTATCATCTCTCGATAATAGTGAATCCGTTCAAGTTCGGTTATTCTAATTATATCTCAAATCTTGATCGACAATGTTTTTATCTTAAGTTAGATAAAATCTTGTAACTCAAAAACTGGCATTACACCATCATAAAAATCTTATTCACCATCTTGATCTCAAATTTGGTTTTATAAATCATTTCTTACATTTGAAATCCTCTTTCAATTATAATCTCTTTACTTAATTCGTTTGATTAGATAAATATTTAATAAAACCCAACGTATAGCTTAAAAACATAATTCTGCTTATAACTTCTGAATTTATATTAAAAACCCCTTGTCAATTAATTTGCTTTGATCTACTTGGCATTCTTATAATAAACCTTATCTTGGATTTTATAATTAAAACCTAATTTTCACCTTCTTTACAATAAGACTTTTCATTTTTATTTTATTTCAAAAATCCATTTACCAATATTTAATACAAAACTATTATATATATCCTTTCCTTTACATTTGAAATCCTTATTTCAATTACAATGTTTCCATTAATTCAATTCCCACATAAGCATTCATAATTAAGTCATCGTTCTGGTTTAAAACATCTTCACAAACTCTACTTGAATTTATTTTTCTAAATCCCTTTTTGCCTACATCACTTTACTTAATTTTATTCTTAAGCAAATGTTTATCTTGAAACATCGCCTCAGCTCAAGGTTTATAAACTTCGTTTATCAATTCTTATACAAAGTCTTTCTCCAAAGTTCAATTAAGGTCTTATCTCGATTATGTTCCTTTTAAAATACATTCCCATTAAAAAGATAACCATTTAAATTATTATTATTTAAAATAATAATTAACTTTAACATTATCTACAATAAATGTAGATAACTTTTTGATTAATAAAATAGAATGGTTAGCCTCTTTAAATAGTTACTAAAATAATTATTATTTTTATTAATTATAACCAATTTGATATTCTAGATATTAATCAACTTTTAAGAATACTCATTTCGTTTAAAAACTACTTCGATTTTAACAACACTTCGAATTGAAACAGTTGACTAAAAACACAGTTAACTGCTAACTAGTTTCCTTTAATTCTTCTTATTAAATTAATATAATCAGTTTAATATAAATTCTCCTAATTGTTTTCATTTGGAAACAATTACCTCGAATCATTAACCCTTTGGATAATTTCTGCCTTTCTTACTTATCGAAAAATAAATCGTTTAATAATATCTTTTGAAAAATACGATTATAAAATATTATAAAACTTCTGTTTTAAATATCTTATGTAAAATAAACTTGAAAACTCAATTTAGTTATAAAATTAAATTTTATAACTTTGAACTTCGTCAATTTTCCTAATGGCGAAACGACGTCTTATAAACAATAAGTTTTAGGCGATCACTGCCAACCACTTAATCAATACTATCGGTTGATTAAATTCACAACAACAATTAACATCCATTCAATCACCAACATCCAAAAAGGTTTCAATGTCATTTGGGTAAACAATTCAGATAAACGATATGAACAACCAATAATATATAATTTATTTGAGGAATCCGGTTTAGATTCCTCCAACCTGTTCTTCCCTACATCACAGATTACTATAATATTTCATGATAGCATAAAATTTTAAATTAATAAATTAACAATGATAATATAAGTAACAACAACCATTAAATCAACCATACGCATCCAAGGCATCCCATCAACCAATTATTGATGATATTTTAATTGTATGAATTTATCACATCATAGCAGTCTAGAAAAGTGTGAGAGTTAACTCACCAATTAATTTTCGTTTGACGATTGTCGCGTTGTTTATATAATTTCAGACGAGCATTAAAAATTATTCAAAAATCCAATAGCTTCTATTTCCAATCATTTCTACTCGACAGTGTGGTGCTCATCGCCACGATCACAACAAATCATGTTTCGCCAATTTCTGATAGCAAACGAATTTGTTATCGCGATTTCAAGTTATAACTTATATTTTATAAACTAATATATACTTAACTATAAAATAATAACTAATATACCTTAATAATATTAACTAAGGGTGACACATCAGCAGGCCTTCACGCGTCTTTTACTGTTCAAATGCTACACCCCCAATCATTTCTTCCTCCTTCTAATACAAAGCACGGTCACCCAGTCACCTTCCACTGCCACCGTTCGACGTCCAGCGCCTGATCTGACACCTTTACAGACACCGGATGAACCTCCAGCCTCACCGCCGTGAGTATGGACTCGCAAAACTGATTGATGTTGCCACCAATCCCACTCGAACGGAACTCGCCTTTTCCAGAAATTCGAACGCCTCGCACCACTTGAATGGAACTCGCCTTTTCTAGAAATTCGAACGCCTTGCACCACCATAGAGGATCAGACATCTGCCGTTGGATGTTCCTCACATCCGCCTTCGACCGACCTTTAGGCATCAACCGTCAATTCTTCCTCCCCCGACCATTAATCCACCATTTCCGATTGGTGCTTCACAAAAAAAAAACCCATTCATGCTTTTCCGATCATGTAACCTTTGCTCCATCCACACATCGGTTCAGATATCTCGACCAAAAGAGAAAACATCCACCTCCTTGTCCGATACAACTCTCCTTCAGACACCAACAACTAATAGTCACCCTAACTCCTCCAAAAAAGCCCAAAACAGAAACCCATATCTCACTGTTCTTCACAATATCTGGTCGCCGCAAACCACCGCTGGCCACGAAATTTTGTGAGAAGGTAGATATCCACGGGATCTTCAACTTTCCTTCATATCACCTATGCCGATTCACCACCGATCGAGAGAAATAAATTAATTAGTGAAGAGGGTGTTTTTTTGCAATATGATTGTAACAACCCGAGTTCCGACAGACCGCTTTTTTCTTCAAAATTCCAATCTATCGAGACTCGTGTTGGTTTTCTCTGGTATCCTACAGAAAAGGCAAAGACTTAAAATATGTTAGAGCTCAAAAAATATCTCACAGCGGAATGGATTAGATATAATGTAATCAAAATATAGCTTTACCGTATTAATAATACTGCCTAACCAGTATCCAAAGCTATCATGTCTCTGCCACAGTTCTAACCTGCGAGTATGTTGAGGAGGGGGTTAGAACACAAGTTCTAGTGCATGGATTTAACCTATACACTTTAGATAATCCTACATATACTGTTCAATCACATTTTCTTATTTATTAGGTTACTTTGGTTGACAACACTCAAGGCTTACACACACGTCGTACCCATTTACTTCCCAGTGGATTAACCTAATCCAGTATATATGTAGCTACCCCTAATATTAAGGTACACCCCATGGTACCCCACTCGCACGGTCTCCACCGTAATGCCACAGAAATATGCGCAGTCTCACATCCTACGCCAGAGTGACGTACGAATCTCTATATAATATTGTTATGTTAAACATATATCTGTCATTGCTACGTTACGTAAACGTACGGACTGCCACCGTCAATCGAATCATATTTCATACCGGAGTAATGCCCTCAAGTCTATGATACACCACCCAGAGCCGACATGCATGTATCTAGACTGTCCCATGTACGTATCGTCAATCGTATTCGATGCCTTAACCGCACATAATGTGCACCGAGTTTCGTGGTAGGGCTATACAAGAAACACAGAACTTCATCAGGAGCTTTTCCATGTCTGTATAGGCCCGTCTTTAAGAGCCTCAAAATACAGATATTCCTAGGGTGTGTAGTTCATGGTGGCTATGGCCCCACCTCGGGCCCTCCCTCAACTAGTAAAGACTGCAAGAGCTAAATGACTTTCTTCTAACAAACAATCTAAACATCCAGTTGGCGTCTTCCCTCAACCAACATACCTCGATAATGAAAGGTGAATTTTCTATTTTTTTTAGCTATAGTCTTTCCGCATCTCACTTGCTGCCGATGATGGGTACTCGAAGATCTACTATCACTGTTAGTCCTGACCTCTGCCTTCCCGTTAGGGCGACCGCCGAATCCCACTATTGTCACCATGTCACAGCATTCTGACAGTAGATCTACTTTTCCAGTCAAGGCCCACCTATCTAGTAGTTACGCGCAGACCAAACCTCTGCGAGCACAACCTAAACATCTGCCCCTGCATAGAGGACTACCAGGAGCACCTTACGTATCTTAGGAAGCCGCATGCTTCCCTTTCCAGTCCTTCGGAGCCGATAGAATAACAGATGAACGTGCACTCCCCTCGTGCCTTATGACACCATGATGATCTACCCCATTGGGTTATTTATCCTCAAACGTCCGTATTGGTCCCAGTGCCTCATTTTATTGTGTCATTATACCCTATGTCTAAATATTCTTTTACGCGCTTACTTTACATCACCCGGTTTCCATTTAACTTGGTTATCCCCGTTCACATTGACTTCTTATTCAAGTTACCAAGTTTCTCTTGCTTATTAATTTTAGTCATATAACTTAACGCATTTAAGTTTATTAATAATCCCACAACATGTTATTCTCTAGATTGTGACCCAAGGTCTGTAATCCGTAATCCCTTTATATTCTTGTTTGATTTCATCATTACAATAACATGTTCTATTTAATATGTAATTAAATATATCTCAAATCACATGTTTTCTATTTAGCATGTCAGTCATTATTTATGATTAAAAATAACTTATTTCATATAAGTTTGTCTCACTCTTTCCTATTTAATCATAATTCCATCTTACATTGTCACTACGACTTATCGTTGTTTACTTATTAACTTAGTTCTCTTAACTAAGGTCCACTAATAAGTTTCTCTTCACATAAACATAACTTATGTTGTCCTCATCCGTAGATTTCAGATTCTTGTTCTTATAAGTAGCTTAATTTATAGTTAAGTACATCTTATCTCCTTACATAAGTTACTCCATACCTTTTATCTTTTGTTATAACTTAAGTTATAACTTCCACTTATCCCTAGGTCAAGCCTAAACAAGTTATTCTTGTCAGCAGATCTCATACTTCTAAGTTTACAGATTGTTTAATTTATAATTAAGTACAACTTCTTACATTCCACAAACTTTCCCCCTTTTTCTACTTATTACAAACATCTAGTTTCAGTTTCCCCCATTTATTGATTACTTAATTTATTAATAAGTGCCACTTATCTCATTTCACCAGTTATCTCATGTCCTTACTAGTTTATTATAACCTAAGTTATAATCTTCACTTGTCCCTAGGACAAGTCTACCTATTATACAACATTCTTATTAATGTAATTTATTTATAATAGGTTATTATCATTATCCGTTTATTCCATTCCTTCTACTGTTGTACCCTTCTTTCAATTCCACTTATTTCCATTAATCAAAATTAATGATGTTTATCAATCCTGCCATTTACATATATTTATATATATGTTTATGTACTGGACCTCTCACATTAAGCCTACACTTGTGGATGTTGGATTTGTCGGGCGGTTCCGTGCAGACTTCTTCCACAAGTTGACTTAACCTCGTGTCTTAGCCTTGTTACATGTTTAATTTATGCACTTAGACCCCTCATGTTAGATTTACCATTTGTGGATGCTGGACATGCCGAGCGGTTCCAGGCAGACTTCTACCACAATTGTAATCTGACCTCGTGTCTAAGCATGGTTATGGTTTCTTATTTACTGTAAATCTTCTATATGATCTAGGCATGTCTATTCTTTCAAAATTCCGTTGTAATTTATATTTTATGTGTCATCATATTATGCCTATTTTATGTCATACGTTCTTTCTAACATTTAATCAATTCTATTCCATCATGTAATCAATTAATCTGATAATTGTTCAAACTTAATTGCCAAATCATGTAACTTTTCTCAATTTCTACCGTTAATGGTCCAGGTACGCAAATGTCACAAGTTAACATGGAATTGAAACAACAGTAATCGCTACACATATTTTGGAAAATTTTCCAACATATTAATATCTTAGCATATTAATATTCCAACATGTCATATTCGTCACTTTAATCCTTTTAACATATGTTTAAACATTTCAACATATCATATTTAAACATGTCATAATAACATTTCAATACTTTTAATTATTTTAGCCCATTCACGTTGTACAATAACGGGGAATGTTAAATGATAATATATCATTATCTAAAATGGTATAACTTAAATCCATTCACCTCATAAGCTTTCCAAATCCTGGATCTGGTTCAAATCTATCATTCCATGGTTTTTACCCTATTTGGCTTCAAATCGTAGCAACCATAGATTCATAATTTTTACCAAAAGAAAGAAAGAAAATGAAGAAAGAGAAGAGAATGAGAAAATAGACCAGATCTAGCAATTACCTCAATTCGATAAGAGATATGAACAACCATTTACTGACATTCATTCCTTTCCTTCAAATCTGGATTCATATTTTTTTCCTAATCTAATAATCTTAATTTTCTGAATTGATTTGAGGAGGGAGATGAATGGCATAGCTTTTGCGATGTCTCAGAAATATGAGACTTAGAGTAGGCTCTACAGGCTTATTTATAGGTGTTCAACAACGTATTTGGTAAAAGAAATAGTCCACATTCGCGCAAATATAATCTGCCTAGATCTACCGGGGGGGGGGGGATTCGACCCCCCTTTTATGGGGTCGACCCCCCCTTTATGGGGTTGACCCTTGGGTCTACACCCCCCTTATGGGGTCGACCCAGGGGTTGACACCCCCTGATGGGGTCGACACCCTTAAGCGGGAATTTTCCTGCTTCCCTTTTTCCATGTAAATTTGAACTTTTTGAGCTCTTTTTATGCGTACACAAACTTCAAACCATAATAACTTCTTCATACTGTCTGTTTTACGCAAATCAGGTGTCTGCTTTGGCCAGAATTCCAAGAGGAACGCAATTGCGCAATCCATTTCACTTAATTCTGAATATTTAATTAAGTTATTCTTATTTTATTATCTTGAGTTAAAAATGCGGTGTGTTACATTCTCCCACCCTAAGGAAATTTCATCTCAGAAATTTGATAAGGGTAAAAATTCAATAATCCCTCGCATAATATACATCCATCATGTGTGCATCCAATTTTTGCAAACATTGTGCACTTGTGCAAAGTGAAATACATCGTAATAATACATGTATGCCTAAGTGGTACCACCTATGTGTATGCAAGTTTTTTTTAAAAAAATCCTTTTTAAAATATGATGATGCTTACATCCTAAATATACCGGCAGTTTTATTTGAATGCAATATTTTGAAAATCAAAATACATTTTCATCCAATTTTTCCCACACTCATACTAAGTAAGAGCGTAGTTCAACCAATTGTTGCATCCAAAATCCTATCAACCAACTTTATTTTTTGGTTAATTTTTCGAATTTCAGATAAATCTAATTTTCTAAATTCGAATTATTATGTTACAAAAAGGTGGAAAACAGAAAATTTCACATTTTCCGTTTTTCTTTTATGTAACTTTATCCAAACGTACTTGGATTTGATGTAACTATTTGTAAAGATTGCCCTATTTTCCTATCCACGCACAACCCACGTAAGAAAATTTTCTTTGTTACTGACTTTATTTTTCATTTTATCTTGGAAATTTTTATCTTTATTCATCTTCCCTCATAATTTATCGTGTTTGTTGCTTTACTGAATTTGCTGTTTCCTTTTTTTAGTTGTACCATCTCTCTTTTCTTAGCTTATTTAATCATCTATTTTAATTTCAAATAAGCCTTCAAGTCTCTCAACTAAAACAGGAAAACATACACTCTACACAGCTACTACTAAGGGCCAAGAATCTCGGGACTATGTCCCCCTAAGACAGAAAAGTCCAAACCATGGGATCCACGACATGTTTATGTGTTACCCTAACTACCCAACAAGAACATAATAACGGAACGATCCAAACATAAATGTAGTAACGGGTTTTACCCCCAACATGAAATTTAGCAACAGGATCTAAATACTTACTTGCCCTTTTTCTATCTAGTAATCACCACTAATTCTAGCCGTGTACCAACAATTATTTTAAGCAACACCCTAGGCTTTTCAATGCTCACGCATTTTATGGGAACTTACCATTATTCCAAGATAATTCTCACTATTTACTTCATAGCCTCAAAACTTTTCTCGTCTTCCCTAGGCACTAATCCTTACCTACTCCATACTTTTAAAACACGGTTTGGCCTTTACATTTAATTTTTTCTTCCTAAAATTAAAAGTGTTAAAACTTTATTTTTCTCATGAAAACTTTCTTTTGCTAAACCATAAAAATATGTCATCTTAAAAAAATGTAAATCATCGTTTTTTCTCAAATCACAAAAATGGAGTAGATACAGACAACTATTTCTCAATCGGGTTTAGGGCTCGTTCTTGCCCATAAGGTCAGTTCAGTTTCTTACTACAAGGTGCAAACATCCTCTCTATTCTTAATTTCAACACTTATTTTGTCCACCCAACAAAATTCTCTTGTTAAAACAATTTATCAAAAATGATTGTCAAAATAATAGCGACCTCAAAACTTTCTTCACTGGAAATTCCAGTTTTCAACAGAATGCAACTTTCTCCAAGTATTTATGACACTCCATATCCGTTAGTGTCACTCATTAAGAGAATGCATTAAGTTTCGTGAAGCGTTATAGGTAAACAGAAACAGAAACATTACAAGACAGATACAAAATAGCAGTGAAATTTAAAACTTTATTAATCATAAAGCATCGTGGTTCAAAACATCATATGTCTGAAAATACATAGACCCAGTACATCATCAAAACTTTTGTCTTGCACTTAAAACATCAGAGTACAAAAATAAAATAAGCATAATTCCCCAAATAAAAACATAGCCATAGTAGATAAGAACTCGAGCAATACATCTAAGCAGCTTCAAGCAAGATGAAAGCAGTATACTGGTCAAGCCTGAGTATTCCACCTTGAGAACCTGGAGGGGGAAACGGAAGAGAAAGAAGAGGAAACGAAATGGGTCAGACATAAAGTCTGGCGAGTCTAGTTACTTTTTGCAAATAAATAAGCAAAAGTATCATGACAAGCATATAAAGTGGATAAGAAAGATAGCATCATAAAAGGCAGGTATGACAACGTAAACATGTTGGAGTGTATACGCTTTTCTAATGATTTCTCTGTACTGATACTAGTATAATCATAATGGGATGATCCCAACAACTGTAAGATGGTAGACTAAGGCGTACTTTTTGGTGAGAGGTTTTAACCTCATATAATCAACAAGCAGCCTAATAACAGGCTCTTAACTTACCAGAGTCTAGATGTACCCTTAGTACTACCCTAATCGATCAGCACCCTACTCCATAGATACCCTGTGCTGGCCCCACAGTAGGGTGTATCTCTCCCTAAAGTGGCAACCCTTCATTTCCCGGTGTATCGATCGGCTCCCACAGTAGGATGTATCGATCGGCTCCCACAATAGCGTCTTATTTTCCCAAGCAGGTGGAATCATGCACGCACATGACCCCGATGGAATGCGCTGCCGGACAACGTCCCCACTTTTGGATCTCTTACAATCACCCTAGTAAGCGTGACCCGACTCCGACCTAGTTCGGAGTACTCGTTTGATAACTATATATGGGTTATTGATTTAAACGGGTCCCGCACACAAGATGAAGCAAGCTCTCCCCTTTGTCTTGCATCCCCACTACAAGGTTCTCCACAGATTATGCCTTATCCAGATACACTTAACCCACCCATTGTTTCAAACAAGTTTACTTAACCTCTATTCAGTTTAACATGTTCATACAATCCTTATGGATTCAACTAGGTTAAGTATTCCAATTTATTACCATGTCCAATTATGGTTATAATATGTTAGACCTCCCACATTAAGCCTATCACTAGTGGATGTTGGATATGCCGATGGTTCCGGGCAGACTTCTTCCACAAGTCAGGCTTAACCTCGTGTCTTATCACGTCTCGTGTTTATGCACCTAGACCCCTCACATTAGATTCCCCACTTGTGGTCGCTGGATATGCCGGGCGGTTCCGGGCAGACTTCTACCACAAGTGTAATCTAACCTCATGTCTAGGCGTGCTTACAGTTTCTAATTACTGTAGTCCTAGTCATTTCCATTATTAACCAATTTTACCTATGTCGTTATAGGTTTTCATGCCCCTTTTTCCAAGTTATGTTCATGATGAACCATATTCCCCAAATTAATATTAATACACTTTATTTAAGTTATGCCCAAATTCCAAATTACAAGTTATGCCCCAATTCAACGTTTTCCCCTCGTTCTCAATCTAACGTATTCGCATATTTCAACGGCATGCCTAGGCTTGAAGGTAGCCTGGCTATATAAAAATAAAAAGGAAAATATAGAGGGGATAGAACAGAGATGATCATACTAACAAGGTTGACATGTAAGACATAAACATATAGTGGCATAATGACAAGGTAAGAATATAGGATGGACATGTGACAATAGCACTAATTCTAACATAACAGGGACATGCATGATGTGATCTAAACAGTGATTTAGATGTCCAACTAATAACAAATCTGATTTGGCCATAAACATAATAGAACAAGTATAAGGTGATCTAAACAGTAAATTAGATCTACAATCAAAGGCAGATCTGACATGACAATGGTAAAGATCTAAGTCATAGTCATGTCAGGATATCATATATACACAAGTTATAACAGATCTGATATGATTCAACCAGTCACAGGCTTAGATCCAAGTTATAGTCATGTCAAGAATAAATTTTTAATTATTTAGATCTAAAAGTAACTTAAACTCACAGTGTTTGGATCTAGAAAAATAGAGAAGGGATCGCTAGCATTGAACCATGGATCTAAGCTTGAATAAATTGATTGCAGAAGAAGAAAAAGGCTTGATTTGATCTGGGCAGATGGAGCATCTAGTTATCCTTTAATTTTGGTGGGCAAAAACATGAGAAATTAGGCCATATTTATAAGCGACGCTGAAACCCTAATCTGCCTCCTCTGCGGTAGAGGGGTCGACCCAGGGGTCGACACCCCTGAGCGGGAGGTCTGCTGCCTCCCCAAATTTTGAATTTTGAACCGAGTTTTGAATTTCTGGACATAATTATATATACATAATTCTCTTGCGCGTATACAAACTTCAGACCTTCATAACTTCTTCATACAGTGTCCGTTTTACGCAAACCAGATGTCTATTTTGACCAAAATTCTGAGACGAACACAATGGCGTAGGCCGTTTCCCTTAATTATGGATATTAAATTAATTATTCTTTAATTTGTCCTCTTTAGTGTTGTTAAAATTTCAAGGTGTTACAGTTTTTCTTTAAATCCTTTCGTGTAACATAACAAGAAAACTAGCGAGCTATACGTGCTCTATAATATGCACCTTTTACTGAGGGAATTTTACTTTAGACAAAATTTTAATGAGAAATCATTGCTTCCAAAATATACCTCGTTTTACTTTAAAACCCAATATGTACCGCTTTACATATTTTAAACTATGACTTTTAATATTAAAACTTGAAAACACCATAAACCCTTTTCCCAAAACTTTTACAATTTCAAGTTCTTAAAAGTTAACAATGGGGTTAGACTCAAAGTGGGTTTCCAATTTTCTAGGCTTTCCTAGACACTTCCCAAGGTCAATTCTCTCAACTATATATAATCCTAATTCATTTTTCTCTTTTAAACCTTTTTCCAATTTATAAGGTTTTACTGCCAAACTCGCTAACCCAAACTACTAATCATATGGGATTTACCTTCCTTTCATTCAAAGTACATTGTACACTTTCCACCCAAATTACCTAAGGGTCTCGGATTTCCATATTCATTCGTTTAGTGTACAAAACAAAACATCTCATTTCTTACCATATTATACTCTTTCTATTTAGTGGGTTCCTCTATGGATCTAGGTATAAATATAATATATTTATATTTTTAAAAATACAAATACGTTTACTTACTATCTATATAGGAATCCTAAACCTAGGCTCTGATACTAGATGTAACAACCCAAATTCCGACAGAATGATTTTTTTTTAAATTCCAATTTATTGAAACTCGTGTTAGTTTGCTCTAGCATTCTGCAGAAAATACAGAGACATAAAATATGTCAGAGCTCAGAAAATATCTCACAGTGGAATGGATAAAATATATTGTAATCAAAATATAGCCTTACTGTATTAATAATACTGCCTAATCAGTATCCAAAGCTATCATGTCTCTACCAAAAAGCTAACCTGCAAGTATGTTATGAGGAGGGGGTCTGAAAACAAGTTCTGGATTCCTACCTAAAGGTCGAAGATTCGATCGATAGGACATACTTAAATGATCGAAACAAGCATAAATCAAAGCTTTGGAAAGGAAGTTAAGAACATACCATCGAAAAGAAAAGGGTAGGAAGCACGAATCTTGTCTTCGGTCTCCCAAGTTGCATCTTCTGGGTTATCTACCCACTGAAATTTTATCAACTTGACTTCTCTATTGCATAGCTTCTTAACTTCTGATCCAATAATACGGGTAGGAACTCGTCTGACTATCACTTCTCGCTCCATCTCTACTTCCTCCAATATGCTCGGCTCAACTACTTCTACGGTATCATGCAAGCACTTCTGCAAATGAGAAACGTGGAAAACATCATGAACGCCGGATAACCTCTCTGGTAGCTTTTCTCTATAGGCCATTTGGCCAATCCTTTCTGTTATGGAAAATGGTCCTACAAATCTTGGTGCCAATTTCCTTATAGATCTCAAGCGAACCACGTTCCTCAAAGGTGACACCTTAATGAAAACTAGGTCTCCCATTTCAAACTTGGTGTCAGTCCTTCTCTTGTCTACTTAGGATATCTGCCTATCTTGAGCGGTCTTCATTCGTCGTCTAATAAGATCAATCTTCTCGGATGTTTCTCTAACCATATCTAGTCCAAGTAGTAGTCTTTCTGTAGATTCCCACTAACAAGTCGGTTATCTACAGGGTCATCCGTATAATGCTTCAAAGGGTGCTATGCCAATGCTAGCTTTATAACTGTTATTGTAAGCGAACTCCACTAAAGGAATATGCTCTTCCCAAGTCCCTTCGAAGTCCAGGATACATAGCCTTAAAAGATCCTCAAGAACTCTGTTCACCTTTTCCATTTGTCCATCGGTCTGTGGGTGTTAAGCGGTGCTCAAACACAACTGTGTACCTAATGCTTCTTGCAAGCTTCTCCAAAATTCACTGGTAATAATGGGGTCATGATCACTTACGATAATGGAAGGTACTCCATGAAGACGGACTATCTCACGAACATAAATTGTCGCCTACCAAGCTGCTGTTCTCTTGCTCTTAACCAGAATGAAAATGAGCGCTCTTAGTGAGTATGTCTACTACAACCCAAATACTGGTATTACCTTTATTCGATCTAGGCAAACCATCTATGAAATCCATAGAGACGCTCTCCCACTTCCACTATGGAACTTCCTAAGGATGAGGTAAACCACCGGGCTTCTTTTGTTCAGCTTTGACTTGCTGACAAACCAAACATTGAGAAACAAACTCTGCCACATCTTTCTTCATCCCAGCCTAAAAGAAAACCCTCTTCATATCTTTTTACATCTTATCACCGCCTGGATGAATAGTCATCTTTGAACGATGGGCTTCTTCTAGGACTGTCTTTAATAAACTCGCAATTTGGGGAATACAAAGCCTTCCATCTCGTCGCAACCCTCTTTATCGTCTATGGAATATCTACTGAGGTGACTAGAAGTATCCCCTTGCTGAGCCTATCCAAGATGTCTGAAATCTACGAATTATTTCGCCGCGAAGCTCCTATCTGGTCCATAAGAGTAGGTCGTACCTCTAGCGATGCAAACTAACAAGGCAAAAACTCGGCGGAGGGTCTAAAATCAAAAGTCGATATGAACTCCAAGCTTTTCCTCTCCACAAACAGAGGACTTAAGGCCATCCCACTACATTACCCTTGTCAGGGGTATAAGCAATCTCGAAATCATAAGAAGATAGGAACTCCATCCACCTTTGTTGCCTTAAATTAAGATCTTTCTGTGAGAACAATTACTTGAGAGATTTATGATCGGTGTACAACTTGAACTTCTCCCCAAGAAAATAATGATGCCATGTCTTAAGTGCAAATACTATGGCAGCTAGCCCTAAATCATGGGTAGGGTAGTTCTTATCATGAACCCTTAACTGTCTACCCCCATAACATACTACCTTTCCCTATTGCATCAGAACCGCACCAAGCCCTGTACCACATGCGTCAGTGTATACTGTAAACACCTTATTCCCATCAGGTAAGGTCAAGACTAGGGATGTTGTCAGAGCCCTCTTCAATCGTTGGAAAGCAACAATACAATCTATATCCTATGAAAACGCCAAATTCTTCTCCATCAGCATGGTGAGTGGGGTTGATATCTTTGCGAAGTCCTTAATGAACTTCCTATAATAGCCTGCCAATCCAAGAAATCTTCTCACCTCCGTTGCATTCTTTGGGATCGGCCAATCCTGAACTGCAACTGCTATCCCTTCTTTAGAAATCACATGCCCTAGAAATCTCACCTCTTTTCTCCAAAAATGGCATTTGGAGAACTTTTCCTTAAGCTGATGCGCACAGAGAGTTTTCAAAACTTCTTTCAAATGTTGGGCATGCTCTTCCTTGCTCTTTGAGAAGATCAAGATATCATCAACAAAGACCACATCAAATTTATTTAGAAACTCCCAAAGCACCCTTCTCATTAGTTCAACAAAATAGGCGGGTGCATTCGTCAACCCAAAAGGCATAACTAGCCATTCAAAGAAATCATCTGGAGTCCTAAAAGAGGTCTTGTCTATACTATCCTCAGCCACCCTCAACTAATGAAACCTCGTGGCCAAGTCTAACTAAGAGAATACTGATGCACCAACAAGTTGGTCCAATGGATCATCTATCCTTGGGAGTGAGTGCATGTTCTTCTTAGTGAGTGTACTCAACTCCCTATAGTCCACACATAAGTGAAGCGAACCATCTGCCTTAGTTGCGAATACCACCAGAGCACCCCATTCAAATATGCTTCGCCTAATAAACCCTTTCTCAAGTAGCTCCCCTACTTGCTTACTTAGCTCCCTCCTTTCTCTTGGAGCCATATGGCGCACAGGTAATACAATTGGCTTTTCATTGTCAACTAAATCGATACCAAAATCGATCTCATGCCTCGGAGGTAATCCCCGTACCTCATCAAAAACATCTGGATAGTCTCGGACTATTGGCACAGATCGTAGATCATCGATAGATGCATCAAGAGACTCTAGGAAACTAAGAATGACAGACCCTTATGGGTCACAAGAAATCTCGAGGGTCCTACATGGAAAGTAAAAAGTCTAATGACCCTCTTCTCACAATATAGAATGACACCATACATGGTTACCCAATTCATCCCTAGAATCAAACCATAGCCCATAAAATCGAACACATATGCGTCGCACTCAAATTCGACGCCTAACACATATATTCTCAACCCCAACAAATCATGGAAAAATGAGAAAAACCACCAATGGGGTTTGAGACAACAATGGGATCCACTACCATACTAGTATTTAGGTGCGGAGATTCAACCACAAAACCAAATATAAATGAATGTGAAGCGCCAGAATCAAAAAGAGTTCTAATATGATGATTGAAAAGAGAAATCAAACCTTCCATGGAAATTTTCCTACCTCTATTTGGAGCACTGGTCGCGAGAGCATACACTTGCCCTCTAGAAGCTCCTCCCCATTGACCTTGTCCCTGTTTCTTCGGGAACTCCTTAGCAAAATGCCCGACCTCTCTACAACTGAAGCAAGAATTCTTCCTTCTATTACAATCCTTGATCAAATGACCCTCTCGCCTACAATTGTGACACTTCCTCTTATCCTTAGCCTTGTCATTCTTTTCGCCCTTCTTCTATTACTGTTGTTACTGTCCTTTCTTGGGCCATACTTTATTGTTTTGTGATTCATCAACCCTAACTTCCTTCTTGTGACTTTTGTCTTCCTCTTGCATCAATTCCATATCAACAAGCCTTTCAAAAGTTGCTCCCATTGGAATATGGGACATAGCTAACCCATGAAGGGGTTCATTCATCATTTTAACAAACTGCAAAGCTTTCTTATGCGGAGTATCTACTAGTTCCAATACAAACTTCGCTAGCTGGTTGAATTTGTTCACATATTCTTTAACAGTCATGTTTCCTTGCTTGAGCGCCAAGAACCTTTCGATTTGCATGCTTTTCTCAGCTTGAGAAAGAAACTTAATTTCAAACCTCTATTTAAAATCATCCCAAGCTTCTTGACCTACATTTCCAAAACCCACTAGTAAAGATAAGACCTCGATCACTTACTATGCTAGAGGGTATCCAATGTGGTCGAACTATATTTCCAAGATAAATAGATGTTAACCATGATACCAAGTGTATATACTAAGATGATTAGAGGTCTCTCCTCTACTTAGCTTTTCCATCATGTCACAAATCTGAGGATCTAAAGCTAAAGGTTGCTATGTACTTTTTACCTCTCGCAAGGTCAGTCTTACTTAGGGCACCGACCACAACCATTTATTTCTCACACAAACCATCCTAGTCGAACTCGACATCCCTCAAGTACAAGCCCCAAAGGCCTAAACCAATATCAGACAAGCACCCAAGGAATACCTCCTCCGAATTTGGATGATTTATATGAGATGATACTAGCAAAACAACCAAACAATTGAGCACTTAACCGACTCTGGCTATCCTCACCAATCAAGTTCCAAAACTATCGTTGATCGCATAACTGGCTTTGCATTATCAACTAGACATATGTGAAAGTCTATCTCGTGTTTTAGGGGGCAAACCCCTAACCTAATCAAAATGTCTACGTGCTCATGGACTACTCTAACGGATCACAAATCATCGATAGATGCATTAAGTGATTCTAGGTAGCCGAGACAAACTAATCCCTTAGGATCGCACGAAATCTCGAGGGTATTCCCGAGGCAAGTCGAAAGTCTAACTACCCTCCTTTCACAATTATTAGCTAACCAATCCATGCCTAGAATCAACCCATAGCCCATGAAACCTGGAAACATAAGCATCTCAAATCCTTACAAAACAAAGATAAATGAGCCGAACCACAAATTGGATTTGAGACAATAATGGGATCCTCTATTATACAAGTACTAAGGTGCAGAGAACCTATGGAAGCAGATACATACAAATGTGAAGCGCTAAAATCAGAAGGAGTACTAACAGGATGATCAAAATGAGAAACTCCTTCAACAGAAATCTTACTGCCTCTTTCTCAGGTATGCTGATGGTGAGGGCATGCACTTTGACTTCCGAAAAATCCTGTCCTTTGTTCTTGCCCTTGCCCTTAATTATACGACCCATTATACCATAATAAAGATACTTCCTCTTGTCTTAGGTTTTACTATTCTTTCCTCTCCTCCTTTGTTAGCCAAGTCTATATCCATGAGTTCTTCATCCTTGGTTTGTGCTCCTTAGCCAAACTCCCTCATTCTCATCTTTGCCATCCTTGTGTAACTTATTGACAGGTCTCTTGAAAGCTGCCTCCATCGCACGGAAAATCCTACAAAGCTCTAAAGAAAAATTAGCCGTAGGTGAAACTACTGCGGCTATAGATGGAAGTTGGGCGCTTATTTGTCCTTTGACAAGTTTCATAGTCTCATCAAGCCTACGGAACCATGCCGCGATGAGGTTACCTCCCAGAAAGCCAGGAGCCCCGGAGACTCAGGAAAGAAGGAAACAAGGATTCAAACAGAGGATCAAAAAGATAGTGCATATGGCTTTGGGGAATATGCCTTTAAAACAAAACTTTTCTTTTGAAAATGCTTCTTTTAAAATCGTTTTGAAAATAATTTTTCAAATCTTTTATCTGATCCTGTAACCCTTCAGCTCTGATACCAAGTGAAACACCCACCTCTATTAAGGTCACTCACAAATGGAATGCCTTAACTTTGGTGGAGCATTTTAGGTTAAAGATGCAGATAAATTACAAGACAGACAAATAAAGCAATGGAAAATAAAGTCATTTTATTAACAACTTAATTCAGTCAAGCTTTTACAACAGTTATCTCAATCATGCTTAAAAGTAATACATAGAACTTCTGTCTTGATTCAAAAACTTCCAAGTATAAAAAAATCATAAAAATAACAATGATATTCCCCAAATAAAGCGTGAACCAGCCATAACAATGGAAGAGAGAGTCCAAAACAATACATCGACTATCTTCGAGCTTGGAAGAAAACTGAGCTAAGTGATAACATTTCCCCCTTGTGAACCTGGAGGGAGGGGGGTGGGGGGGGAACAGAAGAAAAGAGGCGAAAGAAAACTTGGTCAGACATAAGTCTGGTAAGTCCAGTGACTTTCAGCATATAAACAGGTAAAAGCATCATGACATGAATAAACTGAATATAAGACAATACCATGAGTAACAAGGATAACATGATATCATAGGATAAGTATAAGGTATGATAAGGCAAAATATACTGAATGCGCTCCTACTCTTTCTCTGTTTCGCTACTACCTTGTTATTATGATTTTTATATCTATCTCTGCACCACCTAACTAGTATCCCAACGAGTAATCTGTATAAAATGATAACATGATCCCAATCCCCGTAATTTTTGTAGCCTTCAGATGTACATCTATCGCGAGGATTCCACCTCAATCAGCCTAATTGTCGTGAACATGTTAGATATACCCCTACTACCCTATCGATTGGCTCCCTATTTGTATTCATTTCTGTTGTGTCTATGACAATCGGCCCTCTCTTGCATGTAGATACCCGGTGATAGTCCCACCATAAGGTGTATCAATCCTTATGATAGCGACCCGACACGATTCAAGATGCACAGGGTATAACTACTGGTACCCAGTGCCTGCTTTTTTCCACTCCGGAGTATGTGCACGCCCGTAAACCATTGGAACCTACACTGACGTACCCCCTTCCGCTACTTTGACCACTTACAATAAGCCCAGTAATCGTTCCCTACCCTACATTGTTCAGGGTATCGTGATACATCTGTGTGGGTTACTGCTGAAATGTATCCCCGTTACTAGGGTTTCCTATTGGTTAAGTTTGTGGGCCTATATTTACTAATATTACCCACCAACCTGATATGAACTGATTCAAGCATGTTTATTTAGCGGTTAAGTTTATGGGCCTATATGTACTAATATTACCCACCTACACGAGATGTACTTAACCCTCCCATCAATTCAAGCATGTTTATTAAACGGTTAAGTTTTGTAGGCCTATATTTACTAATATTACGTATACCCACCAACCCGATATGTACTTAACCCTCCCGCACATTGTGTCATATTGGTTAAGTGTTGTCCATTCAAGTTAAATTAACCCACCTACTTATCATGTCATGTTACTTTGGTTAAGTGTCGCCTTCTTGTGTTAACTTAACCATACCACAAATCAAGTTATATTGGTTAAGTGTTAACTTAACCCTACCACAAATCAAGTTATATTGGTTAAGTGTTAACTTAACCCTTTCCATTTATCATGTTATACCGGTTAAATGTTTCCTATTAACTTAACCTTAGTCATCCATGTTATATTGGTTAAGTGTTCTCAGTACTTAACCCTAGTTATTCATCTTGTTATATTGGTTAAGTGTTCTTATTACTTAACCCTAGTCATTCGTGCTATATTGGTTAAGTGTTCTTATTGCTTAACCCTAGTCATTCATGCTATATTGGTAAAATATTCTTATTGCTTAACCCTAGTCATTCGTGCTATATTGGTTAAGTGTTCTTATTGCTTAACCCTAGTCATTTCTTAGCATGTCTGGTTCATTAGCATTAATTGATTTATTAATGCACCAACCTCTCACATTAGATATATGTTGTTGCGGTTACTGGATGTGCCGGGCGGTTCTGGGCTGTTTTACACCACAACTCAATCTAACCTCGGGTTTTTCTTGGGCATGATGCACTAACCTCTCACATTAGATATGTGTTGTTGTGGTTACTGGATGGGTCGGGCGGTTCCGGGCAGTTTTACACCACAAATCAATCTAACCTCAGGTTAGGCATATTCATCTTTCACTAGTTCACATATTTACAGTTTATATGCGAATTATTCACAGTTACCATATATACCGAATTCCAGATTTTTCATGCTAATTACCAAATTCGCCAAAACTAGTCATGTTCCAATTCTCAAGTTATGCCCAACAAAGCTAATTGCAAGTTATGGCCCCCAAATTCAAGTTTCGAGTTATTACTCAAATTAGGCTACATCTAATCTTCCCTGGTTTGCAATAATAGTTGTGCCCCCATTATCCTAATATACATTATGCTTGGCGTCTTAACCAATGGTTATGCCCAATCTAGATTTAATTTACAGTTTTGCGCCCAATCTAGATTAATATTCCAATTTACCCCAAGCTTGCAACAAAGACCAATTATGCTCCAAATCATAAGTTACAAAATTATGTTCAACCACTACCAAATCGACTATTCCCCATTACCCCCGCATTCCAATCGTACGTATAATAAGTTTTGGTCTAGATTCGAGGTTAATCTGGATTTATAAAATAGAGGGGATGAAAGAGGAATATAAACGAGAGTAGGCATAAAACAGGCGCTAAAATGGTAGATCTGTCAAATATAATATTTTGGACCTAAGAGGATTGCAGATCTGTTAGAGTCGGGGTATAACAAAGATAGATCTGATATTAATAACATCATGAACCTAAAAGGATTATATATCAGATGTCCAACAAAGACAGGCATGATTGAATAATAACATCCTAGGCATGTAAATCATCGATTCAATAAAAAGATAGGAATTAACCTAAAAGATTTGTCTTATCATCAAGCATGGACTTAGATCCATTTCATCACATGCCAGAATCAGTATTGGTGTTTAAATCTAAACTAACGTGAACTTTCATGTTTACGGTTCAATTTACGGCCCAAATCCCAAGTTATATGTCAAATATATTTTATGCCTCAAATCTCAAGTCATATGTTTAATACTTTATGTTTCAAA
Organism: Allium sativum; assembly: GCA_030737875.1. Classification (NCBI taxonomy): domain Eukaryota; kingdom Viridiplantae; phylum Streptophyta; class Magnoliopsida; order Asparagales; family Amaryllidaceae; genus Allium; species Allium sativum. The sequence goes on from CM060924.1 coordinate 1,019,378,364, forward strand.
TCTCAAGTCATATGTCCAATTTCTTATGTTTTGAATACAACTTAATTATGCCCAATTATACACAATTTAATATATATTTTTCCAAAGTTTAGCGTTTGTCATGTCCAAATCATAATTTAAGCCCAATTTTATTTCCAACGTACGTTCATCTCTTATGAGATCTGGCACAGGCTCGCAGTAGCCTGGCTATAAAACAAAAAGGGAAGAAGGAAAGAATAGACAAAGAATAAACATAATATTATTAATGCAATAGATCCAAAGGATATAGAAAGACAGGCATAATCTCAGATCCAGATTTATTACAATGCCAGAATCACAATTAACTTTTATTTCTGAAAGTAACGTGAACTTACAAATTACGGAAGGGTCTTGAATTCTGGGATCTGTATTCCAAAACTGAATAGCTCTCCTTTGAAGTAGACTATTTGTTCTTCTAATTTAGATTTGATTTGATTCTTAGAAATAGTTGTTGAAGCCGTTGAATTACCCTTTAAATCTCTACTAGAATTCTAAACTTGATTTCTACGAAGGAATTGAGCAGCATAACTCCATCTTAGATTTATTTTGATATGAATTAGGGTAGAGTATAGGAAAAATGAAGTTGTGTGGAGAGAAAGTGAGGTTTGGGGGTGTTTAAATAGCTTAGGAGCAACGAATCTGGTCAGAACGGGCGTCTAAATACAGAAGAGTGAATCTGTCCTCGGATCTGGAAAAAGGGGGAGGTCGACCCTCAGGTCGACCCTAGTGTCGACCTGTCTAGGGCAGGTCGACCTTAGTGTCGACCTGGCCTTGGGCGGGAAAATTCCCGCCCAGCCCGCTTTGGTGTTTGGATTTCGAATTTTGAACTTCTAATCTAAGCTGTTTTGATTTTAATTAATTCCTGAAACTTCTGAAGGTCATAACTTCTTCATACGGAGTCCGATTTACGCAAACTCGGACTTTATCTCAAGCAGAATTTCGAGACGAACGCAATGGCGTAGCCCGTTTCCCTTAATTCTTCTATTAAAAATTAAGTATACTTTAATTTGTTACGTTAATGTTCACAGAAAATACGGGGTGTTACAAGTAAACAGAAACAGAAACATTACAAGACAGCTATAAAATAGCAGCGGAATTAAAAACTATGTTAATCATAAAGCATCATGGTTCAAAACATCATATGTATGAAATTACATGAACCCAGTACATCATCAAAACTTCTATCTTGCACTTAAAACATCAGAGTACAAAAATAAAAGAAGCATAATTCCCCAAATAAAAATATAGCCATAGAAGATAAGAGCTCAAGCAATACATTTAAGCAGCTCCAAGCGAAATGAAAGCAGAATCCTGGTCAAGCCTGAGTATTCCTATCTTGAGACTCAGGAGGAAATGGAAGAGAAAGAAGATGAAACAAAATGGGTTAGATATAAAGTCTTTAGAGTCCAATTACTTTTAACAAATAAATAAGCAAAAGTATCATGACAGGCATATAAAGTGGATAAGAAAGATAACATCATAAACGACAGGTATGACAAGGTAAACATGATGGAGTGTATACGCTTCTCTAATGATTTCTCTGCACCGATACTAGTATAATAAGAATGAGATGATCCCAAGAACTGTAAGATGGTAGACTTAGGCATACTTTCTGGTGAGAGGTTTTAACCCCATACAATCAACAGGTAGCCCAATAACAAGCTCTAAACTTACCAGAGTCTAGATGTACCATAACTACTGCCCTAATCGATCAGCTACCTACTCCGTAGATACCTTGTGCTGGCCCCACAATAGGGTGTATCACTCCCTAAAGTGGCAACCCTTCATTTCCCGGATGTGCACAACCATATCTACTGATGTCACAATGTCTTTTTTCCCAAGCAGGCGGAGTCATGCACGCATTCGACCCAGATGGAGCGCACCGTTGGACACCGTCCCCACTTTTGGATCTCTTACAACGGTAAGCGTGCCCCGACTCCGACCTAGTTCGGAGTACTTGTTTGATACCATATATGGGTTACTGACTGAAATGTGTTCCACACACAAGATGATGCAAGCTCTCCCCTTTGTCTTGCATCCCCACTACTAGGTTCTCCACAGATTATGCCTACCTACTGGTGTCATAAAATTGCATAATCCCAACTGGTTAATTTTGTGGGCATATATATATATATATATATATATATATATACACATATATATATACATAATTATTACCCACCAGCCCCAGATATACTTAACCCACCCACTATTTCAAACAAGTTTATTTAACCCTTATTCAGTTTAACATGTTCATACAATCCCTATGGATTCAACTAGGTTAAGTACTCCAATTTATTACCATGTCCAATTATGGTTATAATATGCTAGACCTCCCACATTAAGCCTACCACTTGTGGATGCTGGATATGCCGGTCGGTTCTAGGCAGGCTTCTTCCACAAGTCGGGCTTAACTTCAAGTCTTAGCACGTCTCGTGTTTATGCACCTAGACCCCTCACATTAGATTCACCACTTGTGGTCGTCGGATATGCCGGGCACTTCTGGGCAGACTTCTACCACAAGTGTAATCTAACCTCGTGTCTAGGCGCGGTTACAGTTTCTAATTACTGTATTCCCAGGCATTTCCATTATTAACCAATTTTACCTATGTCGTTGTAGGTTTTCATGCCCCTTTTTTCAAGTTATTTTCATGATGAACCATATTCCCCAAATTAATATTATTACACTTTATTCAAGTTTTGCCCAAATATCCAATTACAAGTTATGCCCCAATTCAACGTTTTCCACTCGTTCCCAATCTAACGTATTCGCATATTTCAACGGCATGCCTAGGATCGAAGGTAGACTGGCTATATAAAAATAAACGGAAAAAAGATAGAGGGAATAGAACATAGATAATTATACTGACAAGGTTGACATGTAACGACATAAACATATAGTGGAATAATGACAAGGTAAGGATATAGGATGAACATGTGACAATAGCACTAATTCTAACATAATAGGGACAGGCATGATGTGATCTAAATTGTGATTTAGATGTCCAACTAATAATAGATCGGATTTGGCCATAAACATAATAGAACAAGTATAATGTTATCTAAATAGTGAATTAGATCTACAATCAAAGGCAGATCTGGCATGATAAAGGTTAGGATCTAAGTCATAGTCATGTCAGGATATCATGGATGCACAAATTATAACAGATCTGATATGATTCAAGCAGTCACAGGCATAGATCCAAGTTATAGTCATGTCAAGATCAACTTTTTAATTATTTATATCTAAAAGTAACTTAAACTCACAGTGTTTGGATCCAGAAAAATAGAGAAGGGATCGCTAGCATTGAACCACAGATCTAAGCTTGAAGAACTTGATTGTAGAAGAAGAAAAGGCTTGATTTGATCTGGGCAGAGGCAGCATCTAGTTCTCCATTATTTTTTGTGTGAAAAAACATTAGAAATGAGGCCATATTTATAAGTGACCCCAAAACCCTAATTTGCCTCCTCTACTGCAGGGGGGTCGACCCCCCTTATAGGGTCGACTATGGGGTCGATCCAGGGGTCGACACCCTTGAGCGGTAGATCTGCTGCCTCCCCAAATTTCGAATTTTGAACCGATTTTTGAATTTCTGTACCTAATTGTATATATATATATATATATATATATAATTTTCTTGTGCGTATACAAACTTCAAATCTTCATAACTTCTTCATACGTTGTCCGTTTTACGCAAACCAGGTGTCTATTCTGACTCGAATTCTGAGATGAACGCAATGGTGTAGTCCATTTCCTTTAATTCTGGATGTTAAATTGATTATTCTTAAATTTTTCCTTTTTAGTGTTGTCAAAATTTTGGGGTGTTACAGATTTTCTTTTAAATCCTTTCGTGTAACATAACAAGAAAACTAACAAGCTATACATGCTCTATAATATGCACCTATTACTGAGAGAATTTTACTTTAGACAAAATTTTAATGAGAATCGTTGCTTCAAAAATATACCCCATTTTACTTTAAAACCCAATATGTAGTGCTTTACATATTTTAAACTATGACTTTTAAGATTAAAACTTGAAAACACCATAAACCCTTTTCCCAAAACCTTTACAATTTCAAGTTCTTAAAAGTTAACATGGGGTTAGACTCAAAGCGGGTTTCCAATTTTCTAGGCTTTCCTAGACAATTCCCAAGGTAAATTCTCTCAACTCTATATATTCCTAATCCATTTTTCTCTTTTAAACCTTTTCCAATTTATAAGGTTTCACTACCAAACCCACTAACCCAAAATACTAATCATATGGGATTTACCTTCCTCCCATACAAAGTACATTGTATAGTTTCCACCCAAATTACCTAAGGGTCTTAGATTTCCATATTCATTCCTTTAGTGTACAAAACAAAACATCCCATTTCTTACCATATTATACTCTTTCTATTTAGTGGGTTCCTCGGTGGATCTAGGTATATATATATATATAATATTTATATTTTTAAAAATACAAATACGTTCACTCACTATCTATATTGGAATCTTAAACCTAGCCTCTGATACCAGATGTAACAACCCGAATTCCGACAGACTGTTTTTTTTAAATTCCAATCTATTGAAACTCGTGTTGGTTTGCTCTGGTATTATGTAGAAAAGACAGAGACATAAAATATGATAGAGTTCAAAAAATATCTCACAGCGAAATGGACAAAATATAATGTAATCAAAATATAGCCTTACTGTGTTAATAATACTACCTAACCAGTATCCAAAGCTATGGTGTCTCTGCCACAAATCTAGCCTACGAGTATGTTATGAGGAAGGGGTCTGAACACAAGTTCTGGTGACTGGATTTAATCTATACACTTTAGACAATCCTACATATACCATTCAATCACACTTTCTTTTTTGTTAGTTTACTTGGGTTGACAACACTCAAGACTTACACAGAGTCGTACCCATTTACTTCCCAATGGATTAACCTAACAGTATATATGTAGCTACCCCCAATATTAAGGGACACCCCATGGTACCCCACTCGCACGGTCTCCACCATAATGCCACAGAAATGTGCACAGTCCCACATCCTACGCCGAAGTGACATACAGATCTCTATATAACAATGTTACGTTCTGCATATATCTGTCAATACTACGCTTCATAAACGTACTGCCAGCGTCAATCGAATCAGATTTCATACCGGAGTAATGCCCTTAAGTCTATGATACACCACCTACAGTCGACATGCGTGTATCTAGACTGTCCCATGTATGTATCGTCAATCGTACTCGATGCCTTAACCTCACATAATGTGCATCGAGTTCCGTGGCAGGGCTACACAAGAAACACGGAACTTGGTCGGGACCTTTTCCATATTTGTATAGGCCCTTCTTTAAGAGACTCAAAATACAAATATTCCTAGGGTCTGTTTTCATGGTGGCTATGGCCCCACCTCGGCCCCTCCCTCAACTAGTAAAGACTACAAGAGCTAAACGACTTGCTCCTAACAAACAATATAAACGTCCAGTTGGCGTCATCCCTCAACCATCGTACCTCGATAGTGAAAGGTGAATGGTCTATTGGTTTTAGCTCTAGTCTTTCCGAATCCCAATGGCTGCCGATGATGACTACCCGAAGATCTACTATCTTTGTTAGTCCTGACTTCTGCATCCCATTGAGGCGATCGTCGAATCACCCTAGTGCCACCACGTCACAGCGTTCTGGCTACAGATCTAACTTTAGCAGTCAAGGCCCACCCACCTAGTAGTTACACGCAGACCCAACCTATACGAGAAAAGTCTAAACATCTGCCACCACACAGAAGACTACCAGGAGCACCTTACGCATCTCAGGAAGCTGCGTGCTTCCCCTTCCAGTCGTTCGGAGTCGATAGAATAATCAGATGAACGTGCGCTCCCCTCGAGCCTTATGACACCATGATGATCTACCCCGTTGGGTTATTCACCCTCAAACGTGCGGATTGGTCCAAGCGCCTCATTTTAATATATCATTAGACTCTATGTCTAAACATTCTTTTACGTGTTTGCTTTACCTCACCAGGTTTCCATTTAACTTGGTTATCCCTGTTCACATTGACTTCCTATTCAAGTTTCCAAGTTTCTCTTGCTTATTAATTTCAGTCATATAACTTAACCTATTTAATTTTATTAATAATCCCATAACATGTTATTCTCTAGATTGTGATCCAAGGTCTTTAATCAACAATCCCTTTATATTCTTGTTTGATTTCATCGTCACAATAACATGTTCTACTTAATGTGTAATTAAGTATTTCTTGGTTCACATGTTTTCTGTTTAACATGTAAGTCATTATTTATGATTAAATATAACTTAGTTCATATAAGTTTGTCACACTCTTTCCTATTTAATCATAATTCCATCTTACATTGTCACTACAACTTATCATTGTTTACTTATTAACTTAGTTCTCTTAACTAAGGTCCACTAGTAAGTTTCTCTTCCCATAAATATAACTTATGTTGTCCACATCCATTGATTTCAGATTCTTGTTCTTATAAGTAGCTTAATTTATAGTTAAGCACATCTTATCTCCTTACATAAGTTATTCCATCCCTTTTGTCATTTATTATAACCTAAGTTATAATTTCCACTTGTCCCTAGGACATGCCTAAACATGTTATTCTTATCAGCAGATCTCATACTTCCAACTTTACAAATTAATTAATTTATAATTAAGCACAACTTCTTACATTCCATAAACTTTCCCCTTTTTTCTACTTATTACAAACAATTGGTTTCAATTTCCCCCAATTACTGATTACTTAATTTATAATTAAGTGCCACTTATCTCATTTCACCAGTTATCTCATGTCCTTACTAGTTTATTATAACCTAATTTATATTCTTCACTTGTCCCTAGGACAAGTCTACATATTATACAACATTCTTATTAATGTAATTTATTTATAATAGGTTATGTCATTCCCCGTTTGTTCCATTCCTTCTACTGTTGTATCTTTCTTTCAATTCAACTTATTTCCATTAATCACAATTAATGATGTTTATCAGTCCTGCCATTTACATATATTTATATATATGTTTATGTACTAGACCTCTCACATTAAGCCTACACTTATGGATGTTAGATTTGCTGGGCAGTTCCGGATGGACTTCTTCCACAAGTTGACTTAATTTCGTGTCTTAGCACTGTTACGTGTTTTATTTATGCATTTAGAACCCTCACATTAGATTTACCACTTTTGGATGCTAGACATGCCGGGCGGTTTCGGGAAGACTTCTACCAAAAGTGTAATCTAACCTCGTATCTAGGCGCGGTTACAGTTTCTTATTTACTGTAAATCTTCTATATAATCTAGGCATGTCTATTCTTTCAAAATTCCACTGTAATTTATATTTTACATGTCGTCATATTATGCCTATTTTATGTCATACGTTCTTTCTAACATATAATCAATTCTATCCCGTCATGTAATCAATTAATCAGATAATTGTTCAAATTTAACAATAACATGTGATTGCCAAATCATGTAATTTTTCTCAATTTCTACCATTAATGGTCCAGGTGCACAAATGTCATAAGTTAACATGGATTTGAAACAACATTAACTGCTACGCATATTTTGGCAAATTTTCCAACATATTAATATTTTAGCATATTAATTTTCCAACATGTCATGGTCGTCACTTTAATCCTTTTAACATATGATTAAACATTTCAACATGTCATATTTAAACATATCATAATAACATTTCAATACTTTTAATTATTCTAACCCATTCACATTGTACAATAACGGGGAATGTTAAACGATAATATATCATTATCTAAAATGATATAACTTAAATCCACTCACCTCAGAAGCTTTCCAAATCCTGGATCTGGTCCAGATATATCATTCCATGGTTTTTTCCCTAATTGGATTCAGAACCTAGCAAACATGGATTCATAATTTTTACTAAAAGAAAGAAAGAAAAAGAAGAAAGTAAAGAAAATGGAAAATAGACTAGATTTAGGAATTACCTCACATCGATAAGAGATATGAACACCCATTTACTGTCATGCGTTCCTTTCCTTCAGTTCTTGTAACACCCCACATTTTTAAATCAAGATAATAAAATAAGGATAACTTAATTAAATATTGAGAATTAAGTGAAACGCACTACACCATTGCATTCATCTCGGAATTATTGTCAAAATAGGCACCTGGTTTGCATAAAACGGATAACACATGAAGAAGTTATGAGCATTAGAAGGTTGTATACAAATAAGTAGCTTATATGTATATATATTAAATAAATTTATCCAGAAAATCAAAACAAGAAGTGGTAATTTTGCCCATTGTGGGTTGACCCATATACAGGGGGGTCGACCCCACCGCAGATCTGAAAATTGTTTTGACATGGACGGTTCTGATGACTTGCAAATCAAATCTAAAGGCCCCGGTTTCTCTGATACACCAATAAATAAGCCTGTAAAGCCAACCTAATCTCATATTCCTGAGACTACGCAGAAGCTCTGTCGTTCCTCTTCCTCCCCAAGTCTATTCAGAAAATTAAGGTTATTGGTTTAGGTAAATTTCTAAATCCAAATCTAGAGGAAAGGAACATATCCTTATAAATGGGTGTTCAAATCTCTTATCGAAGTGAGGTATTTCCTAGATCTGGTCTATTTTCAATTCTCTTCTCTTCTATTTCTTCTTTCTTTCTTTTAGTAAAAATTATGGATCTATGGTTATTAGGTTTTGAATCCAATTAGAGGAAAGCCATGGAATGCTAGAGTTGGACAAGATCCGGGATTGGGAAAGCATATGAGGTGAGTGGACTTAAGTTATATCATTTTAGATAATGATATATTACCGTTTAAACATTCCCCGCTATTATATGTAAATTTGCCGGAATAATTGAGAGTTGCTGTTATAACAAGTTGAGATATTAATATGAATGTTTTGGGAAAATTCATATGTTGAATTAGTTAATGCGTTGAAATGTTTACATGATGAAAACAAACTTGTTAGAATATGATTAATGACTACTATTTTTATGATTACATGATTCACTTGTATTTGAATTGTTAGATGTAGAATTGAGAAAATGACATGTTAGCTTGTCACATTTATATACATGAATCCTCACTTGTATGAATTGGAATAGTTATATGATTAAATGGTTTCTTGTTAACATAAAATTGAATACATGAATATCGGTTTGGGGCATAAATCAAATTATGATTAAAGATCTTAATTAGCGCATATGGTATATGATAAATATGACATGGGAAAGGGGAATGAAAACCTATAACGACATAGGAATAATTGTTTAATAATGAAGATGCCTAGAATTTACAGTAAATAGGGAACTGTAACCACGCTTACACATGAGGTTAAATTACACTTATTATAGAAGTTTGCCCGGAACTGCCCGGCATATCCAGCATCCACAAGTGGTAAATCAAATGTGAGGGGTCTAAGTGCATAAATAAAACATGTAACAGTGCTAAGATACGAGACTAAGTCAACTTGTGGAAGAAGTCTGCCTGGAACCGCCCGCCAAATCCAGCATCCACAAGTGTAGGCTTAATGTGAGAGGTCTAGTGCATAAACATATATATATGTGTGTGTGCGTGCGTGTGTGTGTGTGTGTATGGAAGGATTAATAAATGACATTAATTGAAATGAATGGAAATAAATGGAATTGAATGAAAGATAATGACAACAGTAAAAGGAATGGAATGAATATGGAATGATAATAACCTATTATAAATAAATTACATTAATAGAATGTTGCATAATAGGTAGACTTGTCCTAGGGACAAGTGAAGATTATAACTTAGGTTATAATAAACTAGTAAGGAAATGAGATAACTGGTGAAATAAGACAAGTGACACTTAATTGTAAAATTAAGTAATCAGTAAATGGGGAAAACTGAAGCCAGTTGTTTGTAATAAGTGGATAAAAGGGGGAAAGATTATGAAATGTAAGAAGTTGTACTTAATTATAAATTAAGTAATCTGCAAACTTGGAAGTATGAAATCTACTGATAAGAATAACATGTTTAGGCTTGTCCTTGGGACAAGTGGAGATAATAAATTAGGCTATAATAAATGATAAAGGGAATAGAATAACTTATGTAAGGGGATAAGTTGTACTTAATTGTAAATTAAGTTATTTACAAGAACAAGAATCTGAAGTCTACGGATGAGGACAACATAAGTTATATTTATGGGAAGAGAAACTTATTAGTGGACCTTAGTTAAGAGAACTAAGTTAATAAGTAAACAATAATAAGATGTAGTGACAATGTAAGATGGAATTATGATTAAATGAGAAAGAATGAGGAAAACTTATGAAATGAAATAAGTTATATTTAATCATAAGTAATGGTTGACATTTCAAAAAAACATGTGAATTGAGATATACTTAATTACATATTAGGTAGAACATGTTATTGTAATGATGAAATCAAACAAGAATATAAATGGATTGTGGATTACAGACCTTAGATCACAATCTAAAGAATAACATGTTATGGGCTTGTTAATAAACTTAAATGGGTTAAGTCAAATGACTGAAATTAATAAGCAAGAGAAACTTGGTAACTTGAATAAGAAGTCAATGTGACCGGAGATAACCAAGTTAAATGGAAACCTGGTGAGGTAAGCAAGCACGTAAAAAGAATGTTTAGTCATATGGTCTAATGACACATCAAAATGAGGCGCTTGGACCAATCCGTACATTTGAGGGTGAATAACCCAACGGGGTACATTATCGTGGTGTCATAAGGCACGTGTAACATTCAGTTCAAATTTCGAAAATTACGTTGGCGGCAAAATTCCCTCCCCAGGGGTATCGACCCCTTAAGGGGGGGTCGACCACTCTAGGGATGAGGTGGCAGTCGGTTTAGAGGGACTAGCAGCTATATATAGAGGTCCCTTTTCTCTATTTTCTTCATTGAGAATCCATGGGGGCCAAACTCTGCCTGTGTCTGAACTAAATTGGATTCGTTATCTTCTACAACTATCAACTAAAACAAATCAAACTTAGAGACTCAAGCATAGATCCAACCTCTGCTATTTTCTACCTTTTCTTTTAAATCCGAACACTGTGAGTTAGTTACTTTTATAATTAAATGATTAAAAGTACTTTTCGACATGACTGTGATTTGTATATATACACGCATGTGATTGAATCATATGGATCTATCATAATTTGTGAACCTATAATATTCTTGGATCCTAGACCTTACATGCTAGATCTATTTTATAGATCTAATTCTTTGTGGTTAATTCATCATGTCACATATGTGGATCTTACCCTTTTTTCTCAGTTTTTAGTTAATTTGGGATTATCATTATCTGGACAGTGAAACCTTTGTTTAGAGCTAGATCATCAAGTTGTAATCTGTCATTAGTGGACATATGAATTCTTATTTGGATCTGTTTATCCTAATTATGTTAGATCTAATTTTATTATTACCCTTTTCACTAGATCTGTTTTTATGTCCACCTTATCATGCCAATTACATGTCCATGCCAGTATGTATGTATCTCTTCACCTTATCACCATGTTATTACATATTTATGCAAGTTATGTTAGAACATTCACTCTTGTTATGTTTCCATCACCTTTCCCTTTAATCGTTTATGACTAGGCTATTATTTAGCCTAGGCATGCCGCAACTTATGTGAATGCGCTAGTTAGGGAACGGGGGAAAAAGATTAGTATTGGTATAATTTGAATAATGCATATAAACATGAATTGGACATATAATTTTAATAAATGGGTAAATGGGCATTAACACATATAAAGGCATAGGTTTAAATAATTGATTAATAATGAATGCTTAGGATTACAATTAGAAATTGTAATTGCACTTATGACACGAGGTAAGGTTGCATTAGTGGTGGAAGTCTTCCCGGACTCGACCGGCATATCCAGCAACCACTAATGTTGAACCTAATGTAAGAGGTCTAAGTGCTCAAATACGAGATGGTATATGACACGAGGTTAGACCCAACTTGTGGGAGAAGTCTGCCCAGACCTGACCATCATATCTAGCATCACAAGTTGTAGGCCTAATGTGGGAGGTCTAGCCCATTATAAACCTTAAATGGACATGATAATGAATTGGACTACTTAACCTAATCTAATCCATAGGGATTGAATGATTATGAACTAAAGTTAGGGTTAAGTAAAAATTGGTTGGACAGTGGGTGGGCTAAACAAATCTGAGGGGGTGGGTAATATTTACATATAGGCCAGCAACTTAGCCCAGTAAGGTTATGTAATTAAAGACACCTAGTGGTAAGCAAACCAGTAGAAAGATTGGGGTTATATAATTAAAGACACCTCTAACCTGTGGGAAAACCTAGTAGGGGATACAAGACAAAGGGGAGAGCTTGTATCATATTGTGTGGGACCCGTTTCAGTCAGTAACCCAGAGTAGGTATCGAGTAGAGTACTCCGAACTAGGTCGGAGAAGGGGCACACTTATAGAAATGATTGTAAGAGATCCAAACATGGAGTTCGGTGTGGGCGCAAACCGACCGGGCCATGTGCGTGCATAAGCCGGGAAGAAGGGGATAAGATGATCGTGACACCTATAAATATGGGGCTATGCATATCAGCTGAGGGTTTCCATTTTAGTACGTGATACATCCTACGGTGGGGACGACACAGAGTATCTACGCGGATTAGGGAGCCGATCATTAGGGTAGTTGTTAGGAACATTTGGACATATGCCTATGTCTACCACCTTATAGTGGAAGGGATCATCTCATTCTGGTTATACTAGTAATAGTGCAGAGTAATCATTAGAAGCATATGCACCCTATCTTGTTTACCTTGTCATACACACCTTTGTGTTTATTTATCTTTCCCTTATCCACTTTATATGTCTGTCATGCTACTTTTATTTATGTACTTGCTAAAAATAACTAGACTCGCCAGACTTTATGTTTGACCCTTTTTGTTTCCTCTTCTTTCTTCCGTTTCCTCCCCCCTCCCCCCAGGTTCGCAGGGAGGGAATTCTCAGGCTTAGTCAAGACTCAGTTATCATCTTGTTGGAGCTTCTTTTGAAGTATAGCTTAAGTTCTTATCTCTACTATGGCTTTGCTCTTTTTCTTGGGGAATTATGCTTTTATATATTTATGTGCTCTGATGGTACAAGAAAGAAGTTATGTTATTGTAATGGTTTTTGTGACTTATGTTATTTTGGACCACGATGTATGATTTATGTTTGAAATAAAAATTTGAATTTCCGTTGCTATCTTATTTATATCTGTCTTGTAATATTCTGTGTCTATTTACCTATAACGCTTCACGAAACTTAAAGCATTCCCTTAGTGAGTGACATTAACGGACGTGGGGTGTCACACTTGGTATCAGATCTGAAAGTTACCAGATTAGATAAAAGTTTTTGAAACTATTTTCAAAAGGTTTTAAAAGAAAGTATTTCCAAAATAAAAGTCTATTTTGAAAAACATAATTCCTCAAAGCCATATGTAATATCCTTTAGTCCTTTGTATAAATCTCTTTCCTTTTCCTTTTTAGCATATCTGGGGAACCTAACATTCCTAATATCCTGGAGGGCGTCACAATACCAAGATGGTTCCGTAGGTATCTGGAGGCCATGGCGCCTGCCGAAGGCCAAGGAAACATTCCTCCCCCAGCTGCACCTGTTGTTCTCCCTCCTCTTCCTCCGTGTGCAGACAACTTCTCTAAGATCTGCAAAGATTTCCGTGCTATGGGAGGGAAGCCATTCTATGGAACCGAGACATTCATAGAGGCAAGGAAATGGCTCAAGAATACTGAGGAGTTGTTTGTAATCTTTTAAGTAGAGGATCAAAGGAAGATTTAGTGAGCTGCTTAGCTACTGAAGGATGAAGCTTCATTTTGGTGAGAGGTAACCCAAGCAAGCCATCTAGTGGAAACTTGGGATGACTTTAGACAGAGGTTCAAATTGAAATTTCTTTCCCAAGCTGAGAGTAGCATGCAAATGGATAGATTCTTAGCACTCAAATAATGGAACTAGACGGTGAAAAAGTATGTGAACAAATTTAACCAACTGGCAAGATTTGGACTAGAACTGGTAGACACTCCGCATAAGAAGGCTTTGTCGTTTGTTAAAGGGCTAAACAAGCCCCTTCATGGGTTAGCCATGTCCCATATTCCAATGGGAGCTACCTTTGAAAGACTTGTCGATATGGCCTTGATGTATGAGGAAGAGAAACGGGAAAAGAAGGAGGATAAAGGTGAGGGAACAACCCAAAATAAGAAGATATGGCCCAAGAAAGGACAACAACAGCAACAACAGAAGAAAGTAGGAAAGAATGACAAGCGTAAGTGTCACAATTGTGGGCGTGAGGGTCATTTGGCAAAAGACTGCAAAAGAAGGAAGAATTCTTGCTTCAACTGTGGAGAGGTCGGACGTTTTGCTAGGGAGTGCCCGAAGAAACAGGGACAAGGTTAGAGGGCAGGAACTTTTGGACAGAAGGTGCATGCTTTTGCGATTAGTGCTCCTTACAGAGGTAGAAAAATTTATGTGGAAGGTTTAATTTCTCTTTCAAATCATTTTGTTAGAACACTTTTTGATTCTGGCGCTTCACATTCATTTATATCTAGTTCTATGGTTGAATCTCTGCACTTAATTGCTAGTATGGTAGTGGATCCCATAGTTGTCTCAAACCCCATTGGTGGTTCGACTCATTTATCTATGATTTGTATGAGTTTGAGAATATCTGTGCTAGGCGTCAAATTTGAATGTGACGCATACATGCTCGGGTTCATAGGCTATGGGTTGATTATAGGGATGGATTAGCTGACCACGTATGGTGTCATTTTATATTGTGAAAGGAGGGTCGTTTGACTTCTAACTAGCCATGGTAGTACCCTTGAAATTTCTTATGACCCCCAAGGGTCTATTATGCATAGCTTACTAGAGTCTCTTGATGCATCCATATGTGATTTGCAATCTGTTCCAGTAGTTCGAGATTATTCTGATATTTTTGAGGAGGTTTAGGGCTTACCTCCAAGGCACGAGATCGACTTTCGTATATATTGGCGGACGACCCAAAGCCAGTTGCATTACTAGTGTGCCATATGGCTCCGAGAGAAAGGAAGGAGTTAAGTAAGCAAGTAGGGGAGCTGCTTGAGAAAGGGTTTATCAGACGAAGCATATCTGAATGGGGTACTCCAGTTGTACCCGCCACTAAGGTGGATGGATCACTTCGTTTGTGTGCGGACTATAGAGAATTGAACAAACTCACGAAGAAGAATAGGCAACCACTTCCAAGGATAGACGACTTATTTGACCAGCTCATCGGTGCCTCGGTATTCTCTCAGTTGGACTTGGCCAAGGGGTTTCATCAGTTAAGGGAGGCTAAGGATAGTATTGACAAGACTGCTTTTAGGACTCCGGATGGTTTCATTGAATGGCTAGTTATGCTTTTTGGGCTGACAAATCCACCCGCCTATTTTGTCGATCTAATGAGTAGGGTTTTTCGGGAGTCCCTGAATAAATTTTTCGTAGTCTTTGTTGATGATATTTTGATCTTCTCCAAAAGCAAAGAAGAATATGCCCAGCATTTGAGAGAAGTTTTGAAAACTCTCCGTGACCATCAGCTTAAGGGAAAGTTCTCCAAATTCCATTTTCGGAGAAAAGAGTTGAGATTCTTAGGGCATGTAGTCTCCAAAGTAGGGGTAGCTGTGGACCCCACAAAGGTAGTTGCAGTACAGGACTGGCAGATTCTGAAAAATGCAACAGAGGTGAGAAGCTTTCTGGGATTGGTAGGTTATTATAGGAAGTTCATTAAGGACTTTGCAAAGATATCCGCCCCTCTTACCTGACTGACGAAGAAGAATCTAATGTTTTCATCGGATATGGATTGTGATGTTGCTTTCCAGTGATTGAAGAGGGCTCTGACAACAGCCTCAATCTTGACCTTGCCCGATGGGAACAAAGTGTTTACGGTGTACACTGATGCATGTGGTACAAGACTTGGTGCGGTTCTGATGCAAGAAGGAAAGGTAATGTGTTATGGGGGTAGACAGTTGAGAATTCATGAGAAGAACTACCCCACCCATGATATAGAGCAGGCCGCCATAGTATTCGCACTAAAGACGTGGTGTCATTATTTACTTAGAGAGAAGTTCGAGTTATACACCAATCATAAATCTCTCAAGTATATGTTCTCGCAGAAGGATCTCAATTTAAGGCAATAAAGGTGGATGTAGTTCTTAGCTTATTAAGATTTTAAATCGCTTATACCCCTGGAAAGGGTAATGTGGTGGCTGGCGCACTAAGTAGGAAGAGGATGACCTTGAGTCCTCTGTTTGTGGAAAGGAAGAGCTTAGAGTTCATATCAACCTTTGACTTTAAACCCTCCATCGAGATTTTGCCTGACTTGTTTGCGTCATTAGAAATACGACCAACTCTTATGGACCAGATTGGAGCTTCGCAACAAGGAGACCCACAGATTTTAGACATCATGGATAAGCTCAGAAAAGGGGAGACTTCTAGTCACCTCAGTAGATATACCATAGATGAAAAGGGGTGGTTGCGACGAGATGGAAGGCTTTGTGTCCTTCAAACGGCTTTGTGTCATTCAGCCGGCGATAAGATGTACAGGGACATGAAGAGGGTTTTCTTTTGGTTTGGGATGAAGAAAGATGTGGCCGAATTTGTTTCTTAATGTTTAGTTTGCCAGCAAGTTAAACCTAAGCAAAAGAAGCCAGGTAGTTCACTTCATCCTTTGGAGGTTCCATAGTGGAAGTTGGAGAGAGTCTCCATGGACTTCATAGATGGTTTGCTTAGATCAAAGAAAGGAAACACCAGTATTTGGGTAGTGGTGGACAGATTGACTAAGAGCGTTCAATTCATTCCAGTGAAGAGTAAGAGGATGACATCATGGTTGGCAGCGATTCATGTTCGTGAGATAATCCATCTTCATGGAGTACCTTTGTAACGACCTGCATTCTACGCATCGAAGGATCGTAGAATATTTCTTTCTTTCACATACGAAGTCGTATGGTCATGTAACTTTGGGAGACGACTATTGGAGTCATTTCCCATGTTCATGATTTTTGCCGATTTTTAAATGACCGTTTTACCCCAGCTGATCTTGTTTCGGCCATAACTTTTGACTGGAAAGGAATTTTGACCTGAAACCACTTCCATCAGATCCAGATGATGGTTTAACTTTCCGTAGAGTGGTCACATTAGCCAAATGGACTCACCGTTTGGGAGATGTGGCTGAAACAAGTTTCAAATGGTGAAAAACTGCTTAACCGGGCCAAATTTGGGTGATTAGTGAGTGGGCCCATAACCCATTTCGGGATTAGGGTTATGGGGAGGCTGATAGGGTTAGGTAATTCAGTTCCTATCATTTTCCAGCCGCCACTTTTTGTTTCTTCAAGTTTAGCCATGGCCTCCACTTTCTAAAACACCCCAAATCACTTTTTAATCGCTAATTAAGCAAAATGTACATCAAATCAAGGAAGATCTTCACCAAATCAGTAATAAGACTGCTGTATTACCTTGGTATTCGCGCCCAAATAGAGAATCATTTCAGACCTAAAGTTTATTTGTGGCAAAGGTGAGTGATTTGCATAGTTCCTCACTAATTATGGTTAATTAAGGGTAATTAGTGATAATTAGCGAATTTATACATGTTAAAAATCTGGAAAAATATTGATAAATTTAGAAATATTGTTTTAGGTCTCTGTTAGAAAATTTGGCTAATTTGGTTAAGTTTTGCTAATCGTATCATTAGTTTTGCTTAAACATGCTTAAGGGAAAATATGGGGTTTTGGCTATGTTTGATCCATTTTAACATATCATATTGTTGTTTTGGTGTTTGTGGTCAGTTCTATAAGTTGCTATGACTGTATGGTATGTTTTGTGATTGATTAGAAAAGTTAGATTGGTCAAAAACGCTAACAAATGGCGTAAAATAGTCGGTGGAAGAGTTGTAGGAAAATTGTGCAGAACCGTATCGGCCCTACCCCGACCCGACCCGATCGTGAGACCCCTTCATGAGCTGACCCTACTCCATGAGCTGCTCCACTTTGAAGGCGACGAACCAGAAGACCACGACTCGATCCGATGGAGGGATCACTACCCGACCCGAACCAGTGTGGCACCATGACGCAGCCTGGAGCATCACGAGTCACGAAAAGATGAAGGAACTCGACCTGATCCGATCAGGGAGGCGCATCACGACCCATACCAAATGAGCATCACAATCCGATCCGAACCAGAGGAGATACTACGAGCTAAATCAAGGAGCTTAAATGCGAAGCACGGGTTACGAACCAAATGAAGAATGATCTAGAGGAGAAGACAAAAACCCGAGATGCAAAGGTAGTCCAAGTGGGAAGTTTGTACTCAGGATCCAGTTGGGAACCAACGAGTAAACTTCATGATTGGGCTTTGCTGCGGGACGTGTGCTAAGGGTTGTCGATGTCTATGACTTTGGATCACTATGTATGTGAGGTACGTGGACAGATTCAGGGCCACAGTGGCCTAGGTACGAGTAGTGGGCTATAGACCAATGAAGTGGGGTCATTTGAAAGGATTTGGTCATGATCCCATGGGATAAGCTTGGTGGTAGCAGTAGTTGTACAAGTCGAACTCTGTCATTACCTCGATGGGTCTAGTGATCAAAGTAGTGGATATCGTATGCTGTACGCACTGAGTGAGAGATGTGAGGATGGTTGCTATGCTTCATTTGTTTGCCATCACTATGACATGCACACCCCTACCCCCTTACTCTTTACACCATATGTTAGTGGCACCTTAGAGTATTGTACGTTATGTAGTGCTAACTCTTTGGTTGTAGGTTCAGGTATGGTTTAGTGTACCTGTTATTGTTCTGTTTTGCTGCTTATCGCTCATACCAGACTTTTATTTGACCCAGAGTTTAATGTCTCTTCTTATTACTCTGGGTGCTCTCACAAGCAGACTAGAGATAGGTTAGGTGGTATGCACGAGTGGCTATACCAGAGACGAACAAGAGGCTTCCATGTATGATATATAGATATTCTCCCTGTGTCGCTACTGGTCACTACTTTGGGCATTATTAGTGTACCCTTCCTTTCTTTTACTTTAGAGACAGTTTTAAAGTTGTAATAATGATGATGTGGAACATAAGCTGTATTTGGATTTTTCCGTTGCTATGATGATTAGTTTTCAGCTTATGCATTGTCTCGCCTGTTTTATGTCAAGTATGTTGTTATTATATTTTATCCCATGCGCTGTGAGACATTCTACAGGTTTTCGATTAGTTCATTCTCTTCTTTACTTTCTATAGCGATCGTTCCGTGCTAGTCAGGCATGTGTACAACGCACTTTCGGAGGAAATGCCAGTTGGTGCGGGGAGGGCCGTCACACTTGGTATCAGAGCTCTAGGTTGCGTAGTTAACCTAGGGAAAGACACCAGGGAGAGATAATACGTATATGAGAGTGCGTAATTGTGATAATTTTGGTTTTCAAAAGCTATATGTATATATAGACTATTAATGTAGCTAAGGATGAAGTCGCACTGCACTGACACCACAAAGAGGATGGTTAATCGTTTCTCTTCACAGATTGAACGATGAGCCGATATACGAGGGATGCTGGTAGAGGAGCCAACAATGGGAATGCCCCTGACATGAGGGCTATGTTTACTAATTTCATGAGAGAGATGCTTAGGGACGTTCAGAGGGCAGTCCCTAATACGGCTAATGGCAGTGGTGCAATGGTGCAGGCGCCTAGGGCCGATTTCGCCAAGCTTTGTAAGGACTACACTAGTCTTGGTGGAAAGCCGTTCCACGGAACGAAATCGGCCATAGAAGTTCAGGATTGGTTGGATAGCTGTGAGCGAATCTTTGAAGATTTGGGTATCGAGGATGCGATGAAGAGAAAGCTAGTGTCCCGTCAGCTGCAAGGACGGGCAATGAATTGGTGGAATGCTATTAAGGCAGCTACTCCCAAGGACCAGATTACTTGGAATCAGTTTAAGGCTCGCTTTAGCGATAAGTTCATTCCAGCCGCTCAGAAGTCAATGTTGTTTAAGAGATTCTTGGAACTCAAGCAGAATGGCAGAGCTGTCTCGGAGTATATTGTCGAATTCGACACTTTGTCGAAATATGGGTTTTCCTTAATAGATACTGCCGAGAAGAGGAACGAGAGGTTCATAACTGGATTGGATGGATTCTTGGGGGGAAAGGCTTATTAACCACATCGATGAGACGTTTGAATCGATTGTGGGGAAATCTTTAAGATAAGAGAGTCTTTACCTTAAGTTGAAGACTGAGGTCGCATATGCAGAGGAGCCAAAACCGCAAGCAAACGGTGGAGGCAAGAGTGGTTCTCAGAATAAGAGGAAGCAGAACCAGAATAAGGATAGCTAGAAGAAGAAGAAAGATGTTGAGTGTTTTAGTTGTGGCAAGAAGGGCCACTTTGCTAGTAATTGTCAAGCAAAGCCAGTAGACAGGAAGTGCTTTAACTGTGGCCAAGTGGGACATCACAAGGACAAGTGTCTACAAAACCCTAAAGAAAAGCAGATGGTGAAAGCATATGCCCTTAATGCTATTCCTTCTTCGTTGAATGCCCCAACTGCGGCGGAGAAGGGAAAGAATGTCGTTATTCAAGGTATGCTTTCTGTTTATGATGTTCCTGTTAGAGTTTTGTTTGATACCGGAGCTTCCAATTCTTTCATATCTAGTGACCTGGTAGATAGGTTGGGATTGGAGCCCGAGATTGTCGATAGACCTTTAGTAGTGATGAAACCTATTGGTGGTTCGACTAGCCTTAGCATGATTTGTCGTAATGTGGTCTTATCGAGTCATGGATGCATGTTTGTTTGTGATTGCTTTTTTTTGGGCTTTACTGGGTTTGGCATTATTTTGGGAGTCGATTGGCTCTAAAGATACGGGGTGGTGGTAGATTGTGAGGGCTTTTTGTGACAGCAAGAGCGAATGATGGGTGGAGGGTAGTGTTTGGTGGTCTACCTAGTGATGGGGTAATGGCTAGTTTTCTAAATTCCCTCGACATCCCGCATGATGAGTTGTCAGGTTTGGCCGTGGTTGGCCAGTATCCGGACGTCTTCGAGGAAGTGACCAGGCTTCCACCACACCGAGAGATTGAGTTCCAGATTGATTTGGTAAAAGATGCCAGACCTATAGTGATGCCACTTCATCGTATGGCGCCAAGGGAGTAGCGAGAGCTCGAGGTGCAAGTAAGCGATCTTTTGAAGAAGGGCTTTATCAGAAGAAGTGTTTCTGAGTGGGGAGCACCAGTTGAGTTTGCTACCAAGGCTGATGGTTCCCTTCGATTGTGTGTGGACTACCGCGAATTGAATAAGGTTACGAGGAAGAATAAGTATCCTTTACCGTGGATAGATGATTTGTTTGATCAGTTAAGTGGCGCGAGAGTATTTTCCCAGTTGGATCTCGCGACATGTTTTCATCAACATAGAGTGGAAGCTGAGAGTATAGCTAAAACGGCCTTCCGAACACCGTCTGGATTTTATGAGTGGTTGGTCATGCCATTCGGGTTGACTAATGCACCAGCATATTTTGTGGATCTTATGAATAGGGTATTCAGAGATCAGTTGAATAAGTTTGTTCTTGTGTTTGTGGATGATATTTTGGTCTACTCGAGGACAGAGGAAGAACACAAGGAACATTTAAGAATAGTGATGGAGGTGTTGAGAAAACACCAATTGAAAGAAAAGTTTTCTAAGTGTCACTTCTGGTGGAGGGAAGTGAGATTCTTGGACCATGTGGTTTCAGAGAATGGTATTGCCGTGGATCCTGCGAAGGTGGATCCGGTACAAGATTGGTCTACGCCCAAGAATGCAACGGACATAAGAAGTTTCTTGGGATTAGCTGGATATTATCGTAAGTTTATCTAAGACTTCTCCAATATTGCAGCACCGCTGACTCAGTTGACCAGGGAGAATCAAGCTTTCGTCTGGGACAAAAAGTGCGAGAATGCATTCAAGAGTCTAAAGGAAAAGTTGACATGTGCACCAGTGTTAGTCATTCTTATGGGGAATGAAGAGATGATGGTATATACGGATGCATGTGGTACTGGACTAGGTGCTGTATTGATGCAAGGAGGTAGAGTTGTAGCTTATGCAAGTCGGCAACTGAAACCGCATGAGAAAAGATATCCTACCCATGATTTGGAATTGGCAGCGATCGTGTTCGCATTGGAGATGTGGAGACATTATCTCTTAGGAGAAAGATTCGAGTTGTTTACCGATCATAAATCGTTAAAGTATCTCTTCTCCCATAAGGATCTAAATCTCCGACAGCAAAGATGGTTAGACTTCTTAGCTTCCTACGATTTCGATATCGCACACACACTAGGAAAGGGCAATGCGGTAGCTGATGCATTGAGTAGGAGACATGCCAGTTTAGGGGCTATGTTTCTAGAATGGAAGCAACTGGAGTACATCGCTGGTTATGATTTCAGACCAAAGTGCGAATTATGTCCAGAAATGTTAGCAAGTTTGACGATCAGACCCACTTTGATTGAGCGGATTGGTTCCAGTCATAGGGACGATCCTAACCTATTGGAAATCATCTCAAAGTTAGAGATGGGAATCGACGAAGAGATGAGCAAGTATGGGCTTGATCGAAATGGACGGCTTGGAAAGAATGGAAGATTAGTTGTACCCAATGTCAATGGATTGAGAGATGAAGTTCTTAGAGAATGTCATCACTCAAAACTGACTATACATCGCGGTGGTAACAAGATGTATCGAGACATGAAGCAGACATACTACTGGGAAGGGATGAAAAGAGACGTTGGGAAATTTATATCCAAATGCATGAATTGCCAACTAGTTAAAGCTGAGCAAAAGAAGCCTAGTGGTTTATTGCAACCATTAGAAGTTCCAAAATGGAAATGGGAACAAGTCTCAATGGATTTCATTGATGGGTTACCAAGAACTAGATCGGGCCATGATAGCATTTGGGTGATTGTGGACCGATTGACCAAAAGTGCAAGATTTATACCCGTCAAGTCGAATAGAACGGCAGCTAAGTTAGCTGAACTATATGTAAAGTGGGTAGTGAGATTTCATGGAATACCCAAAGGCATTGTGAGTGAATGAGATCCGTTGTTCACTAGTGGATTTTGGAAGAGCTTACAAGAGGCGTTAGGATCAGAATTACATCTCAGTACCGCATATCATCCTCAAACCGATGGACAGACAGAGAGGGTGAATCGAGTGTTAGAAGATCTCTTGAGAGCTTGCATATTGGATTTTGGTGGATCATGGGATGACCATTTGCATCTAGTAGAGTTTGCATATAATAAGAGTTATCAATCCAATATTGGTATGGCTCCATTTGAAGCTTTGTATGGAAGACCGTGCAACTCACCGTCATGTTGGTTAGAAACTGGTGAGAAGTTTGTGCTTGGACCAGATGTGATAAGGGAAACTTCAGCTAAGATTAAGGTTATCCAACAGCGAATGAAGGCTTCCCAAGATAGGCAGAAAGTTTATGCTGATAAGAGGAGAAAAGAATTAAAATTCTCCATTGGCGACTTGGCGTTTGTCAAGATTTCTCCATTGAAGAGCGTGATAAGATTTGGCCGGAGAGGCAAGTTAGCACCAAGATTTGTTGGTCCATTACCAGTTCTTGAGCAAATTGGGAATTTGGCATATAAAGTTGAATTACCAGAGAAGATGGCAGGAGTTCATAATGTATTTCATGCTTCCCAGTTAAGGAAATTCGTACACGACCCCGATGTGACTATTTCACCTGATCAGTTGGATGATATCAAGGTTGAACCCGAGGCGGTTGGGAGCCGCAGGCCTATGCGTATTGTTGGGAACGATACGAAGCAACTTCGAAGGAAGGCGGTGAAATTAGTCAAATTTCAGTGGGGCGAGAATGAGAATGACTGTACTTGGGAGATAGAGAAGAGCATTAGAAAGACGTATCCAGAACTCTTCGCCTGGTAAGATTTCAGTATCGATTTAGTCTTTCTGCATGCTAGGATAGGTTTGTTTTTGTTCTGCATGTTTGATTGTTGTATATGATTGGTAGGCATGCGGGATCCTTTGTATGTTTTGGGTTAAGGAATTTCGAGGACAAAATTTCCTGGGGGGGAGAATGTAACAACCCGCATTCTACGCATCGAAGGATCGTAGAATATTTATTTCTTTTACATACGAAGTTGTATGGTCATGTAACTTTGGGAGACGACTATTGGAGTCATTTCCCATGTTCATGATTTTTCCGATTTTTAAGTGACCGTTTTGCCCCTAGCTGATCTTGTTTCGGCCGTAACTTTTGAATGGAAAGGAATTTTGACCTGAAACCACTTCCATTAGATCCGGATGATGGTTTACCTTCTGTAGAGTGGTCACATTAGCCAAACGGACTCACCGTTTGGGAGATATGGCTGAAACAAGTTTCAGATGGTGAAAAACTGTTTAACCGGGCCTAATTTGGGTGATTAGTGAGTGGGCCCATAACCCACTTCGGGATTAGGGTTATGGGGAGGCTGATAGGGTTAGGAAATTCAATTCCAATCATATTCCAGCCGCCACTTTTTGTTTCTTCAAGTTTAGCCATGGCCTCCACTTTCTAAAACACCCCAAATCACTTTCTAATCTCTAATTAAGCCAAATCTACATCAAATCAAGGAAGATCTTTACCAAATCAGTAATAGGACTGCTGTATCGCCTTGGTATTCGTGCCCAAACAGAGAATCATTTCATATCTAAAGTTTATTTGTGGCAAAGGAGAGTGATTTGCATAGTTCCTCACTAATTATGGTTAATTAAGGGTAATTAGTGATAATTAGCGAATTTATACATGTTAAAAATCTGGAAAAATATTGATAAATTTTGAAATATTGTTTTAGGCCTCTATTAGAAAATTTGGATAATTTGGTTAAGTTTTGCTAATCGCATCATTAGTTTTGCTTAAACATGCTTAAGGGAAAATGTGGGGTTATGGCTATGTTTGATCCATTTTAACATATCATATTGTTGTTTTGGTGTTTGTGGTCAGTTCTATATGTTGCTAAGACTGTATGGTATGTTTTGTGATTGATTAGAAAAGTTAGATTGGTCAAAAACGCCGACGATTGGCGTAAAACAGTCGCTGGAAGAGTTGCAAGAAAATTGTGCAGAACCGGATCGGATCGCCCCTACCCTGACCCGACCCGATCGTGAGACCCCTTCACGAGCTGACCCTACTCCATGAGCTGCTCCACTTTGAAGGCCACGAACCAGAAAACCGCGACTCGAACCGATGGAGGGATCACGACGCGACCCGGACCAGTGTGACACCACGACGCAGCCTAGAGCATCACGAGTCACGAACAGATGAAGGAATTCGACCCGATCCGATCAGGGAGGCGCGTCACGACCCGTACCAGAAGAGCATCACGATCCGATCCGAACCATAGGAGATACTACGAGCTGAACCAAGGAGCTTGGATGCGAAGCAAAGGTTACGAACCAAATGAAGACTGACCCGGAGGAGAAGACCAAAACCCGAGATGCAAAGGTAGTCCAAGTGGGAAGTTTGTACTCAGGATCCAGTTGGCAACCAACGAGTTTAATTCATGATTGGGCTTTGCTGCGGGACGTGTGCTAAGGGTTGTCGATGTCTATGACTTTGGATCACTATGTATGGGAGGTACG
Source organism: Allium sativum (assembly GCA_030737875.1). Classification (NCBI taxonomy): domain Eukaryota; kingdom Viridiplantae; phylum Streptophyta; class Magnoliopsida; order Asparagales; family Amaryllidaceae; genus Allium; species Allium sativum. Next base: position 1,019,403,996 of record CM060924.1, read on the forward strand.
TGGACGGATTCAGGGCCACAGTGGCCTAGGTACGACTAGTGGGCTATAGACCAATGAAGTGGGGTCATTTGTAAGGGTTTGGTCATGATCCCATGGGATAAGCTTGGTGGTAGTAGTAGTTGTACAAGTCGAACTCCGTCATTACCTCGATGGGTCTAGTGATCAAAGTAGTGGATATCGTACGCTTTACGCACTGAGTGAGAGATGTGAGGATGATTGCTATGCTTCATTTGTTTGCCATCACTATGACATGCACACCCCCACCCCCTTACTCTTTACACCATATGTTAGTGGCACCTTAGAGTATTGTACGTTATGTAGTGCTAACTCTTTGGTTGTAGGTTCAGGTATGGTTTAGTGTACCTGTTATTGTTCTGTTTTGCTGCTTATCGCTCATACCATACTTTTGTTTGACCCAGAGTTTTATGTCTCTTCTTATTAATCTGGGTGCTCTCATGAGCAGACTAGAGACAGGTTAGGTGGTATGCACGAGTAGCTGTACCGGGGACGAGTAGGAGGCTTCCATGTATGATATATTGATATTCTCCCTGTGTCGCTGCTGGTCACTACTTTGGGCATTAGTAGTGTACCCTTCCTTTCTTTTACTTTAGAGACAATTTTAAAGTTGTAATAATGATGATGTGGAACATAAGCTGTATTTGAATTTTCCACGGCTATGATGATTAGTTTTCAGCTTATGCACTGTCTCGCCTGTTTTATGTCAAGTATGTTGTTATTTTATTTTATCCCATGTGCTGTGAGACATTCTACAGGTTTTCGATTAGTTCATTCTCTTCTTTCCTTTCTTTGGCGACCGTTCCGTGCTAGTCAGGCATGTGTACAGCGCACTTTCGGAGGAAATGTCGGATGGTGCGGGGAGGGCTGTCACAACCTTCCAGCATCGTAAGCGATCGTGACCCCATCTTTACCGGTGAATTTTGGAGAAGCTTTTAAGAAGCATTAGGTACATAGTTGTGTTTGAGCACCGCTTATTATCCTCAAACTGATGGGCAGATGGAGAAGGTGAACAAAATTCTAGGGGATCTTTTAAGGCTGTGTATCCTAGACTTAGGAGGGATTTGGGAAGAGTACCTTCCTTTAGAAGAGTTTTCCTATAACAATAGTTATCAAGCCATCATCGGCATGGCACCCTTCGAAGCATTGTACGGACGACCCTGTAGATTACCAACTTGTTGGTGGGAATCTACAGAAAGATTATTACTTGGACCAGATATGGTTAGAGAAACGTTCGAAAAAATTGACCTTATTTGACGTTGGATGAAGACAGCTCAAGATAGGTAGAAGTCCTATGCAGACAAGAGAAGGACTAACATTGAATTTGAAGTAGGTGACTTAGTTTTTATCGAAATATCACCTCTAAGGAATGTGGTTCGCTTCGGATCAGTAAGGAAGTTGGCACCTAGGTTTGTGGGACCATTTCCCATAACCGAAAGGATCGGCCAAATGGCCTACAGAGTAAAGCTCCTAGGAAATCTATCTGGTGTTCATGATGTTTTCCGTGTTTCTCATCTGTGAAAGTGCTTGCATGACACTGCGGAAGTTGTTGAGCCAAGTATATTAGAGGAGAGAGAAGTGGAACGGGAGGCGATAGTTAGACGAGTACCTACCCGTATTCTTGGATCAGAAATTAAGAAGCTCTGCAATAAAGAAATCAAATTGATAAAGGTTCAATGGGGAGATAACCCAAAGGATGCGACTTGGGAGATGGAAGACAAGATTCGTACTTCGTACCCTTTCCTTTTCGAGGGTATGTTCTTAAATCCTTTTCCAAGGTTTATCTATACTTGTTTCTGTCATTTGAGCATGTCATGTCAATAGTATTCTCTACCTTTAGATAGGAATCATATGGATGTAAACATGTGTTTGAGACATGTTATGTTTGATGGATGCAAGTGGATGCAAGTGTTTACTGGATTTGCCGGGCGGGTCCGGGCAGGTTTACGTCACAAACGGGTCCAACCTCGTGTCCTAAGAATTGATTATTATTAATAATCCACTTTCCCCAATTTTAATAATTCCCTATTTGAATTATTAATTAATTCCAAATTTAGCAATGTCCATAATTGACTCAATTATGGACATCCATTTAAGGCATGCAAAATCATATAAAATTGCACCCAATTTATTAATTCCTAATATCACCCCTACCCCACGTTTGAACGTTTATTCGCAAAATATATATATTAGACTCGAATAGTCTAACTCATAGCATAAAGGAGATTATCACAATAACAACATGTATATATGACTAAATAAATCATAACAAGGGGTGAAACTTGCATACATCCAAAATTACAACTTGCATAAGGTTATACATGTCATGGATCTAAGGGTGTCAACTTATTCATAATTCACATAATATGATTTTGATCAAATTTCATAAACTTGTATAGGACATGTGTGAATCAACATCATTAACAATATGGTTTTATATGGGTACACCTAACTCAATAGGCAAATTCCCAAAAATCAAAATTCATTTAATCATAGATTCATGTATATGGGTACACCTAACTTAATAGGCAAATTCCCATATTCAAGATCCAATTAATTTGTAGATTCATGTATATGGGTACACCTAACTCAATAGGCAAATTCCCATAATCAAAAACATAAACTTTAAACATGATCCAATTCGCATAAATAATAACATCATGATTTTACAACTTGTATGATTCAACACAACTTAACATGACATCATTATCATATAACATAAGTATTTCAACATATGTGATAATATGAGATCTACAACATATATAAGATTTACAACATAGCATATCATAATTTGCAACATAGCATGATATGATTTACAACATAGCATAGCATGATTTACAACATGGCATAACATGATTTATAACATAGCATAGCATGATTAAGCACATATGACATAGCATAGGATTATTTACAACATAATCACTACAACATAACAACATATATATGATGACATAATAGCATAACAAGAGATCCACAACATAATTTACAAATACATAACAATTCATATCACTTTCTTGTGATCCATTCATAACTTAATCAAATTATTTTATAATAATATTGTGAGATTCATCACACTCACAATTTTAAAGAAGAGAAATAGAAAGAGAGAGAGCTTTTGATTTGATTTGAGTAGATTTAGTTGTAGGCTAGGCTTTCTCCTTCTTCTTTAGTTTGTGACGGCTACGCCGAACTCCATGACAACGGCATGTCGGTAGCTCTCCAATTTTTCAAGTGATTTAGGGTTAGAGTCTACCCACTTATTTATAGGTGTTAGGATGCATATAGGCCATTAGATTTACCCTAGAATAGATTAGAGCCATTAGATTTCGTCCAGCCCTCAAAACACTGCCCGTAAACCCAACCAGATGCACCCAGGTCACCTGGGCTCGACCAGGGAGGTCGACACCCAGGTCGACTCTAGTGTCGACCTGGCCCCCCCTGGTCGACTCCCAAGTCAACCCCCAGGTCGACCTGGTCTGGGCGGGAGTTTTCCCGCCTTCCTCCATTTCCGTGTTTTCGAAATCTGTTTTAAAATTTGAATTTTTCATGAAACTTCTCGAGGCCATATCTCGGTCATACGAACTCCGATTTACAAAATTTCGGACTCTATTTCGCGTAATTTTCCGAGATGAACACAATGGCGCAGCCCGCTTCCCAATATTCTTATATTTGAAACTAATTATTCTTTCATTTGTGAATATTAGTATTAACTGATTTACGGGGTGTTACATTCTCCCCCCCTTAAAGGATTTCGACCCCGAAATCTTCAAGTCAAGAAGAATGTTTAACCTAACATCAAATCAACCATCTACTCAATCATCAAACACTGGCATCCATTGTCCTTATAGTCTTCTAATGCTTTTATGTTTAAATGCATAGTGTGTGTATATGTCCGTATCTAATGCAAAATCAGGCGGTCCACTGATTCAGTTGACCTCCTTGATGCAATTCATGATAGTGCCATGCATATATTATGTATGCAAAAGATCCTAATTGCTTACGTACTACTTCTATATGCGTGCACATTCATTCAACCAAATGTAGCATCCATATGATGGTACAACCATTATACATCTATTATACTAAATACATTCATTTATGCAATATGCAATATGTAGTGACTGAGCCGATCTAGTGCCTAAAGTGTGTGTATATATGCATCCACGAGCAACCACTAGCAAACACTTGCATCCATTTTGCATCCATCATACATAACATGTCTCAAACACATGTTTCAACCATAGGATCATCCTAACTAAAGGTCAAAGATACTAATGAGAGGACATACTAAAGATAAGATAAGATAAGCTAAGCGATAAAGGAGAAATTAAAAGACATACCCTCAAAAAGAAAAGGGTACAACGAACGCATCTTCTCTTCTGTCTCCCAAGTAGCGTTGCTCTCATCATCTCCCCATTGCACTTTAACTAGTCTGACCTCTCGATTCCTCAAATTTTTGATCTCCAACCCAAGAATGCATGTAGGAGCTCGTCTAATTGTTGCATCACGCTCTATTTCCACCTCTTTAAGCAAGCTCGGCTCTACCACCTCCGCGGTCTTGTGCAAACACTTCCTCAAATGTGATACATGGAATACGTCGTGTACTCCACTAAGTTTCTCAGGCAACTCCACCCTATACGCCATCTTCCCAATCCTGTCTTTTATAGGAAAAGGCCCTACAAACCTTGGCGCTAATTTCCCAACGGACCCAAAGCGAACAACATTCCGTAACGGAGATACTTTGATAAAAACCATGTCCCCAATGTCAAACTCAAGATCTGTCCTCCTCTTATCAGCATATGATTTCTGCCTATCTTGTGCTGCTTTCACTCTCCTTCGAATCAAATCAATCTTCTCCGAGGTTTCCCTAACCATATCGGGCCCAAGTAGGATTTTATCGGTAGATTCCAACCAACATGTAGGCGAACGGCAAGGCCTTCCATAAAGAGCTTCGAAAGGTGCCATGCCAATACTAGACTGAAAGCTATTATTATATGCGAATTCTACCAACGGAAGGTGCTCTTCCCATGTACCCCCAAAGTCTAGGATACAAAGCCTTAAAAGATCCTCTAGAATACGATTCACCCTCTCGGTCTGGCCGTCCGTCTGAGGATGATATGCGGTGCTCAAACATAGCTGAGTCCCTACCGCCTCTTGTAAACTCTTCCAAAATTCGCTAGTGAAGATGGGATCACGGTCGCTTACTATACTAGAAGGAATACCGTGCAAACGAACTATCTCTTTAATGTATACAGAAGCCAACCACGGAGCAGTCCTCTTACTTTTCACGGGGATAAAATGGGCGCTCTTAGTAAGTCTATCTACTATAACCCAAATCCCCGTATTACCCTTCCTAGAACTTGGTAATCCATCCACAAAATCCATTGACACGCTTTCCCATTTCCATAGTGGAACTTCCAATGGGTGAAGCAACCCACCAGGTTTCTTTTGTTCCGCTTTTACTCGTTGGCACACCAAGCATCTAGCGACGTACTCGGCCACATCCTTTTTCATACCGGCCCAAAAGAAAACCCGCTTCATATCTTTGTACATCTTGTCTCCGCCGGGATGAATGGTCATCTTTGAGCGATGAGCATCATCAAGAATGGCCTTCCTTAAGTCTCCGTCTTGTGGTACACAAAGTCTATTATCCCTTCGTAACCAACCCTTATCGTCTAGGTTATACCTACGAAGATGGCTAGACGACTCCCCTCCTTTGAGCTTTTCTACTATCTCAACCAACTGTGGGTCATCTTGCTGTGCCTCACCAACTCGTCCTAGAAGTGTAGGTCTAACCTCCAAGGATGCTAACAAACCAGGTACTAGGTCAACGGAGGGTCTAAAGTCAAACATGGAGATGAATTCTAAGCTTCGTCGTTCAACAAACAACGGACTCAAGGACAACCTTTTCCTACTTAAGGCGTCTGCTACCACGTTACCCTTGCCCGGGGTATATGCTTTTTCAAAATCGTAGGAGGATAAGAATTCCATCCATCGTTGCTGCCTTAAATTCAAATCCTTCTGAGAGAATAAGTATTTTAATGATTTGTGGTCAGTGAACAGTTCGAATTTCTCACCAAGAAGATAGTGACGCCAAGACTTAAGCGCGAAAACAATTGCGGCTAACTCAAGGTATTGCGTAGGGTAATTCTTTTCATGAACACTCAACTGCCATCCACCATAGGCTATTACTCTTCCCTCTTGCATGAGGACCGTGCCAAGTCCCGTCCCACAGGCATCAGTATAGATGGTAAACGGTTTATTCCCGTCTGGCAGCACTAAGACTGGGGCTGAAGTTAAGGCTCTCTTTAAACGTTGGAACGCATCATCACAATCTTCGTCCCACGTAAAAACCAGGTTCTTCTTCATCAACCGTGTTAATGGAGCTGATATTTTTGTGAAGTCTTTGATAAACTTCCTATAATAGCCAGCCAACCCTAAGAAACTTCTTACTTCGGTTACATTTCTAGGGACCTTCCAATCTTGGATGGCCACCACCTTTGCGGGATCCACTGCTATCCCTTCTTTGGAAACCACGTGCCCTAAGAACCGTACTTCTTTCCTCCAGAAGTGACACTTAGAAAATTTTGCCTTAAGGTTATGCGCTCGAAGGGTTTCCAACACTTCCCTAAGATGTAGGGCATGCTCTTCTTTGTTCTTAGAAAAGACTAAGATGTCATCCACAAAGACTACCACGAATTTGTTAAGGTACTCCCTAAACACCCTACTCATCAAATCAACAAAATATGCGGGGGCGTTTGTCAAACCAAAGGGCATCACTAGCCATTCATAAAATCCGTCAGGAGTCCTAAAAGCAGTCTTATCTATACTATCCTCAGCCACTCTCAGTTGATGAAAGCCAGTGGCTAAGTCCAACTACGAAAACACTTAGGCGCCAACTAACTGATCAAAGAGATCGTCAATCCTCGGCAGTGGGTGTCGGTTCTTTTTAGTAAGCTTGTTTAGTTCTCTATAGTCCACACAAAGTCTAAGGAACCCATCCGCCTTTGTGGCAAATACTACTGGGGCACCCCACTCCGATATACTACGTCTTATGAACCCCTTCTCAAGCAACTCCTTCACTTGCTTATTGAGTTCCCTCCTTTCACGAGGAGCCATGTGGCGCACTGGTAAAGATACAGGTTTAGCATTATCCACAAGATAAATTCGAAAGTCTATCTCCCGCTTTGGAGGTAAGCCCTTCACCTCCTCAAACACATCCGGATATTCCCGGACCACCTCTACCGATCGCAGATTCTCTACAGACGCGTCAAGCGATTCAAGATAACTTAGCATAACAGAATCTATGGGATTACAAAAGATGTCGAGAGTGTTACCAAGGCGAGTCACAAGCCTAACTACTATCCTTTCACAATCAAGAATGGCCCCATTTCTAGATAACCAATCCATTCCTAAAATTAGCCCATAGCCCGTGAAGCCCAATACATAAGCATCACATCTAAATTCAACGCTAAGTATAGAGATTTTCAAATCCAAACATATCATGGTCAAATGAGCCGAACCCCCAATTGGATTTGAAACAACCAAGGGATCCTCTACTAAACTGGTGTTCAAGTGCAGTGATTCAACTAATGATGCAGAGATAAACGAATGAGATGCGCCAGAATCGAATAAGGTACGGATAGGATGATCAAACAGAAAAACTAAGCTTTCAACAGAAATTGTTCTACCTCTTTCTTGCAGCGGTGGGGCCGCAATAGCCTGAACTTGCCGCCTTTCCTGCCCTGGTGCCATAAGAGCCTGCACCTGTCCTCCCGAGGTAGACCCTGCCCTCTGCCCCTTCTTTGGGCAGTCCTTCACCAAATGTCCGGCATCTCCACAATGAAAACAACCAGTCTTCTTTTTCTTTCTACAATCTTTGCTAAGATGACCAGGTGTCCCACAATTGAAGCATCTCTTCTTCCCTTTGCCATTATTGTTTTTACCACCCTTCTTATTTTGCTGTTGGGGTTTCTTCTGATCCCCTTTCTTTTCAACTGCCTTATCCTCATGCATAAGTGCCATTTCTACTAGCCTTTCAAAGGTGGCTCCCATAGGGATGTGGGTCATAGCCAACCCTTGCAACGGTTCGTTCAAGCCTCTAACGAACCTCAAAGCTTTCTTCTCTGGCGTGTTCACCAACTCCAAGCCAAACCTTGCTAACTGATTAAATTTATTGACATATTCCTTCACTGATAAGCTCCCTTGCTTTAATGTCAGGAATTTTTCCATATTTAAATTCTCCTCTGCCCTTGAAAGAAACTTTGCCTCAAACCTTCGTCTGAAATCCGCCCATGAATCAACTGGACGTTCCCCGTTAGTGACCTCCCACCAAAACGAGGCCTCTCCCTTCATTAACCAAGCAGCTAAACGGACTTTCCTCCCATCTTCCACTTTAAAGATATCTAACAATTCCTCAGTCTCCTTAAGCCAATCTCTGGCCTCCACAAACGTTTCAGTCCCTTGAAAAGTTTTTCCTCCCATAGCCTTAAATTACTTGCACGTCTTTGCAAAAGTGTCAACACGAGGAGGAGGAATGGGTGCAACTGGGGGTGGAGGAGCATCTGCTGGGCCTGCAGTGGTGGCCCTAGCCTCCAAATATCTCCTAAACCACCCTGGAACCGTCACACCTTCTGGGAGATTAAGATCTTCAGCCATGCTGAAACGGAAAAGGAAAGATTCAAAATGGAGAATTCAAAAGATAAAGATAAGGATATGGCTATTTGGGATTATGTTTTTCATAAAAACTCTCTTTAAATAACATGTTTTTCAAAAGATAAAGATAAGGATATGGCTATTTGGGATTATCTGTTCTGGTAACCTTATGCTCTGATACCACGTGTAACACCCCACGTCCATTAATGTCACTCACAAAGGGAATGCATTAACTTCCATGGAGGTCATAAGTGAATATAGAACAGAGAAATTACAACAAGACAGATAATAAATAGCACTTGGAAATCTAAAACTTCATTTTATTGCAGCGGAAATTAAATATGTCTGTTACATCATAAAACCTTAAATCATAACCAAGTACAACATCCGTCTCCACAAAAACAAAATACATAATCCCATTACAATAAATAGCCATTAAAAAGAAAGATAACAAGCTGGACTTTACTTCTGCAGTCCAAGCTCTCCAAGAGATAAGCGATCCAATTAGACTCCACTAGAACTTGGCCCAACCTGAGGACCTGAAGGGGGAAAAAGATGGAAAAGAGGGGGTTAGACATGAAGTCTGGCGAGTATGATAATTCTACAATACTATTATCAAAATAACTAGACTAAGGCATAAGCTGGAAAACAAGGAAATGTCTATGAAAGAGCAGATTAAGGACATAGACAATCGCTAAAGGCAACGTTATAGGCGCTCCTAAATACTAAAGGATAAACACTATACTGCACCACACCAGTCACCCTAAAGATTGATCCCACTTAGCTTCACTTAGAAACTTTCTTAATGGCTTTACGTACTCCTAGCTGACTACATAGGTGCCGCCTGCCCCTATCTCCACTAGGTGTACCCCACTTTCTATTTTTCGATCGGCTCCCTACTCGTAGATACCCGTGCTGGCCCCACAGTGGGGTGTATCATTCCCCTAAAGTGGCAACCCGATATAACGGAGATGCACGACTTATACCTACACGATGCAACAACGTCTTACCTACCAGCCCGGGTCCACACACGCATATGAAACCCGTTGGACTTGCGTTGCCACCGCTCCCTGTTTTGGCCTCTTATAGTCAAACCCACTATGCGTGTCCCGTCCTCGACTTGGGTCGAGCCCACAAAGATACGTTTTGGGATACTGGTTGAAATGGGCCCCCCCTTATTTCCCACAAGCATTCCACCTAAGCTTGTCCCATTAGTCCATCCACTTAACCCACTTAGTCATGTTCATTTACATGTGTGTTTGGTTAAGTCTAATCGTATTTCAAATGCCTCTAAAGGCAACCACTAGATTCCTCATGCCACCCAAGGCACCTACTTAACCCCCATGTCCCACCTTACATGATTATCTGGTTAAGTATTTCTTAATTCATTAAGGTCATAACCTCATAAAGACCTCTCACATTAGACTGGCATTTATGGCAGCTGGATTTGTCGGGCGGGTCCGGGCAGTCTTACACCATAAAAGAGTCTAACCTCGTGTCTTTACAACTGTTATGCTTCAGTTTGGGCCTAGGACCTCTCACATTGGGCCGACATTTGTGACTACTGGATTTGCCGGGCGGGTCCGGGCAGGTTTACGTCACAAACGGGTCCAACCTCGTGTCCTAAGCATTGATTATTATTAATAATCCACTTTCCCCAATTTTAATAATTCCCTATTTGAATTATTAATTAATTCCAAATTTAGCAATGTCCATAATTGACTCAATTATGGACATCCATTTAAGTCATGCAAAATCATACAAAATTGCACCGAATTTATTAATTCCTAATATCACCCCCACCCCACGTTTGAACGTTTATTCGCAAAATATATATATTAGACTCGAATAGTCTAACTCATAGCATAAAGGAGATTATCACAATAACAACATGTATATATGACTAAATAAATCATAACAAGGGGTGAAACTTGCATACATCCAAAATTACAACTTGCATAAGGTTATACATGTCATGGATCTAAGGGTGTCAACTTATTCATAATTCACATAATATGATTTTGATCAAATTTCATAAACTTGTATAGGACATGTGTGAATCAACATCATTAACAATATGGTTTTATATGGGTACACCTAACTCAATAGGCAAATTCCCAAAAATCAAAATTCATTTAATCATAGATTCATGTATATGGGTACACCTAACTTAATAGGCAAATTCCCATATTCAAGATCCAATTAATTTGTAGATTCATGTATATGGGTACACCTAACTCAATAGGCAAATCCCCATAATCAAAAACATAAACTTTAAACATGATCCAATTCGCATAAATAATAACATCATGATTTTACAACTTGTATGATTCAACACAACTTAACATGACATCATTATAATATAACATAAGTATTTCAACATATGTGATAATATGAGATCTACAACATATATAAGATTTACAACATAGCATATCATAATTTGCAACATAGCATGATATGATTTACAACATAGCATATCATGATTTACAACATGGCATAACATGATTTATAACATAGCATAGCATGATTAAGCACATATGACATAACATAGGATTATTTACAACATAATCACTACAACATAACAACATATATATGATGACATAATAGCATAACACGAGATCCACAACATAATTTACAAATACATAACAATTCATATCACTTTCTTGTGATCCATTCATAACTTAATCAAATTATTTTATAATAATATTGTGAGATTCATCATACTCACAATTTTAAAGAAGAGAAATAGAAAGAGAGAGAGCTTTTGATTTGATTTGAGTAGATTTAGTTGTAGGCTAGGCTTTCTCCTTCTTCTTTAGTTTGTGACGGCTACGCTGAACTCCATGACAACGGCATGTCGGTAGCTCTCCAATTTTTCAAGTGATTTAGGGTTAGAGTCTACCCACTTATTTATAGGTGTTAGGATGCATTTAGGCCATTAGATTTACCCTAGAATAGATTAGAGCCATTAGATTTCGTCCAGCCCTCAAAACACTGCCCGAAAACCCAACCAGATGCACCCAGGTCACCTGGGCTCGACCAGGGAGGTCGACACCCAGGTCGACTCTAGTGTCGACCTGCCCCCCCCCCCAGGTCGACTCCCAAGTCGACCCCCAGGTCGACCTAGTCTGGGCGGGAGTTTTCCCGCCTGCCTCCATTTCTATGTTTTTGAAATCTGTTTTAAAATTTGAATTTTTCGTGAAACTTCTCGAGGCCATATCTCGGTCATACGAACACCGATTTACAAAATTTCGGACTCTATTTCGCGTATTTTTCCGAGACGAACACAATGGCGCAGCCCGCTTCCCAATATTCTTATATTTGAAACTAATTATTCTTTCATTTGTGAATATTAGTATTAACTGATTTACGGGGTGTTACATTATGTGGTCATACAGATTTTTAATGTGAAAAACAGTTAGTATTTTGATTGTTAAAAATACGTTGTGTGAGCAAACGAAGTCGGAATTCGACGAAACCAGTTTCATTGGGTGTGTAATGTCGAACTCTAACTGCATGTCCATTTTCAGTGGAAACGGGATTCATATGAGACCATATGAATTTTTAAATGATAAATACTAGCAGTAGTTGATTAAAGCTGGATAAAATATGTCAATAGAAAAATATTATAATTTACCTGTAAATACACCTTAAGTTTTTCTAACCTAGGAAAATTCATTTACGGTCAATGTAAAATCCGTCGTCTTAAAACTCCTCCTTCTAGTAAAAATTTCCATCTTCATCAATTCAAATAAAAGAAGATAAAATCCTATAATTCACAAAACATGTATTTTTGTACTTGCAAAGTGGAAGGCTTCATTTCTATGCTAGTTTTATTGGGAGCGACACTGGTTCCCACAACTTGAAAACTCCGCAGCAAACCTAGGGCTAAGGTATGCGAGAAGTAGGAGCATCGATGATGAAAATGAGTGTCGTAGTCACTTTCAGTGTGGATTTTAGCGTCATGTGAGGAAAAATTGGGTAGTTCGGTGAAGATAAGTGACGCAAGGGGTCACTGTGTCGAGCGGAATTTGCTGGCGACACATTCGAGATGGTGAAATCGAGTGAAAATGTTTTGGGATGAAGATGAAGAGTGATCGACGCAAGGAATTTTGGTATATTTTCCTTGATTTTAGAATGAAAGAAGGAGGAGTAGTTTGAGGATAAAACAGTCAACTATGATGCGTTGAGGAGTGGTGTTCGGTGTTTAACTGGAGAAGAAGAAGTGCGGGTCTAGTTTAGGATGGAAGATGGGCCGACAATTCAAGGTTGAGGCCCAATAGGAAATTTAATTTAACTTTTATTTAATTAAAATAGTATATAGAAATTGTGTAGATCATAACTATCACATACTGTATCAGAATTTCGAACGGTCAGATCCCTTAGGATTGTATGGACGACGGCTACATAATGGAATTGACTGGGAGTGAATTGGAGCTCGTTACAATTTATAGCAAAATAAATTGTCTGCCTGAATCAATGACAATTATCGTTAATTAATGATGATCGTCCAATGTGAGTAAAACTCACCAACTCTACCAGTTCATATTTTTATAACGTATTTTTAGAACTAGATGATGATTGATTGCTGTGTGTTAACTATTTGGTTGAACTGCTAATTGATTGGTTGAAAATATCGATATAGTTATATATATATATATATATCGTTAATCAAATATTGATTCTGTTTATCAAAATATTTCATATTTAAATGAAATTGATGTTAATTATATTGTGTAACATCTGTGGATGCAGGGAAACAGGTCGGAGGAATCCAACAGGATTCCTCAACATTTATTTTACTGTTTTCATATATGTTGATATATGATGTGATATATAATCTGTTGCTGATGATGTGTGTTAGAATGATATTTATCATTGTTATTTCATATTTTAAATACCATAAGAAATACTGGAATACAAAAAGAGAATTTTCAATGTTATATTGAAAAAGAAATATATATAAAATCAAAGGATTTTATAAAAATAATTATTTTATAAATAAATAGAATTATCAAAAGGAGTTTTATATGAATAATTGTACAAATAAAAATAAAAATAGAATTTAGGTTTGAGATATTGTTTTTAAATATGGAATCAAACTGTTTTGATTATATAAAGAAATATTATTCACATTCTATGTGAAAAATAGATTAAAGTAAATATTTTGAAAATAAAATATTATAAAGGAATTTGAGGTTTTGAATTAGGAATTAAAATGGAGATAGAGGAATTAGAAACTAACTGGAAATTAGTTGAGTTGAACAACTGTCTGTGTACTGATCTGATGTTTGTTTCGTCCTTCGGGGTTAATACGTAGGGGGTTGTTCTCTTACTAGTTTCCTCTTAGAGACTGATATATGTGAGAAGATAGTGATGCATGAATCAGAAATGGAAACATTTTCCAAAGTTAATAATGTATATTTTCTAAAATTCGAAAATAAGGATTTGATGAATATATGGAAACGAGAACTGGGGAAATGAATAAATGTTGATTGATGATTGATCGATAAAATTTCCATCTGGAAATAATATCATTGTTTGCACACATGTTTTTCTTTGATAGTAATATCACCAACTATCAAAGTTTTTGACCCTTTCCATTGTCAATACGGAGAGACCGCGATCAGATATATTATCTGAAATCCACTTTGTATGGGCGTTAGCGGTGCGATCAAACATGGCGAAGATAATTGAAGATGGAGTTATGCAAGGGTTGTCCTATTTACAGAATAGTGCCTTCGGGCTGTCCAGTCCCAGGACAACTTGAATGGACGAATGTCTGACAGAGTATGTCTGGCAGATCGCGTAAATTGATCGTTTTAAACATATTTATGTTGGTGGATGAGGAATTTGTTTCTCTTAGCTTATACCTATGGTATTTTTGGGAAAATCAATTTGTGATTTGATGGGTATGACGATGTGGCATTCAAAATGAATGAAGGAGTGATCTGTTAAAAGATACGTTATTACCTCAAGCCTCATCAACCGAGAAATGACAGAAATCGGGCAGGCAGTATGGCTAAGTGGGCCGCACCCAATTAGGGTATGTTGTCACCATTTAGAGAGTATTCATATTTGTTACTTCTTTTCCTTCTGTATCTCCCGAGAATGGTTATGTTGGTATACCAACCATAAGGTGATGATATATTCGGAACATTCAAGCGAAATGAATGGCTGGTCATGTGTGGCCCAGTTACAAGATGTTCTTGTTGAACTCCAGTGTATCGCTTCTAGAGTACACTGATCGGAAGGTGGTTCCATACCTTGTCATAGTTAGAAATCCATTACCCAATAAGCGCCCGCGGTGTTTGATTGTATATAATATATGCGGAACGTGAGATGAAAGCATTTCCACTAGATTGCTATTTATTTGATTTAGACATTATTATAATATCAGAAGAGTATTGATTTTAAAGAAATGTTTTGGGTTATCGTAAGGTAAAAAACCATCCGTGTTTATGTGTGGATCGGTCTTACGATTATCATTTCTTCAGAAAGGATTTTAAAAATTAAACAAATGATTGGAGTTTATTCACACCAGTCACATGACTGACCCAGAGTTTATTTTGTTTTGTTTTCTCTAAACTCTTGGGTGCCCACTTTTGTACGGTCAGTCAAGTAGTCGGGATTTTTCAGATACTTGAAGAGCTGAAGCAGAAGGCTTCAGGATTATATAGCTATTGTTATTTCCACTGTGTTGTAAGTGTTATACTCTAATAATGGTACTGTATACATATACTGTTTTATTTCAAAGTTATGTTATGAAAAATATTTATTCGTTCCGCTGTGAGATTCGTGTTTACTATGATGTTGTGATGTTCTTATCCTTCTTCTATTCTAATTTTCTGTCTTATGTATTCTCACCCTCTATTTTCTTTCATTAATTATCCGGTATTCCCGATGATTGGATAGTCGACATTGAGTTTATGTCGATTAGCAGGATCGCGAAAACCTAGGTAGTTACAGTTGGTATCAGAGCTGAAGGTTAAGTTATTACCTTGGCTCTATCGCGTGACTCAGTAGAGATGGGGTTAGTAATACCCTAGATTGAGTTGAGTGTATATATACAAGTGAATGTATATGTTATTTGATAAAAAATGATTTTTATACCGTGGAGATTTATTGGTTGAGTTGTTTATGGGTTCTGGTCGATCAGTTTGATCCACTGTATCGGTAGAGGTTTATGAACACTCGAATACGATGAACCGACATGATATTCTTTGAGAAGAGGGTAAACAAAATAATTTTTACCCAAACTATATTTTGATATAAAAGATTTATATTGGAATGATTATAATATATTGGATATATTGGTTGTTATAATCGAATAAGATTATAATTGAAATGGTTATGTAAATAACCAATCAAAATTCATATAAGTGTTACGAAATGAATTAAATTTGAATTTGAATCAGAATTGAAATTACAACTCTAGAATGTTGGAAAGGTGTTTGTAAATGGATTTAGATTAAATATATGGGAATTTTAAAATCCTGGGAGATTTTAAATGGTTTTATAAGCATTGCGAATGATATTTTGAAATAATTTCAAAATGGAAATGGTTAGAAATGGTTTTAAAAGTGATATAGTATTGAACTCACTTCGGTCGCTGGAAAATAAATTCTGATGATGGTCATGACATCATCAGTGTTCATTTTCGAGTTCTAAGTGATGAATTACTACCAAGGATTTTGTTTTGAATTGTTTTAAGAAAAATAAGTTGTTTTGAATCCTGAAAATGAAAGTTTGATTTTTGAGAAAAGCAAAGATGTTTAAAACCCTAGGAAGAGATTGTTCAAATTAAAAATAATAATTAAATAGTAATCTGTGAAACCGAGCTGGAATTGAATTGAAAGCAGTTAAGTGGTAATTGAAATTGAATTAAATTAGAATGATATCGAATACAATTGTATTAGGAGATAGGAATTTGAAATGGAACTCGATTAATGGATTTTGAGTTGGAATCAAGAATGAAACTTGAGTTAAAAAGGAATTTGATTTTGGATATAAGCGAATAACTGTGTTGAACAGATATTGATTGGAAATTGATTGTAATGACATTAGTATATGCTGAAATGGGTGATAGATGGAAATGATATAATGATATGCCCGACAAAAAGGTATAAGTTTATATTTGGTATAAGAATGAGATTTATGAGCCTGTTTGGCAAGCCGCTTGGCTGTTTGATTTTCTTTTAGGTTGGAGATGGCCTAGAGAGGCGAGTTGTAATCGTACCGATTGACCAGTACAAAGGAGGTGCCGGTGAAATTTTTCAGAAATTAAGGTAATAGAAAATTTTCAAAAATTTTGGATAATAAGAATGAACTAATATTTTAATTGCAATTAATTGGTTCAGTTGAAACTAAAAAAAAGAAGTAAACAAATAATTTTTAACCAGTTAATAGGGTTTGTTTTCTACCTTAGCAATTTCGAGGATGAAATTATTTTAAGGGGGGAAGAATATAAAGACCCATATTTTTATGGTATAATAATTAATTAATTTAATTATTTAAAATAATGGTTTGGTAATTTCATGGTCGTTTAATTAAATAACTTTGAATATTTAATTAATATAATAATTAAATAATATATTTAATTCTGAAATAACCAGAATTAGCTGAAATGGCAATATTGTGTGAATTGGGCAATTCAAAATATATAATTCAGTTTAAAATTGAATTATGATAATGAATAAATTTAATTAACAAAGTTAGAGTGTATAAATTATATTATAATTAAAATCGAGCTCGAAATGCTGCTGTAGTTCGTAATTTGGCAATTTAAACTTTAAACGGATATACAGAATCCGTTTTAAATCGGATTTCCGTGAAACAAGAAACGTTCGGAGCTGGTGTAGATTTTGATTTATGTCCAAATCAAATTTCCGAAAGGTCGCTATGGAATTCCTTTATAATTTATAGCAATTTATTATATTATAAACGGATTTTTCAATATAAATTGAATATCGATTCAACCGGGATTTTGAATATCGAGTTATGAATCCCGATATGGAGCTGTATGATTTTCTAGGGTGAATATATACGATAATATTTATTTATAAATATTTAATTTAATTATTTTAAATATATTTAATATTTAATGGGTTTATTTAGAGCTTTAAAAATAGCCAGTTTTGCAAACGACCTCCATTTTCGATGAAACTAATTTTGTTGGATCCGGAATATTAAATTATTGCTAGATTTCAATTTCCATAATTTTTAGAGTCAATATGTGGCTGTACAGATTTTAAATGTGAAAAAACAATCAGTATTTTGACTGTTAAAAATACGCTGTGTGAGCAAACGAAGTCGGAATTCGATGAAACCAGTTTCATTGGGTTTTTAATGTTGAACTCTAACTTCATGTCCATTTTCAGCGGAAACGGGATTCATATGTGACCACATGAATTTTTAAATGATAAATACTAGTAGTAGTTGATTAAAACTGGATAAAATAATCAATAGAAAAATATTATAATTTACATATAAATACACCTTAAGTTTTTCTAACCTAGAAAAATTCATTTACGGCCAGTGTAAAATCCGCCGTCTTCAAACTCCTCCTTCCAGTAAAAATTTCCATCTTCATCAATTCAAATAAAAGCAGATAAAATCCTATCATTCACAAAACATGTATATCTGTACTCGCAAAGAGGAGGGCTTCATTTCTGTGCTAGTTTTGTTGGGAGCGACGCTGGTTCCACAACTCGAGAATTCCGCAGCAAACCTAGGGCTAAGGTATGCGAGAAGTAGCAGCATCGATGATGAAAATGAGTGTCGTATTCACTTTCAGTGTGGAGTTTAGCGTCATGTGAGGAAAAATTGGGTAGTTCGGTGATGATAAGTGACGCAAAAGGTCACAGTGTCGAGCGGAAGTTGCTGGTGATGCATTCGAGATGGTGAAATCGAGTGAAAATGTTTTGGGATGAAGATGAAGAGTGATCGACGCAAGGAATTTTGGTATATTTTCCTTGATTTTAAAACGAAAGAAGGAGGAGGAGTTTATGGATGAAATGGTCAACTATGGTGCATTGAGGAGTGGTGTTTAACTGGAGAAGAAGAAATGCGGATCTAGTTTAGGAAGGAAGATGGGCCCGAAAATTCAACGTTAAGGCCCAATAGGAAATTTAATTTAACTTTTATTTAATTAAAATAGTATATGGAACTTGTATAGATCATAACTATCGCATACTGTATCAGAATTTTGAATGGTCAGATCCGTTAGGATCGTACGGACGACGGCTACACAAAATAATTGACTGGGAGTGAATTGGAGCTCGTTACAATTTATAGAGAAATAAATTGTCTGTCTGAATCAATGACAATTATCATTATTTAACGATGATCGTCCAATGTGAGTAAAACTCACCAACTCTACCAGTTCATATTTTTATAACGTATTTTTAGAACTGATAGATGATGATTGATTGTTATGTGTTGGCTGTTTGGTTGAACCGCTAATTGATTGTTTGAAAATATCGATATAGTTATATATGTATTGTTAATCAAATATTGATTCTGTTTATCAGAATATTTCATATTGAAATGAAATTGATGTGAATTATATTGTGTAACATCTGTGGATGCAGGGAAACATGTCGGAGGAAACCAACTGGTTTCCTCAACATTTATTTTACTGTTTTTCATATATGTTGATATATGATGTGATATATAATCTATTGTTGATGATGTGTGTTAGAATGATATTGATCATTATTATTTGGTATTTTAGATACCATAAGAAATACTGGAATATAAAAAGAGAATTTTCAATGTTATATTTAAAAAGAAATATATATATAAAATCAAAGGATTTTATAAATAGAATTATCAAAAGGAGTTTTATATGAATAATTGTACAAATAAAAATATAAATAGAATTTGGGTTTGAGATATTGTTTTTAAATACGGAATCAAAAAGTTTTGATTATATAAAGAAACATTATTCACATTCTATGTGAAAAATAGATTAAAGTAAATATTTTGCTAATAAAATATTTATAAAGGAAATAGGGTTTGAAATAGGAATTTAAATGGAGATAAAGAAATTAGAAACTAACTGGAAATTAGTTGTGTTGAACAACTATCTGTGTATTGATCTGATGTTGGTTTCGGCCTTCGGGGTTAACACGTAGGGGGTTGTTCTCTTACTAGTTTAAAGTTAGAGACTGATATATGTGAGAAGATAGTGATGCGTGAATCAGAAATGGAAATGTTTTCCAAAGTTAATAACGTATATTTCTGAAATTAGAAAATAAGGATTTGATGAATATATGGAAACGAGAAATGGGGAAATGAATAAATGTTGATTGATGATTGTTCGATAGAATTTCCATCTGGAAATAATATCGTTGTTCACACACATGTTTTTCTTTGATAGTTAAATCATCGACTATCAAAGTTTTTGACCATTTCCGTGGTCAATACAGAGAGACGGGGATCAGGTATATTATCTGAAAACCACTCTGTATGGGCGTTAGTGGTGCGATCAAATATGATGAAGATAATTGAAGACGGAGTTATGCAAGGGCTGTCAAGCGAAATGAATGGCCGGTCATGTGTGGCCGAGTTACAAGATGTTCTTGTTGAACTCCAGTGTATCGCTTCTAGAGTACACTGTTCGGAAGGTGGTTGTAACACCCCACCTCCGCTAGGGTCACTCACAAGGGGAATGCACTAGCTTTGGTGGAGCATTATCTAGGTAAACACGCACAGAAATATTACAAGACAGAACATATATAAAACAGTGGAAGAAAAACCAAATTTCATTTCTTTAAAATCTAGTAAGGTCTAAAGCCTTTTACATCAAAATGCCATTAAATCCATTATATTGAAATCTGTCTTGCAATAGTAAAGAAGCATAAAACCATGGTCATAAATCATTCCCCAAGTAAAACAGTAAAGCAGCCATAGCCAAGAAAGGTCCGAGCCATATATGATGATCTTGAAGCAGAAAGAAGTCCAAACTAAGTCGTAGTGTTTCCTCCCTGAGAACCTGGGGGTGGGGGGACGGAAGAAAAAGAGACGAAACAAAACGGGTCAGTCATACAGACTGGTAAGTCCTAGTGACTTTCAGCATAGAAACAAGTAAAGGTAACATGACATGTATAAACTGAAAGTAAACATAAGGATGATGACAAGATAGGCAAGTTAGACTAAGATAACAAGATAAACTATGATAACAAGATAAACTACAATAACAAGATAAACTATGCAAACCAAATAAACTACGTATAGCATCGCATGTTTAACATTCTCTGCACCAACTGTACTAGTACCCCAACATGTATCATCCTTTCCATGTATATGTACAGTCCCTTGCCGTATATCGTATGGGTTTCATCACGTAATTCTATACTACTTCAACGTAGTGCCACCATTCTTGAAATCGTTTGGACTGCCACCCTTGTTCTGGCTAGCTTTCCTTATCATGAACTATCGCGTGTTCAACTAGGATTTATGCCACCTAGGACCACTAGGGATTATGCTACCTATTGAACGTTTTCTAGATTCGATTAGGGTTTATGCCACCTACGACCACTAGGGATTATGCTACCTAACGAACAATACCCTTTTTCCACGTACGATCTATTAATCGATCGGCTCCCTACAAGTCCTAGCTCGTTCATGTGTCTGTGTCATACGGCCCAATCACGAAATGTAGTCACCTGTGCTAGGTCCACCATAGGGTGTATCAAGCCCTAGGGTGCCAACCACCGACACAAATCAAGCACGCACAGTGTAAACCTACCGGTGCCCAATGTCTGCTTTTTCAACTCCGGACTACGTGCACGACCATAGTCCGCCTGAACCTACAATGGCGCACCAACTCAGCTGTCGTTCTGGTCGCATACAATTAGCCCAGTAATCGTGCCCCACCCTGCCTAGTTCCTGGGTACCGTGATACATCTAGTGGGTTACTGCTGAAAAGGACCGCGTAACTAGGGTTTCCGTCCAGTAGGTTAAGTGTTGTCATTTGAATTCGAGACTTAACCCCATCAGTCTAGCATGTCAAGTTGGTTAAGTGTTTTCATTCAAGTTTGTGACTTAACCCGCCTACGTGTCATGTCAAATTGGCTAAGTGTTGTCGTTCAAGTTCATGACTTAGCCCTACGAATCATGTGTCAAGTTGGTTAAGTATATTCAAGCGGTTCATTACTTAACCCTATCAAATCATCGTGTCAAATTGGTTAAGTATATTCAAGCGGTTCATGACTTAACCCTATCAAATCATCATGCCAAATTGGTTAAGTATATTCAAGCGGTTCATGACTTAACCCTATCAAATCATTGTGTCAAGCGGTTCATGACTTAACCCTATCAAATCATCGTGTCAAATTGGTTAAGTATATTCAAGCGGTTCATGACTTAACCCTATCATGTGGCATTAATTCATTAATGCACCCCAACCTCTCACATCAGACCTGTTGTTGTGGTCACTGGATATGCCGGGCGGTTCAGGGCAGAATTACACCACAACTCAGTCTGACCTCGGGTTTTCAAGTGCGATATGACCAACTACCCACATTGGATCCTATTGTTTGCAGTAACTGGATTTGTCGGGCGGTTCCGGGCAGAATTACACTGCACACTCAACCCAACCTCGAGTTGGCCATTTTCAAGTTCATTCTAAGTGTCATGTTCATGTTCAAGTTTTATGTCAAGTTCGTGTCAAGTTTCATGGCGAGTTTCATGTCCATATCCAGGTTCAAGTTATAATAGGGTTCATGTTTCAAGTTTTGCCTTCTAACAAGTTCATAATTCATGTTCATAGCCAATTCATGTTTTGCCTATTCTACCCAAATCGTGTTCCCATCGCATGTAAACGTGATCAATCCATACAACAAATAAATCCAAATCTTAGAATAACATCAAAACTATGATAGGCAAGAGGGACGAGAATAAAGCGATAAAAGGGGTTACAAGACTAGCATGACATAATTGGTTACAACTTCACTGGCATATAGGATTCCAAATCTAGCAAGATAAGGCGATAGTCATGGTAAACGCTGACATAAAATAATAGGCATGCAAAAGCAAGCCAAATACAAGGATAATGGATCCAATGGTTTTGGTGTACATAATAGTGAATAAACTAAGCAAGTCACACCCTAGGTATACGATCCAACAAAATGCCAATTCGGTGCACAACATGGTTTTCAACTATGTTATGGGCATGAACAATCAACTATAATAGTTTTAGGCAATTAACCCCAATAGTCATAGGTAGAAATCTCATAGTTATGAATCATAAGCGACTCATCACAATAATCATGGATAATTATAAAAAATAGTTCTAGGCAAATAGTCATAGGCAATTAACAGTAATAGTTTCAAAGTCATGGTCATAGATAATGGCCTTATGTTCATAATCATAGGTAATAATTCTCATAGTCGAGAGTCATAGGTGATAAGCCACAATTGTCCTCGTCATAGTCACAGGCATAGTCTTATGTTCACAGTCATAGACATAGTCTTATGTTCTTAGTCATAGGCATAGACATAGTCTTATGTTCACAGTCATAGGCATAGTCTTATGTTCTTAGTCACAGGCATATTAAGGTTATAGACATGTAAGAATTTGATTTACAACATGAATAGGCCCCAAATAGAAATATTCCCGCAAGTCAAGATCCAAGATTTTATGTTACAATCTAGCGTTTGAATAATAAACTAGGTCTAACAGCATGAATGGGCATGATTCAGTCGATAAGAAATAATCCCAGAATCATAGATTCAAGAAGAGACAAGAACAGATCCAATTAGATAATCAAGCTTAGGTCCAATTCCATTTTTATTCCATGTCCATATCAAATTTAACAAGTTTCAATCTCAAAGTAACTAGAACTTACAGAGCATGGATCGAGAATTAGAGTGCAGAGATTTGATTCTAGAAACGTGAAACGACCCGAAATCCCCCTTACGGGAAATCCCGGATTGAGTCGAGAACACGACACAACAGAACGCAGACGGGAGAACATTTCATTGTTAATTACAACAATTCCATCAGAATACAAGAATATACAGAGTATAAATCAATATTACACATTATAAATATCAGAGATTACAATACATTACATAGCAGCGGAAAATAATACAATACACAACTAGAAGTAATACGCGGATACAAAGCTTTCCGGATATCGTTCCAGCTGTAAACCAGGATCCTGTGAATATAAATCTGCAAAACCAAAACTACTAGCTGCCCGTGTCAAAATAAGGGCACCCAGAGTTTAGGTTAAAACAATAAACTCCAGGTCAGTCATGGGACTGGTGTGAGAACTAAAACAGTTATTAATCTTTATTTTAAAGTTAGGTAAATCAAGGGACCACGCCGCTAATGTGGAACGGGTTTCCTCCCAAGAATACCAGTGCATGAAACAACAGTTCAATGCTAAACAAAGAACAATGAAGCTATTATAAGACCCAGTTCCCATCAGACAATGCAACGCAAGCCAGAGGATAGGGTTTTTACCTTATAATAGCCAAGAATGCTTGATACGTTTAAAACAAATCATTTGATACTATTATAAGTGTATAGTGTATAAAACAACTTCAAATCATAAGTATTAATCATAGACGGCATAAACGCCCCATCCCACTATGTCGTCATACTAGGCTCTACAAATAAAACCGCAATTGTCACGTATTGGAAGTTGGGTTATCATTTATGGTATGAACCGAGGCTAGGGATCGTCCTCACCGATTCGAGAGCCTCTAGTCCTCCCCTCAGGAACAGCCGCAACTGCCCCTTGGATCGTCAGGGCTGGTCCACACGGAGTGGATTATAATGCCTGAACAATACGTCTCTCCACCCTATGGGGTGTAAATGAGCCAATAAATGACTCCATCGGACCCGGATCGTCCGATCAAACCGAGGCGCCTCGCAACAGCAACAACCACATAAGTCAAACTCGTCAGGGCGTGTAAAACCACTGACGCCACTTCTAACTAGAAAGAAAACGCATGCCCCCCTGAGGTCCTTCTCCCGTTTTTAGTTCATACCGGGTGTGAAACTCACGAAGTAAACGTTATACAAAGCTACGCCACAAAGGCCGTGCTTCGATCATCAACCACAAGACTTTGCTTTTCAACAGAAGCCTTGATCATTTGCCACACAGGCAATTCACTCTATGCGTTTGATATCCATCAGTATATGACCCCTGAGCTCGTACGTCTCAGAGAATGGCGTTAAGCAAGAGAATAAATTCTCCGCCGCCAAACAGAAATATATTTAATAGAAATCAATCACACAGACTAAAATCCAATGTCAGACACACAGTCCATTTACAAGTCCGTTCTGGGTCTGAACGAAACCGGAGGCACCTAGTACCCCGCATATCCATCGATCTCCAAGTACGTCTGGATGATCACCAACTGTTTCCATCTTCTTGGGTGTACATCCCAATCAAGATCATCAGTAATCACCCAAACGACGTGAAGACCTCCGGTCTTCGACCACCATCTTCATCTTCGACTTATCGTCGTATCAGTTATTCAGAATGGGATAAACCTGGTCTTTCCGAATAACTCGCGTATATTATAAACAAGTGTTACACAAACATAACATATGCCTCATTCCAATTCATCAGTCACTAAACGTAAATTAACAAGAGAATAATTCCCCAAATATTAACCCCGAAGGCCGAAACCAACATCAGATCAATATCCAGGAAACCATTCTGCTTAGCTAACCGACAGTTAGTTTCTAAATTTCACATTCATAGGGAAAGGTTCCCATTAATTTTATCAAAGATAAATCCATTAAATTTATTCTTTAATCTACTTTTGAATATTAATTCAAACTAGTCGGGATTAACGAACCTTACCGAAGTAATCGTTTGTTTTAATTTCCTAATCCCAACCTATTCATCCCATGAAGTAAAATGGGGCTTACTTCATATCTAACACCACGGTGTTATCGGTAAATTTAATTACCATTTCACGTTTAAATCTAATTAAAGATTTAACTATCGCCTGGAGCAAAACTGGTGATACTCCATTCTCGATCTTTTCAATCTAATTAAAGATTCATTAAACTCCACTTAGTTTTAATCTTCAACTGGGTTAAAGAATCAGTGTCATTTAAAACACGATTCATGATAAACCCAAAATCACATCACATTTCAATCAGTCCCTAACCGTAAATTAGCAAGCGAGCAATTCCCTAAGTATTAACCCCGAAGGCCGAAACCAACATCAGAACAATACACAGGAAACCATTCAACTTAACTAATCTCCAGCTAGTTTCTGATTTTCTTAACTTCTTTGGGTCTAAGAATAGTATTATTGAAGATACCGTTCACGGCAACCCAAAATCACATTCCGTTAATTATAGGGTTAAAGTACAAGTGTTATTTAAAACACTGTCCACGATAAACCCAAAAATCAATACCAATTCAATTCCAATTGAATATTATTTAATTGGTACACTTCATTAAATCTAAATAAAAAGATTTAATCTTTTCTCAACTGGGTTCAAGAACAGTGTTAATGAAGACACCATTCACGACAAACCAAAATCACCTTTGATATTAAATACAAGGCTCTGAATAGGAAATATATCGAATTATATTCCATATCAAATTCTATGACCAACAAATATCGTATTGGAAATAACGATACTAATATATCTTTCAAATTTCCATAACCATATCTATGTAATCACGAAATCCAACATCGAAATAATCCAAAGACAATTTCGATTCAAATCCATTCCAATTCAATTATTGGAAATTCTGGTTATTTTTAAAACCCTTTTCAAATTCAATTTATTTATTTAAAAATAAATAGAATTTTAATTCTAGTTCAAAACTAGTTCATTTCAATAAAAATCTATTTTTATCTTTTCAAATATGGAGTTTTTCATCCCAATTCTTCCCAAATCATTTCTTATGATTTTACAGAAATTATTACCATTTTTAATAATTTTATAAAGGCCCGTACAGTCGATTTCCACCAATGGCCATCGAACTGCACTTACAACGACCTTTTCCAAATTTGATTTGGACATAATTCCAAATCCAACCGTCAGATTTCTAATTTCTAATATTCGTTAGAAAGATCTTTTTGATACGAACCCAGGGGTTCCGATTTTAGGAGAATCCGACGGTCGGATCTCCCGTAATGTCCGTTTGAAGTCAATGGTCGAAATTCGCGAACTACCGTGGCGCGGCGCGTTCTATTCAGGCCATTATATTATATATATAATATATATAATATATACTTCGTCGATTTCAATTCAAAACGTGCTTTATAAATCGTTTTAAATTCATTTTCAAAATGGTTTCAACTTCATATTCAATTTCAAATCAAAATTGAATATTCCAATATAAATTTGTTTTAAATTCATTTCAAATCGATTTCAATTCAAATTGATTTCTAATTCAATTTCATTTCTAATTCAATTCAATTTCTATTCGAATTCATTTCTATTCAATTTCAATTCGAATTCATTTCTATTCAATTTAATTCGAATTTCAATTCTTTTCAAAATATCAGATTTTGAAATCACTTTCGATATTCGTTATAAAATGAATAAAATCGATATAAATATCGTTCACGTCAAAATGGCGTAAATTTAATCAACACGGCTTCATATGTTTTTATTTTCAAATATTCTATTTCAAATATTTCTATTCAAATATTTCTATTTCAAATATTTCTATTTCAAATATTTCTTTTTCAAATATTTCTATTTTAAAACTGGAATGAGGCCCAATCAATTACCTTATAATGTTAATTATATGGATTTTCTACAACACATGTATACAATAACAACGATGAATAATCAACCATCATCCAAAGTGCATTATACACTGTATAAGCATCAAATATAAATATTTAACGCTCATAACAGTTTGTCAATCAATCGATCGACATATAACTAATTATTGGGATTAGTGTATGTCATATATCGTCCCAATACCCGTGTGGAGTTTCAAACAATCAAATACAGATTTTATTTGTGCAGTTGGGCGATGTGTAAAATTTATCGTCCCAATCAATATCAGTCAGATGTGTGTATATAAACAAATCATCCGATTTGTTTATTTTTATTTCCTTTCATATACACATTAAAAATTCTATTTTTAACTATAAAATATTTTCCACTATAAAATATTTTATTTCATTTCACATCACATCACACAATAAACTACACATCAAAATCAAACAAACAAGCATACAAGCCGTCCATGGTCTGTGGACGACGGGTGTCGGGTGCTACTAAACACCGTTTGCATCCTAGTATATATTTTAACTAGAAAATTAAATTAAAAGTGAGAAGTTCTCATAGAGGGTTCCACTCCTTCAGTCTTTAATTTGACGATTTGGATTCCGTTCTGATTTCAGTCCGTTCCATCGCCATCTGTTTCATGCAGTTGATATTAAAGATCTCATTTTTAATAACGCTACATTATATGTAAAAATCATATTTTCATATTGATGTTTATACTATAAAAATCATATTTTTATTTCAGTGTTATTCATATAAAAATCACATTTTTATACAGCTACTATATAAATAAAAATCGTATTTTTTTATTTCAAATCTAAATATATAAAAATCGTATTTTTATTTTGCTACTTATATAAAAATCATACTTTTATATTGCTATTTCTATTCTGAAAAACAATTCTATTTCTAAAGCAATTATGTACAGTAAAAATTCTCTTTTTAAAACAATTTCATATAGTATAAATTCTGTTTTCAAAACAATCTCATATAGTATAAATTTCTGTTTTTTTTAAAAAAATTTCATATAAAAACCAGAAAAGAAAACCAATGTTGTTTATATTAAAATCTAACTACATGGTAAAAAGTTTACACTGCGTCTTCCTTCAGTCCATTTTCACGAACGAGGTTAGCCCCTAGGGTTCAACTGCGCAGCTACCACACTGGAC
This sequence comes from Allium sativum, assembly GCA_030737875.1. Lineage (NCBI taxonomy): Eukaryota > Viridiplantae > Streptophyta > Magnoliopsida > Asparagales > Amaryllidaceae > Allium > Allium sativum. The sequence continues at coordinate 1,019,432,574 of CM060924.1, forward strand.
CGGACAACCATCAGCAGGCCCTATTCGACGCGCCACCTCCAGCTCTGCCTTCTCCAGTGGCTGCACCACCTTCGGTACCCCCTTACGCTAGAAAAACCCATGCAAAGTTTAGAGCTTTCGAGCTCGATTACCGCTCCGATGAGGGGCTGCAGCTCTGGCGACCTCGGCTGGTGACAGGGCCACCCCAGGCGAACGGTTTCCCCCTAGTGGCCGACGATGATCTTGCGCCATCGCGGAGATCGGAGGAGAGGTTTGGGAGAGGCTGAGGGCCATCGGTTTTTCTTTTGGGGGCGGGTCTGAAGAAATAGGGTTTAGAGTTTTTTTTAAATTTCTTTTTATACCCTTTTTTTTATTATTTAATTACTATATACTTGTTTATTGATACGAATCCCAATTCACACCCAACGACTGTCGCCCCTAAACATATACCCCCATTCCGAACACAATGGGATATGTTTTGTAACCCAATTCGGCTGTTACGGTCAGTTTCCATTCAAATTAAAATATAAATCTTTATATATTCAATTTAAACGTACATTTCAAATTACCGGGGTCACGTACGAACCCGAAAAATTCCCGAATAATATTTTCTAGCTTCATATTGACGATACGATCCTAACAAAATTAATTTCGTCGAATTCTGAGACCGTTTGAAAAATGGCCATTTTCTAGCCAATTAAAATCAACTGAAACTGGTCAAACGCGTTTTCATTTTCCACGCTCACATATTGATTCGAAAAATTATGAATTTTGGAATCTAGCAATAATTTGACATCACGGATCCAACAAAAGTGGTTTCGTCAAAATCCGAGGTCGTTTGCAAAATTTCCATTTTTAAGGGCCAGAATTCCATAGCGACTATTCTGAAAATTCATTTGGGCATATCTTTTGATTCCCGCTATGAAATTTCAATTTTTATGATTCGTTGGAAAGATATTCTCAATTAGATTCAAATATTTTTGGTTTCACTAAAATCCAGTTTATTTTGCACCCTGTACATTCATTTGAATTTTGAAATCGAATTATCGAACTACCGTGCCATTTTCAATTCCTTTTTTATATATAAATAATTATTTATATTCTAACGATGATCTATATAATATATACGTTCGAATTCTATTCAAAATAAATTTCTCGCCGTTATTATTTAAAATAACTCATTTTAAATAATCAAAATTCACTAAAATTGCCAAAATAAATTTTTTAAATTGGCCTAGATTTCCTGGTTATTACAATCTCCCCCACTTAAAACTTTTCGTCCCCGAAAAGGAACGAAGCCGAAAGTTGTTTAACAAATCAACTCAACTTTCGCTATTTTCATTACGGCTTAAGTTCTTCAACTTTTTAGTTTCTAAGAACTTTTCAAATTTTTCAAAAATTTGACTAACACCCTAAATTTTCGAAAAATTTCGCCATAACCTCCCCTGCACCGGGAGCACCGGGAAAATCCCGAAATTGCCATATAGGCCCTCTGATCTCAAAAAGAAAAAGAAAAAGCCAAGCGGCTAGCCAATAGACTCATAAAATCATCATCACCCAAACAAAACAGTAAATTATGGTAAACATGTACCTATTTGTCGGGCAAACAAATTTTATTCTCTACTCTAGCCTCCTTGCTATGAGCTATTCAATGTAAGTACATGTATATGCAAGCAAATGCGACCAAATTTTCAATACAATTCACTATTTGATACAATTTGGCTATATGGTACAAATTTTAATTAATCAAACAATAATCAAACAACACAACCATCAATCAATTAGTTGATTAGCTTTTCAAATTCATAACTTTGATACATATTCAAACCATCAGATTTTTGATGTCAAATCACAACAATAAGCCCTATCTAGTTTCGGTTCTCACACCAGTCAATTGGAAATATATAGAAATCTCACTTTCGAAACTCGAAAATAAATACATGCGATGGTGCCCCATCACCAGAATTATCCCCGGGCACTAGAGGGAATCTATATCTACCCAGTATATTAAAACTTCGAACACACGTTTGCAAGACATATATACAAATTATTTATATAATGGATTGTCCAAATCAATATAAATAAATATTCAAATACGAATTATTGAATTTAAATTTTCAAAACAATTCTTGTTTTCATTTTTAAAAAGGAATACTCTTCACACTCGTTCTAGGATACTACTGATCCCATCTCTAACGAGTCATTCTTATTGGATATTACTAATCCAATTTCTGATGAATTCTTTCGTATGGTTCTAATGTGTCTTGTTCTCTGAGCTTTGTAAACCAAAGCTCTGATACCACGCTGAAATGACCCGAAATCCCCTTTACGGGAAATCGCGGATTGAGTCGAGAACACGACACAACAGAACGCAGACGGGAGAACATTTCATTGTTAATTACAACAATTCCATCGGAATACAAGAATATACAGAGTATAAATCAATATTACACATTAGAAATATCAGAGATTACAATACATTACATAGCAGCGGAAAATAATACAATACACAACTAGAAGTAATACGTGGATACAAAGCTTTCCGGATATCGTTCCAGCTGTAAACCAGGATCCTGCGAATATAAATCTGCAAAACCAAAACTACTAGCTGCCCGTGTCAAAATAAGGGCACCCAGAGTTTAGGTTAAAACAATAAACTCCAGGTCAGTCATGGGACTGGTGTGAGAACTAAAACAGTTATTAATCTTTATTTTAAAGTTAGGTAAATCAAGGGACCACGCCGCTAATGCGGAACGGGTTTCCTCCTAAGAATACCAGTGCATGAAACAACAGCGCAATGCTAAACAAAGAACAATGAAGCTATTATAAGACCCAGTTCCCATCACACAATGCAACGCAAGCCGGAGGATAGGGTTTTTACCATATAATAGCCAAGAATGCTTGATACGTTTAAAACAAATCATTTGATACTATTATAAGTGTATAGTGTATAAAACAACTTCAAATCATAAGTATCAATCATAGACGGCATAAGCGCCCCATCCCACTATGTCGTCATACTAGGCTCTACAAATAAAACCGCAAATGTCATGTATTGGAAGTTGGGTTATCATTTATGGTATGAACCGAGGCTAGGGATCGCCCTCACTGATTCGAGAGCCTCTAGTCCGCCCCTCAAGAACAGCCGCAATTTCCCCTTAGATCGTCAGGGCTGGTCCACATGGAGTGGATTATAATGCCTGAACAATACGTCTCTCCACCCTATGGGGTGTAAATGAGCCAATAAATGACTCCATCGGACCCGGATCGTTCGATCAAACCGAGGCGCCTCGCAACAGCAACAACCGCATAAGTCAAACTCGTCAGGGCGTGTAAAACCACTGATGCCACTTCTAACTAGAAAGAAAACGCATGCCCCCCCTGAGGTCCTTCTCCCGTTTTTAGATCATACCTGGTGTGAAACTCGCGAAGTAAACGTTACACAAAGCTACGCCACAAAGGTCGTTCTTCGATCATCAACCACAAGACTTTGCTTTTCAACAGAAGCCTTGATCATTTTCCACTTACGCGTGCCACACAGGCGATTCACTCTATGCGTTTGATATCCATCAGTATATAACCCCTGAGCTCGTACGTCTCAGAGAAGGGCGTTAAGCAAGAGAATAAATTCTCCGCTGCCAAACAGAAATGTATTTAATAGAAATCAATCACACAGACTAAAATCCAATGTCAGACACACAGTCCATTTACAAGTCCGTTCTGGGTCTGAACGAAACAGAAGGCATCTAGTACCCCCCATATCCATCGATCTCCAAGTACATTTGGACGATCACCAACTGTTTCCATCTTCTTGGGTGTACATCCCAATCAAGATCATCAGTAATCACCCAAACGACGTGAAGACCTCCGGTCTTCGACCACCATCTTCATCTTCGACTTATCGTCGTATCAATTATTCAGAATGGGATAAACCTGGTCTTTCCGAATAACTCACGTATATTATAAACAAGTGTTACACAAACACAACATATGCCTCATTCCAATTCATTAGTCACTAACCGTAAATTAACAAGAGAATAATTCCCCAAATATTAACCCCGAAGGCCGAAACCAACATCAGATCAATATCCAGAAAACCATTCTACTTAGCTAACCGACAATTAGTTTCTAAATTTCACATTCATAGGGAAAGGTTCCCATTAATTTTATCAAAGATAAATCCTTTAAATTTATTCTTTAATCTACTTTTGAATATCAATTCAAACTAGTCGGGATTAACGAACCTTACCGAAGTAATCGTTTGTTTTAATTTCCTAATCCCAAACTATTCATCCCATGAAGTAAAACGGGGCTTACTTCATATCTAACACCACGGTGTTATCGGTAAATTTAATTACCATTTCACGTTTAAATCTAATTAAAGATTTAACTATCGCCTGGAGCAAAACTGGTGATACTCCATTCTCGATCTTTTCAATCTAATTAAAGATTCATTAAAACTCCACTTAGTTTTAATCTTCAACTGGGTTAAAGAATCAGTGTCATTTAAAACACGGTTCATGATAAACCCAAAATCACATCACATTTCAATCAGTCCCTAACCGTAAATTAGCAAGCGAGCAATTCCCTAAGTATTAACCCCGAAGGCCGAAACCAACATCAGAACAATACACAGGAAACCATTCAACTTAACTAATCTCCAGCTAGTTTCTGATTTTCTTAACTTCTTTGGGTCTAAGAATAGTATTATTGAAGATACCGTTCACGGCAACCCAAAATCACATTCCGTTAATTATCGTGTTAAAGTACAAGTGTTATTTAAAACACTGTCCACGATAAACCCAAAAATCAATACCAATTCAATTCCAATTAAATATTATTTAATTGGTACACTTCATTAAATCTAAATAAAAAGATTTAATCTTTTCTCAACTGGGTTCAAGAACAGTGTTAATGAAGACACCATTCACGACAAACCAAAATCACATTTGATATTAAATACAAGGCTCTGAATAGAAAATATATCGGCTTATATTCCATATCAAATTCTATGACCAACAAATATCGTATTGGAAATAACGATACTAATATATCTTTCAAATTTCCATAGCCATATCTGTGTAATCACAAAATCCAACATCGAAATAATCCAAAGACAATTTCGATTCAAATCCATTCCAATTCAATTATTGGAAATTCTGGTTATTTTTAAAACCCTTTTCAAATTCAATTTATTTATTTAAAAATAAATAGAATTTTAATTCTAGTTCAAAACTAGTTCATTTCAATAAAAAATCTATTTTTATCTTTTCAAATATGGAGTTTTTCATCCCAATTCTTCCCAAATCATTTCTTATGATTTTACAGAAATTGTTACCATTTTTAATAATTTTATCAAGGCCCGTACAGTCGATTTCCACCAATGGCCATCGAACTGCACTTACAACGACCTTTTCCAAATTTGATTTGGACATAATTCCAAATACAACCGTCAGATTTCTAATTTCTAATATTCGTTAGAAAGATCTTTTCGATACGAACCCAGCGGTTCCGATTTTAGGAGAATCCGACGGTCGGATCTCCCGTAATGTCCGTTTGAAGTCAATGTTCGAAATTCGCGAACTACCGCGGCGCGGCGCGTTCTATTCAGGCCATTATATTATATATATAATATATACTTCGTCGATTTCAATTCAAAACGTGCTTTATAAATCGTTTTAAATTCATTTTCAAAATGGTTTCAACTTCATATTCAATTTCAAATCAAAATTGAATATTCCAATATAAATTTGTTTTAAATTCATTTCAAATCGATTTCAATTCAAATTGATTTCTAATTCAATTTCATTTCTAATTCAATTCAATTCAATTTCAATTCGAATTCATTTCTATTCAATTTCAATTCGAATTCATTTCTATTCAATTTAATTCGAATTTCAATTCTTTTCAAAATATCAGATTTTGAAATCACTTTCGATATTCGTTATAAAATGAATAAAATCGATATAAATATCGTTCACGTCAAAATGGCGTTAATCTAATCAACACGGCTTCATATATTTTTATTTTCAAATATTCTATTTCAAATATTTCTATTCAGATATTTCTATTTCAAATATTTCTATTTCAAATATTTCTTTTTCAAATATTTCTATTTTAAAACTGGAATGAGGCCCAATCAATTACCATATAATGTTAATTATATGGCTTTTCTACAACACATGTATACAATAACAACGATGAATAATCAACCATCATCCAAAGTGCATTCTACACTGTATAAGCATCAAATATAAATATTTAACGCTCATAACAGTTTGTCAATCAATCAATCGACATATAACTAATTATTGGGATTAGTGTATGTCATATATCATCCCAATACCCGTGTGGAGTTTCAAACAATCAAATACAGATTTTATTTGTGCAGTTGGGCGATGTGTAAAATTTATCGTCCCAATCAATACCAGTCAGATGTGTGTATATAAACAAATCATCCGATTTGTTTATTTTTATTTCCTTTCATATACACATTAAAAATTCTATTTTTAACTATAAAATATTTTCCACTATAAAATATTTTATTTCATTTCACATTACATCACACAATCAACTACACATCAAAATCAAACAAACAAGCATACAAGCCGTCCATGGTCTGTGGACGACGGGTATCGGGTGCTACTAAACACCGTCTGCATCCTTGTATATATTTTAACTAGAAAATTAAATTAAAACTGAGAAGTTCTCACAGAGGGTTCCACTCCTTCAGTCTTTAATTTGACGATTTGGATTCCGTTCTGATTTCAGTCCGTTCGATCGCCATCTGTTTCATGCGGTTGATATTAAAGATCTCATTTTTAATAACGCTACATTATATGTAAAAATCATATTTTCATATTGATGTTTATACTATAAAAATCATATTTTTATTTCAGTGTTACTCATATAAAAATCACATTTTTATACAGCTACTATATAAATAAAAATCGTATTTTTTTATTTCAAATCTAAATATATAAAAATCGTATTTTTATTTTGCTACTTATATAAAAATCATACTTTTGTATTGCTATTTCTATTCTGAAAAACAATTCTATTTCTAAAGCAATTATGTATAGTAAAAATTCTCTTTTTAAAACAATTTCATATAGTATAAATTCTGTTTTTAAAACAATCTCATATAGTGTAAATTTCTGCTTTTTTAAAAACAATTTCATATAAAAACCAGAAAAGAAAACCAATGTTGTTTATATTAAAATCTAACTACATGGTTAAAAGTTTACACTGCGTCTTCCTTCAGTCCATTTTCACGAACGAGGTCAGCCCCTAGGGCTCAACTGCGCAGCCACCACACTGGACCGGACAGCCATCAGCAGGCCCTATTCGACGTGCCACCTCCAGCTCTTCCTTCTCCAGTGGCGGCGCCACCATCGGTACCCCCTTGCGCCAGAAAAACCCACGCAAAGTTTAGAGCTTTCGAGCTCGATTACCGCTCCGACGAGGGGCTGCAGCTCTGGCAACCTCGGCTGGTGACAGGGCCCCCCCAGGCGAACGGTTTCCCCCTAGTGGCCGACGATGATCTTGCGCCATCGCGGAGATCGGAAGAGAGGTTTGGGAGAGGCTGAGGGCCATCGGTTTTTCTTTTGGGGGCGGGTCTGAAGAATTAGGGTTTAGAGTTTTTTTTTAAATTTCTTTTTATACCCTTTTTTTATTATTTAATTTCTATATACTTGTTTATTGATACGAATCTCAATTCACACCCAACGACTGTCGCCCCTAACCAAATACCCCCATTCCGAACACAATGGGATATGTTTTGTTACCTAATTCGGCTGTTACGATCAGTTTCCGTTCAAATTAAAATATAAATCATTATATATTCAATTTAAACGTACATTTCAAATTACTGGGGTCACGTACGAACCCGAAAAATTCCCGAATAATATTTTCTAGCTTCATATTGACGATACGGTCCTAACAAAACTAATTTCATCGAATTCTGAGACCGTTTGAAAAATGGTCATTTTCCAGTCGATTAAAATCAACTAAAACTGGTCAAACGCGTTTTCATTTGCCACGCTCACATATTGATTCAAAAAATTATGAATTTTGGAATCTAGCAATAATTTGACATCACGGATCCAACAAAAGTGGTTTCGTCGAAATCCGAGGTCGTTTGCAAAATTTCCATTTTTAAGGGCCAGAATTCCATAGCGACTATTCTGAAAATTCATTTGGGCATATCTTTTGATTCCCGCTATGAAATTTCAATTTTTCTGATTCGTTGGAAAGATATTCTCAATTAGATTCAAATATTTTTGGTTTCACTAAAATCCGGTTTATTTTGCACCCGGTACATTCATTTGAATTTTGAAATCGAATTATCGAACTACCGCGCCATTTTCAATTCCTTTTATATATATAAATAATTATTTATATTCTAACGACGATCTATATAATATATATGTTCGAATTCTATTCAAAATAAATTTCTCGTCGTTATTATTTAAAATAACTCATTTTAAATAATCAAAATTCACTAAAATTGCCAAAATAAAATTTTTAAATTGGCCCAGATTTCCGGGTTATTACAAAACGGTTGTTGCAGTTGTTGAATCTCTGTTTGTTTAGTCTTGTTCTAGTTGAAAACCCCCAATTTGCAATTCCTAGATATTGTCTTGACGAAGAAGAAGTAGCCATTCTCTCTTTAATTTAATTATTTCAGAAGCACCGTAAGGACAGAATGAAATGGTGTGGAGAGAATGAGGCTAGGGGTGAGTTTATATAGAATCAGAGTCACGAATCTGGTCACGAAACAAGTCTAAATACATCAGAATGCATCTGGTTCAGGAAATAGGTTCGGGAGGCAGGTCGACCCCCAGGTCGACCCCCAGGTCGACTCCCCAGTCAACCTGGTCATAGGGAGGTCGACACCCCAGTCGACTCCCCAGTCGACCTGGTTGGGGGGAGGTCGACTCCCCAGTCGACCTGGGTATATGGGCGGGAATTTTCCCATCAGCATTCTCTGGGTTTGAATTTCGAATTTTCTGGCTTTATTTTCGAGCTGTTTTATTTTATTCAAATTCCTGAAACTTCTGAGGGTCATAACTTGGTCATACAAACTCCGATTTTCGAAAACTCGGACTCGATTTCATGCAGAATTTCGAGACGAACGCAATGGCACAACCCGTTTCCCTTAGTTCTTATTTTAAAATTTAATTCTGCCGTGATTTATGGTTATAACATGTTATTAAAATACGGGTTGTTACATTCTCCCCTCCTTAAAGGATTTCGTCCCCGAAATCTCTAAGTTAGGAAGAATGTATCCTATCATCCATCATCCATCTACTCAAAACATCATCCACAAGCAATCATTGTCCTTAAAAGATTCCTAATGTTGTATGTATATATGCGGAAAGTGTGTGTATATGTGCTTGTCTAATGCAAAAGATCAGGCGGTTACTGATTCAGTAAACCTCCTTAATGCAAAGTATGCTAGTGCGATGAGTCCAACATGTATGCAAATTCCTATTACATTTCACAATTTCTACATGAGTGCTCAAACATTCATTCATATGCAACATCCAAATGATAGCATATCAAGTTTCCATCCATGTACAAGTATAAACATTCATTCATATGCAATATGAAAATGTGACTGAGCCGTTCTAGTGCCTAATGTGTGTTATGCAACCACAAGCAACCACTTGCAACCACTTGCAACCATTTGTAAACATCAACCATAACAAGTCTCAAATACATGTTTACACCTAATTGTTCCTACCTAAAGATATAGTCGAACGATAGGAGAAAGTAAAAATTTTGTGCCCATTAGGCAATGTCAAAACTGGAAATCTATGTCATATATATACTGATTAGGAGAAGAACTCCCTAGGCACCAGCCCGAAGACCGAAATCAACATCAGGCAGACACCCAAAGAATTACTCAACCCAGCAGACACCCTCAAGCCCCAACATGTATTACTAACAGATGATCCCTATGGGGTTTTGCAACTGAAATAGGATTGAGAATAGGACCGAGAGGTTATACTTAAAAGATAGCATGCAAATAAGCTCTACAAGAAAAGAGGGATCAAGGATATACTCTTAAAAAGAAATATGATGCGCATGTCTAGTCTTCAATCTTCTAAGTCGCATTTCCTTGAGCTTAACTCTATTGTGCTTTAATCGTATTTAACTTCAAATTTCATAGCTTCTTAATTCCTATTTCCAAAATATGAGTTGGAACTCATTTCACTGTCGCCTCTAGTTCCACTTTCACTTATTCTTTTTCTAGTACACTCAGCTTAAACATAACTGCGTACTCATGGTTTCGTGCAAGCTCTCTAAAATTCACTAGTGAATCTTGGATCTCATTCACTTACTAGAAGGTATTCCAAAATGAATTATCTCTTGAAAATAAACAAATGCCAACCATGTTGCCGAATGTACTTACTAAGGTAATTTTCTATAACTCATGCATAAGCGAAATGAACCATCTGCCTTAGTGGCGAACACTACTCGAGCGGATCAACAAATGTATCAAGAGATTCTAGGTAACTAAGCATGACAAAACCCTAAGGGTTACACTAGACTTCGAGGGCATTACCAAGGCAAGTAAAGAGTCTAACTACCATGGAACTAGTACAAACAAGTCATGAATATACATTTAGCATAGACATTCACAAATCCAAACAAGTCATGAATAAATGAGCCGATTCCCCAACAGGATTTGAGACACAAAAATGGGATCCTTTACTTCGCTAGTACTAAGGTGCAGTGACTCAACTATCGAAGCGGAATTAAAAGGATGCGATGAACAAAAACAAAGTTCTAACGGGATGAAACTAAACCTTCAACAGAAAGATTACCACCTCCCTTAGGTATGCTAGTAATGAGAGCATACAATTGCCCTCTCGACGATCTTGTTCTTTGCCCTTGTCCTTGTCCTATAACACTTAACTACATGTCCCTTTTTACCATACTAACGACACTCTTTCTTGTCATGGGTTTTATTATTCTTTCACTTTGGCCTCTTCCTTTTCACTTTTTCCTCCTTCGTGGATTAAGCCATATCAACAAGTTTCTTATCCTTAGTCTTGTGTTCTTTTATCCTCGTTCTTACTATCCTTTATAGCTTGTTGACAAGTTTCTCGAAATCTACCTCCATCGCACGACAACCCTACAAATCTTGAAATAATATTAGGCGCAGATGGAACTACTGCGGCTAGTGATGGAGGTTGGGCACTCCTTTGCCCTCCGACAAGTGTCGTATGCCTACAAATTATGATGAAAAAGAAAGAGAGAAGAGACTCAAGGAGAGAATCAAAAGATAGTGCATATGGCTTTGGGGAATATGCCTTTAAAAAAAACAAAACTTTTCTTAAAAAACTGCTTCTTTGTAAACGTTTCGAAAATAATTTCAGAAGGTTTTTAAAAGCTTTTGCCCAGTCTGGTAACCTTCTGCTCTGATACCAAATGTAACACCCCACCTCCGCTAGGGTCACTTACAAGGGGAATGCACTAGCTTTGGTGGAGCATTATCTAGGTAAACACACAGAAATATTACAAGACAGAACATATATAAAACAGCGGAAGAAAAACCAAATTTCATTTCTTTAAAATCTAGTAAGGTCTAAAGCCTTTTACATCAAAATGCCATTAAATCCATTATATCGAAATCTGTCTTGCAATAGTAAAGAAGCATAAAACCATGGTCATAAATCATTCCCCAAGTAAAACAGTAAAGCAGCCATATCCAAGAAAGGTCCGAGCCATATATGATGATCTTGAAGCAGAAAGAAGTCCAAACTAAGTCGTAGTGTTTCCTCTCTGAGAACCTGGGGGGAACAGAAGAAAAAGAGGCGAAACAAAATGGGTCAGTCATACAGACTGGTAAGTCCTAGTGACTTTCAGCATAGAAACAAGTAAAGGTAACATGACATGTAAAAACTGAAAGTAAACATAATGATGATGACAAGATAGGCAAGTTAGACTAAGATAACAAGATAAACTATGGTAACAAGATAAACTATGCAAACCAGATAAACTACGTATAGCATCGCATGTTTAACATTCTCTGCACCAACTGTACTAGTACCCCAACCCGTATCATCCTTTCCATGTATATGTACAGTCCCTTGCCGTATATCGTACGGGTTTCATCACGTAATTCTATACTACTTCAACGTAGTGCCACCATTCTTGAAATCGTTTGGACTGCCACCCTTGTTCTGGCTAGCTTTCCTTATCATGAACTATCGCGTGTTCAACTAGGATTTATGCCACCTAGGACCACTAGGGATTATGCTACCTATTGAACGTTTTCTAGATTCGATTAGGGTTTATGCCACCTAGGACCACTAGGGATGATGCTACCTAACGAACAACACCCTTTTTCCACGTACGATCTATTAATCGATCGGCTCCCTACAAGTCCTAGCTCGTTCATGTGTCTGTGTTATACGGCCCAATCACGAAATGTAGTCACCTGTGCTAGGTCCACCATAGGGTGTATCAAGCCCTAAGGTGCCAACCACCGACACGAATCAAGCACGCACAGTGTAAACCTACCGGTGCCCAATGTCTGCTTTTTCAACTCCGGAGTACGTGCACGACCATAGTCCGCCTGAACCTACAATGGCCACCAACTCAACCATCGTTCTGGTCACTTACAATTAGCCCAGTAATCGTGCCCCACCCTGCCTAGTTCCAGGGTACCATGATACATCTAGTGGGTTACTGCTGAAAAGGACCGCGTAACCAGGGTTTCCATCCAGTAGGTTAAGTGTTGTCATTTAAATTCGAGACTTAACCCCATCAGTCTAGCATGTCAAGTTGGTTAAGTGTTGTCAATCAAGTTCGTGACTTAACCCGCCTACGTGTCATGTCAAATTCGCTAAGTGTTGTCGTTCAAGTTCATGACATAGCCTTAAGAATCATCTGTCAAGTTGGTTAAGTATATTCAAGCGGTTCATGACTTAACCCTATCAAATCATCATGTCAAATTGGTTAAGTATATTCAAGCGATTCATGACTTAACCGTATCAAATCATCGTGTCAAATTGGTTAAGTATATTCAAGCGGTTCATGATTTAACCCTATCAAATCATCGTGTCAAATTGGTTAAGTATATTCAAGAGGTTCATGACTTAACCCTATCATGTGGCATTAATTCATCAATGCACCCCAACCTCTCACATCAGACCTGCTGTTGTGGTCACTGGATATGCCGGGCAGTTCCGGGCAGAATTACACCATAACTCAGTCTGACCTCGGGTTTTCAAGTGCGGTATGACCAACTACCCACATTGGATCCTATTGTTTGCAGTAACTGGATTTGCCGGATGGTTCCGGGCAGAATTACGCTGTAAACTCAACCCAACCTCAAGTTGGTCATTTTCAAGTTCATTCTAAGTGTCATGTTCATGTTTAAGTTTTATGTCAATTCGTGTCAAGTTTCATGGCGAGTTTCATGTCCATATCCAGGTTCAGGTTATAACAGTGTTCATGTTTCAAGTTTTGCTTTCTATCAGGTTCATAATTCATGTTCATAACCAATTCATGTTTTGCCTATTCTACCCAAATCGTGTTCCCATCGCATGTAAACGTGATCAATCCATACTACAAATAAATCCAAAACTCAGAATAACATCAAAACTATGATAGGCAAGAGGGATGAGCATAAAGCGATAAAAGGTGTACATAATAGCGAATAAACTAAGCAAGTCACACCCTAGGTATACGATCCAACAAAATGCCAATTCAGTGCACAATATGGTTTTCAACTATAGTGTTATGGGCATGAACAATCAACTATAATAGTCTTAGGCAGTTAACCCCAGTAGTCATAGGTAGAAATCTCATAGTTATGAATCATAAGTGACTCATCACAATAATCATGGATAATTATCAAAAATAGTTCTAGGCAAATAGTCATAGGCAATTAACAGTAATAGTTTCAAAGTCATGGTCATAGATAATGGCCTTATGTTCATAATCATAGGTAATAATTCTCATAGTCGAGAGTCATAGGTGATAAGCCACAGTTGTCCTCGTCATAGTCATAGGCATAGTCTTATGTTCACAGTCATAGGCATAGTCTTATGTTCTTAGTCATAGGCATATTAAGGTTATAGACATGAAAGAATTTGATTTACAACATGAATAGGCCCCAAATAGAAATATTCCACAAGTCAAGATCCAAGAATTTATGTTACATTCTAGCATTTGAATAATAAACTAGGTCCAACAACATGAATGGGCATGATTCAGTCGATAAGAAATAATCCTAGAATCATAGATTCAAGAAGAGACAAGAACAGATCCAAATAGATAATCAAGCTCAGGTCCAATTTCATTTTTATTCCATGTCCATATCAAATTTAAAAAGTTTCAATCTCAAAGTAACTAGAACTTACAAAGCGTGGATCGAGAATTAGAGTGCAGAGATTTGATTCTAGAAACGGTTGTTGCAGTTGTTGAATCTCTATTTGTTTAGTCTTGTTCTAGTTGAAAACCCCCAATTTGCAATTCCTAGATATTGTCTTGACGAAGAAGAAGTAGCCATTCTCTCTTTAATTTAATTATTTCAGAAGCATCGTAAGGACAGAATGAAATGGTGTGGAGAGAATGAGGCTAGGGGTGAGTTTATGAAGGATCAGAGTCACGAATCTGGTCACGAAACAAGTCTAAATACATCAGAATGCATCTGGTTCAGGAAATAGGTTCAGGAGGCAGGTCGACCCCCAGGTCGACTCCCCAGTCGACCTAGTCATGGGGAGGTCGACACCCCAGTCGACTCCCCAGTCGACCTGGTTAGGGGGAGGTCGACTCCCCAGTCGACCTGGGTATATGGGCGGGAATTTTCCCGCCAGCCTTCTCTGGGTTTGAATTTCAAATTTTCTGGCTTTATTTTCAAGCTGTTTTATTTTATTCAAATTCCTGAAACTTCTGAGGGTCATAACTTAGTCATACGAACTCCGATTTTGGAAAACTCGGACTCGATTTCATGCAGAATTTCGAGACGAACGCAATGGAGCAACCCGTTTCCCTTGGTTCTTATTTTAAAATTTAATTCTGCCTTGATTTATGGTTATAACATGTTATTAAAATACGGGTTGTTACAGTGGTTCCATACCTTGTCATGGTTGGAAATCCATTACCCAATAAGCACCCGCGGTGTTTGATTGTACATAATATATGTGGAACGTGAGATGAAAGCATTTCCACTATATTACTATTCATTTGATTTAGACATTATTATAATATCAGAAGAGTATTGATTTTAAAGAAATGTTTTGGGTTATCGTAAGGTAAAAAACCATCCGTGTTTATGTGTGGGTCGGTCTTACGATTATCATTTCTTTAGAAAGGATTTTAAAAGATAAACAAATGATTGGAGTTTACTCACACCAGTCAAATGACTGACCTAGAGTTTATTTTTTCCCTAAACTCTTGGGTGCCCAATTTTGTATGGGCAGTCAAGTAGTCGGGATTTTTCTGATACTTGAAGAGCTGGAGCAGGAGGCTTCAGGATTATATAGCTATTGTTATTTCCGCTGTGTTGTAAGTGTTATACTCTAATAATGGTATTGTATACAGATACTGTTTTATTTCAAAGTTATGTTATGAAATATATTTATTCGTTCCGCTGTGAGATTTGTGTTTACTGTGATGTTCTGATGTTCTTCTCCTTCTTCTCTTCTAACTTTCTATCTTGTCTATTCTCACCCTCTATTTTCTTTCATTAACTATCCGGTATTCCCGATACTTGGATAGTCGACATTGATTTTATGTCGATAACCAGGATCGCAAAAACCCGGGTCGTTACAATACGTATATACAAATGATAGATTTGTATTTCAAAGATATGTTGTATACTATTTTATTCATTCCGCTGTGAGATTTGTGTTACTCTGATTCTGTTGTATGTTGTTCTTCTTCTTCTATTCTAATTTTCTATCTTATCTATCCTCATCCTCTAACTTCTTTCATTAACTATCCGGTATTTTCGATGCTTGGAAAGTCGACATTGAGTTTATGTCGATAACCAGGATCGCGAAAACCCGGGTCGTTACAGTGGTATCGGAGCTGAAGGTTAAGTAATTACCTTGGCTTTGTGGCGTGACTTAGTAGAGTTGGGGTTAGTAATGCCCTAGATTGAGTTGAGTGTATATATACGAGAGAATGTATTTGTATATTTTAAAAAAATTGTTTTATATTGTAGAGATTTATTGGTTGAGTTATTTATGAGTTCTGTTCGATCCGTTTGATCCACTGTATCGGTAGCAGTTTCTAAACACCTGAATACAATAAACCTACATGGTATGTTTTGAAAAGAGGGTAATAAAATAATTTTGCCCAAATATATAAAAAGAAAATATATATTGGAAATATTATAATATTGGATATGTTGGTTGTGATTATAATCAGATAAGATTATAATTGAAACAGTTATGTAAATAACCAATCAAAATTCGTATAGGTCTTACGAAATGAATTAAATCTGAAATTAATATCAGAATTGGAATTAAAATTCCTAAAATTTGGAGAAGTGTTTGTAAATGGAATTGGATTAAATATATGAGAATTTTAATATCCTGGGAGATTTCAAATCGTTTTACAAGCATTGTGAATGGTATTTTGAAATAGATTTCAAAATATAAGTGTTTAAAATTGAGTTTTGAAATGATATAGTATTGAACTCACTTTTATCACTGGAAAATAACTCTGATGATGATGTCTCCATCATCAATGCTCATTTTCAAGTTGTAAGTGACAAATTACTACCAAAAATATTCATTTTGAATTGTTTTGAGAAGAACAAGATGTTTTATTCCAAAAAAGGAATATGATTTTTGAAAGAGCCGAACTGTTTAAAAACTCCCAGGAAGAGGTTGTTTGAATTAAAAACAAATTTAAATAGAAATTTATGAAAGAAATCTAGAATTGAATTGAAGCCAGTTAAGTGGAAATGGAATTTAAATAGAATGCTATCGATTAAAATTGGATTGTTGAAATAAGAATCTGAAATGGTATTGGATTGGTGAGTTCAGAATTTGGAATCGAGATTCGAACTCGAGTTTGAAATGAGATTAGGTTTGAATATAAGTGAATGTTAAGGTTCGAGGATAAAACTGATTGGAATTTGATTGGAATGATATTGGTATATGCAGAATTGGTAATTGATGTAAATGATATAATGATATGCCCAACAAAAAGGTACGAGTTTATATTTCTATTGGGTATGAGATTTATAAGCCAAATTGGCAAGCCGCTTGGCTGTTTGATTTTCTTTTGGGTTGGAGAAGACCTAGAGAGGCGAGTTGTAGTTGCACCGATTGAGCCGTACAAAGGAGGTGCTGGCGAATTTTTTTGAAAATTTAAAGTGTTAGAAAATTTTCAGGATTTTTGAAAATTTAAGTTGGTAAGAATGAATTAATATTTTAATTGAAATTAATTGGTTCAGTGAAACCAGAGTTAAGAAGTAAACAAATAATTTTAACCCAGCTAATAGGGTTTGTTTCCTACATTAGCAATTTCGAGGACGAAATTATTTTAAGGGGGGAAGAATGTAACGTCTCGTATTTTTACGGTATTATAAATAATTTATTTAATTATTTAAATAATGGTTTGGTTACTTAAAATGACCAGAATTAAATAATATTGAATATTTATTTAATATAAATAATAGAACAATACATTTAGTTTCCGAAATAGTCAGAAATAGTGAAATTCACAATATTGTGTGAATTGGATCATTTATAATATATAATTCAGTTTAGAATTGAATTATAATGAAGAATATATTATATGAACCATATTTGAACATATAATTGTATTATAATTAAAATCAAGCTCGAAATGGCGCGGTAGTTCATAATTTGGCGATTCAAACTTTAAACGAATATACAGAATCCGTTTTAAACTGGATTTCTGTGAAACAAGAAACGTTCGGAGCTGGTAAAGTATAATTTTCTAATGGAAGAGAAAAATCGGGATTTCATCGTGTAGATATTGATTTATGATCAAATCAAATTTTCTAAAAGTTGCTATGGAAATCCTTTATAATTTATATCAACTTAATTATATTATAAATGGATTTTCAATATAGATTGAATATCGATTCAACCAGGATTGGAATATCGAATTATAAATTCAAATAGGAATATAGTGGAGCTGTATTATATTCTGTGTGAATATGTATATATATGATAATATTAATTTTTTAATATTAAATTTAATTATTTTTAAATGTATTAAAATTTAAATGGGTTTATTTAGAGCTTTAAAAATAACCACTTTTGCCAACAACCTCTATTTTCAGCGAAACTAATTTTGTTGGATTCAGAATATTAAATTATTGCTAGATTTCAATTTCCATGATTTTTGGAATCAGTATGTGGCCGTATGGATTTTTAATGTGAAAAACAGTCGATGATTTGACTTTAAAAATACACTGTGAGCAAACGGACTTGGAATTCGAGGAAACAAGTTTCGTTGGGTCCGTAATGTTGGACCGTTGCTGCATGTCCATTTTTATCGAATTTGGATATTGTACGTGATTGTAGCAATTTTTAAACAGTAAAGTAAGTAGAGATGGACTAAAAATTAATAAAATAATTGAATAAAAGATATATTAAAACTAATCCTATAAATACCCTTATGCAAGCTAAACGTAATTTCATTCTCCTAAGGTCAAACCAAGGCGCCGCTTTGATTTTCCTTTCAGTAAAAAGGTTTCGATCCTCAAAAAAATTCTATATAAATCTAAATAAATTCCTATTAATTATAAAAACTATGTATGAGATTTCTCCATAATCTGGTGTGGGTTTTATGGTACTCGATCACCATATTGTTCGTTCGAAATTTACAGCGTGAGTGCGAGCTATGTTAGGGTTAGAGATTAGTGAATGGTTGAGCTTCGATTCACGTATCCGTTGGTTGTTTTGGATTCAGGAAGTGTGTTAAAACTTGTGTGCGTTTTTTTGAGGAATTCGAATCGAAAGAGTGTCGCTTGAGTACTGGAAGGACTCACGCAGATTTGGGTGTCGCGATATGAGGATGGCGATCGGGTTTGTTGTTATTAGTATGGTATGATGGAGATTTAGATGTGGAGTAATTGGGTATACTTCGTTGGATGAAGTTTGGATCATGGAGGGAGGATGGGATGAAATATAGTGTGGCAATGGCTGTTGATGTTCCCTGGAGTCGCGATTTCAATGAGGCAGGCGAGGTGTTAAGATTTTTAAGGGGAGGGGAATGATGTTAAGTTTAGTCGATGTCATGGAGATATTGCGTCCAACGAGAGCTGGGAAGTTTGAAAATGACGTAAGGAGTTATAAAAGGTAGCGGTAGGAAATACAATAAGGAAGAAAGGTTGTTAGCGGGTTAGCATGGTGATGTGGGACTGGTTTAAATAGAAAAGCCCGTTTAACTTTTTAATTTAATTATATAGAAATTCAATTCACACTATAACTTGTAAATGTAATAACTTCTATATACTGTATCAGAATTTCGAACGGACTGATCCGTTAGGATCGTATGGACGAGAGCTTCACAATGGAACTGACTGGAAGTGAATTGGAGCTCGTTACAATTTATCGCCAAATAAAACGTCCATCTGAATCAAAGATAGTTAATCGTTATTTAACAGTAACTGTCCAAAGTGAGTAAATCTCACTAACTCTACCCAGTTATATTTTTATAAATATAATCTAGTGTTGATAAATGTGATTGATTGTTGTGTGATGATTGTTTGGTTGAATTGCTGATTTAGTGATTGAAATTATAGATAATGATATATATATAAATCGTTAATCAAATATTGATTCTGTTTATCGGAATATTTCATATTGAAATGAAATCGATGTTATTTATATTGTTTTACATCTATGATGCAGGGAAACAGGTTAGAGGGATCCAACTGGATTCCTCAATATTTATAATACTGTTTGTTTTCATATACTGTGATATATGATGTGATATATAATCTGTGATTGATTATGATGACACTGGTCATGTTATTTGGTATTTTAAATACCATATGAATTACTGGAACGTATAAAAGGAATTTTTCAAAGTGAATATTGAAAATGAAATATTTTTGTATAGTATAAATAGAATTATATAAAAGGATTTATACAAAATAAACAGAATTATATAAAAGGAGAATAAATAAATTATATAAAGGGAATTATAAATGAGATTTAATTGTTAGAAATAAAAAGGAGATTTGTATGAATAATTCTGCAAATGAAAATATAAATAGAATTTGGGTTTGAGATATTGTTTTTAAATAGGAAATCAAACTATTTTGATTTTGTAAAGAAATATTTTTCACATTTTATGTGAAAATTAGATTAAAGTAAATATTTTGCTAATAAAATATTTATAATGGAAATAGGGTTTGAAATAGGAATTGAAACGGAGTTAAAGGAATTAGAAACTGATTGGAGATTAGTTAAGTTGAACAGCTGTCTGGGTATTGATCTGATGTTGGTTTCGGCCTTCGGGGTTAATACGTGGGGGGTTGTTCTCTTACTAGTTTACAGTTAGAGAATGATATACGTAAGAAGATAGTGATGTGTGAATCAGAAATGGAAACGTTTTCTAATGTTAATAACGTATATTTTCTAAAATTAGAAAATAAGGATTTGATGAATATATGGAAACGAGAAATGGGGAAATGAATAAATGTTGATTGATGATTGATCGATAGAATTTCCATCTGGAAATAATATCGTTGTTTGCACACTTGTTTTTATTTGATAGTTAAATCACCGACTATCAAATTTTTTGAACATTTTTCCGTCGTCAATACGGAGAGACCGGGATCAGTTTCAGTATTTGAAAACCACTCTGTATGGGCGTTAGCGTTGCGATCAAATATGATGAAGATAATTGAAGACGAAATTATGCAAGGGCTGTCCTGTTTACAGAATAGTACCATCGGTCTGTCCAATCTCGGGACGACCTATATGGAAGAATGTCTGACGGAGTATATTTAGTAGATCGCTTAAGTTGATCTCTTCAAACATATTCATGTTTGGTGGCGGAGGAACTCGTTTCTCTTAGCTATTTACCTGTGATATGTTTGGAGAAATCAATTTTTGATTTAGCAGGTATGACGATGTGACATTCAAAGTGAATGAAGATGTGGTTTGTAAAGGATACGTTATGGCCTCTAGCCTCACAACTGGAAATGGTATAAAATCTGGTAGGTCGCATGGCTAAGGGGTTAGCTTCCAATTAGGGTGTATTGTCACCTGATCTAGAGAAATTCCATTTACTTTTATAATCTATTTCGATGTTGTCCCTTTTGGGAAATGATTGTTGACCCCAACCGTTGGTGATAATGCATTCGGTACACTCAAGAGAAATGAGTGACCAGTCATGTTTAGCCTGGGTTACAAGATGTTCTTGTTGAACCCGGTGTATTCCTCTCTAGAGATACACTATCGGAAGGTGGTCCCATACCTTACCAGTTGGAATTCATTACCCAATAAGCGCCCGCGGTTTTTGATTATATATTATGTATGTGGAACGTGAGATGAAAGCGTTCTGCTAGATGATTATTATATTGTGGTTAATAGACATTATTATAATATCAAATGAGTTTGATATAAAGATTAACGTTCCTTTCAAAAGGTTTTTAAATGTTGGACCTAGTGTTTTGGATTCTCATAAGGGAAACCCGTTCCGTTATACGGCGTGGACTTATGAGATATCATTTAATTGCTCAAACTGTTTTAAATGGTTTTACTCATACCGGTCCCATGACTGATCCAGAGTTTATTTTGTTTTGTTTTCCCTAAACTCTTGGGTGCCCAAATTTGTACGGGTACTCAAGTAGTCGGGATTTTACAAATATACTAAGAGCTTGGAGTAGGAGGCTTCAGGATTTTATAGAAATTGTTTTTTCCGCTGTGATGTAAGTGTTATACTCTAATGATGATATGTATATACAAATGACAGATTTGTATTTCAAAGATATGTTGTATACTATTTTATTCGTTGCGCTATGAGATTCGTGTTACTCTAATTCTGTTGTATGTTCTTCTTCTTCTATTCTAATTTTCTATCTTATCTATCCTCACCCTCTAACTTCTTTCATTAACTATCCGGTATATTTGATGCTTGGATAGTCGACATTGAGTTTATGTCGACAACCAGGATTGCGAAAACCGGGGTCGTTACAGGATAATCCTACATATACCGTTCAATTATATTATCTTATTTATTAGGTTACTTAGGTTATCAGCACTCAAGGCTAACACATGCGTCGTACCCATTTACTTCTCAGTGGACTAACCTAATGTAGTATACATGTAGCTACTCCCAATATCGAGGTACACCCCATGGTACCCCACTCGCACGGTCTCCACCGCAATGCCACCGAAATGCCCATAGTCTCTTATCCTACGTCGGAATGACGTACGAATCTCTATATAACCATGTTATGATCAGCATATATCTGCCATCACTACGCTACATAAGCGTACGGACTTCCACCCTCGATCGAATCGGATCTCATGCCGGAGTAATGACCTCAAGTCTACGATACACCGCCCAGAGAAGATATGCATGTATCTAAACTGTCCCTCGTTCGTACTGTTAATTATAGCTTGATGCCTCAATTGCACGTCCACTAATGTGCACCGAGTTCCGTAGCAGGGCGAAACAAGAAACATGGAACTCGGTCGGGAGCTTTTCCATATCTGTATAGGCTCGTCTTTAAAGAGCCTCTATACAGATATACCTAGGGTCTGTTTTCATGGTGGCTATGGCCCCACCTCGGCCCCTCCCTCTACTAGTAAAGACTACAAGAGCTAAGTGACTACCACTACGCAAATAATCTAATCATCCATGTGGCATCTCCCCTCAACCCCTTACCCCGATAGTGAAGGGTGAAATGGTATCTTGGGTTTAGCTCTAGTCTTTCTGCATCCCACTGGTTGTTGATGTTGGGTATATGATGGTCTGCTATCCTTGTTGGTCGTGACCCTCTGCCTCCTCGTGAGGCAACCGCCGAACCACCCTGGTGTCATCGCGTCACAGCATTCTGACTGCATAGCTACATTGTAGTCAAGGTCCACCCATCTAGTAGTTACGCGCAGACCCAACCTCTGCGAGCACAGCTTAAGACATCTATCACCACACAGAGGACTACTAGGAGTACTTTATGTACCTCAGGAAGCTGTGTGCTTCACCTTCCAGTCATTTGGAGCCGTCAGAACAATCAGATGAATGTGCGCACCCCTTGTGCCTTATAAAACCTCGATGATATACCCCGTTGGGTTATTCACCCTCAACCGTACAGACTGGTCTAAGCGCATTATGTTGCTAGATTCTATGTCTAAACATTCTTTTATGCGCTTGCCTCACCACCTCAGGTTTCCAGTTAACTTAGTTATTCCCATTCATATTGAATTCTTATTCAAATTACCAAATTTCTCTTGCTTATTAATTTCAGTCATACAACTTAATCCATTTAAGTTTATTAATAAGCCCACAACATAATATTCATTAGATTGTGTCCCAAGGTATGTAATCCACAATCTCTTTTATATTCTGGTTTGATTTCATCATTACAATAACTGTTTTACTTAATATGTAATTATGTATATCCAATTCATATGTTTTCTAATTACCATGTCACTTACCATTTATGATTAAATATAACTTATTCATTTCATAAGTTTTCCTCATCATTTCTCATTAAATCATAATTCCATTTTACACTATCGATACAACTTATCGCTGTTTACTTATTAACTTAGTCCTATTAACTAAGACCCATTAATAAGTTTCTCTACCCATTTATTATAACCTATGTTATAATTTCCTCTTATTTCTAGGACAAGCCTAAACATCCTTATCAATGGGTTTCAGACTTCTAAGCTTACATATTACTTAATTTCAAATAAGTATAACTTCTTATATTTCATATATTTTCCCCCTTTTCTCAGCTGGTTTTCGGCTTTCCCCATTTAGCACTTAATTTACAATTAAGTGTCCCTTAACTCATTTCACCAGTTATCCAATTTCCCTATTAGTTTATTATAACCGAAGTTATAATCCCCAGTTGTCCCTAGGACAAGTCGACCTATTATACAACATTTTCATTAATGTTATTTATTTATAATTGGTGATTATCATTTCCCTTTTACACCATTTCTTTTACTGCTGTATTCCAGTATTCTTCATTCACCGTAATATATTCCTTATTTTAATCAAGGAAAACACTTCATGCACCTTATCAGTTTGATAGAAGGAATTAGTGATTTATTTTCATAACGTATTCCCGTATAAATTCGTGGTAGAAAGTAATTTCTTTACTTTCCTTACTTTATTTACTGTGGCTTATTTGCAACCGCGTTCTCAGAAATAGGTCATTTAGAGAAATACATCACTTTTCCTTCGTATCACACTAACTCAGTTCATTACATCCCTTCCTTTCTTATTTTCTGAGTTAGAAATTTAATTACCATCGTTTCCATTTATTCATATCTTGTTATATACATATGTGTGTGTATATATAAGCACTAGACCTCTCACATTAAGCCTACACTTGTGGACTCTGGATTTGCCGGGTAGGTCCGGGTAGACTTCTACCACAAGTTGACTTAACCTCGTGTCTTAGCACCATTACATGTTTTTTATTTTGCACTTAGACCCCTCACATTAGATTTACCACTTGTGAATGTTGGATATGCCGGGCGGGTCCGGGCAGACTGCTATCACAAGTGCAATCTAACCTCGTGTCTAAGAGCATTACAGTGTCAAGTTATTATGAATCTAGGCATGCTCGTCCTTTAACAATTATTCCTATTTTATGAAATTTTTAGGCATATTATCCTTTTTACTATAATCTAGTTTACAGTAATCTAATTTACATGTCGTCCAATTTTGCCTATGTTTTGTCGCATGTCCCTTTTAACATATGTTTAATTCTATTTTGACATGTAAACATTCAATCGGGTAATTATTTTAATCCAACAAGTTTAACATGTCGTTTACTCAATAATATGCCCTAAGCGAATTATATAATTATAACAACAGTAATCATTGCCCATATTCTTGTTGTATATAACGGTGTTGTATACACAATTATATGATTTTTGTTTGATGATGACAACCAAATATATTTCTATTATAAATGTGTTTGGTACTGTACTGTTATATATATACATCACAGCAATGAATATAATATTTATATTCAAATAAAATACGACTGTACAGAAATTCAAATATTAACACTGTATTTTATTTAAATAGAACATTTTATTTCAATATTCAAACAGTACAACTATTTGTAACTCCACTATTTATACATTCACAGAATATTTGTACTTGTATATAAACAGAATGAAATAGACAAGCTTGTTTGACAACAATAAAATGATATTTTATTTCAATCAAACTTGTTTATTACAGACATCAGTACATTTCATATATACACAGCTCCTTACTGCAACACTCATACATTCATTCAGTTTACATTTCATATATATTCATTTTCATTTGTATATACAGACTCATACATTCACTGACTGACACCACACACTGTCTTCTTGTCTTCAGCTTGTCAGTCCAGTCATCCCAGTTTACCTGTCACACATGAAACACACACACACAGTACACTGCAATAGAAATAAAACAGAATACATGCAAATTTAAATTTTATTTTTAAAATTTTATTTGCCTCAGATTTCTGGTGTGTTTCTCATCATTTTTCATGACTAGATCTGAATTATAAAACCATCAATCTGTGTCTAGACAGCTTGTGATATTCACAGTGATACACTGTAAATACCACAAGGCAGACAGTATGTATATACAATGCAGGGACAGGAAAATATGTCTGATGACTGCATATACACACATGTATATATATAAATATACATGTGTGCACTGCCTCGCCAATCAGCGTGCAACTGAGGAGTAGCCACGTGGACCTGCTCGACTCAGTGCACAGCAAGGGACAGTGCAACATGGACATGAGGCAAACAAATCAAAACTGTGGAGCTGGTCAAGCAAAATCAAGAACCAGCATAGCCAAAGTATCACAAACTGGAAAACAGCAAAGTGGAAAAGCATGTACATCAAAATGGTCGAGCCAAGCACTTCAAGTCAAAATGGTGAATCAATGGAAGTTCAGCTTTTAGCAAATGCAACAATGGACATAGTAGCAGTTTTACAAATGTGATAGTTCAAAATGTTCAAGAATGTGTACACAGCAAATAAAAGGTCAAGTATCACATGTCAGCAATGCAAACAGTAGTATGAAAAGGCTCATATCAGCATGGGACATCAACATAGATCAAGACAAGTTAAACATGTTTCAAGTAAATTGGTGCAACATGTTTCAAGTCCATATACATACACAAAATATAAACAAGAGCAGCAACAGCAAAAACTTGCAAATGTATATGTCAAATATGGATCATGGCAAGGTATGATGTTTCATTATGTCATGTTTTGATCAAAACAGTTCTCAAGCCTGCATAGTGTACAAATCAAGAGTGCAAGTGGTCGAGGCATAATTCCAGGTTTCACAGTGGCCGAACAGTATAAATATGGCAAATGACAAAGAAATGAAGAAGTACAACTACAAACCAAGTTCAAGTCAGTGCCAAGGAATTCAAATGCCATAAGTAATTAATTGTGCAAAAATCCACAAAGGATATTTAACAGCAAATTCATACAGCAATGATACATGGTGTATTAAGTCTGTGTGAAATTAGCATAACAAATTTGGGAAGAGTTTAAGGAGCAAGAAATCCTTTTAATCTGTTTCCAGAAAAGAAAATGGCTTCCCAGTTTTTTTATTAAATATTCAACTCGACAATCATGGTCATAGAAGTGCAGAAAACCAGCAAGAATAATATTTGGTAAGTGCTTTGAAATATTTCCAGGAATCAATCGAGTCTGTCCAGAAAAGCACAAGAAATTTTATTCAACAGTTTATGGAAAGTTTTTCAAAATGCTTCCAGAGTGTATCAAGTAAAAGGGGAAAACTGATTTCAGTTTTTGGCAACATTTCAATCGAGAGAAACAATTTAAGGCAGGTTTAAATTGATTTAATCAAGCTGCAAAAATTGGGCAATAAGAGTGTGTTTAAATTTTTCCAAGACTCACAATACATTTTTTTTGGCAACCTTTTCTGATTATATGACTAGGATTTGTTTTATAAACATCCAGAGTTTTTTTTAAAAAAATTTCTGGAATTCAAATAGTGTTCACAATGGTGCACAATATCGACCAGGTTCATCCATGACTATCAAAAGAAGAAATCAAATCATTCACGGCATGAATTTTTTTTTACTAAATTCATCAAGCAATTTACAGAGCATCAATTCAAGACAGGTTTTAAATCGAAAAAGGCAATTCCTTTAGGATTCAATCAAGGCAGAGAATCATGCAAGGAAATTCAAGGATATATTTTCCAGAATTACTCAATCACAATTAAAGCCGAGATTTTTTCACACGCATGAATTCAGTCAAAGCCAATTACAGCGAAATCAGAGTTGATTGAGGATTTCAAATCCTATTTTATCACACTGTTTCATCATCGGCATATATAATCGAAATCCAACACAACGAAATACACAGAGCAGACAGAGAATTAAAAAAATTACTCACAATCGATTTCGATCAGAAACCCTAGCCATCAGAATTCCCAATCAACCGATGATACAAGCCACCAGAGATTGAAGCCAAAAGACACGAGAATCAGAGTATCATATTTCATCAATTAAAGCATCACGATTCAGGGATTTGAAGAAACCCTAGTTTCTTTTGTCAGAGCCGCCATTGTCTTAAGAGAGAAAGAGGATCGGGCAAGAATGAAAACAAATGGGCCGGCCAAGATAAAAAAGGGGGTTTGGATTTGTTTAAAGGGGATGACCCCTTTAATATAAACTCCTTTATTTTTATTTTTATTTTAAAAATTAGGGTTTATATTATTGTCTTACATTCTGTTGTTTTATTTAAATTGTGTTGTAAAATCATTTCTGAACAGTTCTAGGTCTGTAAAATCTAGGGGGATTTAGTCAAGGAGTTGACTGTCAGTTTCAGAGTCTGTAAATCTGAGTTACAGGTTACGGGTTTGTAATCTGGGGAAAATCTTATTCAGGGGTTTGAATCAGTCTAGGGATTTGAGCGTAGGGTTAGAATAGGAGCAGGGTTTGCGAGTGTACATGGTCTTGTATGCGGGATCTGTTCTATCACCTAGTAGAAACCTTAGAAATGCAGCAGTAGGCAGGGTTTTGCCGAAGCTGGGTATATCTGTGTGTGATTTATTTTCTGCATTTCAGTTCCTGCTATTTTCTGTGATCAGCTTATTATTATATATCTCGTTAAGTTTTTAAATTCAGTTAAAAACTGTGAAAAACCCTATTCACCCCCCCTCTAGGGTTATTCTAGATCCAACAAGTGGTATCAGAGCCTGGTTATTTTCTTTAACTCTAGAGAAATGGTGAATCCTAGTTGTCAGTCCATAGAGAGTCAGTCCAGTCATATTCCATCTATTTTCAATGGTACAGATTTTTTAAATTGGAAATCAGAAATGAAATCTTATTTAAAATCTGTTGATATGAAATGTTGGAATAGTATTAAAAATGGGTATGATATTGTAAGTAGGGTTGATATTGAATTTAATTTACATGCTACTCATATTTTATATTCGTATATTGATGATATTCAATATAGCCTTATTTCTCATTGTTTGACTGCGCAGGAAATCTGGCAGACTCTCAACGCGCTATATGGAAAAATTGACAAATGCTCAAAATCCCAGAAAGATAACTCGGCTTCAGATTTGTACCCAACAGGTTGTACAGATGGAAATCCAGATGGAGACTCAACAGGAAATATTTCTTTGATTCACCGTTTAAATGGTTTAACTGAATCTGTTGAGAAGTTAAAATCTAAAAATAAACTTCTGAAATCTGAGAAGCTTGAGTTGATCTGCAAAAATAATGTTTTGGAATCAAAACTCAAAAACATTAAGAATTCTTCAAATTCTAATTGCAAAAATTGTTTAAAATTGAAAACCAATCTTGTTCATCTCAATAAAAATATTCAAAAGTTTGAAAAGGAAATTTTGATCTTAAAAGAAAACAAGATTGAGTTATCAAATTTGAACAATCTTCTACAAAAGGAATTTGAAATTTTTAAGACTGATATATATTCCAAATTTGAAATTGCTGAAAATGAAAATTTGGAGAAAAGTGGTTTGATTTTGAAAGAACTTGAAAATGAGATTGAAAAATCCAAGAAGTTTGAGTCGGAAAAGCAAAAACAATTTGAACTTGAAATTTCCGAATCCCAAGCCAAAATTAGATCGTTAGAAAATGAGAATTTAGTTTTAAAACAGACCAATGCTGAACAGATGATCGCTATAAATAATTGCTCAAATTTTTCAAAAGAAAATAGTGATCTGAAATCCAAAATTCAACGATTAGAATCAACATTGGATAAATTTTCTAATGGGGAAAAATCGTTGAATATGCTGTTACAAAACCAAGTTTATCATGGAAATAAATCTGGACTTGGATTCGGGAAAAATGATGTTTTTAGAAATCAAAATTCTTGTAATTTTAAAAATCCCTCAAATCACTTTAGAAATGTTTGTTTTGAAAATTCTAACTCTGAAAACTTCAAAGGATTTGTAAATCACAATCGAAATAAGAATTTGTTTTATAACAAACCATTTAAACCTTCTTGGATCTCAAATGAAAATAAAACGGGTTTTGTTAAATTCAAATCGATTTGGGTTCCTAAGAGTACAAAAGTTAATTCTAATGGTTTGTTGTATAAGCAAGTCTGGGTACCAAAACAAATAAATACAACTGTGAGTGGTTTTACTAATTTTGTTCGACCACTTGATCATCTCAATCATTAGGTACCAAAGGAGGCTGAGGAACAACTGTGCTGAAAAGAGAAACGGATTCAAACTGCTTCATATCACAGAATCATTCATAGTTCCTTAGCCACATCTGTTGAGTTAGAGATTCTGCTTTACATTGGATTCTGGTATGATCTCTAAACTCACCTTTGTGTATTCTCTTTGTTTGTTTTTTATTTTCTGTTTTTATTCCTTCCTCTATCTCCTTCTTTTTGTTTTTGATTTGACACTGCCATATTCTTCTTTGTCTGTACTTCTTAAACTTCCAGTTGCAGAATTCATGATCTTTCTTGAAATATGCTTTATTTGTATAAAATCATCGTGTGTTAATCATTTCCATATCCTAAATGTAATCTTGTAAATATCTGCAATTGTTTTTGTGATTTTTTTTATTTCTGAATTCATAACAGTGTTAATGTATTCTTATCATATCTTGAACACTGTTAATTTGAATTCTAAATTTTTTGAAGATCTGAATATTTAATGAAATGTCACACACCTTTGTTGTTCTGAGTTTATTCTAATTCATTTTAGAAAAGCTCAGAATATTGTACTCATTACAACACTCTGTTATTTATCAGTTGTGATAATTTCATTGATCTTCAGATTGGCTTGTATCAGTGATACATCTTGGAATTCATCTTTATTCATGATCATTATATTGAAATATGTTTGTTTGAAATCATCTGAAATTCTAGATATTTTGAATATCACACATCTCTTATTTTTGAAATTGTCAATCTCGTGTGACTGATTCATTATATCCCAAAACTTTACATTGATTCATGTGATTTCAAATAAATTATCCCGATCATGAATATTTTCAAATTTGATGTAAATGACCTGAAATTTATCTTGGGCTTGTCGGAAATAGTTTTGAGAAATTATTGAAATTTTGTTTTTTAAAAAATGGTCTTTGAAAATCATTGTTATTTCATGATTATTTGATTTGAATATATGTTTGTTTAAAATCATTTGAAATTATTGATTTATTGGATCTCACACATATCTTGAATCTGAAATATAACCTGGTGTGATTGATTCATTAAATCCTAATACTTCTACATTTCTTCAAATGATTTAAAATAGAGTATATTTGCAAATCTTGGATCATGAACCACCTTATGTGACCAACATCTTGACAAGCCTGTTGTGATACTGATTTCTATGTGCTGCTCTGATACTGTTTTTTTTTTTAAAAAAAAAAGGGGTTTGTTTTGGAATCATGCTGCTATGATTATAAGAAATTGTTTTGTAAATTTTTTTTGAGGACTGCTTGATTTGGTATCAAAGGCTTATCGTGCTCTGATAAATGAAATTTGTGTGCTTGAGTTGCTTGCTTTGTAATTAAGTATTTTCTGTTGACTGAGGTACCATTTGTTTTACCACCGGGGTGTCATTAAAATCCTCGAGAAAGCGAGAACAAGTGGTATCAGAAGTGCTTATATTTGTTTCACCCATCTGTACTGAGATTCAAATTTTCACCTTGTATAGATCCATACATTTTTTTTTTCCTTATACAAATAAATGTGCTAAATTTGTATGGCTGGGTTTGTGTCTAAATTTCTTTGGTCTGAGATGTTCATGATGGTCCATCAGGGTGTAATTAAAAATCCTCTTTAATAGAGACACCATGTGGTATCAGTTTAAAAGTGCTGCATATCTTTTGCTGTATATATATATTTTTTCCTCTTGTCGTGTGTAGATCAGCATATTCCTCTTGTAATTGTTTTTTAATTATAAAATTATTTATTTTGTATTCATTCAGAAATTGAAATCAATATCCAATTTGAGCTATATTTATAATTCATCAAAATTATAACCAGATTTAGAAATTGTGATGAATTGTGACTGCAGTATATTTCAGAACAAGAGGAGAATTTTATTTAGATTTTCATGATGGTTGAATATTTATTATAATATCTTTGAACTGGCAATCATTTCACGGTCATCTTCATTACTTATCATCCTTCTGCCATCCGTTATGATTTTATATAAATGTGGAGAGTTTAATTTTTCTTAAAATCATTTTAAATAAACAGTGAAAATATTTGTGATGGAATTGTGGTTATATTATTATTCAAATTTAGTGATAATTGAAAATTTTCAATAATCCCGGTACAGTTAGTCATATTTCATAATATAATTAATTTAGAAATTTAATTCACAGTCCATTTCTGTACCTACCACATTTTCTATCATCCATATATTGGTTTTATACCAAGGAGTTTTTTTCTTTTTTAAAAGCTGAAATGATAAATATATATAATAAATATATAAGTGTGTCTCTAACCTCATTTAAAAATCCAAGCTCTGGTCATGCATGGTTAAGAGACAACTTATAATTTAAGCTGCGACTGATCTCATTTAAAAATCCAAGCTCTGGTTATGCATGGTCAGTGTGCTCTTAAATAAATAAATAAATAAATGTGCTAAAAACTGAAATAAAATTGAAATTCTCCTTGGTGTGTAAAAATCAACCTATCAATCCATCTCTCTAATCTGTGAAATGTGTTGAAAATATTATGACGTATTATGATTTGTTGATTGATAGATATTGAAATTTGAGATTATTCGATTTTCTCACTTAAATTGAATTTTTAATTTTAATCCAAATCCATCACCGTTTTTGGTGCTTTAATTTTATAAAATTCTTTTGAAAATAATTGGAATACATTTTTTTTACTCTCCCCATTTTATATAAATTTCGTCGTAAATCGGTCATTTTCTGCAATTTGAAATATGCCACTAGTTCTCAGTTTATTATGATTTTTGTTTGACTGATTGAGGTTTATGATGATCATTCTTCCTCTTAAGCTGAAACTATATTTTTAGTCAATTTTCATCTATATTTTAAAATCTGTATCCTTTTGATGATAACAAAAGGGGGAGAATGGATTAGATTTTGATTTATGAGTGAATATTTTATAAATATTTTTAATTTTGAAAATTTAATCATTCATACATTTCACTCATGCATAGTTATAGGGGGAGTTTCTGTTGTAGGGGGAGCATTTAAATAGGGGGAGTTCAAATATCCACGAACAAACACATTTATTATATTCAAAATCTTTTATTTGTTTGTCATCATCAAAAGGGGGAGATTGTTGTATATAACGGTGTTGTATACACAATTATATGATTTTTGTTTGATGATGACAACCAAATATATTTCTATTATAAATGTGTTTGGTACTGTACTGTTATATATATACATCACAGCAATGAATATAATATTTATATTCAAATAAAATACGACTGTACAGAAATTCAAATATTAACACTGTATTTTATTTAAATAGAACATTTTATTTCAATATTCAAACAGTACAACTATTTGTAACTCCACTATTTATACATTCACAGAATATTTGTACTTGTATATAAACAGAATGAAATAGACAAGCTTGTTTGACAACAATAAAATGATATTTTATTTCAATCAAACTTGTTTATTACAGACATCAGTACATTTCATATATACACAGCTCCTTACTGCAACACTCATACATTCATTCAGTTTACATTTCATATATATTCATTTTCATTTGTATATACAGACTCATACATTCACTGACTGACACCACACACTGTCTTCTTGTCTTCAGCTTGTCAGTCCAGTCATCCCAGTTTACCTGTCACACATGAAACACACACACACAGTACACTGCAATAGAAATAAAACAGAATACATGCAAATTTAAATTTTATTTTTAAAATTTTATTTGCCTCAGATTTCTGGTGTGTTTCTCATCATTTTTCATGACTAGATCTGAATTATAAAACCATCAATCTGTGTCTAGACAGCTTGTGATATTCACAGTGATACACTGTAAATACCACAAGGCAGACAGTATGTATATACAATGCAGGGACAGGAAAATATGTCTGATGGCTGCATATACACACATGTATATATATAAATATACATGTGTGCACTGACTCGCCAATCAGCGTGCAACTGAGGAGTAGCCACGTGGACCTGCTCGACTCAGTGCACAGCAAGGGACAGTGCAACATGGACATGAGGCAAACAAATCAAAACTGTGGAGCTGGTCAAGCAAAATCAAGAACCAGCATAGCCAAAGTATCACAAACTGGAAAACAGCAAAGTGGAAAAGCATGTACATCAAAATGGTCGAGCCAAGCACTTCAAGTCAAAATGGTGAATCAATGGAAGTTCAGCTTTTAGCAAATGCAACAATGGACATAGTAGCAGTTTTACAAAGGTGATAGTTCAAAATGTTCAAGAATGTGTACACAGCAAATAAAAGGTCAAGTATCACATGTCAGCAATGCAAACAGTAGTATGAAAAGGCTCATATCAGCATGGGACATCAACATAGATCAAGACAAGTTAAACATGTTTCAAGTAAATTGGTGCAACATGTTTCAAGTCCATATACATACACAAAATATAAACAAGAGCAGCAACAGCAAAAACTTGCAAATGTATATGTCAAATATGGATCATGGCAAGGTATGATGTTTCATTATGTCATGTTTTGATCAAAACAGTTCTCAAGCCTGCATAGTGTACAAATCAAGAGTGCAAGTGGTCGAGGCATAATTCCAGGTTTCACAGTGGCCGAACAGTATAAATATGGCAAGTGACAAAGAAATGAAGAAGTACAACTACAAACCAAGTTCAAGTCAGTGCCAAGGAATTCAAATGCCATAAGTAATTAATTGTGCAAAAATCCACAAAGGATATTTAACAGCAAATTCATACAGCAATGATACATGGTGTATTAAGTCTGTGTGAAATTAGCATAACAAATTTGGGAAGAGTTTAAGGAGCAAGAAATCCTTTTAATCTGTTTCCAGAAAAGAAAATGGCTTCCCAGTTTTTTTATTAAATATTCAACTCGACAATCATGGTCATAGAAGTGCAGAAAACCAGCAAGAATAATATTTGGTAAGTGCTTTGAAATATTTCCAGGAATCAATCAAGTCTGTCCAGAAAAGCACAAGAAATTTTATTCAACAGTTTATGGAAAGTTTTTCAAAATGCTTCCAGAGTGTATCAAGTAAAAGGGGAAAACTGATTTCAGTTTTTGGCAACATTTCAATCGAGAGAAACAATTTAAGGCAGGTTTAAATTGATTTAATCAAGCTGCAAAAATTGGGCAATAAGAGTGTGTTTAAATTTTTCCAAGACTCACAATACATTTTTTTTGGCAACCTTTTCTGATTATATGACAAGGATTTGTTTTATAAACATCCAGAGTTTTTTTTTTAAAAATTTTCTGGAATTCAAATAGTGTTCACAATGGTGCACAATATCGACCAGGTTCATCCATGACTATCAAAAGAAGAAATCAAATCATTCACGGCATGAATTTTTTTTTACTAAATTCATCAAGCAATTTACAGAGCATCAATTCAAGACAGGTTTTAAATCGAAAAAGGCAATTCCTTTAGGATTCAATCAAGGCAGAGAATCATGCAAGGAGATTCAAGGATATATTTTCCAGAGTTACTCAATCACAATTAAAGCCGAGATTTTTTCACACGCATGAATTCAGTCAAAGCCAATTACAGCGAAATCAGAGTTGATTGACGATTTCAAATCCTATTTTATCACACTGTTTCATCATCGGCATATATAATCGAAATCCAACACAACGAAATACACAGAGCAGACAGAGAATTAAAAAAATTACTCACAATCGATTTCGATCAGAAACCCTAGCCATCAGAATTCCCAATCAACCGATGATACAAGCCACCAGAGATTGAAGCCAAAAGACACGAGAATCAGAGTATCATATTTCATCAATTAAAGCATCACGATTCAGGGATTTGAAGAAACCCTAGTTTCTTTTGTCAGAGCCGCCATTGTCTTAAGAGAGAAAGAGGATCGGGCAAGAATGAAAACAAATGGGCCGGCCAAGATAAAAAAGGGGGTTTGGATTTGTTTAAAGGGGATGACCCCTTTAATATAAACTCCTTTATTTTTATTTTTATTTTAAAAATTAGGGTTTATATTATTGTCTTACATTCTGTTGTTTTATTTAAATTGTGTTGTAAAATCATTTCTGAACAGTTCTAGGTCTGTAAAATCTAGGGGGATTTAGTCAAGGAGTTGACTGTCAGTTTCAAAGTCTGTAAATCTGAGTTACAGGTTACGGGTTTGTAATCTGGGGAAAATCTGATTCAGGGGTTTGAATCAGTCTAGGGATTTGAGCGTAGGGTTAGAATAGGAGCAGGGTTTGCGAGTGTACATGGTCTTGTATGCGGGATCTGTTCTATCACCTAGTAGAAACCTTAGAAATGCAGCAGTAGGCA
This sequence comes from Allium sativum, assembly GCA_030737875.1. Classification (NCBI taxonomy): domain Eukaryota; kingdom Viridiplantae; phylum Streptophyta; class Magnoliopsida; order Asparagales; family Amaryllidaceae; genus Allium; species Allium sativum. The sequence goes on from CM060924.1 coordinate 1,019,468,722, forward strand.
GGGTTTTGCCGAAGCTGGGTATATCTGTGTGTGATTTATTTTCTGCATTTCAGTTCCTGCTATTTTCTGTGATCAGCTTATTATTATATATCTCGTTAAGTTTTTAAATTCAGTTAAAAACCGTGAAAAACCCTATTCACCTCCCCTCTAGGGTTATTCTAGATCCAACAATTCTAACAAGTTTATTCAACATGTAATCATTCCAATAATTTAACGGGTTCAACATATGAATTTCCTGATCTATTCATATCAATGTCTCAACTTATTATAATAGCAAATTTATAATTAAATTGGCAATTTTACAATTTATTTAAAGGGGAATGCTAAACGATAGTCATAACATTATCTAAAGGCTATAGTTTAAACCCACTCACCTTTCATGCTTTCCCAAATTTTGGATCCGATCCCGTTTCAGCATCCATCGTTTTTCTCTTAATCGGATTTACAACCTATCGATCATGGATTTATTATTTTCATTAAAAGAGAGAAGGGAAAGAAAGAACAAGAATTGGAATGGATTAGATTTAAAATTTTACCTTGCTTTCATGATTCAATAATCTTGTATTAACTTTGATTCTCTCTTCCAAATCTGGATTCATAATTTTCCTACGCTAATGTTTTAATTTTTAGAATAGATTCGAGGAGAGAGAGAGAATAATGGCAGCGTTCCAGCGTAGCCACCGAATTATGAGGCTTAGGATTTGGTCTAGGGTCTTATTTATAGGAGTATGGAGCAAACAGGACCCTTAGATTTGCCCAAAAGCGATCTGAATCGTCAAAGTATCACAAAACCCTAATCTGCCAAAATCTGTCGCAGGTGGGTAGACCCACCTTTGAGGGGGTCGACCCACCTGGGCGGGAAATCTCCCGCCTTCTGAAAATTCAAATTTTGAACCGATTTTCAAATTTCTGGACCCATTTTTGAATTCTGAACCTAATATATATATATATATATATATATATATTCTTCCTGCGCGTATACAAACTTCGAACCTTAATGACTTTTTCATACGGTGTCCGATTTACGCAAACCAGGTGTCGATTTTGACTAGAATTTCGAGACGGATGCAATAGCGTAGTCCATTTTCTTAATTCTGAATATTTAATGAATTTATTCTTATTTTATTATCTTACACTAAAAATACGGTATGTTACAGCCACCATGAAAAATAGACCCTAGGAATATCTGTATTCATAAGCTCTTAAAGACGGGCATGTACAGATATGGAAAAGCTCCGGACCAAGTTTCGTATTTCTTGTATAGCCCTGCATGGAACTTGGTGCACATTATGTGCGGTTAAGGCATCGAATATGATTGACAATACATACGTGGGACAGTCTAGATACATGCATGTCAGCTCTGGGTGGTGTATCGCAGACTTGAGGGCATTACTCCAGTATGAAATCTAATTCGATCGACGGTGGCAATTCGTACGCTTACGTAGCATAGTAATGACATATACATGTGGAACATAACGTTGTTATGTAGAGATCCGTGCATTACTTCGGCGTAGGATGATAGACTGCGTTAATTTCTGTGGCATTACGGTGGAGACCGTGCGAGCGGGGTACCATGGGTTGTAATAACCCGGAAAATGCGAGCCAGTTTGAAATTTTTATTTCGGCAATTTTAGCGAATTCTGATTATTTAAAATGAATTATTTTAAATAATATCGACGAGAAATTTACTTTGAATATAATTCGAACGTATATATTATACGCGTCGTCGTTAGAATATAAATATTTATATATAATTATAAATAGAATTGAAAATGGCGCGGTAGTTCGATAATTCGATTTCAAACTTCAATTGAATGTACCGGGTGCAAAACAATCCGGATTTTAGTGAAACCAAAAATGTTAAGATCTAATTGATGATATCTTTCCAACGAATCCGAAAAATCGAGATTTCATGGCGGGAATCAAAAGATATGTCCAGTTGAAAATTCTGAATAGTCGCTATGGAATTCAGGCCCTTAAAAATGGACATTTTGCAAACGACCTCGGATTTTGACGAAACCACATTTGTTGGGTCCGTGATGTTAAATTATTGCTAGATTCCAAATTTCATAATTTTTCGAATCAATATGTGAGCGTGGCAAAGGAAAAAACGCGTTTGACCAGTTTCAGTTGATTTTAATCGACTGGAAAATGGCCATTTTTCCAACAGCCTCAGAATTCAATGAAATCAGTTTTGTTAGGACCGTATCGTCAATACGAAGCTAGAAAATATTTTTATAGAATTTTTCGAGTTAGTATGTGACCTCGGTAAATTGAAATGTACGTTTAAAATTCAATATAGTAATTTAAATGTAAATTCAACGGAAACTAATCGAAACGATCAAACCAGCTAGCGATACATATCCCATTGTGTTCGGAATGGGGGCAATACGCTATGGACGACAGGCGGTGGGCCTCGTTTCGAGGTCGTATGTGAAAGTCAACCTTTTTGCTAAATAAAATAATTAAATAATTAAAATAAATAAATAAAAAAAATCCCTTTATCTTCTGGACCCCCCCCCCCCCCGTTTACTTATTCAATCGACTGAACAGAAAAGAAAAAAAAAAGAAAAAAAAAAAAAAAACCTCCCAGGCCCCGTCGTTCACCATCGCCTCCATCCTCTAGGAGCAGCGCGCACGCTTCCTCCCCCACGACCGCGCCCTCCTCCCCTGCCACCATCGCTCAGGCGCTGGCCATTCCACAGCTTGCTCCTCTGAAACCCCCCCCCCAAGTGACGAACCCTAGCCGCCACTCTTGTCCTGCCAATAGCCTGCCGCTGTGGATCCCCTGAGCCATCGCCGCTCCTCTTGTAGACCGTCGTGGGCCCCTTCGACCTCCGACTTGCCGACACCCCCTCCGCATCCCCTCTCGAATTAACATAGTGAGTCTTTTACTGTTTTTTTTTATGTATTGTTTTTGAAAATCCAATTTTTAACACCTTAAAGCTTGTATTTTTAACACCATAAAGTTAGGATTTTTATTCGCTTAAAGTTTAGATTTTTATGAAAATAAAATTTAGATTTTTCTAGAGAAGAAGATTTGATTTTTTTTTATAATATAAAAGAAGTATTTTTTATCATATAAAAGAAGTAATTTTTATAATATAAAAGAAGTAATTTTTATAATATAAAAGAAGTAATTTTTATCATATAAAAGAAGTAATTTTTATAATATAAAAGAAGTAATTTTTATCATATAAAAGAAGTAATTTTTATCTTATAAAGGAAGTGATTTTTACAGTTAGAAAGGTGAGATTTTTATAAGTAGCGATAAAGGTTCGATCTTTATATTGTTTACATCGAAAGAAAGATATAATCTTTAGGGAAGTAAAAATATAATTTTTAGAATTGAAATAAAAATATGATTTTTATATTTTTAAAGTATTAAAAATATAATCTTTACTATATAGAAGATGTAGAAATATGATTTTTATATTTTTAAAGAATTAAAAATATAATCTTTTATATTGTAGAAAGATAAAAATATGATCTTTGCATAGTAGGAACTATAAAAATTTGAAAAGGCGAAGTCTATGTTTTTAGAAAGGCAAAATCTTTATATGGAAAATAGCATGATAAAAATATAATTTTTATCTATATAACATAGTAGTAAAAATTCGATTTTTAAATATATGAAGCGATTATAAAAATATGGTTTTCAAATTGAAAGTGAATAAATAAAAATGTGATTTTTATTTTAAAAAAACATCAGAATATAAAAATGTGTGATTTTTATATATGTAGTGATTACGAGCAACGAAGATGACGAAGATGCGATAGCGATGAAGATTTCTATCAATGAAGTGCCGTGGAGCTAGGATAGCTATCGGTGAGAACTTCTCACTCTAAATTCTCTTTTTCTAGTTATATATATATATACTAGGATGTAGACGGTGCTTAGTAGCACCCGACACCCATCATCCACAGACCATGGATGGCTTGTCTGTTAAATTTTTTGGTTGAGTAGTTAGTTAGAATATTTGATTGAATGGAAATTGTTTGGTGAAATGATATTGATTTGATTGATGTGTGAATGGCGTGGGCCTTCACTAGACCGGGGATAAGGCTAGGCCTCGTCCCGTTTCTAGTATCGTGCCGTTATGCCGCCGAAATTTTCTAAAATAATTTAGAAAAATAAAAATATCATTTTATTTAAAGAATGAACTGAATAGAAATTCATATGTTGGAATAAAATGTTTTGTCGTTAAAAATATAATTTTTAACGTGAATGTGAATAAATAAATATTCATTTACAAACCAGACGGTTTGTTTATGTACACCTATTTGAAGGACGTTAATTGGGTCGATAAATTTTACACATCGCCCAACTGCACAAATAAAATCTGTGTTTGTTTGTTTGAAACCCCACACGGGTGTTGGGATGAAATTTGAAGTTCACTCATCCTGATTGATTAAATATGTCGATCGATGGATTGACAGGCTATTATAAGCGTTAGATATCTATATTTGATGCTTATACCGTGTAGTGCACTTTGGTTGATGGTTGATTATTTTTCAATGCTATTATACATGTGTTGTATGAAAATCCATATAATTAACTTTATATGGTAATTGATTGGGCCTCATTCCAGTTTTAAAATAGAAATATTTGAAATAGAAATATTCGAAATGGAATATTTGAAAATATCAATATATGAAGCCGTGTTGATTAGATTGACGCCATTTTGACGTGAACGATTTTTATATCGATTGAAAACGATTTCGAAATGAATTGAATTGAAAACGATTTCGAAATGAATTGAATTGAAAACGATTTCGAAATGAATTGAATTGAAAACGATTTCGAAATGAATTGAATTGAAAACGATTTCGAAATGAATTGAATTGAAAACGATTTCGAAATGAATTGAATTGAAAACGATTTCGAAATGAATTGAATTGAAAACGATTTCGAAATGAATTGAATTGAAAACGATTTCGAAATGAATTGAATTGAAAACGATTTCGAAATGAATTGAATTGAAAATGAATTCAAATTGAATTGAAAGCGAAGTGAAATGAATTCAAATTGAATTGAAATTTGAATTGAATAGAAATGGATTTTAAAACGAATTTATAAAGAAGAATTCAATTTTGATTTGAATTGAAATGGAAGTTGAAAATGTTTAATTCAAAACTATTTATATAATTCGTTTTAAATAGAAATCGACGATATATATATTATATATATAATATAATGGCCTGAATAGAACGCGCCGCGCCGCGGTAGTTCGCGAATTTCGACCATTGATTTCAAACGGACATTACGGGAGATCCGACCGTCGGATTCTCCTAAAACCGGAACCGTTGGGTTCGTATCGAAAAGAGCTTTCTAATGAATTTTAGAAATTCGAAATCTAACGGTTGGATTTGGAGTTACGTCCAAATCAAATTTGAAAAAGGTCGCTGTAAGTGCAGTTCGATGGCCATTGATGGAAATCGACTGTACGGGCCTTGATAAAATTATTAAAAATAGTAATAATTTGTGTAAAATCATAAGAAATGATTTGGGAAGAATTGGGATGAAAAACTCCATATTTGAAAAGATAAAAATAGATTTTTATCGAAATGAACTAGTTTTGAGCTAGAATTATAATTCTATTTATTTTTAAGTAAATAAATTGAATTTGAAAAGGGTTTTAAAAATAAGCAGAATTTCCAATGATTGCATTGGAGTGGATTTGAATCGAAATTGTCTTCGGGATATTTCGATGTTGGAATTCGTGATTATACAGGTGTTGTTATGGAAATTTGAAAGATATATATTTATATCGTTATTTCCAATACGACATTTGTTAATCGTAGAATTTGATATTGAATATAAGCCGATATATTTTCTATTCAGAGCCTTGTATTGAATATCAAATGTGATTTGGGGTTTGTCGTGAATGGTGTCTTCACTAACACTGTTCTTGAACCCAGTCGGGAAAAGATTAAATCTTTTTATTTAGATTTAATGAAGAGTACCAATTAAATAATATTTAATTGGAATTGAATTGATATTGATTTTTGGGTTTATCGTGAACAGTGTTTTAAATAACACTCGTTCTTTAACCCGATAATTAATGGAATGTGATTTTGGGTTTATCGTGAACCGTGTTTTAAATGACACTGATTCTTTAACCCAGTCGAAGATTAAAACTAAGTGGAGTTTTAATGAATCTTTAATTAGATTGAAATGGTCGAGAATGGAGTATCACCAGTTTTGCTCCAGGCGATAGTTAAATCTTTAATTAGATTTGAACGTGAAATGGTAATTGACTTACCGATAACACTGTGGTGTTAGATATGAAGTACTACCAGTTTTACTTCATGGGATGAATAGGTTGGGATTGGGAAATAAAATAAATGATTACTTCGGTGTGGTTCGCTAATCCCGACTAGTTTTGAATTGATATTCAAAGGAGATTAAAGAATAAATTTAAAGAATTTATCTTGGATAAAATTAATGGGAACTTTTCCCAAAGTATAGGAATATTTGAATAAAAGAATATTCTGAATTGGAATGAGGCGTATGTTGTGTTTGTGTAACACTTTTATAATATATACGCGAGTTATTCAGAAAGACCGGGTTTATCCCATTCTGAATAACTGATTCGACGTGGTGTCGAAGATGAAGACGGTGGTCGAAGACCGGAGGTCTTCGCGTCGTTTGGGTAATTACTGATGATCTTGATTGGGCTGTACACCCAAGAAGATGGAAACAGTTAGTGATCGTCCAGACGTACTTGGAGATCGATGGATATGCGGGGTACTAGGTGCCTCCGGTTTCGTTCAGACCCAGAACGGACTTGTAAATGGACTGTGTGTCTGACATTGGATTTTAGTCCGTGTGATTGATCTCTATTAAATATATATCTGTTTGGCGGCGGAGAATTTATTCTCTTGCTTAACGCCCTTCTCTGAGACGTACGAGCTCAGGGGTTATATATTGATGGATATCAATCGCATGGAGTGAATTGCCTGTGTGGCATGCCTAAGTGGCAATTGATCAAGGCTTCTGTTGAAAAGCAAAGTCTTGTGGTTGATGATCGAAGCACGGCCTTGTGTGGCGTAGCTTTGTGTAACGTTGATTCGCGAGTATCACACCCGGTATGAACCAAAAACGGGAGACGGACCTCAGGGAGGACTTGCGTTTCTTTCTAGTTAGAAGTGGCGTCAGTGGTTTTACACGCCCTGACGAGTTTGACTTATGTGGTTGTTGCTGTTGCGAGGCGCCTCGGTTATATCGGTTTCGGCCGATGTTTCTGGTCGGCTGACGGACCAGACTTACACCCCATAGGGTGGGGAAACGTAGTGTTCAGGCATAATAATCCACATCGGTGGACCGGCCCTGTCGCTCCAAGGCTTGCCTGCGCGCTTGCCTGTGGCTCGGGCTAGAGAGTCACTAATCGGTTGAGGACGATCCCTAGCCTCGGTTCATACCATAAATGATAACCCAACTTCCAATACGACATTTGCGGTTTTGATTGTAAACTTATATATGGCGACATAGTGTTATGGGCCATTCATGCCGCCTATGATTGATACTTATGATTTGAAGTGTTTTATACACTATGCACTTATAATAGTATCAAATGATTTGTTTTAAACGTATCAAGCATTCTTTGGCTGTTATAAGGGAAAACCCTATCCTCGGCTGCGTTGCATTGTGTGATGGGACCTGGGTCTTATAACAGCTTCATTTTTTTCTTTATTTAGCATTGCGCTGTTTGTTTTATGCACTGGTATTCTTGGGAGGAAACCCGTTCCGTGTTATACGGCGTGGTCCCTTGATTTACCTAACTTTAAAAATAAAGATTAATAACTGTTTTAGTTCTCACACCAGTCACATGACTGACCTGGAGTTTATTGTTTTAACCTAAACTCTGGGTGCCCTTATTTTGACACGGGCAGCTAGTAGTTTTGGTTTTGCAGATTTGTATTCACAGGATCCTGGTTTACAGCTGGAACGATATCCGGAAAGCTTTGTATCCGTATATCTCCTTCTAGTTGTGTATTGTATTATTTTCCGCTGCGATGTATTTAAATGTAATTTAAATCTCTGATATTTCTGTGTAATATTCATTTTTACTCTGTATATTCTTGTAATCTGGTGCATTGTTGTAATAAGCAATGAAATGTTCTTCTGTGTGCGTTCTGTTGTGGCTTGTTCTCGAACTATCCGACGCTTTCCTTTACGGGGAAGTTAAGGGTCGTTACATTTGGTATCAGAGCTTTGGTTTACAAAGCTCAGAGAACAAGGCACATTAGAACTATACGAAAGAATTCATCAGATATTGGATTAGTAATATCCAATGGGAATGACTCGTTAGAGATAGGATCAGTAGTATCCTAGAACGAGTGAGAAGAGTATATTTTTCAAATGAAAACAAATTTTTGTTTTGAAAATTTAAATCAATTATTCGTATTTGATTATCTATTTATATTGATGTGGACAATCCAGTATATATAGATTTTGCGTATACGTCTGATCCGCGTGTATTCGAAATTTTAATATACTGGATAAATATAGAATTACACTCTAGTCGCCCGGAGATGATTCAGATGATGAGGCATCATCATCAGTGTTTATATTCGAGTGGCGAAAGTGAGATTTCTATATATTTCCTATTGACTGGTGTGAGAACCAAAATTAGATAGGGCTTATTGTTGTGATTTGGCATCAAAAATGTGATTTTGACTGAGTATCAAAATTATGAATTTGAAACTCTAGTTCACTAATTGATTGATGATTGTGTTGTTTGTTTATTTGTTTGACAATTTTGAACCATTATGCCTAATTGAACCAAATATTGAATTGTATTGAAAATTGGTCGCATTTGCTTGCATACATATACTCACATTGAACAGGTCATAGCAAGGACGCTAGAGCCGAAGAATAAAATTTGTTTGCCCGACAAATAGGTACATGTTTACTACATAATTTCCTGTTTATTTGGGTGATGATGATTTTGTGAGCCTATTGGCTAGCCGCTTGGCTTTTTCTTTTTCTTTTTGAGATCTGAAGGACCGGGGAAGCTATTTGAAATTCCCCGATGCTCCCGGTGCAGGGGAGGTTATGGCGAAATTTTTCGAAAATTTAGGGTGTTAGCCAAATTTTTGGAAATTCTCAGAAACTGAAAAGTTGGAGAATGAAAGCCAGATCAAACGTAGAGTTGATTAATCAAACCACTTTCGACTTTGTTCCTTTTCGGGGACGAAAAGTTTTAAGTGGGGGAGATTGTAATAACCCGGAAAATGCGAGCCAGTTTGAAATTTTTATTTCGGCAATTTTAGCGAATTCTGATTATTTAAAATGAATTATTTTAAATAATATCGACGAGAAATTTACTTTGAATATAATTCGAACGTATATATTATACGCGTCGTCGTTAGAATATAAATATTTATATATAATTATAAATAGAATTGAAAATGGCGCGGTAGTTCGATAATTCGATTTCAAACTTCAATTGAATGTACCGGGTGCAAAACAATCCGGATTTTAGTGAAACTAAAAATGTTAAGATCTAATTGATGATATCTTTCCAACGAATCCGAAAAATCGAGATTTCATGGCGGGAATCAAAAGATATGTCCAGTTGAAAATTCTGAATAGTCGCTATGGAATTCAGGCCCTTAAAAATGGACATTTTGCAAACGACCTCGGATTTTGACGAAACCACTTTTGTTGGGTCCGTGATGTTAAATTATTGCTAGATTCCAAATTTCATAATTTTTCGAATCAATATGTGAGCGTGGCAAAGGAAAAAACGCGTTTGACCAGTTTAAGTTGATTTTAATCGACTGGAAAATGGCCATTTTTCCAACAGCCTCAGAATTCAATGAAATCAGTTTTGTTAGGACCGTATCGTCAATACGAAGCTAGAAAATATTTTTATAGAATTTTTCGAGTTAGTATGTGACCTCGGTAAATTGAAATGTACGTTTAAAATTCAATATAGTAATTTAAATGTAAATTCAACGGAAACTAATCGAAACGATCAAACCAGCTAGCGATACATATCCCATTGTGTTCGGAATGGGGGCAATACGCTATGGACGACAGGCGGTGGGCCTCGTTTCGAGGTCGTATGTGAAAGTCAACCTTTTTGCTAAATAAAATAATTAAAATAAATAATAAAAAAAAATTCCCTTTATCTTCTGGACCCCCCCCCCCCCCCCCCGTTTACTTATTCAATCGACTGAACAGAAAAGAAAAAAAAAGAAAAAGAAAAAAAAAACCTCCCAGGCCCCGTCGTTCACCATCGCCTCCATCCTCTAGGAGCAGCGCGCACGCTTCCTCCCCCACGACCGCGCCCTCCTCCCCTGCCACCATCGCTCAGGCGCTGGCCATTCCACCGCTTGCTCCTCTGAAACCCCCCCCCCCCAAGTGACGAACCCTAGCCGCCACTCTTGTCCTGCCAACAGCCTGCCGCTGTGGATCCCCTGAGCCATCGCCGCTCCTCTTGTAGACCGTCGTGTGCCCCCTTCGACCTCCGACTGGCCGACAACCCCTCCGCATCCCCTCTCGAATTAACACAGTGAGTCTTTTACTGTTTTTTTTTATGTATTGTTTTTTAAAATCCAATTTTTAACACCTTAAAGCTTGTATTTTTAACACCATAAAGTTAGGATTTTTATTCGCTTAAAGTTTAGATTTTTATGAAAATAAAATTTAGATTTTTCTAGAGAAGAAGATTTGATTTTTTTTTATAATATAAAAGAAGTATTTTTTATCATATAAAAGAAGTAATTTTTATAATATAAAAGAAGTAATTTTTATCATATAAAAGAAGTAATTTTTATAATATAAAAGAAGTAATTTTTATCATATAAAAGAAGTAATTTTTATCTTATAAAGGAAGTGATTTTTACAGTTAGAAAGGTGAGATTTTTATAAGTAGCGATAAAGGTTCGATCTTTATATTGTTTACATCGAAAGAAAGATATAATCTTTAGGGAAGTAAAAATATAATTTTTAGAATTGAAATAAAAATATGATTTTTATATTTTTAAAGTATTAAAAATATAATCTTTACTATATAGAAGATGTAGAAATATGATTTTTATATTTTTAAAGAATTAAAAATATAATCTTTTATATTGTAGAAAGATAAAAATATGATCTTTGCATAGTAGGAACTATAAAAATTTGAAAAGGCGAAGTCTATGTTTTTAGAAAGGCAAAATCTTTATATGGAAAATAGCATGATAAAAATATAATTTTTATCTATATAACATAGTAGTAAAAATTCGATTTTTAAATATATGAAGCGATTATAAAAATATGGTTTTCAAATTGAAAGTGAATAAATAAAAATGTGATTTTTATTTTAAAAAAACATCAGAATATAAAAATGTGTGATTTTTATATATGTAGTGATTACGAGCAACGAAGATGACGAAGATGCGATAGCGATGAAGATTTCTATCAATGAAGTGCCGTGGAGCTAGGATAGCTATCGGTGAGAACTTCTCACTCTAAATTCTCTTTTTCTAGTTATATATATATATACTAGGATGTAGACGGTGCTTAGTAGCACCCGACACCCGTCATCCACAGACCATGGATGGCTTGTCTATTAAATTGTTTGGTTGAGTAGTTAGTTAGAATATTTGATTGAATGGAAATTGTTTGGTGAAATGATATTGATTTGATTGATGTGTGAATGGCGTGGGCCTTCACTAGACCGGGGATAAGGCTAGGCCTCGTCCCGTTTCTAGTATCGTGCCGTTATGCCGCCGAAATTTTCTAAAATAATTTAGAAAAATAATAATATCATTTTATTTAAAGAATGAACTGAATAGAAATTCATATGTTGGAATAAAATGTTTTGTCCTTAAAAATATAATTTTTAACGTGAATGTGAATAAATAAATATTCATTTACAAACCAGACGGTTTGTTTATGTACACCTATTTGAAGGACGTTAATTGGGTCGATAAATTTTACACATCGCCCAACTGCACAAATAAAATCTGTGTTTGTTTGTTTGAAACCCCACACGGGTGATGGGATGAAATTTGAAGTTCACTCATCCTGATTGATTAAATATGTCGATCGATGGATTGACAGGCTGTTATAAGCGTTAGATATCTATATTTGATGCTTATACCGTGTAGTGCACTTTGGTTGATGGTTGATTATTTTTCAATGCTATTATACATGTGTTGTATGAAAATCCATATAATTAACTTTATATGGTAATTGATTGGGCCTCATTCCAGTTTTAAAATAGAAATATTTGAAATAGAAATATTCGAAATGGAATATTTGAAAATATCAATATATGAAGCCGTGTTGATTAGATTGACGCCATTTTGACGTGAACGATTTTTATATCGATTGAAAACGATTTCGAAATGAATTGAATTGAAAACGATTTCGAAATGAATTGAATTGAAAACGATTTCGAAATGAATTTAATTGAAAACGATTTCGAAATGAATTGAATTGAAAACGATTTCGAAATGAATTGAATTGAAAACGATTTCGAAATGAATTGAATTGAAAACGATTTCGAAATGAATTGAATTGAAAACGATTTCGAAATGAATTGAATTGAAAACGATTTCGAAATGAATTGAATTGAAAACGATTTCGAAATGAATTGAATTGAAAACGATTTCGAAATGAATTGAATTGAAAACGATTTCGAAATGAATTGAATTGAAAATGAATTCAAATTGAATTGAAAGCGAAGTGAAATGAATTCAAATTGAATTGAAATTTGAATTGAATAGAAATGGATTTTAAAACGAATTTATAAAGAAGAATTCAATTTTGATTTGAATTGAAATGGAAGTTGAAAATGTTTTTGAAACGAATTCAAAACTATTTATATAATTCGTTTTAAATAGAAATCGACGATATATATATTATATATATAATATAATGGCCTGAATAGAACGCGCCGCGCCGCGGCAGTTCGCGAATTTCGACCATTGATTTCAAACGGACATTACGGGAGATCCGACCGTCGGATTCTCCTAAAACCGGAACCGTTGGGTTCGTATCGAAAAGAGCTTTCTAATGAATTTTAGAAATTCGAAATCTAACGGTTGGATTTGGAGTTACGTCCAAATCAAATTTGAAAAAGGTCGCTGTAAGTGCAGTTCGATGGCCATTGATGGAAATCGACTGTACGGGCCTTGATAAAATTATTAAAAATAGTAATAATTTGTGTAAAATCATAAGAAATGATTTGGGAAGAATTGGGATGAAAAACTCCATATTTGAAAAGATAAAAATAGATTTTTATCGAAATGAACTAGTTTTGAGCTAGAATTATAATTCTATTTATTTTTAAGTAAATAAATTGAATTTGAAAAGGGTTTTAAAAATAAGCAGAATTTCCAATGATTGCATTGGAGTGGATTTGAATCGAAATTGTCTTCGGGATATTTCGATGTTGGAATTCGTGATTATACAGGTGTTGTTATGGAAATTTGAAAGATATTTATTTATATCGTTATTTCCAATACGACATTTGTTAATCGTAGAATTTGATATTGAATATAAGCCGATATATTTTCTATTCAGAGCCTTGTATTGAATATCAAATGTGATTTGGGGTTTGTCGTGAATGGTGTCTTCACTAACACTGTTCTTGAACCCAATCGGGAAAAGATTAAATCTTTTTATTTAGATTTAATGAAGAGTACCAATTAAATAATATTTAATTGGAATTGAATTGATATTGATTTTTGGTTTATCGTGAACAGTGTTTTAAATAACACTCGTTCTTTAACCCGATAATTAATGGAATGTGATTTTGGGTTTATCGTGAACCGTGTTTTAAATGACACTGATTCTTTAACCCAGTCGAAGATTAAAACTAAGTGGAGTTTTAATGAATCTTTAATTAGATTGAAATGGTCGAGAATGGAGTATCACCAGTTTTGCTCCAGGCGATAGTTAAATCTTTAATTAGATTTGAACGTGAAATGGTAATTGACTTACCGATAACACTGTGGTGTTAGATATGAAGTACTACCAGTTTTACTTCATGGGATGAATAGGTTGGGATTGGGAAATAAAATAAATGATTACTTCGGTGTGGTTCGCTAATCCCGACTAGTTTTGAATTGATATTCAAAGGAGATTAAAGAATAAATTTAAAGAATTTATCTTGGATAAAATTAATGGGAACTTTTCCCAAAGTATAGGAATATTTGAATAAAAGAATATTCTGAATTGGAATGAGGCGTATGTTGTGTTTGTGTAACACTTTTATAATATATACGCGAGTTATTCAGAAAGACCGGGTTTATCCCATTCTGAATAACTGATTCGACGTGGTGTCGAAGATGAAGACGGTGGTCGAAGACCGGAGGTCTTCGCGTCGTTTGGGTAATTACTGATGATCTTGATTGGGCTGTACACCCAAGAAGATGGAAACAGTTAGTGATCGTCCAGACGTACTTGGAGATCGATGGATATGCGGGGTACTAGGTTCCTCCGGTTTCGTTCAGACCCAGAACGGACTTGTAAATGGACTGTGTGTCTGACATTGGATTTTTGTCCGTGCGATTGATCTCTATTAAATATATATCTGTTTGGCGGCGGAGAATTTATTCTCTTGCTTAACGCCCTTCTCTGAGACGTACGAGCTCAGGGGTTATATATTGATGGATATCAATCGCATGGAGTGAATTGCCTGTGTGGCATGCCTAAGTGGCAATTGATCAAGGCTTCTGTTGATAAGCAAAGTCTTTTGGTTGATGATCGAAGCACGGCCTTGTGTGGCGTAGCTTTGTGTAACGTTGATTCGCGAGTATCACACCCGGTATGAACCAAAAACGGGAGACGGACCTCAGGGAGGACTTGCGTTTCTTTCTAGTTAGAAGTGGCGTCAATGGTTTTACACGCCCTGACGAGTTTGACTTATGTGGTTGTTGCTGTTGCGAGGCGCCTCGGTTATATCGGTTTCGGCCGATGCTTCTGGTCGGCTGACGGACCAGACTTACACCCCATAGGGTGGGGAAACGTAGTGTTCAGGCATAATAATCCACATCGGTGGACCGGCCCTGTCGCTCCAAGGCTTGCCTGCGTGCTTGCCTGTGGCTCGGGCTAGAGAGTCACTAATCGGTTGAGGACGATCCCTAGCCTCGGTTCATACCATAAATGATAGCCCAACTTCCAATACGACATTTGCGGTTTTGATTGTAAACTTATATATGGCGACATAGTGTTATGGGTCATTCATGCCGCCTATGATTGATACTTATGATTTGAAGTGTTTTATACACTATGCACTTATAATAGTATCAAATGATTTGTTTTAAACGTATCAAGCATTCTTTGGCTGTTATATGGGAAAACCCTATCCTCGGCTGCGTTGCATTGTGTGATGGGACCTGCGTCTTATAACAGCTTCATTTTTTTTTTCTTTATTTAGCATTGCGCTGTTTGTTTTATGCACTGGTATTCTTGGGAGGAAACCCGTTCCGTGTTATACGGCGTGGTCCCTTGATTTACCTAACTTTAAAAATAAAGATTAATAACTGTTTTAGTTCTCACACCAGTCACATGACTGACCTGGAGTTTATTGTTTTAACCTAAACTCTGGGTGCCCTTATTTTGACACGGGCAGCTAGTAGTTTTGGTTTTGCAGATTTGTATTCACAGGATCCTGGTTTACAGCTGGAACGATATCCGGAAAGCTTTGTATCCGTATATCTCCTTCTAGTTGTGTATTGTATTATTTTCCGCTGCGATGTATTTAAATGTAATTTAAATCTCTGATATTTCTGTGTAATATTCATTTTTACTCTGTATATTCTTGTAATCTGGTGCATTGTTGTAATAAGCAATGAAATGTTCTTCTGTATGCGTTCTGTTGTGGCTTGTTCTCGAACTATCCGACGCTTTCCTTTACGGGGAAGTTAAGGGTCGTTACATGGGTGTACCTAAATATTGAGGGGTAGCTACATATATACTGTATTAGGTTAATCCACTGGGAAATAAATCGGTATGACGTGTGTGTAAGCCTTGAGTTCTGTTAATCCAAATAATCTAATAAATAAGAAAATATGATTGAATGTTATATGTAGGATTATCCAAAGTGTATAGTTTAAATCCAGTCACTAGATCTTGTGTTCTAGCCCCCTCCTCATAACATACTCGTAGGTTAGATTTGTGGCAGAGACATGATAGCTTTGGATATTGGTTAGGCAATATAACTAATATGGTATGGCTATACTTTGATTATGTTATATTTAATCCATTTCGGTATGAGATATTTTCTGCGATCTGACATATTTTATGTCCCTGTCTTTTCTGGAGGATTCCAGAGCAAACTAACTCGAGTTTCGATAGATTAGAATTTTCAAAAAAAAACCGGTCTGTCGGAATACGGGTTGTTACAGATCTGGATTCAGAATTTTTCCTAAACTAATAATCTTAATTTTCTGAATAGATTTGAAGAGGGAGAGGAATGGCAGAGCTTCTTCGTTGTCTCAGAAATATGAGACTTAGGGTAGGCTCTACAGGCTTATTTATAGGTGTTTAGCAACGTATTTGTTAAAAAAAAATAGTCCACGTTCGCGAAGAAATAATCTGCCTAGATCTGTCGTAGGGGGGTTGACCCCCGTTTTATGGGGTCGACCCATGGGTCGACACCTCCCTTATGTGGTCGACCCAGGGGTCGACACGCCTGGATGGGAATTTTCCCGCTTCCCTTTCTCCATGTGAATTTGAACTGTTTTGAATTTCAGGACCTATTTTATTCATATATACTTCTTATGTGTATACAAACTTTAAACCTTAATAACTTCTTCATATGGTGTCTATTTTTAGCAAACCAGGTGTCTATTTTGACCAGAATTCCGAGACGAATGCAATGGCGCAATCCGTTTCACTTAATTATGAATATTTAATTAAGTCATTCTTACTGTGTTATCTTGAGTTAAAAATGCGGGGTATTACAATGATGAATGATGAAAAATGTGTGGATCTAAGAATCCTGATTTTAGGCTGTGGGATAGGTGTTATATAATGGAAATAATATTATTATATGTTGAGGTTACAAACGATATTTTATTTTGTGCCTATCGTCGTTTCTGATCGTTGTTTATTCGTTCCTGTAGTCACATACGAACTCCATTCATAACGAGAATTTTGTAACGAGAATGGACGTCATGGTATAATTTGACATTACGGTCCTAATGGAACTTGTTTCGTTGAATTTCAAGTCTGTTTGCTCAAATGGAGCTCGTTCGATTCCAAATGGTCATTTTATTTGTATTTAATTTTTCCTATGCTCACAGAATAACTCCAATTGAGGCGAAACTTGAAATCTAGCAATAATTAGTTATTGCGGTCATAATAAAATTCGTTTGGTTGGAAACAGAGGTCATTTGAATAAAGTCCCCTTTTAAGAGTCCGATTTAAATTAAAATAAATTAATTTAAAAATACCTCAATATGATAATAATAAAATATTATAATCGACCATACCTGGGCAGAATTTCATGTAGTATCAAAGTAAAATAGTTCGGGTTGAGTTTCAAGCATAATCAATATTAAAAATATTAAAAACCCTTTTATTTTATATAATAAATCGTTATATTATATAAATGAATACCATAGCGACTATTTGAAAATTTGATTTGGATGTAAAACAAAATCTACAAGATGAAAACTCGATTTTTCTCTTTCATCAGAAAAATATTATCAAACAGATTCAGACATTTCTTGTTTCAAAGAAATCCGACTTATATTGGATCTTGTACAACCAATTAAAGTTCAGAACGTTATATTATGAATGACCCCGTTATTGCAGCTCGTTTTATAATATAAGTATAAATTATACATTCTAACGCCGTTTAATAAACGAATTGGTTTAATATAATTCAATATAAACCAATATTAAACCTTTTTAAATTGCCCGTTCACATTATATTGCAAATTCAACGTTTTCTGACAGTTTTGGAATTAAAATATTATTAAATTATTTATATTAATAAAGTATTCAAATTTATTAAATTCATCCTATTTAATTTCGAATTGATATTTAAAATAATAAAATAATTTAAATAATCGGCTAGAAAATACGGGATGTTACAAGAATCGACATCTAAATTTGATCTTACAACCAAGAGAAACATAATGTATTAGTTGACTCATTTAATTTAAGCAATTAACTTAAATAAATAGTTAGTAAACTAATTACCTAAATGACCATTTCTTCCCCAATCACATGTGCAAGCCATATCCTTGCGTATCACCCAAACCAATTGCTCTGACCTTCTCTCTCTTTCAACTAATCCATGAAAGGAGAATACCATCGAACTCTACCATGCGGCGTCTTCGTGATCATCCACGTTTTGCAGGACCTGGAACATCACTGAAGCCACTCGAAAGTTGTGTTTCACCCTTCTTGATTGGACTTAACCAAAGCTAGGGAGAGATGGCCCTTCATGTGAGAAGCACGATGTCACAATCGATTCCCCTGTTGAAGCCTGTATCCTACGCAATCACAAACCACAGGCGGCCATGGCAAATGACCATTCCTGGAATAATAATCAAAAAAATCAAAAATGGGTAGAAGGAGGTGGTGAATCTTGACGGGAGTTGAATGAGAGTGATTTTATGATTTTTCATGAAGTATTTATCTTGGTTTTGAAATTTTAGAAGAGAGAAAGAGAGGCGACAGTGATATTCAATGGGATAGCAGGGAGGAGCTTGAGAAAGGGGAGTGTACAGTGCTTGGCCAAATCATGTGATGGGTTTTAGATAATTATATATTAATTTATCCCCTAATTCACAAATAAGGCCCGAAAAAAAGCTATCTCCAATCGGCATGCATAATGTCCCGTATTTTCGGTAGTCAGATATTTAATTTATTTTATTATTTTAAATATTGATTTGGAAAGTTAAATGGATTTAAAATATATTATTTGTTTATATAATGAAGTTTGAATGTTAATTTTATATATAATTATAAAATAACCTCGAAACATCGCAGTAATTCATAATATTGAGTTTTGAACTTCAATGGAATATACATAATCCATTTTAAATCGGAATTCTATGAAACAAGAAATGTTTGAATATATTTAATAATAATTTTCCAATAAAAGAGAAAAATGGAGACTTCATGTTATAGATTGTGAATTATGTCCAATTCAAATTTTCATATAGTCGCTATGGAATTATTTATAAATTATAGCGATTAATTTAATAATTAAATTCGATTTAAAAGGATTTTTTTATCATAACTTTAGATAACAATTGAATTTAGCTGCGAAATGAATTTCGTTGAATTCGTATTGACGTTTATAGTCAGAATAGATATATAGTTTGTTATTTTTCGAGACCGAGTAATTTTGATGTACAAAATAGCGTTGTTTTACGCCTAAAATGGAATAACCGATATGGAAACGAACTTTATTTTCAGCAAAACTAATTTTATTGAATTCATAATGATTAAGGGTTGTAGTGTTTCAAATTTCAAGTTATTTGGATTTATTTTGTGATCGTGGGAAATTTAAATAAAGGGATTTTTACAAATGATGTCGGAATTTGACGAAACCTGTCCCTCGTGTCCGGGATATTTTTCTATGTTAGGATTAGGAGTTTCATTTCGATTTGGAGATCGACTATGATGGTTTTTAGAAGATACTTCATGACAAAGTTTCGTAAATATTATTTTAATATAAAGTTGTCTATAAATAGCCCGTTGCAAACCCTAAAATGGGTCAATCTGTAAATTGCATGGTCAACTGATTTGTAGCCGCCATCTACAAGAAACAAACGAACCAATCATTCCAACCTTCTTCCTTTTCTTTTTGAATTTCTTTGATCTTTTACACAAAAACTTTCAACTAAAATCTTCTAGTACTCATCAAACTCTTGCTTCTCAACGGCCATGATCTGGTCTCGAGTCTTCTGGTGCCTGGATTTAGAGATGAATGACAACGATTTTCGTAATGGTTTTCTGGCCAAGGAGGTGATCAAACAGGCCGTGATTTCTAATGAATAGGGAGTAGGGTCAGGTGCATCAACAGAGGTTCTCAAATGAACCCCCAATCAACGCCATGGGTGTGTGACAATGATAGATGTGTTTTTGTGAGGGGCTCGTTGTGAACTGGTGTAGTTCATGATTCAAAAGAGGAAACGAAGCATGGTCATTAACCTGGAAACAAAGGATAGTTTACGTACATTATTACATGAACAATGGGGATTGTCTTCATGTTTGGATCAAAATGGAGCAGGTAAAGGAAAACGTGGAACATTTTGAACTAACATAGATGTATTGGGCAAATCAAAGAAAGAGAATCGGGCTTTGCTTTTAAAGTGGACAGTGGGATAGTTTGAATGTAATGGCAGCATGACTTAGTAAAGGAAATTATGTTGGGCCAGGAGGTTTGTTTTCAAAATTAAAAAAAGAGTCGGCAGTTCAAAAACTAAAAAGAAGAAGACAGTACTTGTGCATGCTTGTGAAGTTTTTGAACGAGAACCTGGGGGAAGTTTTAAAATTGAAATAAAGATAACAAGGTAGCGTTGTAGGGCAGACGTGAAGGGGACCTGGTTTTGAAACTCCAATTGGATGGAAGCAAAATGGTCGACCTGCTGTTGTGAACAAAGTAATGAAGTAGCTAAGTAAATATAATAAAACAAACACATGGTCAAAGTCTTGGAGAGAGAGAGAGAGAGACGGGTTGGGCATATTGAGTTATACACATGGAATTTAGTTGAGGCATTGAGGATCTTTCATGTGGGGTAGAGATAGGCAGTGAGTAGAAAAATGAATGTGTGCTGTGATTTTGAATGAAGAATAGTAAATGAAGAAATGAGGTACGTGCTGAAGCACGTTTAGGAAAATCAAGCAGCTGTTTCAAAATGGAGAAACACCAGGATTAATTTAAAAGGTGATTAAGTTTATTTAATAATTAAACTAAAAGTTGATTAGATAATTAAATCGTTAATATCTAAACTAGTATAACTTTAATATGTGTTAATAGAATCTGATATAACAAGATATAATGAATCATGGAAAAGAGCAGGACATTATGGAACTAACCTGGACAATGAATGAGACAACTGGGGTTTACAGTTAAATAAACAACTGTTTAATTCAACTGTAACCGAACAGTTCAACGAACGAAATCGAAGTGAGTATAACT
Source organism: Allium sativum (assembly GCA_030737875.1). Lineage (NCBI taxonomy): Eukaryota > Viridiplantae > Streptophyta > Magnoliopsida > Asparagales > Amaryllidaceae > Allium > Allium sativum. Next base: position 1,019,489,838 of record CM060924.1, read on the forward strand.
CACTCAATTTTTACCCACTTATATTTTATATAAGTCGGGATTTAAATTGTGTGCTATATTTGATAATTATTTGTTGTGTGCTGGTTATATATTTGATGAATTGGTTGATTTAAGCGTTGGTTTAACTCAAATAAAATTTAATCGTTATTTTAACGATTATTTCCAAACAAGGTAACTTACCTTATTGGTTTCAGTTATAATAATGTATACATATTAAATTAAAATATGGTTGCTTGGATTACTGTTGTTTATTTATTATTGTATATTACATCTGTATATTGAATTGAATAATATTATTTGAGATAACGTATTTGGATGCAAGGAGAAACAGGTTGGAGGAATCCAACTGTATTCCTCAAATTTATTATTTTATTTTCATATTACCATTATATGAACTGTATGACCAACTTGATTAGATGATTGATTTGTTTATTGATTGTTGAATCGTAATTCAGCAATTGTTATGACATTAACCAATGGGCAGTATTGGTTGGGTAGTTGGCATCACATTGCCAATAAATCAATCATTTTGTAAACTTAGATTTACCGTCAGGTAAATCGATAGAATTGGAGTTATATAATTTATGTTATAACTGGAGATGGATTTTTAAATATATTAATTTGAATAAATGCTATTGAAGGGAAAACAATATTTATTATTTATTATTTAAATTTGTAAGAAATTGTTAAGTGGTTTTATAAACCAAATTATTAGGCTATTAAGAATTATAAGTAGAAGAGAAGGAATTAAAGTAATAGTTAAGAATTGGATTAATTGTTCTAAGAAATAATTAAATGAAGTTATTTAAATTATTTATATTATTAATTAATTTAATGGAGGAATTAATTGGAATTGGTTAAAGAAATAATCATATTTTTGAGTTGACTAAGTCGACCGTTTTGATTGGAATTGATTATTAAATTGGTTTGTCATCAATCAACCTAACGGAATAGTTTAATGGATATTTGTTTTATTTTTAATAAAATTTTAAACAGGAATTTAACTACTTCTACAGTAGTTAAAGATGAAATAAATTATTATTCTAATTAATAATGATTTAAGAGATTAAATGAAATTTATCATTTAAATAATCAAGTTCGAAATGAATATAGTTAAATTGTGCAAAGAGGTTATGAACGGGTTTATAATAAAACCCAAGTTTTATGAATTGAGTTATAGAAGGGATTTTAAGCAAACATGATAGCTTAAAATGAATGTTTACTTAACATTGAATTAAGTAAAAGGGAAATCGATACAAAAGGTGTTGTATATTAAACCTGAATTTATAAACAGGGTTTATAAAGGAGATGTGAAGTTAAAATGTTGATTTGAATTGGTGATACATAATTATGGAATTAAGTTGAATAAATGGAATTCAAAATGAGATTTTTCCGAAAGGAAAATGGGTTTGGTCAAAGGGATTTTTAATTGGGTATGGCAAAAGGATTTGTAATAGGATTTGTAATAAAAAACGATTTAGGAAACAAACTATTTAAATAAGTTGAGAATTTAAAAAGGCGATGTTTAGTAAGTAATTATTAATTCGATGATTTGAGTAACATTATTTATATTTAAATTGGAGACTTCCAAAAAGATAGGAAGGGTTATAAAGCTTATTTTTAACAGAATAGTTAAACTGGATGTGTTTTGATATTAGAATGAATATCATTTTTTGAATTACAACTCGTATTTATCTTAAGATAAGAACGTTGTTGATCAAGGTCTGAGAGGTATTTAAAATACCCCATCTTGAAGGACTTCAGGATTATCCAAGGATAATATTAGTTGGTAATGTTAAGAATGTTAGAACCAAGTTATTATGTCTATAAGAGAAATGATAATGCAATGTTAGTTAAAGATTTGGGAATGTATAATAAGATTTCCAAAATAATAAGGATTTGAGAATATATATATATTGTATTATATATATTGATATTTTCAAATTAACGGAAATAACAAGGGTTTGAGAATATGAGATGATGTTTCTAAAGTAAAAAAGATAAAAGGAGATTGGTGAAAATATAATGATATTTTCGAAGTAATAAGTTTTAGAATGCGTTTGTTCTAAATAAATAAGTGATGTTTACTGTTGTTCCAAGCAAAGGAATAAAAGGGATTTTGTAACGTTGTTTATGAACGATAAGTTGAAGTGATTTTCCGAGTATAGATAATGAGTAATAATGTGCCAAATGTTTTGAAAAGGGTAACGGAATAGGAAATTTGATATGAGTACAGAATATTTTTCCCAAGTATTAAAATTAAATAGTTTTGAGGATAATCTTATGTTAAATAAGAAGTGAAATGTTATGTTGAAATATAAAAAAGTTTTTTAAGTTTTAAATTAACCATTCATTTAATTATTTTAATTTAAAAAGCCAAGTGATGCTGAATACCGAACCAGTAAATCAATTTTTATTATTGTGATTGAATGGTTGTTTATTTGATAGTTAGCTAACCGACTATCAAATCTGGCCTATACGATTGTTGGTATGGAAAGGCTGGGATCAAATTTATATTCAAAAACCATTCCGACCAGCAAGTACGTAAGAAACAGAAGATCTTAGATGCTGATCGAGACGGAGTAATTGAAGACTGTGGATCTTCATAAAATGGTAGTATTACTTAAAATCTCTAGTTTAGCGGTCGGAGATATATTGTAATCCTGTCATGGTTGAAATCTACGAATTTCAAGGACTACTCACTATTGATATATAGGGTAATACCTAGGATGTGGTAGGAGGGTACCTTCGATTCATTTTGTTCCTAGATGACTTGTATGGACGAATATCTGACAGAGTATTTCTTGATAGTCACATACGTTGGTTTTTACTATCGTACTTCTGTTAGTGCTAGCTAACATCCAGAGTATTTTTGGGGACGTCAATTAGTGATCTAGTAGATCTGACAATGTGGCATTCAAAGTGAATGGTGATATATTGTTCTAAAGGTAGTGTTAAATCTCAAGCCTCTATGGGAAGTGGTATAGAATCGGGTAGGTCGAACGGCTAAGTGAGTCGCTCCCAAGTAGGGTGTATAATCTCCTATCTAAAGAAAATCCATTTCATTCTTTAATATATTTCGATGCTGTCCCTTTTTGGGAAACGGTGGTTTGAGCCCAACCGTTGGTGATATACATTTAGTACTCTCAAGCGAAATGAGGGGCCGGTCATGTTTAGCCTGGGTTGCAAGATGTTCTTTTGAACCCGGTGTATTCCCCTCTAGAGATACACTGTCGGAAGGTTGTCCCATAGCTTGCCAGTTGGAAATCCAATCTCTAATAAGCGCCCATGGTTTTGACTATATACTATATATGTGTAGAGCGATATGCAAGCGTTCCGCTAGATTGCTATTTGTTTTTGTTTAGACATTATAATAATAACAGATTAATATATGATTTTAAAATGCTTTGGGTTATCGTAAGGTAAAAATCGTCCATGTTTATAGTGGGTTGGTCTTACGATTATCCTTTTCTTTCAAAAAGAAATGTTTTGACTTAAAATCTAGTTAGATAATGCATGTAAACTTAGCTAGTTTTCTCACTCTAGTACACCAGATTGATCCGGCGTTTGTAATGCTTGGGTTAGACCGGGTTTTCCAGGTTTAGGTTTGGATGCGGCGAACTTGAAGACGTGTTGGAGGAATTCAGACATATGATATCTAGTATTTATTCCGCTGTGTGTTGTATATGATACAAGTTATTATAACTATCTAGATGTGTTGGTGTACTCTGATGATTGTAAGTTTTATATCAAAGCTCTCAATAAAATTTTATTTCCATATTATACTTTATTCCCTACAATGTGAGGCTCTGATGTTATTGTTGTTGTTCTTCTACTTCTATTCTAATATTTCATTCTTTCTTATCTCACCCTCTAATTTCTTTCTATTAACTATCTGGTGTTTTCGATACTTAAGTTCTGGCAAGTAATACGGGTTTATGTATTATTTTTGGCATTCGAGCGTTGAATTCTCTGGGTCGTTACAGTGGTATCAGGCCATAAGGTTTAGTAATAACCTTGGCTCTGTGCCGTAACTCGACAGAGATGTGGTTTGTAATACCCTGGATTGAGTTGAGTGTGTGTGTGTGTATATATATATATGAGAGCGTGTATTTGTAGATTTTATACAAATGTTTTATATTATGTTATTTGATCGGTTCAATTTGGAATTGGCAATTGACATGATATTGTTTTTTTAAAGAGGGTAAATGAAATAATTTGGCCCAAATTATATTTTTTGATAGAAAAGAAATAATTTTATCGAATTATTTAGATATTGATTGGTTTGATTGAATTGAATGGAATTCAAATTGGATTAAAAATTTGAATGGTTTAATATAACCTGAAGAGATTTCACATATGGGATTTGTTAATGAGAATTTTAATTTGGAATTAAATTGAATCAGAATTCAACCTAAAATAAGTTAAATAAAATTTGAAGAGAAATTGGATGATATTTGGAGTCAAAATCAGAATTTGGATTTTCAAATAGAAGTAAACTAATTTTGAAAATAAATTAGTCAATTGAATATGAATTGAAATTAACTAGGTTGAATGAAATTAAGAATGAATAATAATTATGGAAATCAACCGGATATTAATCGATTGATAACCAAAGTGAAGATAACCAAGTAAATATTAATCTTGAATATAAATTCACTTGAATGACTAGTTTATATTGATTGTGTATCGTTTGTTGATTGTTTGTTAGATGGATTTGATATAATTCATCAATGATTTAATGAAGAGTTAAATGAAAGGGAAACCAAAGAAATGAATTCCAATAGAATGAATTGGAATGGAATTACATATGAATTGAAATAAAAGATTCAATCCTGTATTTGCAAATGAATGATGTTACCTGTTTAAATTTTGGGAGCTTGTGTTGTTTACTTGTTGAATTTTGTGTATTGGTAAATTACTTGTTGAATTGAGTTAAGTACAGGTAACTGAAGGTTGTGAGAATTGATTTGGATTGCGTAGGCTGCCGTAATTTGAGCAAGTATGCTCAATAGCGCTCACATAATATACGCTTACACGAAAATATAAATTTTTGGGTTTTGAATTTTGTTTTTCAACCATGTGAGTCGATGTATATATATTTGTTGATTCTGCGATATCACAGAAGTCACTCCGTACAAGGGAGACTCTGCCGAATTTTTCAACGAATTTAATGTGTTAGAAAATTTTCAATATTTTTGAAATATTTTTATTTACAATAATGAATTGGTTTTCGATTTAAAATAAATTGGAGTTTAGAAAAGTTGATAAATTAGGTTTGCAGCATTTCTTCTACCCTAGTAATTTCGGAGATGAAATTCTTTTAAGGGTGAAGCGATGTAACGTCCCATATTTTCGGTAGTTAGATATTTAATTTAATTTATTATATTAAATATTGATTTGGAATTTTAAATGGATTTAGAATATATAATTCATTTATATAATGAAGTTGAACGTTAATTTCATATATAATTATAAAACAAACTCGAAATGTCGCGGTAGTTCGTAATATTGAGTTTCGAACTTCAACTGAATGTACCAAATCCATTTTAAATCGGAATTCTGTGAAACAAGAAACGTTTGAATCTATTTGATAATAATTTTCTAATGAAAGATAAAAATGGAGATTTTGTTTATAGATTGTGAATTATGTCCAATTCAAATTTTCAAATATTCGCTATGGAATTATTTACAAATTGCAGCAATTAATTTAATAATTAAATTTGATTTAAAAGGATTTTTGATTATAACTTGAGATAACGATAGCTGCGGAACGCATTCCGTTGAATTCGTATTGACGTTTAGAGTCAGGATAGATATATAGTTTGTTATTTTTTGAGACCGGGTAATTTTGTTGTCCAATATAGTGTTATTTTACGCGTAAAATGGAATAACCTATATGCAAATGAACTCCGTTTTCAGCGAAACTAATTTTATTGAATTTGTAATGATTAAGTGTTGTAGCATTTAAAATTTCAAGTTATTTGGATTTATTTTGTGATTGTAGGCAATTTAAACACATGATTTTTCACTTGTGAATTATAATGGGATTTTTACAGACGATATCGGAATTCGACGAAACCTGTCCCATCATGTCTGGAATATTTTCTATGTTAGGATTAGGAGTTTCGTTTCGATTTGCAAATCGTATGTGACGGTTTTTAGATGATACTTCACGACGAAGTTTCGTAAATATTATTTTAATATAAATTTGTCTATAAATAGCCCCATTGCAAACCCTAAAATGGGTCAATTTGTAAATTGCAAGGTCAACTGATTTGCAGCCGCCATCTACAAGAAACAAATGAACCAATCTTTCCAACCTTCCACCTTTACTTTTCGAATTTCTTTGATATTTTACCAAAAAACTTTCAACTAAAATCTTCTAGTACTCATCGAACTGTTACTTCTCAATGGCCATGATCTGGTCTCGAGTCTTCTGGTGCCTGGAATCAAAGATGAATGGAAGCAGTTTTTGTAAGGGCTTTCTGGCTAATGAAGTGATCTAAATGGCCGTGATTACTAACGAAGAGGGAGTAGGCTTAGGCGCGTCAGCAAAGATTCTCTGATGAACCTCCGATCAATGGTATGGGGGGTGTGACGACAATAGGTGGGTTTATGTGAGGGGCTTGTTGTGAACTGGTGCTGTTCGTGATTCAAAAGGGGAAACAAAGCATGGTCATTCACCTTGAAACAAAGGATAGTCCACGTACATTATTACGTGAACAGTTGGGCTTGTCTTCATGTTTGGATCGAAATGGAGCAGGTGAAGGAAAACGTAGAATATTTTGAACTAGCATGGATGTATTTGGCAAATCAAAGAAAGAGAATCAGGCTTTGCTTTTAACGTGGATAGCGGGATAGTTTGAATGTAATGGCAGCATGACTTAGTAGAGGAAATTATGTTGGGCTAGGAGGTTTGTTTTTTTTTTTTTAAAAGAGTTGGCAGTTCGAAAACAAAAATGAAGAAGACAGTACTTGTGCATACTTGTAAAGTTTTTGAATGGGAACCCGGGGGAAGTTTTAAAATCGGAAAAAAAGATAACAAGGTAGTGTTGTAGAAGGACAGACATGAAGTGGACTAGGTCTCGAAATTTCAATTGGGTGGAAGTAAAATGGTCGACCTGCTGTTATGAACAAAGCAATGAAGTAGCTAAGTTAATATAATAAACAAACACGTTGCCAAAGTCTTGGAGAGGGAGAGTAGAAGAGACGGGTTGGGAATATTGGGTTATACACGTGGAATTTAGTTGAGGCAGTGAGGATCTTTCGTGTAGGGTAGAGATGGGCAGTGAGCAGAAGAATGAAGACGTGCTGTAATTTTGAACGTAGAACCGTAAATGAAGAAATGAGGTAAGTGCTGAAGCACGTTCAGGAAAATCAAGAAGTTGTTTCGAAATGGAGAAACACCAAGATTAATTAAAATGGTAATTAAGTTTATTTAATAATTAAATTAAAAGTTGATTATATACTTAAATCATTAATATCCAAACTAGTATAACTTTAATATGTGTTAACAGAATCCGATATAACAGGATACAATGGAATCATGACAAACAGAGGGACATTATGGAACTGACTTGTATAATGCAGGAGACAACTGGGGTTTATGTAACACCCCACGTCCATTAATGTCACTCACGAAGGGAATGCATTAACTTCCATGGAGGTTATAAGTGAATATAGAACAGAAAAATTACAACAAGACAGATAGTAAATAGTACTTGGAAATCTAAAACTTCATTTTATTGCAGCGGAAATTAAACATGTTTGTTACATCATAAAACCATAGATCATAACCAAGTACAATATCCATCTTCATAAAAACAAAATACATAATCCCATTACATAAATAGCCATTAAAAAGATAACAAGCTGGACTTTACTTCAACGGTCCAAGCTTTCCAAAGAGAGATGAAGCAATTCAATCAAACTCCACTAGAGCTGGGCCCAACCTGAGGACCTGGAGGGGGAAAAAGGATAGAAATAGAGGGGGTCAGACATAAAGTCTGGCGAGTATGAGAATTCTAACAATACTATTATCAAAATAACTAGACTAAGGCATAAGCCGGAAGACAAGTAAATGTCTATGAACTCTTAGGAAGACAAAGATAGCGTTTAAGATAACGTTAAAGATAACGGTAAAGGCACACCTAATTACTAACGAATGATTACCACACTGCACCGCACATTACTACACTGCACCACACCAGTCACCCTATTGTTTGATCCCACTTGCTTCACATAGAAACTTTATAAATAGCCTTACGTACCACTAGCTGACTACATAGGTGCCGTCTGCCCCTATCTCCACTAGGTGTACCCCACTATCCACTTTCGATCGGCTCCCTACTCGTAGATACTCGTGCTGGCCCCACAGTGGGGTGTATCACCCCCCTAAAGTGGCAACCCGATACAACTTGAGAATGCACAGCTTATACCTACACGATGCAACAACGTCTTACCTACCAGCCCGGGTCCACACACGCATATGAAACCCGTTGGACTTGCGTTGCCACCGCTCCCCGTTTTGGCCTCTTACAGTCAAACCCAGCATGCGTGTCCCATCCTCGACTTGGGTCGAGCCCACAAAGATACGTTTGGGATACTGGTCGAAATGGGCCCCCACAAGCTACCCACCTAAGCTTGTCACTAGTATATCCCACTTAACCCTCTTAGTCATGTTCATTTACATGTGTGTTTGGTTAAGTCTTACTAATCGTATTTCAAATGCCACTAAGGGCACCCCTTAGATTCCTCATGCCACCCAAGGAACCTACTTAACCCCCATGTCCTACCTTACATGTTTATCTGGTTAAGTATTTCTTAATTCATTCAGGCCATAACCTCATAAAGACCTCTCACATTAGACTGGCATTTATGGCAGCTGGATTTGCCGGGCGGGTCCGGACAGTCTTACACCATGAAAGAGTCTAACCTCGTGTCTTTACAACCGTTATGCTTTAGTTTAGGCCTAGGACCTCTCACATTGGGATGACATTTGTGACCACTGGATTTGCCGGGCGGGTCCGGGCAGGTTTACGTCACAAACGAGTCCAACCTCGTGTCCTAAGCATTGATTAACACTTAAAATCTTTTACCCCAGTTTTAATAATTCCCTATTCAAATTATTAATTAAGTCAACTTTTAATGATGTCCATAATTGACTCAATTATGGCCATCCACTTATGGCATGCAAAATCATATCAATTGCACCCCAACTTTTTAATATTAAATCCTTAATATTACCCCTACCCCACGTTTATACGTTCGCTTATTCAACGCATAATATAGGCTAGACTTGTATGGTCTAACACCTAGCACAAAGATAAATTATCACAACATATAGACAATTAAAATAAATCTAATCATAATAGGGGTGAAACTTGCATAAACTACACATGTTAAGGATCAAAAGGTGTCAACTTGTTAAATGTCTCAATTTACATGATATGATCATAGCCCAAATCTATACATAAACTTGCATATGGGGTTTTTAGGCAACATAATGATGGTGTGAACTAGCATAGGATATCATATATGTCATAGCATAATTCTAGATGTCATAATAGATGTCTTGGCATATGTTCATAACTTTTCTAATCAATCTAACTTGCATATGTGACTTGTCATACAGATCAACATAACCCAAACATGATGATTTAATTAATATGAACTAACTAGCATAGATGGTAACATCATGGCCATTTTAACATGTATGATTCATCACAACTTAGCATAGAAACTTTCAACATACATAACATCATCATAGCATGATTTACAACATATAAGATATCATCATCACATAACATTGGATTTACAATATACATGATAGCAAAAGGGGTTTACAACAACATATATGATAATTCACATCATCTACTCATAATCCATTCATAACTCAACCTAATTAAAATGATAATAATCTTGTTAAGATCATCATACTCACAATTTAGAGAAGAAAAGAGAGAGTTTTGCTTTGCTTTAGGGTTGAGAGAATTAGAATTGAATTTGCTTTTCTTCTTTCTTAGTTGGCGGCGGCTCCATTGATTTCCATGGCGACGGTAACTATTCTATTTTAATTAGATTTAGGGTTAGCATTAGGATGTATTTATAGGTGTAGGAAGTTATTTAGGACCATTAGATTAACCCTGAACCATGAGAACCAATCAAATGCAAAATCTGCATTTGAGCGAATCGGCCCACGGGTTGACAGCCAAACACCCTGGATTAACCCCTAGTCGACCCAGCAGGGCTTGGGTCGACCTCAAAAATGGGCCGGTTTGGTTATTCCCCCTCCCAATTCGTTGTTTTGAACTTTTTCGCATATTTATTTATTTATTTTTTAATTTATATATATATCAATATATATATATTTCTCTACGCAACCCATTTCACTTAATTGTTTTCTAAAAATTAAATATACTTTAATTTGTGAATTTTAATGTTATAAAATTACGGGGGGTTACATTCTCCCCTCCTTAAAGGATTTCGTCCCCGAAATCTCCTGTAACACCCCGAAAATTCTATAACTGTGAAATTCATGAATTAAAGTATAATTAATCTGAAATCAAAGAACCAAGGGAAACGGGATACGCCATTGCGTTCGTCTCGGAAAAATACGCGAAATAGAGTCCGAGTTTTCGAAAAACGGAGTCCGTATGAAGGAGATATGGCCTTCGGAAGTTTTGAATCAAATTTAAAATTCAAACATAATTAAATAATTAAATATTCCGAAGTAGGGCCCAACGGGCCAGGGTGGAAGAACACACGCCTGGGCCACCCAGGTCGACTGGGCTGTCGACCTGGGCTACCCATGTCGACAGGGCTGTCGACAGCCCTGTCGACAGGGGTATCGACCTGGTCGAGCCCAGTCAACCTGGCTGGCCAGGTCGGTGTGTGGTCGAATTTCTGTGGTCTGCTGTCATTAGGGCTAGGTGGCGGGTTTTTATTGGTCTCTCTTCCTAATGAATGGCTATGATCTAACCTAGCAACATCAAGGGTCCTAATCAATTCCTAACCTCTATATAAACAACCCTAGACTAAACCCTAATCTATTCATTCAAAATTAAGAACATAGCCGCCATGTTGCTGAGGAACGACAAAGAGTAGCCGCCAACTAGAGAGAGGATTAGGAAGAAAGTTCTAAAGCCTAAAGCAATTCAAGCAACCTAAAGCCAATCAATTCAACATAGGAATCATATCTCTTAATTAGAGAATTCGCCGCAACCATTGTAAGTAGAGTATTACTTTGGTATAAATAAACAACTGTGTTGATGTGTATGTTTGAATTGTGGCAATGGAAGTAATTCATATTTGTGTAAAATTATGTTATTCATTATAAAGAACTACATGCGGTAGTTCTATGCAAATATACGTTTGGAATATTGCGCAAATTGTGTAATCTATGTTGAAGCTACATGTATGTAGTTAATTGAAATTCATGCAAGTTTGGGGCTTTGATATTATGCCATCATGATGTATATTTTTGTGCATAAATCATTTTGCAAGTAATTGAAACAAGTTTGGTTGTTATAGTTCATATGAAACTATGTTGGAATTTTGACACCATAATCCATGTATTAAGTCATGCTTTTGCAAATTTATGGCTAGGCTATGAATGATATTTGGCATAATTGAAATCTATGTTAGTTCTATATTGTTAAATGACATATGTGAAACATGGCTAGGTTGGACTCAAAAATCCCCCTTTTGCAAGTTTAAAGCAAACACCATGATTAGGAATATTTATGCATAAGGATGTTTATACCATTGTTATGTAATTAGACTTAAATCATGATTAAGTTGAACTATGCCTTTTGTGTTAGTAACAAAGTATCCCTTTGTAAACATGTAGAAACCATATGAACATAACTTGTTTATGTTTATGCTAGCAGTATTTATGCCATGCTTATGTTTGACATTATGCCATGTTTATGCTAGCAGTATTTATGCCATGCTTATGTTTGACATTATGCCTAAATAAGAATATAGGTTCATGTTGTAGTTAAACCTATGCAAGTTCACATGCTTTGATTCATGTCACCTATGTTACCACTATGCAAGTACACCAATTTCTATTATGTATTTTCCAACGTCATATGCAAGTTCATGCGCTCACTTTCCCCTCTTTGTGTATACGCCATAAGCCTCCCCTTTTCGCATGGCTAAATTGGGCTTTAAAAGGCTAAGCCCAATATATATAAACGGAAGTGTAAAACAGTGGAAAATAACGTTGGGTTAAAAATTAATTAATGAATGAAAATATGAAATAGAAGGGCCCAAATTCAAGTATGGGTTGGGCCCGTGGTTGGTATAACCTTTACACCATTAACTTAATAATGGGCCGCAAATATTTACATATAAGAAATAAAGAAGAATGATAAAATATGTAAATGTAGAAAAGACGATGTGTTTAACCCGAGGTTGGATTGAGTTGTGATGTAAACCTGCCCGGAACCGCCCGGCTGTCCAGTAGTCACAACAATACCTATCCAATGTGAGAGGTTAAACATGGAGCCCAATAAGGACCCGAGGTTAGACTGAGTTGTGGCGTAAGACTGCCCGGAACCAACCGGCAACAGGCAGCCACAACAAGACCTGTCTAATGTGAGAGGTCAGGGCCTTAATAAGACAATTAAGGCTGAGTCAGGATTGTTAGGATTAAGTGGACTAAAGACTTAATCAAAATGGAACATGCTAAACTAAACGGACTGGTGGGGTTAGGTTAGGAAACACTTAACCAACTTAGCATGTTGGCTAGAGATAGAAAACCTAGTAACGAGGGACCCTTTTCAGCAGTAACCCTAAAAGGTGTATCAGGATACCCTGAAATTAGGCAGGGTGGGGCACGATTACTGGGCTGATTGTAAGAGGTCAAATCGACGGCGGTGGTGTAGCAGTGTAGGTACTAACGGAGTGCGGGCGTGCACACACTCCGGCGCAGAAAAATAAGGCACTGGACACCAGTAGCATACCTGTGCACTCTAAGGTTGTGTCGGGTTGCCACTATGGGACTTGATACACCCCATGGTGGGACCAGCATAGGTAACTACAGACATCGGGGGCCGTAAGACACATGTAACTATGCGAGTAGGAGCCGATCATCGTAGAATGGATCACATCACCCTGATTATGGGGTGCAAATTGGAAACTAGTTTATATGGGTTCAGAGATTAGCATGGGGTACGATAGTATATTCGACCCTAGACAACTTAACCAAGTTTATTGTGCTTGCCCACTTCTTGTTTATACTTATCATACCCAGTTCTTTATTCATAGACAAAATAGTACTAGACTTACTCAAGCTTTATGTCTGACTCTATTTTTCTTTCGTCTTCTTTCTTCCGTTCCCCCCCCAGGTCCTCAGGGAGGGAACACAGCAGCTTGACCAACCTCAACATCCAGCTTGAAGAAGAGAAATGTATTGCTTGGACTTTCCTGTTTTGAACTATGGCTTTGGACAATCCACTATGGGGCTTTTGCAGTTTATCTATGTTTTAGTTATGCTTCTTTAAAAATGATGTACTCAAGATAGATTATGAAAGTGTTATGTTATGTTTTTGGAAAAGATGTTGTTGTAACACGTATTTGACTTTATGAAATAAAGTTTGTTGTTCTTCCGCTGTTTACAAATATGTGTTCTTATATCTGTCTTGTATATCTGTGACTTGTACTTATAAACCTCCACCAAAATTAGGGCATTCCCTTTGAGAGTGACCCTAACGGAGGTGGGGTGTTTCACTTGGTATCAGAGCCAGGTTTACCAGATAAGATAAAAAGTTTTGAAAAATTATTTTCAAAAAAAAAAAAAGAAAGAAAGAAATTTAAAGAAGCATTTTTAAAAAAGAAAAATGTTATTTTATTTTAAAAAGGCAAAGTTCACTCCCCAAAGCCATAGGTACTATCTCTTATCCTTCGTTTTGAATCTATCCTTTTTTGTTTCAGCATGTCCCAAGAACTTAACTTGCTGGAAGGGGTACCCATACCTGGTTGGTTTAGACGTTTCTTAGAGGCTAGGGCCACTCAGCCAGGTCCTACCGTTCCTCCTCCTCCAGCTGAAGGAAATCATCCAGCTGCAGCAGCACCTTTTCCTCCACCTCCTCCTCGGGGAAACACTTTCGCTAAGATATGTAAAGATTTTAAAGCTATGGGAGGAAGGGATTTCCATGGAACTGAGTCCTTCGTGGCAGCTAGGAATTGGCTGAAAGAAATGGAGGACCTATTCATCATGTTTGAGGTAGAAGATAGACAAAGAGTACAGTTGGCAGTGTGGCTATTGAAGGGTGAGGCTTCCTACTGGTGGGAAGTCACTAACGCTGAAAGACCAGTGGAGACATGGGAGGACTTTAGGGCAAGGTTTGAGACCAAATTTCTCTCAGATGCGGAAAGAAGTTTGCAGTTGGAAAAATTCTTATTTCTTAAACAAGGGGACAAGACAGTCAGAGAGTATGTGAATCAGTTTGATGAGCTGGCTAGGTTTGGGCTTGACCTAGTCAACACCCCGCATAAGAAGGCTCTCCGTTTCGTCAAGGGGTTAAATGAGCCATTACACAGTTTGGCCATGACCCATATACCCATGGGAGCCACGTATGAAAGATTGGTGCAAATGGCATTGCTGAATGAAGAGGACAAGGGCAAGAAGGAGACAAAGGCAGAAAGCTCTCAAGGGAAGAAAGAGGGTTTGCATCCTAAGAAGGCGGACTTTAAGAAAAGCGGGGAAGGCAACAAAGAGAAGAGGACGTGTAATTTCTGTGGCAAAGTGGGGCACTTAGTAAAAGACTGCCGGAAAAAGAAGGCCAAGGAGAATGGTGGGTGCTTTTCTTGCGGTGAGACGGGCCATATGGCTAAGGACTGCCCAAAGAAACGAGGACAGGGGCAGAGGACCCCAGGGGCACAGGTTCATGTGCTGGAAGCGCCACCTTTGCAACAGCGAGGTACAAACACTTCTGTAGAAAGTGTAGTTTATCTTTATGATCACCCCGTTCGCACTTTATTTGATTCTGGCGCATCACACTCCTTTATCTCGTCTTCTCTAGTAGAATCTCTGCACCTAAAAACTAGTATGGTAGAGGACCCCTTAATTGTTTCAAACCCAATTGGGGGCCCAGCTCATTTGTCTATGATCTGTCTGGATTTGAAAATTTCTATCCTAAGTGTTGAATTTCAATGTAGTGCCTTTGTTTTGGGCTTTTCGGGTTATGGTTTGATTTTGGGTATGGATTGGCTATCCAGTAATGGGGCCATCCTTGATTGTGAGAAAAGGGTTGTTAGGCTCCTAACCCAGCTCGGTAATACTTTGGAAATTTCTTGTAATCCCTCGTATGCGGTTATGCTTAGTTATCTTGAATCGCTAGATGCCTCTGTTGAAAAATTGAAATCAGTTAGAGTGGTCCGGGAATATCCGGATGTCTTCGAAGAGGTGAAGGGCTTGCCTCCGAAGCGGGAAATAGACTTCCGCATATATCTTGTAGATAATGCTAAGCCCGTTGCGTTGCCCGTTAGATATATGGCTCCACGAGAAAGGAAAGAGCTCAGTAAACAGATTAAAGAGCTTCTAGAAAAGGGGTTCATTAGGTGGAGCATTTCAGAATAGGGCGCTCCAGTAGTGTTCGCCACTAAGGCTGAAGGTTCATTTCGCTGATGCATGAGTTGTAAAGAATCACCTTAGTAAGTACATTTGGCAACATAGTTGACATTTGTTTATTTTCAAGAGATAATTCATCTATGTGGGATACCTTCTAGTAAGTGAACAAGATCCAAGATTCACTAATGAATTTTGGAGAGCTTGCATGGAACCATGAGTACGCAGTTAGGCTTGAGCCAAGTATACTAGAAGGAGAATAAGTGAAAGAGGAACGAGAAATAGGTTCCAACTCATATTTTGGAAACAAGAATTAAGAAGCTACGAAATTGTGAAGTTAAAGACGGACAAAGCATAATGGAGTTAAGCTCAAGAAATGCGACTTAGAGGATTGACCAAGCTTTTTGGGTTTTATAGGATACGGGTTGGTCTTAGGAAGGGACTCCCTTGTGACCTAAAAGGAGTCCATCATGCTTAGTTTCCTAGAATCATATATGGTGGTTGGGTTGAGTAATTCTTTGGGTGTCAGTCTGATGTTGATTTCGGTCTTCGGGGCTGATGCTTAGAGAGTTCTTCTCCTAATCAATATATATGTGGCATAGGTTTTCAGTTCTGACATTGCCTAATGGGCACAAAGTTTTTACTTGCTTCTATCATTCGACTATACCTTTAGGTAGGACCATTCCCTATTATCGAGAAAATTGGGAAAATGGCTTATAGATTAGAGCTACCCGAGAAGTTGGCTGGAGTCCACAACGTTTTTCACGTTTCACATCTTCGAAAATGTCTGCATGAGTCAGCTGAAGTGGTAGAGCCAAATATCCTCGAAGAGGCCGAAGTGGAATGCGAAGCAACCATAAGAAAAGTTCCAACCCGCATATTAGGAACGGAAGTGAAGAAGCTACGCAACCGCGAAGTCAAGCTCGTCAAAGTTCAGTGGAGCGACGCCGAGGGAGATGCGACTTGGGAAACTGAAGCTAGAATACGTACAGCCTACCCTTTTCTGTTCGAGGGTACATCCTTGATCTTTCTTTTTCCTTAAGTTGCGCTTTTATCTATCTTTTTAGGTATATTTCCTCGACCTTATGTTTTAGATAGAATCTTTTTGGATGGAAACATGTAGTTGAAACATGTTATGTATAAATGGTTGCAAGTGGTTGCAAGTGATTGCTAGTGGTTGCTCGTGGTTGCATATACACACACAATCTAGGTTTTAGATCGGCTCAGTCACTTCATATTGCATATGCATATATGCTTGCTTTCGTCTATGATTGAACATTAATATGTTGACATGTGGATGTTGCATTTGTATTGAATGTTTGTGCACTCATATAGAATCATGAATAGGAAAATTTGCATACATAATGGATTCATGGCACTTACATAATCCGCATTAAGGAGGTCAACTGAATCAGTAGACCGCCTGATTTTGCATTAGATAAGTACATGTACACACACACTTCGCATATGATCATGAAGCATTAGAAGTCTTTTAAGGACAATGGATGCTCGTGTTTGATGGATGAGTAGATGGATGATTGGATGTTAGGATGTACATTCCTCCTAACTTGAAGATTTCGGGGACGAAATCCTTTTAAGTGGGGGAGAATGTAACACCCCGAAAATTCTATAACTGTGAAATTCATGAATTAAAGTATAATTAATCTGAAATCAAAGAACCAAGGGAAACGGGATACGCCATTGCGTTCGTCTCGGAAAAATACGCGAAATAGAGTCCGAGTTTTCGAAAAACGGAGTCCGTATGAAGGAGATATGGCCTTCGGAAGTTTTGAATCAAATTTAAAATTCAAACAGAATTAAATAATTAAATATTCCGAAGTAGGGCCCAACGGGCCAGGGTGGAAGAACACCCGCCTGGGCCACCCAGGTCGACTGGGCTGTCGACCTGGGCTACCCATGTCGACAGGGCTGTCGACAGCCCTGTCGACAGGGGTATCGACCTGGTCGAGCCCAGTCAACCTGGCTGGCCAGGTCGGTGTGTGGTCGAATTTCTGTGGTCTGCTTTGTCATTAGGGCTAGGTGGCGGGTTTTTATTGGTCTCTCTTCCTAATGAATGGCTATGATCTAACCTAGCAACATCAAGGGTCCTAATCAATTCCTAACCTCTATATAAACAACCCTAGACTAAACCCTAATCTATTCATTCAAAATTAAGAACATAGCCGCCATGTTGCTGAGGAACGACAAAGAGTAGCCGCCAACTAGAGAGAGGATTAGGAAGAAAGTTCTAAAGCCTAAAGCAATTCAAGCAACCTAAAGCCAATCAATTCAACATAGGAATCATATCTCTTAATTAGAGAATTCGCCGCAACCATTGTAAGTAGAGTATTACTTTGGTATAAATAAACAACTGTGTTGATGTGTATGCTTGAATTGTGGCAATGGAAGTAATTCATATTTGTGTAAAATTATGTTATTCATTATAAAGAACTACATGCGGTAGTTCTATGCAAATATACGTTTGGAATATTGCGCAAATTGTGTAATCTATGTTGAAGCTACATGTATGTAGTTAATTGAAATTCATGCAAGTTTGGGGCTTTGATATTATGCCATCATGATGTATATTTTTGTGCATAAATCATTTTGCAAGTAATTGAAACAAGTTTGGTTGTTATAGTTCATATGAAACTATGTTGGAATTTTGACACCATAATCCATGTATTAAGTCATGCTTTTGCAAATTTATGGCTAGGCTATGAATGATATTTGGCATAATTGAAATCTATGTTAGTTCTATATTGTTAAATGACATATGTGAAACATGGCTAGGTTGGACTCAAAAATCCCCTTTTTGCAAGTTTAAAGCAAACACCATGATTAGGAATATTTATGCATAAGGATGTTTATACCATTGTTATGTAATTAGACTTAAATCATGATTAAGTTGAACTATGCCTTTTGTGTTAGTAACAAAGTATCCCTTTGTAAACATGTAGAAACCATATGAACATAACTTGTTTATGTTTATGCTAGCAGTATTTATGCCATGCTTATGTTTGACATTATGCCATGTTTATGCTAGCAGTATTTATGCCATGCTTATGTTTGACATTATGCCTAAATAAGAATATAGGTTCATGTTGTAGTTAAACCTATGCAAGTTCACATGCTTTGATTCATGTCACCTATGTTACCACTATGCAAGTACACCAATTTCTATTATGTATTTTCCAACGTCATATGCAAGTTCATGCGCTCACTTTCCCCTCTTTGTGTATACGCCATAAGCCTCCCCTTTTCGCATGGCTAAATTGGGCTTTAAAAGGCTAAGCCCAATATATATAAACGGAAGTGTAAAACGGGGGAAAATAACGTTGGGTTAAAAATTAATTAATGAATGAAAATATGAAATAGAAGGGCCCAAATTCAAGTATGGGTTGGGCCCGTTGTTGGTATAACCTTTACACCATTAACTTAATAATGGGCCGCAAATATTTACATATAAGAAATAAAGAAGAATGACAAAATATGTAAATGTAGAAAAGACGATGTGTTTAACCCGAGGTTGGATTGAGTTGTGATGTAAACCTGCCCGGAACCGCCCGGCTGTCCAGTAGTCACAACAATACCTATCCAATGTGAGAGGTTAAACATGGAGCCCAATAAGGACCCGAGGTTAGACTGAGTTGTGGCGTAAGACTGCCCGGAACCAACCGGCAACAGGCAGCCACAACAAGACCTGTCTAATGTGAGAGGTCAGGGCCTTAATAAGACAATTAAGGCTGAGTCAGGATTGTTAGGATTAAGTGGACTAAAGACTTAATCAAAATGGAACATGCTAAACTAAACGGACTGGTGGGGTTAGGTTAGGAAACACTTAACCAACTTAGCATGTTGGCTAGAGATAGAAAACCTAGTAACGGGGGACCCTTTTCAGCAGTAACCCTAAAAGGTGTATCAGGATACCCTGAAATTAGGCAGGGTGGGGCACGATTACTGGGCTGATTGTAAGAGGTCAAATCGACGGCGGTGGTGTAGCAGTGTAGGTTCTAACGGAGTGCGGGCGTGCACACACTCCGGCGCAGAAAAATAAGGCACTGGACACCAGTAGCATACCTGTGCACTCTAAGGTTGTGTCGGTTGCCACTATGGGACTTGATACACCCCATGGTGGGACCAGCATAGGTAACTACAGACATCGGGGGCCGTAAGACACATGTAACTATGCGAGTAGGAGCCGATCATCGTAGAATGGATCACATCACCCTGATTATGGGGTGCAAATTGGAAACTAGTTTATATGGGTTCAGAGATTAGCATGGGGTACGATAGTATATTCGACCCTAGACAACTTAACCAAGTTTATTGTGCTTGCCCACTTCTTGTTTATACTTATCATACCCAGTTCTTTATTCATAGACAAAATAGTACTAGACTTACTTAGGCTTTATGTCTGACTCTATTTTTCTTTCGTCTTCTTTCTTCCGTTTTCCCCCCCCCCCAGGTCCTCAGGGAGGGAACACAGCAGCTTGACCAACCTCAACATCCAGCTTGAAGAAGAGAAATGTATTGCTTGGACTTTCCTGTTTTGAACTATGGCTTTGGACAATCCACTATGGGGCTTTTGCAGTTTATCTATGTTTTAGTTATGCTTCTTTAAAAATGATGTACTCAAGATAGATTATGAAAGTGTTATGTTATGTTTTTGGAAAAGATGTTGTTGTAACACGTATTTGACTTTATGAAATAAAGTTTGTTGTTCTTCCGCTGTTTACAAATATGTGTTCTTATATATGTCTTGTATATCTGTGACTTGTACTTATAAACCTCCACCAAAATTAGGGCATTCCCTTTGAGAGTGACCCTAACGGAGGTGGGGTGTTTCATCTCCAAGTCAAGAAGAATGTATATCCTACCATCTAATCGTCCATCTACTCAACCATCAAACACCAGCATCCATTGTCCTTAAAAGACTTCTAATGCTTTAATGTTTATATGCACAGTGTGTGTATATGTCCATATCTAATGCAAAATTAGGCGGTCTACTGATTCAGTCGACCACCTTAGTGCAATTCATGATAGTGCCATGCGTCCAATATGTATGAAAAAGATTCCTAATGATACATATTAATTCTATATGCGTGCACAACCATCCACCCGAATGCAACAACTATATGATAATACAACCATTATACATCCTTTTTACTAAATACATCCATATATATGCAATATGCAATATGAAGTGACTGAGCCGATCTGGTGCCTAATAGTGTGTGTATATGCATCCACGAGCAACCACAAGCGAACACTTGCATCCACTTTGCATCCACCATACATAACATGTTTCAAACACATGTTTCAACCATAGGATTATCCTAACTAAAGGTCAAAGATACTAGCGAGAGGATATACTAAAGATAAGATAAGTACAAGCTAAGTGATAAAGGAGAAATTAAAGGACATACCTTAAAAAAGAAAAGGGTATCGTGAACGCATCTTCTCTTCCGTCTCCCAAGTAGCGTTGCTCTCATCATCTCCCCATTGCACTTTGACTAGTCTGACCTCTCGATTCCTCAACCTCTTGATCTCCGACCCAAGAATGCGCGTAGGAGCTCGTCGAATTGTCGCATCACGCTCTATCTCCACCTCTCTAAGCAAGCTCGGCTCTACCACTTCCGCGGTCTCATGCAAGCACTTCCTCAAATGTGACACATGGAATACGTCATGTACACCACTAAGTCTCTCGGGCAACTCCACTCTATACGCCATCCGTCCAATCCTCTCCTTAATAGGAAACGGCCCTACAAACCTTGGCGCTAATTTCCCAATGGACCCAAAGCGAACAACGTTTCGTAATGGAGACACTTTGACAAAGAACATGTCCCCAACTTCAAACTCGAGATCTGTCCTCCTCTTATCCGCATAAGATTTCTGCCTATCTTGCGCGGCTTTCATCCTCCTTCGAATCAAGTCTATCTTCTCCGAATTCACCCTAATCATATCGGGCCCAAGTAAGATCTTATCCGTAGATTCCCACCAACATGTAGGTGAATGACAAGGTCGTCCATATAGAACTTCGAATGGTGCCATACCAATGCTGGACTGAAAGCTATTATTATATGCGAACTGAAACACCCCACCTCCGTTAGGGTCACTCTCAAAGGGAATGCCCTAATTTTGGTGGAGGTTTATAAGTATAAGTCACAGATATACAAGACAGATATAATAACACATATTTTTGAGCAGCGGAAAACAACAACTTTTATTTCTTCAAAATACGTGTTACACAAACCATGCCATAATACTTCCCAAAATCATAACTGTCTTGATTACATTATTTAAAGAAGCATGAAGAAAACATAAATAAACTGCAAAAGTCCCCTAATTGCTGTCCAAAGCCATAGTCCAAACGGAAAAGGATCCAAGCAATACATTCTTTCTCTTCAAGCTGGATGTGAAAACCGATCAAGCTGCGGTATTCCCTCCCTGAGAACCTGGGGGGGGAAACGAAAGAAAAAGAGGCGGAAGGAAAAGGGTCAGTCATAAAGACTGAGTAAGTTCTAGTGACTTTCAGTGTAGAAATGGTTAAAACAACCTGTCATGTATGAACTGGAACTAAACTTAAGAATGGTGTCAAGGTGAACAAGATAGACTAAGGTGATCAGGATAAGTCAAGACAAGTCAAGTAAAGCATCACATGTTCGAGATTCGTTGCATCGACTATACTAGTATACTAAGCCCATATCACAAGTTAATCACGAAATAAATCCCACGGCCCAATGTCATGAAATGACCCTGACC
Source organism: Allium sativum (assembly GCA_030737875.1). NCBI lineage: Eukaryota > Viridiplantae > Streptophyta > Magnoliopsida > Asparagales > Amaryllidaceae > Allium > Allium sativum. The sequence goes on from CM060924.1 coordinate 1,019,512,183, forward strand.
CTGAAACGGGGTCTGACCCAAGTACGGGGTCCTACGGAGCGATTATCTAGTCGATCGGCTCCCTACAAGTTCTAGCTCGTCAAGTGTCCGTGTCATACGGCTAATCACGAATGTAGTCACCTGTGCTGGGTCCACCTTCAGGTGTATCAGCACTAGGGTGTCAACCCCTGACACGATTCAAGATGCACAGATAAATCTACGGATACCCAGTGTCTGCCCCGGAATACGTGCACGATCGTAGTCCACCGAACCTACACTGGCATACCCCACTGCCGTCGTTCACCTCTTACAATCAGCCCAGTAATCGTGCCCGCACCCGGCCTAGCCCCAGGGTACCTTGATACATCTAGAGGGTTACTGCTGAAAGGGGTCGTTTCTAGGGCTTCGCTTAATAGATTAGGTCATGTAATTCGTGACCTAACCCGCCTAACAGATTAAGTCATGTAATTCGTGACTTAATCCTTTTCTAGTCTAGTCATGTCAAGATGGTTAAGTATGTCATTTCAGTTCACGACTTAACCCGCCTACGTGTCATGTCAAGTTGGCTAAGTGTTGTCGTTTTCAAGTTCATGACTTAGCCCTACAAATCGTGTTCAAGTTGGTTAAGTTGTCTTTTCATGTTCATGACTTAACCCTAATTGGCATTAATTGATTCGTTAATGCACCGAACCACTCACATTGGATCCTATTGTTCGTAGCCACTGGATTTGCCGGGCGGTTCCGGGCAGGTTTACGCTACGAACTCAACCCAGCCTCGGGTTTCAAGCGCGATGTGACCAACTACCCACATTGGATCCTATTGTTTGTAGCAACTGGATTTGCCGGGCGGTTCCGGGCAGATTTACACTACAAACTCAACCCAACCTCGAGTTGGCCACTTTCTTGTTTTCTAAAGTCATGCCCATGTTCTTATCAGATTTTGCTATTTCCACATCATGTTCATATATCAACTTCGTGCCCAACTAAGGCATGTTTAAAGTCAAGTTATGGCATGTTCAAGTCAAGTTTTCGTGCTATATTTCATGTTCTACTTATGCCAAATTTCACAGTTTATGCTTATAATTAATTCAAGTTTTGCCTATTCTACCCAATCGTATCCCCAACGTATATAAACGTACTTCGTTCACAAGCATAAACAATTCAAGAGATAAAGGGGAATAACACCAAACATGTGATAGGCATATGTGACAATTCCAACATCACTTGCATAATAAACAGGCTATAACATATCACATGGTTTCAATACTAGTATGATGATAACTTGGCATAATAATGATTCCAACTTAATTTAACATGATGATTTCAACTTTACATCATAGGCATAATAATCATTGCGGGCATAATAATAATTTTATTATAAACATGAAACATTAAAGGCATAGTAATCCTAATAGGCATAGTGGGTTCCAATTTTAACATAATAATTCTCATAGACATAATGATTCCAATTTATCATAATGATTCTCATCTAACATTATAAACATAATGGCTCCAACTTAGCATTTTTAACATAATGATCCACAACTAACATTATAGACATAATGATTACAATTTAGCGTTTTTAACATAATGATTCTCAACTAACATTATAGACATAATGATTCCAATTTAGTGTTTTTAACATAATGATTCTCAATTAACATTATAGACATAAGGATTCCAATTTAGCATTTTTAACATATCTAACATTATAAACATAATATTCCAACTTTTCATCATAACCTAGCAATACCCAATTTTTCATTAATCATGATGGGTATATTAACATCACGGGCATAATTCCATCAATAGTCATAGCCATGATTTAATTAGCATCATAGGCATGGTTTAATCAATCATAAAAATTTCAATAAACATAGTGATTCCATGGACATGTATTAGTCCAACTTGCCAAACAATTAAGCCCAAGTGATTCATAACAACATCAAAATCATGACAAGTTTAACTTGCAACGTTGCCATAGCAATATCCCCAAATTATAATTCAAAGATAAACAATATAAACAATGGATTAACAATAGTTCCTAAATCCGGTTTCAATTCATGGCATGTCCATATTGTTTTAGCGTTTTCGCCTAAAAAGTAACATAGAACTTACAATATGAAGCAAATAATCCAAATAAAAATCCCAAATCAATTAGTCCCAAATTCGTTGTCTAAAGCATCGTAGTTGTTGTAGCTTCTAGTTGTAGCCTTCAAGAATCGTCCTCCATCTTCTATAATTTTATTCTTTGTATTTTTAATTCAGAGCTCTAGGTTTAATGGCGGCGGCCTGAGGCTAAAATGAAATAGTATGATTTAGGCTAGGTCTAGGTGTTATTTTATAGGTGAATAGGGTGATTTAGAGCCTTCAGATCAGTCCAGAAGTCATCAGAATCGCACAGCTCGAATACACATCATCTAGCCACTCAAAAGAAACACGTCACCTCAGAACACTCCAGAATTCGGTGCTGGATTTGTACGGGCGCACTTGGCAGGTGCGCCAGTGTATTTTTGTACTGGCGCACTTCACAAGTGCGCCAGTGTATTCTGGACTGTTTTCGGTTTTTCTGCCTAACTTCGTTTGTCCATATCTTCTTCATACGGTATCCGATTTTCGAAAACTCGGACTCTATTTCGCGTATTTTTCCGAGACGAACGCAATGGTGTAACCCATTTCCCTTGATTTCATCATTTATAATTAATTATACTTTAATTCGTGAATCTCATTGTTATAGAATACACGGGGTGTTACATTCTCCCCCACTTAAAAGGATTTCGTCCCCGAAATCTTCAAGTTCGGGAAGAATGTACATCCTAACATCCAAACATCCATCTACTCATCCATCAAACACGAGCATCCATTGTCCTTAAAAGACTTCTAATGCTTCATGATCATATGCGAAGAGTGTGTGTATATGTTCCTTAGCTAATGCTAATGATCAGGCCTGATTGATCTTCTAAATGCAAAATATGTTTAGTGAAATGAATCCAATATGTATGCAAATTTTCTCCTATTATAATTCATAATTTCTACATGAGTGCTCGAACATTCAATCATATGCAACAACCAAATGATAACACAACCAAGTTTCCAAAATAAACACTCATGCATATGCAACATGAAAATGTGTCTGAGCCGATCTAGTGCCTAATGTGTATTCATGCATCCACGAGCAACCACTTGCGACCACTTGCAACCATTTCGCAATCATAACATGTTTCAATTACATGTTTACATCCAAAAAGATTCTACCTATGGTTCTCAAGATAGGATCGAGGAGAGAAATAGGATAAAACAAAGCATCTAGAATAAGTTAACGATGTACCGCCAGAAGGTCCGGTCTGCTTCTCAGGGCAGTCTTTGCTGATGTGTCCAGTCTTCCCACAATGAAAACATTCACCTTATTTTCTCTTCCTCTTTCTACAATCCTTGGCTATGTGCCCTTCCATACCACAGTAATTGCATTTCCTTTTATCACGTGAGTTGTTGTTCTTGCCTCCTTTCTCGGAGTCTACCTTCTTATTCTTAGAATCGTTGGGCTTGACCTCTTTCTTCCCTTGAGAGTCTTCTGCCTCTGTCTCCTTCTTGCCCGTATCTTCCTCGTTCAGCAATGCCATCTGCACCAACCTTTCGTACGTAGCTCCCATGGGTATATGGGTCATGGCCAAACTGTGTAATGGCTCATTCAACCCTTTGACAAAGCGGAGAGCCTTCTTGTGCGGGGTGTTGACTTGGTCCAGTCCGAACCTAGCCAGCTCATCGAATTGATTAACATACTCTTTGACTGTCATATTCCCTTGCTTAAGAAATAAGAATTTTTCCAATTGAAGACTCCTTTCAGCTTCTGAGAGAAATTTAGCCTCAAACCTTGCCCTAAAGTCCTCCCATGTTTCCACTGGTCTTTCTGCATTAGTGACTTCCCACCAGTAGGAAGCCTCACCTTTTAGTAGCCACACTGCCAGTTGTACCTTCTGCCTATCTTCTACCTCAAAGATGATGAATAAGTCCTCGGTTTCCTTTAACCAATTCCTAGCTGCCACGAAGGACTTAGTTCCATGAAAGTCATTTCCTCCCATAGCCTTAAATTCTTTACATATCTTAGAAAAAGTGTTTCCCCGCGGAGGAGGTGGAGGAAGAGGTGCTGCTGCAGCTGGATGATTTCCTGCAGCTGGGGGAGGAGGAACGGTAGGACCTGGCTGGGTGGCCCTTGCTTCTAAGAATCGTCTAAACCAACCAGGTATTGGTACACCCTCTGGCAAGTTAAGTTCTTCGGACATGCTGAAATAAGAAGGATAGATTCAAAATGAAGGATAAGAGATAACACCTATGGCTTTGGGGGACTTTGCCTTTTTAAAATAAAATAATATTTTATCTTTTAAAAATGCTTCTTTAAATTTTCCTTTGAGAATAAATTTTCAAAACTTTTTATCTTATCTGGTAAGCATATGCTCTGATACCAAGTGAAACACCCCACCTCCGTTAGGGTCACTCTCAAAGGGAATGCCCTAATTTTGGTGGAGGTTTATAAGTATAAGTCACAGATATACAAGACAGATATAATAACACATATTTTTGAGCAGCGGAAAACAACAACTTTTATTTCTTCAAAATACGTGTTACACAAACCATGCCATAATACTTCCCAAAATCATAACTGTCTTGATTACATTATTTAAAGAAGCATGAAGAAAACATAAATAAACTGCAAAAGTCCCCTAATTGCTGTCCAAAGCCATAGTCCAAACGGAAAAGGATCCAAGCAATACATTCTTTCTCTTCAAGCTGGATGTGAAAACCGATCAAGCTGCGGTATTCCCTCCCTGAGAACCTGGGGGGGGGAAACGAAAGAAAAAGAGGCGGAAGGAAAAGGGTCAGTCATAAAGACTGAGTAAGTTCTAGTGACTTTCAGTGTAGAAATGGTTAAAACAACCTGTCATGTATGAACTGGAACTAAACTTAAGAATGGTGTCAAGGTGAACAAGATAGACTAAGGTGATCAGGATAAGTCAAGACAAGTCAAGTAAAGCATCACATGTTCGAGATTCGTTGCATCGACTATACTAGTATACTAAGCCCATATCACAAGTTAATCACGAAATAAATCCCACGGCCCAATGTCATGAAATGACCCTGAAACGGGGTCTGACCCAAGTACGGGGTCCTACGGAGCGATTATCTAGTCGATCGGCTCCCTACAAGTTCTAGCTCGTCAAGTGTCTGTGTCATACGGCTAATCACGAATGTAGTCACCTGTGCTGGGTCCACCTTCGGGTGTATCAGCCCTAGGGTGTCAACCCATGACACGATTCAAGATGCACAGATAAATCTACGGATACCCAGTGTCTGCCCCGGAATACGTGCACGATCGTAGTCCACCGAACCTACACTGGCATACCCCACTGCCGTCGTTCACCTCTTACAATCAGCCTAGTAATCGTGCCCCCACCCGGCCTAGCCCCAGGGTACCTTGATACATCTAGAGGGTTACTGCTGAAAGGGGTCGTGTCTAGGGTTTCGCTTAATAGATTAGGTCATGTAATTCGTGACCTAACCCGCCTAACAGATTAAGTCATGTAATTCGTGACTTAATCCTTTTCTAGTCTAGTCATGTCAAGATGGTTAAGTATGTCATTTCAGTTCACGACTTAACCCGCCTACGTGTCTTGTCAAGTTGGCTAAGTGTTGTCGTTTTCAAGTTCATGACTTAGCCCTACAAATCGTGTTCAAGTTGGTTAAGTTGTCTTTTCATGTTCATGACTTAACCCTAATTGGCATTAATTGATTCGTTAATGCACCGAACCACTCACATTGGATCCTATTGTTCGTAGCCACTGGATTTGCCGGGCGGTTCCGGGCAGGTTTACGCTACGAACTCAACCCAGCCTCGGGTTTCAAGCGCGATGTGACCAACTACCCACATTGGATCCTATTGTTTGTAGCAACTGGATTTGCCGGGCGGTTCCGGGCAGATTTACACTACAAACTCAACCCAACCTCGAGTTGGCCACTTTCTTGTTTTCTAAAGTCATGCCCATGTTCTTATCAGATTTTGCTATTTCCACATCATGTTCATATGTCAACTTCGTGCCCAACTAAGGCATGTTTAAAGTCAAGTTATGGCATGTTCAAGTCAAGTTTTCGTGCCATATTTCATGTTCTACTTATGCCAAATTTCACAGTTTATGCTTATAATTAATTCAAGTTTTGCCTATTCTACCCAATCGTATCCCCAACGTATAAAAACGTACTTCGTTCACAAGCATAAACAATTCAAGAGATAAAGGGGAATAACACCAAACATGTGATAGGCATATGTGACAATTCCAACATCACTTGCATAATAAACAGGCTATAACATATCACATGGTTTCAATACTAGTATGATGATAACTTGGCATAGTAATGATTCCAACTTAATTTAACATGATGATTTCAACTTTACATCATAGGCATAATAATCATTGCGGGCATAATAATAATTTTATTATAAACATGAAACATTAAAGGCATAGTAATCCTAATAGGCATAGTGGGTTCCAATTTTAACATAATAATTCTCATAGACATAATGATTCCAATTTATCATAATGATTCTCATCTAACATTATAAACATAATGGTTCCAACTTAGCATTTTTAACATAATGATCCACAACTAACATTATAGACATAATGATTCCAATTTAGCGTTTTTAACATAATGATTCTCAACTAACATTATAGACATAATGATTCCAATTTAGTGTTTTTAACATAATGATTCTCAATTAACATTATAGACATAAGGATTCCAATTTAGCATTTTTAACATATCTAACATTATAAACATAATAGTTCCAACTTTTCATCATAACCTAGCAATACCCAATTTTTCATTAATCATGATGGGTATATTAACATCACGGGCATAATTCCATCAATAGTCATAGCCATGATTTAATTAGCATCATAGGCATGGTTTAATCAATCATAAAAATTTCAATAAACATAGTGATTCCATGGACATGTATTAGTCCGACTTGCCAAACAATTAAGCCCAAGTGATTCATAACAACATCAAAATCATGACAAGTTTAACTTGCAACGTTGCCATAGCAATATCCCCAAATTATAATTCAGAGATAAACAATATAAACAATGGATTAACAATAGTTCCTAAATCCGGTTTCAATTCATGGCATGTCCATATTGTTTTAGCGTTTTCGCCTAAAATGTAACATAGAACTTACAATATGAAGCAAATAATCCAAATAAAAATCCCAAATCAATTAGTCCCAAATTCGTTGTCTAAAGCGTTGTAGTTGTTGTAGCTTCTAGTTGTAGCCTTCAAGAATCGTCCTCCATCTTCTATAATTTTATTCTTTGTATTTTTAATTCAGAGCTCTAGGTTTAATGGCGGCGGACTGAGGCTAAAATGAAATAGTATGATTTAGGCTAGGTCTAGGTGTTATTTTATAGGTGAATAGGGTGATTTAGAGCCTTCAGATCAGTCCAGAAGTCATCAGAATCGCACAGCTCGAATACACATCATCTAGCCACTCAAAAGAAGATACGTCACCTCAGAACACTCCAGAATTCGGTGCTGGATTTGTACGGGCGCACTTGGCAGGTGCGCCAGTGTATTTTTGTACTGGCGCACTTCTCAAGTGCGCCAGTGTATTCTGGACTGTTTTCGGTTTTTCTGCCTAACTTCGTTCGTCCATATCTTCTTCATACGGTATCCGATTTTCGAAAACTCGGACTCTTTTTCGCGTATTTTTCCGAGACGAACGCAATGGCGTAACCCATTTCCCTTGATTTCATCATTTATAATTAATTATACTTTAATTCGTGAATCTCATTGTTATAGAATACACGGGGTGTTACACGAACTCAACCAATGGAAGATGCTATTCCCACGTACCCCCAAAGTCTAGGATACATAGCCTCAACAGATCCTCTAGAATGCGATTCACCCTCTCAGTCTGGCCATCCGTCTGAGGATGATATGCGGTGCTCAAACATAACTGAGTCTCTACCGCCTCTTGTAAGCTTCTCCAAAATTCGCTAGTGAAAATAGGATCGCGGTCGCTCACTATGCTAGAAGGAACACAGTGCAAACGAACTATCTCTCGAACGTATACAGAAGCTAACCATGGAGCAGTCCTCTTACTCTTCACGGGAATAAAATGGGCGCTCTTAGTAAGTCTATCTACTATAACCCAAATTCCCGTATTACCCATCCTCGATCGCGGTAATCCATCCACAAAATCCATCGAGATGCTTTCCCATTTCCATAGTGGAACCTCCAATGGGTGAAGCAACCCACCAGGTTTCTTTTGCTCCGCTTTTACTTGTTGGCACACCAAGCATCTAGCGACATACTCAGCCACGTCTTTCTTCATGCCGGCCCAAAAGTAAACTCTCTTCATGTCTTTGTACATCTTGTCCCCGCCGGGATGAATGGTCATCTTCGAACGATGTGCTTCGTCAAGAATAGTCTTCCTTAGGTCATCGTCTTTTGGTACACAAAGTCTACCGTCCCTACGTAACCAACCCTTATCATCTAGGGTATACCTACGGAGATGGCTTGATGACTCCCCTCCTTTGAGCTTTTCTACTAACTCAACTAACTGTGGGTCGTCTCGCTGTGCCTCGCCAATCCATCCCAAAAGCGTAGGTCTGACCTCCAAGGATGCTAGCAAACCAGGTACGAAGTCAACGGAAGGTCTAAAGTCAAACATCGAAATGAATTCTAAACTTTGCCGCTCAACAAACAAAGGATTTAAGGATAATCTCTTTCTACTTAAGGCACTGGCCACCACGTTACCCTTGCCAGGGGTATATGCTATCTCAAAGTCGTAGGATGCTAAGAACTCCATCCACCTTTGCTGCCTTAAGTTCAAGTCCTTTTGAGAGAATAGGTATTTTAAAGATTTGTGGTCAGTGAATAGTTCGAATTTCTCGCCAAGAAGATAACGACGCCAAGACTTAAGCGCGAAAACAATAGAGGCCAACTCTAGGTCATGTGTGGGGTAATTCTTCTCATGCGCTCTCAACTGCCTTCCACCATAGGCTATTACCCTGCCCTCTTGCATTAAGACTGCGCCTAGTCCTGTCCCACAAGCGTCAGTATAAACGGTAAACGGCTTACTCCCGTCTGGCAATACTAAGACTGGGGCTGAAGTCAAAGCTCTCTTCAAACGTTGGAATGCATCATCACAATCTACGTCCCATGTGAAAACTAGGTTCTTCTTCGTCAAGCGTGTCAATGGAGCTGATATCTTTGCGAAGTCTTTGATAAACTTCCTATAGAAGCCAGCCAACCCCAAGAAACTTCTCACTTCGGTAGCATTTTTAGGAACCTTCCAATCTTGGATGGCCACCACCTTCGCGAGATCTACAGCTATCCCTTCTTTGGAAACCACGTGTCCTAAGAACCGTACTTCCTTCTTCCAAAAGTGACACTTAGAAAATTTAGCTTTAAGCTTATGTGCTCGAAGAGTCTTCAACACTTCCCTAAGATGTAGGGCATGCTCTTCTTCATCCTTAGAAAAGATCAAGATGTCATCTACAAAGACTACCACAAATTTGTTAAGGTACTCCCTAAACACCCTACTCATCAAATAAACAAAGTATGCGGGGGCGTTGGTCAAACCGAAGGGCATCACTAGCCATTCATAGAAACCGTCCGGAGTCCTAAAGGCAGTCTTGTCAATGCTATCCTCAGCCACTCTCAACTGATGGAAACCAGTGGCTAAGTCCAACTGCGAAAACACTGAGGCGCCAACTAACTGATCGAAGAGATCGTCAATCCTTGGCAGTGGGTGTTTGTTCTTCTTAGTAAGCTTATTAAGTTCTCTATAGTCCACACAAAGTCTAAGGGACCCATCCGCCTTCGTGGAGAATACTACCGGAGCACCCCACTCCGATATACTTCGTCTTATGAACCCCTTCTCAAGCAACTCCTTCACTTGCTTACCGAGTTCCCTCCTTTTACGAGGACCCATGTGGCGTACTGGCAAAGATACTGGTTTCGCATTATCCACAAGATATATTCGAAAATCTATCTCCCGCTTCGGAGGCAAGCCCTTCACCTCCTCAAACACATCCGAATATTCTCGGACCACTCTAACAGATCGTAGATTTTCCTCAGACGCGTCAAGCGATTCTAGATAACTTAGCATAACCGAATTTATGGGATTACAAAAGATTTTGAGAGTGTTGTCAAGGCGAGTCACGAGCCTGACTACTCTCCTTTCACAATCAAGAACGACCCCATTTCTGGATAACCAATCCATTCCTAAAATTAGCCCATAGCCCGTGAAGCCCAACACATAAGCATCACACCTAAATTCAACGCTAAGTATGGAAATTTTCAAATCCAAACACATCATAGACAAATAAGCTGAGCCCCCAATTGGATTTGAAACAAATAAGGGATCCTCTATTAAACTGGTGTTTAAGTGCAGTGATTCAACTAATGATGTAGAGATAAACGAATGTGATGCGCCCGAATCGAATAAGATACGGACATGATGATCAAACAGAAAACTAAGCTTTCAACAGAAATGGTTCTACCTCGTTCTTGCAGTGGTGGGACCGCGAGAGCCTGAACTTGTCCCCTTGCCTGCCCTGGTGCCATAAGAGCCTGCACCTGTCCTCCCGAGGTAGCTCCTGCCCTCTGCCCCTTCTTTGAGCAGTCCTTCACTAAATGTCCCGCATCGCCACAATGAAAACAGCCTGTTTTCTTTTTCTTTCCGCAATCCTTGCTGAGATGGCCTGGTGTCCCATAGTTAAAACATTTCTTCTTTCCCTTGTCGTTATTGTCTTTACCACCCTTCTTGTTTTGTTGTTGTGGTTTCTTCTGATCCCCCTTCTTCTCGGGTGCCTTATCAGCTTTAGCGCTTTTCTCCTCATGCATAAGCGCCATTTTTACTAACTTCTCAAAGGTGTCCCCCATAGGGATGTGGGTCATAGCCAACCCTTGCAATGGTTCATTCAAGCCATTCACGAACCTCAGCGCCTTCTTCTCCGACGTGTTCACTAAGTCCAAGCCAAACCTTGCTAACTGATTAAATTTATTGACATATTCTTTCACTGATGAGCTTCCTTGCTTCAGTGTCAAGAACCTTTCCATATATAGATTTTCTTCCGCCCTTGAGAGAAACTTCGCCTCGAACCTACGTCTGAAATCCGCCCAAGAGTCAACAGGACGCTCCCCATTAGTGACCTCCCACCAAAACGAGGCCTCTCCCTTCATCAACCAAGCTGCTAATCGAACTCTCCTCCCTTCTTCTACTTCGAAGATTTCTAGAAATTCTTCCACCTCCTTAAGCCAATCTCTAGCTTCCACAAACGTTTCTGACCCTTGAAATGGTTTTCCACCCATAGCCTTGAATTCCTTGCACGTCTTTGCAAAAGTATCTACGCGAGGAGAAGGAGGAGGAGGAACGGGTGCAACTGGTGGTGGAGGAACATTGGCTGGACCTGCAGCGGCCCTAGCCTCCAATAGCCACCTATACCATCCTGGTATCGTTACACCGTCGAGTAGATTAAGATCTTCAGCCATGCTGAAACGAAAAAGGAAAGATTCAGAATGGAGAATTCGAAAGATAAAGATATGGGCTATTGGGGATTATGTTTTTTTTTTTCTTAAAAACTTTTCTCTTTAAATTTCTCATTAAAACATGTTTTTGAAAGCACTTCTTCCAAAAATAACTATTTTTCTAAAGTATTTTTATCTGTTCTGGTAACCTTAAGCTCTGATACCACGTGTAACACCCCACGTCCATTAATGTCACTCACGAAGGGAATGCATTAACTTCCATGGAGGTTATAAGTGAATATAGAACAGAAAAATTACAACAAGACAGATAGTAAATAGTACTTGGAAATCTAAAACTTCATTTTATTGCAGCGGAAATTAAACATGTTTGTTACATCATAAAACCATAGATCATAACCAAGTACAATATCCATCTTCACAAAAACAAAATACATAATCCCATTACATAAATAGCCATTAAAAAGATAACAAGCTGGATTTTACTTCAATGGTCCAAGCTTTCCAAAGAGAGATGAAGCAATTCAATCAAACTCCACTAGAGCTCGGCCCAACCTGAGGACCTGGAGGGGGAAAAAGGATAGAAATAGAGGGGGTCAGACATAAAGTCTGGCGAGTATGATAATTCTAACAATACTATTATCAAAATAACTAGACTAAGGCATAAGCTGGAAGATAAGTAAATGTCTATGAACTCTTAGGAAGATAAAGATAGCGTTTAAGATAACGTTAAAGATAATGGTAAAGGCACACCTAATTACTAACGAATGATTACTACACTGCACCGCACATTACTACACTGCACCACACAAGTCACCCTATTGTTTGATCCCACTTGCTTCACATAGAAACTTTATAAATAGCCTTACGTACCCCTAGCTGACTACATAGGTGCCGTCTGCCCCTATCTCCACTAGGTGTACCCCACTACCCACTTTCGATCGGCTCCCTACTCGTAGATACCCGTGCTGGCCCCACAGTGGGGTGTATCACTCCCCTAAAGTGCAACCCGATACAACTTGAGAATGCACGGCTTATACCTACACGATGCAACAACATCTTACCTACCAGCCCGGGTCCACACACGCATATGAAACCCGTTGGACTTGCGTTGCCACCGCTCCTCGTTTTGGCCTCTTACAGTCAAACCCAGCATGCGTGTCCCGTCCTCGACTTGGGTCGAGGCCACAAAGATACGTTTGGGATACTGGTCGAAATGGGCCCCCACAAGCTACCCACCTAAGCTTGTCACTAGTATATCCCACTTAACCCTCTTAGTCATGTTCATTTACATGTGTGTTTGGTTAAGTCTTACTAATCGTATTTCACATGCCACTAAGGGCACCCCCTAGATTCCTCATGCCACCCAAGGCACCTACTTAACCCCCATGTCCCACCTTACATGTTTATCTGGTTAAGTATTTCTTAATTCATTCAGGCCATAACCTCATAAAGACCTCTCACATTAGACTGGCATTTATGGCAGCTGGATTTGCCGGGCGGGTCCGGGCAGTCTTACACCATAAAAGAGTCTAACCTCGTGTCTTTACAACCGTTATGCTTTAGTTTAGGCCTAGGACCTCTCACATTGGGCTGACATTTGTGACCACTGGATTTGCCGGGCGGGTCCGGGCAGGTTTACGTCCCAAACGAGTCCAACCTAGTGTCTTAAGCATTGATTAACACTTAAAATCTTTTACCCTAGTTTTAATAATTCCCTATTCAAATTATTAATTAAGTCAACTTTTAATGATGTCCATAATTGATTCAATTATGGCCATCCACTTATGGCATGCAAAATCATATCAATTGCACCCCAACTTTTTAATATTAAATCCTTAATATTACCCCTACCCCACGTTTATACGTTCGCTTATTCAACGCATAATATAGGCTAGACTTGTATAGTCTAACACCTAGCACAAAGATAAATTATCATAACATATGGACAATTAAAATAAATCTAATCATAATAGGGGTGAAACTTGCATAAACTACACATGTTAAGGATCAAAAGGTGTCAACTTGTTAAATGTCTCAATTTACATGATATGATCATAGCCCAAATCTATACATAAACTTGCATATGGGGTTTTTAGGCAACATAATGATGGTGTGAACTAGCATAGGATATCACATATGTCATAGCATAATTTTAGATGTCATAATAGATGTCTTGGCATATGTTCATAACTTTTCTAATCAATCTAACTTGCATATGTGACTTGTCATATAGATCAGCATAACCCAAACATGATGATTTAATTAATATGAACTAACTAGCATAGATGGTAACATCATGGCCTTTTTAACATGTATGATTCATCACAACTTAGCATAGAAACTTTCAACATACATAACATCATCATAGCATGATTTACACCATATAAGATATCATCATCACATAACATTGGATTTACAATATACATGATAGCAAGAGGGGTTTACAACAACATATACGATAATTCACATCATCTACTCATAATCCATTCATAACTCAACCTAATTAAAATGATAATAATCTTGTTAAGATCATCATACTCACAATTTAGAGAAGAAAAGAGAGAGTTTTGCTTTGCTTTAGGGTTGAAAGAATTAGAATTGAATTTGCTTTTCTTCTTTCTTAGTTGGCGGCGACTCCATTGATTTCCATGGCGACGGTAACAATTCTATTTTAATTAGGTTTAGGGTTAGCATTAGGATGTATTTATAGGTGTAGGAAGTTATTTAGGACCATTAGATTAACCCTGAACCATGAGAACCAATCAAATGCAAAATCTGCATTTGAGCGAATCGGCCCACGGGTTGACAGCCAAACACCCTGGATTAACCCCTAGTCGACCCACCGAGGCTCAGGTCGACCTCAAAAATGGGGCGGTTCGATTATTCCCCCTCCCAATTCGCTGTTTTGAACTTTTTCGCATATTTATTTATTTATTTTTTTATTTATATATATATATATATATATGTATATATATCAATATATATATATTTCTCTGCGCAACCCATTTCACTTAATTCTTTTCTAAAAATTAAGTATACTTTAATTTATGAATTTTAATGTTATAAAATTACGGGGTGTTACAGTTTACCATTAAATTAAACCACTGTTTAATTCAACTATAACCAAATCGTTCAACGAATGAAATCAAAGTGAGTATAACTCACTAAGTTTTTACCCACTTATATTTTATATATGTCGGTTTTTAATTTGTGTGATATGTTTGACAATTGTTTGTTGTGTGCTGGTTATTATATTGGATGAATTGGTTGATTTAAACATTGATTTAATTCAAATAAAATCTAATTGTTATTTTAACGACTATTTCCAAACAAGGTAACTTACCTTGTTGGTTTCAGTTATAATAATATAAAAATATCAAATTAAAATATGGTTGCTTCGTTTACTGTTGTTTATTCATTATTGAATATTATAGTTGTTTGTTGAATTGAATAATATTATTTGAGATAACGTATTTGGATGCATGGAAAAATAGGTTGGAGGAATCCAACTGGATTCCTCCAATATATTGTTTTATTTTCATATTACCATTATATGAATTACATGACCAACTTGATAAGATGATTGATTTGTTTATTTATTGTTGAATCGTAATTCAACAATTGTTATGATATTAACCAATGAGAAGTATTGGTTGGGTAATTGGCATCACATGGCCTATAAATCAATCATTTTACAAATCTGGATTTATCATCGGGTAAATCGACAGAAATGAAGTTATAAAATTTATTTTATATTTGGAGATCGATTTTTAAATCTATTAATTTGAATAAATGTTATAAAAAGGAAATAATTATTTATTATTTAAATTTATAATAAATTGTTAAGTGGTTTTATAAACCAAATTATTAGGTTATTAAGAATTATAAGCAGATGAGTAGGGATTAATGTAATAATTAAGAATTGGATTAATTGTTCTGGGAAACAATTAAATGAAGTTATTTAAATTATATATATTATTAATTAATTTAAAGGAGGAATTAATTGGAATTGGTTAAAGAAATAATCATATTTTTGAGTTGACCAAGTCGACCGTTTTAACTGGAATTGATTATTAAATTGGTTTGTCGTCAATCAACCTAATGGAATAGTTTAATGGATATTGGTTTTATTTTTAATAAAATTTTAAAAAGGAATTTACTATTTAATTTAGTTAATAAAAAATTTAACTACTTCTACAGTAGTTAATGATGAAATAAATAATTATTCTAATTAATAATGATTTAAGAGATTAAATGAAATTTATCATTTAAATAATCAAGTTTGAAATGAATATAGTTAAATTGTGCAAAAAGGTTATGAACAGGTTTATTTTAAAACCCGAATTTTATGAGTTGAGTTATAAAAGGGACTTTAAGCAAACACAATAGCTTAAAATGAATGTTTACTTAACATTGAATTAAGTTGTAACAACCCACGTCCATTAATGTCACTCACAAAGGGAATGCATTAACTTCCATGGAGGTTATAAGTGAATATAGAACAGAAAAATTACAACAAGACAGATAATAAATAGTACTTGGAAATCTAAAACTTCATTTTATTGCTGCGGAAATTAAACATGTTTGTTTCATCATAAAACCAAGTACAATATCCATCTTCATAAAACAAAATACATAATCCCATTACATAAATAGCCATTAAAAAGATAACAAGCAGGACTTTACTTCAACGGTCCAAGCTTTCCAAGAGAGATGAAGCAATCCAATGAAACTCCACTAGAGCTGGGCCCAACCTGAGGACCTGGAGGGGGAAAAAGGATAGAAATGGAGGGGGTCAGACATAAAGTCTGGCGAGTATGATAATTCTAACAATACTATTATCAAAATAACTAGACTAAGGCATAAGCTGGAAGACAAGTAAATGTCTATGAACTCTTAGGAAGATAAAGATAGCGTTTAAGATAACGGTAAAGGCACACCTAATTACTAACGAATAATTACTACACTGCACCGCACATCACTACACTGCACCACACCAGTCACCCTATTGTTTGATCCCACTTGCTTCACGCAGAAACTTTATAAATAGCCTTACGTACTCCTAGCTAACTACATAGGTGCCGTCTGCCCCTATCTCCACTAGGTGTACCCCACTACCCACTTTCGATCGGCTCCCTACTCGTAGATACCCGTGCTGGCCCCATAGTGGGGTGTATCACTCCCCTAAAGTGGCAACCCGATACAACTTGAGAATGCACGGCTTATACCTACACGATGCAACAATGTCTTACCTACCAGCCCGGGTCCACACACGCATACGAAACCCGTTGGACTTGCGTTGCCACCGCTCCCCGTTTTGGCCTCTTACAGTCAAACCCAGCATGCGTGTCCCGTCCTCGACTTGGGTCAAGCCCACAAAGATACGTTTGGGATACTGGTCGAAATGGGCCCCCACAAGCTACCCACCTAATCTTGTCACTAGTATATCCCACTTAACCCTCTTAGTCATGTTCATTTACATGTGTGTTTGGTTAAGTCTTACTAATTGTATTTCACATGCCACTAAGGGCACCCCCTAGATTCCTCATGCCACCCAAGGCACCTACTTAACCCCCATGTCCCACCTTACATGTTTATCTGGTTAAGTATTTCTTAATTCATTCAGGCCATAACCTCATAAAGACCTCTCACATTAGACTGGCATTTATGGCAACTGGATTTGCCGGGCGGGTCCGGGCAGTCTTACACCATAAAAGAGTCTAACCTCGTGTCTTTACAACTGTTATGCTTTAGTTTAGGCCTAGGACCTCTCACATTGGGCTGACATTTGTGACCACTGGATTTGTCGGGCGGGTCCGGGCAGGTTTACGTCACAAACGAGTCCAACCTCGTGTCCTAAGCATTGACTAACACTTAAAATCTTTTACCCCAGTTTTAATAATTCCCTATTCAAATTATTAATTAAGTCAACTTTTAATGATGTCCATAATTGACTCAATTATGGCCATCCACTTATGGCATGCAAAATCATATCAATTGCGCCCCAACTTTTTAATATTAAATCCTTAATATTACCCCTACCCCACGTTTATACGTTCGCTTATTCGACGCATAATATAGGCTAGACTTGTATAATCTAACACCTAGCACAAAGATAAATTATCACAACATATAGACAATGTAACACCCCACGTCTGTTAGTGTCACTCACAAAGGGAATGCACTAAGTTCTGTGGAGCATTTTAGGGTAAAAGATGCAGATAAATTACAAGATAGACAGAAATTAAATAGCGGAAAATAAAACTTTGCTTTATTGATAAAATAGTTTGTACAATGATTTCTTTACAATATCAGAGTATCATCTGTCTTACGAAATAAAGAAGCATAAAACAACATTTATGTTCCCCAATTTTAGCAAGAGCCAGCCATAGCATCTGAAAAGAGAATCCAAGCAAACTTCGAAAAATCTTCAAGCTGGGAAAGAGTGGCAGTCCAACTTAACCTGAGCTAAACTATTCCCTCCTTTACTACCTGGGGGGGAAACGGAAGAAAAGAAGACGAAAGAAAAACAGAGTCAGACACAAAGCCTGAGAAAGTTCAGTAACTTCTAGCATGTGAACATGGAAAAACAAAACGACATGAATTAACTGAATACAAGATTACACCATGATGATAGGGTCAACAAGATTAGACAAGGTAGTCACAAGATATGCTAAGATAAGATAAACTGAATACGCTCTAATACTTTCGCCGCTTCGCTATTTCCTTGTTATACTGGTTTCTATATCTCTGCACCGCCTATCTAGTGTCCCAACTAGTAACGATAACGTGATCCCAATCCCTGTATTTTCCATTGCCTTCCGGCATACATTCATTGTTTATTACCTAGATCAAATCTAGGGTTTTCTATCAAGTGCTTTCTAGATTTAACTAGAGTTTACGCTATCTGCTGAACACTTCTCGGATTCAGGATTTATGCCACCTAGTCAAACTAGGGATTATGCTACATGTCGAACGATGCCCCCAAGTCTAGGACACACTACCTAGAGTGGTATATGTTCCTATACTTCCCCACGCATGTATCGCGAATAGCTTTCGCTTGTCTAGATGCACATGTCCTGTAATGTGCGGTCCGAGTCCTGTGACAGGGCAAATCAAGGAATACAGAACTCGGTCGGGAGCTTTCAGATATCTGCCGATGCAGATGCTAAGGTCTGTTTTTATTCCAGTGGCTATGGTCCCACTTGACCCCTCCCTCAACTAATGAAAGGCACACATTGTAAAATGAGAACTATACGCCGGCCCCCGGTGCCCCTCTATCCTATGGCCATCCTCACCCGTAACTAGATAGCAAGTGTATGGTCTTTTGGAGTTCTCCGCCTTTCCGCTTCACGTATCTCGATTGACTCAAGATGGATGGTAGACGATGAGTTGCTATCACAGGGCTACCGTTTGCTCACCGAATCACGCCGGTCCATCCTAGTCTTTAGGTTGCCATATATTGCAACCAAGGCATACCCCTAGTTCTTCTACGCAGACCTTAACCTCTGTGAGCCCAGGAGGATCATCTGCAGCCTCACAGATACCAAGAGTACCTTCACGTCCCCTCGAAGCCTCGGGCTTCGTAACCCAATTCGTTGGAGCCTCCTTTTTGCTCAGACGGACATTCTCTCCTTCCCGTGTTATATTAAGAATTACTACTTAGTTTTACTAACTAAGATTTACCACTTAGTTTCCAGAATTGTTGTTTTCTTGACTAAGGTTTACTACTTAGTTCCCTTTCCCGTCAATTTGGATTGGTTAAGTGTCATTAGTCCATTCAAGCCAACTTAACCCTCTTCATTCATCCTGTTAACCTGGTTAAGTGTTATCAGTAATTTATGATGACTTAACCTTACCACAAACCAAGTTATATTGGTTAAGTATTTCTTATTACTTAACCCTACCCATTCATCCTGTATTGGTTAAGTGTTCCTTGCTCGTCTGTTTTAACTGTCATGTTATTATTAATAGTTAAGTATTATCCCTTCATGTTTTAGACTTAACCCTATTCCTTTATCACAATCTGATGGTTAAGTGTTCAAGTTTACTTAACCCTACGGTCTAGCCCAACTAACGTATCAAATTGGCTAAGTATATTTACTCAACCCCAACATCTAGTCTAGTTAACATGTTAATTTGGCTAAGTGTATTAACTTTACTTAACCCCACCTTCTAGTCTGGCTAACATGTTAATTTGGCTAAGTGTATTAGATTTTACTTAAACCCTACAAATCTTGTCTTGCTACCTTGAGTTTGGTTAAGTGTTTCTATGGACTTAGCCCTCTCATTCTGGCTTAACTGTGTTAAGTTGGTTAAGTGTTCCTATGGACTTAACCCTCCCATTCTAGCTTAACTGTGTTAAGTGTCAGTCTGAACCTAACCCCACCCATCAGTTTAGTTATCATGTTATATCGGTTAAGTGTCTTAGTTAACTTAACCCTACCTTTCTTGTTCTAGCTTTAACTAAATAAATTAAAGTCGCGACCACTCACATTAGACAGATATTGTTGCGAACACTGGATGAGCCGGTTGGTTCCGGGCAGGTTTACATCGTAACTCAGTCTAACCTCGGGTTAGGCATATTCATGTTTTCTAAGTTCAAAGGGTTTCAATTTATTTTCAAATCAAGTTTTGAAAGTAACCATCCCGTTCGTCGGATCAGTTAGGGAGAGCAGGAAATTTGTATTTTCCAAACCCAAGCCTAGACACTATCCTCTCTGTCACCCTAGAACTTTCTGGTGTACCATTAAAGAAATGTCGTTAATAAACCTTTAATTTGTCTAAATTTGTATTTTCTCATTTAGGACAAATTCTATAAGTAAATTAATCCTAATTTACTTATTTCCCAATTACTCTGTAAATTGTCTATATTTATTTCTATGGCCCATTTCTCCCTCTAAATCATATTTATGCTTTTTGGTATGTAAACTATACCAAATTAAGTGTCACTAACCATGATTTTGCTAAACCTGCCAATTACTCCCAATTATGGCCAATTTCAAATTTATGCTAATATACTTACCGTGCCAAATTAGCTAATCCAATTCCGATTCAACAATTCTAATTCATGTCAAACTAGACTTATTACTCTAGTTCACTATTCATGTAAATGCTAGATTTACACGTCAATACTAGATTCAAATTACACATCTTATAATTCATGTCAAATTTATCCAATTTTCATTTCTATGAACATGCCATAATACATGTTCCCAATTTATGCCAATTTCCTAGTTTATAACTATGTTTTTAGTACATTTCACATTATGCCCAAATCGTATTCCCACCGTTCGTATAATTGTGATTCAATCTAGATTATGGACAAATCTAGACTCGTAGAAAATAGGGAATGAACCAAAGGTGCTATGAAAAAGGATGGACATAATAACTGGCATAAAAGGTTTGAATAACGACGTAGGTTCAAGAACATGGGTGGACCTAACTTAATAGGTAAATTCCCAAGGTCTAAAACCAAGGATAGACAGAATAGAGACGCAGGTTCAAGAACATAGGTAGACCTAATTTAATAGGTAAATTCCCATGGTCTAAAACCAAAGAAAACCAAGGACAGGCAGAATAAATAATCGGGTTTAGACCCAATCTCATAATCACAGAACTTAAGCAACACTTTCCTAGTCATGAATCATAGGTGTTTAATCACAGATGTCCTTGTTATGTCATAGGCAATAGTTTATATTTCTAATCAAAGGCATAGGTTTAGTCAAGGAAATAATACTCATAGTCATAGTCACAGTCATAGGCAATGTTCATAGTCATAGGCAATGTCCATAGTCATAGGCAAATGTTCATAGTCATAGGCATATGGTTTTAAGGTCCATAGTTTCATAGTCACGGTCTTATTTGTCCTCGAGTCATAACAGTTCTTAATTAGGTTCAAGAGTAGAGGCACTGATTCGAATAGAGAGAGAGAGAGATTTTGCATATTCTTTTATTCCTTTAATTTCATGTCACGAACAGAGAAAAACGTTCAAATCTAAAAATAACTGACTTACAGAGATTAGATTAGAACAGAAAGATGGTGTTGCTATGATTCGTAGAAAAACAGTCGTTTGAACCTCCTCTTGAATCCTAGCTTGACTTGAACCTCTTCTTGAAAATCTTTTAGCAGCATCTCCTCGTCTTGATTTATTTTATATATATTATTTTATTTATTATTCTTTTAAGAGGAGGAGAAGAAGCCATGTTCACTAATAATCTTTGCAGCATAAGGGTAGAGAAGAATTGTGAATAGAGAAGGAGCCTAGGGCTGTTTATATAGTGTTAGGCAGACGAACCTAGTCAGAAAACGTGACCAAATACATCAGAACGAACCAGGTGCAAAAAGCTGGAAAAAGCAGGGGGGTCGACCCCTAGGTCGACTACCCAGTCGACCTGGGTGCCTTGGGCGGGAAAATTCCTGCCCAGCCCAACCTGGGTCTGTTTTCGAATTTGAACTCCTTTTCTGCCCTGTTTTGAAATTTGAACTTCGCTGCATCTTCCGGAGGCCATATCTTCCTCATACGGACTCCGATTTACGCAAACTCGGACTTGTTTTCATGTAGAATTCCGAGACGAACGCAATGGCGCAACCCGTTTCCCTTGATTTTGATTTTAACTTTTAATTATGCCTTGATTTGTGAATCTTAGCGTTACAGAATTACGGGGTGTTACATTCTCCCCCACTTAAAAGGATTTCGTCCCCGAAATCTTCAAGTTAGGAAGAATGTGTCCTACCATCCAATCACCCATCTACTCAACCATTCAATCACAAGCATCCATTGTAATTAAAAGATTTCTAATGCTTTTATGTTCATATGCATAGTGTGTGTATATGTCTTTATCTAATGCAAAATCAGGCGGTCAACTGATTCAGTCGACCTGCTTAATGCGAATCATGTCAGTGCCATGCGTCCAACCATGTATGCAAGCATCCCTAGTTATGTAAACACTACATGCGGGCATAGCCATTCATCCATATGCAACATCCATATGATAACATATCAAGTTCATCTTACAAACAAATACATATCTGTAAATGCAATATGAACGCGTCCGAACTGATCTAGGGCCTAATACGTATGCATATGCATTCGCGAGCAACCATTATCAACCACTTGCAACCATCAACCATAACATGTTTCAAATACATGTTTACATCCAAAGGAGTTTCTACCTAAGGATCGAAGATACGACCTAGAGGATATACTTTGGAAAGAGAGAAACAATTATGCGTAAAGCTCCTACAAAAAGAAAATCAAGGATGCACCCTTAAGGAAAAAGGTATGTTGCTAGTATCTAGCCTTCTTGAGCTTTACTCCACTGTATCTTATCTAATTTAACTTCACGATTATGAAGTTTCTGATCTCCATTTCCAAAATAAACAGATGTTAATCACACTAGCAAGTGTACATACCAAGATGGTTTGAGGTCTCTCCTCTTAGCTTATCCATCACGCCATAACTATGAGGGTCAAAAGGTCACTACGTACTTTTTAGAGTGCCTGCCACAACTATTCATCTCTCATGCAAACCATCCTAGTTGAACTCGACATTCCTCAAGTACAAGACCCAAAAGCCTAAACCAATATCAGACAAGCACCCAAGGAATATCTCCTCCGAATTTAGACGATCTATGTGAGATGATATAAGCAAACTCGATAGCTATTCTCAAATCCCTACTAACCAAAAATAAACTGGTCGGACCACCAATTGGATTTGAGACTCTAGTGGGATCTTTCTACTATACAAGTACTATGGTGCAGAGACTCAACTATGGAAGTGGATATGAACAAATGCGAAGCGCTAAAACCAAAGGGAAGAGTACTAACAGCAAAACTAGATTCTTCCAACAGAACTTTACTACCTTTCTCCTAGGTACGCTTGGTGGTGAAAGTTTATTCTTTCCCTTTTGAAAATCTTGTTCCTCGTCCTTGCCCTTGTCCTTAATTATATACCTTATCATATCCCAGTAAAGATACTTCCTCTTGTCTTAGGTTTTATAATTTCTTCCTCCTTCGTGAGCTAAATCTACATCCATGAATTCCTCATCCTAGGGTTGTGCTCCTTAGCCAAACTCCTCATCCCTTTCCGTGTGTAGTCATGTTGACAAATCTCTCGAAAGCTGCTTCCATCGTACAGAAAACCCTATAAGCTTGAAAGAAAACTAGCCACAGGTGAAACGACTATGGCTATGGATGGAAGCCAGGCATGACTTCGCCCTTCGATGAGGTTACCTCCCTGAAAGCCAGGAGCCCCAGAGACTCAAGAAAGAAGGAGACAAGAATTCAAACAGAGGAAGAGAAAATAGTGCGTATGGCTTTGGGGAATATGCCATTAAAACAAAAATTTCCTTTTGAAAATGCTTCTTTTAAAATCGGTTTGAAAACAATTTTTCAAATCTTTTATCTGATCTGGTAACCTTCAGCTCTGATACCACGTGTAACACCCCACGTCCGTTAGTGTCACTCACAAAGGGAATGCACTAAGTTCTGTGGAGCATTTTAGGGTAAAAGATGCAGATAAATTACAAGACAGACAGAAATTAAACAGCGGAAAATAAAACTTTGCTTTATTGATAAAATAGTTTGTACAATGATTTCTTTACAATATCAGAGTATCATCTGTCTTACAAAATAAAGAAGCATAAAACAACATTTATATTCCCCAATTTTAGCAAGAGCCAGCCATAGCATCTGAAAAGAGAATCCAAGCAAACTTCGACAAATCTTCAAGCTGGGAAAGAGTGGCAGTACAACTTAACCTGAGCTAAACTATTCCTCCTTTACTACCTGGGGGGGAACGGAAGAAAAGAAGACGAAAGAAAAACAGAGTCAGACATAAAGCCTGAGTAAGTTCAGTAACTTCTAGCATGTGAACATGGAAAAACAAAACGACATGAATTAACTGAATACAAGATTACACCATGACGATAGGGTCAACAAGATTAGACAAGGTAGTCACAAGATATGCTAAGATAAGATAAACTGAATACGCTCTAATACTTTCGCCGCTTCGCTATTTCCTTGTTATACTGGTTTCTATATCTCTGCACCGCCTATCTAGTGTCCCAACTAGTAACGATAACGTGATCCCAATCCTTGTATTTTCCATTGCCTTCCGGCATACATTCATTGTTTATTACCTAGATCAAATCTAGGGTTTTCTATCAAGTGCTTTCTAGATTTAACTAGAGTTTACGCTATCTGCTGAACGCTTCTCGGATTCAGGATTTATGCCACCTAGTCCAACTTGGGATTATGCTACCTGTCGAACGATGCCCCCAAGTCTAGGACACACTACCTAGAGTGGTATATGTTCCTATACTTCCTCACGCATGTATCGCGAATCGTTATCGCTTGTCTAGATGCACATGTCCTGTAATGTGTGGTCCGAGTCCTGTGACAGGGCAAATCAAGGAACACAGAACTCGGTTGGGAGCTTTCAGATATCTGCCGAAGCAGATGCTAAGGTCTGTTTTTATTCCAGTGGCTATGGTCCCACTTGACCCCTCCCTCAACTAATGAAAGTCACACCTTGTAAAATGAGAACTATACGCCGGCCCCCGGTGCCCCTCTATCCTATGGCCATCCTCACCCATAACTAGATAGCAAGTATATGGTCTTTTGGAGTTCTCCGCCTTTCCGCTTCACGTATCTCGATTGACTCAAGATGGATGGTAGACGACGAGTTGCTATCACAGGGCTACCGTTTGCTCGCCGAATCATGCCGGTCCATCCTAGTCTTTAGGTTGCCATATATTGCAACCAAGGCATACCCCTGGTTCTTCTACGCAGACCTTAACCTCTGTGAGCCCAGGAGGATCATTTGCAGCCTCACAGAGGGATACCAAGAGTACCCTCACGTCCCCTCGAAGCCTCAGGCTTCGTAACCCAATTCGTTGGAGCCTCCTTTTTGCTCAGACGGACATTCGCTCCTTTCCGTGTTATACTAAGAATTACTACTTAGTTTTACTAACTAAGATTTACCACTTAGTTTCCAGAATTGTTGTTTTCTTGACTAAGGTTTACTACTTAGTTCCCTTTCCCGTCAATTTGGATTGGTTAAGTGTCATTAGTCCATTCAAGCCAACTTAACCCTCTTCATTCATCCTGTTAATCTGGTTAAGTGTTATCAGTAATTTATGATGACTTAACCTTACCACAAACCAAGTTATATTGGTTAAGTATTTCTTATTACTTAACCCTACCCATTCATCCTGTATTGGTTAAGTGTTCCTTGCTCGTCTGTTTTAACTGTCATGTTATTATTAATGGTTAAGTATTATCCCTTCATGTTTTAGACTTAACCCTATTTCTTTATCACAATCTGATGGTTGAGTGTTCAAGTTTACTTAACCCTACGGTCTAGCCCAACTAACGTATCAAATTGGCTAAGTATATTTACTCAACCCCAACCTCTAGTCTAGTTAACATGTTAATTTGGCTAAGTGTATTAACTTTACTTAACCCCACCTTCTAGTCTAGCTAACATGTTAATTTGGCTAAGTGTATTAGATTTTACTTAACCCCTACAAATCTTGTCTTGCTACCTTGAGTTTGGTTAGGTGTTTCTACGGACTTAGCCCTCCCATTCTGGCTTAAATGTGTTAAGTTGGTTAAGTGTTCCTATGGACTTAACCCTCCCATTCTAGCTTAACTGTGTTAAGTGTCAGTCTGAACCTAACCCCACCCATCAGTTTAGTTATCATGTTGAACCGGTTAAGTGTCTTAGTTGAGTTAACCCTACCTTTCTTGTTCTAGCTTTAACTAAATAAATTAAAGCCGCGACCACTCACATTAGATAGATATTATTGCGAACACTGGATGTGCCGGTTGGTTCCGGGCAGGTTTACATCGCAACTCAGTCTAACCTCGGGTTAGGCATATTCGTGTTTTCTAAGTTCAAAGGGTTTCAATTTATTTTCAAATCAAGTTTTGAAAGTAACCATCTCATTCGTCGGATCAGTTAGGGATAGCCAGGGAGAGCAGGAAATTTGTATTTTCCAATTCCAAGCCTAGACACTATCCTCTCTGTCACCCAAGAACTTTCTGGTGTACCATTAAAGAGATGTCGTTAATAAACCTTTAATTTGTCTAAATTTGTATTTTCTCATTTAGGACAAATTCTATAAGTAAATTAATCCTAATTTGCTTATTTCCCAATTACTCTGTTAATTGTCTACATTTATTTCTATGGCCCATTTCTCCCTCTAAATCATATTTATGCTTTTTGGTATGTAAACTATACCAAATTAAGTGTCACTAACCATGATTTTGCTAAACCAGCCAATTACTCCCAATTATGGCCAATTTCAAATTTATGCTAATATACTTACCGTGCCAAATTAGCTAATCCAATTCCGATTCAACAATTCTAATTCATGTCAAATTAGACTTATTATTCTAGTTCACTATTCATGTAAATGCTAGATTTACACGTCAATACTAGATTCAAATTACACATCTTATAATTCATGTCAAATTTATCCAATTTTCATTTCTATGAACATGCCATAATACATGTTCCCAATTTATGCCAATTTCCTAGTTTATAACTATGTTTTTAGTATATTTCACATTATGCCCAAATCGTATTCCCACCGTTCGTATAATTGCGATTCAATCTAGATTATGGATAAATCTAGACTCGTAGAAAATAGGGAATGAACCAAAGGTGCTATGAAAAAGGATGGACATAATAACTGGCATAAAAGGTTTGAATAACGACGTAGGTTCAAGAACATGGGTAGACCTAACTTAATAGGTAAATTTCCAAGGTCTAAAACCAAGGATAGACATAATAGAGACGCAGGTTCAAGAACATAGGTAGACCTAACTTAATAGGTAAATTCCCATGGTCTAAAACCAAAGAAAACCAAGGACAGGCAGAATAAATAATCGGGTTTAGACCCAATCTCATAATCACAGAACTTAAGCAACACTTTCCTAGTCATGAATCATAGGTGTTTAATCACAGATGTCCTTGTTATGTCATAGGCAATAGTTTATATTTCTAATCAAAGGCATAGGTTTAGTCAAGGAAATAATCCTCATAGTCATAGTCACAGTCATAGGCAATGTTCATAGTCATAGGCAATGTCCATAGTCATAGGCAAATGTTCATAGTCATAGGCATATGGTTTTAAGGTCCATAATTTCATAGTCACGGTCTTATTTGTCCACGAGTCATAACAGTTCTTAATTAGGTTCAAGAGTATAGGCAATGATTCGAATAGAGTGAGAGAGAGAGAGATTTGGCATATTCTTTTATTCCTTTAATTTTATGTCACGAACAGAGAAAAACGTTCAAATATAAAAATAACTGACTTACAGAGATTAGATTAGAACAGAAAGATGGCGTTGCTATGATTCGTAGAAAAACAGTCGTTGAAGTCGTTTGAACCTCCTCTTGAATCCTAGCTTGACTTGAACCTCTTCTTGAAAATCTTTTAGCAGCATCTCCTCGTCTTGATTTATTTTATATATATATTATTTTATTTATTATTCTTTTAAGAGGAGGAGAAGAAGCCATGTTCACTAATAATCTTTGCAGCATAAGGGTAGAGAAGAATTGTGAATAGAGAAGGAGCCTAGGGCTGTTTATATAGTGTTAGGCAGACGAACCTAGTCAGAAAACGTGACCAAATACATCAGAATGTACCAGGTGCAAAATGCTGGAAAAAGCAAAAGGGTCGACCCCCAGGTCGACTACCCAGTCGACTTGGGTGCCCCAGGTCGACTACCCAGTCGACCTGGGTGCCTTGGGCGGGAAAATTCCCGCCCAGCCCAACCTGGGTCTGTTTTCGAATTTGAACTCCTTTTCTGCCCTGTTTTGAAACTTGAACTTCGCTGCATCTTCCGGAGGCCATATCTTCCTCATACGGACTCTGATTTACGCAAACTCGGACTCGTTTTCATGCAGAATTCCGAGACGAACGCAATGGCGCAGCCCGTTTCCCTTGATTTTGATTTTAAATTTTAATACTCCCTTGATTTGTGAATCTTAGCATTACAGAATTACGGGGTGTTACAGACAATTAAAATAAATCTAATCATAATAGGGGTGAAACTTGCATAAACTACACATGTTAAGGATCAAAAGGTGTCAACTTGTTAAATGTCTCAATTTACATGATATGATCATAGCCCAAATCTATACTTAAACTTGCATATGGGGTTTTTAGGCAACATAATGATGGTGTGAACTAGCATAAGATATCACATATGTCATAGCATAATTCTAGATGTCATAATAGATGTCTTGGTATATGTTCATAACTTTTCTAATCAATCTAACTTGCATATGTGACTTGTCATATAGATCAGCATAACCCAAACATGATGATTTAATTAATATGAACTAACTAGCATAGATGGTAACATCATGGCCTTTTTAACATGTATGATTCATCACAACTTAGCATAGAAACTTTCAACATACATAACATCATCATAGCATGATTTACAACATATAAGATATCATCATCACATAACATTGGATTTACAATATACATGATAGCAAAAGGGGTTTACAACAACATATATGATAATTCACATCATCTACTCATAATCCATTCATAACTCAACCTAATTAAAATGATAATAATCTTGTTAAGATCATCATACTCACAATTTAGAGAAGAAAAGAGAGAGTTTTGCTTTTGCTTTAGGGTTGAGAGAATTAGTATTGAATTTGCTTTTCTTCTTTCTTAGTTGGCGGCGGCTCCATTGATTTCCATGGCGACGGTAACTATTCTATTTTAATTAGGTTTAGGGTTAGCATTAGGATGTATTTATAGGTGTAGGAAGTTATTTAGGACCATTAGATTAACCCTGAACCATGAGAACCAATCAAATGCAAAATCTGCATTTGAGCGAATCGGCCCACGGGTTGACAGCCAAACACCCTGGATTAACCCCTAGTCGACCCAGCGGAGCTTGGGTCGACCTCAAAAATGGGCCGGTTCGGTTATTACCCCTCCCAATTCGCTGTTTTGAACTTTTTCACATATTTATTTATTTAATTTTTAATTTATATATATATATATAAATATATATATATCAATATATATATATATTTCTCTGCGCAACCCATTTCACTTAATTCTTTTCTAAAAATTAAGTATACTTTAATGTTATAAAATTACGGGGTGTTACATTCTCCCCTCCTTAAAGGATTTCGTCCCCGAAACCTCCAAGTCAAGAAGAATGTATATCCTACCATCTAATCGTCCATCTACTCAACCAT
This sequence comes from Allium sativum, assembly GCA_030737875.1. Taxonomy (NCBI): domain Eukaryota; kingdom Viridiplantae; phylum Streptophyta; class Magnoliopsida; order Asparagales; family Amaryllidaceae; genus Allium; species Allium sativum. The sequence goes on from CM060924.1 coordinate 1,019,541,960, forward strand.
CAAACACCAGCATCCATTGTCCTTAAAAGACTTCTAATGCTTTAATGTTTATATGCACAGTGTGTGTATATGTCCATATCTAATGCAAAATTAAACGGTCTACTGATTCAGTCAACCTCCTTAGTGCAATTCATGATAGTGCCATGCGTCCAATATGTATGCAAAAGATTCCTAATGATACATATTAATTCTATATGCGTGCACAACCATCCACCCAAATGCAGCAACTATATGATAATACAACTATTATACATCCATTTTACTAAATACATCCATATATATGCAATATGCAATTTGAAGTGACTGAGCCGATCTGGTGCCTAATAGTGTGTGTATATGCATCCACGAGCAACCACTAGCAAACACTTGAATCCACTTTGCATCCACCATACATAACATGTCTCAAACACATGTTTCAACCATAGGATTATCCTAACTAAAGGTCAAAGATACTAGCGAGAGGATAAACTAAAGATAAGATAAGTACAAGCTAAGAGATAAAGGAGAAATTAAAGGACATACCCTCAAAAAGAAAAGGGTATCGTGAACGCATCTTCTCTTCTGTCTCCCAAGTAGCGTTGCTCTCATCATCTCCCCATTGCACTTTGACTAGTCTGACCTCTCGATTCCTCAACCTCTTGATCTCCGACCCAAGAATGCGCGTAGGAGCTCGTCGAATCATCGCATCACGCTCTATCTCCACCTCTCTAAGCAAGCTCGGCTCTACCACTTCCGCGGTCTCGTGCAATCACTTCCTCAAATGTGACACATGGAATACGTCATGTACACCACTAAGTCTCTCGGGCAACTCCACTCTATACGCCATCCGTCCAATCCTCTCCTTAATAGGAAACGGCCCTACAAACCTTGGTGCTAACTTCCCAACGGACCCAAAGCGAACAACGTTCCGTAATGGAGACACTTTGACAAAGACCATGTCCCCAACTTCAAACTCGAGATCTGTCCTCCTCTTATCCGCATAAGATTTCTGCCTATCCTGTGCTGCTTTCATCCTCCTTCGAATCAAGTCGATCTTCTCCGAAGTCTCCCTAATCATATCGGGCTCAAGTAAGATCTTAACCGTAGATTCCCACCAACATGTAGGTGAACGACAAGGTCGTCCATATAGAGCTTCGAATGGTGCCATACCAATGTTGGACTGAAAGCTATTATTATATGCCAACTCAACCAATGGAAGATGCTCTTCCCATGTACCCCCAAAGTCTAAGATACATAGCCTCAACAGATCCTCTAGAATGCGATTCACCCTCTCAGTCTGGCCGTCCGTCTGAGGATGATATGCGGTGCTCAAACATAACTGAGTCCCTACCGCCTCTTGTAAGCTTCTCCAAAATTCGCTAGTGAAAATAGGATCGCGGTCGCTCACTATGCTAGAAGGAACACCGTGCAAACGAACTATCTCTCGAATGTATACAGAAGCTAAACATGGAGCAGTCCTCTTACTCTTCACGGGAATAAAATGGGCGCTTTTAGTAAGTCTATCTACTATAACCCAAATTCCCGTATTACCCTTCCTTGATCGCGGTAATCCATCCACAAAATCCATCGAGATGCTTTCCCATTTCCATAGTGGAACCTCCAATGGGTGAAGCAACCCACCGGGTTTCTTTTGCTCCGCTTTTACTTGTTGGCACACCAAGCATCTAGCGACATACTCGGCCACGTCTTTCTTCATGCCGGCCCAAAAGTAAACTCTCTTCATGTCTTTGTACATCTTGTCCCCGCCGGGATGAATGGTCATCTTCGAATGATGTGCTTCGTCAAGAATAGTCTTCCTTAGGTCATCGTCTTTTGGTACACAAAGTCTACCGTCCCTACGTAACCAACCCTTATCATCTAGGGTATACCTACGGAGATAGCTTGATGACTCCCCTCCTTTGAGCTTTTCTACTAACTCAACTAACTGTGGGTCGTCTCGCTGTGCCTCGCCAATCCGTCCCAAAAGCGTAGGTCTGACCTCCAAGGATGCTAGCAAACCGGGTACGAAGTCAACGGAAGGTCTAAAGTCAAACATCGAAATGAATTCTAAACTTCGCCGCTCAACAAACAAAGGACTTAAGGATAATCTTTTTCTACTTAAGGCATCGGCCACCATGTTACCCTTGCCAGGGGTATATGCTATCTCAAAGTCGTAGGACGCTAAGAACTCCATCCACCTTTGCTGCCTTAAGTTCAAGTCCTTTTGAGAGAATAGGTATTTTAAAGATTTGTGGTCAGTGAATAATTCAAATTTCTCGCTAAGAAGATAATGACGCCAAGACTTAAGCGCGAAAACAATAGCGGCCAATTCTAGGTCATGTGTAGGATAATTTTTCTCATGCGCTCTCAACTGCCTTCCACCATAGGCTATTACCCTACCCTCTTGCATTAAGACTGCGCCTAGTCCTGTCCCACAAGCATCAGTATAAACGGTAAACGGCTTACTCCCGTCTGGCAATACTAAGACTGGGGCTGAAGTCAAAGCTCTCTTCAAACGTTGGAACGCATCATCACAATCTACGTCCCATGTGAAAACTAGGTTCTTCTTCGTCAAGCATGTCAGTGGAGCTGATATCTTTGCGAAGTCTTTGATAAACTTCCTATAGTAGCCAGCCAACCCCAAGAAACTTCTCACTTCGGTAGCATTTTTAGGGACCTTCCAATCTTGGATGGCCACCACCTTCGCGGGATCCACGGCTATCCCTTCTTTGGAAACCACGTGCCCCATGAACCGTACTTCCTTCCTCCAGAAGTGACACTTAGAAAATTCAGCCTTAAGGCTATGCGCTCGTAGGGTCTCCAACACTTCTCTAAGATGTAGGGCATGCTCTTCTTCATCCTTAGAAAAGATCAAGATGTCATCTACAAAGACTACCACAAATTTGTTAAGGTACTCCCTAAACACCCTACTCATCAAATCAACAAAATATGCTGGGGCGTTTGTCAAACCGAAGGGCATCACTAGCCATTCATAGAAACCTTCCGGAGTCCTAAAGGCAGTCTTGTCTATGCTATCCTCAGCCACTCTCAACTGATGGAACCCAGTGGCTAAGTCCAACTGCGAAAACACTGAGGTGCCAACTAACTGATCGAAGAGATCGTCAATCCTCGGCAATGGGTGTCTGTTCTTCTTAGTAAGTTTATTAAGTTCTCTATAGTCCACACACAGTCTAAGGGACCCATCCGCCTTCGTGGCAAATACTACTGGAGCATCCCACTCCGATATACTTCGTCTTATGAACCCCTTCTCAAGCAACTCCTTCACTTGCTTATCGAGTTCCCTCCTTTCATGTGGAGCCATGTGGAGTACTGGTAAAGATACTGGTTTCGCATTATCCACAAGATATATTCGAAAATCTATCTCCCGCTTCGGAGGCAAGCCCTTCACCTCCTCAAACATATTCGAATATTCTCGGACCACTCTAACAGATCGTAGATTTTCCTCAGACGCATCAAGCGATTCTAGATAACTTAGCATAACCGAATTTATGGGATTACAAAAGATTTTGAGAGTGTTGCCAAGGCGAGTCACGAGCCTAACTACTCTCCTTTCACAATCAAGAACGGCCCCATTTCTGGATAACCAATCCATTCCTAAAATTAGCCCATAGCCCGTGAAGCCCAACACATAAGCATCACATCTAAATTCAACGCTAAGTATGGAAATTTTCAAATCCAAACACATCATGGACAAATAAGCTGAGCCCCCTATTGGATTCGAAACAACTAAGGGATCCTCTACTAAACTGGTGTTTAAGTGTAGTGATTCAACTAATGATGTAGAGATAAACGAATGTGATGCACCCGAATCGAATAAGGTACGGACAAGATGATCAAACAGAAAAACTAAGCTTTCAACAGAAATGGTTCTACCTCTTTCTTGCAGCGGTGGGACCGCGAGAGCCTGAACTTGTCCCCTAGCCTGCCCTGGTGCCATAAGAGCCTGCACCTGTCCTCCCGAGGTAGCTCCTGCCCTCTGCCCCTTCTTTGGGCAGTCCTTCACTAAATTTCCCGCATCGCCACAATGAAAATAGCCTGTCTTCTTTTTCTTTCGGCAATCCTTGCTGAGATGGCCTGGGGTTCCACAGTTAAAGCACTTCTTCTTTCCCTTGCCATTATTGTCTTTTCCACCCTTCTTGTTTTGCTGTTGTGGTTTCTTCTGATCCACCTTCTTCTCGTGTGCCTTATCAGCTTTAGCGCTTTTCTCCTCATGCATAAGCGCCATTTCTACTAACTTCTCAAAGGTGGCCCCCATAGGGATGTGGGTCATAGCCAACCCTTGCAATGGTTCATTCAAGCCATTCACGAACCTCAGCACCTTCTTCTCCGGCGTGTTCACTAAGTCCAAGCCAAACCTTGCTAACTGATTAAATTTATTGACATATTCTTTACTGATGAGCTTCCTTGCTTCAATGTCAAGATCCTTTCCATATATAGATTTTCTTCCGCCCTTGAGAGAAACTTCGCCTCGAACCTACGTCTGAAATCCGCCCAAGAGTCAACAGGACGCTCCCCATTAGTGACCTCCCACCAAAACGAGGCCTCTCCCTTCATCAACCAAGATGCTAAACGAACTCTCCTCCCTTCTTCTACTCCAGCAATTCTTCCACCTCCTTAAGCCAATCTCTAGCTTCCACAAACGTTTCTGACCCTTGAAATGGTTTTCCACCCATAGCCTTGAATTCCTTGCACGTCTTTGCAAAAGTATCTACGCGAGGAGGAGGAGGAGGAACGGGTTCAACTGGTGGTGGAGGAACATTGGCTGGACCTGCAGCGGCCCTAGCCTCCAATAGCCTCCTATACCATCCTGGTATCGTTACACCGTCGGGTAGATTAAGATCTTCAGCCATGCTGAAACGAAAAAGGAAAGATTCAAAATGGAGAATTCGAAAGATAAAGATATGTGGCTATTGGGGACTATGTTTTTCTTAAAAACTTTTCTCTTTAAATTTCTCATTAAAACATGTTTTTGAAAACACTTCTTCCAAAAATAACTATTTTTCTAAATTATTTTTATCTGTTCTGGTAACCTTAAGCTCTGATACCACGTGTAACACCCCACGTCCATTAATGTCACTCACAAAGGGAATGCATTAACTTCCATGGAGGTTATAAGTGAATATAGAACAGAAAAATTACAACAAGACAGATAATAAATAGTACTTGGAAATCTAAAACTTCATTTTATTGCAGCGGAAATTAAACATGTTTATTTCATCATAAAACCAAGTACAATATCCATCTTCATAAAACAAAATACATAATCCCATTACATAAATAGCCATTAAAAAGATAACAAGCTGGACTTTACTTCAACGGTCCAAGCTTTCCAAGAGAGATGAAGCAATCCAATCAAACTCCACTAGAGCTGGGCCCAACCTGAGGACCTGGAGGGGGAAAAAGGATAGAAATGGAGGGGGTCAGACATAAAGTCTGGCGAGTATGATAATTCTAACAATACTATTATCAAAATAACTAGACTAAGGCATAAGCTGGAAGACAAGTAAATGTCTATGAACTCTTAGGAAGATAAAGATAGCGTTTAAGATAACGTTAAAGATAATGGTAAAGGCACACCTAATTACTAACGAATAATTACTACACTGCACCGCACATCACTACACTGCACCACACCAGTCACCCTATTGTTTAATCCCACTTGCTTCACGCGGAAACTTTATAAATAGCCTTACGTACCCCTAGCTGACTACATAGGTGCCGTCTGCCCCTATCTCCACTAGGTGTACCCCACTACCCACTTTCGATCGGCTCCCTACTCGTAGATACCCATGCTGGCCCCACAGTGGGGTGTATCACTCCCCTAAAGTGGCAACCCGATACAACTTGAGAATGCACAGCTTATACCTACACGATGCAACAACGTCTTACCTACCAGCCCGGGTCCACACACGCATACGAAACCCGTTGGACTTGCGTTGCCACCGCTCCCCGTTTTGGCCTCTTACAGTCAAACCCAGCATGCGTGTCCCGTCCTCGACTTGGGTCGAGCCCACAAAGATACGTTTGGGATACTGGTCGAAATGGGCCCCCACAAGCTACCCACCTAAGCTTGTCACTAGTATATCCCACTTAACCCTCTTAGTCATGTTCATTTACATGTGTGTTTGGTTAAGTCTTACTAATCGTATTTCACATGCCACTAAGGGCACCCTGTAATGACCCAGATTTTCATAACATCAGAGTTGACTATATACATCATACGTCCAACCCAAATATCACGAAAATACGAAACATTTTTTTTTAGAAGAAAGAGGTAGAAGAAGAACAGAAATAATAACACAGAATCTCACATCGCAGCGGAACAAAATATAATATATCATAACTTTTGAAATACAAAATTTCAACTGTATAACATACACTTATCAGAGTACAACACTTACAACATAGCGGAACAAACTATAACTAGATAACGCTGAAGCCTCCTGCTCCAAGCTCCTTTAGATATATCTGAAAAATCCTGAACTACTTGACTGCCCGTACAAATTTAGGCACCCAAGAGTTTAGGTAGAACAAAACAAATAAACTCCAGGTCAGTCATGGGACTGGTATGAGTAAACAGTTTAAAACAGTTTCAGAAAACTAAATGATATCTCATAAGACCACGCCGTATAACACGGAACGGGTTTTTCCCTTATGAGAATCCAACACTTGATTTAACTTTCAAAATCCCTTTGAAAGGAACTATAATCTTTATATCAAAACTCTTTTGATATTATAATAATGTCTAAATCAAGTAGATAACAATCTAGTGGAACGTTTGCATCTCACGTTCCACATATATAATATACAATCAAAACCGCAAGCACGTATTGGGTATTTGGTTTCTAATTATGACAAGGTATGGAACCACCTTCCGCTGGTATATCTCTAGAGGAGAATATACCGAGTTCAACAAGAACATCTTGCAACTCAGCCACACATGACCGACCACTCATTTCGCTTGAGTGTATCGAATGTATATCACCAACGGTTGGGATCAGCAACCGTTTCCCAAATGGGACAGCATCGACAATAGATTTTTAAAAGTAAATGAAACTCTAGATCAGGTGATTATACACCCTAATAGGTGCGACCTACATAGCCATGCTGCCTGCCCGATTTCTGTCATTTACCGGATGTTGAGGCTAGAAGCTACGCTTTATCATCACACCAGATTTACTTCGAATGCCACATCGTCAAATCCATCAAATCACCGATTGACGTCCCCAACAGTACATTACGTGTTAGCTAAAGAAGTTTCCTTCTCCGCTTCCACTCTTGGTACGGTTGAAGAAATCAATGTACGTGACCTTTCTGGAAATACTCTGTCAGACATTCATCCATACAAGTCACCCAGGAACAGGATGAACTGAAGGCACTATTTCTATTAATAGAAAAAGTCCTTGCACTCTACTCTGTCTTCGATTATCTTTATATAATCTGATTCGCACGCTACTGCCAATACGGAGTGGTTCTTCGGATAATAATCCAACCGGTCTCTCCATATTGACAACGATGGTCAAAACTCCGATAGTCTGTGATTTAACTATCGAATAAAAACAAGTGTTTCGATAGTCGATGATTTAACTATCGAATAAAACAAGTGTTCATCCAAACATCCAACAATCACTGAGCCTTTAATTAATATTCCATTAATTAAATCTCTTCTCTATTTCTTTATCAATATTTGTTAACCAAATATTTTCAATAACCATATTGGCCTTTTACGTTAATTGGAAAACATTTCCGAATATCGCCTTCCTTTATTTTCTATACTAGGAAATATTCATTATTCTATTTCCAAGCTTACATTTTATTTGGGTTAAAACGGATGTTGTGTAAAACATCGTTACGACAATCCAAATACTATATTCAACTAACTCTTATTCAACATTGATCTTCGAGCCTGCAATCTTACTATTTATTTGTTAATAATGAAATCAATCAAGTTGGGGTATAACTACCTCTCAGACCTTGACTGAATAACATTTATAACATCAAAACAGATATGACTACTTACTCGAATAATCAATACCATACAACTGATTATTCACCTTTAAACACATATACACTTTCTCTTTCCATTCTTACTAGATTTTATTCCTAGTTTTCTTTTTATATTATACTATTCTATTTCTAAGTTCGTTTTCTTATCGACTTCTATATATTTTGATACGTTGATTTCTAACTATCAAATTATCTTTAAAATATTCTATCTCCTTAAATTCCCGGAAAAATTCACCATAACCTCCTTTGTACCGGGAGCATCGGGAAATTTCAAATAGCTTTCCCGGTCCTTCTTATCTCAAAAAGAAAAAGCCAAGCGGCTAGCCGATACGGCGCATAAAATCTCATATGTGAATTAAATACGTACCTTTTTGTCGGACATTCTATTTATTTCACTTCTATACTTTATTCCATACCTGTCTCCTGTATGTCTATACCTGTCCAATCTATTTTAACTATACCAATCGTTTTAACTAAATTTGTTAAATAAACTTGTTACTTAACTCTTCAGTCTATTTCACCTTCATATTTGAACATGACATGTTCAAATATATTTTAACTTGCATATTAACAAATTCTAATTATACTCATACTCTCGTTTCCTCATCGACTTCTTATTCAAATTCCAATTCAATTCTATTTGAATTCTCTTTATTTAAACCTCATTTGAATTCTATTTTCAAATTCTATAGTTTAAAGTCCATTTGAATTCTCTATTCAAATTCTATAGTTCTAAAGTCCATTTGAATTCTATATTCAAATTCTATAGTTTAAAGTCCATTTGAATTCTATATTCAAATTCTATAGTTTAAAGTCCATTTGAATTCTCTATTCAAATTCTATAGTTCTAAAGTCCATTTGAATTATCTATTCAAATTCTATAGTTTAAAGTCCATTTGAATTCTATATTCAAATTCTATAGTTTAAAGTCCATTTGAATTCTCTATTCAAATTCTATAGTTCTAAAGTCCATTTGAATTCTCTATTCAAATTCTATAGTTTAAAGTCCATTTGAATTCTCTATTCAAATTCTATAGTTTAAAGTCCATTTGAATTCTATATTCAAATTCTATAGTTTAAAGTCCATTTGAATTCTATATTCAAATTCTATAGTTTAAAGTCCATTTGAATTCTCTGCATTATTTATAAACAACGTTTATAACTTCAATTCAAATCCCACCTTTCCATTTATAAACAACGTTTATAAATTCAATTCAAATCCCATATTTTCATTTATAAACAAAGTTTATAAATTCGATTCAAATCCCATATTTTCCTTTATAAACAAAGTTTATAAATTCGATTCAAATCCCATATTTTCCTTTATAAACAAAGTTTATACATTCTATACTCGTTTTATATATCTTCAAAACAAGTAAATATTTCCTATAGTTCATTAAAAATTCAAATCCTATTTATAAAAATAGAATTCACTTTTTAAATCTCAAATACCCTTTCAGGGTATTTCATAAATCAATATCCCAAGCCCCAGTGATATTTAAACAATCAAATCAACCAATTTTCAATCATTTGATTTTTAACACATCATATATGAATATATATGAAATCAAACAAACAACAACAGATAATATATTTTTGAGGAATCCAGTTGGATTCCTCCAACCTGTTTTCCTGCATCCACAGACGTTAGCACATAAATAATACCCATCCTGCTTTGAGGCAGGATATCGCGGTATAGAAGGTCATCCACTAATCATAGCGTGGGGTGCATAGGGTAATCATCCGCTAATGATACCGCGGGCATCCGCTAATGAAACTGCGGGAATCCAACCAATCATCAACCCAATATATATATATATATATCCTAAATAACTAATATATATTTTAAAACAATCAGACAGCATTCAAACAAGCACAGACAATTATTTTTAACTATATATAAAAATAATTCTAATTAAATGGTGAGTGAGGTTTACTCACCGTGTTTTATTGTTGAATATCCCGTTAAATCCTGTATCATCTCGGCTACTCCTTTACTCGAATGAATTTATTCTTGCACCTATGATTATTTATGTTTGTATTTATCGATCAAACATTTATTTAAATTAACTAACACGAATAAATTATTCTAGGTATTTCAAAATCGTAAAACGTATACCTTATTCTTATGCACATCTCGACCAAATCGAGGAAATGGTTTGTCGATCAGCTCCATGAAGCATATTCCCTAACAGCTCAAAAACTGCATCAACCAAAAATGCAAATCTTCATTTCGGCATTCTCTTGAACACTCCATCAGTCCTAGTCCTTCGCTGTCTCGAAATTCAACCGACTGTCCCATTCGACAACCTTAGAATAGGCCAAACTCCTCCTTCATACCCTCTCATAACCATCTTACTGTCAAACCAAAATCAATCCAGTCCGTCCATCAGAATTTCAGAGTTCGACATCCCCTTTTTACCCTTTTCAAATCCACTGCAGGCATCCCATCAACACAGTTCAACTTTCCCTCTCGAGATCACCCTCTTGGCTTTATCGTTCACTTCCAGTCTGTCCTCTGAAAGATCGAACTCCATCTCCAGTCAACGCTCCAGCCTCGAACCCATTTCAACTGTCGCGACTTCTGATTCATGCTGGAGAGAAGACAATGACTCCGACAGTTTCCCAAAACTCATCACCCTATCGCGATACCCAAAAGCCAACGAAGACCTCGAACAGCCTCTATACTTGAACCGCGAGATGTTTTGCACCCCTCACGTTGTTCGCGAACCACTGCGCTTAACCCTTCCATGGCGTTGATCTATACTGCTCTCCAGTTTGATTTATTTGAGTATTTCGATTTGAATTAGGACTTAAAAGGGGGATTTTGATTTTGCAGAAAGAATGAGGGGAGGTTCGGTTTTATAAAGGAAAGCGGAAATTCGATTTTGAGGAGGCTAAGGAGTCCACGAGTTGGTTTTGTTATGTGGTGATGAAAGGACCAACAAGTATATTCCTTTATCAAATTTAATTTGATTTTTTTAAATGAATATCAAATTTAAATCATCACGTTTATGCCGAACTCCTTTTTGAACCCAACAACTGTCAATTCTAGGGTAATACCCCTGTTCCAAACACACTGTGATAGGTCACGAAGTCTAATTCGATCATCTGAAGGAGATATTAATTTAAATCAATATAAATTAAATTTCAAACCATTTAAATTCTTCGATAATAAATTAATATTATTTATTGTTTATATTCGAATTAGAATTTCCACAGATCATCTGAATTATCTTGATTCAGCTCTAACTTCGAATATATATATTTATTGTTTTCCTATTCGTCAATTTAATCTATTCTATTTTAAATCGAAATTGATTATTAAAATAATAACGCAATATAAAATTCCATTTATATTATCCCCCCCAATATTTAAATCCATATTAAATATTTAAAATTTACCCATAAGGATTCGGGTCATTACAATCTTCCCCACTTAAAATAATTTGTCCTCGAAATTGCTAAGGTAGGAAAAGTGCTACAAACCCATTTATTTTTTTCAAAGCTTATTTATGTTGACATTTCAAACTTCCTTACGTACTCTCTTTCGAATAAATTCCTATTCGATAACTCCTCCCTTCGAATAACTATATTCGATAATCTATCTTTCGAATAACTAGATTCGAAAACCTTTCTTCGAATAAACTATATTCGATTTACTCTATTCAATTTACTCTTATCAATTAACTCTATCGGATTTAACTCTTTTCGATTAACTCCATCGAATAACTAAATTCGATAACTCCTTCGAATAACCAATATTCTATAACTCACTTCGATTAAACTAATCGATAACTCTTTTCGATTAAACTATAATCGATAGCTCATTTCGATTAACAAATAATCGATAACTCCTTCGATTTACTAATAATCGATAACTCCTTTCGAATAAACTATATTTGATAACTCCTTTAATTCTATTCGAATAAAATAATATTCGATTTAACTCCACTCGCTTGACTCTAGATCGCAGCGATCACAATGGTTACGCCTGATTCCCCCAGGAAATATCCGACCGCCCTAGGCTGTCTGCAGCCCTGCGAATTTCGCTAGCAGTCGTACGAAATGGCAACTTATCCTCAGTAACTATGTTTGACTAACTCTATCTCAATAACTATATTCGATCAACTTTATTTGAATAACTAATATTCAATTAACTCTACGGATTAACCCTAACAGATTAACTCTAACTGGTTAATTCTTACTCAAATCGATTTATTCTAACTCTAATCGATTATTTCTAACTCTAATTGACTTCTCCTATTCGAATAACTCTTATTGGATAACGTTTCTTCATTTATAAAGATTTACTTTTAGTAACGGTTCTTCACTTTATAAATGTTCTCGTTACTTCACTAATACAGGTGTTGTGTACCCCTTCTATTTAAAACTATCGGTGTTAAAAACCAATATCTCCTCTCTATATAAGTTCAGACTTATATATTCCACTTATCGGATGATAAATATTTAATTTTAATTTATAAACTGTTATTTATAAATTAATCTTTTCTATTTATCTGTTAAAAACAGATTTCCATTTTCTATTCATCTTATGAATATTCCTTTGATTAAATTCTATTTATTTAACAAATAAATATCTCATTTATAACATTCTATTTATTTAACAAATAAATAAATATTTCCATTGAATCTATTAGTAAATGTTTTACACGTATTTCCTTTTAAATTCTATTTGTAAATGTTTTTACAAATATTTCTCCTTCTATTTGTTTGCACATAACTTCATTTGTATTTGTTTTACAAATATATTCCCTTTATATTTGTTTTAAAAATAAAATTCCTTTTTAACTCTTTTGTTTTTTCCCTTTATTCACACCCAATTCATATTCACATTGATTTTACTCAATTTATTCATTTCGATCCATTTAACTTACTTAAGTTAAATTTAATTTCAATCATTCAAATTCCCATTAACTAGTTGCTAATTAACCGTTTTGCCTATTTCACCTTCATATTTGAATATAACTTGTGCAAATATATGTCTACTTAATTATAACTAATCTAATTATATTTTCAACTCGAGTTATATATTCGATTTCGAATATAAATTTTCAATCTCTTTCACTTATCAAAAACCCAATTTCGACTCAAATTTCCCTTAACTAATTATTCTCCAATTTAGTTAATTCTATTTAACCATTTAAAATATGATTCTTGTCTTAAAAATCATTTCACTTACTTCACTGGAGTTCATATTTATTTTATATCCCCAATCTGGATTTTCTAATGCCAATTCGGATTTTATTTCCTAAAAATCCTTCTGTTTATTTAATTAAACCGTTATGGTTTTATAATGGTTCTGGCGCTGCTTTTCAAAAAATTTGATTTTGACATAACTCAAAATCTATACGACGAAATCCATATTTTTCTCTTTCATTAGAAAACTATTATTCAACCAGTCCCGACGATTCTTGTTTCAAAGAATTCCGACTTCAATTGAGTTCTGTATACTAAATTGAAGTTCGAATCGCCAATTTACGAACTGCCGCGCTATGGCGAGCTCGTTTTAATTATATTTATAAATATAAACGTTTTAACTTTGTTTATAATAATTTCAACTCCATTCTGATATATTTTTAATATATATCCAATCCATTTCACAAAATATTCCCGATCTATTTCACTTTTAATATTCAAATCCTATATATTTACAATATTCAAATTCCATTTGAATTTCTTTATTCCAACTCATTTGAATTTCCTTCTATTCAATTTCTATTTGAATTTCTTCTATTCAAATTCTATATTTTCAATTCCTTATCTTCAAATTCTATTTGAAATTCTTATCTTCAATTTCTATTTGAAATCCTTTATTCAAAACCCATTTCAAATCCCTTGTTCAAATTCCATTTGAAATCCTTTATTCAATTTCTATTTAAAATCCTTTGAATTTAAATTCTATTTCAAACTTTATATTTGCTTTGAATTCTAATATTCAACCTCCACTTTATATTCTCTTTGAAATTCTATTTAACCAAATTCCATTTGAATTCTAATATTCAAACCTCTATTTGACTTTTCTTTATTCAAATCCATTTGAATTCTTTTGAATTCAAATTCCATTTCAATTTTTCTTATACAATTTCTATTTGAATTTTCTTTATTCAAACTCATTTGAATTCCTTTGAATTCAAATTCTATTTCACTTCTATTTGAAATCTATATTCCAATTCCCATTTCAAAATTCCTTTGAAGTAATATAAATATATACATATATTTATCTATCTCAAATTCAAAACATTTGAATTTTCAAACAACTTGTTTCTTTCAAACAAATTTCCATCGAAAACTTTTCTAAGGCAGCAATTTATCACTTAGAAACTCGAAAATGAACACTGATGATGTTGCGACCATCATCAGAATTATTTTCCAGCCACTGAAGTGAGTCCAGTGCTATATCACTTGACATTCATTTAGAAAAAAAATTTCCCAAACTCCCAGGATTTTAAATTCTGAATTCTGGTTGGAATTCAATTTCAATTTATCTCATTTGTATATTTGATTTCATATACAAATTCCATTGGTTATATATAACTATTTCCGTTTTTATAATCTAATTCGATTATAATCCTAACAATCAACTCAACTATTTAAAACAATATCGTGTCCAATCTTCTATTCAAGTGTTTATAAACTCCTATCGACATCGTGGCGTCCCACGATTCGACCAAAATTCATAATCCACTCAACAGACTAGTCAACACAATATAAAACAGATTTTATATTAAATAACAAATACGCTCTCTCGTATATATATATACACTCAAATCATTCTAGGATACTACTGATCCTATCTCTAATGAGCACGTTCCAACAAGCCTAGGTGTTCGCTCAACCTAAGCTCTGATACCAACTGTAATGACCCAGATTTCCATAACATCAGAGTTGACTATATACATCATACGTCCAACCCAAATATCACGAAAATACGAAACATTTTTTTTAGAAGAAAGAGGTAGAAGAAGAACAGAAATAATAACACAGAATCTCACATCGCAGCGGAAAAAAATATAATATATCATAACTTTTGAAATACAAAATTTCAACTGTATAACATACACTTATCAGAGTACAACACTTACAACATAGCGGAACAAACTATAACTAGATAACGCTGAAGCCTCCTGCTCCAGCTCCTTTAGATATATCTGAAAAATCCTGAACTACTTGACTGCCCGTACAAATTTAGGCACCCAAGAGTTTAGGTAGAACAAAACAAATAAACTCCGGGTCAGTCATGGGACTGGTATGAGTAAACAGTTTAAAACAGTTTCAGAAAACTAAATGATATCTCATAAGACCACGCCGTATAACACGGAACGGGTTTTTCCCTTATGAGAATCCAACACTTGATTTAACTTTCAAAATCCCTTTGAAAGGAACTATAATCTTTATATCAAAACTCTTTTGATATTATAATAATGTCTAAATCAAGTAGATAACAATCTAGTGGAACGTTTGCATCTCACGTTCCACATATATAATATACAATCAAAACCGCAAGCACGTATTGGGTATTTGGTTTCTAATTATGACAAGGTATGGAACCACCTTCCGCTGGTATATCTCTAGAGGAGAATATACCGAGTTCAACAAGAACATCTTGCAACTCAGCCACACATGACCGACCACTCATTTCGCTTGAGTGTATCGAATGTATATCACCAACGGTTGGGATCAGCAACCGTTTCCCAAATGGGACAGCATCGACAATAGATTTTTAAAAGTAAATGAAACTCTAGATCAGGTGATTATACACCCTAATAGGTGCGATCTACATAGCCATGCTGCCTGCCCGATTTCTGTCATTTACTGGATGTTGAGGCTAGAAGCTACGCTTTATCATCACACCAGATTTACTTCGAATGCCACATCGTCAAATCCATCAAATCACCGATTGACGTCCCCAACAGTACATTACGTGTTAGCTAAAGAAGTTTCCTTCTCCGCTTCCACTCCTGGTACGGTTGAAGAAATCAATGTACGTGACCTTTCTGGAAATACTCTGTCAGACATTCATCCATACAAGTCACCCAGGAACAGGATGAACTGAAGGCACTATTTCTATTAATAGAAAAAGTCCTTGCACTCTACTCTGTCTTCGATTATCTTTATATAATCTGATTCGCACGCTACTGCCAATACGGAGTGGTTCTTCGGATAATAATCCAACCGGTCTCTCCATATTGACAACGATGGTCAAAACTCCGATAGTCTGTGATTTAACTGAAACACCCCACCTCCGTTAGGGTCACTCTCAAAGGGAATGCCCTAATTTTGGTGGAGGTTTATAAGTATAAGTCACAGATATACAAGACAGATATAAGAACACATATTTGTAAACAGCGGAAAATCAACAAACTTTTATTTCATGAAAGCAAATACGTGTTACAACAACAACACCATAATTGTCTTACACTTCTTCCAAAACATAACATAACACTTTCATAATCTGTCTTGGTTACATTATTTAAAGAAGCATAAATAAAGCATAGATAAACTGCAAAAGCCCCATAGAGTTTGTCCAAAGCCATAGTTCAAAGCGAAAAAGTCCAAGCAATACATTTCTCTTCTTCAAGCTGGATGTTAAGGCTAGTCAAGCTGCTGTGTTCCCTCCCTGTGGACCTGGGGGGGGGGGAAACGGAAGAAAAGAAGACGAAAGAAAAGTAGAGTCAGACATAAAGCCTGAGTAAGTCTAGTACTATTTTGTCTATGAATAAAGAACTGGGTATGATAAGTATAAACAAGAAGTGGAAAAGCACTCTAACTTGGTTAAGTTGTCTAGGGTCGAATATACTATCGTACCCCATGTTAATCTCTGAACCCATATAAACTAGTTTCCAACTGGCACCCCATAATAAGGGTGATGTGATCCATTCTATGATGATCGGCTCCTACTCGCATAGTTACATGTGTCTTACGGCCCCCGATGTTGTAGTTACCTATGCTGGTCCCACCATGGGGTGTATCAAGTCCCATGGCGGCGGCCCGACACAACCTTAGAATGCACAGGTATGCTACTGGTGTCCAGTGCCTTATTTTTCTGCGCCGGAGTGTGTGCACGCCCGCACCCCGTTAGAACCTACACTGCTACACCACCGCCGTCGATTTGACCTCTTACAATCAGCCCAGTAATCGTGCCCCACCCTGCCTAGTTTCAGGGTTTCCTGATACACCTTCTAGGGTTACTGCTGAAAAGGGTCCCCCGTTACTAGGTTTTCTATCTCTAGCCAACATGCTAAGTTGGTTAAGTGTTTTCTAACCTAACCCCCACCAGTCCGTTTAGTTTAGCATGTTTCATTTTGATTAAGTTTTTAGTTCACTTAATCCTAACAATCCTGACTTAGCCTTAATTGTCTTATTAAGGCCCTGACCTCTCACATTAGACAGGTATTGTTGTGGCTGCCTATTGCCGGTTGGTTCCGGGCAGTCTTACGCCACAACTCAGTCTAACCTCGGGTCCTTATTGGGCTCCAGGTTTAACCTCCCACATTGGATAGGTATTGTTGTGACTACTGGACAGCCGGGCGGTTCCGGGCAGGTTTACATCACAACTCAATCCAACCTCGGGTTAAACACATCGTATGTTCTACATTTACATATTTTGTTTTCTTCTTTATTTATATGTAAATATTTGCGGCCCATTATTAAGTAAATGGCGTAAAGGTTACACCAATCATGGGCCCAACCCATACCTGAATTTGGGCCCTTCTATTTTATATTTTCATTCATTAGTAATTTTAACCCAACGTTATTTTCCCCCGTTTAACACGTCCGTTTATTATCTATATGTTGGGCTTAGCCTTTTAAAGCCCAACTTAGCCATGCGAAAAGGGGAGGCTTAAAGCGTGACTACACACACAAAGAGGGGAAGGTGAGCGCATGAACTTGCAATATGACGTTGGGAATACAAAATAGAAACTGGTGTACTTGCATAGTAGTGACATATACTTTAGTCATAAAGCATAAGTGACATGAATCAAAGCATGTAAACTTGTAGTTAAGTTAAGAATATCACTATCGACACATAGGCTTTAACTACAACATAAACCTATATTTTTATTTCAGGCATAATGTCAAACATAAGCATGGCATAAATATTTCTAACCTAAGCATGGCATAATGTTAAACATAAGCATGGCATAATGTCAAACATAAGCATGGCATAATGTCAAACATAAGCATGGCATAAGTATAGTTAAATTTGCTCACATAACCATGGCATAAATATTTCTAACATGAAATCATGATTTTTACTTTAGTCATGTAAACTTGCAAAAAGGGATTTTGAATCTAACCTAGCTATGTATCACATATGACATCATATAATATAGACTTAACATGGATTTCAATTGTGCCAAATATCAATCATAGCCTAGTCCTATTCATAAGTTGGCAAATAGGTTTTTCTAGTACAAAAACATGGCTTAATACATGATGCCAAATTTTCAACATAATTCCAAACTTATTCCAATTGCTTCAAAAATGATGTTTGTATAAAAATACACATTATGATGGCATAATAGCAAAGCCCCAAACTTGCATGAATTTCAATCAACTACATACATGTAGCTTCAACATGGATTGCATAATTTGCGAATATTCCAAACGTATACTTGCATAGAACTACCGCATGTAGTTCTTTATAACATAATATGAGGATATCCAAACGTATACAATATTCCAAATCGATAAGAATCATAGTAGCGCACAAATTATGAATTATTTATCACCACAATCAAGTATACAAACCAACACACTTATTTGTTCACACCAAAGTAATACTCTACTTACAATCGTTGTGGCGAATTCTCTAATTTAGGAATTTAGAGATGCGACTCCTTGTTGAATTGATTTGATTTAGGTTGCTTTATGCTTTAGAATTTTCCTCCTAATCCTCTCTCTCCAATTGGCGGCTACTCTTAGTCGTTCCTCAGCAACATGGCGGCTTTGTTCTTATTTTTGAATGAATAGATTAGGGTTAGTCTAGGGTTGTTTATATAGAGGTTATAAACTGATTAGGACCATTGATGTTGCTTGGATTGATCGTAGCCATTCATTCGCAAGAGAGACCAATTAGAGCCTGCCACCTAGCCCTAATGACAAAGCAAGCTTCTGAAAATCGGCCAAACCCAGACCTGGCCAGCCAGGGCTAGACCAGACCTGGCCAGCAGGTCATTTTTGACCTGGGCGCACTTGGCAGGTGCGCCAGGTCAAAAATGTACTGGCGCACTTCACAGGTGCGCCAGTTCATTTTTGTTCTGGCGCACTTCCCAAGTGCGCCAGTGCATTCTGACCCTTTTTCGGTTTTTCGCCCAACTTCGTTCGTCCATAACTTCTTCATACGATATCCGTTTTTCGAAAACTCGGACTCTATTTCGCGTATTTTTCCGAGACGAACGCAATGGCGTATCCTGTTTCCCTTAGTTCTTTGATTTGAAATTAATTATACTTTAATTTGTGAGTTTCACAGTTATAGAATTCACGGGGTGTTACATTCTCCCCCACTTAAAAGGATTTCGTCCCCGAAATCTTCAAGTTAGGAGGAATGTATATCCTAACATCCAATCATCCATCTACTCATCCATCAAACACGAGCATCCATTGTCCTTAAAAGACTTCTAATGCTTCATGATCATATGCGAAGTGTGTGTGTACATGTACTTATCTAATGCAAAATCAGGCGGTCTACTGATTCAGTTGACCTCCTTAATGCGAATTATGTAAGTGCCATGAATCCATTATGTATGCAAATTTTCCTATTCTACATGAGTGCACAATCATTCAATACAAATGCAACATCCACATGACAACACATTAGAGTTCAACCATATACGAATGCAAACATATATGCATATGCAATATGAAGTGACTGAGCCGATCTAAAACCTAGATTGTGTGTGTATATGCAACCACGAGCAACCACTAGCAATCACTTGCAACCACTTGCAACCATCATCCATAACATGTTTCAATTACATGTTTTCATCCAAAGGGTTTCTACCTAAAAGATAAGGTCGAGGAGATAATCCTAAAAAGATAGATAAAAGCGCAACTTAAGGAAAAAGAAAGATCAAGGATGTACCCTCGAAAAGAAAAGGGTAGGCAGTGCGTATTCTAGCTTCAGTTTCCCAAGTCGCGTCTCCCTCGGCGTCGCTCCACTGAACTTTGACAAGCTTGACTTCGCGGTTGCGTAGCTTCTTCACTTCTGTTCCTAATATGCGGGTTGGAATTTTTCTTATGGTTGCTTCGCGTTCCACTTCGGCTTCTTTTGGGATATTTGGCTCTACCACTTCAGCAGACTCATGTAGACATTTTTGGAGATGTGAAACGTGAAAAACGTTGTGAACTCCGGCCAATTTTTTCGGGTAGCTCTAATCTATAGGTCATTTTCCAAATTTTCTCATTGATAGGAAATGGTCCTACCTAAAGGTATATTCGAATGATAGAAGCAAGTAAAAACTTTGTGCCCATTAGGCAATGTCAAAACTGGAAATCTATGCCACATATATATTGATTAGGAGAAAAACTCTCTAAGCATCAGCCCCGAAGACCGAAATCAACATCAGACTGACACCCAAAGAATTACTCAACCCAACCACCATATATGATTCTAGGAAACTAAGCATAGGTCACAAGGGAGTCCCTTCCTAAGACCAACCCGTATCCCAAAAAGTTTGGTCAATCCAACGAACACCCTCAAGCCCCCAACATGTGTTACTAACAGATGAGTCATACTCCCTATGGGGTTTGCAATAGAAATTGGATTAAGACTAGGACCGAGAGGATATACACAAAAGATAGCATGCAAGTGAGCTTTACAGGAAGAGAGGGATCAAGGATATACTCTTAAGAAGAGATATGATGCACGAATCTAGTCTTCAATCTTCTAAATCGCATTTCCTTGAGCTTAACTCCATTATGCTTTGTCCGTCTTTAACTTCACAATTTCGTAGCTCCTTAATTCTTGTTTCCAAAATATGGGTTGGAACCTTTTTCACTGTTGCCTCTCATTCCACTTTCACTTACTCTACTTCTAATATACTTGGCTTAAGCCTAACTGCGTACTCATGGTTCCATGCAAGCTCTTCAAAATTTACTAGTGAATCTTGGATCTCGTCCACGCATTATCAGGTATTCCACGTAAAGGAACTATCTTTTGGAAATAAATGCCAACCATGTTGCGAAATGTACTTACTAAGGTGATTCTCCACAACTCATGCATAAGCGAAATGAACCTTCTGCGAGAAAAGATATTTCAACGATTTATGGTCCGTGTAAAGTTCGAACTTCTCACCTAGGAGATAGTGTCGCCAAGACTTGAGTGCAAAGACGATGGCGGCTAACTCAAGATCGTGGGTTGGGTAGTTCTTTTCGTGCACTTTCAACTGTCTCCCGCCATAAGCTACTACCTTAGCAGGGTCCACTGCTAGCCCTTGTTTGGATACTATGTGCCCAAGGAACCTCACCTCTTCTCTCCAAAAGTGGCATTTGGAGAATTTGGCTTTTGTTGATGGACTTGCAAAGTTTCCATGATTGCCCTTAAGTGCTGAGCATGTTCCTCTTCACTTTTTGAGAAGATAAGGATATCGTCTACGAAGACCACTACGAATTTGTTGAGGAAATCTCTAAATACCCTACTCATCAGGTCCACGAAGTAAGCAGGTGCATTTGTCAAGCCGAAAGGCATGACAAGCCATTCAAAGAAGCCGTCTGGGGTTCTGAATGCCGTTTTATCGATGCTATCTTCAGCCACCCTTAACTGATGAAAACCGGTTGCTAAATCGAGTTGGGAGAAAACAGACGCTCCTATAAGCTGGTCAAATAAATCGTCAATTCTAGGGAGAGGGTGCCTATTCTTTTTCGTTAGCTTGTTGAGCTCCCTATAGTCAACACATAGACGGAGTGAACCATCCGCCTTTGTAGCGAACACCACTGGAGCGCCCCATTCTGAAATGCTCCTCCTAATGAACCCCTTTTCTAGAAGCTCTTTAATCTGTTTACTGAGCTCTTTCCTTTCCCGTGGAGCCATGTGTCTAACGGGTAACGCAACGGGCTTTGCATTATCTACAAGATATATGCGGAAGTCTATTTCCCGCTTCGGAGGCAAGCCCTTCACCTCTTCGAAGACATCCGGATATTCCCGGACCACTCTAACTGATTGCAAATTTTCAACAGAGGCATCTAGCGATTCAAGATAACTAAGCATAACCGCATACGAGGGATTACAAGAAATTTCCAAAGTATTACCGAGCTGGGTTAGGAGCCTAACAACCCTTTTCTCACAATCAAGGATGGCCCCATTACTGGATAGCCAATCCATACCCAAAATCAAACCATACCCCGAAAAGCCCAAAACAAAGGCACTACATTGAAATTCTACGCTTAGAATAGAAATTTTCAATCCCAAATAGATCATAGACAAATGAGCTGGGCCCCCAATTGGGTTTGAAACAATTAAGGGGTCCTCTACAATACTAGTTTTTAGGTGCAGAGATTCTACTAAAGAAGACGAGATAAAGGAGTGTGATGCGCCGGAATCAAATAAAGTGCGAACGGGGTGATCCTAAAGATAAACTACACTTTCTACAGAAGTATTTATACCTCGTTTCTTTGGGCAGTCCTTAGCCATGTGGCCTGTCTCACCGCAAGAAAAGCACCCACCATTCATCTTGGCCTTCTTTTTCCGGCAATCTTTCACTAAGTGCCCCACTTTGCCACAGAATTTACACTTCCTCTTCTCTTGGGACTTGTTGTCTTTCCTGCCCTCCTTAAAGTCTGTCTTCTCCGGGCAGTCTTTGTTGATGTGTCCAGTCTTCCCACAGTGAAAACATTCTCCTTTCTTTCTTTTCCTCTTTCTACAATCCTTGGCTATGTGCCCTTCCGTACCACAAAAATTGCATTTCCATTTTTCTCGTTTCTTATTATTACTGTTATGATCCTTTCTTGTTTGACTATTATTCGTCTTCCTACTCTGGGACTCTTCCGTTTGCTGGTTTACGTGGAGGAGGAGGAGTGAAAGCGTCAGCAGCTGGGGAGTAAGGTCTCCAGACATGCTGAAACAGAAAGGATAGATTCAAAACGAAGGATAGAAGAGAGTACCTATGGCTTTTGGGGAGTGGACTTTGCCCTTTTTTTTTTAAATAAAATAATATTTTTCTTCTAAAAATGCTTCTTTAAATTTCCTTTTTGAAAATAATTTTCAAAACTTTTTATCTTATCTGGTAAACCTATGCTCTGATACCAAGTGAAACACCCCACCTCCGTTAGGGTCACTCTCAAAGGGAATGCCCTAATTTTGGTGGAGGTTTATAAGTATAAGTCACAGATATACAAGACAGATATAAGAACACATATTTGTAAACAGCGGAAAATCAACAAACTTTTATTTCATGAAAGCAAATACGTGTTACAACAACAACACCATAATTGTCTTACTCTTTTTCCAAAACATAACATAACACTTTCATAATCTGTCTTGGTTACATTATTTAAAGAAGCATAAATAAAGCATAGATAAACTGCAAAATCCCCATAGAGTTTGTCCAAAGCCATAGTTCAAAGCGAAAAAGTCCAAGCAATACATTTCTCTTCTTCAAGCTGGATGTTAAGGCTAGTCAAGCTGCTGTGTTCCCTCCCTGTGGACCTGGGGGGGGGGGGGGAAACGGAAGAAAAGAAGACGAAAGAAAAGTAGAGTCAGACATAAAGCCTGAGTAAGTCTAGTACTATTTTGTCTATGAATAAAGAACTGGGTATGATAAGTATAAACAAGAAGTGGAAAAGCACTCTAACTTGGTTAAGTTGTCTAGGGTCGAATATACTATCGTACGCCATGTTAATCTCTGAACCCATATAAACTAGTTTCCAACTGGCACCCCATAATAAGGGTGATGTGATCCATTCTATGATGATCGGCTCCTACTCGTATAGTTACATGTGTCTTACGGCCCCCGATGTTGTAGTTACCTATGCTGGTCCCACCATGGGGTGTATCAAGTCCCATGGCGGCGGCCCGACACAACCTTAGAATGCACAGGTATGCTACTGGTGTCCAGTGCCTTATTTTTCTGCGCCGGAGTGTGTGCACGCCCGCACCCCGTTAGAACCTACACTGCTACACCACCGCCGTCGATTTGACCTCTTACAATCAGCCCAGTAATCGTGCCCCACCCTGCCTAGTTTCAGGGTTTCCTGATACACCTTCTAGGGTTACTGCTGAAAAGGGTCCCCCGTTACTAGGTTTTCTATCTCTAGCCAACATGCTAAGTTGGTTAAGTTTTTTCTAACCTAACCCCCACCAGTCCGTTTAGTTTAGCATGTTTCATTTTGATTAAGTTTTTAGTTCACTTAATCCTAACAATCCTGACTCAGCCTTAATTGTCTTATTAAGGCCCTGACCTCTCACATTAGACAGGTATTGTTGTGGCTGCCTGTTGCCGGTTGGTTCCGGGCAGTCTTACGCCACAACTCAGTCTAACCTCGGGTCCTTATTGGGCTCCAGGTTTAACCTCCCACATTGGATAGGTATTGTTGTGACTACTGGACAGCCGGGCGGTTCCGGGCAGGTTTACATCACAACTCAATCCAACCTCGGGTTAAACACATCGTATGTTCTACATTTACATATTTTGTCTTTCTTCTTTATTTATATGTAAATATTTGCGGCCCATTATTAAGTAAATGGCGTAAAGGTTACACCAATCATGGGCCCAACCCATACCTGAATTTGGGCCCTTCTATTTTATATTTTCATTCATTAGTAATTTTAACCCAACGTTATTTTCCCCCGTTTAACACGTCCGTTTATTATCTATATGTTGGGCTTAGCCTTTTAAAGCCCAACTTAGCCATGCGAAAAGGGGAGGCTTAAAGCGTGACTACACACACAAAGAGGGGAAGGTGAGCGCATGAACTTGCAATATGACGTTGGGAATACAAAATAGAAACTGGTGTACTTGCATAGTAGTGACATATACTTTAGTCATAAAGCATAAGTGACATGAATCAAAGCATGTAAACTTGTAGTTAAGTTAAGAATATCACTATCGACACATAGGCTTTAACTACAACATAAACCTATATTTTTATTTCAGGCATAATGTCAAACATAAGCATGGCATAAATATTTCTAACCTAAGCATGGCATAATGTTAAACATAAGCATGGCATAATGTCAAACATAAGCATGGCATAATGTCAAACATAAGCATGGCATAAGTATAGTTAAATTTGCTCACATAACCATGGCATAAATATTTCTAACATGAAATCATGATTTTTACTTTAGTCATGTAAACTTGCAAAAAGGGATTTTGAATCTAACCTAGCTATGTATCACATATGACATCATATAATATAGACTTAACATGGATTTCAATTGTGCCAAATATCAATCATAGCCTAGTCCTATTCATAAGTTGGCAAATAGGTTTTTCTAGTACAAAAGCATGGCTTAATACATGATGCCAAATTTTCAACATAATTCCAAACTTATTCCAATTGCTTCAAAAATGATGTTTGTATAAAAATACACATTATGATGGCATAATAGCAAAGCCCCAAACTTGCATGAATTTCAATCAACTACATACATGTAGCTTCAACATGGATTACATAATTTGCGAATATTCCAAACGTATACTTGCATAGAACTACCGCATGTAGTTCTTTATAACATAATATGAGGATATCCAAACGTATACAATATTCCAAATCGATAAGAATCATAGTAGCGCACAAATTATGAATTATTTATCACCACAATCAAGTATACAAACCAACACACTTATTTGTTCACACCAAAGTAATACTCTACTTACAATCGTTGTGGCGAATTCTCTAATTTAGGAATTTAGAGATGCGACTCCTTGTTGAATTGATTTGATTTAGGTTGCTTTATGCTTTAGAATTTTCCTCCTAATCCTCTCTCTCTAATTGGCGGCTACTCTTAGTCGTTCCTCAGCAACATGGCGGCTTTGTTCTTATTTTTGAATGAATAGATTAGGATTAGTCTAGGGTTGTTTATATAGAGGTTATAAACTGATTAGGACCATTGATGTTGCTTGGATTGATCATAGCCATTCATTCGCAAGAGAGACCAATTAGAGCCTGCCACCTAGCCCTAATGACAAAGCAAGCTTCT
Organism: Allium sativum; assembly: GCA_030737875.1. NCBI lineage: Eukaryota > Viridiplantae > Streptophyta > Magnoliopsida > Asparagales > Amaryllidaceae > Allium > Allium sativum. Next base: position 1,019,568,133 of record CM060924.1, read on the forward strand.
GAAAATCGGCCAAACCCAGACCTGTCCAGCCAGGGCTAGACCAGACCTGGCCAGCAGGTCATTTTTGACCTGGGCGCACTTGGCAGGTGCGCCAGGTCAAAAATGTACTGGCGCACTTCACAGGTGCGCCAGTTCATTTTTGTTCTGGCGCACTTCCCAAGTGCGCCAGTGCATTCTGACCCTTTTTCGGTTTTTCGCCCAACTTCGTTCGTCCATAACTTCTTCATACGATATCCGTTTTTCGAAAACTCGGACTCTATTTCGCGTATTTTTCCGAGACGAACGCAATGGCGTATCCCGTTTCCCTTAGTTCTTTGATTTGAAATTAATTATACTTTAATTTGTGAGTTTCACAGTTATAGAATTCACAGGGTGTTACATTAACTATCAAATAAAAACAAGTGTTTCGATAGTCGATGATTTAACTATCGAATAAAACAAGTGTTCATCCAAACGTCCAACAATCACTGAGCCTTTAATTAATATTCCATTAATTAAATCTCTTCTCTATTTCTTTATCAATATTTGTTAACCAAATATTTTCAATAACCATATTGGCCTTTTACGTTAATTGGAAAACATTTCCGAATATCGCCTTCCTTTATTTTCTATACTAGGAAATATTCATTATTCTATTTCCAAGCTTACATTTTATTTGGGTTAAAACGGATGTTGTGTAAAACATCGTTACGACAATCCAAATACTATATTCAACTAACTCTTATTCAACATTGATCTTCGAGCCTGCAATCTTACTATTTATTTGGTAATAATGAAATCAATCAAGTTGGGGTATAACTACCTCTCAGACCTTGACTGAATAACATTTATAACATCAAAACATATATGACTACTTACTCGAATAATCAATACCATACAACTGATTATTCACCTTTAAACACATATACACTTTCTCTTTCCATTCTTACTAGATTTTATTCCTAGTTTTCTTTTTATATTATACTATTCTATTTCTAAGTTCGTTTTCTTATCGACTTCTATATATTTTGATACGTTGATTTCTATCTATCAAATTATCTTAAAAATATTCTATCTCCTTAAATTCCCGGAAAAATTCGCCATAACCTCCTTTGTACCGGGAGCATCGGGAAATTTCAAATAGCTTTCCCGGTCCTTCTTATCTCAAAAAGAAAAAGAAAAAGCCAAGCGGCTAGCCGATACGGCGCATAAAATCTCATATATGAATTAAATACGTACCTTTTTGTCTGGCATTCTATTTATTTCACTTCTATACTTTATTCCATACCTGTCTCCTGTATGTCTATACCTGTCCAATCTATTTTAACTATACCAATCGTTTTAACTAAATTTGTTAAATAAACTTGTTACTTAACTCTTCAGTCTATTTCACCTTAATATTTGAACATGACATGTTCAAATATATTTTAACTTGCATATTAACAAATTCTAAATATACACATACTCTCGTTTCCTCATCGACTTCTTATTCAAATTCCAATTCAATTCTATTTGTATTCTCTTTATTTAAACCTAATTTGAATTCTATTTTCAAATTCTATAGTTTAAAGTCCATTTGAATTCTCTATTCAAATTCTATAGTTCTAAAGTCCATTTGAATTCTATATTCAAATTCTATAGTTTAAAGTCCATTTGAATTCTATATTCAAATTGTATAGTTTAAAGTCCATTTGAATTCTCTATTCAAATTCTATAGTTCTAAAGTCCATTTGAATTCTCTATTCAAATTCTATAGTTTAAAGTCCATTTGAATTCTATATTCAAATTCTATAGTTTAAAGTCCATTTGAATTCTCTATTCAAATTCTATAGTTCTAAAGTCCATTTGAATTCTCTATTCAAATTCTATAGTTTAAAGTCCATTTGAATTCTCTATTCAAATTCTATAGTTTAAAGTCCATTTGAATTCTATATTCAAATTCTATAGTTTAAAGTCCATTTGAATTCTATATTCAAATTCTATAGTTTAAAGTCCATTTGAATTCTATATTCAAATTCTATAGTTTAAAGTCCATTTGAATTCTCTGCATTATTTATAAACAACGTTTATAACTTCAATTCAAATCCCACCTTTCCATTTATAAACAACGTTTATAAATTCAATTCAAATCCCATATTTTCATTTATAAACAAAGTTTATAAATTCGATTCAAATCCCATATTTTCCTTTATAAACAAAGTTTAAAAATTCGATTCAAATCCCATATTTTCCTTTATAAACAAAGTTTATACATTCTATACTCGTTTTATATATCTTCAAAACAAGTAAATATTTCCTATAGTTCATTAAAAATTCAAATCCTATTTATAAAAATAGAATTCACTTTTTAAATCTCAAATACCCTTTCAGGGTATTTTATAAATCAATATCCCAAGCCCCAGTGATATTTAAACAATCAAATCAACCAATTTTCAATCATTTGATTTTTAACACATCATATATGAATATATATGAAATCAAACAAACAACAACAGATAATATATTTTTGAGGAATCCAATTGGATTCCTCCAACCTGTTTTCCTGCATCCACAGACGTTAGCACATAAATAATACCCATCCTGCTTCGAGGCAGGATATCGCGGTATAGAAGGTCATCCACTAATCATAGCGTGGGGCGCATAGGGTAATCATCCGCTAATGATACCGCGGGCATCCGCTAATGAAACTGCGGGAATCCAACCAATCATCAACCCAATATATATATATATATATATCCTAAATAACTAATATATATTTTAAAACAATCAGACAGCATTCAAACAAGCACAGACAATTATTTTTAACTATATATAAAAATAATTCTAATTAAATGGTGAGTGAGGTTTACTCACCGTGTTTTATTGTTGAATATCCTGTTAAATCCTGTATCATCTCGGCTACTCCTTTACTCGAATGAATTTATTCTTGCACCTATGATTATTTATGTTTGTATTTATCGATCAAACATTTATTTAAATTAACTAACACGAATAAATTATTCTAGGTATTTTAAAATCGTAAAACGTATACCTTATTCTTATGCACATCTCGACCAAATCGAGGAAATGGTTTGTCGATCAGCTCCATGAAGCATATTCCCTAACAGCTCAAAAACTGCATCAACCAAAAATGCAAATCTTCATTTCGGCATTCTCTTGAACACTCCATCAGTCCTAGTCCTTCGCTGTCTCGAAATTCAACCGACTGTCCCATTCGACCACCTTAGAATAGGCCAAACTCCTCCTTCATACCCTCTCATAACCATCTTACAGTCAAACCAAAATCAATCCAGTCCGTCCATCAGAATTTCAGAGTTCGACATCCCCTTTTTACCCTTTTCAAATCCACTGCAGGCATCCCATCAACACAGTTCAACTTTCCCTCTCGAGATCACCCTCTTGGCTTTATCGTTCACTTCCAGTCTGTCCTCTGAAAGATCGAACTCCATCTCCAATCAACGCTCCACCCTCGAACCCATTTCAACTGTCGCGACTTCTGATTCATGCTGGAGAGAAGACAATGACTCCGACAGTTTCCCAAAACTCATCACCCTATCGCGATACCCAAAAGCCAACGAAGACCTCGAACAGCCTCTATACTTGAATCACGAGATGTTTTGCACCCCTCACGTTGTTCGCGAACCACTGTGCTTAACCCTTCCATCGCGTTGATCTATACTGCTCTCCAGTTTGATTTATTTGAGTATTTCGATTTGAATTAGGACTTAAAAGGGGGATTTTGATTTTGCAGAAAGAATGAGGGGAGGTTCGGTTTTATAAAGGAAAGGGGAAATTCGATTTTGAGGAGGCTAAGGAGTCCACGAGTTGGTTTTGTTATGTGGTGATGAAAGGACCAACAAGTATATTCCTTTATCAAATTTAATTTGATTTTTTTAAATGAATATCAAATTTAAATCATCACGTTTATGCCGAACTCCTTTCTGAACCCAACAACTGTCAATTCTAGGGTAATACCCCTGTTCCAAAAACACTGGGATAGGTCACGAAGTCTAATTCGATCATCTGAAGGAGATATTAATTTAAATCAATATAAATTAAATTTCAAACCATTTAAATTCTTCGATAATAAATTAATATTATTTATTGTTTATATTCGAATTAGAATTTCCACAGATCATCTGAATTATCTTGATTCAGCTCTAACTTCGAATATATATATTTATTGTTTTCCTATTCGTCAGTTTAATATATTCTATTTTAAATCGAAACTGATTATTAAAATAATAACGCAATATAAAATTCCATTTATATTATCCCCCCCAATATTTAAATCCATATTAAATATTTAAAATTTACCCATAAGGATTCGGGTCATTACACACCCCCTAGATTCCTCATGCCACCCAAGGCACCTACTTAACCCCCATGTCCCACCTTACATGTTTATCTGGTTAAGTATTTCTTAATTCATTCAGGCCATAACCTCATAAAGACCTCTCACATTAGACTGGCATTTATGGCAGCTGGATTTGTCGGGCGGGTCCGGGCAGTCTTACACCATAAAAGAGTCTAACCTCGTGTCTTTACAACTGTTATGCTTTAGTTTAGGCCTAGGACCTCTCACATTGGGCTGACATTTGTGACCACTGGATTTGCCGGGCGGGTCCGGGTAGGTTTACGTCACAAACGAGTCCAACCTCGTGTCCTAAGCATTGATTAAGACTTAAAATCTTTTACCCCAGTTTTAATAATTCCCTATTCAAATTATTAATTAAGTCAACTTTTAATGATGTCCATAATTGACTCAATTATGGCCATCCACTTATGGCATGCAAAATCATATCAATTGCACCCCAACTTTTTAATATTAAATCCTTAATATTACCCCTACCCCACGTTTATACGTTCGCTTATTCAACGCATAATATAGGCTAGACTTGTATAGTCTAACACCTAGCACAAAGATAAATTATCACAACATATAGACAATTAAAATAAATCTAATCATAATAGGGGTGAAACTTGCATAAACTACACATGTTAAGGATCAAAAGGTGTCAACTTGTTAAATGTCTCAATTTACATGATATGATCATAGCCCAAATCTATACATAAACTTGCATATGGGGTTTTTAGGCAGCGTAATGATGGTGTGAACTAGCATAGGATATCACATATGTCATAGCATAATTCTAGATGTCATAATAGATGTCTTGGTATATATTCATAACTTTTCTAATCAATCTAACTTGCATATGTGACTTGTCATATAGATCAACATAACCCAAACATGATGATTTAATTAATATGAACTAACTAGCATAGATGGTAACATCATGGCCTTTTTAACATGTATGATTCATCACAACTTAGCATAGAAACTTTCAACATACATAACATCATCATAGCATGATTTACAACATATAAGATATCATCATCACATAACATTGGATTTACAATATACATGATAACAAAAGGGGTTTACAACAACATATATGATAATTCACATCATCTACTCATAATCCATTCATAACTCAACCTAATTAAAATGATAATAATCTTGCTAAGATCATCATACTCACAATTTAGAGAAGAAAAGAGAGAGTTTTGCTTTTGCTTTAGGGTTGAGAGAATTAGAATTGAATTTGCTTTTCTTCTTTCTTAGTTGGCGGCGGCTCCATTGATTTCCATGGCGATGGTATGACGGTAACTATTCTATTTTAATTAGGTTTAGGGTTAGCATTAGGATGTATTTATAGGTGTAGGAAGTTATTTAGGACCATTAGATTAACCCTGAACCATGAGAACCAATCAAATGCAAAATCTGCATTTGAGCGAATCGGCCCACGGGTTGACAGCCAAACACCCTGGATTAACCCCTAGTCGACCCAGCAGAGCTCAGGTCGACCTCAAAAATGGGCCAGTTCGGTTATTCCCCCTCCCAGTTCGCTGTTTTGAACTTTTTCGCATATTTATTTATTTAATTTTTAATTTATATATATATATATCAATACATATATATTTCTCTGCGCAACCCATTTCACTTAATTCTTTTCTAAAAATTAAGTATACTTTAATTTGTGAATTTTAATGTTATAAAATTACGGGGTGTTACAAAAGTAAAAGGGAAATTGATACAAAAGGGGTTGTATATTAAACCCGAATTTATAAACAAGGTTTATAAAGGAGATGTGAAGTTAAAATGTTGATTTGAATTGGCGATACTTAATTATGGAATTAAGTTGAATAAATGGAATTCAAAATGAGATTTTTCAGAAAGGAAAATAGGTTTGGTAAATGGGATTTGTAATTGGGTTTGGTAATAGGATTTGAAATAAATAATCCACTTTAGGAATCAAATTATTTAAATAAGTTGAGATGTTATAAAGGTGATGTTTAGTAAGTAATTATTTAATCGATGAATTAAGTAATATTATTTATATTTAAAAAGGGGACTTCCAAAAGATAAGAAGGGTTATAAAGCTATATTTTTAGTAAAATAGTTAAATGGGATGTGTTTTAATATTAGAATGAATATCAGTTTTTGAATTACAACTCGTATTTATCTTAAGATAGGAATGTTGATGATCAAGATCTGAGAGGTGATTAAAATACCCTAACTTGAACGACTCTAGGATTATCCAAGGTAATATTAGTTGGTAATGGTAAGAATGTTAGAACCAAGTTATTATTTCCATAAATGAAATGATAATGAAATATTAGTTAAAATTTGAGAATGTATAATAAGATCTCCAAAATAATAAGGATTTGAGAATATATATATATATATATATATATATATATATATATATGTATGTATGTATGTATGTATGTATGTTATGTATATATATATATATTGATATTTTCAAAGTAATGGAAATAACAAGGGTTTGAGAATATGAGATGATGTTTCTAAAGTAAACGAGATAAAAGGAGATTGGTGAAAATATAATGATATTTTCGAAGTAAGGAGATAAATTTTAGAATGAATTTGTTCTAAATAAATAAGTGACGATTATTGTTGTTCCAAGCAAAGGAATAAAAGGGATTTTGTAACGTTGTTTATGAATGATAAGTTGAAGTGATTTTCCAAGTATAGATAATGAGTAGTAATGTGCCAAATGTTTTGAAAAGGGTAACGAAATAGGAAATTTGATATGAGTAAAGAATATTTTTCCTAAGTATTAAAACCAAATAGTTTTGAGGATAATCTTATCTTAAATAAGAAGTGAAATGTTATGTTGAAATATCAAAATGGTTTTTATGTTTTAAATTAACCATTTGTTTAATTATTTTAATTAAAAAACCAAGTGATGCTGAATACTGAACAAGTAAATCTATTTTTATTTTTGTGATTGAATGGTTGTTTATTTGATAGTTAACTAACCGACTATCAAATCTAGCCTATACGATTGTTGGTACGGAAAGATTGGGATCAAATTTATATTCGAAAACCATTCTGACCAGCAAGTACATAAGAAACAGAAGATCTTATATGCTGATCGAGACGGAGTAATTGAAGACTGTGGATCTACATAAAATGGTAGAATTACTTAAAATCTCTAGTTTAGCGGTCGGAGATATGCTGTAATCCTGTTGTTGTTGAAATTACGGATTGCAAGGACTATTCGCTATTGATCTATAAGGTGATACGTAGGATGTGGTAGGAGGGTACCTTCGGTTCATCCTGTTCCTGGATGACTTGTACGGATGAATGTCTGACAGAGTATTTCTTAAGAGTCACATACGTTGGTTTTTACAATCATACTTCTGTTGGTGCTAGCTAACACCCATAGTATTTTTAGGGATGTCAATTAGTGATCTAGTAGATCTGACAATGTGGCATTCAAAGTGAATGGTGATGTGTTGTTCTAAAGGTAGTATTAAACCTCAAGCCTCTACGGGAAATGGTGTAGAATCGGGTAGGTCGAATGGCTAAGTGGGTCGCTCCCAAGTAGGGTGTATAATCACCTATTTAAAGAAAATCCATTTATTCTTTAGTCTATTTCGATGCTGTCCCTTTTCGAGTAACGGTGGTTTGAGCCCAACCGTTGTTGATATACATTCGGTACTCTCAAGCGAAATGTGGGGCCGTCATGTTTAGCCTGGGTTGCAAGATGTTATTGTTGAACCCTGTGTATTCCTCTCTAGAGATACACTGTCGAAAGGTGGTCCCATACCTTGCCAGTTGGAAATCCAATCTCCAATAAGCTCCCACGGTTTTGATTGTATACTATATATGTGGAGCGTGAGATGCAAGCGTTCCGCTAGATTGCTATTTATTTGTGTTTAAACATTACTATAATGTCAGAATAATATATGAATCTAAAATTCTTTGGCTTATCGTAAGGTTAAAATCGTGTAGGATCAAGATTAACCCTAGAGGGGGTGAATAGGGTTTATCCAATATTTAGAACAATCATAGAATAATAAGGAATGCAGTAAAAGAAAACACACAAAAATTACCCAACTTTGGCAAACTGTGCCTATTGCAGCATTACTAAGATATCTACTAGGATTTAAAATAGTCTCCCACTTACAAACACTCAATAAACTTGCAAACCCTGCTACTGCCTAAAGGGTTTTGCAAACTTGCAACACCCGCTACTGATTTAAACCTACGCTCGAAGTCTTGGACTGATCTAAAATACCTAGACCAGATTTTCCTAGATCACAAAACCATAATTTGTAAACCCTAGTTTTACAGACATAACTAGCAAACCACGGATTGTTTTTCAAACAGAACTAAACAAAGTACATTAAAAATTAAAACAAAAAGCCCTTAAATAAAAACACCCCCTTCGTATCTTCAATTAGAAATCGGTCGTTCCTTTTTCTTTTATTTCCTCAAGCGTTTCTTCAGTTTTAGGTTTTGATGGCTTTGATTTTGTTCCAAATGATTTGCGACGCTTTCTACCTTGACTCTGAATGTCTCTCTGCTCTGATCCAACACCGTAAGCTCTCTGATTTAACTGTAGGGTTTTAGTTGATTTCGAATGAGTTGGACGCTTTTGCCGACGAGGAAATAGTGTGCTTATATAGGGGTTTTGAAACCCTAGTCCTCTGATTTCATATCAAGACTTGCCCGATTTTGATTGACTGATATTTGGAATGATTTTGAATTTGCAATTTCCTCAGATTTCGATTTTTCCAAATTGGGAAACATTTTAAAAGGCATTTATTTAAATTCCGCAACACAAATTTAATCAATTTTACAATTGACAAGTTTGCACTAAATCTGGACAAATGGTTTTCTTTCTTCATTATCCCAGTATATTTTGTTTCCATTTGTTGACAGAAAATTGGCTTTTTGAGATTAATATTCCTTGTCATCATACCATATTTGATTGAAAATTTTTAGAGAAAATAAAATTCAAATTTTTGCAGCATTAATCACATTCTAGAAAATTGATCAGTCACTCTATCTTATAGTATGAACTCAAATTTATTCCATGTTTTATTTCCATGACTGATAGTGTAAATCAGGAAAGGAGGAATTCGAATCCACAACTGCATTTTTTTATCTTTGACTTGAGATTCATTTGTCACATGAATTTGCAGTGTGAACACAAATTAACTTGTCACTTATTTCATACCATACATGTTCCACAGTTCTGTTTAAACTGCATGATTTGGATTCTATTGCACAATGAAGAGAAATCTCTGCATTTAACCCCTGACTTATGATGAGTACATTTACATGCCATTTTCATGATGAGGCTCTGTGAAGACCCATGACTTCCCCGGTAAGGAAAGAGCGGATACTTTGAGGACAAAACAGATCAGAACGCAAACAGAAGAACATTTCATTGTTAACTACAACAACTCCATCAGAATACAAGAATATACAGAGTATAAATCAATATTACACATTCACTAAATATCAGAGATTACAATACATTTCATAGCAGCGGAAAAATAATACAATACACAACTAGAAGAGATAAACGGATACAGAGCTTTCCGGATATCGTTCCAGCTGCAAACCAGGTTCCTGTGAATATAAATCTGCAAAACCAAAACTACTAGCTGCCCATGTGGAAATAGGGGCACCCAGAGTTTAGGTTAAAACAATAAACTCCAGGTCAGTCATCTGACTGGTGTGAGAACTAAAATAGTTATTTAAAACTTTACTTTAAATCAGATGTATCAAGGGACCACGCCGTATGACAAGGAACGGGTTTCCTCCCAAGAATACCAGTGCATATAACAGAACAGCGCAATGCTTTTTGAAAAAATGAAGCTATTATAAGACCCAGATCCTATCACACAATGCAACGCAAGACGGGGGATAGGGTTTTCCCTTATAATAGCCAAACATGCTTGGTATGTTTAAAACAAATCATTTGATACTATTATAAGTGCATAGTGTATAAAACAACTTCAAATCATAAGTATCAATCATAAATGGCATAAGTGCCCGATACCACTATGTCGCCATATATAGGATTACAACTAAAACCGAAATGTCTCGTATTGGAAATTGGATTTCCATCTGTGGACCAAGTCAAGGAGCAATCCTACCGTTTCGAGACTCTCTAGCCCGAGCCTTAGGACTCAGCCATAACTGTACCTAGGCAACATGCAGGGCTAGTCCACCGATGCGGATTAAACTTAAAGCATGAACATGCATTTCCCATCCCTTTGGGGCGTAAATGAGCCAAATGACTCAATCGGCTCCACACAGTCACCGATATATCCGAGGCGCCTCGCAATCCAACAACCATTCAGGTGAAAATAATATAAATGTCAGGGCTGGTAGGTCACTGACACCACCCTAGCTAGAAGGAAACACATGCTCTCCCTGCTGTCTTCTCCCATTTCTGGTTCACAACCGGGGTGCGAGGCTCTCGACTCAACGTTACACAAATCTATGCCACACAGGCGGTGCTTTGATCATCAACCACAAGACTTTGCTTTTCAACAGAAACCTTGATTAATTGCCACTTAGGCACGCCACATAGGCAATTCACCCCATGCGATTGATACCTATCAATATATAACCTCTGAGCTCGTACGTCTCAGAGAAGGGCGTTAAGCAAGAGAATAAATTCTCCGCCGCCAAACAGATATATATTTAATAGAAATAAATCACACAGAATAAAATCCAATCTCAGACACATAGTCCATCTACAAGTTCGTTCTGGGTCTGAACGAAAGTGGAGGCACCTTGTACCTCGCATATCCATCGATCTCCAAGTACGTCTGGACAATCACCAACTGATTCCCTCCTCTAGGGTGTACAGCCTAATCAAGATCGTCAGTAATCACCCAAATGATGTGAAGACCTCTGGTCTTCGACCACCGTCTTCATCATCGACACATCGTCGAATCAGTTATTCAGAATGGGATAAACCCGGTCTTTCTGAATAACTCGCATATAAAATAAACAAGTGTTACACAAACACAACATACACCTCATTCCAATTCAGAATATTCTTTTATTCAAATATTCTTATACTTTGGGAAAGGTTCCCATTAATTTTATCAAAGATAAATTCTTTAAATTTATTCTTTAATCTTCCTTTGGATATCAAATCAAACTGTATTAAGGTTTTCAAAACTAGTCAGGATTTGCGAACCACACCGAAGTAATCATTTATTTTATTTCCCAATCTATTTATCCCATGGAGCAAAACTGGTATTACTCCATATCTAACACCACGGTGTTATCGGTAAATACTAATTACCATTTCACATTGAAATCTAATTAAAGATATAACTATCGTTTGGAGCAAAACTGGTGATAATCAATTCTCGGTCACTTTAATCTAATTAAAGATTCATTAAAACTCCACTTGGTTTTAACCTTCCCAAAAATCAATATCTTGTCTTTAACTGGGTTAAACAACCAATGTCATCTAAAACACGATTCACGATAAACCCAAAATCACATTCCATTAATTATCGAGTTAAAGAACAAGTGTTATTTAAAACACCGTTCACGATAAACCCAAAAATCAATTCCCATTCAATTCCAATTAAATATCATTTAATTGGTATACTTCATTAAATCTAAACAAAAAGATTTAGTCTTTTTCTCAACTGGGTTTAAGAACAGTGTTAATGAAGACACCATTCACGACAAACCCAAATCCCATTTGATATTAAATACAAGGCTCTGAATAGAAAATATATCGGCTTATATTCAATATCAAATTCTACGACCAACAATTATCGTATTGGAAATAACGATATAAATATATCTTTCAAATTTCCATAACAATATCTATATAATCACGAAATCCAACATCGAAATATTCCAAATACAATTTCAATTCAAATCCATTCCCACTTTATACATTAGAAATTCTAGTTATTTTCAAAACCATTTCAAATTCACTTTATTTATTTCAAAAATAAATGGGATTATAATTCTAGTTCAAAACTGGTTCATTTCGATAAAAATCTATTTTTATCCTTTCAAATTCGAAATTTTTCATCTCAATTCTTCACAAATCATTTCTTATTATTTTACACAAATTATTACTATTTTTAATAATTTTATCAAGGCACGTACAGTCGATTTCCATCAATGGCCATCGAACTACACTTACAGCGACCTTTTCCGAATTTGATTTGGACATAATTCCAAATCCAACCATTAGATTTCAAATCTCTAATATTCATTAGAAAGCTCTTTTCAATACGAACCCAACGGTTCCGGTTTTAGGAGAATCTGACGGTCGGATCTCCCATAATATCCATTCGAAGTCAATGGTCGAAATTCGCGAACTGCCGTAGCGCGGCGCGTTCTATTCAGGTCATTTAATATATATAATATATATTGTGTATTTCATCGATTTCCTTTTAAAACGTATTTTATAAATCGTTTTAAATTCGTTTTCGAAATGATTTCAAGTTCATATTCAATTTCGAATCAAAATTGAATATTCCACATCATCGATATACAAATGATAATATTTTCAAAATATTATATTTTAAAATCACTTATTTTTCTATAATCACTATATAAATGAATATAATCGATATAAATATGTTCACGTCAAAATGGCACATATCTAACTAGCACGGCTTTATATATTTCAATAACTTCGTTATTCTATTCAACAAATGAATATTTTCTTCAACACATAAATATATATTTTTATTCAACACATGAATATTTATTTTATTCAACACATTAATTTATTTTATTCAACACATGAATTTTTATTCTATTCAACACATGAATTTTTATTCTATTCAACACATGAATATTCTTTTATATTCAACACATGAATTTTTATTCTATTCAACACATGAATTTTTATTCTATTCAACACATGAATTTTCTTTTATAATATTCCTTATTTTCCAAATTAGAATGAGGCCCAATAAATTACCATATAATGTTAATTATATGGATTTTCTACAACACATGTATATAACAACAACGATAATTCATCAACCATCATCCGGAGTGCACCACACAACTGCATAAGCGTTAAATATAAATAATTAACACTTACACAGTCTATCAACCCACCGATTGACATACAACTAAACAATCGGGATTAGTGTACGTCAAATATCATCCCAATACCCGTGCGGGGTTTCAAATCGACAAACACAGATTTATATTTGTGCAGTTGGGCAATGTGTAAAATTTATCATCCCAATCAATATCCGTCAAATGGGTGTACATAAACAAATTGTAACAGCCCGCATTTTACGTATTGGAAGATCGTAAAATATTTTATTTTATTCCCTGAGGGTTGGATCATTCTCATCTTTTAGTATGTTGCTTATGGGGATGTGAGACATGTCCATAAATTTTACCGATTTTGTTTGTGACCATTTTTCCCTGTCAGTCTTGTACAAGGCATAACTTTTGACTCAGGTCGAATCAGAGGGTGAGACCTGTGCCATTGGAAAGGAATTGATGATTCTCTTTCCGTAGAGTGGTTACATTAAGGATTTGGTTCAGCGGTTTGGGAGAAATCGTTGTTTTAAGGTTTTTCAGTTGGCTGTTCAGGTTTTGGAAGGCTAATGGGCTGATTTGGAGAAGGCCCATTAAGGGGTTGGTGGAGACTATAAATAGGGGGTAAGGGATATGGGGAAAGGTTAGAATTTTTCATTCTCTTATGGGGAGGCTTTGATCTCCTTCTTCCTCTAACACCTTTTCACCATTAAAATTCCAAATCCAAGGGGGAAATCGAAGATCTATACCATTCGAGGCTAGATCAACATCGTTTCAAGGGCGAATTCATCGGATTGAAGGATTTGATTCGAAGTGTTCGCTGTCCGGATTGCTTTTTCATTGTTTTTGCATCGATTAGAAGAATTGGTGAGTGATTTACATCTCTCATTCGGATTCATGCAAGTATATGGGTTTTAGGATGTTAATTTCATCATTTCCATGTTATTTTCCTTAGATCCACACCATGCTAAGTCCATTTTATATATGAATCACCTTAGGATCTGATCTAGATAATTTAAATGGTTAATTTTATGATTTTCTCAAGATTATGCAAGTTAGATCCGTTTTTATGTTCATATGATTCACTTATCATGTTTTGGGAAATTTATGTGTTTTGATGGAAATTGTTAGATTGATGATATTGTTGGTTGCATAACATGTTTGTGATTGCGTTTGGATGAATCGGATAAGCTGGTTTCGTCGGATTCGTCGTTTGGCGAAGTTTTGGTCGAAATCGGAGTCGAATTGGAGATGTGCAGGTTTCTGGTCGTCCTGGAGTTGGTCGGGTCGGTCTGGAATGAGGTGGTCGGTCATAGTATGGCTTGGGAAGCAAGTCAGGGAGCTGGTCGGTTTAAGCTGGTCGGTCCAGAAGGAGCAGAAGTGTTTCTGGTCGGTTTCAGATGGTGGCATTCTGGTCGGTTTCAGATGGTGGCATTCTGGTTGGTTTTTACTGGAAGCAAATCCTGGTCGCTCTGAAGGAGCTGGTCGGTCAGGTGGTGCAAAATCTGGTCGGTCTTGACGAGGTCGATCCAAAGCTGGTCGGTCCCAAGGAGGTCGAGTCGATCCAAAGCTGTAAGGAGGTCGAGTCGATCCAAAGCTGCATGGAGGCGGGTCGTTCTGGAGCAAGGCTAGTCGGTTTTTGGCGGGTCGTTCTGGAGCAATGCTGGTTGGCTTTGACTGGTCGTTCTAGAGCAATGCTGGTCGGTTTTGACTGGTCGTTCTGGAGCAATGCTGGTCGGTTTTGACTGGTCGTTCTGGAGCAATTCTTGTCGGTTTTGACTGGGTCTTGGAGCTGGTCGGTTTGATCGGTCCAGAAGGCTGAGGAGGGAGTCTGATCGGCTCAGGAGGGTCCTGGTCGGTCCAGGAGGAGCAAAGGGAGGTCTGGTCGGTCCAGGGGGTCTGATTGGTCCAGAAGTACCGGAAGATGTCTGGTCGGTCCAGAATGGGTCTGGTCGGCATTTCTAGTAGAAATTTCTGATTGGACACTTCTAGTGATGACGTAACTTCGAGGTGGTTCAAGTAGGAAGGCTCGAAGTGATGAATGTGTTCGTTGATCAAGGTGGAACAACGAATGCGGAGACAACTCAAAGGTCGTGAGTTGGTGGATAATGGCTACTCGAGAAGGTTGCTTGAGCTATGAAACATCGTCAAGGTTGGACGATTAGAGATGCGAAGGCCAAGAAGTCATCGTTGTCGTAAGTTCTAGCAGGCTCAAAGCAGGGGTACGATGGGTATCATTGAAAGGTTCAAAAGACCGGTTGTTGGTCGAGTACCCTGGGTCTTTCTGGTTGGGGAAAGGCCTAGTGTCAAGGTTGGACATTGCCAAGGTTGGGCATATGGAGTTCATGCTAGAACTGGGGTTATCATTAGCCCTTGATATATGGCAAGGTTGGCCGTCATACGATAATGATGGTTTCGAAGCAGGATTGGCGGTGATAGCCAGAGTCGGTTATGGATGATTGTTTGTTCTGTTTGTACTATCTCACATAGATTATCCAAAGTCGAGGGAGATGTTCTTTGAGTGCTTAAGTGATATTGGTTTAGGCCTCTGGCGAGGGTACTTGAGGAATGTTAAACTCGATTAGGGTTGTCTGTGTGAGACTTATATAATCTGGATGTTATGTGTGTTCTCTATGATTGAATGGGTGTTCTGGTTTCTATGGATGAATGGTTGAAATGCTTGGTGTAAAGGCTATCACTGTCCGATGTGGGGAAGATAAGGTTGAGTTCTTCTCTGGTGATGTGGGTAGATAAGTTGTTCATTTACCCATTCTCATATGCTTTCTTGTTGAAGTTTGTTAGCTGTATTATCGCTCACTAAGACTATTGTCTGACTCAAGGTTTTATGTCTCCTCTTATTACCTTGGGCTGTTCATCCGGTTGTGGATGGGCAGACTAAGTAGCAGGTTACAGGTAATGGAGCTTAGTGATACGAGGAAGCTGAGCGATGACGAGCAGGAGGCTGGCGTACCAGTTTTATTCTATCTAGTATTTCTGTTTCCACTGTTTGAGTTGCTTGAGAGTTGTAGTGAGGCCTTATGTACAAACTTGGATATCAGTTGGATAATCTTTCTGGATGTTGAAAGAGTTTCAAAAGTTTGCTATATGATACCTCATTACTATCACCTGTTGTATATGTTATATTATATTTTATCCTTGCGCTGTGAGTTCTACGACAGGTTTCGATGTGTTCACTTACTATGATGATCGTCCATAGCAGCCTGGCACGCCTTTCAGCGCATTATTCCTCTTGTTTAGTGCGGGGGGGTATGGGCGGTCATCACATTTGGTATCAGAGCTCTGGTCAACGATTTTGGCCAAAGTTCGAAGACGTAATTACGTATGAGAGACGTATTTGTAGGTTTTAGTTGGATGTTTATTATATATATTAACATATATAGTGGTAGCGATTGTATCTCTTTAGCAGTTTTTCTTGGAAGTGGCTAATTATTCTAGATTGCAGATTTAGAATGAGTAGACGACCATCAAGACATGCTGCTAGGAGAGCAGATACTGGAGGGGGAAATGGTGGTGAACCAGATTGCCCGGCCATGTTTGAAGCCATGGCGGAAGCAATTATGCGAAGGGTACACGCTCCAGTGGCGGCTACGATGGATGTAGGAGTGCGAGTTCCTAGAGTAGATTTTGCAAAGATGTGCAAGGACTTTATATCTCTAGGAGGGAAACCATTTAAAGGAACTGAACCAGCTGAAGAGGTTCAAAGGTGGATGGATTCATGTGTTCGAATCTTTGGAGACTTGGGTATTGAAGATGCAATGAAGAGAAAGCTTGCATCAAGGCAGCTTCAGAGCAGGGCCATGGAAAGGGTGTCGTGGTGCAAGGTACTTTTTCCATTAATGGTGTTTCAGTTCGAGTTTTGTTTGATATTGGAGCATCACATTCATTCATCTGCAATGAGCTTGTTTGTCGCTTGGGTTTGGAACCCGAGATTTGTGATAGGCCATTGATCGTGATAAATCCAGTTGGGGGTTCGTCCAGTTTGTGCATGATTTGCCGTGGTCTAGTATTATCGAGTCATGGTTGCTCTTTTATGTGTGATTGCTTTGTTCTTAACTTCGCTGGGTATGGGATCATCTTGGGCATGGATTGGCTCAAGAAGTATGCGGCAAGGGTGAATTGCGAGAAGCTAGAGGTGAGGGTCGGGGATGTGGAAGGGCGAAAGGTGTTGATTAGATGTAAGCGCGAAGACGGGGTCTTCGTGAGTTATCTATATTCGCTTGGGATTCCACAGGAAGACCTATCATCAGTGCTGATCGCTAATGAGTATGTAGATGTCTTTGACGAGGTCAAAGGGTTGCCGCCACATCGCGAAATCGAGTTTAGGATCGATTTGGTCGAGGGTGCGAGACCAATTGTTATGCCACTTAGGCGGATGGCGCCTAAGGAACAACGAGAGTTGGAGGTGCAAGTTAGAGACCTTTTGGGAAAAGGTTTCATTCGGAGGAGTGTTTCCGAGTGGGGTGCACCAGTCGTGTTTGCAACTAAGGCAGATGGCTCGTTAAGATTGTGTGTGGACTATCGTGAGCTGAACAAGGTGACTAAGAAGAACAAGTATCCATTGCCAAGGATTGATGACTTGTTCGATCAGCTTCACGAAGCCAAAGTGTTTTCTCAGATGGATCTGGCAACGGGATTTCACCAGTTGAGAGTGGCTAAGGATAGTGTACCAAAGACTGCTTTTAGGACACCATCCGGGTTCTTCGAGTGGTTGGTGATGCCATTCGGGTTGACTAACGCGCCAGCGTATTTTGTGGATCTTATGAATAGAGTGTTCAGAGATCAGTTGAATAAGTTCGTGCTTGTGTTCGTGGATGATATACTGGTTTACTCCAGAAATGTGGAAGAACATAAGACGCACTTGAGAGTTGTGTTAGAGATCTTGCGAAAGCATCAGCTTAAAGCTAAGTTCTCAAAGTGTCACTTCTGGAAGGATGAAGTGAGGTTCTTAGGTCATGTTGTTTCTGGAAAAGGTATAGCGGTTGACCCCGCTAAAGTTGCAGCAATCCAGGACTGGGATAGACCTAAGAATGCAACGGATGTTCGGAGTTTCCTTGGATTGGCTGGTTATTACTGAAGGTTTATCAAGGATTTCTCTAAGATGGTTGCACCATTAACAGGATTGACGAAGAAGAACCAAGTGTTCGCATGGGATGCGAAGTGTGAACAAGCATTCGAAATCTTGAAGGAGAGATTGACGAGTGCACCTGTGTTGACCATTCCAAGTGGGAATGAAGAGATGGTGGTATATACTGATGCATGTGGTACTGGACTTGGAGCAGTGCTAATGCAGAAGGATAAAGTAGTGGCTTACGCAAGTCGACAGCTAAAGCCACATGAGAGAAACTATCCAACTCATGATTTGGAGTTGGCAGCGATTGTGTTTGCTCTGAAGATGTGGAGACATTACCTGTTGGGAGTACGATTCGAGTTGTTTACGGATCACAAGTCGTTGAAGTATCTTTTCTCCCAAAAGGATTTGAATCTTCGGCAGCAACGATGGTTAGAGTTTCTGGCATCGTATGATTTTGGGATAGCCTATACTCCTGGCAAAGGCAATGCAGTTGCAGATGCATTGAGTCGAAGACACGCAAGTTTGGGAGCGATGTTTTCGGAATGGAAGGGCCTCGAGTATTTGGCAAGGTTCGATTTCAGGCCAAGGTGTGAGTTGGAACCTGAAATATTGGCAAGCTTGTCGATAAGGCCTACTCTTATCGAAAGGATTGGCGAGGGCCAAAAGAAAGATGCGAAGCTTGTCGAGTCCATTCAGAAACTGAAACCAGAGGATAAGGAGTTCGAGGTCGACCGAGAAGGCTGGCTTCGAAAGCAAGGACGATTAGTTGTTCCTGATGTCGACGGATTGAGGGATGAGGTTCTGAGAGAATGTCATCACTCGAAGCTAACGATTCATCCCGGTGGTAATAAAATGTATCAGGACATGAAGCGAGTCTACTACTGGGAAGGGATGAAAAGAGATATTGGAAAATTCATTTCAAAGTGTATGAACTGTCAGTTAGTGAAAGCTGAACAGAAGAAGCCGAGTGGTTTACTTCAGCCATTAGAGGTTCCTACGTGGAAGTGGGAGCAGATATCGATGGATTTTATCGATGGACTACCTAGAACTAGGGCAGGGAATGAAGGGATTTGGGTCATTGTGAATCGTTTGACCAAAAGTGCGAGATTTATTCCTGTCAAGTCGACTAGGACAGCATCAAAATTGGCTGAGCTTTATGTGAAATGGATAGTTCGATTCCATAGTGTCCCAAAGAGTATAGTAAGTGACCGGGATCCATTGTTCACGAGTGGATTTTGGAAAAGTTTGCAAGAAGCTTTGGGAACCGAATTGTGCTTAAGTACGGCATATCATCCCCAAACTGATGGTCAGACCGAGAGAGTCAACCGAGTTTTAGAAGATCTCCTGAGGGCTTGTGTGTTAGACTTCGGAGGATCATGGGAGGACCATCTACATCTAGTTGAGTTTGCATATAATAATAGCTACCAGTCGAGTATTGGGATGGCACCATACGAGGCGTTATATGGAAGGCCGTGCAATTCTCCAGCTTGTTGGTTAGAAACTGGAGATAAGTTGGTACTTGGGCCCGAAATGATTAGAGAAACCTCGAGTTGTATCAAAATTGTTCGGTAACGAATGAAAGCGGCCCAAGATCGTCAAAAGAGTTACGCCGATAAGCGTCGTAAGGATTTAGAATTCGACGTAGGTGATATGGTTTTCGTGAAGATTTCACCGTTGAAACATATGGTTCGATTCGGAAGTAAAGGGAAGTTGGCTCCTAGGTTTGTTGGACCATTTCCGATAGTCGAGCGAATAGGAAAGCTCGCATATAGGTTGGAGTTACCCGAGAAGATGTCGAGTATGCATAATGTTTTCCATGTGTCGTTTCTACAGAAGTTTTTGCACGACTCGAATGTGGTGGTATCTCCAGAACAGTATGAAGATTTAGAAGTCGAGACCGCAGTTGCAAAACCTCGTAGGCCACTTCGTGTTGTGGGAAATGATACGAAACAGCTTAGGAGGAAGACGGTTAAGCTAGCCAAGGTACAATGGAGTGAAGATGGCGACGATTGTACATGGGAGACGGAAGAGAGCATGAGGGCGACTCATCCAGAACTCTTCGTCGGTAGGACCCTTTGATATCGTATCTTTGTTGTGTCGTTGTATCTTGTTGTTGTGTGGTAGAATTCCGCGTGCTAGGATAAGGCTATGGATGCATGGCTTGATGGTTGCTAGTTTGGATGATAGAATTGGCTTCACATGGATGATAGGCATGCAGAATTGTTGTGGTTGCTTGTGTTTGCTTGGAATTTCGGGGGCGAAATTCTTAAGGGGGGGAGAATGTAACAGCCCGCATTTTACGTATCGGAAGATCGTAAAATATTTTATTTTATTCCCTGAGGGTTGGATCATTCTCATCTTTTAGTATGTTGCTTATGGGGATGTGAGACATGTCCATAAATTTTACCGATTTTGTTTGTGACCATTTTTCCCTGTCAGTCTTGTACAGGGCATAACTTTTGACTCAGGTCGAATCAGAGGGTGAGACATGTGCCATTGGAAAGGAATTGATGATTCTCTTTCCGTAGAGTGGTTACATTAAGGATTTGGTTCAGTGGTTTGGGAGAAATCGTTGTTTTAAGGTTTTTCAGTTGGTTGTTCAGGTTTTGGAAGGCTAATGGGCTGATTTGGAGAAGGCCCATTAAGGGGTTGGTGGAGACTATAAATAGGGGGTAAGGGATATGGGGAAAGGTTAGAAGTTTTCATTCTCTTATGGGGAGGCTTTGATCTCCTTCTTCCTCTAACACCTTTCCACCATTCAAATTCCAAATCCAAGGGGGAAATCGAAGATCTATACCATTCGAGGCTAGATCAACATCGTTTCAAGGGCGAATTCATCGGATTGAAGGATTTGATTCGAAGTGTTCGCTGTCCGGATTGCTTTTTCATTGTTTTTGCATCGATTAGAAGAATTGGTGAGTGATTTACATCTCTCATTCGGATTCATGCAAGTATATGGGTTTTAGGATGTTAATTTCATCATTTCCATGTTATTTTCCTTAGATCCACACCATGCTAAGTCCATTTTATATATGAATCACCTTAGGATCTGA
Source organism: Allium sativum (assembly GCA_030737875.1). NCBI lineage: Eukaryota > Viridiplantae > Streptophyta > Magnoliopsida > Asparagales > Amaryllidaceae > Allium > Allium sativum. The sequence continues at coordinate 1,019,589,641 of CM060924.1, forward strand.
TCTAGATAATTTAAATGGTTAATTTTATGATTTTTCTCAAGATTATGCAAGTTAGATCCGTTTTTATGTTCATATGATTCACTTATCATGTTTTGGGAAATTTATGTGTTTTGATGGAAATTGTTAGATTGATGATATTGTTGGTTGCATAACATGTTTGTGGTTGCGTTTGGATGAATCGGATAAGCTGGTTTCGTCGGATTCGTCGTTTGGCGAAGTTTTGGTCGAAATCGGAGTCGAATTGGAGATGTGCAGGTTTCTGGTCGTCCTGGAGTTGGTCGGGTCGGTCTAGAATGAGGTGGTCGGTCATAGTATGGCTTGGGAAGCAAGTCAGGGAGCTGGTCAGTTTAAGCTGGTCGGTCCAGAAGGAGCAGAAGTGTTTCTGGTCGGTTTCAGATGGTGGCATTCTGGTCGGTTTCAGATGGTGGCATTCTGGTTGGTTTTTACTGGAAGCAAATCATGGTCGCTCTGAAGGAGCTGGTCGGTCAGGTGGAGCAAAATCTGGTCGGTCTTGACGGGGTCGATCCAAAGCTGGTCGGTCCCAAGGAGGTCGAGTCGATCCAAAGCTGCAAGGAGGTCGAGTCGATCCAAAGCTGCATGGAGGCGGGTCGTTCTGGAGCAAGGCTTGTCGGTTTTTGGTGGGTCGTTCTAAAGCAATGCTGGTTGGCTTTGACTAGTCGTTCTGGAGCAATGCTGGTCGGTTTTGACTGGTCGTTCTGGAGCAATGCTGGTTGGTTTTGACTGGTCGTTCTGGAGCAATTCTTGTCGGTTTTGACTGGGTCTTGGAGCTGGTCGGTTTGATCGGTCCAGAAGGCTGAGGAGGGAGTCTGATCGGCTCAGGAGGGTCCTGGTCGGTCCAGGAGGAGCAAAGGGAGGTCTGGTCGGTCCAGGGGGTCTGGTCGGTCCAGAAGTACCGGAAGAGGTCTGGTCGGTCCAGAATGGGTCTGGTCGGCATTTCTAGTAGAAATTTCTGATCGGACACTTCTAGTGATGACGTAACTTCGAGGTGGTTCAAGTAGGAAGGCTCGAAGTGATGAATGTGTTCGTTGATCAAGGTGGAACAACGAATGCGGAGACAACTCAAAGGTCGTGGGTTGGTGGATAATGGCTGCTCGAGAAGGTTGCTTGAGCTATGAAACATCGTCAAGGTTGGACGATTAGAGATGCGAAGGCCGAGAAGTCATCGTTGTCGTAAGTTCTAGTAGGCTCAAAGCAGGGGTACGATGGGTATCGTTGAAAGGCCCAAAAGACCGGTTGTTGGTCGAGTACCCTGGGTCTTTCTGGTTGGGGAAAGGCCTAGTGTCAAGGTTGGACATTGCCAAGGTTGGGCATATGGAGTTCATGCTAGAACTGGGGTTATCATTAGCCCTTGACATATGGCAAGGTTGGTCGTCATACGATAATGATGGTCGAAGCAGGATTGGCGGTGATAGCCAGAGTCGGTTATGGATGATTTTTTGTTCTGTTTGTACTATCTCATATAGATTATCCAAAGTCGAGGGAGATGTTCTTTGAGTGCTTAAGTGATATTGGTTTAGGCCTCTGGCGAGGGTACTTGAGGAATGTTAAACTCGATTAGGGTTGTCTGTGTGAGACTTATATAATCTAGATGTTATGTGTGTTCTCTATGATTGAATGGGTGTTCTGGTTTCTATGGATGAATGGTTGAAATGCTTGGTGTAAAGGCTATCACTGTCCGATGTGGGGAAGATAAGGTTGAGTTCTTCTCTGGTGATGTGGGTAGATAAGTTGTTCATTTACCCATTCTCATATGCTTTCTTGTTGAAGTTTGTTAGCTGTATTATCGCTCACTAAGACTATTGTCTGACTCAAGGTTTTATGTCTCCTCTTATTACCTTGGGCTGTTCATCCGGTTGTGGATGGGCAGAATTAGTAGCAGGTTACAGGTAATGGAGCTTAGTGATACGAGGAAGCTGAGCGATGACGAGCAGGAGGCTGGCGTACCAGTTTTATTCTATCTAGTATTTCTGTTTCTGCTGTTTGAGTTGCTTGAGAGTTGTAGTGAGGCCTTATGTACAAACTTGGATATCAGTTGGATAATCTTTCTGGATGTTGAAAGAGTTTCAAAAGTTTGCTATATGATACCTCATTACTATCACATGTTGTATATGTTATATTATATTTTATCCTTGCGCTGTGAGTTCTACGACAGGTTTCGATGTGTTCACTTACTATGATGATCGTCCATAGCAGCCTGGCACGCCTTTCAGCGCATTATTCCTCTTGTTTAGTGCGGGGGGTATGGGCGGTCGTCACACAAATCGCCCGATTTGTTTATAAATATTTATTTTATATACACGTTAAAAATTATATTTTTAACTATAAAGTATTTATTCTTTCCACATCACACAATAAAATTTCACAACACATCAATCAAACAAACAAGTCATCCATGGTCTGTGGACGACGGGTGTCAGGTGCTACTAAGCACCGTCTACATCCTAGTATATATTTCAAACTAGAAATTAAAATAAAGGTGAGGAGTTCTCACCTTGGGTTCCACTCCTCCGTTTCATTTCTGAATGGCTTGGATTTGCCCGAAATTCAACGCAATCCTTTACACGCTGTTCATAGTAAGAATCACATTTTTATTATCACTATATGTACATAAAAATCATATTTTTATTTCTACTTCATATATATAAAAATCGAATTCTTATTACTCTACATATATAAAAATCATATTTTTATATTCTCTATTATATAAAAATCCTATTTTTAATTCGCTACTCATATAAAAATAATATTTTTATATTCTATGTTATATAAACAAAATCATATCTTTTTATATAACTAAACCCTTTTGGTTTTCAAAAATCAAATCTTTATCACCTCTTCATACATATAAAAATTCAATCTTTACACGCTACATACTTATATAAAAATCGTATTTTTATATAACTTAAAAATCCTAACTTTCTTTAACTATAAATCCAAATATTTTGTTAATTAAAAGTCCGACCTTTTGTTATCTAAAAATCCAACCTTTTTTTATCTAAAAATCCGACCTTTTGTAAATTAAAAATTCGACCTTTTATTGTCTAAAAATCCGACCTTTTGTTAATTAAAAATTCGACCTTTAAAAATCATATTTTGATTTTGTCCATGTATTAAAAACGTTTTTTAAATAAAAGAAAGTGAATTACATACAAAATAAAATAAAATAAAAAAGAAAACTCACTGACTTTGTCTTCAGATGGGAGGGAGAGATCGTATTTGCGTCGGAGGGGGGTTTAGTGTCCGTCGGAGTTCATCAGGGGGGTGCGCGTCGGGGTTCAGGCTCGACGGTTTGGGGTTTCAGGATATTGGATTGACGGGGTTGGAGGGAGAAGATGGGTTGCGGAGGAAGTGGGTTGTGCGACGGCGAGAGGGAGGGGGTGTCAGCGAGGCGTCGACGATGGCAGGGTCGCGGTTGGCGGCTGCGAGGGGGGGGGAGGGGAGGGAGGGGGTTTTTGAGATTGATTTTTTTAACGGGGAAGATAAAAAAAGGGGTGTGAGGGCTTATAGGTATAGTTATATTATATTATATATTATATTTAATTTAATCCTCCAAAGAGTTGACTTTCCATTTGAACTCCAAACGAGATTCAACGACTGTCTCCCCTAGCTAATTACCCCCATTCCGAACACAATGGGATATGTTACGTAGGCCAATTCGATCGTTGCGATCTGTTTTCGCTCAAATCAAAATTTAAATCTATATATTCTATTTTAAACGTACATTTCAAATTACCGGGGCCACATACTGACTCTAACAATCCCAGAAAAATTATTTCTAGCTTCGTATTGACGATACGGTCCTAACAAAACTAATTTCATCAAATTCTGAGACCGTTTGAAAAATGGTCCTTTTCTAGTCGATCGAAATTGACTGAAACTCGTTTAAGTTTGCCACGCTCACAAATTGATTCAGAAAATTATGAATTTTGAAACCTAGCAATAATTTGACATCCCGTATCCAACAAAAGTGGTTTCGTCGAAAACCGAGGTCGTTTGCAAAATTTCCATTTTTAAGGGCTATATTTTCCATAGCGACTATTCTGAATTTTTATCTGGGCATAACTTTTTATCCCTGCTATGAAATTTCATTTTTTCGGATTTGTTGGAAAATATTATCTAACAGATTCTAATGTTTTTGGTTTCCCTAAAATCCGGTTTATTTTGAATCCTGTACATTCATTTAAAATTTGAAATCAGATTTTCGAACTACCGCGCCATTTCAGGCTCTTTATATACTTAAAATAAATTTATTCGTTTTAACTTCATCGAAAATATATTTTCTTTCGTTATTATTTAAAATAATTCATTTTAAATATTCAAAATTCGCTAAAATTGCCAAAATAAAAATTTTAAATTGGCTCAGATTTCCGGGTTATTATAATCTCCCCCACTTAAAACTTTTCATCCCCGAAAAGGAACGAAGCCGAAAGTTGTTTCACAAATCAACTCAACTTTCTTTATTTTCATTATAGCTTAAGTTCTTCAACTTTTCAGTTTCTAAGAACTTTCCAAATTTTTCAAAGATTTGGCTAACACCCTAAATTTTCGAAAAATTTCGCCATAACCTCCCCTACACCGGGAGCTTGGGGATATTTCAAATAGCCTCCCATGGCCCTCACCAATCCAAAAAGAAAAAGAAACAGCCAATCGGCTCATAAAATCATCCAAAACCTAATAAATTAGTAAACATGTACCTATTTGTCGGGCAAACAATTTTATTCTTCTGCTCTAGCCTCCTTGCTATGACCTGTTCAATGTAAGTACATGTATATCATGCAAATGCAACTAATTTTCAATACAATTCACTATTTGGTTCAATTTGGCTAAAGGTTCAACATTTAATTAATCAAACAACACAACCAGCAATCAATTAGTTGATTATCTTTTCAATCACATAACTTTAATACTGTTAGCCCACTTTGTGAACTGGGCAACACAAAGTCAAGATGTGAAATATTGAAGAACTTGAAAAACACTGAAGCGAGTCGGATCGGAGCAGGGTGGCGGTTCGGATAGGGTAAAGTCTGCCGTTCGGATCGGTGAACCATTGCTATTGGAATCAGAAAGGCACAGCTGTTCGGATCGGAGGGCAATATACTCCCAGTCGGATCGGATAGCCGCTTGATTGCTACGGAGATAGATCGAAGCGGAGCAAAATAAAGAGAAAAGAGAATTGGTTCTGAGTCAATCCGGGTCGGGTCGGGTACCCCGATCCGAACCCCTTGTGCATGCCCCTCCGACCCGAACCTGTCTTCCACGTCACTCTCCTGCATGAGCGCCTGGATATTCGGATCGGCCGTAACCAGTTCCTACTCTCAACGTCCACTACTCTGATGCGTTGTCAACACAGAAATCCATCCGAACCCGAGGCTAATGGGATGGATGACACGTGGCTCCGATCCAGATCGGGTTCTGAGCAAATTCTCACCTATAAATACCCCGTCTGGAGACAAAGAAAAGGATCTTTTTTCTGACACTTTGAGAGTTTAACCACCTTCATTGCCCGAATTCCAGCACTCCCAGAAAATCCAAGTCTTCTTTCATTATTTGTTTTTAGACAATTGAGTGATTGTAAGTGAGTTGTGAGAGAAATCAAGTGAATATTTCATTGTACTTGCAACAAAATCAGTGAAAATAGTGAAAGACAAGTGGACGTAGGCATTTCTTCGCCGAACCACTATAAATCCTGTGTGTTCATTTTTATTTTTATCTCATTTCATTCTGCTTTTAATCAATTTGGGTGTTAGAACCACTTTTTGGTCTAACATTTTGGTGCTTTCACTGAGAATTCGTCTGAATTCTTTGTTTTTCGGGATTATCGTTCTACTTTTTGGACCGCTGAGTTCAAAGAAGTTAATCCTCAAGTTTCAACGTCCTTGGATATTTGTTGAAGTGATTGTCGAAGAATCATGGCCAAAGGAAAAGGCAAAGAAGTTCAATCTGGTCGAGGGAATGAAGCTGGCGAAGATCAGCAAAATGCGGTCGTGACAAGGTCTCGTGGGCAGAGTTCAGCAGCAGGACGAACCAATGCAGGAAATCCGAACCGCCTCCAGGGGGAGAGCTCCGATCCGATCCGGGTAGGAGATTCTGAAGCAGTGCATTCCCCCAATCTGAACCGACCCGAGCAGCTTGCCATGTACCGACCCGATCAGACTCCCCAGCTCCGAACCGACCCGATCTCCCATCTCCGATCCGATCCGACTCTTGGTGATGTTGGAACCTCTACTCGAGTCCCTACAAATGCTCCGATTCCAGCCACCAGGGTCAGTGACCAGGTCAATCCATCTGCGCCGATTACTCAAGGAAATTTCTCGCGCTTACTTGACTTGCTCGAGAGTACTAGGGAGGCTATGAAAGTCCACGAGCGCACTAATCTCATGATGCAGGAAAATATGAGGCTCATGAGCAGGGAGATTAGCGAACTCCGTCGATAGTGAACCCCATCACCGGTTCGTCACACACCAGTGGATCAGTCTTCATCTTCCGAGGAAGAACGGCCCCGTGAACGAAGGCCGCTCGAACGACCTCAGAATGTGGAGCAGCTGACATTTGGATCTTTGGGGTCTCGTGAGGATATCGCACGAGCACTAGGAAACAATGACCCCACTCGGGGGCAAAGGCTCCAGTCCCCTCCTCCCGAGATCGACCGGGAGCGTAGGGAACGGAATAAAGCAGAAGCAGCTCGAAGAAGAAGGGCATCTCCTGAACAAGATCCCAGAAGGAACCCGGATACTAGGGCCAGGGAACCTGAGCGGCCCCTAACTAATGCTGATGTACAGGCAATGGTGCGCCAGATCATGTCCGAGAGCCGGAACTATACAAATGAAGATTATGGCATTGAGCGAAGCCATACTCCTTTCACCGATGATATCCTCGACTTCCAATTTCCCCGGCGTTTTAACCTGCCATAGATGGACAAGTACAACGGGAGAACTGATCCGGAACAGCATTTGATGCGATACTCGTGGCTCATGAATGTTGCTGCTGCCCCTGATGAAGTGAAGTGTAAAGCATTCCCAATCTATTTAGAAGATGTGGCGCTGTTCTGGTTTACCCGACTTCCCCCTCGTTCGATTTCGAATTACAGGGAACTGAGCGAACGTTTTATGAATCAGTTCCGACTCCATGCCCGAAAGTCCAAAAGTGTTATTGAATTGTCAAGAATTAAGCAGGCACCAGGAGAGTCTTTGAGGTCATATCTTGACCGTTTTAACTTAGCTATGACTGAAGTTAGTGACCCGCATGAGCCTACCATTCTAATGGCATTAAAGGAAGGAGTCGATCCTGAATCTGAGTTCGGGGATTACCTTTCTGGGAAGACACCCTCCACAAGAGAGATGTTCTATGAAAAAGCCGATATTTATTTAAGGCGAGAGGAGGCCAGGGAAAACCGAAAGAGAAAGTCTGAAGCGGCTTCAAAAGAAAATGTGCAGAGTAACGTCGTCGTGAAGCAGTCTGGGGAAAGTTCCGGCAAGGTTGAAGTAAATGTGGGAAACAAGGGTGGAAACAACAATGCTGGAAACGGGGGCAACAACAATAACCGTAATACGAACGGTAACAAAAGAAATAGAAATAGGGGAAGTGATCCTAACAAAAGACCCCGATTCCAGACCTACGTGAATTATACACCATTGAACGACACCCTGGAGAATATTTACCTGGATACGTACAACGTTTTGCAGTATAAAAGACCGCTACCTCGTGATTCGACCGAGAAAGAAATGGCAACTGGGAAGTTTTGTTTGTTCCATGGAACTCATGGACATTCAACCAATGAATGTCGGCATTTAAGAGATGTGATTGAGAAGCTGCTGCACGAAGGGAAACTGGATGAATACAAGGTTGCCCCGAGGGACAGGGGGCAAGGAGAGCAGCTCCAAAACAGATTCTACCTGCTCCTAAGCCTATAGCGCAGTAGAAAGGCAAGGGATTTGTTATCAACTCCATAGTGGGCGGACCTCACCCAGCAATCCGTAGCTTTAGAGAAATGGATCAATATGTAAATGCTGCCAAGCATATAGATGTGAATGAAGGTGATGATCTGGAAGATATCACCCCCATAAAACAACAGAAGACCATGTTTGACGACGTGGTGTTCCGCAGCAGAGATAATACTGGGATCCAATCACCCACTGATGATCCGTTAGTTATTACTACCACCATTGGGCCGGCCTTGGTTTATAAGGTATTAGTAGACAACGGAAGTTCCGTCAATATTTTGTTTAAAAAGTCATTTGATCAGATGAAGCTGGAATCTGAAGATTTGAAGCCATGTGAAGGATGGATCAGAGGCTTCAACGGGGCGTCAACAGCTCCAATGGGATACATAGAATTGCCCGTGACCTTGGGGGCAAGGAGAACGCAGAAGAGTGCGGATGCTTCAGTTCGTAGTATTGGACGTAGATTCGCCTTATAATGCATTTTTGGGGAGGCCTGTCCTTGCTGAATTCAGAGTTTGTATCGCCCCCTGGTGTTTATTGCTTAAGTTCCCAACCGAAGCCGGAACTGGAGTAATGAGAGGGGATCAAGTTTCCGGACGGGCCTGCTATGTGGCCGAACTAAAGATGTTGATGAAAGGACTTAACATCGAGAGTAAAGATGCCTCGCCTCCCCCAAAGGGGGGCTCGGCGTAGCAATTAGAGAAATCGGCCCCGAAGGAGTTGCTTAAAGGAACGCCTGAAGACCTGGATCCCAGAAAAGACGAGGAACCAGAGACTAAAAATGCAACTCCTAATGAAGCGACAGTGGAAGTTCCCATTGATGACGTTGATCCGACAAGAGTCTTGAAGATTGGGTCTCAATTGGATCCACGTCGGGCCAAAGAACTAACAGACTTTTTGAAGGCGAACTTGGACGTGTTTGCCTGGACCCACGCTGACATGTGTGGGATATCGCCATCCATTATAAGTCACAAATTAAATGTAAACCCGAAGCATCCGTCTGTGAAGCAAAAGAGACGTATGCTGGGCCCAGAGAGGTCGGCTGCTCTCAAAGAGGAAGTGGAGAAGCTGAAGCAGAACGGATTTATTCGAGATTCGACATATCCCGACTGGATATCGAATCCCGTCTTGGTAAAGAAGCCGAATGGAAAGTGGCGGACTTGCATTGATTTTTCAGATTTGAACAAAGCCTGCCCAAAAGACAGTTTCCCACTTCCCAGAATTGATCAGCTTGTAGATTCGACAGCAGGTCATGAACTTCTCTCTTTCATGGATGCATATTCTGGGTACAACCAAATTCCTATGCATGTGCCAGACCAAGAACATACGAGCTTCATTACAAATTTGGGATTGTATTGTTATGTTGTAATGCCATTCGGATTGAAAAACACTGGAGCCACTTATCAGCGCTTGGTGAACAGAATGTTTTATAATCAAATAGGGAAGACTATGGAAGTTTACGTGGATGATATGCTTGTCAAATCGAAGCAGTCCTCCAGCCACACACAAGACTTGGCGGAAATGTTTGGTATCCTGCGAAAGTATCGGATGAAGTTGAATCCTCTGAAATGCTCATTTGGAGTGGCGTCGGGAAAATTCCTAGGCTTCATTGTGAGCTCCCGAGGAATTGAAATCAATCCTAGCCAAATAGCAGCGATTAGAAACATTGAAGAGCCAAGAAGAATTAAAGATGTCCAAAGTCTTGCAGGGAAAGTAGCCGCGTTGAGTAGATTCATCTCCAAGGCTACAGACAAGTGCGTTCCGGTTTTTGATTTAATTAAAAGGGGAAAGAAAAACTTTGAGTGGACTCCGGACTGTGTTGAGGCCTTTCGAAATTTATTGGAACTGCTAGAGAAACCGCCGATTTTGTCAAAGCCAGTGGATCACGAAGAATTGTTTGTTTACTTGGCAGTCTCGGCTCACGCCGTTAGCACAGCCCTGGTTCGAGAAGAAGACAAAGTACAAAGGCCAGTATATTATGTAAGCAAGAAATTAGCAGCGGCAGAGCGCAACTACCCAAAGATTGAGAAGCTCGCTTACAGCCTCCTAATCGCATCCCGAAAGCTTCGCCACTATTTCCAAGCTCATCCAATAACCATATACACCGACCAGCCCTTGAGGCAGGTGTTACAGAGGCCCGAAGCATCGGGGAGGTTGATCAAATGGAATATAGAATTAAGCCAATTTGATTTAAATTTTCAACCACGAAAGTTGATCAGGGGGCAAGCTCTGGCAGACTTTATTGCGGAGTTCACCATCCCAGAGGAGGAAATAATCGATGACAGAATGGTCAAGTCCGAGAATGAGTTGAAGATAGATCCATGGAAGCTATACACCGACGGAGCTAAGAACGACCGAAGGTCCGGAGCTGGAATCGTCTTAGTCACTCCCGAAGGACGGTCGTTATATTACGCTCTATGATTAGAGTTCTCGGCGACTAACAACGACTCTGAATACGAAGCCCTGATTGCCGGGCTAAAGCTTGCTAAAGACCTCGGAATAAAAATGTTGGACATATTCTGTGACTCTAAAATCGTTGTTTGCCAAGTGCGAGAGGAATTTTGTAACACCCCTCCTCCGTTAAGGTCACTCACAAAGGGAATGCCTTAACTTTGGTGGAGAATTTTAGTAAACAGAACAGAAACTTACAAGACAGATAAAACAGTACTTGAATTTTTTTAACTTTATTACAGCGGAAACAGAAATTAATATGGTTACATCCTTTCAAATTTCAGAATTCAAGTACAAAATATCAGTCTTGTACAAAAGCCTTCAAAATGCATGGTTTAAAATCATAATCCCCATGGAACGGAAGCTATACAGAGCCAAGCCATACTTTAAGCACTTCAAGCAAAGAGAAATCCGGATCAAGCTAAAGTATTTCCCTCCTTGGATAACCTGGGGGGGAACGGAAGAAAGGAGGCGAAACAACAAGGGTCAGACAAAAAGTCTGGCAAGTCCAGTGACTTTCAGCATATCAACAGATAATAATAATATGATATGAACATAAAACTGGATGTGAGATAACTGTAACAGGTGTAGCAGATATAACAGAAAAACAGAATGATATAAACTATTGTTTTACACTTCTCTGCACTAATACTAGTATAGCAGAATTAGGTGTCACCCTAATGTCTAAATTGAAGCAGGAACGGGTACAGAATACTTTAACAGAAACAGAATGCTAATAATGGGCCTTTACTACCCGATCAGAAACAGACAGAAGCAGAAACAGATTTATCCCTACGGAAATAGAATGTAGAATTAGGTGTACACTAGTAATGGGCCTTTACCACCCGAACAGACGGTACCACACAGAAACAGACAGGTGTTACCACCCAACAGAAACAGACGGTACCAACAGAAACAGACAGAACTAAGCGTACCCTAAAACCCTACCCCAAGCGATCGGCTCCCTAATACATAAATATCCTGTGTCGGCCCCACAGTAGGGTGTATCACTCCCTAAAGTGACAACCAATTGGCACAGACCTATTTACAGATGTCACGGCGTCTTACATCCTCAGAGGAAGACCGGGATCCATGCACGCACATGACCCGGTTGGAACGCACCATCAACACCCCTCGCCATTATCAGAATGAACCACTTATAATTAGTTCAGTAAGCGTGCCCGGACCCTACCTACTGTTGGGTCAAAGTTTTGATACCAGAAAGGGTTACTGACTAATATGGGTCCCAAACAACAGATGACACAAGTAATTCCCCTCCTAACCTTGTGTCCCCAGACTAACAGATCTCAGATTAACTTGTTTACAAGTTCAGACATACATAATTCAGATTTACTAGTTCACAGATTAAGTTAACAAGTTTTCAGACTAACAGATCAGATGTACAGATTTTTCAGATTTGTCTAACTTTGTATTGGGCCTACAGATTCATGGATGGGTTTACTACACCTATTAATCCAGTTGGTTTAACCCTATTTTCCCCCAATACGTTTTAGATGTCATTCTTATCTTAAATTTGCATTAATTAATTATTAATGCCCAGACCTCTCACATTAGGTCGCTAGCTTGTGGCCGCTGGATGGGCCGGGCGGTTCCGGGCAGACTTCTGCCACAAGCCAGACCTAACCTCGTGTCTTAAGCAGGTTATGACTAACTTCTCACATTAGAACCTATTGTTTGCGGCCACTGGATGTGCCGAGCGGTTCCGGGCAGTACGCCGCAAACTCATTCTAACCTCGAGTTAGTCACGTTTATCTTTGCGGCCAATTAATTAATAATTTACCGTTTATGCGCACGCCCAATATATATGCCAATTCAGATTATATCAATAACAGGATGATTATATCAACACAGCAGATAACAGATTTTAGCAGATAACAGATTTTATATGACTTAACGGATTTAACAGATTTAGCAACTTAGCAGATTTTGGCATATAACAGGTTAGGCATTTCAACCGACAAATTTAACAGATTAGGCATTTCAATCTTATTAGCAGTCTAGGCAATATAACAAAACTAGCAGTTTAGGCAACTTGGCAAATTAGCAGATTTAGCAAATTTAATATTTCTAAAGGTTCTATTTACATGCCTTGCCTAATCATAAATTGGCCTAAATTCATATGCCTACATAATTGTCATGATTCACAACATATACTCCATGTTTGCATAAGCGCAGAATATGGACATAATTTGCCATATAACATATGTTCCAATTTTTGTTAAACTAGCATTTTACAGCAGATTCACATATAAATTATACCAAATATAACCATTAATTTCAATGCATGCCATATATCCAAAAATCCCTATTTAGGTGTAATCACAATAATAGATATCCTAATTAATGTAAATCTTTACACCTAAGTTTCCATATCTTCTTCTTTTTAAGTCATGAATCATTATGCAAACTATACCCAACAATCTAAATCTTTAAATCATATCTTCTAAAAATCAGATCTTGACTTTTATATGCATTTTGTCCAAAGTCTCAAATCATATGTAATCTTACAGTGGTTCCTCTTCTTCTTTTATCACAGAATATGCATAGGTCTAAAAATAGTTTATAACATATGCTTATTTTTCTAATTAATTACAGATCTAAATAACATATGTTCATTTCTCTAATTAGTTACAGATCTAGATTACAACGTACACTATGCATACAACATATATAAATTATATGTTTACAGTCAAATTCATGCATCCAATCACAAGTCATATGTCAATATATTTTATGCCTCAGATCTAAAGTCATATGTTCAATTCAGTCTCGTCAAATTTCGCATCATTCATTATTTATCCCAAAATTTGTGTTCATACGTTAATCTCTTACGAGATTAGGCACAGGCTCGTGGTAGTCTGGCTATAGAAACAGAAAGGAAGCAGAAAGGGATACAGAACGGTCACAGAAAAACAGATCTGACAGATATACAATCTCAGATTCAGATTTAAAAGCATATCAGAATTATAATTAATGTTTATAGCAGAAAATAACTGTACTTGCCTTGATTGGATTAAAGAAAGAACTTTAGTTGTTACAGAATTGTTGCAGAAGCTTTTATCTCAAATTTGAATTTAGGATGATGTTGATTGACTTCTAGTTTTGATTCTAGCAGAGTAGCGACGCCATTTTTATTTTTAATTAGAAGAAGAGAGCAATGGAGGCTAGAGAATTGTGTAAGAGACTTAGGTTTAGGTTAGGGATGTATTTATAGGAGGATAGGGTGATTTAGAGCCTTCAGATCAGTCCAGAAGTCATCAGAATCGCACAGCTCGAATACACATCATCCAGCCACTCAAAAGAAGACACGTCACCTCAGAACACTCCAGAATTCGGTGCTGGATTTGTATGGGCGCACTTGGCAGGTGCGCCAGTGTATTTTTGTACTGGCGCACTTCACAAGTGCGCCAGTGTATTCTGGCCTGTTTCCGGTTTTTCTGCCTAACTTCGTTCGTCCATATCTTCTTCATACGGACTCCGATTTACGCAAATTCGGACTCTATTTCGCGTATTTTTCCGAGACGAACACATTGGCCCAACCCGTTTCCCTTATTTCTTCTCCTAAAAATTAATTATACCTTGATTTTTAACTCTTATGTTTACAGAAAATACGGGGTGTTACATTCTCCCCTCCTAGAGGATTTCGTCCCCGAAATCTTCAAGTTAAGAAGAATGTGTCCTACTATCCAATCACCCATCTACTCAACCATCATCCACAAGCATCCATTGTCCTTAGAAAACTTCTAATGTTGTATGAACATATGCAAAAGTGTGTGTATATGTTCCTTATCTAATGCAAAGATCAGGCGGTCTACTGATTCAGTTGACCTCCTTAATGCGAATTATGTCAGTGCCATGAGTCCAACATGTATGCAATAGAATTCTAATGATATATATTATTTCTATATGAGTGCACAATCATTCACTCAAATGCAACATCCATGTGCTGAATCAATCATTTTGCATCCACAAGAATTGAAAAATGCTCACCCATCCATATGCAGTATGAGAGTGTTTTCGAGCCGATCTAGTGCCTAGTGTGTGTATATGCATCCACGGGCAACCACTAGCAACCACTTGCATCCACTTGCAACCATCAAACATAACATGTCTCAAACACATGTTTACACCCATTAGTTTCTACCTAAAGTTCGAAGATTCGATCGATATGATACAGTCGAATGATGGAAGCGAGTACAGATAGAACGAAAATTTGGTTCCCATTAGACATGGGTCCTAAGTATCGGCCCCAAAGACCGAAACCAACATGAAATTGACACCCAGAGGATTACCTTCTTTAGACAATGTCAAAACTGGAAATCCTATCAAAAGTATTTAGATATTTACAGACTACTGGTACAGATCAGGTTCCCTAATGATTCTTAGGAAGCTAAGCATGATAAAATCATACCCCACGAAAACTCAGAATGTATGCGTCATACATGACGCCTAACACAGATATCCCTCAAACCCCAATCTCAAACAGATGATCCATAACCCTTATGGGTCTGAGTCTACAGCGGAATTCAGAAATAATACTAGTATTAAAGTGCAGAGTATCGATTACAAAATCAAAATACCAGAATCAGAAAAAGTCTTAACTCCATAATCAGATAAAGAAATTAAATCTACTATAGAAATTTTCCTATTTCTATCCTAGCCACTAGCCTCAAGAGTGTTCGCCTGCCCTCCTTGTCCTCGTCTCTTCGGGCAGTTCCTAGTGAAGTGTCCCATCTCCCCACAGTTGAAGCAAGCGCCCTTCCTTTTTCTGCAATCCTTGTTCAGATGAGTCGAGCTCCCACAAGTAAAGCACTTTTTCCCCTTCTTATATTCAGACTTCTCATCCTTCTTTTGTGTTTCCTTTTTGGGCCCCGCTTTCTTATTCTGTGGTTCTTCCTTCTTTGTCTCTTTCGGGCCCTTGTCTTCCTCGTGTAGTAGTGCCATATCCATCAATTTCTCGTAAGTTGCTCCCATGGGTACATGGGTCATGGCTAGGCTGTGCAGTGGCTCATTCAATCCTTTAACAAAGCGGAGAGCCTTTTTATGCTGAGTGTTGACTAAATCCAATCCGAATCTTGCTAGTTGGTTGAACTGGTTGACGTATTCCTTGACCGTCATACTTCCTTGCTTAAGAGATAAGAACTTTTCCAATTGTAAACTTCGTTCAGCTTGCGAGAGGAATTTTGTCTCAAACCTTGTTCTGAAATCCATCCATGTCTCAACCGGCCTCTCGGCGTTAGTGACTTCCCACCAGTAGGAAGTTTCGTCTTTGAGCGGCCATACTGCCAACTGTACCTTCTGCCTATCGTCCACCTCGAAGATAACGAATAGATCCTCAGTTTCTTTGAGCCAATTCCTTGCTTCTACGAATGATTCAGTTCCTTTGAAATCCTTCCCACCCATGGCCCTAAAATCTCTACAGATCTTTGAGAAAGCAATTGCACGAGGAGGGGGTGGAGGAGGGGGATCATTTGCTGGACCTGCAGCGGCGGTCCTAGCCTCAAGATATTGACGAAACCAACCGGGTACATGAACACCCTCTGGTATCTCAGATGCTTCAGACATGCTGGAACGAAACAGGAAAGGTTCAATACAAAAAGGACTGAAAGAAAGATATATGGCTCTTGGGGATCATGTTTTTCAAGTGTAACACCCCTCCTCCGTTAAGGTCACTCACAAAGGGAATGCCTTAACTTTGGTGGAGCATTTTAATAAACAGAACAGAAACTTACAAGACAGATAAAACAGTACTTGAATTTTTTTAACTTTATTACAGCGGAAACTGAAATTAATATGGTTACATCCTTTCAAATTTCAGAATTCAAGTACAAAATATCAGTCTTGTACAAAAGCCTTCAAAATGCATGGTTTAAAATCATAATCCCCATGGAACGGAAGCTATACAGAGCCAAGCCATACTTTAAGCACTTCAAGCAAAGAGAAATCCGGATCAAGCTAAAGTATTTCCCTCCTTGGATAACCTGGGGGGGAACGGAAGAAAGGAGGCGAAACAACAAGGGTCAGACAAAAAGTCTGGCAAGTCCAGTGACTTTCAGCATATCAACAGATAATAATAATATGATATGAACATAAAACTGGATGTGAGATAACTGTAACAGGTGTAGCAGATATAACAGAAAAACAGAATGATATAAACTATTGTTTTACACTTCTCTGCACTAATACTAGTATAGCAGAATTAGGTGTCACCCTAATGTCTAAATTGAAGCAGGAACGGGTACAGAATACTTTAACAGAAACAGAATGCTAATAATGGGCCTTTACTACCCGATCAGAAACAGACAGAAGCAGAAACAGATTTATCCCTACGGAAACATAATGTAGAATTAGGTGTACACTAGTAATGGGCCTTTACCACCCGAACAGACGGTACCACACAGAAACAGACACGTGTTACCACCCAACAAAAACAGACGGTACCAACAGAAACAGACAGAACTAAGCGTACCCTAAAACCCTACCCCAAGCGATCGGCTCCCTAATACATAAATATCCTGTGTCGGCCCCACAGTAGGGTGTATCACTCCCTAAAGTGACAACCAATTGGCACAGACCTATTTACAGATGTCACGGCGTCTTACATCCTCAGAGGCAGACCGGGATCCATGCACGCACATGACCCGGTTGGAACGCACCATCAACACCCCTCGCCATTATCAGAATGAACCACTTATAATTAGTTCAGTAAGCGTGCCCGGACCCTACCTACTGTTGGGTCAAAGTTTTGATACCAGAAAGGGTTACTGACTAATATGGGTCCCAAACAACAGATGACACAAGTAATTCCCCTCCTAACCTTGTGTCCCCAGACTAACAGATCTCAGATTAACTTGTTTACAAGTTCAGACATACAGAATTCAGATTTACTAGTTCACAGATTAAGTTAACAAGTTTTCAGACTAACAGATCAGATGTACAGATTTTTCAGATTTGTCTAACTTTGTATTGGGCCTACAGATTCATGGACGGGTTTACTACACCTATTAATCCAGTTGGTTTAACCCTATTTTCCCCCAATACGTTTTAGACGTCATTCTTATCTTAGATTTGCATTAATTAATTATTAATGCCCAGACCTCTCACATTAGGTCGCTAGCTTGTGGCCGCTGGATGGGCCGGGCGGTTCCGGGCAGACTTCTGCCACAAGCCAGACCTAACCTCGTGTCTTAAGCAGGTTATGACTAACTTCTCACATTAGAACCTATTGTTTGCGGCCACTGGATGTGTCGGGCGGTTCCGGGCAGAATTACGCCGCAAACTCATTCTAACCTCGAGTTAGTCACGTTTATCTTTGCGGCCAATTAATTAATAATTTACCGTTTATGCGCACGCCCAATATATATGCCAATTCAGATTATATCAATAACAGGATGATTATATCAACACAGCAGATAACAGATTTTAGCAGATAACAGATTTTATATGACTTAACGGATTTAACAGATTTAGCAACTTAGCAGATTTTGGCATATAACAGGTTAGGCATTTCAACCGACAAATTTAACAGATTAGGCATTTCAATCTAATTAGCAGTCTAGGCAATATAACAAAACTAGCAGTTTAGGCAACTTGGCAAATTAGCAGATTTAGCAAATTTAATATTTCTAAAGGTTCTATTTACATGCCTTGCCTAATCATAAATTGGCCTAAATTCATATGCCTACATAATTGTCATGATTCACAACATATACTCCATGTTTGCATAAGCGCAGAATATGGACATAATTTGCCATATAACATATGTTCCAATTTTTGTTAAACTAGCATTTTACAGCAGATTCACATATAAATTATACCAAATATAACCATTAATTTCAATGCATGCCATATATCCAAAAATCCCTATTTAGGTGTAATCACAATAATAGATATCCTAATTAATGTAAATCTTTACACCTAAGTTTCCATATCTTCTTCTTTTTAAGTCATGAATCATTATGCAAACTATACCCAACAATCTAAATCTTTAAATCATATCTTCTAAAAATCAGATCTTGACTTTTATATGCATTTTGTCCAAAGTCTCAAATCATATGTAATCTTACAGTGGTTCCTCTTCTTCTTTTATCACAGAATATGCATAGGTCTAAAACTAGTTTATAACATATGCTTATTTTTCTAATTAATTACAGATCTAAATAACATATGTTCATTTCTCTAATTAGTTACAGATCTAGATTACAACGTACACTATGCATACAACATATATAAATTATATGTTTACAGTCAAATTCATGCATCCAATCCCAAGTCATATGTCAATATATTTTATGCCTCAGATCTAAAGTCATATGTTCAATTCAGTCTCGTCAAATTTCGCATCATTCATTATTTATCCCAAAATTTGTGTTCATACGTTAATCTCTTACGAGATTAGGCACAGGCTCGTGGTAGTCTGGCTATAGAAACAGAAAGGAAGCAGAAAGGGATACAGAACGGTCACAGAAAAACAGATCTGACAGATATACAATCTCAGATTCAGATTTAAAAGCATATCAGAATTATAATTAATGTTTATAGCAGAAAATAACTGTACTTGCCTTGATTGGATTAAAGAAAGAACTTTAGTTGTTACAGAATTGTTGCAGAAGCTTTTATCTCAAATTTGAATTTAGGATGATGTTGATTCACTTCTAGTTTTGATTCTAGCAGAGTAGCGACGCCATTTTTATTTTTAATTAGAAGAAGAGAGCAATGGAGGCTAGAGAATTGTGTAAGAGACTTAGGTTTAGGTTAGGGATGTATTTATAGGAGGATAGGGTGATTTAGAGCCTTCAGATCAGTCCAGAAGTCATCAGAATCGCACAGCTCGAATACACATCATCCAGCCACTCAAAAGAAGACACGTCACCTCAGAACACTCCAGAATTCGGTGCTGGATTTGTATGGGCGCACTTGGCAGGTGCGCCAGTGTATTTTTGTACTGGCGCACTTCACAAGTGCGCCAGTGTATTCTGGCCTATTTCCGGTTTTTCTGCCTAACTTCGTTCGTCCATATCTTCTTCATACGGACTCCGATTTACGCAAATTCGGACTCTATTTCGCGTATTTTTCCGAGACGAACACAATGGCGCAACCCGTTTCCCTTATTTCTTCTCCTAAAAATTAATTATACCTTGATTTTTAACTCTTATGTTTACAGAAAATACGGGGTGTTACAAATTTGTGGCTCAGGGACCTCGACTTATCGCCTACCTCAGGAAAGTGAGAGAGCTATTGAGTAGCTTGGAGCGGTACGATATAACACACATCCCAAGAGCCGAAAACCAGAAGGCGGATAGGCTGGCAAAGCTGGCTAGTTCCGACAATCCAGAAGAGACTGAAATAATTCCAATTGAAACATTGGAATCGCCAAGCTTTGAGTCGATGGAAGTTGAGTTCGCTTTCGAAGCGGAACCGGAGAAGGAGTCGTGGATGACTCCAATTAAGAACTTCCTTAAGAATGGGACACTCCCATCAAAGAAGAGTGAGAAAAGGGCTGTAGTTCGCAAGGCTACCAGATATGTCATACAAGATGATACTCTTTATAGGCAAGGATTTTCTATGCCCCTGTTACGATGTATAGCACATGACGACATCAAGCGTGTACTAAGAGAAGTACACGAAGGTGAGTGTGGAGATCATATAGGAGGTCAGACTTTAGAAAAAAAGATATTGCGATACGGATACTTATGGCCTACAATTAATAAAGATGCAGCTGATTATTCACGACGCTGCGATAAGTGCCAGAGATTCGCCAAAATCCCCAGAGCACCGTCGACCCAACTTAAATCAATGGTGAGTCCTTGGCCATTTGCCACATGGGGAATTGATATCATTGGAGTTCTACCGATTGCTAAAGGAGGAGCGAAATATGCAATAGTGGCCGTGGACTATTTTATGAAGTGGGTGGAAGCTGAGCCCTTGACCAAGATCACAGCAAGAAAGGTGATAAGTTTCGTGGTCAGAAATATTATATGCCGATTCGGGATCCCAAGGACGATTATAACTGACAACAGAACCCAATTTGATAATACTGAATTCAGAAATTTCTGCCAGAAGTATAAGATTGACAAGCGATATACTGCAGTTGCCTATCCGCAGTCGAACGGGCAAGTAGAGGCAATAAACAAAGTAATAAAATCCATCCTCAAGAAACGGTTAGAGCGTGCAAAGGCAAAATGGGTTGACGAATTGCCCATAGCTTTGTGGGCATATCGAACAACATTTAAGACGGCCACCGGTCACACCCCTTTCTCTCTCTCCTTTGGCTCAGAAGCAGTAATTCCAGTTGAACTGGAAGTTCCTTCCCACAGGGTGACATATTATGACCCGATGACGAATCGGGCGCTCTTACTTGAGTCTCTTGATGAAGTCGAAGAAAAAAGGGACGAAGCAGATTTGCGTGCGGCAAGACATCGACGTCAGATGGCACGCTATTATGACAAAAAAGTTCGCCTCAGGACTTTTGAACCAGGAGATTTGGTGCTAAAGAGAGTCTTTCCATCCCTTCCTCACCTCGGTCCAAAGTGGGAAGGACCCTTTGTCATCCAACGGAAACTTGAAAAAGGAACCTTCAAGTTAACGACCGTAGATGGCGAAGAAGTCCCTAGAGCATGGAATGCCCAACACTTAATGCGATATTTGGATTAGAAATGATGTACTCTTTGTTATTTTTCTTATGAACTCTGTAATAAGGCACGACTTGCCTTGGGAAAATCTGACGATATGAATAAAGGACTATAAAGTGGATGTAGGCTACGACTTAGCCGAACCACTATAAAAATATTGTGTGTTATTTACTTTTATGCATTACATATATACATTCATCAATTATTTTGTTGTGATTATGGAATACAGGATGATTCAAAACCTGAAAAGGTTAAAGACAGTTTAAACATAAGAAAAAGCACAGCGACTATTTGTGCGACAAGACATAAAAGAATGACAAAACGACATTCTTAACTCTAACTCTCCAGAGAGAGAGAGAGTATAAAAGCGTCTCCGACTGAGCGCTGAAAAAGAAATTCTTCCCCTAACTCTAACTCTCCAGAGAGAGAGAGAGAGAGTATAAAAGCGTCTCCGACTGAGCGTTGAGAAAGAAATCTTTCCCCGCTGAAAGACCGGGGAATGAATAGATTGCTGAGCTCGAACTCTAACTCTCAAGAGAAAGAGAGAGAGTATAAAAGAAATGCCAGAAAAAACGATAGGTACTGACGACACAAGAAGTGCTATCCCGTCAGAAAATCGGGAGCATTCAGATTGCTTGATTAAGCATTAAATAATTTGTGGGAATTGACTGGGGGCATATATGTATACGCATATTTCCTCCCTCCGTAACTTCATTTCATAACTATTGTAAGACATGCATTTTTACATAAGTGCAGAACTACTGACAAACAGACATTGCAGAAAATGAGTTATTTTTTATTTACAAATGAATGAATTTGTACAGGAAAATAGCTAAAAAAGAAAGCGCAGGAGCCACTCTTGTAGCAGCAATTGTTGGTTCACTAAATGCTAAAACGATACAAGGCAATCCACTATTTAGGTTTCGAGTGAGCCTTGGACTTCTTGGCGGCTTTCTCCGCATCCTTTGCTTCTTTCTTAGCCTCTGTCAAGATTCGTTTAGATTTCTTCTTTCCTGAAGATGCGGTGCTGGAACCGGTTGACTTCTTCCCAGAGGGTGGAGCGCTGGAATCAAGAGAAGATTTTTTAGCGAGTTCCTCTGTAATAGATCTAGTTGAGAGCTTAACAACTAACCTTGATCCCGCATCCACAACTGCGAGGGGCTTGAGGGCTTCAGGGTCTAGTTCTTCGGTTTTTAATTGCAAGCGTTTGTCTTGATCAGCTTTCATTGCAGCCAAAGTAACATCATCAGCATTTTTTGACTCCCCGACTATTGCAACTTCTGGTTCCTCTTCATGACCTCCGTCACCGCCATCATCCTTTAAAGCTACTATCATTTCTTCATCATGGGGAGTGTCGGCCTTAGTCGGCTCACTTCTTTCTCCCAAGTCTATAGGAGCAGCCTTGTCCTCCCCTCCTTTTTCCTTTTCCGTAGGCTCTACCCCAGCGGTGGCTCCCTGAGTCACAACTGTCTTTCCGGATGGCTCAATACCTACAGAATGAGAAGCAACAGTTATCAACTCAGGCAAAAACAATGGGTTTTTCATCGATTGCTCAATCACGTGGCGAAAGGTAGAAATAGCCTTGACAAATTGAGGAGAAAAGGTAGGGATACCTTCCGAAGACTTCTCGGCAGGGGTGACTACTACCTCTGATGCTGTTTCAGGAATAGGGGATAGCAGAGTTGTTCGGGGAATTCCCGGATTTTCAGGATCATACCCCTCTACTTCAGAAGTCGCAGGGGCAGAAGAAGAGGAACCAGCTTCGAGAACATTCTTCTGTTTAGACTTCCGTCTCTCTTCTTCCATGGCCTCAGCAATGAGGCGGCGCCCTTCAGCTAGGCGCTCCGGCTCATCATCCCTCAAGTATTTCTCCATTAGATTATCTTCATCGATGGAATCGACCTTAAGTTCCTCTTTTTCCCACTCGACGATCTGATTCCATACTTGAACTAGAGTGGATGGATAATCCTCGATCCAAGAAATGTTTCGGCGACGGATGATATGTGCGAAGAATTCAATCATTAATTCGTCGAAACCCTGAATATCAGCCTCCGCCTCTTGCAGTTGTTTGCGGGCTTCCTCCGCAGATTTGATAGCACACTCCACATTGCCCTCAGCAAGGGCAGCTCTGTTCTCTGCCTCCAATAGCTTTGAAGCCAAGTCAGCATTCTTCTTTTCTAGTTCAGCACTCCTCTTTGCTAACTCGGCATTTTTCCGTTCGAGGTCAGCATAAGCAAGGCGTGTCTTAGCAGCTTCTGACTTAGCCTCATCAGCTTGCTTTTTTAACTCAGAACGCTCTTGAGTGTGAGATTCAAGCAAGTCATGATAACGTTTTTGCATGTCCTCAAATTGTTGTTTGAAGTTAGAAGCGTCCCTTTGAGCGACAGCTAGCTGAGCTTGAGTGTCTTCCAAATCTTTTCCTAGAGCTTTTAAAGCCTTGGCATCCTCCTCTGCGGTCTTTTGCATTGAGTCGGTATTTGTGATTAGAGTACGGATAATTCTGGAAAGGTTGCGTGAATATTTAAACATCTCAGAATACTGTTTTTCCACCGCATCTATCTTTGCTTTGGCCTCATCTGCCCACTTAGAAGAAATAGGTTCAAGGGCAGGTAAAAAAGTCAAAGTCTCGAAGTAGTGTTCGGGAAATTGCTCCTCCAAATATGCCCGCTTTATTGCAGTTTCCGCATCTAGTGGGGGAGGAGCGTGGATTGTCAATTCGGTGTCCCTGTGTGAGGAGGATTCGGTAGTTTCTTTGTCTGTCCTAGGTCGTTTAGTAGCAGGGACCTTGTGCTTACTTCGAGACCCGATTTCTTTTGGAGGACTTCTCTCTCTACTGCGCTTTTCATGGGAAGAAGTGGAGTCTTTAGATTGTGGTCTGTCCTCTTCCCTACGGCTTTGATAACCTTTGTATTTCTCTTGTTCCGGCCGAACGGGTGAGCGAGAACGTGAGGGTCGAGAACGATAGGGATCATAAGGCCTTCTCTCCTCCCTACCACGATCATAACGGCGATCATACTTGATATCCTGAGGTGGATTAGACATGCTGCGGCGAAGCTTCCTGATATCATAGTAGGATCGAGACATCGTACCTGCACAATAAGACAAACGAAATTTAGAATCAATGGATTCACGGAGAAAGAGGTGCAATGAATGCTAACGCTGTTGTATAAAGTGTGTCCTAAGTGGTGTGTTTCCCCCCAACCAACCCGAGTCTGAAGCTAGACTAGTACGGGCAGGCTCTTTGGCCTTAGCAGGAGTGGTCTCTTCAGAAGAGGTGAAGACTAAAGGATCCTTCCTAAAATCCTCTGAAGTGTATATAGTTTCAGGTAAGGGGAGATCCCCCAAACCCTGAAATATTTGGTCATCAGTACTAGGGACATCCCCCTCGGAAGCATTAAGTGGCGACTCTTGGGAGGATGTTGACTTTTCCAGAGAAGTAGCCTCCTCGGGGGCAGTATATCCTTCACGATGCTTTTCGGCCAGGTTAGCCAATTCGTCATCTTGTGTAGAAGATGGAGAAGGTGAAGTTTGAAGAGGCACTGTAGGAACTCCCGAGCATTCTCCTGTCTCTGGGACTACCTCCACTGGAGGAATATATACGTACGGAGCCGTCCCATGACCAATGCTACGAAAAACGGATAACAGCCCATGAAAGTGAAGATATTCGTCTTTAAGGACTTCATCGATAGTCAAGAATTTCTGATCGCCATTAAGAAGTTGGTGCATCCGGTCAAAGAACACTTGATCTGATATTTGTTTGGGATTGTCGACTGCAAACAAAAAGGAAAACAAGTTAAGGTGATGATTCAAGTGTATAGAGCCCGGATTTAGAAAATCAGTGCTTTAGTTGATTTTGTCCACCTCCTGGCACATCCAGGCTGTCGCTTCACATAGAACCATTCCAGTCTGGAATCTCCAGCTTTACTGCTGAATGGTGCCGAGATTATCTTCCTTTTTGGAACTGACTCAAAATAGCAGAAAGATGGAGTCTCTCGAGTCTGATGCTTGAAGTTATAGAAGAAATGAACGTCATCGAACGTGAGCTCTATGCCTAAGATCTCACGGTATGCTATGTACAAAGTGTGCAAGTAGGCATAAGAATTGGGATGCAGCTGCATGGGGGCAATCCGCATTTGTCTTAAAAAGTCAATGATGAAGGGAGAGAATGGAGGGAAAGCGCCGACCATACACATCAACCGAGTGACCGCCATATATCCTTCTGGAGGGTTGTGGGGACGGTCAGAGCTTGAAGGCACTAGAGTGTCCCTTTTAATTATCCCGTACTTTAAGCAAATTCGGATAAGTCGATCGTTGTCGATTGTTGATTCAACGGAATCTGGAGGTGATTCCAATATAACGGCCGATTTAAATTCATCGGGGGCTCGGTCGTCACCAATCCCTCCTTCCTCCTCAAAACCCAGAGAAACTTCATTCTCTGAAGACACCTCATTGCTTTCCCGATTTCCAACCCCGTAGTCTGGACCCTCATTGTCCCATTCTGGATCCGACGGAGAAGATATGTCCTCGAGAGTGATTTTGTTAGAGGTTTCCGGGGCTTCTTTCCTCTCAGCTAGTCTGGAAGAGCGTCTGGGTCTCATGGTCATAGAACTATTGAAGAAGCAATAGCACAAATTAGAGAAAATTAGCCCGTATCCCTCCGTGCGTGTGTGCAAACTAAAGTGTGAACAGTGTATACGGAAAGTGCAAAGTAAATGTTTAAAAGTGCGACGCAAATGTTTGGCAAGATATAAAGAGTTGAAGTAATTCTTGATGTCCAGTCACGTTCACAAGGCACTATCCTAACTGTCCATCAAATTGAAGATCGTGCCAAAAGTTGATTGGGCCAGTTAGACGAGTTTTTATGCGTTAAGATAGACTGTGCTTCGGTTCGGTTCGGATCCATTCATTGGGATCGGATCGGGGGCGTGGCATTGGGCTTGAATATTACATTGAAACTCAGAAATCAAAGACGGATCGGATCGGAGGCAAAGTCCCCTAACGGTTCGGATCGGATTACGTAGTTATACTTCTCCTCCGTCATTTTACGGTCCGACCCGATCCGATTAGGTAAGCTCCTTTTTCCCTTTTTCAAATATTTGCTCCGACCCGATCCGATCTCCTGAATTTCTTTTCTTTTTTCTTTTTTTTTGCGTGCCCCGACCCGGTCCGATTTCCTGAACTCCCTTCTTCTTCCCTTCATTTTTTCAACTTCCATGTCTCCCCGAACCGAACCGACTCTCCATCATCTTCTTCTTCTCCTTCACCCTCTTTCTTCCCTATCCGACCCCAAGGCCAATCTCGCGCTAGTCCCTCAAGTCAAAACCAAGCAATTACATGCTGGTGCATTCAACTACGGATCCTCGTTCCCTCCATTCCAACCTCAAGACGGCGACGAGTATATTGACAACGATGACGAGGGGGAGGGTCACGGCGGCAAGATCATCAGAGTTTCATAGTTAGATTATCCTTATCGCTCACGAATCCGACTCGAAAACGATTAAAGAAGGAATCGATCGAAGTTTTATAACCTACCAGTGTGATTACTTCAAGAATTAAGAAGAATTTTGAAGGTTCACGAATTAAATTTTTCTCGTTTTGCAGAGCTCGAGCGGTAAAATAGTAAAAGTGAATGAAGGAAGGAGGCAGTGTTTATATAGAAGAAGAATGTGACTATTCGTCTCCCCATTCGGATCGGCAGCCCAATAGCAGAACCCCCGTTCGGATCGGATAGGCAGTCCAGAAGTAAAGCTTGACCCAATAGTCCAGTGGAAAATAGAAGGGAGAAGGGGTCTGTTCGGATCGGAATCCGAACCGAACCGAGTCCTTTAGCTCAGCAACAAACTGAATTGAAATTTGAAGAAAAAGATGAAAACACAAGGAAAATCAAAAGAGAAATTACCTCGAAGAGCGCTATGCATTGATAGTCAAAGCATGCTTTGTCTCCAACAGAAGCATCCTTTGAGGGGGCAAAATGTTAGCCCACTTTGTGAACTGGGCAACACAAAGTCAAGATGTGAAATATTGAAGAACTTGAAAAACACCGAAGCGAGTCGGATCGGAGCAGGGTGGCGGTTCGGATAGGGTAAAGTCTGCCGTTCGGATTGGTGAACCATTGCTATTGGAATCAGAAAGGCACAGCTGTTCGGATCGGAGGGCAATATACTCCCAGTCGGATCGGATAGCCGCTTGATTGCTACGGAGATAGATCGGAGCGGAGCAGAATAAAGAGAAAAGAGAATTGGTTCTGAGTCAATCCGGGTCGGGTCGGGTACCCCGATCCGAACCCCTTGTGCATGCCCCTCCGACCTGAACCTGTCTTCCACGTCACTCTCCTGCATGAGCGCCTGGATATTCGGATCGACCGTGACCAGTTCCTACTCTCAACGTCCACTACTCTGATGCGTTGTCAACACAGAAATCCATCCGAACCCGAGGCTAATGGGATGGATGACACGTGGCTCCGATCCGGATCGGGTTCTGAGCAAATTCTCACCTATAAATACCCCGTCTGGAGACAAAGAAAAGGATCTTTTTTCTGACACTTTGAGAGTTTAACCACCTTCATTGCCCGAGTTCCAGCACTCCCAGAAAATCCAAGTCTTCTTTCATTATTTGTTTTTAGACAATTGAGTGATTGTAAGTGAGTTGTGAGAGAAATCAAGTGAATATTTCATTGTACTTGCAACAAAATCAGTGAAAATAGTGAAAGACAAGTGGACGTAGGCATTTCTTCGCCGAACCACTATAAATCCTGTGTGTTCATTTTTATTTTTATCTCATTTCATTCTGCTTTTAATCAATTTGGGTGTTAGAACCACTTTTTGGTCTAACAAATACATAGTCCAAAAATCAAATTTTTGATGCCGATTCACAACAATAGCCCTATCTAGTTTTGGTTCTCACGCCAGTCAATTGGAAATATATAGAAATCCCACTTTCGTCACTCAAATATAAATTCTGATGATGAAGCTTCAATCATCAGAACCATCTCCGGGCGACTAGAGCGTGATTCTATATCTACCCAATATATTAAAACTTTGAATACACGTGGATCAGACGAATATGCAAAATCTTTATATACTGGATTGCCCAAATCAATATAAATAAATATTCAAATACGAATAATTGAATTAAATTTTCAAAACAAAACTTGTTTTCATTTTAAAAATATACTCTTTACACTCGTTCTAGGATACCAATGATCCTATCTCTAACGTGTCATTCTCATTGGATATTACTAATCAAATCTATGATGAATTCTTCCGTATGGTTCTAACGTGTCTTATTCGCCAAGCTCTGTAAACCAAAGCTCTGATACTAACTATGAAGACCTGTGACTTCCCTGGTAAGGAAAGAGCGGATACTTTGAGGATAAGACAGATCAGAACGCAAACAGAAGAACATTTCATTGTTAATTACAACAACTCCATCAGAATACAAGAATATACAGAGTATAAATCAATATTACACATTCACTAAATATAAGAGATTACAATACATTTCATAGCAGGGGAAAAATAATATAATACACAACCGAAAGAGATAAACGGATACAAAGCTTTCCGGGTATCGTTCCAGCTGTAAACCAGGTTCCTATGAATATAAATCTGCAAAACCAAAACTACTAGCTGCTCGTGTGGAAATAGGGGCACCGAGAGTTTAGGTTAAAACAATAAATTCCAGTTCAGACATGTGACTGTTGTGAGAACTAAAACAGTTATTTAAAACTTTTGTTTAAATCAGATATATCAAGGGACCAAGCCGTATGACACGGAACGTGTTTCCTCCCAAGAATACCAGTGCATATAACAGAACAGCGCAATGCTTTTTGAAAAAATGAAGCTATTATATGTAACAACCCGAAATTCTGGGCCAGTTTAAAATTTTTATTTTGGCAATTTTAGCGAATTTTGATTATTTAAAATAGATTATTTTAAAATAATATCGACGAGAAATTTATTTTGAATATAATTCAAACGTATATATTTTATAGATCATCGTTAGAATATAAATAATTATATATAATTATAAATAGAATTGAAAATGGCGCGGTAGTTCGATAATTCGATTTCAAACTTCAATTGAATGTACCGGGTGCAAAACAACCCGGATTTTAGTGAAACCAAAAACATTAGGATCTAATTGAGAATATCTTTCCAACGAATCCGAATAATCAAAATTTCATAGCGGGAATCAAAAGATATGTCCAGTTGAAAATTCTGAATAGTCGCTATGGAATTCAGGCCCTTAAAAATGGGAATTTTGCAAACGACCTCGGATTTCGACGAAACCACTTTTGTTGGGTCCGTGATGTCAAGTTATTGCTAGATTCCAAATTTCATAATTTTTCGAATCAATATGTGAGCGTGGCAAAGGAAAACGCGTTTGACCAGTTTCAGTTAATTTTAATCGACTGGAAATTGGCCATTTTTCAAACGGTCTCAGAATTTAGCGAAACTAGTTTTGTTAGGACCGTATCGTCAATACGAAGCTAGAAAATATTTTTATGGGATTTATAGAGTTAGGATGTGACCCCGGTAATTTGAAATGTACGTTTAAAATTCAATATAGTGATTTAAATGTAAATTCCACGAAAAATGATCGAAACGATCGAATCAGCTAACGATACATATCCCATTGTGTTCGGAATGGGGGTATTACACTGGGGACCACAGTCGTTGGGTTTGGATCGGAGTTCGTATGTTGTAGGGGGTATTTTCGGATTTAATGAATTTAAATATATAAATAAAATATTGGGCCAATCAAATTCAATCTCTCACTTCCGCGTTGACCTCCCGAAGTCCGCTCCTCTTCACTGCTCGAACGGCGGAAAAGCTCTCAATCATCTCTCCTCTTTTTCACTCAAAACTCTCAATGAAATCAAGTGCCCCTTTGGAACTTTTCAAAGCCCTTTCGCTCCTCTACAAATCCATCTAAGCCTCGTCAGCCATTGTTACGTATTTCTCGAGATCTGGGACTGGGAACTTCCGCCGTCTCGAAGCAAATCCCGGCGTCCACAGGCTGTCGAACTCGACATAACCACCGGCGCCTGGAAGCTCCTTCGGAGGCGTACCTCGTGGCGACGCCTGATCATCATCCAGCGCTGTGTTTTGGGCGCAAAATCCCAACCCTAGTTTGAAGCCTGGTTCGGGTGCAGTCTATCGAACTTTACAGTGAGCAAGGTGATCCTTTCTTAGTTAATTACCTCGTTGATTACACTATTTAATTATGGATTTAAATTTAATATTTATTATTGTATAGTTTTTAAAATAAAATAGCAAAGAATAAAACATGGAATTTTTATAGATATAAAGCATTGTTTTTAAAATGTGACTTTGGTTATGAAATAGAATGGTTGTAAAGAAAATAAATTTTGCATTGTTTTAAAATAAATAAAAAGACCGTTGTTTTAAAATAAGAATACATGGATTTTTATAAAATAAAAATGGCTTTAATTTTAAAAAAAAAACAAAATCTTTATTTTTGAAAAGGCGAAATCTATATTTTTGAAAAGGCGAAATCTTTATTTTTGAAAAGGCGAAATCTATATTTTTGAAAAGGCGAAATCTATATTTTTGAAAAGATGAAATCCATATATATGAAAAGAGCCATATTTTTGAAAGTCGATATTTTTATAAGTGAAAGGAATTATAAAAATAGAATCTTTATCGATACGAACACTGTTATCAAAATATGATTTTTATATATTGAACATCGAAGTAAAAATATGATTTTTATATATTGAACATCGAAGTAAAAATGTGATTTTTATATATTGAACATCGAAGTAAAAATATGATTTTTATATATTGAACATCGAAGTAAAAATGTGATTTTTATATATTGAACATCGAAGTAAAAATATGATTTTTATATATTGAATAGCGAAGTAAAAATTCGATTTTTACATATGTAGAGAATACGGGCGAAGAAAGTGATAAGAGGCGAGAACAGTGAAGATTTCCTGCATTAGAAGAGTCGTGGTATTGGATAGCTATCTGTGAGAATTTCTCACCTTTCAATTTCTTTTTCTAGTTATATATATATACTAGGATGCAGACGGTGCTTAGTAGCACCCGACACAATCGTCCACAGACCATGGACTTGTTTGTTTGATTGCAAAGATTAGTTAGATCATTTGATTGAAATTGAACTGTGTGGTGAAATGAAATTGATTTGATTGATGTGTGAATGGAGTGGGCCTTCACTAGACCGGGGATAAGGCTAGGCCTCGTCCCGTTTCTAGTATCGTGCCGTTATGCCGCCGAAATTTTCTAAAATAAGTTAGAAAAATAAAAATATAACTTTTATTTGTAAATGAACGGAATAAAAATTCATGTGTGAAGATAAAATGTTTTATCGTTAAAAATATAATTTTTAACGTGAATATGAATAAATAAATATTCATTTACAAACCGGAAGGTTTGTTTATGTACACTTATTTGAAGGACATTGATTGAGACGATAAATTTTACACATCGCCCAACTGCACAAATAAAATATGTGTTTGATAGTTTGAAACCCCACACGGGTGTTGGGATGAAATTTGAAGTTCACTCATCCTGATTGATTAAATATGTCGATCGATTGATTGACAGGCTGTTATAAGCGTTAGATATCTATATTTGATGCTTATACAGTGTAGTGCACTTTGGTTGATGGTTGATTATTTTTCAATGCTATTATATACGTGTGATGTATGAAAATCCATATAATTAATATTATATGGTGATTGATTGGGCCTCATTCCAACTTAGAAAATAAAGAATAATATAAAATAAAGGTTCATGTGTTGACAGTACTCATCCGTTGAGATTGGTCATGTGTTGAACGAAATATTTTAGTAATAAAATTTACATCTTTATCAATATAAAATAAAGGTTCATGTGTTGACAGTACTCATCCGTTGAGATTGGTCATGTGTTGAACGAAATATTTTAGTAATAAAATTTACATCTTTATCAATATAAAATAAAGGTTCATGTGTTGACAGTACTCATCCGTTGAGATTAGTCAGGTGTTGAACGAAATATTTTAGTAATAAAATTTACATCTTTATCAATATAAAATAAAGGTTCATGTGTTGACAGTACTCATCCGTTGAGATTAGTCAGGTGTTGAACGAAATATTTTAGTAATAAAATTTACATCTTTATCAATATAAAATAAAGGTTCATGTGTTGACAGTACTCATCCGTTGAGATTAGTCATGTGTTGAACGAAATATTTTGATAATAACAACTGTTTTGAAAAAGAAATATTTGAAATAGAATATTTGAAAATAGAAATATATGAAGCCGTGTTGATTAGATTTACGCCATTTTGACGTGAACGATTTCGAAATGAATCGAATAGAAAACGATTTCGAAATGAATCGAATAGAAAACGATTTCGAAATGAATTTAATTGAAAACGATTTCGAAATGAATTGAATTGAAAACGATTTCGAATTGAATTAAAAACGATTTCGAAATGAATTGAATTGAAAACGATTTCGAAATGAATTGAAAACGAATTCAAATTGAATTGAAAGCGAATTGAAATGAATTCAAATTGAATTGAAATTTGAATTGAATAGAAATGAATTTTAAAACGAATTTATAAAGAAGAATTCAATTTTGATTTGAATTGAAATGGAAGTTGAAGTTGCTTTTGAAACGAAATTTAAAACTATTTATATAATTCGTTTTAAATAGAAATCGATGAAATATATATTATATATATTATATATATAATATAATGGCCTGAATAGAACGCGCCGCGCCGCGGCAGTTCGTGAATTTCGACCATTTATTTCAAACGGACATTACGGGAGATCCGACCGTCGGATTCTCCTAAAACCGGAACCGTTGGGTTCGTATCGAAAAGAGCTTTCTAACGAATATTAGGAATTTGAAATCTAACGGTTGGATTTGGAATTATGTCCAAACAAATTTGAAAAAGGTCGCGGTAAGTGCAGTTCGATAGCCGTTGATGGAAATCGACTGTACGGGCCTTGATAAAATTATTAAAAATAGTAATAATTTGTGTGAAATCATAAGAAATGATTTAGAAAGAATTGGGATGAAAAACTCCATATTTGAAAAGATAAAAATAGTTTTTTTATCAAAATGAACTAGTTTTGAACTAGAATTATAATTCTATTTATTTTTAAATAAATAAATTGAATTTAAAAAGGGTTTTAAAAATAACCAGAATATCCAATGATTGCATTGGAGTGGATTTGAATCGAAATTGTCTTCGGAATATTTCGATGATGGAATTCGTGATTATACAGGTGTTGTTATGGAAATTTGAAAGATATATATTTATATCGGTATTTCCAATACGACATTTGTTAATCGTAGAATTTGATATTGAATATAAGCCGATATATTTTCTATTCAGAGCCTTGTATTGAATATCAAATGTGATTTGGGTTTGTCGTGAATGGTGTCTTCATTAACACTGTTCTTGAACCCAGTTGAGAAAAGATTAAATCTTTTTATTTGGATTTAATGAAGTGTACCAATTAAATGATATTTAATTGGAATTGAATTGATATTGATTTTTGGGTTTATCGCGGACAATGTTTTAAATAACACTCGTTCTTTAATCTGATAATTAATGGAATGTGACTTTGGGTTTATCGTGAACCGTGTTTTAAATGACACGGATTCTTTAACCCAGTTAACGATTAAAACTAAGTGGAGTTTTAATGAATCTTTAATTAGATTGAAATAATCGAGAATGGAGTATCACCAGTTTTACTCCAGGCGATAGTTAAATCTTTAATTAGATTTGAACGTGAAATGGTAATTGAATTTACCGATAACACCGGGGTGTTAGATATGAAGTACTACCAGTTTTACTTCATGGGATGAATAGGTTGGGATTGGGAAATTAAACAAACGATTACTTCGGTAAGGTTCGCTAATCCCGACTAGTTTGAATTGATATTCAAAAATAGATTAAAGAATAAATTTTAATGATTTATCTTGGATAAAATTAATGGGAACCTTTCCCTATGAATGTGAAATTTAGAAACTAACTGTCGGTTAGCCAAGCAAAATGGTTTTCTGGATATTGATCTGATGTTGGTTTCGGCCTTTGGGGTTAATATTTGGGGAATTATTCTCTTGTTAATTTACGGTTAGTGACTGATGAATTGGAATGAGGCGTATGTTGTGTTTGTGTAACACTTTTATAAAATATACGCGAGTTATTCGGAAAGACCGGGTTTATCCCATTCTGAATAACCTATACGACGATAAGTCGAAGATGAAGACGATGGTCGAAGACCGGAGGTCTTCACGTTGTTTGGGTGATTACTGATGATCTTGATTGGGTTGTACACCCAAGAAGATGGAAACAGTTGGTGATCGTCCAGACGTACTTGGAGATCGATGGATATGCGGGGTACTAGGTGCCTCCGGTTTCGTTCAGACCCAGAACAGACTTGTAAATGGACTATGTGTCTGACATTGGATTTTAGTCCGTGTGATTGATCTCTATTAAATATATATCTGTTTGGCGGCGGAGAATTTATTCTCTTGCTTAACGCCCTTCTCTGAGACGTACGAGCTCAGGGGTTATATATTGATGGATATCAATCGCATGGAGTGAATTGCCTGTGTGGCATGCTTAAGTGGCAAATGATCAAGGCTTCTGTTGAAAAGCAAAGTCTTGTGGTTGATGATCAAAGCACGGCCTTGTGTGGCGTAGCTTTGTGTAACGTTGATTCGCGAGTATCACACCCGGTATGAACCAAAAATGGGAGACGGACCTCAGGGAGGACATGCGTTTCTTTCTAGTTAGGAGTGGCGTCAGTGCTTGAACTGGCTGACGAGTTTGACTCATGTGGATGTTGCTTATTATTACTTGCTGAAAAGCGAGGCGCCTCGTGATATCGGTTTCGGCCGATGCTTCTGGTCGGCTGACGGGTCAGGCTTACGCCCCAAAGGGCGGGGAAACGCAGTGTTCAGGCATAATAATCCACATCGGTGGACCGGCCCTGACGATCCATGGGGCAGTTGCGGCTGTTCCTGAGGCTCGGACTAGACAGTCTCGAATCGGTGAGGATCTTGCCCCTAGCCTCGGTTCATACCATAAATGATAACCCAACTTCCAATACGACATTTGCGGTTTTAATTGTAGAACTAGTATGGCGACATGATATATGGTACCCATGCCCCCTATGATTGATACTTATGATTTGAAGTTGTTTTATACACTATGCACTTATTATAGTATCAAATGATTTGTTTCAAACGTATCAAGCATTCTTTGGCTGTTATAAGGGAAAACCCTATCCCCCGGCTTGCGTTGCATTGTGTGATAGGACCTGGGTCTTATAACAGCTTCGTTTTTCTTTATTTAGCATTGCGTTGTTTGTTTTATGCACTGGTACTCTTGGGAGGAAACCCGTTCCGTGTTATACGGCGTGGTCCCTTGATTTACCTAACTTTAAAAATAAAGATTTATAACTGTTTTAGTTCTCACACCAGTCACATGACTGACCTGGAGTTTATTGTTTTAACCTAAACTCTGTTTGCCCTTATTTTGACACGGGCAGCTAGTAGTTTTGGTTTTGCAGATTTATATTCACAGGATCCTGGTTTACAGCTGGAATGATATCCGGAAAGCTTTGTATCCGTGTATCCCTTCTAGTTGTGTATTATATTATTTTTCCACTGCTATGTATTTAAATGTAATTTAAATCTCTGATATTTCTGTGTAATGTTTATTTGTTTATACTCTGTATATTCTTGTAATCTGATGCATTGTTGTAATATACAATGAAATGTTCTTTTGTCTGCGTTCTGATTTGTCGTGTTCTCGAACGATAGGGCGTTTCGAACGGTCTGGGTCGGTTTAGCGACTGGTTCGGACCAAGCGAAATTCTCGATCGTCACACATGGTATCAGAGCCATGGTTTACAAAGCTCAGAGAACAAACCACATTAGAACCATACGAAAGAATTCGTCAGATATTGGATTAGTAATATCCAATTAGAATGACTCGTTAGAGATGGGATCAGTAGTATCCTAAAACGAGTGTGAAGAGTATATTTTTGAAAGTGAAAACAAATTTTGTTTTGAAAATTTAAATCAATTATTCGTATTTGATTAGTTATTTATATTGATTTGGACAGTCCAGTATATAAAGATTTTGCATATACGCCTTGCAAACGTGTATTTGGAATTTTAATATACTGGATAGATATAGAATCACACTCTAGTCGCCCGGAGATGGTTCTGATGATTGAAGCTTCATCATCAGAATTAGTGTTCGAGAGTCGAAGGTGTGATATTTATATATTTCCAATTGACTGGTGTGAGAACCAAAATTAGATAGGGCCTATTGTTGTGATTTGGCATCAAAAACATGATTTTTGTATATGTATCAAAATTATGAATTTGAAACTCTAATTCACTAATTGATTGATGTTTGTGTTGTTTATTTATTTGTTTGCTAATTTTGAACCATTATGCCTAATAGCATCAAATATTGAACTGTATTGAAATTGGTCGCATTTGCTTGCATACATATACTTACATTGAACAGGTCATAGCAAGGAGGCTAGAGCAGAGAATAAAATTTGTTTGCCCGACAAATAGGTACATGTTTACTACATAATTTACTGTTTTGTTTGGGTGATGATGATTTTATGAGCCTATTGGCTAGCCGCTTGGCTTTTTCTTTTTCTTTTTGAGATTAGAAGGACCGGGGAAGCTATTTGAAATTCCCCGATGCTCCCGGGGCAGGGGAGGTTATGGCGAAATTTTTCGAAAATTTAGGGTGTTAGCCAAATTTTTGAAGAATTTGAAAATTCTCAGAAACTGAAAAGTTGGAGAATGGAAGCCAGATCGAACGTAGAGTTGATTAATCAAACCACTTTCGACTTTGTTCCTTTTCAGGGACGAAAAGTTTTAAGTGGGGGAGATTGTAACAACCCGAAATTCTGGGCCAGTTTAAAATTTTTATTTTGGCAATTTTAGCGAATTTTGATTATTTAAAATAGATTATTTTAAAATAATATCGACGAGAAATTTATTTTGAATATAATTCAAACGTATATATTATATAGATCGTCGTTAGAATATAAATAATTATATATAATTATAAATAGAATTGAAAATGGCGCGGTAGTTCGATAATTCGATTTCAAACTTCAATTGAATGTACCGGGTGCAAAACAACCCGGATTTTAGTGAAACCAAAAACATTAGGATCTAATTGAGAATATCTTTCCAACGAATCCGAATAATCAAAATTTCATAGCGGGAATCAAAAGATATGTCCAGTTGAAAATTCTGAATAGTCGTTATGGAATTCAGGCCCTTAAAAATGGGAATTTTGCAAACGACCTCGGATTTCGACGAAACCACTTTTGTTGGGTCCGTGATGTCAAGTTATTGCTAGATTCCAAATTTCATAATTTTTCGAATCAATATGTGAGCGTGGCAAAGGAAAACGCGTTTGACCAGTTTCAGTTGATTTTAATCGACTGGAAATTGGCCATTTTTCAAACGGTCTCAGAATTCAACGAAACTAGTTTTGTTAGGACCGTATCGTCAATACGAAGCTAGAAAATATTTTTATGGGATTTATAGAGTTAGGATGTGACCCCGGTAATTTGAAATGTACGTTTAAAATTCAATATAGTTATTTAAATGTAAATTCCACGAAAACTGATCGAAACGATCGAATCAGCTCACGATACATATCCCATTGTGTTCGGAATGGGGGTATTACACTAGGGACTACAGTCGTTGGGTTTGGATCGGAGTTCGTATGTGGTAGGGGGTATTTTCGGATTTAATGAATTTAAATATATAAATAAAATATTGGGCCAATCAAATTCAATCTCTTACTTCCGCGTTGACCTCCCGAAGTCCGCTCCTCTTCACTGCTCGAACGGCGGAAAAGCTCTCAATCATCTCTCCTCTTTTTCACTCAAAACTCTCAATGAAATCAAGTGCCCCTTTGGAACTTTTCAAAGCCCTTTCGCTCCTCTACAAATCCATCTAAGCCTCGTCAGCCATTGTCACGTATTTCTCGAGATCTGGGCCTAGGAACTTCCGCCGTCTCAAAGCAAATCCCC
This sequence comes from Allium sativum, assembly GCA_030737875.1. Taxonomy (NCBI): domain Eukaryota; kingdom Viridiplantae; phylum Streptophyta; class Magnoliopsida; order Asparagales; family Amaryllidaceae; genus Allium; species Allium sativum. The sequence continues at coordinate 1,019,627,791 of CM060924.1, forward strand.
GCGTCCACAGGCTGTCGAACTCGACATAACCACCGGCGCCTGGAAGCTCCTTCGGAGGCGTACCTCGTGGCGACGCCTGATCGTCGTCCAGCGCTGTGTTTTGGGCGCAAAATCCCAACCCTAGTTTGAAGCCTGGTTCGGGTGCAGTCTATCGAACTTTACAGTGAGCAAGGTGATCCTTTCTTAGTTAATTACCTCGTTGATTACACTATTTAATTATGGATTTAAATTTAATATTTATTATTGTATAGTTTTTAAAATAAAATAGCAAAGAATAAAACATGGAATTTTTATAGATATAAAGCATTGTTTTTAAAATGTGACTTTGGTTATGAAATAGAATGGTTGTAAAGAAAATAAATTTTGCATTGTTTTAAAATAAATAAAAAGACCATTGTTTTTAAATAAGAATACATGGATTTTTATAAAATAAAAATGGCTTTGATTTAAAAAAACAAAATTTTTATTTTTGAAAAGGCGAAATCTATATTTTTGAAAAGGCGAAATCTTTATTTTTGAAAAGGCGAAATCTATATTTTTGAAAAGGCGAAATCTATATTTTTGAAAAGATGAAATCCATATATATGAAAAGGGCCATATTTTTGAAAGTCGATATTTTTATAAGTGAAAGGAATTATAAAAATAGAATCTTTATCGATACGAACACTGTTATCAAAATATGATTTTTATATATTGAACATCGAAGTAAAAATATGATTTTTATATATTGAACATCGAAGTAAAAATGTGATTTTTATATATTGAACATCGAAGTAAAAATATGATTTTTATATATTGAACATCGAAGTAAAAATGTGATTTTTATATATTGAACATCGAAGTAAAAATATGATTTTTATATATTGAACATCGAAGTAAAAATATGATTTTTATATATTGAATAGCGAAGTAAAAATTCGATTTTTACATATGTAGAGAATACGGGCGAAGAAAGTGATAAGAGGCGAGAACAGTGAAGATTTCCTGCATTAGAAGAGTCGTGGTATTGGATAGCTATCTGTGAGAATTTCTCACCTTTCAATTTCTTTTTCTAGTTATATATATATACTAGGATGCAGACGGTGCTTAGTAGCACCCGACACAATCGTCCACAGACCATGGACTTGTTTGTTTGATTGCAAAGATTAGTTAGATCATTTGATTGAAATTGAACTGTGTGGTGAAATGAAATTGATTTGATTGATGTGTGAATGGCGTGGGCCTTCACTAGACCGGGGATAAGGCTAGGCCTCGTCCCGTTTCTAGTATCGTGCCGTTATGCCGCCGAAATTTTCTAAAATAAGTTAGAAAAATAAAAATATAACTTTTATTTGTAAATGAACGGAATAAAAATTCATGTGTGAAGATAAAATGTTTTATCGTTAAAAATATAATTTTTAACGTGAATGTGAATAAATAAATATTCATTTACAAACCGGAAGGTTTGTTTATGTACACCTATTTGAAGGACATTGATTGAGACGATAAATTTTACACATCGCCCAACTGCACAAATAAAATATGTGTTTGATAGTTTGAAACCCCACACGGGTGTTGGGATGAAATTTGAAGTTCACTCATCCTGATTGATTAAATATGTCGATCGATTGATTGACAGGCTGTTATAAGCGTTAGATATCTATATTTGATGATTATACAGTGTAGTGCACTTTGGTTGATGGTTGATTATTTTTCAATGCTATTATATACGTGTGATGTATGAAAATCCATATAATTAATATTATATGGTGATTGATTGGGCCTCATTCCAATTTAGAAAATAAAGAATAATATAAAATAAAGGTTCATGTGTTGACAGTACTCATCCGTTGAGATTGGTCATGTGTTGAACGGAATATTTTAGTAATAAAATTTACATCTTTATCAATATAAAATAAAGGTTCATGTGTTGACAGTACTCATCCGTTGAGATTGGTCATGTGTTGAACGAAATATTTTAGTAATAAAATTTACATCTTTATCAATATAAAATAAAGGTTCATGTGTTGACAGTACTCATCCGTTGAGATTAGTCAGGTGTTGAACGAAATACTTTAGTAATAAAATTTACATCTTTATCAATATAAAATAAAGGTTCATGTGTTGACAGTACTCATCCGTTGAGATTAGTCAGGTGTTGAACGAAATATTTTAGTAATAAAATTTTCATCTTTATCAATATAAAATAAAGGTTCATGTGTTGACAGTACTCATCCGTTGAGATTAGTCATGTGTTGAACGAAATATTTTGATAATAACAACTATTTTGAAAAAGAAATATTTGAAATAGAATATTTGAAAATAGAAATATATGAAGCCGTGTTGATTAGATTTATGCCATTTTGACGTGAACGATTTCGAAATGAATCGAATAGAAAACGATTTCGAAATGAATCGAATAGAAAACGATTTCGAAATGAATTGAATTGAAAACGATTTCGAATTGAATTGAAAACGATTTCGAAATGAATTGAATTGAAAACGATTTCGAAATGAATTGAAAACGAATTCAAATTGAATTGAAAGCGAATTGAAATGAATTCAAATTGAATTGAAATTTGAATTGAATAGAAATGAATTTTAAAATGAATTTATAAAGAAGAATTCAATTTTGATTTGAATTGAAATGGAAGTTGAAGTTGCTTTTGAAACGAATTTTAAAACTATTTATATAATTCGTTTTAAATAGAAATCGACGAAATATATATTATATATATAATATAATGGCCTGAATAGAACGCGCCGCGGCAGTTCGTGAATTTCGACCATTTATTTCAAACGGACATTACGGGAGATCCGACCGTCGGATTCTCCTAAAACCGGAACCGTTGGGTTCGTATCGAAAAGAGCTTTCTAACGAATATAAGAAATTTGAAATCTAACGGTTGGATTTGGAATTATGTCCAAATCAAATTTGAAAAAGGTCGCTGTAAGTGCAGTTCGATAGCCGTTGATGGAAATCGACTGTACGGGCCTTGATAAAATTATTAAAAATAGTAATAATTTGTGTAAAATCATAAGAAATGATTTAGAAAGAATTGGGATGAAAAACTCCATATTTGAAAAGATAAAAATAGTTTTTTTATCGAAATGAACTAGTCTTGAACTAGAATTATAATTCTATTTATTTTTAAATAAATAAATTGAATTTAAAAAGGGTTTTAAAAATAACCAGAATATCCAATGATTGCATTGGAGTGGATTTGAATCGAAATTGTCTTCGGAATATTTCGATGATGGAATTCGTGATTATACAGTTGTTGTTATGGAAATTTGAAAGATATATATTTATATCGTTATTTCCAATACGACATTTGTTAATCGTAGAATTTGATATTGAATATAAGCCGATATATTTTCTATTCAGAGCCTTGTATTGAATATCAAATGTGATTTGGGTTTGTCGTGAATGGTGTCTTCATTAACACTGTTCTTGAACCCAGTTGAGAAAAGATTAAATCTTTTTATTTGGATTTAATGAAGTGTACCAATTAAATGATATTTAATTGGAATTGAATTGATATTGATTTTTGGGTTTATCGCGGACAGTGTTTTAAATAACACTCGTTCTTTAATCTGATAATTAATGGAATGTGACTTCGGGTTTATCGTGAACCGTGTTTTAAATGACACGGATTCTTTAACCCAGTTAACGATTAAAACTAAGTGGAGTTTTAATGAATCTTTAATTAGATTGAAATAATCGAGAATGGAGTATCACCAGTTTTACTCCAGGCGATAGTTAAATCTTTAATTAGATTTGAACGTGAAATGGTAATTGAATTTACCAATAACACCGGGTTGTTAGATATGAAGTACTACCAGTTTTACTTCATGGGATGAATAGGTTGGGATTGGGAAATTAAACAAACGATTACTTCGGTAAGGTTCGCTAATCCTGACTAGTTTGAATTGATATTCAAAAATAGATTAAAGAATAAATTTTAATGATTTATCTTGGATAAAATTAATGGGAACCTTTCCCTATGAATGTGAAATTTAGAAACTAACTGTCGGTTAGCCAAGCAGAATGGTTTTCTGGATATTGATCTGATGTTGGTTTCGGCCTTCGGGGTTAATATTTGGGGAATTATTCTCTTGTTAATTTACGGTTAGTGACTGATGAATTGGAATGAGGCGTATGTTGTGTTTGTGTAACACTTTTATAAAATATACGCGAGTTATTCGGAAAGACCGGGTTTATCCCATTCTGAATAACCTACACGACGATAAGTCGAAGATGAAGACGATGGTCGAAGACCGGAGGTCTTCACGTTGTTTGGGTGATTACTGATGATCTTGATTGGGCTGTACACCCAAGAAGATGGAAACAGTTGGTGATCGTCCAGACGTACTTGGAGATCGATGGATATGTGGGGTACTAGGTGCCTCCAGTTTCGTTCAGACTTAGAACGGACTTGTAAATGGACTGTGTGTCTGACATTGGATTTTAGTCCGTGTGATTGATCACTATTAAATATAGATCTGTTTGGCGGCGGAGAATTTATTCTCTTGCTTAACGCCCTTCTCTGAGACGTACGAGCTCAGGGGTTATATATTGATGGATATCAATCGCATGGAGTGAATTGCCTGTGTGGCATGCTTAAGTGGCAAATGATCAAGGCTTCTGTTGAAAAGCAAAGTCTTGTGGTTGATGATCAAAGCACGGCCTTGTGTGGCGTAGCTTTGTGTAACGTTGATTCGCGAGTATCACACCCGGTATGAACCAAAAACGGGAGACGGACCTCAGGGAGGACATGCATTTCTTTCTAGTTAGGAGTGGCGTCAGTGCTTGAACTGGCTGACGAGTTTGACTCATGTGGATGTTGCTTATTATTACTTGCTGAAAAGCGAGGCGCCTCGTGATATCGGTTTCGGCCGATGCTTCTGGTCGGCTGACGGGCCAGGCTTACGCCCCAAAGGGCGGGGAAACGCAGTGTTCAGGCATAATAATCCACATCGGTGGACCGGCCCTGACGATCCATGGGGCAGTTGCGGCTGTTCCTGAGGCTCGGACTAGACAGTCTCGAATCGGTGAGGATCTTGCCCCTAGCCTCGGTTCATACCATAAATGATAACCCAACTTCCAATACGACATTTGCGGTTTTAATTGTAGAACTAGTATGGCGACATGATATATGGTACCCATGCCGCCTATGATTGATACTTATGATTTGAAGTTGTTTTATACACTATGCACTTATTATAGTATCAAATGATTTGTTTCAAACGTATCAAGCATTCTTTGGTTGTTATAAGGGAAAACCCTATCCCCCGGCTTGCGTTGCATTGTGTGATAGGACCTGGGTCTTATAACAGCTTCATTTTTCTTTATTTAGCATTGCGCTGTTTGTTTTATGCACTGGTACTCTTGGGAGGAAACCCGTTCCGTGTTATACGGCGTGGTCCCTTGATTTACCTAACTTTAAAAATAAAGATTTATAACTGTTTTAGTTCTCACACCAGTCACATGACTGACCTGGAGTTTATTGTTTTAACCTAAACTCTGGGTGCCCTTATTTTGACACGGGCAGCTAGTAGTTTTGGTTTTGCAGATTTATATTCACAGGATCCTGGTTTACAGCTGGAATGATATCCGGAAAGCTTTGTATCCGTGTATCCCTTCTAGTTGTGTATTGTATTATTTTTCCGCTGCTATGTATTTAAATGTAATTTAAATCTCCGATATTTCTGTGTAATGTTTATTTGTTTATACTCTGTATATTCTTGTAATCTGATGCATTGTTGTAATATACAATGAAATGTTATTTTGTCTGCGTTCTGATTTGTCGTGTTCTCGAACGATAGGGCGTTTCGAACGGTCTGGGTCGGTTTAGCGACTGGTTCGGACCGAGCGAAATTCTCGATCGTCACATTATAAGACCTAGGTCCTTTCACATAATGCAACGCAAGCCGGGGGATAGGTTTTCCTTTATGATAGCCAAACATGCTTGGTACGTTTAAAACAAATCATTTGATACTATTATAAGTGCATAGTGTATAAAATAACTTCAAATCATAAGTATCAATCATAGACGGCATAAGTGCCCCATACCACTATGTCGCCATATATAGGATTACAACTAAAACCGAAATGTCTTGTATTGGAAATTGGATTTCCATCTATGAACCAAGGCAAGGCGCAATCCTACCTTTTCGAGACTCTCTAGCCCAAGCCTCAGGACTCAGCTGCAACTGTACCTAGGCAACATGCAGGGCAAGTCCACCGATGTGGATTAAACTTAAACCCTGAACATGCATTTCCCCGCCCTTTGGGGCGTAAATGAGCCAAATGACTCCATTTGCTCCACGCAGTCACTGATATATCCGAGGCGCCTCGCAATCCAACAACCATACAAATGAAAATAATATAAATGTTAGGGTTGGTAGGTCACTGACACCACCCTAGCTAGAAGGAAACGCATGCTCTCCCTGCTGTCCTCTCCCGTTTCTGGTTCACAACTGGGGTGTGAGGCTCGCGAATCAACGTTACACAAAGCTATGCCACACAGGCGGTGCTTTGATCATCAACCACGAGACTTTGCTTTTCAACAGAAGCCTTGATCAATTGCCACTTAGGCATGCCACACAGGCAATTCACTCCATGTGATTGATATCCATCAATATATAACCTCTGAGCTCGTACGTCTCAGAGAAGGGCGTTAAGCAAGAGAATAAATTTTCCGCCGCCAAACAGATATGTATTTAATAGAAATCAATCACACAGAATAAAATCCAATGTCAGACACATAGTCCATTTACAAGTTTGTTCTGGGTCTGAACGAAACTGGAGGCACCTTGTACCTCGCATATCCATTGATCTCCAAGTACGTCGGATGATCACCAATTGATTCCCTCCTCTTAGGTGTACAGCCCAATCAAGATCATCAGTAATCACCCAAACGATGTGAAGACCTCCGGTCTTTGACCACCGTCTTCATCCTCGACACATCGTCGAATCAGTTATTCAGAATGGGATAAACCCGGTCTTTCTGAATAACTCGCGTATATAATAAACAAATGTTACACAAACACAACATACGCCTCATTCCAATTCAGAATATTCTTTTATTCAAATATTCTTATACTTTGGGAAAGGTTCCCATTAATTTTATCAAAGATAAATTCTTTAAATTTATTCTTTAATCTTCCTTTGGATATCAAATCAAATCGTATTAAGGTTTTCTAAACTAGTTAGATTAGCGAACCACACCGAAGTAATCATTTATTTTATTTTGCAATCCCAACCTATTCATCCCATGGAGAAAAATTGGTAATACTCCATATCTAACACCACGGTGTTATCGGTAAATATTAATTACCATTTCATGTTCATGTCTAATTAAAGATTTAACTATCGTTTGGAGCAAAACTAGTGATACCTCATTCTCGATCAATTTAATCTAATTAAAGATTCATTAAAACTCCACTTAGTTTTAATCTTCCCAAAAATCAATATCCTGTCTTTAACTGGGTTAAAGAACCAATGTCATCTAAAACACGGTTCAAGATAAACCCAAAATCACATTCCATTAATTATCGGGTTAAAGAACAAGTGTTATTTAAAACACCGTTCACGATAAACCCAAAAATCAATTCCCATTCAATTCCAATTAAATATCATTTAATTGGTATACTTCATTAAATCTAAACAAAAAGATTTAATCTTTTTCTCAACGGGGTTTACGAACAGTGTTAATGAAGACACCATTCACGACAAACCTAAATCCCATTTGATATTAAATACAAGGCTCTAAATAGAAAATATATCGGCTTATATTCAATATCAAATTCTACGACCAACAAATATCGTATTGGAAATAACGATATAAATATATCTTTCAAATTTCCATAACAATATCTGTATGATCACGAAATCCAACATCGAAATATTCCAAAGACAATTTCGATTCAAATCCATTCCCACTTTATATATTGGAAATTCTAGTTATTTTCAAAACCATTTCAAATCCACTTTATTTATTTCAAAAATAAATGGGATTATAATTCTAGTTCAAAACTAGATCATTTCGGTAAAAATCTATTTTTATCCTTTCAAATTTGGAATTTTTCATCTCAATTCTTCACAAATCATTTCTTATGATTTACACAAATTATTACTATTTTTAATAATTTTATCAAGCCTCGTACAGTCGATTTCCATCAACGGCCATCGAACTGCACTTACAGCGACCTTTTCCAAATTTGATTCGGACATAATTCCAAATCCAACCATTAGATTTCAAATCTCTAATATTCGTTAGAAAGCTCTTTTCGATACGAACCCAATGGTTCCGGTTTTAGGAGAAACCGACGGTCGGATCTCCCGTAATATCCATTCGAAGTCAATGGTCGAAATTCGCGAATTGCCACAGCGCGGCGCGTTCTATTCAGGCCATTTAATATATATAATATATATATTATATATTTCATCGATTTCCTTTTAAAACGTATTTTATAAATCATTTTAAATTCGTTTTCGAAATGATTTCAACTTCATATTCATTTTCGAATCAAAATTGAATATTCCACATCATCGATATACAGATGATAATATTATCAAAATATTATATTTTGAAATCACTTCTTTTTCTATAATCACTATAAAAACGAATATAATCGATATAAATATTGTTCGCATCAAAATGGAACATATCTAACTAACACGGCTTTATATATTTCAATAACTTCGTTATTATATTCAACAAATGAATATTTTCTTCAACACATGAATATATATTTTTATTCAACACATGAATTTTTATTTTATTCAACACATGAATTTATTTTATTCAACACATGAATTTTTATTCTATTCAACACATGAATTTTTATTCTATTCAACACACGAATATTCTTTCATATTCAACACATGAATTTTTATTCTATTCAACACATGAATTTTTATTCTATTCAACACATGAATTTTTATTCTATTCAACACATGAATTTTTATTCTATTCAACACATGAATTTACTTTTATAATATTCCTTATTTTCCAAATTGGAATGAGGCCCAATCAATTACCATATGTTGTTAATTATATGGATTTTCTATAACACATATATATAACAGCAACGTTAAATCATCAACCATCATCCAGAGTGCACCACACAACTGCATAAGCATTAACTATAAATAATTAACGCTTACACAGTCTGTCAACCCATCGATTAACATACAACTAAACAATCGGGATTAGTGTACATCAAATATCATCCCAATACCCGTGCGGTGTTTCAAATCAACAAACACAGATTTTTATTTGTGCAGTTGGGCATTGTGTAAAATTTATCGTCCCAATCAATATCCGTCAAATGGGTGTAAATAAACAAATCGTCCAATTTGTTTATAAATATTTATTTTATATACACGTTAGAAATTATACTTTTAACTATAAAATATTTATTCTTTCCACATTACACAATAAAATTTCATAACACGTCAATCAAACAAACAAGTCATCCATGGTCTGTGGACGACGGGTGTCAGGTGCTACTAAGCACCGTCTACATCCTAGTATATATTTCAAACTAGAAATTAAAATAAAGGTTAGGAGTTCTCACCTGGGTTCCACTCCTCCGTTTCTTTTCTGAATTTCTGAATGGCTTGGATTTTCCCGAAATTCAACGCAATCCTTTACACGGTGTTCATAGTAAAAAATCACATTTTTATTATCACTATATGTGCATAAAAATCATATTTTTATTTCTACTTCATATATATAAAAAAATCGAATTCTTATTACTCTACATGTATAAAAATCATATTTTTATATTCTCTATTATATAAAAATCCTATTTTTAATTCGCTACTCATATAAAAATAATAATTTTATATTCTCTGTTATATATACAAAATCATATCTTTTTATATAACAAAACCCTTTTGGTTTTCAAAAATCTTTATCACCTCTTCATACATATAAAAATTCAATCTTTACACGCTACATACTTATATAAAAATCTTATTTTTATATAACTTAAAAATCCTAAATTTCTTTAACTATAAATCCAAATCTTTTGTTAATTAAAAGTCCGACCTTTTGTTATCTAAAAATCTGACCTTTTGTTATCTAAAAATCCGACCTTTTGTTAGTTAAAAATCCGACCTTTTGTTGTCTAAAAATCCGACCTTTTGTTAATTAAAATCCGACCTTTTGTTAATTAAAAATCCGACCTTTAAAAATCATATTTTGATTTTTTTCTATGTATTAAAAACGATTTTTAAATAAAAGAAAATGAATTATCATACAAAACAAAATAAAATAAAAAAGAAAACTCACTGACTTTGTCTTCAGATGGGAGGGAGAGATCGTCTGCGCGTCGGAGGGGGGTTTAGGGTCCGTCGGAGTTCATCAGGAGGGTGCGCATTGGGGCTGAGGCACAGGCTCGGCGGTTTAGGGTTTAAGGGGCTATGGGATCGACGGGGTTGGAGGGAGAAGATGGGTTGCGGAAGAAGTGGGTTGTGCCACGGCGAGAGGGGGGGGTGTCAGCGAGGCATCGACGGTGGCAAGGTCGCGGTTGGCGGCTGCGACGGGGGGGGGGGGGGGGTTCTGAGATCGATTTTTTTAACGGGGAGGATAAAAAAGGGGGTGTGAGGGCTTATAGGTATAGCTATATTATATTATATATTATATTTAATTTAATCCTCCAAAGAGTTGAGTTTCCGCTTGAACTCCAAACGAGATTCAACGACTGTCGCCCCTAGCTAATTACCCCCGTTCCGAACACAATGGGATATGTTACGTAGGCCAATTTGATTGTTACGATCTGTTTTCGCTCAAACCAAAATTTAAATCTATATATTCTATTTTAAACGTACATTTCAAATTACCGGGGCCACATACTGACTCTAACAATTCTACAAAAATTATTTCTAGCTTCGTATTGACGATACGGTCCTAACAAAACTAATTTCATCAAATTCTGAGACCGTTTGAAAAATGGCCCTTTTCTGGTCGATCGAAATTGACTGAAACTGTCAAAACACATTTAAATTTGCCACGCTCACATACTGATTCAGAAAATTATGAATTTTGAAACCTAGCAATAATTTGACATCCCGGATCCAACAAAAGTGGTTTCGTCGAAAACCGAGGTCGTTTGCAAAATTTCCATTTTTAAGGGCTATATTTTCCATAACGACTATTCTGAATTTTCATCTGGGCATAACTTTTTATTCCCGCTATGAAATTTCATTTTTTTAGATTCGTTGGCAAGATATTCTCTAACAGATTCTAATATTTTTGGTTTCCCTAAAATCCGGTTTATTTTGAATCCTGTACATTCATTTGAAATTTGAAATCGAATTTTCGAACTACCGCGCCATTTCAGGCTCGTTATATAATTAAAATAAATTTATTCGTTTTAACTTCGTCGAAAATATATTTTCCGTCGTTATTACTTAAAATAATTCATTTTAAATATTCTAAATTTGCTAAAATTGCCAAAATAAAAATTTTAAATTGGCTCAGATTTCCGGGTTATTACAGGCTCGGCCATTTTCCTTTGAGAACTGCTCTAACTTGTAACTTGTACACTTCATATAACCATGATCCATGATGTTGTTTGCATGTTGTACCATGTTTGTTTGTTGTGCATTACTACCTAGCCTTGGCTTTGTTCTGCATGAAATTGTGCATGATCATTTTAGAGAAAGTTGTCACTACCTTGACATTGTTGTTTCCCTTTCCATGATGAATCAACCTGTATGTTTTACCCTTGTGTGTTCACTCAAGATGCTGCTGCCATGTCCATCACTTTTTGCTTGCATGTTACACTCAGTTTTGTGTATGTGTACACAGTTGATTACTTGATCATCCATTTGCCTTTATTATTGTCTCGTACTTCCTTGCACTTACACTTCCTTGCTGTAGTGGGTTGATCACTTGATGTTGTGTTGTTTCTGATTTGTTGTGCACCATGCATGTTCCATTTTCACACTTGAAAGTCTGAACTTGAGTATGTTGTTCCATGTATCCTTTGGCCATATGCCATGCTGACCTATCATGCTTCATTTATGCTTGTTTCCTTGTACACTCTGTCATTCATTTATGTGTACACACTGCACCAAGTAACTGCCTTGTATTGTTTATGTTGCATTGTTGATCTATCATGATTTCCAACTCGTGTTTGCTAATATGAAATTTTGTACTTCCATTTCCCTTTTGATTTTTGACCTGTCTTGTATATATATATACACACACATATATATATATATATGTGACACTGTAATAAACATCAGCACACTGACTGTACTGTGTTGGGGCTGGTCAGAATCAACTGAATTTGATGTTGGTTCTGATCACCAAACTAGTATGGTTATGTCGAGGATGATCAAGTCAGAAAGATGATGAGAAAAACATATAGAGAATCTGAGGCAAATAAAAAATTATAAAATAAAGTTTTATTTGTTTAGTGTCTATTTTTAATTCTAGTCTACCGTGTGTATTTCTTTTCTGTGACAGGTTTCAGGATGACACAATAGGAGCAAAGCATAGTGCTGGGACAATAAGAATGTGTAGAGATATGTAATGGAGTGTGAGAGGAGGTGTGTATGATATATATATGTAGTGAAAAACATTTGTATTGAAAACTTGCGTAATGAGAGTTTAAAGATGTGTATGAAAGCTTGCACTGTTTTGATTTGTGAAATAAATAAATAAAATTTGAATAATAGATACTTGGGTAAAATTTTCAATTTCAGTGTAGAAGCACTATTATACAACAATATTTTTATTCCAGTATGATGTGGAGACAGTGACCAGTACAGTTTCGCACACATTAATAAAATATGTTTGTTATCATCAAACAAAAAAATCATAGATTCAACAATCTCCCCCTTTTGATGATGATAAACATACATAAGATTTTGAATACAGCAAAAAGTGTTTGAATATGAACTCCCCCTATATATGTGGTCCCTCTAAGAACAAAGCTCCCCCTATAACTGTAAACGGACATAGCAAACATGAAATAAAAATTTGAAAAGAACAGAAAATAATTAAACACTTGGCATTAATGGCAAAATAAAATCTATAGATGTCTGTATACATATAAAAATCTTAACTCCTTCTCCCCCTTTGTAATAATCAAAAGATGAACTGGGCTGGACATTTGCAAATGATACGGACCATAGTAAGGGATCAAGTCATTTGACAGAATCAGAAACTGCAAACCCCAAACAATCAAACAAAAAATCATAATAATCTGTAAGATAGGAACACATTTCACAACTTAGAAGATGGAATGGAAAGTTAATTAATATATACCAGGGAGGATTTTATATATTATTATATTTATATTCATATTTTTATTATTATTACTACTACTATATATTTCAAGAGCACACTAACCACGCATAACCAGGGCTTGGATTTTTAAATGGGATTAGTTGCAACATGAAATTAAATAAGTAGTCTCATAACCATGCATGACCAGAGCTTGGATTTTAAAATGAGGTCAGAGAAATACTTATTATTATTATTATATATACACAAAATCCCCTTAAAAACAATAATGGATGACAGAAGGGTGATAGAGATAGAGATGGATGTGAAAAAAATTCCTAAATTACTCATATTGTAAAATACATTTAATCAAATCAGGGTTATAGCGAAGCTTTCAACCATCTCATATTCTAAAATCTAACACAGTCACAATTTATTATAAATGTCCAAAATAAACTATTATTTTCTTGATGATTTGAAGATTGGATTAATTTGTCAGAAAATGAAATCAATAACAGAACATCTTAAAAAAAAATTACCCAAAAATGCAGAGAGATTAATTAATTTCTATAATCCCCAAATCCAATCGTAATCTACAAAATATATCTTCAGGAAGGGGTTTAGTAAAAATATTCGCAAGTTGAGATTCAGTTGGAATAAATTCAATACAAATGTCCTCACTAGCAATATGATCTCTAATGAAATGGTGTCTCACATCAATATGTTTTGTGCGTGAATGATGTACAGGAATATTTGCACTCTTACTGTCACATTTCAAGGGAACTTGTTTATAGAATAGGCCAAAATCAGATAGAGTTTGCATCATCCATAAAATCTATGCACAACAACTTCCTAAAGCAATATACTCAGCTTTAGTGGTAGATAATGCAACAAAATTTTGTTTACGACTTAACCAAGAAACAAGAGAATGCCCTAGCATGAAACAAGTTCCACTAGTTCTCTTCCTATCAGTGAGTGAACCAACATAATAAACATACTAAATCAAAATTATCACAAGATGGATACCACAAGCCAAGTTTTGGTGTGTGCAACAAATACCTCAGAATTCGTTTTGTGGCTTTTAAATGAGATTATTCTGGATTAGATTGAAAACGAGCACATAAACAGACAGAAAACATAATATCAGGTCTAGAAGTAGAGAGAAAGAGAAGTGAACCGATTATACCATGATATTTTTTTCTGATCAACAACGACACCGTTTTCATCTTTGTCAAGTTTAGTTGTTGGGCTCATTGGTGTTCTCATTGGTTTTGCATCTTCAACTACAAATTTCTTCAACAGCTCCATCACATACTTTGTCTGAGAAATGAAGATTCCTTTGTTGCTCTATTTGATTTGAAATCCAAGAAAGTACTTTAGCTCTCCAACCAAGCTCATCTCAAATTTGTCCTGCATAAATTTTTCAAATTTCTCACACAAAATATCATTAGTAGCACCATAAATGATATCATCAACATAAATCTGAACAATCAAGAAATCTTTACTATCATGTAATAGAAACAGAGTAGTGTCAGCATATCCCTTTTTAAAACCATTTTCCAAAAGATATGAATAGAGACAGTCATACCAAGCTCGAGGAGCCTGCTTAAGACCATATAATGTTTTTTCTAGTTTGTACACATGATTTGGAAAAACATGACTCTCAAAACCAGGGGGTTGTTCAACAAAAACTACTTCTTTCAACTCACCATTCAAAAAGGCACTCTTAACATCCATTTGCTTAAGTTTTAAAACATGCAAAACTTAGCAAAATTCTAATTGCTTATAATCTAGCAACTGGAGCAAATGTTTCATCAAAATCAATGCCTTAAATTTGATTGTATCCCTTAGCAACCAATCTAACGTTGTTTCTAACTACATTTCTAGATTCATCAAGTTTATTTTTAAACACACATTTTGTTCCAACAACTGGATAGTCTTTTGGCCTAGGGACCAAATTCCAGACTTTATTCCTCTGAAACTGGTTAAGTTCCTCTTGCATAGCTAAAATCCAAGATTCATCAATAAGAGCAATATCATATGAAATTGGTTCAATTTCAGAAATGAAAGCACTGTGAATATAGAAAGCACAAACTTTTTTATTGAGAGAAGAACGGGTGCGAACGCCAGCTTTTGGACTTCCAATAACCAAATCTGGAGGATGGTTAGGTTTGAATTTCAACCTTTTAGCTTCAGCTATTGCTTCTGCGACTTCTTTGTTGTTTGCCTCAACTTCATTGCTTTCTTTTTCGTCTTCTTGCACACCACCTTCATCTTTATCATTTTCAAAAGCCATCTCCAAGTCTGATTCATTGAACTTCACATTAATGGTCTCCACAATTGTTCTTGATTGCTTATTGAAGATTTTGTAAGCTTTGCTCCTTGAAGAATAACCCATGAAAATCCCATCAACTATTTTTGGTTCAAACTTTCCATGTTGATCTCCTGTGTTCATAATATAACAAGGGCATCCAAAAACTCTAAAATATGAGATGTTAGGCTTTTTTCATACCATAGTTCATATGACGTTTTATTAAGTATTGGTCTAATCATGACTCTATTCATTACATAGCATGAAGTATTAACTGTCTCAGCCCAGAAGGTTTGAGGTAATTTATATTCACATAACATAGATCTAGCCATCTCTTGCAATATACAATTTTTCCTTTCGACCACCCCATTTTGTTGAGGTGTTCGAGGAGCGGAAAATTCATGTTTAAAACCATTTTCTTCACATAATATTTCAAAATCTAAATTTTCAAATTCACCTCCATGATCACTTCTCAAAGTTTTAATTGAAACACCTTTTTTGTTTTGAACAAGTTTCGAGAACTTTGAAAAATAATCAAATATTTCAGACTTTTTGGCCGGAAAATAAACCCATGTAAATCTAGAGTAATCATCAACCAATACATAACAATAACGTTTACCATTTAAGCTAGCAGTATCAGTTGGTCCAAATAAATCCATATGAATCAATTCAAAAACACATGAAGTACTAACAACATTTTTTGGATGGAATAATGAACGACTAAGTTTGCCCATGGAGCAAGCATTACACACTTTGTTATTTTTAAATTTCGGATGAGGTAAAACTCTGACAAGCTCATTTGTTTCTAGTTTTTCAAGGAGACGCATACTAGCATGTACTAGTCTTCTATGTCATAAAACTGCCTCTTCTTCAATGGAACCAAACATCTAGAAACAGTTACATCATCAAAAGAGAGTGTGTAAATATTTCCTTTTCTTTTGCCAGTAAAAACAACTTTTCCAGTGGATGTGTCTATGATCTTGCAAATCTCACTATCAAAAACTACATTCATTCCTTTATCACACAGTTGGCTTATAGAAATAAGATTGTGATACAAATTATCAACATTTAAGACATCAGCTAAGGCAAAAGTGTTGTTACCTACTTTTCCTTTGCCAATAATCTTACATTTGCTGTTGTCGCCCAATGTCACACTCCCACCTTTATATTTTTCTAGGCTAAGGAACAGTCTCCTGTTATACGTCTAGAGCAACCTGAATCTAAATACCATTTTTGTTGCTCCTTAGCCCGCCAACATACCTACATAAGAAGAGAAGAGGATGACCCAGAGAAGCTCCTAGGTCCAAGAATATCAATGACTGAAGAATGATGAAAACAAGAATCTTCTGGAATCCATATTTGTTTTGTCCTCTTATTTGTGTTCCAAAAATTATGGTGATTGTGTGCCAAGTTCTTAGGAACCCAAACTCTAGTGAATTTCCTGATTTTATTCCTATTCTTACAATTTTCAAGGTTATGCCCAATTTCCCCACATTTTAAACACTTAGAAAAAATGCTTCTACCTTTTGCATTGTCACTCACAGTCACATCATTTTGTACCTTGCAAAAACCTAGTCCTTTTTTGTTGTTAGCAAACAATTGGTTTCCTAACAGCATTTTGAAAGATGTTTTTCCAATTGAAAACTTATTTAAGGTGACTTCAAGATCCTGGACTTTGGTTCTTAGTGCTGTATTTTCATCCACAAGTGAAGTGCATCTTTTAATGAAATCCTCTTTCTTAATCTCATCGGTTTCTTTTAAAGTCAAAATTTCTTTTTCAAAATTTTCAATGGTGGACTTGAGGGTCGATAGTTCTAAATTTTTTGCTTTAAGTTTTTCTACTTTTGCTTCTAGTATATCAATGATTTCAGAAAGATGTTTACACATTAAAAACAAATCATCATAATTGTATACCTTAGTCAATTCCTCTCTATCATCTTCTGAATCTGATTTTGCTATGAAGCATAGGTTACTTTCTTCCTCACTACTATCTGAGTCTTTTTCTCCTTCCTCGTCATCCCAAGTTATAGAAAAGGCTTTCTTTTTCTTCTTGTTTCTTTTGTGCTGAATAAGGGGAAAGTTTGGTTTCAGATGTCCAGGTTTGCAACGACCCGAAAATTAGCGACCTTGATTATCCGATATACAACACATATCGAACATCAAGAGTCGAAAATACCGGATGGTTAATGAAAGAAATTAGAGGGTGAGGAAAGATAAGATAGAAACTTAGAATAGAAGAAGAAGAAGAACATACATCATCAGAGTAAACACGAATCTCACAGCGGAATGAATAAATATATTTCATAACATAACTTTGAAATACAAATCTGTACTTGAATATACATATCATTTCCAAAGTATAGCACTTACAACACAGCGGAAATAAACAATAGCTATATGATCCTGAAGCCTCCTGCTCCAGCTCTTCAAGTATCTGTAAATCCCGACTACTTGACTGCCCGTACAAAATTGGGCACCCAAGATTTTAGGAAAAACAAAACAAAATAAACTCTGGGTCAGTTATGGGACTGGTATGAGTAAAAGAGTTTAAAACAGTTTGAGACATTAAATGATATCTCATAAGACCACGTCATATAACGGAACGGGTTTTTCCCTTATGAGAATCCAAAATCATCTTTATATCAAAACCCATTGATATTATAATAGCGTCTATCAACCACAATATAATAATCATCTAGCAGAAACGCTTTCATCTCACGTTCTAAATATATAGTATACAATTAAAACCGCAAGCACGTATTTGGTAATTGATTTCCAACTATGACAAGGTATGGAACCACCTTTCGCTAGTGTACCTCTAGAGAGGAATACACTGGGTTCAACAAGAACATCTTGCAACCCGGCCACACATGACCGACCACTCATTTCGCTTGAGTGTATCGAATGTATATCACCAACGGTTGGGATCAACAACCGTTTCCTGAATGGGACAACATCGACAATAGATTTTTAGAAGTAAATGAAACTCTAGATCAGGTGATTATACACCCTAATAGGTGCGACCTACATAGCCATGCTGCCTCCCTGATTTCTATCATTTACCGGATGTGAGGCTAGAAGCTACGCTTATCTTTGACAGATCACACATTTATTCACTTTGAATGTCACATCGTCATACCCGCAAAATCACAAATTCATTTCCCCAAAAATACCATGGGTATATAGCTAAGAGAAACGAATTCCTCCGCCACTAAACATAAATACGTTTGAAGAGTTCTACTCACGCGATCTATTACATATACTCCATCAGACATTCTTCCATACAGGTCGTCCTGGGACTGGAAAAACCGAAGGCACTATTCAGTACATCCATCTTAGGCAATCTTTAACAAAGATTTATACAACAGCCCTTGCACTTTACTCCGTCTTCAATTATCTTTGGCATATGATTTGCATGCTTATGCCAATACCGAGTGGTTATTCGGATAATAATCCAACCGTTCTCTCCATATTAACAACATTAAAATGGTCAAAAACTTCGATAGTCGGTGAGTTAACTATCAAAGAAAAACATGTGTGCAACCAACGATATTATTTCCAAATGGAAATTCTATCGATCAATCAGCATTCATCTTTTTATCCTTTAAATTAATTTATCATTAATTTATTTCATTTGTCATTTCCTGTTTCCATATATTCAACATTTCTTATTTTCTAAATTTAGAAAATTTATGTTATTAAAACTATAAAACATTTCCATTTCTTGTTTTCTATATTAGAAAGCATTTCTTATTCTTATTTGGAAAACATTTCCAAAACTCTTACATTGGACTTATACAGATGTTTAAATAAACCATCGCTATGCCAACTCAAACCATTACTCTTATTAACTAAATTTACTTAACCATCCTTTACTATCAAACTTTAGCCCTTTCCTTAGTTAAGAAGGAAGTCAATCAAGTTGGGGTATAATTACCTCTCAGACCTTAACTGAACAACGTTTTAACTTCGGAATAGACAAAGTTTATCCTTTAAACCTCTAACCAACTTCCTTATGTAACTCTCTTTCGAAAAATCTCTATTCGATAACTCCTCCCTTCAAATAACTATATTCGATAATCTCTCTTATGAATAACTAGATTCGAAAACCTTTTTTTGAATAAACTATGTTCGATTAACTCTATTCAATTAACTCTATTGGATTAACTCTTTTTGATTTAACTCTTATCGATTAACTATATTCGATTAAGTCTTATTAATTAACTCTTTTCACCTAGCTCCTTACGAATAAACTATATTCGATAACTCCTTTAATTCTATTCGAATAAACTATATTCGATTAACACCTTTAATTCTATTCGAATAAACAATATTCGATTAACTCCTTTCGGATAACTAGATTCGATAACTCCTTTCGAATAACCAATATTCGATTAACTCACTTCGAATAACCAATATTCGATAACTCCTCTTCAAATAAATTATATTAGATAACTCTTCTTTGAATACATTATATTCGATAACTCTTCTCGAATGAACTATACTTGATTACTCTTCTCGAATAAACTATATTCGATTACTCTTCTTTCGAATACACTATATTTGATTACTCTTCTCGAATAAACTATATTCGATTACTCTTCTCTCGAATGCACTATATTCGATTACTCTTCTCGAATAAACTATATTCGATAACTCTACTTCGAATAAGTGATATTCGATAACTCTACTTCGAATAAGGGATATTCGATAACTCTACTTCGAATAAGCGATATTCGATAACTCTACTTCGAATAAGCTGATAACTCTACTTCGAATAAGCGATATTCGATAACTCTACTTCGAATAAGCGATATTCGATAACTCTACTCGATTTACTCCATTTGAATAACTCTAACTGGTTAACTCTAACTGATTAATTCTAACTGATTAACTCTGACTGGTTAACTCTAACTGATTAACTCTAACTGGTTAACTCTAACTGGTTAACTCTAACTCTTCGAATAACTCTAACTGATTAACTCTAACCGAATAACTAATATTTGATTAACTCATTTTGATTTACTCTTTTGAATTAACTCCTTTGAATCATTTCCATTTGAATTATCTCCTTTGAATTATCTCCTTTGAATTATTCCTTTTCTATTTGTTTACTTAACAAATAACTATTTCCTTTTCAATTCTATTTATTTAACAAATAAATATTTCTTTTATCTTTTCTATTTATTTAACAAATAAATATTCCTTTTATAACATTCTATTTATTTCCAATAATTAAATATTTCCATTTAATCTATTTGTAAATGTTTTACAAATATTTCCTTTTAAATTCTATTTGTAAATGTTTTACAAATATCTCTCTTTCTATTTATTTTGCAAATATCTTCCTTTGTATTTGTTTTACAAATATATTCCCTTTATATTTGTTTTACAAATAATTTCCTTTATATTTGTTTTACAAATATATTCCTTTTATACTTGTTTTACAAATATATTTCCTTTATGTTTGTTTTACAAATAATTTCCTTTATATTTGTTTTACCAATAATTTCCATTATAAAATCCCTTGATTTTATAAAGATTTCAATTTCAATATACATTGAAAATTCCCTTTCCGTATTCCAGTATTTGTTATGGTATTTAACATACCATATATTACTGATCAATATTACCCAAACACACACAATCAACAACAGATTGTATATCACATCATATATCACAATATATGAAAAACAGTAAAATAAATGTTGAGGAATCCAGTTGGATTCCTCCGATCCGTTTCCCTGCATCCACAGATGTTAAACAATATAATTAACATTGATTTCATTTCACTATGAAATATTCTGCTAAACGGAATCAATATTTGATTAACGATTTATATATATATTTATATTTATATTTATATTTATATATAATTTCAACAAACTGACTAGCAGTTCATCCAAACAGTTAACACACCACAATCAACGAATAATTATCAGTTCTAAATATACGTTAGAAAAATATAACTGTTCAGAGTTGGTGAGTTTTACTCACCTTGGGTGATCATCGTTAATAACGATAACCATCGCTTGATTCAGACGGACAATTTATTTTGTAATAAATTGTAGCGAGCTCGAATTCCCATGGTGTAGCTCTCATCCTTACGATCCTATCGGATCTTGTTTTACTGAATTTCAACCACATATGATAAAGTTATAAATTACACAAGTTTATACTTTAATTTAATTTAAAGTTAAACATATATATTAATTTCAGCCCTCACCATTTTAACCTAGCCCAAACCAGAAGCCCATCTCCACACGACTAAGCACTGAACGCAACCTCACAGTACTGAGAAGAAACCGAACCCTCCCCCATGATCCCATCCTTCACGGTAACGCTCACGCCCCTTATTCCACAACGAACATCAGCTTGGATTACCTCACTTCGAAAGATATTTGAGCAATCTCCCATTTCTTCCTACTTCTATTCTTCAGTCCTCACGTAAACACCCATTTTCTCCTTTCTTTTAAACTCAAACTAAAATTATCATTAAAATGGGCTTAACAAATGAAAAGAACGACCCATCCCCATTTATAAACCACGGCTGCCAATCCTTCATCTCGTACCAGTATCTCGCTCCTCAACTCCTTTCTTCCTCTCAACTCCATACTCCTATTTCACCATGTTAAATCTCCATTATCCCATGTTTAACTAATCCACTCATTAAACAAAATAAACCCACACCTAATATCCCTTCTTCCCTGGTCGTTTTTCCTTTCTACTAACCCCTCACAACATTATCCACTCCTGTACACGAGAACGCATGGCCATCCCCTTCTTTTCTATCATTCACGTCCCTTTTTTTCATATCTGTACACAACTCAACCGGTACAAGAATGTCAGCATCCATTCACGCACAATGGCCCACTCCATCAATACACAAGTTTCCACAATTTAGAAACAAAACCCCATGTTCCTTACTTTAGTTAAAACGCAAGCTCCTCCCATTGGTTTACAATATCTCATCATGAAAGTCCCTCCTATATTACAACGTGGCTGCTATTGTATGTGGCCATTCTAATGACCCAATACTTCATGAAAACGAAACCGTCTTCACCCATTCCAGGACAAGAGTTGAAACGTGAATCTCTTATTTCATCGGTTACAAACATATATATTTTTACTAAATATTTTAAAGGAGAGTTTTGATTTGGTTGAGCGAGATCCCAAGGTTAAGTTTTTATGAGTTCCTGAAGAAGGAAATAAAGCACAACTTTTCTCTACTTATATAGGCAGAATTTACTTAGGCGTTAAGGTATGATGGTGCAGCTGTCCACGTTCTGATTTTTGGTTCTCACGTTTTTAAGTTTGAGGATGCGGTTGAAAGGGTGGGAACGTGGCCCTCCTTTGATCAGAGAAATAGATTTTTAGGTTAAGAAAGGGTTTCCGATTTGTTTTCCAGAATGAAGTTTTACGGTCTCCGTTACACCAAATTTCTTCGCTTTACGAGCCACTATAGACAGAAATAAAAATACCGTTAATATGAGTAACGTGCCACGATCCCAAAAATATAATAATACCGGTAGATTAACTCATATTGTGAAACCTCCAAATGTTGATTACATGGTGCAAAATACTCCAAATAAAAAGTCTCTTATTTAATTAATTAAAAATTACAATAAAATTCTAAAAATTAAATTATCACTACGTCTCAAAAGAATCTTGTCTAAATTCGAAACCGGTATCTAGTTATATCGAATAAACCGTTATAGTCGATAAATAATTCTATGGCGACTATTTTAAAATTTGATTTGGACACAACTCACAATCTACATGACGAAATCCCGATTTTTCTCTTCCACTAGAAAATATACTTCACCAGCTCCTAACGTTTCTTGTTTCACATAAATCCGGCTTAAAACGAGTCCTGTACCTTCAGTTGAAGTTCAAATCGCCAAATAACAAACTGCCGCGCCATTTCAAGCTCGAATATATATATAATATAATCTATACGCTCAACCATTGTTAATTAAATATATTCGTCATCGTAATTCAAATTTTAAACTTAATTATATATTTTGAATTTGCCCAATTCACACCATATCGCCAATTCTGATTATTTCAGAATTAAATATATTATTCTATTATTATTTTAATTAAATATTCACTATTATTTAATTAACGACCATTTAATTCTCTAAATCACTTTTTAAATAATTAAATAAATTAATTATTATATCGCTGAAAATGCGGGTCATTACATTCTTCCCCACTTAAAATAATTTCGTCCTCGAAATTGCTAAGGTAGGAAACGACCCTATTAACTGGGTTAAAAATTATTCGTTCACTTCTTAACTTCAGTTTCAACTAAACCAATTTAATTTCAATTAAATTATTAATTTTTTCTGATAAACTAAAATTTTCAAAAATTCTGAAAATTTTCTAACGTATGAAATTTTTGAAAAATTTCGCCAGCACCTCCTTTGTACTGGTCAATCGGTATAACTACAACTCGCCTCTCTAGGCCTTCTCCATCCCAAAAGAAAATCAAATAGCCAAGTGGCTTGCCAATTTGGCTCATAAATCTCATATCCAATAGAAATATAAACTTGTACCTTTTTGTTGGGCATGTCAACTTTATCACTTTCACCTGCTATCAATTCAACATCTACCAGTGTCATTTCAACCAATTCCCAATCAATATCTGTTCAACACAGCTATTTGCTTATATCCAAACCAAATTTCATTTCAAACTCGAGTTCCATTCTCGATTTCAAATTCTCAACCTATCATTTCAACGTAATTCCAGATTCCTGTCTCAAAATCTAGTCTTATTCGATATCATTTCATATCAATTCAATTTCAATTACCACTTAACTGGCTTTACTTTAATTCCAATTTTCTTTCACAAATTTCAATTCTAATTTGTTTTAATTCAAAAAGTCTCTTCCCAGGAGTTTTAAATAACTTTGCTTTTCTAAAACCAAACTTTCCTTTTTAGGATGCCAAACAACTTGTTTTTCTCAAAACAATTCAAAATGAAAATCTTCGGTAGTAATCCGTCACTTAGAACTCGAAAATGAACACAAATGATGTCGCGATTCATCATCAGGGTTATTTCCCAGCTATCAAAGTGAGTTCAATACTATATAACCTTTAAAACCATTTCTAAATACTTCCATTTTGAAATTCATTTCAAAATACCATTACAATGCTGTAAAACAATTTAAAATCTCCCACGATTTTAAAATTCTCATACACTTAATCCAAATCCATTTATCAACACTTATTCCAATTTCCAGAGTTTAATTCCAATTCTGATTTAAATTCAGATTCAATTCATTTCGTAACACTTATACGAATTTTGATTGGTTATTTACATAACCTTCACTTTTTATAATCTTACTCGATTATAATAACAACCAATATATCCAATATATTATAATCATTTCAATACAAATCCTTTATATCAAAAATATAATTTGGGTAAAATTATTTCGTTTACCCTCTTTTCAAAACATACCATGTCGGTTCATCGTATTCAAGTGTTTAGTAACTCCTATCGATACAGTGGATCAAACTGATCGACCAGAAATTCATAAGCCACTCAATCAATAAATATCCACAATATAAAACAAATTTTATATTGAATAACAAATACGTCCACTCGTATATATACACTCAAACTCAATCTAGGGTATTACTAACCCCATATCTACTGAGTCACGCCACAGAGCCAAGGTAATTACTTAACCTTAAGCTCTGATACCAACTGTAACGACCCAAAAATTAGAGACCTTGATTATCCGATATACAACATATATCGAACATCAAGAGTTGAAAATACCGGATGGTTAATGAAAGAAATTAGAGGGTGAGGAAAGATAAGATAGAAACTTAGAATAGAAGAAGAAAAAGAACATTTAACATCAGAGTAAACACGAATCTCATAATGGAACGAATAAATATATTTCATAACATAACTTTGAAATACAAATCTGTACTTGAATATACATATCATTTCCAAAGTACAGCACTTACAACACAACGGAAATAAACAATAGCTATATGATCCTGAAGCCTCCAGCTCCAGCTCTTCAAGTATCTGTAAATCCCGACTACTTGACTATCCATACAAAATTGGGCACCCAAGAGTTTAGGGAAAACAAAACAAAATAATCTCTGGGTCAGCCATGGGACTGGTATAAGTAAAACAGTTTAAAACAGTTTGAGCCATTAAATGATATCTCATAAGACCACGCCGTATAACGGAACGGGTTTTTCCCTTATGAGAATCCAAAATCATCTTTATATCAAAACTCATTGATATTAGAATAGTGTCTATCAACCACAATATAATAATCATCTAGCAGAAACGCTTTCATCTCACGTTCTACATATATAGTATACAATTAAAACCGCAAGCACGTATTTGGTAATGGATTTCCAACTATGACAAGGTATGGAACCACTTTTCGCTAATGTACCTCTAGAGAGGAATACACTGGGTTCAACAAGAACATCTTGCAACCCAACCACACATGACCGACCACTCATTTCGCTTGAGTGTATCGAATGTACATCACCAACGGTTGGAATCAGCAACGGTTTCCCGAACGGGACATCATCGACAATAGATTTTTAGAAGTAAATGAAACTCTAGATCATGTGATTATACACCCTAATAGGTGCGACCTACATAGCCATGCTGCCTGCCCGATTTCTGCAATTTACTGGATGTGAGGCTAGAAGCTACGCTTATCTTTAACAGATCACACATTTATTCACTTTGAATGTCACATCGTCATACCCGCCAAATCACAAATTGATTTCCCCAAAAATACCATGGGTATACAGCTAAGAGAAACGAATTCCTCCGCCACCAAACGTAAATACGTTTGAAGATGTAACACCCCACGTCCATTAATGTCACTCACAAAGGGAATGCATTAACTTCTATGGAGCGTATTAAGTGTGTATAGAACAGAAACTTAACAACAAGACAGATATAAACAGTACTTAAAAATTTAAAATTTTATTCATTGCAGCGGTAAACACATAGGTTTGATTACATCATCAAAAACCAGAGTCAAAGTACATAATATCCATCTTGACTAAATCAGAGTACATAAATTGAAAGACATAACCCCAACACAAAATAGCCATAAATATGATAGGCTGAACTTTTACTTCCGCGATCCAAGCAACTTCTAAAAGCAAGAGATACAGCTGTCGAAAATCAAGCTCCACTGGTGCTAGTTCCACCCTGAGCACCTAGAGGGGGGAAGAAAGAAAAGAGGTGGAAATAAAGGGGGTCAGACATAATGTCTGGCGAGTGCGATAACTTTAACAATATAATTACCAAAAAAACAAGGCTAAGGCATAAGTTGGAAAATAAGGAAATGACTGTGAACAATTGGGTATGACAGAGTAAACAAGGAAATAAGATTAACAAAGATAACGTTAAAGGCGCTATACTGCACCACCACTAGTCACCCTAAAGGGTTGATCCCGCCTACAAAACTTAATAATGATAATGGTAGTTTCGTGCACCCCTAGTTGCCTTCATAGGTGTCGCCTGCCCCTATCTCCACTAGGTGTACCCAGTACCCCCCATGCGATCGACTCCCTAACTCGTAGATACCCGTGCTGGCCCCACAGTGGGGTGTATCACTCCCCAAAGTGGCAACCCGATACCGCCAACAATGCACGGGTTATACCTACAAGATGCAACAATGTCTTACCTACCAGCCCGGGCCCACACACGCACATGAACCCGTTGGACTTGCGTTGCCACCGCTAACCCGTTTTGGCCTCTTACAGTCAAGCCCAGTATGCGTGCCCCGTCTTCGACTTGGGTCGAGCCCACAAAGATACTCTTGGGTTACTGGTTTAAATAGGCCCCCATTACTTGACACAAGCTATCCACCTAAGCTTAGTCCCCTCTAGTACATCCCACTTAACCCTCTTCTTATTCGTGTTCACTTACATGTTTCAAATTTTGGTTAAGTGTTTCTAATCGTATTTCACAAGCCACCGAAGGCACCCACTTAACCCCCATGTCCCACCACATGTTTATCTGGTTAAGTGTTTCTTAGTTCATTAATAACGTAACCTTGTAAAGACCTTCCACATTAGACTGGCATTTGTGGCAGCTAGATTTGCCGAGCGGGTCCGGGCAGTCTTACACCACAAACGAGCCTAACCTCGTGTCTTTACAATTGTTACGCATTTAATTTATGCCTAAGACCTCCCACATTAGACTGGCATTTGTGGCAGCTGGATTTGTCGGGCGGGTCCGGGCAGTCTTACACCACAAAAGAACCTAACCTCGTGTCTTAGGCGATTAATTACACAAAATTAATTACTCCCCAATTTGAATTAATTTCCCTATTCAAATTATCAATCAATTCCAAATTTAACTATGGCCATAATTGACTCAGTTATGTTCATCTATTTATGGTATGTAAAATTATACCAATTATCATCACAAATTAATTTTATACCATTTAAGGCATTTATGTCAATTCTCCATATTAAATCTTTTAATATTATCCCATTACCCCACGTTGTACGTTCGTTCGTTTAACGTAAAATGTACGTTAGACTCGGATAGTTGAACTTATAGAATAAAGAGAAAACATCACAACATACATATAGATAAAACTAGATCTAAACATAAGGGGTGAACTTGCATGTGTGAATGAGGTTCTACATCTAAAAATTGCATAGGCCAAAGTCACAAACTTGCATAAACTACATATGTCATAGATCTAAATCTAAAGGTGTAAACTTGTTTAGGTAATAGTCACAAACTTGCATTACATGATTCATACTCTGAACATATATATATATATACACACACACACACACACACACACACACACACACACACACACTTGCATATGTGATTTATGCAACATAAAGATGGTGTTAACTTACATCTAAACGTGTAAACTAGCATGAAGAATTTTGTATACTAGCATATAACTCACACATGTCATAGCCTAACTTTAGATCCAATTTACACATAAAATAGATGTCATGAAACATGTAAGGTTGTATATAATTTTCACTAACTTGCATATGATTCATATCTAAATTAACATCTAAACTTGCATACATACATATGATTTATCATATGAATTAGTTCCAACAACATAACCAAACTAGCATATGAAACATCATTATGAATTGATTATACATAAGCCAATCATAGAATTACAACATAGATGATAACATCACAACTTTACAACATAGATGATAACATCATAGAATTTACAACATAGATAATAACATGCGGTCAATAATTCACAACATAACCATTTAATCCACATCATATCTCAATCCAATTAAATTGTTAATTATTTTATTCAAGAAATCGAACTCACAACTCAAAGAAGGTCTTGTGTTCTGAAATCTGAGTTCTGAAATTGAATTAGCTTTCCTTTGAAGAAGACAATTTGTTGTGGTTTAGATTAGAGTTGAATTGATTAGCTGTTCTTCCTCTCTAATTGGTGGCGGCTATTCTAGGTTGCAAGGTGACAACATGGAGGCCATGATTCCAATTTTTATTTGATTTTAGGGTTTGAGTCTACATGTGTTTTTATAGAGTTTAGGATTAATTTAGGCCATCCGATCAACCCTGAATTAACACCAGCCATTCAGACCAGATCAGAAACCCTAATGACTCAGCATACAGCCATAAAAAGGTCATCAATCAAATCTGCCCGGAGGGGGGTAGGTCGACCCCCCAGGTCAACCCCCGAGTCGACCTGTGTGGGTAGGTCGACCTGGCCCTGGTGGGAAATTTCCCGCCTAGCCCATTCTGACTCTGAAATTCGAATTTTTGAAATATGTTTAATTTTTTCTGAAACTTCCAATGGCCATAACTTCTTCATACGAAGTCCAATTGTAATAACCCAGAAATGCGAGCCAATTTTTTATTTTGGCAATTATAGTGAATTTTGATTATTTAAAATGAATTGTTTTAAATAATAACGATGAAAAATTTATTTTGAATGGAATTCGAACGTATATATTTATATAGATCGTCATTAGAATATAAATAATTATTTATAATTATAAAAGGAATTAAAAATGGCGCGGTAGTTCGATAATTCGATTTCAAATTTTAAATGAACATACCGGGTGCAAAATAAACCGGATTTTGGCGAAACAAAAAATATTAGAATATATTGGAGAATATCTTTCCAACGAATCCAAAAAATCAGGATTTCATAGCGGGGATCAAAAGATATGTTCCAGTTGAAATTTCTGAATAGTCGCTATGGAATTCAAGCCCTTAAAAATAGCCATTTTGCAAACGACCTCAGATTTCGACGAAACCACTTTTGTTGGATCCGTGATGTCAAATTATTTCTAGATTCCAAAAATTCGTAATTTTCCGAATCAATATGTGAGCGTGGCGAAGTAAAACGCGTTTGACCAGTTTTAGTTGATTTTAATCGACGAGAAAATGGTCATTTTTCAAACGGTCTCATAATTTGACGAAATTAGTTTTGTTAGGACCGTATCATCAATACGAAGCTAGAAATAATTTTTATGGAATTTTTAGAGTCCGCATGTGGCCCCGGTAAATTGAAATGCGCGTTCAAATTCAATATATAGAGTTATATTTTGATTTTGACGAAAACTGGTCGAAACGATCGAATCAACCTGCGATACATATCCCATTGTGTTCGGAATGGGGGTAATTAGCTAGGGACGGCAGTCGGTGGGTTCGATTTTGAGTTTGGAGTAAAAAGTTGCTTTATAAAGGAAAATTTAAAATAAAATAAAAAATATATTATTAAATACACTCACCCTTACCCTTTCCCTCCCTCAGAATTAAAAACCCCATTGACCTCGTTTATTTCCCAAATCCCCCCCCCCCCCCCCCCCCCCGATTCAAATCGCGCCGCCGCGTCAGGGGATTGTCGCACCTCTACCACGAACGCGCACCCCATCCTCCTTCCTCTCTCGCTCTCCCTCCTCTCGAACGAGTAGCGCAACCCCCCCTTTGAACGCCTCCGTGCCAGTACAGCCACCGCTGGCCAAGGTGGCTCCGCCGCAACCAACTGGGCCTTCCACCGCGCCTCCATGTCGCCATACCCCTCTCCAGCGAAAGAGAATCGAAACCCTAGCAACCACAAGACCGCGCAAACCCCCTCCCTCCGACTGACGCGAGCACCTCAACATCGAGCAACACCTGCTGTGACGCCACCAGCAAAATCCCCTTCATCCAAACGATGTAAGCATTTTGGTTTCGACCTTTAAGGTTGTAAAAATTTGTTTTTTTAGTTGTAAAATTCGAATTTTATGATATGAAAGAAAAGAAATGACGATATTTTTATAACAGAAAAGGTAGGATTTTTAAAAATGTATATAGCATATG
The DNA here is from genome assembly GCA_030737875.1 of Allium sativum. Taxonomy (NCBI): domain Eukaryota; kingdom Viridiplantae; phylum Streptophyta; class Magnoliopsida; order Asparagales; family Amaryllidaceae; genus Allium; species Allium sativum. Next base: position 1,019,658,677 of record CM060924.1, read on the forward strand.
ATTTTATAAAATATGTATATCATTATTTTTAAAGGAAATAACTATGAATATGAAAGAGGGATTTTTATTTATATGAATATGAAAGAGGAGATTTTTATTCATAGGAAAAGATAGAATTTTACATGTACAAAAATTATAATTTTTATAATATAGAAAGGTTAAAAATATGATTTTTATATTATATAGATAGTAAAAATTGGATCTTTATATATGTAGCGAAATAAAAATCTGATTTTTATTATATATATGTTGAAATAAAAATGTGATTTTTATAGGTATGATGATAAAAATTCGATCTTTATATAAGAATTAGAAATATAAAAATATAATCTTTATATAGAAAGAAGCGTTGTAAAAATATATGAAGTAGAAATAAAAATATGATTTTTATTTTATTACGATAAAGTGATAAAAATATAATTTTTATTATGAACAGCATGGTAAGGACTGCATTGGAATTTCAAACAGATCCAGATGGTTCAGCAGTTCAAAAGTAAAGCACGGCGGAGTGGAACCCTCTGTGAGAACTTCTCACTTTAAATTTCTTTTTCTAGTTATAAATATATACTAGGATGCAGACGATGTTTAGTAGCACCCAACACCCGTCGTCCACAGACCATGGACGGCTTGTATGCTTGTTTGTTTGATTTTGATGTGTAGTTGATTGTGTGATGTGATGTGGAATGAAATAAAATATTTATATAGTTAAAATATTTTATAGTTGAAAATAGAATTTTTAACGTGTATTGAAAATAAATTAATATAAACAAATCGAACGATTTGTTTATATACACACATTTGACTGATATTGATTGGGACGATAAATTTTACACATCGCCCAACTGCACAAATAAAATCTGTGTTAGATTGTTTGAAACCCCACACGGGTATTGGGATGATATATGACATACACTAATCCCAATAATTAGTTGTATGTCGATCGATTGATTGACATACAGTTATAAGTGTTAAATATTTATATTTGATGCTAATACAGTGTATAACGCACTTTGGATGATGGTTGATGATTTATCGTTGCTGTTATATATGTCTGTTGTAGAAAATCCATATAATTAACATTATATGGTAATTGATTGGGCCTCATTCCATATTTGAAAAAGAAATATTTAAATAGAATATTTGAAAAAGGAATGTTTGAATATAAATATTTGAATAGAAATATTTGAAATAGAATATTTGAATATAGAAATATATGAAGCCGTGTTGATTAGATTGACGCCATTTTGAAGTAAACGATATTTATATCGATTGTATTCGTTTTATAAGGAATATTGAAAAGTGATTTCAAAATCGAATATTTCAAATTGAAATTCGAACCGAATTGGAATGAATTAGAATTCGAATTGAATTGAAAATAAAATGAATTCGAATTGAAATTGAATAGAATTGAATTTGAATAGAAAACGAATTCGAATTGAGATAAATAGAATTAAATTTGAATAGAAAATGAATTTGAATTGAAATTGAATATAATTGAATTCGAATTGAAATTGAATAGAAACGAATTCGAATTGAAATTGAATTGAATTGAAGACGAACTGAAATTGAATTAAAAATCGATTTGAATTGAAATCAATTTGAAATGAATTTAAAACGAATTTATGAGGAAAAATTCAATTTTGATTTGAATTTGAAATGAAGTTGAAATCGTTTTGAAAATGAATTTAAAACGATTTATATAATATGTTTTAAAGGGAAATCGACGAAGTATATATTATATATATTATATATATAATATAATGGCCTGAATAGAACGCGCCGCGCTGCGGTAGTTCGTGAATTTCGACCATTGACTTCGAATGGATATTGCGGGAGATCCGACCGTCGGATTCTCCTAAACCGGAACCGTTAGGTTCGTATCGAAAAGAGCTTTCCAATGAATATTGGAAATTAGAAATCTAATGGTTGGATTTGGAAAAGGTCGTTGTAAGTGCAATTCGATGGCCGTTGATGGAAATCGACTGTACGTGCCTTGATAAAATTATTAAAAATAGTAATAATTTGTGTAAAATCATAAGAAATGATTTGAGAAGAATTCGGGTGAAAAACTCCATATTTGAAAAGATAAAAATAGATTTTTATCGAAATGAACTAGTTTTGAACTAGAATTATAATTCTATTTATTTCTAAAATAAATAAATTGGTTTTGAAACGGTTTTGAAAATAACCAGAATTTCCAATAATTGAATTGGAATGGATTTGAATCGAAATTGTCTTCGGAATATTTCGATGTTGGGTTTCGTGATTATACAGTTATTGTTATGGAAATTTGAAAGATATATTTATATCGTTATTTCTAATACGATATTTGTTGGTCGTAGAATTTGATATTGAATATAAGCCGATATATTTTCTATTCAGAGCCTTGTATTTAATATCAAATGTGATTTGGGTTTGTCGTGAATGGTGTCTTCATTAACACTGTTCTTAAGCCCAGTTGAGAAAAAGATTAAATCTTTTTATTTAGATTTAATGAAGTGTACCAATTAAATGATATTTAATTGGAATTGAATTGGTATTGATTTTTGGGTTTATCGAGAACAGTGTTTTAAATAACAGTTGTTCTTTAACCCAAAAATTGATGGAATGTGATTTTGGGTTGTCGTGAACGGTATCTTCAATAATACTATTCTTAGACCCAAAGAAGTTGAGAAAATCAGAAACTAACTGGAGATTAGTTAAGTGAATGGTTTCTTGGGTATTGATCTGATGTTGGTTTCGGCCTTTGGGGTTAATACTTAGGGAATTGCTCACTTGCTAATTTATGGTTTGGGACCGATTGAAATGGAATGTGATTTTGGGTTTATCGTGAACCGTGTTTTAAATAACACTGATTCTTTAACCCAGTCAAAGATTAAAACTAAGTGGAGTTTTAATGAATCTTTAATTAGATTGAAAAGATCAAGAATGTAGTATCACCAGTTTTGCTCCAGGCGATAGTTAAATCTTTAATTAGATTTAAACGTGAAATGGTAATTGAATTTACCGATAACACCATGGTGTTAGATATGAAGTATAACCAGTTTTACTTCATGGGATGAAGTAGGTTGGGATTGGGAAATAAAATAAATGATCACTTCTGTGTGGATCGCTAATCCCGACTAGTTTGAATTGATATTCAAAAGTAGATTAAAGAATAAATTTAAAGGAATTTATCTTTGATAAAATTAATGGGAACCTCTCCCTAAGAATGTGAAATTTAGAAACTAACTGTAGGTTAGCTAAGCAGAATGGTTTCCTGGGTATTGATCTGATGTTGGTTTCGGCCTTCGGAGTTAATATTTGGGGAATTATTCTCTTGATTAATTTACGGTTAGTGACTGATGAACTAGAACGAGGCGTATGTTGTGTTTGTGTAACACATATTAATTATATACGCGAGTTATTCAGAAAGACCGGGTTTATCCCATTCTGAATAACTGATACGACGATAAGTCGAAGATGAAGACGGTGGTTGAAGACCGGAGGTCTTCACATCGTTTGGATAATTACTGATGATCTTGATTGGGTCGTACACCCAATAGGAGGGAATCAGTTAGTGGTCGTCCAGACGTACTTGGAGATCGATGGATATGCGGGGTACTAGGTGCCTCTGGTTTCGTTCAGACCCAGAACGAACTTGTAAATGGACTGTGTGTCTGACATTGGATTTCATTCTGTGTGATTGATATCGATTGCATAGCGTGAATTGCCTGTGTGGCATGCTAAGATGCAAATGATCAAGGCTTATGTTGAAAAGCAAAGTCTTGTGGTTGATGATCAAAGCACGGCCTGTGTGGCGTAGCTTTGTGTAGCGTTGATTCGCGAGCCTCACACCCCGGTGGTGAACCAAAAACGGGAGAGGACCTCAGGGGGGGCATGCGTTTCTTTCTAGATAGAAGTAGCGTCAGTGGTTTTACATTATGTGGTTGTTACTGTTGCGATGCGCCTCGGTTAGATCGGACGATCCGGGTCCGATGGTGTCATTCGTTGGCTCATTTACGCCCCAAAGGGCGGGGAAACGTAGTGTTCAGGCATTATAATCCACATCGGTGGACCGGCCCTGACGATCCAAGGGGCAGTTGCGGCTGTTCCTGAGGCTCGGGCTAGAGAGTCTCAAATCAATAGAGGACTATCTTTTGCCTCGGTTCACAGATGGAAATCCAACTTCCAAATACGTGACATTTGCGGTTTTGATTGTAGAGCCTAGTATGGCGACATGATATATGGTACCCATGCCGTCTATGATTGATACTTATGATTTGAAGTTGTTTTATACACTGTACACTTATAGTAATAATAAATGATTTGTTTTAAACATATCAAGCATTCTTGGCTATTATAAGGTAAAACCCTATCCTCCGGCTTGCGTTGCATTGTGTGATGGGACCTGGGTCTTATAATAGCTTCATTGTTCTTTATTTAACATTGCGCTGTTGTTTTATGCACTGGTGTTCTTGGGAGGAAACCCGTTCCGTGTTATACGGCATGGTCCCTTGAATTACCTAACTTTAAAATAAAGATTAATAACTGTTTTAGTTCTCGCACCAGTCCCATGACTGACCTGGAGTTTATTGTTTTAACCTAAACTCTGGGTTCCCTTATTTTGACACGGCTAGCTAGTAGTTTAGGTTTTGCAGATTTATATTCACAGGATCCTGGTTTACAGCTGGAAGGATATCCGGAAAGCTTTGTATCTGTATATCTCCTTCAGTTGTGTATTGTATTATTTTCCGCTGCTATGTTATTTATTGTAATCTCTGATATTTGGTAAATTGTGTAATATTGATTTATACTCTGTATATTCTTGTATTCTGGTGGAATTGTTGTAATAAACAATGAAATGTTCTTCTGTCTGCGTTCTATTGTGGCTTGTCCTTGACTCAATCCGGGCTTTCCTCACCGGGGAAGTTCGGGTCGTTTCAGCTTGGTATCAGAGCTTTGGTTTACAAAGCTCAGAGAACAAGACACATTAGAACCATACGAAAGAATTCATCAGATATTGGATTAGTAATATCCAATTAGAATAACTCGTTAGAGATGGGATCAGTAGTATCCTAGAACGAGTGTGAAGAGTATATTTTTAACTTGAAAACAAATTTTGTTTTGAAATTTAAATCGTTTTATACGTATTTGAATATTTATTTATTTTGAATTTGGGAAATCGAGTATATAAAGATTTTGCATATACGCGTCATGAACGTATATTCGAAGTTTTAATATACTGGATAGATATAGAATCACATTCTAGTCGCCTGGAGATGGTACTGATAATTGTCATGACATCATCAGTATTTATGTTCGTGTTTCGAAGGTGTGATTTCTATATATTTCCATTAGACTGGTGTGAGAACCAAAATATAGCTAGAATAAATTATTGTGAATTGGCATCAAAATTGTGATTTTTGTATATATATCAAAATTATGAATTTGAAACGATAATCAACTAATTTATTGATGGTTGTGTTGTATGATTATTGTTTTGGTTAATTAAAATTATTGAACCATTATGCCAAATTGAACTGAATATTGAACTGTATTTAAAATTGCTTGAAATTTGCATGCATATACATGTATATCTACTGAACAGGTCATAGCAAGGAGGCTAGAGCAGAGAATAAAATTGTTTGCCCGACAAATAGGTACATGTTTACCATAATTTACTGTTTTGTTTGGGTGATGATGATTTTATGAGCCGATTGGCTAGCCGCTTGGCTTTTTCTTTTTCTTTTTGAGATCAGAGGGCCTATATGGCAATTTCGGGATTTTCCCGGTGCTCCCGGTGCAGGGGAGGTTATGGTGAAATTTTTCGAAAATTTAGGGTGTTAGCCAAATTTTTGAAAAAATGGAAAAGTTCTTAGAAACTGAAAAGTTGAAGAACTTAAGCCGTAGTCAAAATACTGAAAGTTGAGTTGATTAGTTAAACGACTTTCGGCTTCATTCCTTTTCGGGGACGAAAAGTTTTAAGTGGGGGAGATTGTAATAACCCGGAAATGCAAGCCAATTTAAAATTTTTATTTTGGCAATTATAGTGAATTTTGATTATTTAAAATGAATTATTTTAAATAATAACAACGAAAAATTTATTTTGAATGGAATTCGAACGTATATATTTATATAGATCGTCGTTAGAATATAAAAAATTATTTATAATTACAAAAGGAATTAAAAATGGCGCGGTAGTTCGATAATTCGATTTCAAAATTTAAATGAACATACCGGGTGCAAAATAAACCGGATTTTGGAGAAACCAAAAATATTAGAATCTATTTGAGAATATCTTTCCAAAGAATCCGAAAAATCAGGATTTCATATCGGGAATCAAAAGATATGTCCAGTTGAAATTTCTGAATAGTCGCTATGGAATTCAGGCGCTTAAAAATAGCTATTTTGCAAACGACCTCGGATTTCGACGAAACCACTTTTGTTGGATCCGAGATGTCAAATTATTGCTAGATTCCAAAATTCATAATTTTCCGAATCAATATGTGAGCGTGGCGAAGTAAAACGCGTTTGACCAGTTTTAGTTGATTTTAATCGATCAGAAAATGGTCATTTTTCAAACGGTCTCAGAATTTGACGAAATTAGTTTTGTTAGGACCGTATCGTCAATACGAAACTAGAAATAATTTTTCTGGAATTTTTAGAGTCTGCATGTGGCCCCGGTAAATTGAAATGCGCGTTCAAATTCAATATATAGAGTTATATTTTGATTTTGACGAAAACTGGTCGAAACGATCGAATCAGCCTGCGAGACATATCCCATTGTGTTCGGAATGGGGGTAATTAGCTAGGGACGGCAATCGGTGGGTTCGATTTTGAGTTTGGAGTAAAAAGTTGCTTTATAAAGAAAAATTTAAAATAAAATAATAAATATATTATTAAATACACTATCCCTTAACCTCTCCCTCCCTCAGAATTAAAAACTCCGTTGACTTCGTTTATTTCCCAAATCGCCCCCTCCCCCGATTCAAATCGCGCCGCCGCGTCAGAGGATTGCCGCTTCTCTACCACGAACGCACACCCCATCCTCCTTCCTCCTTCCTCTCTCGCTCTCCCTCCTCTCGAACGAGTAGCGCAACCCCCCCTTTGAACGCCTCCATGCCAGAACAACCACCGCTGGCCAAGGTGGCTCCACCGCCACCAACTGGGCCTGCCACCGCGCCTCCATGTCGCCATACCCCTCTCCGGCGAAAGGGAACCGAAACCCTAGCACCCACAAGACCGCGCAAACCCCCCTCCCTCCGACGAGCACCTCAACATCGAGCAACACTTGCTGCGATGCCACCAGCAAAATCCCCTTCCTCCAAACGATGTAAGCATTTTGGTTTCGACCTTTAAGGTTTTAAAAATTCGTTTTTTTTTTAGTTGTAAAATTCGAATTTTATGATATGAAAGAAAAGAAATGACGATATTTTTATAATAGAAAAGGTGGGATTTTTTAAAATGTATATAGCATATGATTTTATAAAATATGTATATCATTATTTTTAAAGGAAATAACTATGAATATGAAAGAGGGATTTTTATTTATATGAATATGAAAGAGGAGATTTTTATTTATAGGAAAAGATAGGAATTTTACATATAGAAAAAATATAATTTTTATAATATAGAAAGGTTAAAAATATGATTTTTATATTATATAGATAGTAAAAATTGGATCTTTATATATGTAGCGAAATAAAAATCTGATTTTTATTTTATATATGTTGAAAATAAAAATGTGATTTTTTAGGTATGATGATAAAAATTCGATCTTTATATAAGAATTAGAAATATAAAAATATAATCTTTATATAGAAAGAAGCGTTGTAAAAATATATGAAGTAGAAATAAAAATATGATTTTTATTTTATTACAATAAAGTGGTAAAAATATAATTTTTATTATGAACAACATGGTAAGGACTGCATTGGAATTTCAAACAGATCCAAACGGTTCAGCAGTTCAAAAGTAAAGCACGGCGGAGTGGAACCCTCTGTGAGAACTTCTCACTTTAAATTTCTTTTTCTAGTTATAAATATATACTAGGATGCAGACGGTGTTTAGTAGCACCCAACACCCGTCGTCCACAGACCATGGACGGCTTGTATGCTTGTTTGTTTGATTTTGATGTGTAGTTGATTGTGTGATGTGATGTGGAATGAAATAAAATATTTATATAGTTAAAATATTTTATAGTTGAAAATAGAATTTTTAACGTGTATTTAAAATAAATTAATATAAACAAATCGAACGATGTTTTTATATACACACATTTGACTGATATTGATTGGGACGATAAATTTTACACATCGCCCAACTGCACAAATAAAATCTGTGTTTGATTGTTTGAAACCCCACACGGGTATTGGGATGATATATGACATACACTAATCCCAATAATTAGTTGTATGTCGATCGATTGATTGACAGACAGTTATAAGCGTTAAATATTTATATTTGATGCTTATACAGTGTAGAACGCACTTTGGATGATGATTGATGATTTATCGTTGCTGTTATATATGTGTGTTGTAGAAAATCCATATAATTAACATTATATGGTAATTGATTGGGCCTCATTCCATATTTGAAAAAGAAATATTTAAATAGAATATTTGAAAAAGGAATATTTGAATAGAAATATTTGAATAGAAATATTTGAAGTAGAATATTTGAATATAGAAATATATGAAGCCGTGTTGATTAGATTGACGCCATTTTGACGTAAACGATATTTATATCGATTGTATTCGTTTTATAAGGAATATTGAAAAGTGATTTCAAAATCGAATATTTTAAATTGAAATTCGTACCGAATTGGAACGAATTAGAATTCGAATTGAGTTGAAAATAAAATGAATTCGAATTAAAATTGAATAGAATTGAATTTGAATAGAAAACGAATTCGAATTGAGATAAATAGAATTAAATTTGAATAGAAAATGAATTTGAATTGAAATTGAATAGAATTGAATTCGAATTGAAATTGAATAGAAACGAATTCGAATTGAAATTGAATTGAATTGAAAACGAACTGAAATTGAATTAAAAATCGATTTGAATTGAAATCAATTTGAAATGAATTTAAAACGAATTTATGAGGAAAAATTCAATTTTGATTTGAATTTGAAACGAAGTTGAAATCGTTTTGAAAACGAATTTAAAACAATTTATATAATACGATTTAAAGGGATATCGACGAAGTATATATTATATATAAAATATAATGGTCTGAATAGAACGCGCCGCGCTGTGGTATTTCGTGAATTTCAACCATTGATTTCGAATGGATATTGCGGGAGATCCGACTGTCGGATTCTCCTAAAACCGGAACCTTTGGGTTCATATTGAAAAGAGCTTTCCAATGAATATTGGAAATAAGAAATCTAACGGTTGGATTTGGAATTATGTCCAAATCAAATTTGGAAAAGGTCGCTGTAAGTGCAGTTCGATGGCCGTTGATGGAAATCGACTGTACGGGCCTTGATAAAATTATTAAAAATAGTAATAATTTGTGTAAAATCATAAGAAATGATTTGAGAAGAATTTGGGTGAAAAACTCCATATTTGAAAAGATAAAAATAGATTTTTATCGAAATGAACTAGTTTTGAACTAGAATTATAATTCTATTTATTTCTAAAATAAATAAATTGGTTTTAAAATGGTTTTGAAAATAACCAGAATTTCCAATAATTGAATTGGAATGGATTTGAATCGAAATTGTCTTCGGAATATTTCGATGTTGGGTTTCGTGATTATACAGTTATTGTTATGGAAATTTGAAAGATATATTTATATCGTTATTTCTAATACGATATTTGTTGGTCGTAGAATTTGATATTGAATATAAGCCGATATATTTTCTATTCAGAGCCTTGTATTTAATATCAAATGTGATTTGGGTTTGTCGTGAATGGTGTCTTCATTAACGCTGTTCTTAAGCCCAGTTGAGAAAAAGATTAAATCTTTTTATTTAGATTTGATGAAGTGTACCAATTAAATGATATTTAATTGGAATTGAATTGGTATTGATTTTTGGGTTTATCGTGAATAGTGTTTTAGATAACACTTGTTCTTTAACCAGAAAATTGATGGAATGTGATTTTGGGTTGTCGTGAACGGTATCTTCAATAATACTGTTCTTAGACCCAAAGGAGTTGAGAAAATCAGAAACTAACTGGAGATTAGTTAAGTGAATGTTTTCTGGGGTATTGATCTGATGTTGGTTTCGGCCTACGGGGTTAATACCTAGGGAATTGCTCACTTGCTAATTTATGGTTAGGGACTGATTGAAATGGAATGTGATTTTGGGTTTATCGTGAACCGTGTTTTAAATAACACTGATTCTTTAACCCAGTCAAAGATTAAAACTAAGTGGAGTTTTAATGAATCTTTAATTAGATTGAAAAGATCGAGAATGGAGTATTACCAGTTTTGCACCGGGCGATAGTTAAATCTTTAATTAGATTTAAACGTGAAATGGTAATTGAATTTACCGATAACACCGTGGTGTTAGATATGTAGTATTACCAGTTTTACTTCATGGGATGAAGTAGGTTGGGATTGGGAAATAAAATAAATGATCACTTCGGTGTGGATCGCTAATCCCGACTAGTTTGAATTGATATTCAAAAGTAGATTAAAGAATAAATTTAAAGGAATTTATCTTTGATAAAATTAATGGGAACCTCTCCCTAGGAATGTGAAATTTAGAAACAAACTGTAGGTTAGCTAAGCAGAATCGTTGCCTGGGTATTGATCTGATGTTGGTTTCGGCCTTCAGGGTTAATATTTAGGGAATTATTCTCTTGATTAATTTACGGTTAGTGACTGATGAACTGGAATGAGGCGTATGTTGTGTTTGTGTAACACGAATTAATTATATACGCGAGTTATTCAGAAAGACCGGGTTTATCCCATTCTGAATAACTGATACGACGATAAGTCGAAGATGAAGGCGGTGGTTGAAGGCCGGAGGTCTTCACGTCGTTTGGATAATTAATGATGATCTTGGTTGGGCCGTACACCCAAGAGGAGGGAATCAGTTTGTGGTCGTCCAGACGTACTTCGAGATCGATGGATATGCGGGGTACTAGGTGCCTCCTGTTTCGTTCAATCCCAAAACGAACTTGTAAATGGACTGTGTGTCTGACATCGGATTTCATTCTGTGTGATTGATATCGATTGCATAGCGTGAATTGCCTGTGTGGCATGCTAAGATGCAAATGATCAAGGCTTATGTTGAAAAGCAGAGTCTTGTGGTTGATGATCAAAGCATGGCCTGTGTGGCATAGCTTTGTGTAGCGTTGATTCGCGAGCCTCACACCCCGGTGGTGAACTAAAAAGGGAGAGGACCTCAGGGGGGACATGTGTTTCTTTCTAGCTAGAAGTGGCGTCGGTGGTTTTACACGTCCTGACGAGTTTGACTTATGTGGTTGTTACTGTTGCGAGGCGCCTCGGTTAGATCGGACGATCCGGATCCGATGGAGTCATTCGTTGGCTCATTTACGCCCCAAAGGGCGGGGAAACGTAGTGTTCAGGCATTATAATCCACATCGGTGGACCGGCCCTGACGATCCAAGGGGCAGTTGCGGCTGTTCCTGAGGCTCGGGCTAGAGAGTCTCGAATCGGTAGAGGACTATCTTTTGCCTCGGTTCACATATGGAAATCCAACTTCCAAATACGTGACATTTGCGGTTTTGATTATAGAGCCTAGTATGGCGACATGATATATGGTACCCATGCCGTCTATGATTGATATTTATGATTTGAAGTTGTTTTATACACTATACACTTATACTGATAATAAATGATTTGTTTTAAACGTATCAAGCATTCTTGGCTATTATAAGGTAAAACCATATCCTCCAGCTTGCGTTGCATTGTGTGATGGGACCTGGGTCTTATAATAGCTTCATTGTTCTTTATTTAGCATTGCGCTATTGTTTTATGCACTGGTGTTCTTGGGAGGAAACCCGTTCCGTGTTATACGGCGTGGTCCCTTGAATTACCTAACTTTAAAATAAAGATTAATAACTGTTTTAGTTCTCACACCAGTCCCATGACTGACCTGGAGTTTATTGTTTTAACCTAAACTTTGGGTGCCCTTATTTTGACACGGGCAGCTAGTAGTTTTGGTTTTGCAGATTTATATTCACATGATCCTGTTTATAGCTGGAAGGATATCCGGAAAGCTTTGTATCTGTATATCTCCTTTAGTTGTGTATTGTATTATTTTCCGCTTCTATGTTATTTATTGTAATCTCTGATATTTGATAAATTGTGTAATATTGATTTATACTCTGTATATTCTTGTATTCTGATGGAATTTTTGTAATAAACAATGAAATGTTCTTCTGTCTGCGTTCTATTGTGGCTTGTCCTCGACTCAATCCGGGCTTTCCTCACCGAGGAAGTTCGGGTCGTTTCACCAATTCACGCAAACTCGGACTCTATCTCAACCAGAATTCCGAGACGAACACAATTGCGCAACCCGTTTCCCTTAATTCTCACATTTAAGAATAGTTATTCTTTAATCTGTGAACATTAATATTGAAAATTACGGGGTGTTACATTATCCCCTTCTTAAAGGATTTCGCCCCCGAAATCTCCAAGTTAAGGAGAATGCATATCCTAACATCCAAACAACCATCTACTCAACCATCAAACACAGGCATCCACTGTCCTTATAAAATTCCTAATGTTGTATGAACATATGCAAGAAGTGTGTGTATATGTTCTTTATCTAATGCAAAATCAGGAGGTCTACTGATTCAGTTGACCTTAGTGCCATGCGTACATTATGTATGCGAAAGAATCCTATCGATACATATTATTTCTACATGTGTGCACAATCATTCACCAAAATGCAGCACCCATATGATAGTACAATCATTATACATCCATTACTTAAATATGTACACACATTTATATAAAATATGAAGTGACTGAGCCGATCTAGTGCCTAAAGTGTGTGTATATGTATCCACGAGCAACCACTTGCATCCACATGCATCCATCAAACATAACATGTCTCAAACACATGTTTCAACCATAGCACTACCCTGTCTAAAGGTCAAAGAAACTAGCGAGAGGACACACTAAAGATAAAATAAGTACAAGCTAAGCGATAAAGGAGAAATTAAAAGACATACCCTCGAAAAGAAAAGGGTACAATGAACGCATCTTCTCTTCTGTCTCCCAGGTAGCATTGCTCTCATCATCTCCCCATTGAACTTTGACTAGCTTGACCTCTCGATTCCTCAACTTCTTAATCTCCGAACCAAGAAGGCGCGTAGGAGCTCGTCGAATCATCGCATCACGCTCTATCTCCACCTCTCTAAGCAAGCTCGGCTCTACCACTTCCGCGGTCTCATGCAAGCACTTCCTCAAATGTGATACATGGAATACATCATGTACACCACAAAGTCTCTCGGGCAACTCCACTCTATACGCCATCTGTCCAATCCTCTCCTTAACAGGAAACGACCCTACGAACCTTGGTGCTAACTTCCCAACGGACCCAAAGTGAACAACATTCTGTAATGGAGACACTTGATAAAGACCATGTCCCCAATATCGAACTCAAGATCTGTCCTCCTCTTGTCCGCATAAGATTTCTGCCTGTCTTGCGCCGTCTTCATCCTCCTTCGAATCAAATCGATCTTTTCCGAAGTCTCTCTAATCATATCGGGCCCAAGCAAGGTCTTATCTGTAGATTCCCACCAACATGCAGGCGAACGACATGGTCGTCCATATAGAGCCTTGAACGGTGCAATGCCAATGCTAGACTAAAAGCTATTATTATATGCGAACTCCACCAACGGAATATGTTCTTCCCATGTACCTCCGAAATCTAAGATACACAACCTCAAAAGGTCCTCTAGAATACGATTCACCCTCTCGGTCTGGCCGTCCGTCTGAGGATGATATGCGATGCTCAAACATAACTGAGTCCCTACCGCCTCTTGTAAGCTCTTCCAAAACTCGCTAGTAAAGATAGGATCGTGGTCGCTTACTATGCTAAAAGGAACACCGTGCAAATGAACTATCTCTTGAATGTATACGAAGGCTAACCATGGAGTAGTCCTCTTACTCTTCACGGGAATGAAATGGGTGCTCTTAGTAACTCTGTCTACCACGACCCAAATCCCCGTATTACCCTTCCTCGATCTCGGTAATCCATCAATAAAGTCCATCGAGACACTTTCCCACCTCCATTGTGGGACCTCCAATGGGTGAAGCAACCCACCGGGCTTCTTTTGCTTTGCTTTTACTTGTTGGCACACCAAGCATCTAGCGACAAACTCAGCCACATCCCTCTTCATGCCGGCCCAAAAGTAAACTCGTCACATGTCCAGTACATCTTGTCCCCGCCGAGATGGATGGTCGTCTTCGAACGATGTGCATCATCAAGAATGGTCTTCCTCAAATTCTCATCCCGTGGTACACAAAGTCTACCGTCCCTACGTAACCAACCCTTATCATCTAGGGTATACCTATTGAGATGGCTCGATGACTCCCCCCTTTTGAGCTTCTCTACTAACTCAACCAACTGTGGGTCATCTAGTTGTGCCTCACCAATCTGTCAAAAAGCGTAGGTCTAACCTCAAGGGATGCTAGAAAATCAAGTACAAAGTCAATGGAAGGTCTAAAATCAAACGTAGAGATGAACTCTAAGCTTCGCCACTCAACAAACAATGGACTCAAGGACAACCTTTTCCTACTTAAGACGTCAGCCACCACGTTACCCTTGCCAGGGGTGTATGCTATCTCGAAATCGTAGGACGCTAAGAATTCCATCCACCTTTGCTGCCTTAAGTTCAAGTCCTTCTGAGAGAACAAGTATTTTAGCGATTTGTGGTCAGTGAACAATTCGAATTTCTCACCAAGAAGATAATGGTGCCAAGACTTAAGCGCAAAACAATAGCGGCCAACTCTAGGTCATGTGTAGGGTAATTTTTCTCATGCACTCTCAACTGCCTCCCTCCGTAGACTATTACCCTTCCCCCTTGCATTAAGACTGCGCCTAGTCATGTCCCACAAGCATCGGTATAAACGGTAAATGGCTTACTCCCATCTGGCAACACTAAGACTGGGGCTGTATTCAAAGCTCTCTTTAAACGTTGGAACGCATCATCACAATCTACGTCCCATGTGAAAACTAGGTTCTTCTTCGTCAAGCGTGTTAATGGGGCTGATATTTTTGCGAAGTCTTTGATAAACTTCCTATAGTAGCCAGCCAACTCTAAGAAACTCCTCACCTCAGTAGCATTTTTAGGGACCTTCCAATCTTGGATGGCCACTACCTTCGCGGGATCCACAGCTATCCCTTTTTTGGAAACCACGTGCCCTAAGAATCGCACTTCCTTCCTCCAAAAGTAATATTTAGAAAATTTAGCTTTAAGTCTATGCGCTCGAAGGGTCTACAACACTTCCCTAAGATGTAGGGCATGCTCTTCCTCGCTTTTAGAAAAGATCAAGATGTCGTCCACAAAGACTACCACGAATTTATTAAGGTACTCCCTAAACACCCTACTCATCAGGTCAACAAAGTATGCGGGGGTGTTTGTCAAACCAAAGGGAATCACAAGCCACTTGAAGAAGCCGTCTGGAGTCCTAAAGGCAGTCTTGTCTATGCTATCCTCAGCCACTCTCAACTGATGGAAACCCGTGGCTAAGTCCAACTGCGAAAACACTGAGGCGCCAACTAACTGATCGAAGAGATCATCAATACTCGGCAGTGGGTGCCTACTCTTCTTAGTAAGCTTATTGAGTTCTCTATAGTCCACACAAAGTCTAAGGGACCCATCTGCCTTCGTGGCAAATACTACTAGAGCACCCCACTCCGATATACTACGTCTGATGAACCCCTTCTCAAGCAATTCTTTCACTTGCTTACTGAGTTCCCTTCTCTCTCTTGGAGCCATATGGTGCACTGGCAATGCAACTGGCTTTGCATTATCTACTAGATATATTTGAAAGTCTATCTCACATTTTGGGGGTAAACCCCTTACCTCATCGAAGACATCAACATATTCACGGACTATACGAACAGAATGAAAATCATCATTGGATGCGTTAAGGGATTCTAGGTAGCTAACCATTACTGGACCTCTAGGGTCACAAGAAATATCAAGGGTCTTCCCACTACGAGTCAACAATCTAACTACCCTTCTTTCACAATCTAGGATGGCCCCGTATATAGTTAGCCAATCCATACCTAGAATCAAGCCGTAGCCCATGAAGCCAAGAACAAAGGCGTTGCATTCAAACCCAACGCCCAAGATAGACACTCTCAAATCCCGATAGATCATAGAAAGATGAGCCGAACCACCAATAGGATTTGAGACTACTAAGGGATCTGTAACTAAACTAGTATTTTGGTGCAGTGTTTCAATCAATGACGTAGAGATAAACGAATGTGATGCGCCGGAATCGAATAAAGTATGGATAGGATGATCAAACAAAAAAACTAAACTTTCAACGGAAATTGTTCTACCTCGTTCTTGCAGCGGTGGGACCACGAGAGCCTGAACTTGCCACCTTGCCTGCCCTGGTGCCATAAGAGCCTGCACATGTCCTCCCGAGGTAGACCCTACCCTCTGCCCTTTCCTTGGGCAGTCCTTAATCAGATGTCCCGCTTCGCCACAGTGGAAATAGCCAGTCTTCTTTTTCTTCCTACAATCTTTGCTTAGATGGCCTGGTGTCCCACAGTTAAAGCATTTTTTCTTTCCCTTACCATTGTTGCCTTCTCCTCTTCATGCATAAGCGCCATGTCAACTAGTCTCTCAAAGGTAGCCCTCATGGGGATGTGGGTCACAGCTAACCCATGAAGCGGCTCGTTCAAACCCTTAACAAATCTCAGGGCCTTCTTTTCTGGTGTATTCACCAAGTCCAAGCCAAATCTCGCCAACTGATTGAATTTGTTGACCTATTCTTTCACTGGTAGATTCCCTTGCTTCAACGCCAAAAACCTTTCCATGTACAAATTCTCTTCAGCCCGTGAGAGAAACTTTACCTCGAACCTCCGCCTGAAATCTGGCTATGTATCAACTGGACGCTCTCCGTTAGTGACCTCCCACCAAAACGAGGCCTCATCCTTCATTAGCCAGGCAGCTAACTGGACCTTTCTTCCATCTTCCACTTCAAAGATCCCAAACAACTCTTCCACCTCCTTTAGCCAATTTTGAGCTTCAACAAATGTCTCCGTCCCATGAAAAGGTTTTCCACCCATTGCCCGAAAGTCCTTACAAATCTTTGCAAAAGTATCGACATGAGGAGGAGGAGGAGGAGCATTTGTTGGACCTGCGGAGGGGGCCCTAGTCTCCAAATACCTCCAAAACCATCCTGGTATCGGTATCCCCTCGGGTATCTCGGGAATTCCAAACATGCTAAAACAAAAAATACAAAAGAACCGAAGGAAAGATATATGGCTCTTGGGGCTATGCTTTCTAAAATAAGATTTTCTCTTGAAAATATTTTCCTTAAAACATACTTTTGAAGGTACTTCTTTATAAAAGTGTTTTTGAAAAACATTTTTTCAAAATTCATATATGTTCTGGTAACCTTCAGCTCTGATACCACGTGTAACACCCCATGTCCATTAATGTCACTCACAAAGGGAATGCATTAACTTCTATGGAGCGTTTTAAGTGTTTATAGAACAGAAACGTAACAACAAGACAGATATAAACAGTACTTAAAAATTTAAAATTTTATTCATTGCAGCGGTAAACGCATAGGTTTGATTACATCATCAAAAACCAGAGTCAAAGTACATAATATCCATCTTGACTAAATCAGAGTACATAAATTGAAAGACATAACCCCAACACAAAATAGCAATAAATAAGATAGGCTGAACTTTTACTTCAGCGATCCAAGCAACTTCTAAAAGCAAGAGATACAGCTGTCCAATATCAAGCTCCACTGGTGCTAGTTCCACCCTGAGCACCTGGGGGGGAAGGAAGAAAAGAGGTGGAAACAAAGGGGGTCAGACATAAAGTCTGGCGAGTGCGATAACTTTAACAATATAATTACCAAAATAACTAGGCTAAGGCATAAGTTGGAAAATAAGGAAATGACTGTGAACAATTGGGTACGACAGAGTAAACAAGGAAATAAGATGAACAAAGATAACGTTAAAGGCACACCTAAACCACTATAAGATAATTACTATACTGCACCACCACTAGTCACCCTAAAGGGTTGATCCCGCCTATAGAACTTAATAATGATAATGGTAGTTTCGTGCACCCTTAGTTGCCTTCATAGGTGCCGCCTGCCCCTATCTCCACTAGGTGTACCCACTATCCCCCATGCGATCGGCTCCCTAACTCGTAGATACCCGTGCTGGCCCCACAGTGGGGTGTATCACTCCCCAAAGTGGCAACTCGATACCACCAACAATGCACGGCTTATACCTACAAGATGCAACAACGTCTTACCTACCAGCCCGGGCCCACACACGCACATGAACCCGTTGGACTTGCGTTGCCACCGCTAACCCGTTTTGGCCTCTTACAGTCAAGCCCAGTATGCGTGCCCCGTCCTCGACTTGGTTCGAGCCCACAAAGATACTTATGGGTTATTGGTTGAAACGGGCCACCATTACTTGACACAAGCTATCCACCTAAGCTTGGTCCCCTCTAGTACATCCCACTTGACCCTCTTCTTATTCATGTTAACTTACATGTTTCAAATTTTAGTTAAGTGTTTCTAATCGTATTTCACAAGCCACCCAAGGCACCCACTTAACCCCCATGTCCCACCACATGTTTATCTGGTTAAGTGTTTCTTAGTTCATTAACACCGTAACCTTGTAAAGACCTCCCACATTAGACTGGCATTTGGGGCAGCTGGATTTGCCGGGCAGGTCCGGGCAGTCTTACACCACAAACGAGCCTAACCTCGTGTCTTTACAACTGTAACGCATTTAATTTATGCCTAAGACCTCCCACATTAGACTAGCATTTGTGGCAGCTGGATTTGCCGGGCGGGTCCGGGCAGTCTTACACCACAAAAGAGCCTAACCTCATGTCTTAGGCGATTAATTACACAAAAATAATTATTCCCCAATTTGAATTAATTACCCTATTCAAATTATCAATCAATTCCAAATTTAACTATGGTCATAATTGACTCAACTATGTCCATCTATTTATGGTATGTAAAATTATACCAATTATCATCACAAATTAATTTTATGCCATTTAAGGTATTTATGCCAATTCTCCATATTAAATCTTTTAATAATATCCCATTACCCCACGTTGTACGTTCGTTCGTTTAACGTAAAATATACGTTAGACTCGGATAGTCTAACTTATATAATAAAGAGAAAACATCACAATATACATATAGATAAAACTAGATCTAAACATAAGGGGTGAACTTGCATGTGTGAATGAGGTTCTACATCTAAAACTTACATAGGCCAAAGTCACAAACTTGCATAAACTACATATGTCATAGATCTAAATCTAAAGGTGTAAACTTGTTTAGGTAATAGTCACAAACTTGCATTACATGATTCATACTCCGAACATATATATATATATATATATATATACACACACACACACACACACACTTGTATATGTGATATATGCAACATAACGATGGTGAAAACTTACATCTAAACGTGTAAACTAGCATGTCGAATTTTGTATACTAGCATATAACTCACAAATGTCATAGCGTAACATTAGATCCAATTTACACATAAAATAGATGTCATGAAACGTGTAAGGTTGTATATAATTTTCACTAACTTGCATATGATTCATATCTAAATTAACGTCTAAACTTGCATACATACATATGATTTATCATATGAATTAGTTCAAACAACATAACCAAACTAGCATATGAAACATCATTATGATTTAATTATACATAAGCCAATCATAGAATTACAACATAGATGATAACATCACAACTTTACAACATAGATGATAACATCATAGAATTTAAAACATAGATAATAACATGCAGTCAATAATTCACAACATAACCATATAATCCACATCATATCTCAATCCAATTAAATTGTTAATTATTTTATTAAAGAAATCGAACTCACAACTCAAAGAAGGTCCTGAGTTCTGAAATCTGAGTTCTGAAATTGAATTAGCTTTCCTTTGTAGAAGACAATTTGTTGCGGTTTAGATTAGAGTTGAATTGATTAGTTGTTCTTCCTCTCTAATTGGTGGCGGCTATTCTAGGTTGCAAGGTGACGGCATGGAGGCCATGATTCCAATTTTAATTTGATTTTAGGGTTTGAGTCTACATGTGTTTTTATAGAGTTTAGGATTAATTTAGGTCGTCCGATCAACCCAGAATTAACCCCGGTCATTCAGACCAAATCAGAAACCCTAATGACTCATCATACAGTCATAAAAAGGTCATCAAACAAGTCTGCCCCAGGGGGGGATCAGAAACCCTAATGACTCAGCATACAGTCATAAAAAGGTCATCAATCAATCAAATCTGAGTTCCGATGGCCATAACTTCTTCATACGAAGTCCAATTCACAAAAACTCGGACTCTATCTCAACCAGATTTCCGAGACGAACACAATGGCGCAACCCGTTTCCCTTAATTCTCACATCTGAGATTAGTTATTCTTTAATTTGCGAACATTAATATTGAAAATTACGGGGTGTTACAGAAGAGATTAACTTACGCGATCTATTAAATATACTTTGTCAGACATTCTTCCATACAGGTCGTCCTGGGACTGGAAAAACCGAAGGCACTATTTAGTACATCCATCCTAAGCAATCTTTACCTTAGATTTATACAACAGCCCTTGCACTTTACTCCGTCTTCAATTATCATTGGCATATATGATTCGCACGCTTATGCCAATACAGAGTGGTTCTTCGGATAATAATCCAATCGGTCTCTCCATATTAACAACGTTAATATGGTCAAAAACTTCGATAGTCGGGTGAGTTAACTATCAAAGAAAAACACGTGTGCAACCAACGATATTATTTCCAAATGGAAATTCTATCGATCAATCAGCATTCATCTTTTTATCCTTTAAATTAATTTATCATTAATTTATTTCATTTCTCATTTCCTGTTTCCATATATTTAACATTTCTTATTTTCTAAATTTAGAAAATATATGTTATTAACACTGGAAAAAATTTCAATTTCTTGTTTTCTATATTAGAAAGCATTTCTGATTCTTATTTGGAAAACATATCCAAAACTCTTACATTGGACTTATACAGATGTTTAAACAAACCATCGCTATGCCAACTCAAACCATTACTCTTATTAACTAAATTTACTTAACCATCCATTACTATCAAACTTTAGCCCTTTCCTTAGTTAAGAAGGAAGTCAATCAAGTTGGGGTATAATTACCTCTCAGACCTTAACTGAACAACGTTTTAACTTCGGAATAGACAAAGTTTATCCTTTAAACCTTTAACCAACTTCCTTACGTAACTCTCTTTCGAAAAATCTCTATTCGATAACTCCTCCCGTCGAATAACTATATTCGATAATCTCTCATACGAATAACTAGATTCGAAAACCTTTCTTCGAATAAACTATGTTCGATTAACTCTATTCAATTAACTCTTATCAATTAACTCTATTGGATTAACTCTTTTTGATTTAACTCTAATCGATTAACTCTATTCAATTAACTCTTATCAATTAACTCTTTTCACTTAACTCCATTCGAATAAACTATATTTGATAACTCCTTTAATTCTATTCGAATAAACTATATTCGATTAACTCCTTTAATTCTATTTGAATAAACTATATTCGATTAACTCCTTTAATTTTATTCGATTAACTCCTTTCGGATAACTAGGTTCGATAACTCCTTTCGAATAGCCAATATTCGATTAACTCACCTCGAATAACCAATATTCGAAAACTCCTCTTCGAATAAATTATATTTGATAACTCTTCTTCGAATACATTATATTCGATAACTCTTCTCGAATGAACTATATCTGATTACTCTTTTCGAATAAACTATATTCGATCACTCTTCTCTCGTATACACTATATTCGATTACTCTTCTCGAATAAACTATATTCGATTACTCTTCTCTCGAATGCACTATATTCAATTACTCTTCTCGAATAAACTATATTCGATAACTCTACTTCGAATAAGTGATATTCGATAACTCTACTTCGAATAAGTGATATTCGATAACTCTACTTCGAATAAGAGATATTCAATAACTCTACTCGAATAAGCGATATTCGATAAATCTACTTCGAATAAGCGATATTCAATAACTCTACTTCGAATAAGCGATATTCGACAACTCTACTTCGAATAAACGATATTCGATAACTCTACTCGATTTACTCCATTTGAATAACTCTATCTGGTTAACTCTAACTCCAACTGGTTAATTCTAACTGATTAATTCTAACTGATTAACTCCCACTGGTTAACTCTAACTGAATAACTCTAACTGGTTAACTCTAACTCTATCAATTAACTCTAGTTGATTAACTCTAACTGATTAACTCTAACCGAATAACTCGATTAACTCATTTCGATTTACTCTTTTGAATTAACTCCTTTGAATCATTTCCTTTTGAATTATCTCCTTTGAATTATCTCCTTTGAATTATTCCTTTTCTATTTGTTTACTTAACAAATAACTATTCCCTTTTCAATTCTATTTATTTAACAAATAAATATTTCTTTTATCTTTTCTATTTATTTAACAAATAAATATTTCTTTTATAACATTCTATTTATTTGCTATAAATAAATATTTCCATTTAATCTATTTGTAAATGTTTTAAAAATATTTCCTTTTAAATTTATTTGTAAATGTTTTACAAATATCTCTCTTTCTATTTATTTTGCAAATATCTTCCTTTGTCTTTGTTTTACAAATATATTCCCTTTATATTTGTTTTACAAATAATTTCCTTTATATTTTTTTTACAAATATATTCCTTCTATATTTGTTTTACAAATATATTTCCTTTATATTTGTCTTACAAATAATTTCCTTTATATTTGTTTTACCAATAATTTCCTTTATAAAATCCCTTGATTTTATAAAGATTTCAACAATATACATTGAAAAATCCCTTTCCGTATTCCAGTATTTGTTTACCATATATTACTGATCAATATTACCCAAACACACACAATCAACAACAGATTGTATATCACAATATATGAAAAACAGGAAAATAAATGTTAAGGAATCCAGTTGGATTCCTCCGACCTATTTCCCTGCATCCACAGATGTTAAACAATATAATTAACATCGATTTCATTTCACTTTGAAATATTTTGTTAAAAAGAAACAATATTTGATTAACGATTTATATATATATATAATTTCAACCAACTGACTAGCAGTTCATCTAAACAGTTAACATACCGCAATCAACGGATAATTATCAGTTCTAAATATACGTTAGAAAAATATAACTATTCAGAGTTGGTGAGTTTTACTCACCTTGGGCGATCATCGTTAATAACGATAACCATCGCTTGATTCAGACGGACAATTTATTTTGTAATAAATTGTAGCGAGCTCGGATTCACTCCCCGTTAGTCCCATGGTGTAGCTCTCGTCCTTACGATCCTTTCGGATCTTGTTTTACTGAATTTCGACCACGTATGATAAAGTTATAAATTACACAAGTTTATACTTTAATTTAATTTAAAGTTAAACATATATATTATTTTCAGCCCTCACCATTTTAACCCGGCCCAAACCAGAAGCCCATCTACACACGATTAAGCACAGAATGCAACCTCACAGTACTGAGAAGAAACCGAACCCTACTCCATGATCCCATCCTTCACGGTAATGCTCACGCCCCATATTCCACTACGAACATCAGCTTGGATTACCCCACTTCGAAAGATATTTGAGCAATCTCCCATTTCTGCCTACTTCTATTCTTCAGTCCTAACGTAAACACCCATTTTCTCCTTTCTTTTAAACTAAAACTAAAACTATCATTAAAATGGGCTTAACAAATGAAAAGAACGACCCATCCCCATTTATAAACCACGACTGCCAATCCTTCATCTCGTACCAGTATCTCGCTCCTCAACTCCTTTCTTCCTCTCAATGCCATACTCCTATTTCACCATGTTAAATCTCCCTTATCCCACGTTTAATTAATCCACTCATTAAACAAAATAAACCCACGCCTAATATCCCTTCTTCCCTGGCCCTTTTTCCTTTCCGCTAACCCCTCATAACATTATCCACTCTTGTACACGAGAACGCATGGCCATCCCCTTCTTTTCTATCATTCACATCCCTTTTCTTCTATCTGTACACCACTCGTCCTGTACAAGAATGTCAGCACCCATTCACGCACAACGGCCCACTCCATCAATACACAAGTTTCCACAATTTAGAAACAAAACCCCCTGCTCCTTACTTCAGTTAAAACGCAAGCTCCTCCCATTGGTTTACAATATTTGTAACAACCCGTATTTTTAATAACCTGTAATAACATGAATTGAGGCAGAATTAAATTATAAAATGGGAATCAAGGGAAACGGGCTATGCCATTGCGTTCGTCTCGGAAAAATACGCGAAATAGAGTCCGAGTTTTCGAAAATCGGAGTCCGTATGACCCAGTTAAGGCCCATTGAAGTTTGCAGAAAATTACTAAGTAAAAATCAGATTCAAATTTGAAGAATTGGGCCAGCTGGGCCAAGGCGGGAAAATTCCCGCCAGGGGCCCCATGTCGACAGGCCTGTCGACAGGGTCCCCAGGGAGTCGACTGCCCTGTCGACAGCCCTGTCGACAGGGTGTAGCCAGGCACATTAGCCTGGCGCACCTCTTTGGTTTGGGCTTGGTTTGGGCTTGGTTGTGTGGTCTGGTTCTGGAGAGTTCCTAAATCTGACGGGCCAAAATTCACCTAGGGTTAATCCTATGGTCTAAATCACTCTAATCTTCTATAAATAAGCCTCTAACCTACCCTAAATCATTCATTAATCATCCTAGCAACAAAACTATGCCAAAATCTAAACTCTCATGGCCTCCACCTAAAACCCTAGCCTCCAATCTCTTCATTAATAATTCCTAAGTAATTTTCCATGCATACAAGCATATTTAGGCTTGTATGATCCTCCTTAGCTTGCATTAAAGGCTTGTTTTTCAATTGGCATCATAAAGGAGGAGTCTTGATCAAGTTTGCTTGCATTTGGGGGTCTTAATTAATTGCATAAGGGGTTTCTTGCATTTGTTATACTCATTTGAGTCCGCATAAGCATTGTAAGCCCTCTTACCCTCATTTTAGAAACTATAAAGTTAATGTGTGATGAAAGTTGGGGTTTATGTATGTTTATTGAGTTGTGCATGTTATGCAAGGGTACTAAGCCATGATTTGCAAATCTATTAAGTTATGCATGTATACTAAGCCATGATTTGCAAGATTTATAAGTTATGCATGTTTATGCAAGTTTGTTAAGCCATGATTTGTATATTTATTAAGTTATGCATGTTTATGCAAGTTTGTTAAGCCATGATTTGTATGTTTGACAAGTTATGCATACTTATGCAAGTTTAAAAAGACAAGTTGTGCATGTTTTGACAAGTTGTGCATATTTTGACAAGTTGTGCATACTTATGCAAGTTTAAAAAGACAAGTTGTGCATGTTTTGACGAGTTGTGCATGTTTGACAAGTTATGCATACTTATGCAAGTTTAAAATGACAAGTTGTGCATGTTTTGACAAGTTGTGCAAGTTTGACAAGTTATGCATACTTATGCAAGTTTAAAATGACAAGTTGTGCATGTTTTGACAAGTTGTGCAAGTTTGACAAGTTATGCATACTTATGCAAGTTTAAGATGACAAGTTGTGCATGTTTTGACAAGTTGTGCATGTTTTATGGTAATATGCAAGATCACTATGCTAAGTTGTGCGAGTCTAACACGTTATGCATGATTGTTGTGCAAGTTTATCATGTATGTTGTGCCAAGTTCCCTCTTCCTATCCTTTATGCGTTACTACGAATATGTAAGCGATAGAATGACGTTGGGGGTTTTGGGGTAAACTTAAAATACATGAAAATATAAGATTGGGAATTTACCTATTAAGTTAGGTCTACCCCTTGGGAATTTACCTATTAAGTTAGGTCTACCCAAGCATTTGTTAACTTGTAATTATGTGTTTAAAATAAAGTGGACATGACACTTAGAGAACAAAAGTGTGGCCAACTCGAGGTTGGGTTGAGTTTGTAGCGTAATTCTACCCGGAACCGACCGGCTTAACTAGTGGCTACAAACAATAGGACCCAATGTGAGAAGTTGGTCATGTGGTGCCAAAAACCCGAGGTTAGACTAAGTTGTGGTGTAAACCTACCCGGACCCGCCCGGCCTAACTAGTAACCACAACAAGGTCTAATGTGAGAGGTTGAGGTGCATTAAACTAATTAATGCCTCATGATTAGGGTTATGTCAGGGTCCACTAATACTTAACCAATTTGGGGATTCGAGGGATTAGAATGTGGTTAAGTCGTGAACCATTGGTTACACTTAACTAGTTTAATCCATTTGGGAGCTCAAGGGATTAGAATGGGGTTAAGCCACACTTAACCAGTTTAATCCAGGATTAGTGAAGGGTTAAATCACACTTAACCCTCTTGGGAAACCCTAGCAACGTGGTCTGTTCTAACAGTAATCCCAGTTTGGTATCATTCACAACCCTAGAAGCTAGGCTAGGGCGGGGCACGATTACTGGCAGATGTAAGCGACCAAAGGGCGATGGCCGAGTGGTACAGCGGTGCGGGTTCGGCGGGCTACGGACGTGCACGTAGTCCGATATTGGACAAACTCGAGGCACGGGTACCAGTAGATTAGAGCTGTGCATTATTGCTTAAGTGTCTGGGGTTGACATCTGAGGGCTTGATGCACCCAAAAGGGGGACCCAGCACAGTCTAACTACAACCATACGTGGCCATATGGACACCAACACTTGACGTGTTAGGTTTATAGGGAGCCGATCGACTAGACCGTGGGCTGGACCTTTTATTAAGGTCACTTCATGTTATTGGGCCAAAGTTTGGGCTAAGGGATCAATACCTGTTACGTTGGTTTGCTAGTACACTGTGGTGCAAAACTTAACCTTGTTTTATGCGATGACACCTCTATCTGTCTTGTAGTTGATTTATCATGCCAGTATGTTGTTATCTATGATCATCTCAGTTTCCATCATGATGTTAACTTTACTAGTTTATAGACTGATCGTAGCAGGGCTTACTCAGTCTTTTTGACTGACCCGTTTTGTTTCGCCTCTTTTCTTCCGTTTCCCCCCCCCCCCCCCCCAGGTTCTCAGGGAGGGAATACTGGAGCCTAGCTTGGATTCTAGCCGCTTCCTTGGATAGCTCAAGTATGCTTTGGACTTGAGCCGCTATGGTTTATCACTCTTATTTGGGGATAGCACTTATGTATTTCAGTTTATCAGATGATGTATTTATCTAGACTTGTAATTTTGGGAAATTGACATTTTGATGTACCAGACTTGTGTTTTGAAATGGTTTTTAAATCTTCCGCTGTTTTATTTACTTACTCTGTTTATTTACATATATATATATATGTCATGTCCTGCCTTGCTATATCATTATGCATGTTTACCAATAATGCCCCTCCGAAGCTAGTGCATTCCTTTGCGAGTGACCCTGGCGGAGGTGGGGTGTTTCATTTGGTATCAGAGCATATGGTTTACGGGAAGGGATAAAAAGGTTTTTAAAAACTTTTGAAAAACTATTTTCAAAACCAAGTATAAAGTAATTTCCAAAGAAAAGTCTAGTTGTTTTTAAAAGGCTATTCCCCAAAAGCCATTAGCACTATCCTTTGACTCCTCGTTTGAACTCTTTTCTTTTCGTTTCCAGCATGTCTGATAATCTCATCTTGCCCGAAGGAGTAACGATACCCGATTGGTTTCGTCGGTACTTGGAAGTCACGGCACCGGCCCCGGGTGTCCCTAATGTTGTCTCCCCAGTCGAGGCCGCTGTTCCTCCTCCTCCCGTAGTTGATGTTCCTCTTCCTCCTTCCCCTCAGCATCCTCAAATTGACTTCGCCGAGATTTGCCGAGATTTTAAGGCGATGGGTTGCAAGAATTTCTTTGGAGCCGAGACTTTTGTGGAGGCAGGGAATTGGTTGAAAGAGACCGAAGATCTTTTAGCCACCTTTGATATAGGTGACCGCAGGAAGGTTTTATTAGCAGTATGGTTGCTAAAGGAAGAAGCTGCACGTTGGTGGGTAGTCACCACCGCGACCAGGCCAATTGAGACTTGGGATGACTTTAGAGGAAGGTTTGGACTGAGATTCTTATCACTGAAGCAAGGGGACATGACTATTAGGGAATACATAGATAAGTTTAATCAACTGGCTCAAGACGATTTAGACTTGGTTAATACAGCTCAGAAGAAGGCCCTACACTTTGCTCTAGGATTAAACGAGCCATTACATGATTTGGCCCTGTCTCATATACCCTTGGGGGCGACTTTCGAGAATTTAGTGAATTTGGCCCTACTTCAAGAAGAAGGTAGCAATGATAAGAAAGAGGTCAAGGCAAATGAGTCTCAAGGCAAAGGAGTAAATTCCGGGAAACGGGGCAAGAATATGAAATGTAACTTCTGTGGTACAGTTGGACATATGGCTAAGGAATGTAGGAAGAAGGAAAAGAGAAAGCGGGGCAAATGCTTTGATTGTGGTGAGTTTGGACATTTCAGCAAGGATTGCCCGAGGAAACAAGGGCAAGGTCAGACTCAGTGTGCAGGACTATCTGGAGGGCGAGTCCATCCCCTCAACCCCGTTCTTCCAGCTCATGATAGAGGTAGTGTTCCTGTTGAAAATCTTGTTTACATTTTCTGATTTTCCCTGTTCGAACTTTGTTTGATTCTGGCACATCGCAAAATTTTATTTCATCTGATCTAGTTGAAAGTTTGCACCTAAGTACTAGCCTAGTTGAGGATCCCGTCTGTGTTTCAAATCCAATTGGGGGTTCTACCCGCCTGTCTGTGGTCTGAGTGGATTTGAAAATTTCTGTCTTGAGTATAGAATTCTCGTGGGATGTTTATATTCTCGGTTTCGGGGGATATGGGTTGGTTTTGGGCATGGAATGGTCGTCCTATTTTGGAGCCATTCTGGGTTTTTGTATATAGGGTGTGGGGCTCATGACTCGCCTCGGTAATACCCTAGAAATTTCTAGCAACCCTATGGGTCCCGTCATGTTATGTTATCTTGAATCCCTCAACTCGTCTATCGATAGTTTGAAATCTGTGAGGGTGGTCCGAGAATATCCTGATATCTTGGGAAGTGAAGGGGTTACCCTTAGACGTGGGATATATTTCCGCATTATCTGGTTGGTAATACCAAGCCAGTTTCGTGGCCGGTTAGGCACATGACCTCACGAGATGAGAGTTAAGAAAGCAAGTCAAGGAGTTGCTTGAGAAGAACTTCCTGAGACGAAGCATTTTCGAGTAGGGTGCTCCAGTAGTATTCTTTGCTGATGTGGACAGTTTGCTTCGCTTATGTGTTGATCTTCGTAAGAAGAATAAGTAACCGTTACCAGGGATCGATGATTTGATTGATCAGCTGATAGAAGCATCTGTTTTCTTTTGACCTAGCTACCGGATTCCATCAGCTTAGGATGGCTGAGGGTGGAATTGACAAGACTACGTTTAGGACTCTAGATGGATTTTTAGAATGGCTAGTCATGTTATTTGGTTTGACGGATGCACCCGCATATTACGTAGACTTGATGGGTAGGGTGTTTAGGGAGTCCTTGAACAAGTTTGTCGTGGTCATCGTAGACGATATTTTGATCTCCTCAAAAGAACGAGGAAGAACATGCTATACATCTCAAAGAGGAGATGGATACGCTTAGAGCCACCAGATTGAAGGTCAAGTTCTCCAAATGCCACTCTGGAGGAAAGAAGTTGGATTTCTTGGGCACATAGTTCTTAAGTAAGGCTTAGCGGTGGATTCCGCTAAAGTGGCTGCGGTTTGAGACCGGAAAGCTCTGAGAAGGGCAATTGAAGTAAGAGGCTTTCTCCGTTTGGCTAGTTAGTTAGCATTCCCAGAGCTTAGACTTACTCTTCTGGACCAAGAAGGGAGTTTCACGGGAAGAAGACCCGCAGTTGGTCAAGAACATGGACCAGTCGATTCGAGGCGAGATGTTAGGTCACCTCGCTAGATATATTATAAAGGATGACTAAGGCGCGATAAGAGATTATGTGTTCCTCGAGTGAAAGACTTGGTAAAGAAGGTTCTTGAAGATGTGCATCACTCGAGGAGGTGGCCGAGTTGGTTTCGGAATACATGTTGTGCCACCAGGTTAAGGTCAAGTCATAGAAGCCCAGTGGGCCATTACCTCCATTGGAAGTTTCGCAAGGGAAGTATGAAAACATCTCGATAGATTAGGTGGATAAATTACCTAGATCAAAGAAAGGGAATACGGGTATGTGGGTAGACTTACGAAGAGTGCTCATTTCAGTCCGGTGAAGAGCAAGAGGACTGCATCATGGTTAGCAACGGTTTATCCTCAAAAAGTTGGCCAGTTTTGAAATGGCCTCCAGGAAGCCATGGGTAGGCAACTGAATCTAGGTACGGTCTATGGGCGGATGGTTCATGTCGATTAAGCCTGAGTTATAGGAAATCACGTTTATAAGGGCAATTGGCAACGTGGAGTGGTATTCCCAAGGAAAGTTCTGCTGCATGGAATACCTTATGGTAAGAAGACGAGATCCAGGATTCACTAGTGAATTTTGGAGAGCTTGCATGAAATCATGAGGCTATAATATGTTTAAGCCAAGTATACAGAAAGAAGAATAAGTGGGAAAATAGGAGTTAGGAAGCCAAGGAATCATGAAGTGGAAGATAGTCAAAGCACAGTGGAGTTAAGCTCAAGGGAACGCGACTAAGAAGAGTGAAGACTAGATACGCGCATCATATCTCTTTTTAAGAGTGCATCCTTGATCCTCGTTCTCCTGTGGAGCTTGCTTGCAAGTTATCTTTTGTATATATCCTCTCGATCCCATTCTCGATCTTATTTCTGTTGTAAACTCCATAAGGGGGTTAAGACTCATCGGTTAGTACTATATGTCAAAGCTTGAGTGGATTTCTTGTAATCCAAAGAGGAGTTTATCTAGTTTATCTAGTTTATCGTGTTTATCTTGTCATGAGAACCTTAGGTAGAAACCCTTTGGATGAAACATGTATTTGAAACATGTTATGTTTGATGGTTGCAAGTGGTCGCAAGTGTTTGCAAGTGGTTGCTCGTGGATGCATTATACACGATTAGGCACTAGATCGGCTCACACACTCCTCATATTGCATGTGCATGAGTGTTTATGCTTATTCATGGATGAAATTCGTATGCTATCACATGGATGTTGCATATGGATGTATGATTGAGCACGCATGTAGATATTATACATTATATTAGGAATTTGCATACATATGGATTCATTTCACTGACATACATATGCATTAAGGAGGTTTACTGTATCAGTAACCGCCTGATTTTTGCATTAGATAAGTACATATACACACACTTTTGCATATGTTCATCCAGCATTTAGAATCTTGTAAGGACAATGATTGCTCGTGGATGATGCCTTTAGTAGATGGATGATTGGATGGTAGGATACGTTCTTCCTAACTTGAAGATTTCGGGGACGAAATCCTTTAAGGAGGGGAGAATGTAACAACCCGTATTTTTAATAACCTGTAATAACATGAATTGAGGCAGAATTAAATTATAAAATGGGAATCAAGGGAAACGGGCTATGCCATTGCGTTCGTCTCGGAAAAATACGCGAAATAGAGTCCGAGTTTTCGAAAATCGGAGTCCGTATGACCCAGTTAAGGCCCATTGAAGTTTGCAGAAAATTACTAAGTAAAAATCAGATTCAAATTTGAAGAATTGGGCCAGCTGGGCCAAGGCGGGAAAATTCCCGCCAGGGGCCCCATGTCGACAGGCCTGTCGACAGGGTCCCCAGGGAGTCGACTGCCCTGTCGACAGCCCTGTCGACAGGGTGTAGCCAGGCACATTAGCCTGGCGCACCTCTTTGGTTTGGGCTTGGTTTGGGCTTGGTTGTGTGGTCTGGTTCTGGAGAGTTCCTAAATCTGACGGGCCAAAATTCACCTAGGGTTAATCCTATGGTCTAAATCACTCTAATCTTCTATAAATAAGCCTCTAACCTACCCTAAATCATTCATTAATCATCCTAGCAACAAAACTATGCCAAAATCTAAACTCTCATGGCCTCCACCTAAAACCCTAGCCTCCAATCTCTTCATTAATAATTCCTAAGTAATTTTCCATGCATACAAGCATATTTAGGCTTGTATGATCCTCCTTAGCTTGCATTAAAGGCTTGTTTTTCAATTGGCATCATAAAGGAGGAGTCTTGATCAAGTTTTCTTGCATTTGGGGGTCTTAATTAATTGCATAAGGGGTTTCTTGCATTTGTTATACTCATTTGAGTCCGCATAAGCATTGTAAGCCCTCTTACCCTCATTTTAGAAACTATAAAGTTAATGTGTGATGAAAGTTGGGGTTTATGTATGTTTATTGAGTTGTGCATGTTATGCAAGGGTACTAAGCCATGATTTGCAAATCTATTAAGTTATGCATGTATACTAAGCCATGATTTGCAAGATTTATAAGTTATGCATGTTTATGCAAGTTTGTTAAGCCATGATTTGTATATTTATTAAGTTATGCATGTTTATGCAAGTTTGTTAAGCCATGATTTGTATGTTTGACAAGTTATGCATACTTATGCAAGTTTAAAAAGACAAGTTGTGCATGTTTTGACAAGTTGTGCATATTTTGACAAGTTGTGCATACTTATGCAAGTTTAAAAAGACAAGTTGTGCATGTTTTGACGAGTTGTGCATGTTTGACAAGTTATGCATACTTATGCAAGTTTAAAATGACAAGTTGTGCATGTTTTGACAAGTTGTGCAAGTTTGACAAGTTATGCATACTTATGCAAGTTTAAAATGACAAGTTGTGCATGTTTTGACAAGTTGTGCAAGTTTGACAAGTTATGCATACTTATGCAAGTTTAAGATGACAAGTTGTGCATGTTTTGACAAGTTGTGCATGTTTTATGGTAATATGCAAGATCACTATGCTAAGTTGTGCGAGTCTAACACGTTATGCATGATTGTTGTGCAAGTTTATCATGTATGTTGTGCCAAGTTCCCTCTTCCTATCCTTTATGCGTTACTACGAATATGTAAGCGATAGAATGACGTTGGGGGTTTTGGGGTAAACTTAAAATACATGAAAATATAAGATTGGGAATTTACCTATTAAGTTAGGTCTACCCCTTGGGAATTTACCTATTAAGTTAGGTCTACCCAAGCATTTGTTAACTTGTAATTATGTGTTTAAAATAAAGTGGACATGACACTTAGAGAACAAAAGTGTGGCCAACTCGAGGTTGGGTTGAGTTTGTAGCGTAATTCTACCCGGAACCGACCGGCTTAACTAGTGGCTACAAACAATAGGACCCAATGTGAGAAGTTGGTCATGTGGTGCCAAAAACCCGAGGTTAGACTAAGTTGTGGTGTAAACCTACCCGGACCCGCCCGGCCTAACTAGTAACCACAACAAGGTCTAATGTGAGAGGTTGAGGTGCATTAAACTAATTAATGCCTCATGATTAGGGTTATGTCAGGGTCCACTAATACTTAACCAATTTGGGGATTCGAGGGATTAGAATGTGGTTAAGTCGTGAACCATTGGTTACACTTAACTAGTTTAATCCATTTGGGAGCTCAAGGGATTAGAATGGGGTTAAGCCACACTTAACCAGTTTAATCCAGGATTAGTGAAGGGTTAAATCACACTTAACCCTCTTGGGAAACCCTAGCAACGTGGTCTGTTCTAACAGTAATCCCAGTTTGGTATCATTCACAACCCTAGAAGCTAGGCTAGGGCGGGGCACGATTACTGGCAGATGTAAGCGACCAAAGGGCGATGGCCGAGTGGTACAGCGGTGCGGGTTCGGCGGGCTACGGACGTGCACGTAGTCCGATATTGGACAAACTCGAGGCACGGGTACCAGTAGATTAGAGCTGTGCATTATTGCTTAAGTGTCTGGGGTTGACATCTGAGGGCTTGATACACCCAAAAGGGGGACCCAGCACAGTCTAACTACAACCATACGTGGGCCATATGGACACCAACACTTGACGTGTTAGGTTTATAGGGAGCCGATCGACTAGACCGTGGGCTGGACCTTTTATTAAGGTCACTTCATGTTATTGGGCCAAAGTTTGGGCTAAGGGATCAATACCTGTTACGTTGGTTTGCTAGTACACTGTGGTGCAAAACTTAACCTTGTTTTATGCGATGACACCTCTATCTGTCTTGTAGTTGATTTATCATGCCAGTATGTTGTTATCTATGATCATCTCAGTTTCCATCATGATGTTAACTTTACTAGTTTATAGACTGATCGTAGCAGGGCTTACTCAGTCTTTTTGACTGACCCGATTTGTTTCGCCTCTTTTCTTCCGTTTCCCCCCCCCCCCCCCCCCAGGTTCTCAGGGAGGGAATACTGGAGCCTAGCTTGGATTCTAGCCGCTTCCTTGGATAGCTCAAGTATGCTTTGGACTTGAGCCGCTATGGTTTATCACTCTTATTTGGGGATAGCACTTATGTATTTCAGTTTATCAGATGATGTATTTATCTAGACTTGTAATTTTGGGAAATTGACATTTTGATGTACCAGACTTGTGTTTTGAAATGGTTTTTAAATCTTCCGCTGTTTTATTTACTTACTCTGTTTATTTACATATATATATATATGTCATGTCCTGCCTTGCTATATCATTATGCATGTTTACCAATAATGCCCCTCCGAAGCTAGTGCATTCCTTTGCGAGTGACCCTGGCGGAGGTGGGGTGTTTCAATATCTCATCACGCAAGTCCTTCCTATATTACAACGCGGTTGCTAGTGTATGTAGCCATTCTAATGACCCAATACTTCAAGAAAACGAAACCATCTTCACCCATTCTAGGACAAGAGTTGAAACGTGAATCCTTTATTTCAGCAGTTACAAACATAAATATTTTTACTAAATATTTTAAAGGAGAGTTTTGATTTCGTTAAGCGAGATCCCAAGGTTAAGTTTTTTTTGAATTCCTGAAGAAGGAAATGAAGCACTGCTTTTCTCTGTTTATATAGGCAGAATTTACTTAGGCGTTAAGGTATGATGGTGTAGCTGTCCACGTTCTGATTTTTGGTTCTCACGTTTTTAAGTTTGAGGATGCGGTTGAAAGGGTGGGAACGTGGCCCTCCTTTGATCAGAGAAATATATTTTCAGGTTAAGAAAGGGCTTCCGATTTATTTTGCAGAACGAAGTTTTACGGTCTCCGTTACACCAAATTTCGTCGCTTTATGAGCCACTATAGAAAAAAATAAAAATACCGTTAAGATGAGTAACGTGCCACGATCCCAAAAATATAATAATACCGGTAGATTAACTCATATTGTGAAACCTCAAAATGTTGATTACAGGGTGCAAAATACTCCAAATAAAAAGTCGCTTATTTAATTAATTAAAAATTACAATAAAATTATAAAAATTAAATTATCACTACGTCTCAAAATAATCTTGTCTAAATTCGAAACCGGTATGTAGTTATATCGAATAAACCGTTACGGTCGATAAACAATTCTATAGCGACAATTTTAAAATTTGATTTGGACACAACTCACAATCTACACGACGAAATCCCGATTTTTCTCTTCCATTAGAAAAATATACTTCACTATCTCCTAACGTTTCTTGTTTCACAGAAATTCGGCTTAAAATGAGTCCTGTACCTTCAGTTGAAATTCAAATCGCCAAATAACGAACTGCCACGCCATTTCGAGCTCGATTATATATATAATATAATTTATACGCTCAACCATCGTTAATTAAATATATTTGTCATCGTAATTCAAATTTTAAACTGAATTACATATTTTGAATTTGCCCAATTCACACCATATCGCCAATTTTGATTATTTCATAATTAAATATATTATTCTATTATTATTTTAATTAAATATTCACTATTATTTAATTAACGACCATTTAATTCTCTAAATCACTTTTTAAATAATTAAATAAATTAATTATTATATCGTTGAAAATGCGGGTCAATACAAGGTTTCTGGCAGTTATAGCAAAGTGGCTCCTCATCTGAATTGTCAGAATTCTTCAGCTTGTTGGATTTTGGTTTGTTTCTTCGAGGTTTGAATTTGCTCCACTTTGCGATTTGTCTGACAGCCATTGCAAGCTGTTTGATGGGGTCTTCGCCATCGCTGTTGAAAGCAATTGGCTACTTCTTCAGATCAGAGTTGTTGCGATGTTCTCGTGATTTTAGCTCCATTTCATGCATCATTAGATTTCCAATAAGCTCCTCTATGCTCAGCTTACTCAGATCCTTTGATTCTTGAATGGCTGTGACTTTTGCTTCGAAGTTCATTGGCGGAACACGTAGAATTTTCCTTAGAAGTTCAACTTCAATAAAAACTTTTCCAAGAGCTCTGGCATTGTAAACTAGCACAGAGAAACGTCCATACATGTCCTTCATACTCTCATCCTTCTACATAGTGAAATTTTCATACTCATTGCTGAATAAAGCAAGATGAGATTCTTTCACTTAAGACGTTCCTTCGTGAGTGACCTCCAGAGTATGCCAGATTTTCTTAGCTAGTTTACAATGAGAAATTCTGTTATATTCAGTTTTATCTAAAGCATAGATCAAAGCATTCATGGCTTTAGAATCAATAGAGTGCAGTTTCTTATCATTTGCATCCCACCTATCTTTTGGTTTAAGCATTTCAATTTCATTAACAACTACAGTGGGTGGTTTATAACCAGTTTCAATGATATCCCAGACATCATAGTCAACAGACACAAGATAGATTTTCATTCTAGATTTCCAATACGCGTAATCAATACCATTAAACATGGGTGGTCTAGAAATAGATTGTCCCTAAGACAAAGCATTATTCATTGATGTCATGACTCTAGAGTTAAATAAACACTGGCTCTGATACCAATTGTAGGATCAAGATTGACCCTAGAGGGGGGTGAATAGGGTTTATCCAATATTTAAAACAATCACAGAATAATAAGGAATGCAGAAAAAGAAAAAAGACAAAAATTACCCAGCTCTGGCAAACTGTCCCTACTGCTGCATTACTAAGATATCTAGTAGGATTTAAAATAGCCTCCCACTAACAAACACTCAATAAACTTGCAAACCGTGCTGCTGCTTAAAGAGTTTGGCAAACTTGCAACACCTGCTACTGATTTAAACCTACGCTCGAAGTCTTAGGCTGATCTAAAATCCCTAGACCATATTTTCCTAGATTACAAAACCGTAATCTGTAAACCCTAGTTTTACGGATGTAACTAGTAAACCACAGATTTTTTTTCAAACAGAACTAAACAAAGTACATTAAAAATCAAAACAAAAAGCCCTTAAATGGAAACACTCCCTTTGTATCTTCAATTAGAAATCGGTCGTTCCTTTTTCTTTTATCTCTTCAAGCAAATAAACATGGCGGCTAGGGTTTCTTCAGTTTGAGGTTTTGATGGCTTTGATTTTGTTCTAGATGATTTGCGATGCTTTCTAGCTTGACTTCTAATGTCTTTCTGCTCTGATCCAACACTGTAAGCTCTCTGATTTAACTATAGGGCTTTATTTGATTTCGAATGAGTTGGATGCTTTTGCCGATGAGGAAATAGTGTGCTTATATAGGGGTTTTGAAACCCTAGTCCTCTGATTTCATATCAAGACTTGCCCGATTTTGATTGACTGATATTTGGAATAATTTCGAATTTGCAATTTCCTCAGATTTCGATTTTTCCAAATTGTGAAACATTATGAAAGGCATTTATTTGATTTCTGCAACACAAATTTAATCAATTTTAAAATTGACAAGTTTGCACCAAATCTAGTCAGACGATTTTCTTTCTTCATTATCCCGATAGATTTTTTTCCATTTGTTGACAGAAAATTGGCTTGTTGAGATTAATATTCCTTGTCATCATACCATTTCTGATTGAAAAAATTTGGAGAAAAGAAAAATCGAATTTTTGCAGCATTAATCACATTCCAGAAAATTGATCAGGCACTCTATCT
This sequence comes from Allium sativum, assembly GCA_030737875.1. Classification (NCBI taxonomy): domain Eukaryota; kingdom Viridiplantae; phylum Streptophyta; class Magnoliopsida; order Asparagales; family Amaryllidaceae; genus Allium; species Allium sativum. Next base: position 1,019,696,831 of record CM060924.1, read on the forward strand.
TATAGTATGAACACAAATTTATTCCATGTTTTATATCCATGACTGATAGTGTAAAATCAGGAAAGGAGGAATTCGAATCCACAACTGCATTATTTTTTTATTTTTTGATCTTTGACTTGAGATTCATTTGTCACATGAATTTGCAATGTGAATACAAATTAACTTGTACTTATTTCATACCATACATGTTCCACAGTTCTGTTTAAGTTGCATGATTTGGATTCTGTTGCACAATGAAGAGAAATCTCTGCATTTAACCCCTGACTTATGATGAGTACATTTACATGCCATTTTCATGATGAGGCTCGGCCATTTTTCTTTGAGAACTGCTCTAACTTGTAACTTGTACACTTCGTATAACCATGATCCATGATGTTGTTTGCATGTTGTACCATATTTGTTTGTTGTGCATTACTACCTAGGCTTGGCTTTGTTCTGCATGAAACTGTGCAAGATCATTTTAGAGAAAGTTGTCACTACCTTGATATTGTTGTTTCCCTTTCCATGTTGAATCACCCTGTATGTTTTACCCTTGTGTGTTCACTCAAGATGCTGCTTCCATGTCCATCACTTTTTGCTTACATGTTACACTCAGTTTTGTGTATGTATACACAGTTGATTACTTAATCATCCATTTTCCTTTATCATTGTATTGTACTTCCTTGCACTTACTTGTTGTAGTGGGTTGATCACTTGATGTTGTGTTGTTTCTGATTTGTTGTGCACCATGCATGTTCCATTGTCACACTTGAAAGTCTGAACTTGAGTATGTTGTTCCATGTATCCTTTGGCCATATGCCATGCTGACCTGTCATGCTTCATGTATGCTAGTTTCCTTGTACAAATCTGTCATTCATTTATGTGTACACACTGCACCAAGTAACTGCCTTGTATTGTGTACGCCGCATTTTGATCTGTCATGATTTCTAGCTTGTGTTTGCTGATCTGAAATTTTGCACTTCCATTTCTCTTTTGATTTTTGACCTATCTTGTATATATATATATATATATATATATATATATATGTGTGTGTGTGTGTGTGTGTGTGTGTGTGTGTGTGTGTGACATTGTAATAAACATTATCAGACTGACTGTACTGTGTTAGGGTTGGTCAGAATCAGCTGAGTTTGATGCTGGTTCTGATCAGCAAACTAGTATGGTTATGTTGAGGCTGATCAAGTCAGAAAGATGATGAGAAAAACAGACAAAGAATTTGAGGCAAATAAAAAATTATAAAATAAAATTTTATTTGTTCAGTGTCTATTTTTAGTTCCAGTCTACTGTGTGTATTTCTTTTCTGTGACAGGTTTCAGGATGATGCAATAGGAGCAAAGCATAGTGCTGGGACAGTAAGAGTGTGTAGAGATTTGTAATCAAGTGTGAGAGGAGATGTGTATGAGAGAGAGATATATATATATGCAGTGAAAAACATTTGTTTTAAAAACTTGTGTAATGAGAGTTCAGTGATGTGTATGAAAGCTTGTACTATTTTGATTTGTGAAATAAAAAAAATATTTTTGAATAATAGATACTTGTGTAAATTTTTCAATTTCAGTGTGTAAGCACTTTTTTACAACAATATTTTTATTCCAGTATGATGTGGAGACAGTGACCAGTACAGTTTCACACACATTAATTAAATATGTTTGTTATCATCAAACAAAAAAATCAAAGATTCAACTAATCATCTATGTTTATGTGTGGACTGGTCTTATGATTATCTTTTTCTTTCGAAAAGAAATGTTTTGACTTAAAAATCAAGTTGGATAATGCCTGTAAACTTATCGAGTTTTCTCACCTTGGTTCACCAGACTGATCTGGTGTTTGTAGTGCTCGGGTTTGACCGAGTTTTTCAGGTTTATGTTTGGATGCTGCAAACTTAAAGATGTGCCGGAGGAATTCAGACATATGAAATCTATCATTTATTCTGCAATGAGTTGTATATGAGGAAAGATTATTATAACTGTCCAGATGTGTTGACGTAATCTGATATTTGTAAGTTTTATTTCAAAGCTCTCAATTAAGTTTTATTTTCATATTATATTTTATTCTGTTGCAATGTGAGACTCTAATGTTGTTGTTGTTGTTCTTTTTTCTTCTATTTCATTCTTTCTTATCTCACCCTCTAATTTCTTTTTAATAACTATCTGGTGTTGTCGATACTTGAGTTTTGGCAAGTAATACGGGTTTATGTATTACTGCTGGAATTCGGGTGTCAAATTCTCTGGGTCTTTACAACATGTGCCACTTGTTATTTATGTAAAAGGGCCTTCTGAGCATAATGGAACTTGTTTCGAGACCAAATTCGATTGAATACATAAGTTGGCCTTCAAAAATCGAATCATACAACTGTAGTTTCTTATAGAAATCGACACATGTTTTATTATGCATGATTAAATGGTACATTCGATCACTACAAAACTTAACAACATGCTACAACTCATTATTACAATTCCAAAAGTATAAGTTTTGTCATATTCCGACACTGTTCCTTCAAAATTACTATTTACGCCTATTTTGATATCATTATGATTACCAATTGGTCTGAACTTGAAATATAGTGATCCATATACTTATTACTCACATAACCGATTCAGTCCGGACTCAAGGGAACTAGACTCGAGTCCTGATTTGTGCATTTGTAAAAAGTCCTGTTTAGGAACTGTCGGTTGAATGATTAGAGATCAATACATAAATAAAATATTAAAATATCCAATCGTTATAATAAGATTTGTTACATTCTCCCATTCTTAAAGGATTTCAATCCCAAAAATCCTCAAGGACAAAACCATATCGCCCAACATTCTCGAGTAAATACAAAATAAATCACCACCTATCGTTCTTAACAATAACCATTGAAGTGGTCATAACAAAGGAAATAAATTTGGAGTTCGGCAAGGATCCAATATTCCCATTCCTAAATATAACCACAATAAAAATTGGGAATAATGTATCCAAGCCGAACACCTAAGTTGTATGCTTATCTTCCCAAATAGACAGGTAATGGAAAATAAGAGTGACAACTTAATAGTCAAAAGATAATTTAGCATCACATGTTGAATTTATATCCAAATTTGGAAAAATTCACGGAAAATTTTGGCAGCACCACCTTTGCGTGGCTTAATCCAAAAAAATTACAACCTCCCAAATATGGCTCATCCCAACAAAGAAAAAACGAAAACCCAAAAATGGATACCCATACATGGGGCATAAAGTCACCAAAATGCACCAGAAGGAAAAAATCACAACTCTACTTATACTGCATACTTCTTTTCAAGAAAGTTTAGCATTTAGATGTAAATAAAAGCGAAATAGCATCCAAATAAATCAAATTTTGCATCTATGTACCTGAGCGTGTACCCGAAAATAGGACTAGACATAATAGTGGAATTACAATAAGGTAAATAATTATGTTAATAAATAGAATTTATCTAACGTGAGTATGTCAACTCATGCATGGAATTTTATCTCGAATAAATGGCTACACAACAATACAACCATCCTGCATGTCTATCGATCATATAAATATAACTAGTCAAGTCAAATATCAATAATCAAATATTCATGAAAAAATAGCAACACACCAAAAATAACATCCATGTTTATCCTAGCATGTAGGATATGAATCCAACTAATATTAGACATCAAATATAAAATGCAATCGATATATGACTCGACATTTAGTTTCCATCTCAGAATTAAGGAATGTTAATCTGTCTTCTCTCTACAATGAATCAGGTATGACTCAAGTGCTATCATAGTGTTCTCAACCCTATGGCAACTTATTGATGGAAACCATCAACAACTATTCTCGCACCCATTTGGGAATCTCAATGATTCATCTGATTCAGCTATAGCAGACTGACATCGTATTCATTAGAAAATAATGCTCAAGCGACCCCTTCTAACGATGCTGGGAACAAACTACATCTCTTCTATAGGAAACCAACTACCATGGTCCATTTCATACTATATCACCACAAGCTATGGAATCATAACCAGCAATAAACACAAGAGAGTCCTGCTATTGGAATCTCGATCCTGTACAGGTGTGTCCCTAACTCGAGACACAACAACCACATTTCCCATACACACATGAGAATTAACAAGATCATAAGGGGACTAAGAATTCCAACCGTTGCTGCTTGCAGAGGTTGAGATACCTCTTGGCAAGAGAAATTGCAGTGATGCAACACCACCAAGCGACACTAACCCCTTCACTAATAGATAGTGCCTCCAAAACACCAAAGAGAACAAAATTGTTATTGACTTTAAATTGAGAATCTAATACCTCTCCTCGTGCAGTTTCGGTTATCGACCAAAATGCGACAACCTTCCATTCAAAAACACATCGCACTAAACCATCTAGACAACTAAGCGTGTACTATCAGCCCCTCGCTCCAACTTGAAATGAGAAATCAATACAACTATGGGTCAACTTCAACATCCAAATCATCGAAACTCTTGTAGGACCTATAACGACATCCTACTCGAGATCAAGCACTCCAATCTCTCAATGTAAAGTGAAAAAACAACAAGCAATCGACAAATGGTGTTTGGTTTAGCTAGTCAGTGAGAACTCCTCACTTTTATCTTGTTTTCTAGTTAAAATATATACTAGGATGCAGACGGTGCTTAGCAGCACCCGACACCCGTCGTCCACAGACCACGGACGACTTGTATGCTTGTTTGATGTGTTGTGAAGTTTGTTTGTGGTGTTGATGTGAAATAGATAATAAAATATTCATGTGTTGAAATAAATTATTTATTGTTAAAAATATAATTTTTAACGTGAATGTGAATAAATAAATATTCATTTACAAACCGGACGGTTTGTTTATGTACAGCTATTTAAAGGATATTGATTGGGACGATAAATTTTACACATCGCCCAATAGCACAAATAAAAATCTGTGTTTGTGGATTGAAACCCCACACAGGTGTTGGGATGATATTTGACGTACATTAATCCCAATTGTTTAGTGGTATGTCGATCGTTTGATTGACAGACTGTATGAGCGTTAATTAGTTATATTTAATGCTTATGCAGTTGTGTGGTGCACTTTGGATGATGGTTGATTATTTATTGTTGCTATTATATACATGTGTTGTATGGAATCCGTATGATTAACATTATATGGCAATTGATTGGACCTCATTCCAATTGGGAAAATAAAGAATATTATAAAATAAATATTCATGTGTTGAATAGAATAAATAGTCATGTGTTGACGATGCTCATGTGTTGAGAATATTCATGTGTTGAAACTTATCATGTGTTGAGTAAAATATTTTAAACAATAAAATTTACATCTTTATCATAATTTTATAAAATATATTAAATAACAAAAATAGTCATGTGTTGACGATACTCATGTGTTGAGAATATTCATGTGTTGAAAGAAATATAGATTCATGTGTTGAATAGAATAAATATTCATTTGTTGAATAGAATAACGAAGTTATTGAAATATATAAAGCCGTGTTGATTAGAGATGTGCCATTGTGACGCAAACGATATTTATATCGATTATATTCGTTTTTATTATGAATATAGAAAAGGAAGTGATTTCAAAATATAACGTTTTGAAAATATTATCATTTATATGTTAATGATATGAAGTATTCAATTTTGATTCGAAATTGAATATGAAGTTGAAATTGTTTTGAAAACGAATTTAAAACGATTTATAAAATATGTTTTAAATTGAAATCGACGAAATATATAATATATATATTAAATGGCCTGAATAGAACGCGCCGTGCCGCTGTAGTTCGCGAATTTCGACCATTGACTTCGAATTGACGTTGCGGGAGGTCCGACCGTCGGATTCTCCTGAAATAGGAACCGTTGGGTTCGTATCGAAAAGAGCTTTCCAATGAATATTAGAAATTTGAAATCTAACGGTTGGATTTGGAATTATGTCCAAATCAAATTTGTAAAAGGTCGTTGTAAGTGCAGTTCGGTGGCCGTTATTAAAAATCGACTGTACCGGGCTTGATAAAATTATTAAAAATATTAATAATTTGTGTAAAATCATAATATATGAGTTGGAAAGAACTGGGATGAAAAATTCCACATTTGAAAAGATAAGAATAGATTTTTATCGAAATAAAATAGTTTCTAACTAGAATTATAATCCAATATTTTCGAATAAATAAATTGGATTTGAAGTGGTTTTGAAAATAATCAGAATTTCCAATATGTGAATTGGAATGGATTTGAATCGAAATTATCTTCGGAATGTTTCGATGTTGGATTTCGTGATTATACAGATATGGTTATGAAAATTTGAAAGATATATTTATATCGTTATTTCCAATACGATATTTGTTGGTTTCAGAATTTGATATTGAATATAAGCCGGTATATTTTCTATTCAGAGCCTTGTATTTAATATCAAATGGGATTTTGGGTTTGTCGTGAATGGTGTCTTAAATAACACTGTTCTTGAACCCAGTTTAGAAAAGAATAAATCTTTTAATTAAGATTTATTGAAATTGTCCAGTTAATTAGTATTTAATTGGAATTGAATTTGAATTGGTTTTTGGGTTTATCGTGAGCGGTGTTTTGAATAACACCTGTTCTTTAACACGATTAACAATGGAAAGTGATTTTGGGTTTATCATGAACCGTGTTTTAGGTGACATTGGTTCTTTAACCCAGTTAAAGACAGGATATTGATTTTTGGGAAGATTAAAACTAAGTGGATTTTTAATGAATCTTTAATTAGATTGAAAGGATCGAGCATGGAGTATCACCTGTTTTGCTCCAAAGCGATAATTAAATCTTTAATTAGATTTGAATGTGAAATGGTAATTAATTTTACCGATAACACCGTGGTGTTAGATATGGAGTATCACCCGTTTTGCTCCATGGTATGAATAGGTTGGGATTGAGAAATAAAATAAATAATTACTTCGGTGTGGTTCGCTAATCCCGACTAGTTTGGAAAACCATAATATGGTTTGAAATGATATCCAAAGGAAGATTAAAGAATAAATTTAGAAGAATTTATCTTTGATACAATCAATGGGAACCTTTCCCTAAGAATGTGAAATTTTGAATTACAGAATATTCTGAATTGGAATGAGGCGTATGTTGTATTTGTGTAACACGTGTTTATTATATACCCGGGTTATTCAGAAAGGCCGGGTTTAAACCCATTCTGAATAACCAATTCGACGATATGTCGAAGATGAAGACGGTGGTGGAAGACCGGAAGTCTTCACATCGTTTGGGTGATTACTGATGATCTTGATTGGGTTGTACACCCAATAGGAGGGAATCAGTTGGTGATCGTGCAGACGTACTTGGAGATCGATGGATATGCGAGGAAAGTGCCTCCGGTTTCGTTCAGACCCAGAACGAACTTGTAAATGGAATGTGTGTCTGACATTGGATTTTATTCTGTGTTGATTGATCTCTATTAAACATACATCTATTTGGCGGCGGAGAATTTATTCTCTTGCTTAACGCCCTTCTCTGAGATGTACGAGCTTAGAGGTTGTATATCGATGGAAATCAGTCCCATGGAGAGAATTGTCTTTGAGGCACGCCTAAGTGGCAGATGATCAGGGCTTCTGTTGAAAAGCAAAGTCTTGTGGTTGATGATCAAAGCACGTCCTGTGTGGCGCAGCTTTGTGTATAACATGAATTCGTGAGCCTCACACCTCGGTATGAGTCAAAAACGGATACGGACCGTTGGGAGAACACGACGTTTCTTTCTAGCTATGGGTGATGTCAGTGACCTACCAGCACTGATATTTATATACTTTTTACCTGTGTGGATGTTGGAATGCGAGGCGCCTCGGATATAGCTCTTTTAGGACCGGGAAACGCGTGTTCAAGAATAACTAATCCTCCAAAGTTAGGTGAGGACCGGCCCAGCCAATGCAAGGATCATAGCGGGGTCCTGGGACATTTGCTAGAGTGTCTCGAACGGAGAGGAGCTTTCCCCTTGCCTCGACTCATGACGGAAATCCAATTTCCAATACGTGATATTGCGGTTTTAATTGTAGAACTAGTATGGCGACATGATATATGGTACCCATGCCGTCTATGATTGATATTTATGATTGAAACTGTTTTGACACTATACACTTATAATAGTATCAAATGATTTGTTTTAAACGTACCAAGCATGTTTGGCTACTATAAGGGAAAACCCTATCCTCCGGCTTGCGTTGCATTGTGTGATGGGACCTGTGTCTTATAATAGCTTCATTTTTTCAAAATGCATTGCGTTGTTTTGTTATGTGCACTAGTGTTCTTGGGAGGAAACCCGTTCCGTGTTATACGGCGTGGTCCCTTGAATTACTCTCTTTTAAAGTAAAGTTTTAAATAACTGTTTTAGTTCTCACACCAGTCACATGACTGACCTGGAGTTTATTGTTTTAACCTAAACTCTGGGTGCCCCTATTTTCGACACGGGCAGCTAGTAGTTTTGGTTTTGCAAATTTATATTCACAGGATCCTGAATTATAGCTGGAACGATGCTCGGAAAGCTCTGCATCCGTGTATTACTTTCAGTTGTGTTTTGTATTATTTTTCCACTGCAGTACTGTACTTAAATCTCTGATATTGTCTGTGTAATATTTATTCACACTCTGTATATTCTTGTATTCTAATGGAATTGTTGTAATAAACAATGAAATGTTCTTTTGTTTGCGTTCTAATTCTTCTTGTCCTAAAAGTAATTCGTTCTTTCTCTTCTCTTCGGAGAATGTGGAAGTACGGGTCGCTACATTGGGTATCAGAGCTTTGGTTTACAGAGCTTGAGAACAAGACACATTAGAACCAAACGAAAGAATTCATCAGAAATTGGATTAGTAATATCCAATAGGAATAACTCGTTAGAGATCGGATCAGTAGTATCCTAGAACGAGGGTGAAGAGTATGTTTTTAAAATAAAACAAACTTTGCTTTAAAAATTAAATTCAAGTATACGTATTTGAATATTTTATTTGTATTGATTTGGACAATCGAGTATATAAAGATTTTGCATATACGCGTCATGAACGTATATTCGAAATTTTAATATACTGGATAGATATAGAATCGCACTTTAGTCGCCCGGACATGGTCCTAATGATGAAGTATACCATCACTAGTATTTATTTTCGAGTGACGAAGGTGTGATATATATATTTCCATTAGACTGGTGTGAGAACAAAAATATAGATAGATTTATTGTTGTGATTTGGCATCGAAAACATGATTTTTTGTATATATATCAAAGTTATGAATTTGAAACGTTAATTAACTAATTGATTGATGGTTGTGTTGTTTGTTTATTTGTTTGATATTTTGAGCCATTTAGCCTAATTGAACCGAATATTGAACTGTATTGAAAAATGATTACAATTGCATGCATATACGTGTACTTACATTGAACAGGTCATAGCAAGGAGGCTAGAGCAGAAGAATAAAATTGTTTGCCCAACAAATAGGTACATGTTTATTGTATTTCTTTGGGTTTGGATGATTTTATGAGCCAATTGGCTAGCCGCTTGGCTTTTTGTTTTTCTTTTGGATTGAAGAAGGCCATGGGAGGCTATATGAAATATCTCGAAGTCCCCGGTGCAGGGGAGGTTATGGTGAATTTTTTTGGAAATTTAGGGTGTTAGCCAAATTTTTGAAAATTTTGAAAAGTTCTTAGAAACTGAAAAGTTGAAGAACTTAAGCCGTAGTGAAAATAGTGAAAGTTGAGTTGATTAGTTAAACAACTTTCGGCTTCGTTCCTTTTCGGGGACGAAAAGTTTTAAGTGGGGGAGAACGTAACAACCAGGAAAATGCGAGCCAATTTAAAAATTTTATTTTGGCAATTTTAATGAATTTTGAATATTTAAAATAGATTATTTTAAATAATATCGACGAGAAATTAATTTTGAATAGAAATAGAACGTATATATTTATATACGTCGTCGTTAGATTATAAATAATTATAAAAGGAATTGAAAATGGCGTGGTAGTTCGATAATTCGATTTCAAAATTCAAATGAATGTAAAGGATTCAAAATAAACCGGATTTTAATGAAACCGAAAATATTTGAATCTATTTGAGAATATCTTTCCAACAAATCCGAAAAATTGAAATTTCATAGCGGAAATCAAAAGTTATGTCCAGTTGAAAATTCAGAATAGTCGCTATGGAATTCTGGCCCTTAAAAATGGAAATTTTGCAAACGACCTCGGTTTTCGACGAAACCACTTTTGTTGGATCCGTGATGTCAAGTTATTTCTAGTTTCAAAATTCGTAATTTTTGAATTCAATATGTGAGCGTGGCAAAGGAAAATGTGACGATCCCAAAACCCCGTTACACGATGTTAAGGATAATCATTGGAATATAACACATTAATCATCATTAGCAGATCACAGATTATAGCATAAGCAGAAAATAGAATAATTTACACACATATGACAGCGGAATCATATAGATAATATCACATCATAGAAGCATAGTACAGGATACAACTTAGTGCATAATGATACATAGTCAGTCACCATCGCCTGAGGCGGAATCATACTATAGATACAATAATGGCGGAGAAAATCCAAGTCAGCACGGTGTAGTCAAGCCTCGCCATGAGCCAAAAGTGCGTCAGAAACCTATAACTAGGCTGCCCGTGTGAAAATGAGGGCACCCGAGTTTGCAAGGTGAAACAAACTACGAGTCAGTCATGGGACTGGTATGAGAAATCTACATAACTTATTAACAACAATAATAAGGCAAATCAAAGGACCACGCACTTTCGCGGAACGGGTTTACTCCAATGAGTGCTAGTGCATGAAATAAAGTAAATGATTAAATCATCGCAATGCTTTTCATAAAATGAAGCCATTATAAGACTCAGGTCCCATCACACAATGCAACGCAAGCCGGAGGATAGAGTTTTACCTTATAATGGCCAAAAATGCTTCATACGTATAAAACAAAAGTGTTTGATATTATTACTAGTGCATATATGTTTCAAAAGCAAATTCAATCATAAATATCAATCCTAGGCGGCATGGGTACCATATATCATGTCGCCATACTAGTAATACAATCACATTCACATATTTCGTATTGGAAATTGGATTCCTTCGTGAGTCGAGGCAAGGGGCAAGCTCCTCTCCGATTCGAGACACTCTAGCAAATGTCCCAGGACCCCACTATGATCCTTGGATCTTCAGGGCCGGTCCTCTCTTACTTTTGAGGATTGGCAATTCCTAAACACACGTTTCCCGGTCCTTACAGACCTATATCGAGGAGCCTCGCATTCCAACAACCACACAGATGAAAAGTATATATAATGTCAGGGCTGGTAGGTCACTGACACCACCTTAGCTAGAAAGAAACGTCGGGCTCTCCCTGCAGTCACTCTCCCGTTTTTGACTCATACCGAGGTGTGAGGCTCGCGAATTCACGTTATACACAAAGCTACGTCACACAGACCATGTTTTGATCATCAACCACAAGACTTTGCTTTGCAACAGAAGCCTTGATCTTATGCCACTCAGGCGTGCCACACAGGCAATCCACTCCATGCGACTGATTTCTATCAATATATAACCTCTGAGCTCGTATGTCTCATAGAAGGGCGTTAAGCAAGAGAATAAATTCTCCGCCGCCAAATAGATATATATTTAACAGAGATCAATCAGCACGGAACAAAATCCAATGTCAGACACACAATCCATTTACAAGTCCGTTCTGGGTCTGAACGAAGCCGGACGCACCAATTCCGCGCATATCCGTACAATCAACAGTATGTTTGGACGGCTACTACTTCAGTTCCTTCATGGAAGCTACTCCAATCACGAGCGTCAGTAGCGCCCATCCATCCAATGTGAAGATCGTCGGTCTTCAACCGTCTTCGACTCTTCGACTTCTCAACGTCGATCGATTATTTGAAATGAGATGAACTCGGCCTTTTCAAATAACCCACGTATATTTAGATCTTCAAAACAATTTATCACATGGTTGGACTATTCAACATTCATATTTCAGTTCTTTAGTTATAATTCTCATGTTAAATACATTCAACCATCACATATCAAGCAAACACAACAAAATTGGTTTATTTCCACTCTATATATCGCCATTTTTATTTAATTAAAAACGGCCATATTTAATTAAACGACGTTTCAGGTCGTGTCGATGCACTGGCGCTGCTTTTCACTAATTTTGTTTTACACGTATCTGGAAATCTAACCGTTGGATCTTCACAAATTTTATATCATTAGGAAGGTCATTTCAAAACAAATCCAACGGTTTCAGTTTTGGGAAAATCCGACGAATGGATCTTCCACACTAGTCATTTGAAGTTACGATTTCAATTTACGAACTGCAGCATCGTTATTCGATTTAATTTAATTATATTTATATATATATATATATATATATAAATATAATCGTTTATGGCGCTGTTTTTATTCAGATTTGAATTAAACATTCCAGACAATCCAACCGTTGGATCTTCACAATTTTGGTGTCGTTGGAAAGATATTTCCAAGGCGAACACAACGGTTGCGGTTTCGGGAAAATCCAATGGTCGGATTTCCCCACTAGTCGTTTGAAATCACGGTTTCAAAACACTAACTGCACGGCCACGTTTCGTTTTAATTTTATTTATATTTATATCTATATATAGTTCATTCAAAAATTCCTATATCGTTTTCACTTCAATTATTTCACTAACACCTTTAAATTTTGGAAAATTTCGCCATAACCTCCTTTGTACGGGAGGGGCTGGGAAAATTCCCAAATAGCCACACGGGCGTCTCATGTCATAAAGAAAAAGAAAAAGCCAAGCGGCTAGCCAACAGGCTCATAAAATCATCACCCAAACAAAACAGTAAATGTGTACCTATTTGTCGGGCACAAAATTTTATTCCTCTTCTCTAGCCCCTTTGCTATAACCTGTTCAATAAATATGCATGTACATATATACAATTTTTATCACTTATCATTTTCCATTCAACTTCATATTCGATTTACTTTCGTTTAAAAACACCATTCATTCTAATGTTGCATGCATAGGCTAAAATCATATCATTAGCTAATTAATGTATATTTCAACTCATGCACCTTTATTTGAACAAGTGGCTATTTTTAACACTTCACATTTCAAAGATGATAATTTTGGCGAACTAAAATAGATTTCAACACATGGCTATTTTATTTAGTTCCTATGCATGTTAAAAATAATATTTCTTCACAAATATTTACTTCAACGCTCGCATATCTTTAGCATATCACATATATGATAAAAATGATATTTTTATCATTTAAAATATTTATTCGACAATGGATGTTTTCAACACTTCATAGTTCCAATAAAAATGTAATTTTTATTGTTCGATCTTTTTATTCAACACATGAACTTTTCCACTACACACGCTTCTCAACACATGAGCATTTCCACACATGGATATTTTATTTATGTTGTTCATATTTGAAAGATGGAATTTTTATTGTTGAAACTATTTATATAAGGCGAATATTTTTCATACTTCATATATATTATAAAAAGGTGATTTTTATTGTTTAGACACTTCATTCATTCACAAATGAATTTAATTTTCACACATCACTTTTCAACACATGAACCTTTCCACACATGGATATAGTTTCAACACATGACTTTAATTTCAACGCATGAAAATAATTTCAACATATGCAAATAATTCTAACACATAAAGATTATTCAAAATTTCGGCAGCATAACGGCAGGGTAGTTAAAACCGGCACCGTCCCTAGTACGGCTCCTCGCTCTACCTTAAAACCTCGCGGTTTTTGACAATGGGGATTCATGCATCTAATTCGCACGCAGGCGGCATGTTTTATTTTTATTTCCACAAATATTTCCAATTCATTTCAATCACCAATGGGTATTTTTCAACCACAACCAATCAATATCAACCACAAACAATTATTCAACCATTCGCATTTTTCATCCAATATTTCACACCAATTCACAACAATAAATATCGTCCATGGTTTGTGGACGAGGGGAGTATACATATATATATATATATATATTAATTGCTATATTTCACTTGCATTTCAACACATATATCAATTATTCTTTGCATGTATAATTCATACTTCGCTCGTATAGCTTACACCACGCATGCACATGAGGTATACAACACGTGTGTAATTTATATTTCGCTAATATAATTTATACACGACATTTTCCATTCAAATTCAATTAATTTAGATTTCTCACATTGGTTTGCGGAGTGCTAAAAATCGTAGGTGACATAGAAAAATCCGCGGCTTCTTCTATGTGGTAGAGAGCTTCCTTGTTGTCCCGATGTTTCCTGTTTCATCGAATTTCGTCAACACACAAAAAAGATATGATTTTTCAAAGTGCAGACATCAAAAAGGTCTCACCTTTCTATTTGGTTCGAAACTAGGTTTGAGGTTTTCGCGAAATCCGTTGGCCTAGGCGACGATCAGGGAGTTGGACGTGGAAGAGCTTCGAGTGGCGGTCCTGTCGGTGGTGGTTTGGTGGCGCTCGGTGGCAGATCGGAGCGACGGCGGCGATGGGAAGCGGTGGACTTTGGGCGCTCGATTCAGGCGGAGGAGGCGTCGAGGGAGGGGGTGCTGGGGTCGGATTTGAAGAGGAGGCGGAGACGAAGCGAACGGTGGTGGCGGCGGCGCCTGGAAGTGGCGGAGGCGGCGGCAATCGAGGAGGGAAGCGGGGAACGGGTTTCGCCGTTGAAATCGAGGGTTACAGGGGGGGTTTTATTTTTTATTTATGAAAGAAAAATTCTGATTGGTCGATATATATATTATATTTTTAAATAGTGTTTTCTCCAACGAACTCCTTTTCAAGTCCAACGACTGTTGTCCCTAGCAAAATACCCCTATCCCGGACACAATGGGATATGTTTCGTTGGCCAATTCGACTGTTACAGTCAGTTATTTTTCAAATTAAAGTATAAAACATTTAATTTTTAACTTTGAACGTACATTTCAATTTGCCAGGGCCACAAACTGATTCAAAAAATTCCAGAAAAATAAATCTAGCTATGTTTTGACGCTACGGTCCCAACAAAACTAGTTTCGTCGAATTCTGAGATCGTTTGAAAAATGGCCATTTTCTGGTCGATCCAATTTAACAAAAATTGACCAAACACATTTTCTTTTTCCACGCTCACATACTAGCTTCAAAAATTATGAAATTTGAAACCTAGCAATAGTTTGACATCCCGGACCCAACAAAAGTGGTTTCGTCGAATTCCGAGGTCGTATGCAAAATATCAATTTTCGAGGGCTATATATTCTATATAGCGACCATTCTGAAAATTCATTCTACCATAACTTTTGATTCCCGTTATGAAACTTCGATTTTTCAGATTCGTTAGAAAGGTATTGATAAACAGATTTAAATATTTTTGGTTTCGCTAAAATCCGTTATATTTTCCACCCTGCATAGTCAGTCAAAGTTTGAATTCAAATTTTCAAACTGACTCACTATTTCTAATTCACTATTTTATTGAAATACTCTATTTCAATTGTTCAAATTCCTTTGAAATCACCAATTTAAAAAATTTAAATTGGCCCGTATTTTCCGGGTTATTATAGAAAACGCGTTTGACCAGTTTCAGTTGATTTTAATCGACTGGAAAATAGTCATTTTTCAAACGATCTCAGAATTCGATGAAATTAGTTTTGTTAGGACCGTATTGTCAATACGAAGCTAGAAAATATTTTTCGGGAATTTTTAGAGTTCGTATGTGACCCCAGTAAATTGAAATGCACGTTCAAATTCAATATATAGAGTTATATGTTGATTTTGACGAAAACTGATCGAAATGGTCGAATCAGCCTACGATACATATCCCATTGTGTTCGGAATGGGGGTAAAACACTAGGGATGACAGGCGGTGGGTTCGATTTCGAGTTCGAAAATAAAAGTTGCTTTCTGAAATTAAATAATTAAATAAATTAAAAAATAAAATACCCCTCTCTCTCCTCCTTTTATCCTCTCAACCCCTACCCCCCCCCCCCCCCCCCGATTTCATTTTCAATAGAAATTAAAAAGAAAAAAAAAAGAGAAAATGGAAGGGGGGATCGCGATCTCGTCGGCCTTCCACCGCCGCCAAGGCGGGTGCCACCCCCTCTGACCCCCCCTCCTCCTGCACTCTCGCTCCCTCTTCCTCCCACCGCTCCACCCACCGTCGCCATGGACAGCGTCGCACCCCCTCCTCTCGCAGCACCCCTCATCTTCCCTTCTCCCTCCCCCCAGTCTTCCTCGCGCGAGCCCGGGGCTCGAACCCTTCCCCCCTCCCCGACGCGAGATCCGACCCACCTCCAGCCTTCCCCTGCCTCCGCATGACCGGCGAAACTCTTCCCCCTCCTTCGCTGAAATGGGTGGGTTTCCTTCCTCTTACTTCTTCGATTGATAATTTCTGGTTATGTAAAGTCAGAATCTATATTTATAAAAGTTTAGGATATTTATTTATAAAGTTTACATTTTTACTTTCATAAAGATTTCATTTTTAAAGAAAACAAAAAGCTTGGATTTTTTAAACCATTTTTTAAACCAAAAAGACGAGATTTTTGTTCGAGAAAAAGGCAAGGGTTTTAAATAAAAAAAGGCGAGGTTTTTAAAATAGAAGAGACAAGATTTTTGAAATTATAAAAATTTGATTTTTAAATATGATAGCATATGAAATATACGATCTTTAAATGATGAAAGATACAATTTTTATGAAGTAGAAAATATAATTTTTATATTATAGAAAGGTTAAAAATATAGTTTTATTGTAGTAGAGTATTAAAAATATAATTTTTATTATATGTAGAGAGTAAAAATAAAAAATTTATTAAGTGCGAGGAATCAAAATATAATTATCATATATGGAAAAACGATATAAAAATATAATTTTTATTTGAATAGCAAGATAAAAATTCGATTTATATATATATGAAGTGAAGAAAAAGATTCGATTTTTATATATGTAGCGTATACGGACCACGAAAGTGACAAAAGGCAAGTGGCGAAGATTTTCTACATATGAAGAGCTGAGGCATTTGGTTTAGCTAGTCGGTGAGAACTCCTCACTTTTATCTTGTTTTCTAGTTAAAATATATACTAGGATGCAGACGGTGCTTAGCAGTACCCGACACCCGTCGTCCACAGACCATGGGCGACTTGTATGCTTGTTTGATGTGTTGTGAAGTTTGTTTGTGGTGTTGATGTGAAATGGATAATAAAATATTCATGTGTTGAAATAAATTATTTATCGTTAAAAATATAATTTTTAACGTGAATGTGAATAAATAAATATTCATTTACAAACCGGACGGTTTGTTTATGTACACCTGTTTGAAGAATATTGATTTGGACGATAAATTTTACACATTGCCCAATAGCACAAATAAAAATATGTGTTTGTGGATTGAAACTCCACACGGGTGTTGGGATGATATTTGACGTACATTAATCCCAATTGCTTAGTGGTATGTCGATCGTTTGATTGGCAGACTGTATGAGCGTCAATTAGTTATATTTAATGCTTATGCAGTTGTGTGGTGCACTTTGGATGATGGTTGATTATTTATTGTTGCTATTATATACATGTGTTGTATGGAATCCGTATGATTAACATTGTATGGTAATTGATTGGGCCTCATTCCAATTGGAAAATTAAAGAATATTATAAAATAAATATTCATGTGTTGAATAGAATAAATAATCATGTGTTAACGATGCTCCTGTGTTGAGAATATTCATGTGTTGAAACTTATGATGTGTTGAGTAAAATATTTTAAACAATAAAATTTACATCTTTATCATAATTTTATAAAATATATTAAATAACAAAAATAGTCATGTGTTGACGATACTCATGTGTTGAGAATATTCATGTGTTGAAAGAAATATAGATTCATGTGTTGAATAGAATAAATATTCATTTGTTGAATAGAATAACGAAGTTATTGAAATATATAAAGCCATGTTGATTAGAGATGTGCCATTTTGACGCGAACGATATTTATATTGATTATATTCGTTTTTATAATGAATATAGAAAAGGAAGTGATTTCAAAATATAACGTTTTGAAAATATTATCATTTATATGTTAATGATATGAAGTATTCAATTTTGATTCGAAATTGAATATGAAGTTGAAATTGTTTTGAAAACGAATTTAAAACGATTTATAAAACACGTTTTAATTTGAAATCGACGAAATATATATAATATATATATTATATACATTAAATGGCCTGAATAGAATGCGTCGCATCGCGACAGTTCGCGAATTTCGACCATTGACTTCGAATTGACGTTGTGGGAGATCCCACTGTCGGATTCTCCTGAAACTGGAACCGTTGGGTTCGTATCGAAAAGAGCTTTCCAATGAATATTAGAAATTTGAAATCTAACGGTTGGATTTGGAATTATGTCCAAATCAAATTTGGAAAATGTCGATGTAAGTTCAATTCGGTGGCCGTTATTGAAAACCGACTGCACCGGGCTTGATAAAATTATTAAAAATATTAATAATTTGTGTAAAATCATAATATATGAGTTGGAAAGAACTGGGATGAAAAATTCCACATTTGAAAAGATAAAAATAGATTTTTATCGAAATGAACTAGTTTCTAACTAGAATTATAATCCAATATTTTCAAATAAATAAATTGGATTTGAAGTGGTTTTGAAAATAATCGGAATTTCCAATATGCGTATTAGAATGGATTTGAATCGAAATTATCATCGGAATATTTCGATGTTGGATTTCGTGATTATACAGATATGGTTGTGGAAATTTGAAAGATATATTTATATAGTTATTTCCAATACGATATTTGTTGGTTTCAGAATTTGATATTGAATATAAGCCAGTATATTTTCTATTCAGAGCCTTGTATTTAATATCAAATGAGATTTTGGGTTTGTCATGAATGGTGTCTTAAATAACACTATTCTTGAACCTAGTTTAGAAAAGAATAAATCTTTTAATTAAGATTTAGTGAAATTGTCCAGTTTATTAGTATTTAATTGGAATTGAATTTGAATTGGTTTTTGGGTTTATCGTGAGCGTTGTTTTGAATAAGACCTGTTCTTTAACACGATTAACAATGGAAAGTGATTTTGGGTTTATCGTGAACCGTGTTTTATGTGACATTGGTTCTTTAACCCAGTTAAAGACAGGATATTGATTTTTGGGAAGATTAAAACTAAGTGGAGTTTTAATGAATCTTTAATTAGATTGAAAGGATCGAGCATGGATTATCACCAGTTTTGCTCCAAAGCGATAATTAAATCTTTAATTAGATTTGAACGTGAAATGGTAATTAATTTTACCGATAACACTATGGTGTTAGATATGGAGTATCACTAGTTTTGCTCCATGGGATGAATAGGTTGGGATTGGGAAATAAAATAAATAATTACTTCGGTGTGGTTCGCTAATCCCGACTAGTTTGGAAAACCATAATATGGTTTGAAATGATATCCAAAGGAAGATTAAAGAATAAATTTAGAAGAATTTATCTTTGATAAAATTAATGGGAACCTTTCCCTAAGAATGTGAAATTTTGAATAAAAGAATATTCTGAATTGGAATGAGGCGTATGTTGTGTTGTTGTAACACGTGTTTATTATATACGCGGGTTATTCAGAAAGGCCAGGTTTAAACCCATTTTGAATAACCGATTCGACGATATGTCGAAGAAGAAGACGGCGGTGGAAGACCGGAAGTCTTCACATCGTTTGGGTGATTACTGATGATCTTGATTGTGCTGTACACCCAAGAGGAGGGAATCAGTTGGTGATCGTCCAGACGTACTTGGAGATCGATGGATATGCGAGGAAAGTGCCTCCGGTTTCGTTCAGACCCAGAATGAACTTGTAAATGGACTGTGTGTCTGACATTGGATTTTATTCTGCGTTGATTGATCTCTATTAAATATACATCTGTTTGGCGGCGGAGAATTTATTCTCTTGCTTAAGGCCCTTCTCTGAGACGTACGAGCTCAGAGGTTGTATATCTATGGACATTAGTCGCATGGAGTGAATTGCCTGTGTGGCACGCCTAAGTGGCAGTTGATCAGGGCTTCTGTTGAAAAGCAAAGTCTTGTGGTTGATGATCAAAGCACGGCCTGTGTGGTGCAGCTTTGTGTATAACGTGAATTCGCGAGCCTCACACCTCTGTATGAGTCAAAAAGGGGATACGGACCGTTGGGAGAACACGACGTTTCTTTCTAGCTATGGGTGATGTCAGTGACCGACCAGCCCTGACATTTATATACTTTTTACCGATGTGGATGTTGGAATGCGAATATAGGTCTATTAGGACCGGGAAACGTGTGTTCAGGAATAACTAATCCTCCAAAGTTAGGTGAGGATCGGCCCAACCGATGCAAGGATCATAGCGGGGTCCTGGGACATTTGCTAGAGTGTCTCGAACGGAGAGGAGCTTGCCCCTTGCCTCGACTCATGACGGAAATCCAATTTCCAATGCGTGATATTGCGGTAGAACTAGTATGGCGACATGATATATGGTACCCATGCCGTCTATGATTGATATTTATAATTGAAACTGTTTTGACACTATACACTTATAATAGCATCAAATGATTTGTTTTAAACGTACCAAGCATGTTTGGCTATTATAAGGGAAAACCCTATCCTCCGGCTTGCGTTGCATTGTGTGATGGGACCTGGGTCTTATAATAGCTTCATTTTTCCAAAAATCATTGCGCTGTTTTGTTATGTGCACTAGTGTTCTTGGGAGGAAACCCGTTCCGTGTTATACGGTGTGGTCCCTTGAATTACTCTCTTTTAAAGTAAAGTTTTAAATAACTGTTTTAGTTCTTACACCAGTCACATGACTGACCTAGAGTTTATTGTTTTAACCTAAACTCTGGGTGCCCCTATTTTCGACACGGGCAGCTAGTAGTTTTGGTTTTGCAGATTTATATTCATAGGATCCTGATTTACAGCTGGAACGATGCTCGGAAAGCTCTGCATCCGTGTATTACTTTCAGTTGTGTTTTGTATTATTTTTCCACTGCAGTACTGTACTTAAATCTCTGATATTTTCTGTGTAATATTTATTCATACTCTGTATATTCTTTTATTCTAATGGAATTGTTGTAATAAATAATGAAATATTCTTCTGTTTTTGTTCTGATTCGTCTTGTCCTCAAAGTAATTCGTTCTTTCTCTTCTCTTCGGAGAATGTGGAAGTACAGGTCGCTACATTTGGTATCAGAGCTTTGGTTTACAAAGCTCGAGAACAAGACACATTAGAACCAAACAAAAGAATTCATCAGAAATTGGATTAGTAATATCCAATAGGAATAACTCGTTAGAGATGGGATCAGTAGTATCCTAGAACGAGTGTGAAGAGTATGTTTTTAAAATAAAACAAACTTTGCTTTAAAAATTAAATTCAAGTATATGTATTTGAATATTTTATTTGTATTGATTTGGACAATCGAGTATATAAAGATTTTGCATATACGCGTCATGAACGTGTATTTGAAATTTTAATATACTGGATAGATATAGAATCGCACTTTAGTCGCCCGGACATGGTCCTGATGATGAAGTATACCATCACCAGTATTTATTTTCGAGTGACGAAGGTGTGATATCTACATATTTCCATTAGATTGGTGTGAGAACCAAAATATAGATAGATTTATTGTTGTGATTTGGCATCAAAAACATGATTTTTTGTATATATATCAAAGTTATGAATTTGAAACGTTAATTCACTAATTGATTGATGGTTGTGTTGTTTGTTTATTTGTTTGATATTTTGAGCCATTTAGCCTAATTGAACTGAATATTGAACTGTATTGAAAAATGATTACAATTGCATGCATATACGTGTACTTACATTGAACAGGTCATAGCAAGGAGGCTATTGGATATTACGAAGTTCAGAACACGTGCTGGAAGATTTCAGAGGTATAAATATTTATTCCGATGTGTGTTGTATTTGAGGATAGGTTGTTATAACTGTCCAGATTTGTCTGTTGTACTCTGATGTATGAAAGTATATTTTACAAGCTCTCTAAAAGTTATTTCTATATTATATTTTGTTTTGTTGCGATGTAAGAATCTGTGTTGTGTTAGTTCTTCTTCTTATTCTTCTATTCTAATATTTCTTTCTTTCTTATCTCACCCTCTAAATTCTTTCTATTGATATCTGGGTTTCCAGTACAATTTGGGTTGGATTGGTGTTGTTTGATTAGCTCAAAATGTACCGGAAATTTAGGTCGTCAAAGGCATCTTAAGGAATTGACATAAAAATATGAAGACCTCAGCATTATTTAAACCTCTTAATTATAAAAGAAAGCTTCCAAAAATTTTTTTTTTTTTTGGTTGTGAGCACTAGTCTATATCGATTGGATTAGGGTGTAAAGTGATATAAGTAATAATTTCATGTTTTTTCTTGTGTTGAATGGGATTTCGTGGGGACACTTAACTTAGCAATTTACTAAGTATAGGATTTGGAAGTTAATAGCAGAATTAGATATGTGGTCAATAAGGAGGAAGTGTATTGGTCTTGTGGTTTTTGAGAATTGGAGAAAAGAAGTAGTTTATCCTTAAAAGAATGTCATCCTCCAGAATAGGAACTTAATACACGATATTAACGAATATGCTTAAATATTGGATTTGTATTAGCCTTTTTAGTCTGAATATAACCATGTTTTGGTTTGCTAGGGACATTTGTATAATTTTTATAAATCAGCCCTTTTGTCGGGTTTTTTTCCAGAAAAGAATATAAAAAAGTAAAGATGTGATGTGTAATTTTCCATTTTTGGACGTAGATTACACTATCCATTTGAAATTATAAAAATAAAAAGGTCGATATTTATGACTTAAGCAGGATCTGTATGGATATAGCGGAAATGTCGATAATATAGTAACTTGTTAAAATGCAATAGTTACGCAGTTAAAACCTTAGTTATAGAGATATATCACAAGTAAAATAAATGCAATAAATAGAGTAAAGTGACACCAGGAATTTTTATAATGGTTCGGACTTCCCTCCCTACGTCCAGTCCCGAAGCTCCTCTTTGGAATTCACTAACAACGCCCTTCCTTAACCCGGAGGAATAAGTCAGTACACCCGAGCCCCAACAAGGATGCCTCTCGCCTGAACAACTACACAGGTCTTCAAAAATTACAAGTATTTGACTTTTGTTTTGTGTTCTTGAATCAACACGGATAGTCAACAGTTTGAGTACAACCTTCCTATAATCTGATCCTCAAGTATATCATTTGAATGCAAAGATTTAAGGAAGAAAATTACTTATTGAATCAAGTGATATTAAATCAATTCAAGGATTCAACAAGTATTTGAATTTGGAGAGCTTTTTATTTGCAAAGAATGTAAATTTAGAGAATGGAGAGTTTAGAATAATAATCAGTAAAATCGGTGATTGTAAAACATGTTTGAAGTGTTTATATAATAGTATAAGAGTAGCAATCCTTCATGAAGAGTTTCCATAAAAAGTTATATCCATTTCCATTGATTATTGAAGAGGAATCTCTTCATGAAAGATGGTGACTCTTCATAAAATAGTTTCTGGGTCAAATCAGTTGATTGGATAAAAATCATCAGTTGATTGGTTAAATTAAATCGTATATATAAAAAATTTCAAAACTAACCGTTATATACAAAAACAGGCTGACCTGTCGACTGGTCCTTTTTCTACCAGTCGACTGGTAGGCCAGTTTATGTATATTTCTAGCTTTTAAATGCATATATATATATATAAAACTTTGTTTTGCACATTCTTGTATACTTGAGGATAGAATTTAACATAATTCTAACATGCCTCAATGTACATATATATAAAACCTTATCTCTATGATATCATTCCCATTGCAACTTCGTTTGTTGGCATCGATCAAAATCTTGTTATCAACATTCTCCCCCTTTTTGATTGATGACAACACTTTGGATTTTCTCCCCCTGAATGTTTAGCTCCCCCTGAATTTCTGCAATAATTTTTTAGTTCATAATTTTATAACCTTACCATTTGATTCCTGCAACAAAATATGTTAGCACAAATTTTTCAATAGCATAGAAACATAAGAATATATTAGCATGGAATCATAAGAATGGTATATAACATAGATTTCATGAGAGATATTTCTCCCCCTTTGTCATCGATTAAAAAGAAATTAAGACATCATACACATAGAATAATCGAATAATACTTTAGAGATCTTTGAAAGATACAATTCATAACTCTCGTCGGAGTCTAATGAAAGAATTCTCTAAAAGGGGTTTAGTAAAGATATCGGCAATTTTATTTTCTGAGTTAACAAATTCTAAATTAATTGTTTGTTTTTCAATATTATCTCCAAAGAAGTGATGTCTGATATCAACGTGTTTAGTTCTGGAATGGTTTACTGGATTCTTAGATAAATTTATTGCGCTTGTATTATCACAATAAATTATGGAATTTGGTAAATTTACATTAAAATCTTTTAATGCTTGCTGCATATATTACCTGATCACAAGCTAGTGCAGTAGATATATATTAAGCTTCGCATGTTGATAATGAAACACAATTTTGTTTCTTGCTGAACCATGATATAAGCGATTTACCGATAAAGTGACATGTTCCACTTGTACTCTTACGATCCGTCCGTGATCCTCTAAAATCAGCATCACTGAATGAAACTAATTCAAAGGAACATTCTTTCAGATAGAAGAGTCCAAAATCTTTAGTACTATTAAGATATCGTAATATTCATTTAACCGCTCTCAAATGTGATTCTTTTGGATTATCTTAAAAAGAGCACATAAGCAAACACTCATCATAATATCCGGTCTACTTGCATTTAAATACAAAAGTGAACCTATCATACTTCGATATAGCTTTTGATCGACACTTTTACCATTTTCGTCCTTATCTAAATGTGTCGTCGTACTCATTGGTGTTGGTTTACTTCACGTGTTTTCCAGTCCAAAACGTTTTATTAAATTAGTACAATATTTTCTTGATTGATGAAAATTCTATCAGATAATTTCTTAATTTGCAAGCCCAGAAAGTAAGATAGTTCTCCCATATGTGACATTTCAAATTCGTTGGTCATTATTTTTGAAAATTCTTGACATAATTGATCATTTGTTGATCCAAAGATAATGCCATCTACATATATTTGAACTATTAGAATATCTTTATTGTCTTTCTTGATAAAAAGGGTTTGATCAAACTTTCCAATTTGAAATCCTGAATCTAATAGGTAATTTTTGAGACGTTCATACCAAGCATGAGGTGCTTGTTTCAAACCATATAATGCCTATTTTAATTTATAAACATGATCAGGATATTTTTCATGAGCAAATAGTGGAGGTTGTTGTAAAGACCCGTAACTTCCCCGGTGAGGAAAGCGCGGATAGTTCGAGAACAAGCCACGTTAGAACGCAGACGGGAGAACATTTCATTGTTAATTACAACAATTCCATCAGAATACAAGAATATACAGAGTATAAACAAATATTACACAACAGAAAATATCAGAGATTACAATAAATTACATAGCAGTGGAAAATAATACAATACACAACTGAAGGAGATATACGGAATACAAAGCTTTCCGGATATCGTTCCAGCTGTAAACCAGGATCCTGTGAATATAAATCTGCAAAACCAAAACTACTAGCTGCCCGTGTCAAAATAAGGGCACCCAGAGTTTAGGTTAAAACAATAAACTCCAGGTCAGTCATGGGACAGGTGTGAGAACTAAAACAGTTATTAATCTTTATTTTAAAGTTAGGTAAATCAAGGGACCACGCCGTATAACACGGAACGGGTTTCCTCCCAAGAATACCAATGCATATAACAAACAGCGCAATGCTAAATAAAGAAAAATGAAGCTATTATAAGACCCAGTTCCCATCACATAATGAAACGCAAGCCGGAGGATAGGGTTTTTACCTTATAATAGCCAAGAATGCTTGATACATTTAAAACAAATCATTTATTATTACTATAAGTGTATAAAACAACTTCAAATCATAAGTATCAATCATAGACGGCATAAGCGCCCCATCCCACTATGTCGCCATATATAGGATTACAACTAAAATCGAAACATCACGTATTGGAAGTTGGGTTATCATTTATGGTATGAACCGAGGCTAGGGATCGTCCTCTACCGATTCGAGACGCTCTAGCCCGTGTCTCAGGAACAGCCGCAACTGCCCCCTGGATCGTCAGGGCCAGTCCACCGATGTGGATTATAATGCCTGAACATTGCGTTTCCCCACCCTATAGGGTGTCAATGAGCCAACAAATGACTCCATCGGCTTCACATAGTCACCGATATATCCGAGGCGCCTCGCAACAACAACAACCACATAAGTCAAACTCGTCAGGGCGTGTAAAACCACTGACGCCACTTCTAACTAGAAGGAAACGCATGCCCTCCCTGATGTCCTCTCCCGTTTCTGGTTC
This sequence comes from Allium sativum, assembly GCA_030737875.1. Classification (NCBI taxonomy): domain Eukaryota; kingdom Viridiplantae; phylum Streptophyta; class Magnoliopsida; order Asparagales; family Amaryllidaceae; genus Allium; species Allium sativum. The sequence continues at coordinate 1,019,723,283 of CM060924.1, forward strand.
ATACCGTGTGTGAAACTCGCGAAGTAAACGTTACACAAAGCTATGCCACAAAGGCCTTGCTTTGATCATCAACCACAAGACTTTGCTTTTCAACAGAAGCCTTGATCATTTGCCACTTAGGCATGCCACACAGGCAATTCACTCTATGTGTTTGATATCCATCAGTATATAACCCCTGAGCTCATACGTCTCAGAGAAGGGCGTTAAGCAAGAGAATAAATTCTCCACCGCCAAACAGATATATATTTAATAGAAATCAATCACATAGACTAAAATCCAATGTCAGACACACAGTCCATTTACAAGTTCGTTCTGGGTCTGAACGAAACCGGAGGCACCTAGTACCCCACATATCCATCGATCTCCAAGTACGTCTGGAAGATCACCAACTGTTTCCATCTTCTTGGGTGTACATCCCAATCAAGATCATCAGTAATCACCCAAACGACGTGAAGACCTCCGGTCTTCGACCACCGTCTTCATCTTCGACTTATCGTCGTATCAGTTATTCAGAATGGGATAAACCCGGTCTTTCCGAATAACTCGCGTATATAATAAACAAGTGTTACACAACATACGCCTCATTCCAATTCATCAGTCACTAACCGTAAATTAATCAAGAGAATAATCCCCCAAATATTAACCCCGAAGGCCGAAACCAACATCAGATCAATACCCAGGAAATCACTCTGCTTAGCCAACCTACAGCTAGTTTCTAAATTTCACATTCTTAGGGAAAGGTTCCCATTAATTTTATCAAAGATAAATTCTTTTAAATTTATTCTTTAATCTTTCTTTTGAATATCACTTCAAACTAGTCGGGATTAACGAACCTTTCCGAAGAAATCATTTGTTTTAATTTCCTAATCCCAACTTATTCATCCCATGAAGTAAAACTGGTTATACTTCATATCTAACACCATGGTGTTATCGGTAAATTCAATTACCATTTCACGTTCAAATCTAATTAAAGATTTAACTATCGCCTGGAGCAAAATTGGTGATACTCCATTCTCGATCTTTTCAATCTAATTAAAGATTCATTAAAACTCCACTTAGTTTTAATCTTTGACTGGGTTAAAGAATCAGTGTTATTTAAAAACACGGTTCACGATAAACCCAAAATCACATTCCATTTCAATTAGTCCCTAACCATAAATTAGCAAGTGAGCAATTCCCTAAGTATTAATCCCGAAGGCCGAAACCAACATCAGATCAATACCCCAGAAACCATTCACTTAAATAATCTCCGGTTAGTTTTTGGTTTTCTATATTCCTTTGGGTATAAGAACAGTATTATTGAAGATACCATTCACGACAACCCAAAATCACGTTCCATTAATTATCGGGTTAAGAACAAGTGTTATTTAGAACATTGTTCACGATAAACCCAAAAATCAATAACAATTCAATTCCAATTAAATATTATTTAATTGGTACACTTCATTAAATCTAAATAAAAAGATTCAATCTTTTTCTCAACTGGGCTTAAGAACATTGTTAATGAAGACACCATTCACGACAAACCCAAATCACATTTGATATTAAATACAAGGCTCTGAATAGAAAATATATCGGCTTATATTCAATATCAAATTCTACGACCAACAAATATCGTATTGGAAATAACGATATAAATATATCTTTCAAATTTCCATAACAATATCTGTGTAATCATGAAATCCAACATCGAAATAATCCAAAGACAATTTCGATTCAAATCCATTCCAATTCAATTATTGGAAATTCTGGTTACTTTTAAAACCCTTTTCAAATTCAATTTATTTATTTAAAAATAAATAGAATTATAATTCTAGTTCAAAACTAGTTCATTTCGATAAAAATCTATTTTTATCTTTTCAAATATGGAGTTTTTCATCCCAAATCTTCACAAATCATTTCTTATTATTTTACACAAATTATTACTATTTTTAATAATTTTATTTAGGCCCGTACAGTCGATTTCCATCAACGGCCATCGAACTGCACTTACAGCGACCTTTTCCAAATTTGATTCGGACATAATTCCAAATCCAACCGTTAGATTTCTAATTTCTAATATTCGTTAGAAAGTTCTTTTCGATACAAACCCAACGGTTCCGGTTTTAGGAGAATCCGACGGTCGGATCTCCCGTAATATCCGTTCGAAGTCAATGGCCGAAATTCGCGAACTACCGCAGCGCGGCGCATTTTACTTTTATAATTATATATAAATATTTATATTCTAACGACGATCTATATAATATATACGTTCGAATTCTATTCAAAATAAATTTCTCGTCGTTTTTATTTAAAATAATTCATTTTAAATAATCAAAATTCGCTAAAATTGCCAAAAATAAAATTTTTAAATTGGCCCAGATTTCCGGGTTATTACAGTTGTTCAACATATACTCATTCTTTGATATATCCATTCAAGAAAACGCTTTCAACATCCATCTGATATAGTTTAAAGTTATGATGACTAGCGTATGCTAATAATATTCGAATTGCTTCTAGTCGTGCGACTGGAGCAAAGGTTTCTTCATAATTTATGCCTTCTTCTTGATTGTAACCTTGTGCAACAAGTCTAGCTTTATTTCTAGTGATATTTCCCAATTCAGCTGCTTTATTTTTGTAAACCCATTTTGTTCCAATAACAGTTTGATCACTTGGTCTTGGAACTAGTTCCTAGAATACATTACGTTCAAACTGGTTTAATTCTTCTTGCATGGCATTTATCCAATTTTCATCTGTAGATGCTCGTTTAGGATTTTTGGGTTCGATATTTGACAAGAAGGCTACATTACTTACCAAATTAAGTTGACTTCTTGTTCTAACATTTGAAGTTATTTCTCCAATAATATTTTGTGATGGATGATCTCGTAATATTCTTGGTGGAGATTTGACTTCATTAACAGGAATATTTTGATTGTTGATATTATCTTGAGTTTCTGAGGTATTATTCCCTATGTTGTTATGAACAATGTTTTCATCTTCTCTATATATTATTAGATCATCATCATGAGAAGAGTTATTTGTTGTAATATCTATATTTAAGGAATTTGAATAAAATTTTCGTCAAATGAAACATGAAGTGATTCTTCTATTTTATTGGTTCTTTTATTGAAAATATGATAAGCCTTGCTACGTTCAGAATATCCTAAGAATATCCCTTCATCAGATTTTGAATCAAATTTTCCAAGCTGGTCTTTTGTATTTAAAATGAAGCATTTTGATCCAAAAACTTTTAAATAGGATATATTTGGTTTTCTACCAGTAAAAAGCTCGTATGGAGTATTTTTAGTAAGAGGTCGAATGGAAACATGATTCAAAACATAATAAGATGTTACGACTGCTACAGCCCAAAAATGTTTTGGTAGTGTACTTCCATTTAATAACATTCTTGCACATTCTTATAAAGTTCTATTTTTACGTTCTACAACTCCATTTTGTTGTGGAATTCTAGGAAAAGCGAAATTATGAGAAATTCCTTTCTTTTGAAAAAACAAATCAAAATTTTCATTTTCGAATTCTCCTCCATGATCACTTCATATGTTCTTTATTTTTAAATCGGTTAAAATTTGAATTTGTTTGACAAAATTCTTAAAAATATCAAAAGTATAGCTTTTATTCTTTAAAAACATAGTCCAAGTGTATCTTGAAAAATCATCAACAATTACAAACACATATCTACTATGATTTATGGATTGAACTTGAGTTGGTCCATATAAATCCATGTGTAATAACTCAAGTGGTTGTAAGGTTGATATGACCTTTTTAGATTTAAAAGCGGATTTGGTTAACTTTCCGAGTTGACAAACATCGCATATATTTTCAGTTTTGAATTTTATTTTGGGTAATCCTCTTACAAGATCATTATAGTGGAAATAATGGAAATGTCTATGTGTATGACTTAAGCAGGATCTATATGGATATAACGGAAATGTCGATAATATACTAACTTGTTAATATGCAATAGTTATGCAAGTAAAACCTAAGTTATAGAGATATATCACAAGTAAAATAAATGCGATAAATAGAGTAAAGTGACACAGGAATTTTTATACTGGTTCGGACTTCCCGCCCTATGTCCAGTCCCGAAGCTCCTCTTTGGAATTCACTAACAATGCCCTCTCTTAACCTGGGGAAATAGGTCAGTACACCCGAGCCCCAACAAGGATGCCTCTCGCCTGAGCAACTACACAGGTCTTCAACAATTACAAGTATTTGACTTCTGTTTTGTGTTCTTGAATCAACACGGATAATCAACAGTTTGAGTACAACCTTCCTATAATTTGATCCTCGAGTATATGATTCGAATGTGAGGGTTTAAGGAAGAAAAGTTCTTGTTGAATCAAGTGATATTAAATCAATTCAAGGATTCAACAAGTATTTGAATTTGGAGAGCTTTTTATTTGCAAAGAATGTAAATTCAGAGAATGGAGAATATAGAATAATAATCAGTAAAATCAGTGATTGTAAAACATGTTTGTAGTTGTTTATATAATAGTATAAGAGTAGCAATCCTTCATGAAGAGTTTCTATAAAAAGTTATATCCATTTCTATTGATTATTGAAGAGGAATCTCTTCATAAAAGATGGTGACTCTTTATAAAATAGTTTCTGGGTCGAATCAATCGACTGGTTAAAAATCATCAATTGACTGGTTAAATTAAATCGTATATGTGTTGTTATTTCCCTTTTTATCATTAAATGGGAATATGCATATCGGACCATGTTAATTGATAGGTAAATTAACTTCTATACCTTAATTGTGATTGTTAGGATTGACATTTCAACCGTGATTAGGTCGTTATTCTCTTTCATGCCTATTTATTATATAAATATAGTGTAATTAAATGTTATATTAATGCATACTATATACCTTTTAATTAGGAAATAAAATATGAATGTCCCTATAGGAATTTGTATGCATGTGTGTGAGTTAATGGATTCAATTATAATCAATGACACATAGACGCGAGGTTAACCTCTACTTGTAGTAGAAGCCGGGCCAGAACTGACTGACATATTCAACATCTACAAGTAAGACTGGTTAATGTGAATGGTCTACATGTCATGTGCCATTATAATTAGTACATTAAGACGTGAAGATAAGCCCAACTTGTTGTAGAAGCCTGCCCAGAATCGCCCAGCAAATCCCGCATCTACAATTGGTCGGTTTAATGTGATATGTCTAGTGTGTGCGTGTGTATATATATTTATATTTGTGTGCCTACCTTGAGAAATGTATTAAGTGGCTAACCCGCCTCTTGTTGGGTATTAAGTGATTAGGACTAGGTCCATTTATAAGGTTCACTCCTTAATTCTAGATAAAAGTCATGGGACCCACCCTTCTAGGTTTTAAGTGGTCATTGTGTCCGCCTTTCTCTTATAAGGTATGAAATGGTCCTACTAGACAATAAAGTATGAGTAGGGTAGTTCTCCAAGTAATGTCCGCTTCTTGTCCAAGGAATTTGTAAGGGTTGATCTAGGGACTGAAAGGCCCAAAGGAAACACCGTCTAAGGGAAGTATTAAGTGGCTAGAAGTTCACCCGTAGGGATAGCTAGATAGTAGCAAGATAGTCCGTAGTAGGGTCTTAATTGAATTGTCTTCCTACATAAACCTGCTATTAAGGGCCATTACTATTTCTCGAACTACAAGGGAGAGTGTGTGTGTGTATAATAATAATAATATTGACATTAGGGACGAGGTCTTAAGTGGCTTGGTGTCCGCCATAGGGTATTAAGCTATAATAGGGATTCACCCTTAATAAATTAGGGAATAGCCTTAAGTAATAAGGTAGAGCCTGCCTCATGGGATATTAAGCGACTGTAAAGATGTCCACCCTTAAATCGAAATGTAGGCCTTAAAGTGACTATAGAGATGTCTGCCTCATATGTTTACTTGCGCATGTTTGTTTTCATAGACATAACATGAAGAAGTAACACAATCAAATATAAGAAATAGTCATTCCTAAACTTATAAGCTTTTCACTCACAATAACTTTATGTTCTAACCTCCCTCCTCTTAACTAAATAGGTTAGTAGGTGAAGACGCATGGATCAGTGATGATTAGTGATGCTTGGAGGTGGAGCCCTATGATGGAGGCTTTATTTATTTTATGGTAGTATTATTGTTATCATCATCATTTTGTATTGGGAAAATTACTGATGTACCTTATTATCTATTGAAACTCATGTATATGACATTTTTGATGTTTTAATTTTATGGTACATCTATTTTGGAGATATTATATTTTATCCCTTTTGTTATGTGAGACTCTGATTTCATTTAGATTTCTCTGCTATATAGGTTTTAAGTATTTCCTTATAGAAACCAATGATCTGTTTAGAATGGTTTTAAGTTCTGATGGGCCATTTCTAGGTCAGAATTTATGCCTATTCCAAACGGATTGTTAGAATCCCCAATTAACTAATACACTATTATCATTAAATAGTATGTAATGATCATCAATTCAAAGGCATAATCATTTAACTTCCTAAATTAGGGTATTATTTTATCCCAAATCACTATTATCATAAAAGAATACCTAATAATCATTAATTTCAAATACATAATCAACCAATTTTCATAATTAGGTTTTGATTATCCCTTGAAATCGATAAGGAAGGAAATACTGTTAAGTTTTAGTGGTGCATTAGGGTGGGCGTCGGGCTGGCGAGGCATGGGGGTTCATAAGTTGCAAAGGAGGGAAGTTGTTTATGGTTCGTGGGTTTTTGTTTGTATATATAGTTTAGGCATTTAATAGTAATAATTTATGTCTACCGCCTTTTTAGCATTCTTGTGATGTTATACACAGTTGTTATTATAGTGTACTTTTCATTACAAACACAATGACAAGTACATTTCATAAATTAACAAAATTACTGCAATATTTTCTCTTTGTTCAATGTATCGTACATACATAGAAAACAAAAATGATGTGCTACCAAAATTTTGTTAAATCGCCTAAAATAAAATGATTTGTGAAACGTAATTATTATTGTGATTACAACACATTTAATACATGGATAAATCCAACAAAAATTGTATCAAATGAATATAAATGTCTGTTTTGTGGCCAAAACTATATCTATATAATGATCATATGCAACGTTTCTCAAAATGGACCAAAACTCTCTAAGGAACGAAATAAAAAACAATTTACACCTAAATTTATTATACAACACCATTAGAGGAATTAAGCTTATGAGTCATACAATGAATCTTTGGGAGAGAGTCTTTATCATTTGAGAAGGTTGACAAGTGTTTCAAAAAATTAATTTGATTTTATGCCTGGAAGTTCAACCATAGAGGCGATTTTCTTAATAAGTCAACTTATGGAGAGATTTAGGGAGCAAAAGAAAGATCTACACATGGTTTTTATCGATTTAGAGGAAGCTTATGACAGAGTATCGAGGAATGGATATGTGGTGGGCATTGGAAAAGAAGAGGGTGCCAACAAAGTACATTACCGATATCAAGGATATGTATAAAGAAGTTGTGACTAGTGTCTTAGCATGCAATGGTGAAATCAATGACTTTTCCATTAACATAGTATTACATCAAGAGTCGGCTTTCAACCTCTACATTTTTGTCTAGTGATGCTTGAAGTGATGAAAAGGGAGATTACCTAGTATATGCTCTTTACTGACGATATTTTATTAATTGATGAGAGTAGGATAGGGTTAGTAGGCAGCTGGAATTATGGAGGAAGACTTTAGAATCGAATGGTTTTAGGCTTAGCAGGACTAAAACAAAACATATGAAGTGCAACATAAACGGCATCAGGTCTGATGATGGAGAGGTTACCCTGGCGGGTCAAGTAGTACTTAGGAATGAATTATTTCGATATTTAGCATATATGTTGTAGTTTGATGGTGAGGTTGATGAAGATGTTAGTTATAAAATTCGAGCAGGATGGGTAAATGATGACTATGATTTGACATTCTCTACGATAGGGAAATCCCGTAAAGGATCAAAATAATGTTCTATAGAATAAGAATTAAACCTGCAATGTTATATGGTACAGAATGTTGGCTTACTAAAGGGAAACATGTCTAGAAGATAAGTGTAGCATGATACGAATATTGAGATAGAGCCATATGCATACAATACGGGACTGAATTAGTAATGATGATATTCAGGACAAACTTGGAGTTACGCCAACTGCAGAGAAGAAGTTAGTCCAACATCTCTTAAGATGGTTTGAACATCTTTGCATCTGTGTGCTTTGGAATTATAGGTCACACTGAATGCTCAAAGAAATGTAGAGGTTGACCAAGGATGACATGGGAGGAAGTAGTAAAAAAGACTAGAGAAATTGTAGTATATATGAAAGTTGGTGTTGAATAGGAGCAATTGGAATCTAGAAATTCATGTATAAGAACATTGATCTTTTAGTGAGTTTAAGGAGAGTGTTACTAGTTTTAGATGATAGGACTAGTGTATATGGGCTAGTGTTGGTGTTTTTGGTATTTATTACTACTTTTACTATTATTAATATTATTTTCATAATCATCAACGACATCATGATTTTTTTTATTCATTAATATTACTATTATTATTTGTTTAATAAAAAATTATAATGTTACTCTATCTTTATTTGTGCTTTCACCTTCAAATATTTTGTTATTGTTATCGCATTTATATTGACTTTGTCATTTTGTTTTGGGTTTTATCTCTAACTGAATCCAACTTATTTGGAATTAATGACATAGTTGTTGTTGTTTGTTTGTATATAACACATTAATAATATTACGATAATTTATTTATATTTTGAACTTTTGTAGTTTAATGTTTTGTTTATGACGTTTCTCTGATATTTAAAATTTTATGTTTTTCGACGACCCATGATATTATATTTAAATAAAAAATTACATTGTAATATAATTTACTGCATGCATGTCGCGTATTTTTATTAAGTTAGGTTAAGAAAGTGTACTCACCAATAAATATAAGATAAGCCGAAACATGAAACATATATAATGGTTGACACTTAGAGCATATCCATCTAAAGCATGGATATGCAAAATTTGGAAATCTACACCCAGAAAGTGGCGCAACAAAGTTCCGGAACACTCCCATAGTATGGATTTCGGGGGCATTCGTTCCCGAATCTGCAAACTATCCAAGCGCTTATTGAACAAATGCCTTATATCAGGTGGTTGTTCAACAAACGCCTAAGTTAAAACATTTGTTGAACAAGCGTTTGTTTCCAAGTGCTTTTTAACAAATGATTTGACTCCAACGGCTTTATTGGAAACCAATTCAACAACCAATCTTCTTCCACAAATCCAAATTTCTAAAATGAAATAAGTATTGAATTGATGTTGATGCAGGTAGAAGTAGCTTAGAAAATTTTGATTTAGAAGATGGTACACATCCGATTGGTGGAATGGTTACTACTGCAAGTTCTAGACCTAGGCAGACTATGATCTTTTCTACATCTACAGTTCACTTTCCTAAGATCATGTTCGAGGTGCCGATCGGAGTAGTGAAACTTTCTGGGGTAGAATCACTAATGCGTACCACAGGAAGAACATGGATCGAAATAGAAGCTTAGGTTTGACCAAAGGCTTTTACTGTAAAATAAATCGTCAAACCTAGTGTTATGATTCTCAAATGTTCAAGATGAAGAAGAGTAACCCGAGCGGATTCTGAAGCGATGCCTGTATGATAAGATTTAATTAATATTGATTGTTATATTGTTTGTCATAGATCTATACTTGAAGTATCATATCATTGTTTCAGAGACTTGTCGCAAACAAGTTATTCAAACATATATATATATAAACCAAATAGCAAACAAGCACTGCATTTCTATTAGTTCATAAATGTGTACGACCTCCTGGTTAATCACGTGAAATGGAAATTATCACTTCAGAAAGCTGTCCAAGACGTCCAAACAAGCAGTGGTCGTAAGAAAGCTACAAGAGTGGGAGAAATTTCAAGTCCTAGAGAATCACAAGACATTTTTGGTTTTGGATCAGAAGAAGATTTAACCACTACTAATGACCGATATGTTAGGCCAGATGGAGCCAAGATGGACAAAAAAGAGCAGGCCCCTGCAGGAAAGCTGAAATCAGAAAGCTTCTGAAGGAGTCTGATGAAAGGTATAATCATGCAATGGAGATCAAAGTCAGTCAACACCAAGAAAGGATTTTTATACTTGATCAACTTCTAGTTGTAAAGCGACGAAGAGAGGAAGATGCAATAATGTTAATGGATATTTCAAATATGAATGGAGTATAATGAGAATCTACGGAGTCGAGGAGAAGAGAAATAACGAGGCGAAGAAAAGAAGAAGGTCTTTAGTTTTATTTGACTATGTAGTATGTATGTATTGTTAAATTTCCTGTATGTGTCTTTTATTATTAATGTGAGCATTTTTTTAGTTCGTGCTATCGTTGAAAAATCAGTAGTTTTATGTAAATATGAATCTACGTAGTTATTGCGTTATCCGCATTGCCAAACTGTTGAGAAACAAAGCTCTAATTATACAAAAATAATTAACAATTACAGTACAAGATGAGAAACACTTAAACAATGGAAGTAACAATAGCGAAGGATACATAGTTTCATTGACTACCAACAAAGTTCCAAAGATGGTCTATTAGATCATTTTGGAGTCTTCGGTGTAAGTGAGCATTACAGTAGGACATTTGGCTTTCTACATGAAACTCAGCTCTAGTTCACTTCCAATCATATTTTCGCGCCAAACAACAGGCGATGAAGTAGCTCTCTTGTAACTGAAATCATCTTCCATGTCTCTTTCATCCTCTATAATCATGTTATGTAAAATAACACAAGTGTACATTATCTTAGTCATTTTAACTGGTGACCAACATACACTCTTCAATGGACATTTTAAATTTTTGAAGTTTTCGGGAAGATAAGATACTGAATACAATGGAATTCGTTTGTGTAATAAAAGTTCACTACAATAGATTAACCTTTTAATAGCACATGAAAAACGCTATAAAAGATTACCATAGCATTAGTGACGACGCTATATGTCAACATGTTATAATAGCCCTATTATATCTGATAGCTCTAAATTAAACGCTATTGTATCAAACATTTTATAGTGCATGTTTAGCGGTGTTGAAATGTTTTACATAGCGTTCAGACTTTGCAATTTTATTTGCTTACTAAAATTTCAATTTATTTTTCATAGCATTATCACTGTTTTCATAGCTCATATTCAGGGATATGAAAAGTTTTTCAAATGGTTTAAATTTTATATAGCATTTCACATTTTGTTTTCATTAGTAGAATTTTCCACTATAAATATTTGTAGTATATATAGCTTATCATTATTTTCGTAGCGCACATTCAACGATATGAAAAAAAATTCTGCACTTTTTAAATTTTACATAGCACTTCAACTTTTGTTTCCATAAGTGTAGTTTACCTCTATTAATATTTTTTAATATATAACACGTATTTTAGCTATGATTTGTATGTACAAATTATATTATTTAACTCGTGTACAGTTCAGACAATTAAGCAATAAATTCACAAGTTAAAACCGTCAATAGCAGAAAATTAAACCAAAAGCATATTTGATTTCAATCACAAAGTCATATCTAATAAGACTATTAGTAAATATAAAAATAACTCAACATACATATTATTCGGACATCGTTCAAAACAAGATTACATGAAAAATCACTTCATCTTCGACTTGAAAGCTTGTCCAAGTTCTAGAACCTGCAATTCACAAGTACAAGTTACAGTCTTATAACAAAGCAAAATAGAAGAAACAGAAGCAAATGGAAGAAACACAGGTAAAATGCAAGAAACACGAAGTATTTGTAAGCATGCTAGCATTTCAATGTATTTTTTTTACATCTTATTCGGTCATACTGTAAAGTTACATGAGAACTGATTAACATGACCAATAACTTTGTTGAACAACAGCTCAAATTGACCTGGGTTACAATTGGAATCAGGTTTTGGCTTTATCTGGCCTTTAAATTGACAAACGAAATCTTGGCATACATGAGCAACCACTGCTTTATTTGTAGGACTCCCTTTTGCCATTTGAGCATATTTGGATTATTATTCTCCCAAAACTCTATATCTTCTGCATTGTTCCGATCTTTTTGTATAACCTACATACATGTAACATTTGTTTTCAAGTTATGGGAACAACAATTGTTTTTATCAGGCAGGTTACATTTCAGGTAGCATGTAATGATGTATAAATAAATAAATTGAGGATAATATATCTTAAAGTTGAAAACTTACTGTTTTGTTAGGATCATAACACGCACATACTACAGCTACCATGTCATTGAATTTTGACTATTTCTATTTCCAACCAGAACTGCCAGTTTCCTTGATGAGACCGAGAGCATATCCACTACACAACACATTATGGGAACGACAATGCTATGACTTTTCAAACTTTTCTCAACTACTTTTTGCATATAATGATCAAAACTGGCATTATAGGATCTATTTCTTTTTTAAATGTGTTAAGGTAAAATCCTAAGATAGCAGCCTCACATTAGCTTCATCAAATTTTTAAGATGATGGTTGTTTCACATTCAATCACTGATTACCTCAGCAACTAATCCAAAATTATGGGTAACCATATATGTTTGTCTCCTTGTAAATTGTTGAGCGAAATATGATGGGTTTAAATAATTAGTATTTGCAAATATTGATATTAAGATCGATTTTATCATCTTCTTTATTTCATATATATATAAATCAAAGTACATGCATCACCCGCATCAAATAATGAATATAAATGATCAATTTTATAGTGATGGATATTAGTTATTAAAGATTTGGATTCATCCCTTATTTTCAAGTTTGATACATGAAAAACCCTCGTCAGAAACTACTTTTAAACTACACTTTTGAAATTATTTTTGATAGATTTTTCTTTTTTCTCAAAAATAAAATTTGTACATCGCAATAGATTTCTGCTTTATGTTTGCAGTCTGCCTTTTCAATTGATAAATTATGGCAATGGTAACACAAATGTAACTTAACCAGTTTACAAAGTGGGAATATACAGTTTTCATGTGTTCACCGTATTTGCACTAGTAAGAGAAAATGGTTGAATTCCATAAGAAAAAGAAATAGAAAGCTTGTTTTAAAAATGCTTTAAGCATTCTTAGGAATACTGCAACATTGTATAGAAAAGCAAATACATTTGTTGAATGCTAGGAATATAATTCAAATAAGCCAAAACTGTCTTGCAATCCAACTTTGTTATATATGCTGGCATGCATAGGCACATTTTAAATATCTAAGAGATTGATATCGTATTAATCTATAAGCAAAACCAGAAACATACCTTATCATAAGATCCGAATTTTAACCAAAATAGGAGAGCTAATGGCATGCGAACCATGTAACAGGCGACAAAATTAGTCTAAGCTTCCAACCATAACCTCAATCTACATTTAAACAATTTTGAGTTCAAATTTACATAACTATAGTAATTAATCAAAAATTTTACAACATTCAAATATAAATATGGTTACCAAATCTATCGTATGTTGGAGGAACCAAAGCTACTGCAAGATGAAGCTATTGTAGTGGGTTAGGATAAGTATGTTGCATGTTAAAAACTGTTAAAGGCAATGCTTTGGTTAGCCAAATAGGAAATCTGTCATGTAAGTAAAATCTTAATTAACTATCAATATCTGTCGATGTTCACATAGTAATATTCCCATAAAAGAAACCATCACTAGAAAGACACGTACATGGGAATTGACAAAGGACCATAAAGATGAGCATGTAATATGTACCTACTTCTGCTTACATGTAAATCATCAAATCGTCTCTAAAAGATCACATATTGTATAATCAACTCTTTTATGCAGTTCTACCTGTCTTCCTGCATGTAAATGTAAAGAAGTTGTCACTAACCTATAAGTCAATTATAAACATAAAAATAGTCCAATATACAAATTAGTGGCACCCTTACGAGTAAAGGAAGTGCTTAACAACCATCAGACACTCAAGTTTATTTTGAGATCAAAAATTAATGAGTTATTTAGATCGAATGTTCATAATTACATATAATTACATTAGTGGTAAGCAACTTATATTGACAGGGCTTTGCTTTTCACGTCTTCAAAAGTTCTCTCTACATTTCCATTATCCAGTTAAATGAGTATGGCACTTTATATTCCCACATTGTAAATGTTTTTTTTTATATAAAATAAGGCCCTAGATATTAACTAACGAGAAGTGTAGAGGTTGCTTGTACAAGGTTGGTTTCCTTGCACTTTCATTACGAGGTGAATGTTACAATGACAAAATTTCTGCATGGTCATAATCTACCTGCAAGCTTTAATTTGATTTATGTTCTACCACAAATGAGATCCAAACTCACTGATCTGAAAGCCATGCCAACTGCTCGGAAATATTGCTTCATGTCTGCCATCAACCTTCTCCACCATCTCATTTGATGCGCTTCATGAATAAACCAACAGAATGGTCAAGAAAACCAATCCATTGTGCTAATTATATTACTGTATGCCTCTTTTTTAACAATGATCATTGTCACAGAAGCAATATATTAATAATGATGTACAGTTTTTTTTGTATAGTTAATGGTGCTGGCAAAAATATATAATAGATATAAAGCAATAAAGATATGGAAGTATCATGCTAAGGTATCTTAACAGTTGACTCAAAATACTGGGGACTAAGAAAATCAAAAACGTTTATTCCACAGAAGCACAATAACTCGACCTATTAATGAACAAGGTTCATGATAATCCAAAAAGAAGAGCTTACTATTCATGAAATACTATATTTTTGCAACAATGGTTCACAGACAAATAAGCTTTGTGATAATCTGGATTATCTCTAACGAACTTGAAATAGAATTGTGTATAATAATCTTGAATTTATCAAAACATACTAATATGACATAAATGTTATAAGAGTTTTGCACTTTAGTCATGTGGTTAGGACTTGGAGAATGATTGTACATGCTGCGAAGCTCCTATCTGATCCAAACCAACATCAAATCGATACCCAGAAAGCCATTCAACTCAACTAATTTCCAGTCAGTTTCTTCAGTAATTCCATTTAAATTCCTAATTCAAACCCCAAATTCATTTATAATATTTTATTTGCAAAATATTTACTTAAATCCTTTATTCACATTAAATGTGAATAATATTTCTTCTTTGCAATCAAAACAGTTTGATTCGTATTTAAAAACAGTATCCCTATTCCAATTTCTATTTATACTTCTAATTATAGAATTATTCATACAAATCTCCTTTTTATTTCTAACACTTAATTCTCATTTATAATTCCCTTTTTATAATTCTATTTATTCTATATGATCCTTTTATAATTCTATATATTTTTTATATAAATAATCCTTTTATACTTCTATTTATTCTCTATATAAATAGTCCTTTTATACTTCTATTTATTTCTATATAAATATTCCTTTTATACTTCTATTTATTTTCTATATAAATAATCCTTTTATACTTCTATTTATTTTCTATATAAACAATCCTTTTATAAAATTCTTTGATTTTATAAATATATTATTTTCAGTTTACACTTTGAAAATTCCCTTTTCACATTCCGGTATTTCTTATGGTATTTAAAATACCAATTAAACAGACCAGTGTCATCATAATCAATCACAGATTTTATATCACATCATATATCACAATATATGAAAACAAACAGTATTATAAATATTGAGGAATCCAGTTGGATCCCTCCAACCTGTCTCCCTGCATTCACAGATGTTAAACAATATAAATAACATCGATTTCATTTCAATATGAAATATTCTGATAAAAAAAATCAGTATTTGATTAACGATTCGTACATATATCGTTATCTACAATTTCAACCAATAAATCAGCAATTTAACTAAACAATCAACACACAGCAATCAATCATCATTTATCAATACTAGATTATATTTATTAAAATATAAACTGTACAGAGTTGGTGAGAATTACTCACATTGGATGGTCATCGTCAAATAACGATAACTGTCGGTTGATTCAGACAGACAATTTATTTTGATATAAATTGTAACGAGCTCCAATTCATTCCCAGTCAGTTCCATCGGGTAGCCACCGTCCATACGATCCCAACGAATCCAAATTTGTATAATTTTGATTACGTATGTAGCAGATATTAAATTTATAAGTTTGTACATTGTTTTAAATTAAATTAACTATTTTACTGGGCCTTACCATTTTGTTTTTTCAGCCCAACATAATTCTGACCCACGTACTATAGACATTCCTCCTCGAATGCAAATAATAGTGCTCCAGTATAATCGTTTCCATAGCCAAATTTCCATACCACCTCTTTTTCTTTTACTTTTCTTTTTATTTTTAACCTTTTTTTTTGGGCCTTCCATTTACATTTGGAACCAGCCCACGAGAATGAAACAACCCGCCCAACTGTTGTCTTCTTCTTCCACACTTGGTTTGCTCCTTCAGACAATTCCGAACCCACTTCTATAGCCATTACCGCCCCTTCTACCCCATCATCCTCCTTCTTTTCTTAATTAAAAATGAAACTAAAATTACCAAAACTCCTCTCATCAAATCCCTAAATTCTACGCGTTTTAAACTATACACTTACCTTCTCCCTCACAACATACTCAGGAACCACTCCTGGGAAACAGACATTTCCACTTCTTCATGTCCCCATATATCCTCCACTGCACTATGAAATTCAAAACTGAATCACCTTTAATCATCTCATCCAAAACTGTCCATCCTCATACAACTTTGCTCCACTTCGCACCTTTCATTGGAGCTACATTCTTTTGCTCCTTCGCAAGCCTGCGGTAAAACCACCGAACAAAAAAAAATGGCGACTACCCCCAACACTTTGCAAAACACTCCCAAATCATCCTCTCATTCCAATTACAACATCGAACACCTCCTGCATCTCGCGTCCAGCTTCCCCCTAGAATGCGACATATGCTTCCTCATGCACTGTTCAGAAGAGACATCGACTCAATAAATGGTTCGATCTCAAAAAAGAATACTAGATGGAAGCTGAAGATCTTATGAGGCCAAAGGGCCAAACGACTTTTGATTTCGTCTGAAATTTGATTTTAGAAAATTTTCTTGAAGCTTATTCTTCACGTTGAGGTAAAGAATAGTGGCGGTTGCGTGTTTGACTTTGAAATAAGGATGCTTTAGGTTTAAGGGATGTGTAGTACATATAGGGAGATTTAAATAGTTTTACTATTAGTTTATTATATTCCATTTTAATCAATCGTTGCTTGTATTTATCAATTTAAAGTTCGTATGATCACATATGACATCCAAAAATCATGAAAATGGGTATGCAGCTACAGTTCGACATTACGGACCCAACGAAACTGGTTACGTCGAATTCCAAGTCCGTTTGCTCATACATCGTATTTTAAAAGTCAAATTATCGACTGTTTTTCACATTAAAATTCCGCACGGCCACATACTGACTTCAAAAATCACGGAAATTTAAATCTAGCAACAATATAATATTCCGGATCCAACAAAATTAGTTTCACCAAAAATGGAGGTTGTTTGCAAAACTGGCTATTTTTAAAGCTCTAAATAAACCCATTTAAATATTAATATATTTAAAAATAAATTAATTAAATATTTATATATAAATATTTTCGTATATATTCACATATAATATTATCTATTTCCAAAATAATCCTATCGGAATTTATAACTCGATATTTCAAATCCGGATTAAATCGATATCCAGTTTACATTAAAAATCCTTTTATAATATAAATAAATCATTATAAATTATAAAGGAATTCCGTAGCCACTTTTCGAACATTTGATTTGGACATAACTCAAAATCTATACAATGAAATCTCGATTTTTCTCTTCCATTAGAAAAATATACTTCACCAGCTCCGGATGTTTCTTGTTTCACAGAAATCCGATTTAAAATGGATTCTGTATTTTCGTTTCAAATTCGAATCGCCAAATTACGAACTGCCATGCCATTTTGAGCTCGATTATAATTATAATATAATTATATGTTCAATTGTCGTTTATGTAATATATTCATTAATATAATTCAACTCTATACTGAATTATATATTATAAATGATCCAATCCACACAATATTGTGAATTCCACTATTTCCGACTATTTCGGAAATTAAATATACATTTCTATTATTTATATTAATTAAATATTCAATATTATTTAATTAAACAACCATTTTATATCACCAAACCATTATTAAATAATTAAATAAATTATTTATTATCTGTAAAAATACGGGTCGTTACATTCTTCCCCCCTTAAAATAATTTCGTCCTCGAAATTGCTAAGATAGAAAACAAACCCTATTAACTGGTAAAAAAATTATTTGTTTACTTCTTTTTCAGCTTCAATTGAGCCAATTAATTTTCAATTAAAATTTTAATTAATTCTTATAACGAAATTTTTCAAAAATCCTGAAAATTTTCTAACACCTTAAATTTTCGAAATTTTTTGCCAGCACCTCCTTTGTACTGATCAATTTTCAAAAATCCTGAAAATTTTCAAAATTTTCGAAAATTTGGCCTTCTCCGACCCAAAAGAAAATCAAACAGCCAAGCGGTTTGCCAATTCGGCTCACTAAAATCTAAAACCCATATATAATATAAACTGGTACCTTTTTGTCGGGCATATCATTATATCCTTTCCATCTGCTACTAATTCCGCATATACCAATGTTATCCTAATCATTCGGTTATACCCAAGCCAAATCCTGTTCTTAACTCAGATTCCATTTTTAATTTCAACTCTTAACTTACCAGTCCAATTCCATTTCGGATTATCTTTAATCCAATTTAATTCGATATTTTTCTATCTCAATTCATTTTCCACTTAACTGGTTTTAATTCAATTTCTATTTCTATTTCTATTTGCTTTCACAAATTCATATTTAATTTGTTTTAATTCAAACAATCTTTTCCTGGGAATTTTAAACATTTTAGCTTTTCTGAAACCAGATATCCCTTTTCAGGATTCAAAACAACTTGCTTTCCACAAAACAATTCAAAATTGTGTCTTTGGTAGTAATCCATCACTTACAACTCGAAAATGAACACTAATAATGTGGCCAGCATCATCAGAGTTATTTCCCAGCTACTGAAGTGAGTTCGGTACTATATCACTTATCAAAACCATTTCTAAACATTTTCATTTTGAAATCAATTTCAAAATATCCTTCACAACGCTTGTAAACAATTTAAAACCACCTAGGATTTTAAAATTCTCATATATATTTAATCCAAATCCATTTATAAACACTTTTCCACTTTTAATTCCAATTCTGATCTAAATTCAGATATAATTCATCTGATTTCACGTATTTCACATATATGAATTCTGATTGGCTATTTACATAACCATTTCACATTTTATAATCTTATTCGATTGTAATCACAACCAACACATCCAATATACTATAATACTTCAAATATCTATACTTTATTTATATCAAAATATAATTTTGGGTAAAATTATTTTGTTTACCCTCTTTTCAAAACATACTGTGTCGGTTCATCGTATTCGAGTATTTATAAACCCCTACCGAAACACTGGATCAAACTGATCGACTAGAACCCATGAACAACTCAATCAATAAATCTCCACAATATAAAATCATTTTATATTGAACAACAAATACGCGCTCATATATATACACTCAAACTCTATCTAGGTTATTGCTAACCTTATCTCTACTGAGTTATGCCACATAGCCAAGGTAATTACTTAACCTTCAGCTCTGGTACCACTGTAACGACCCGGGTTTTCGCGATCTTGAGTAACCAACATAAACTCAATGTCGACTATTCAAGCATCGGAAATACCATATAGTTAATGAAAGAAAATAGAGGGTGAGAATAGATAAGATAGAAACATAGAATAGAAGAAGAAGAAGAAGAAGAAGAACATACATCATCAGAATAACATGAATCTCATAGCGGAACGAACAAAATATAATAGAAAACATATCTTTGAAATAAAATCAGTATATGTATACAGTAACATTATCAGAGTACAACACTTACAACACAGCGGAATAAACAATAGCTATACAATCCTGAAGCCTCCTGCTCCAAGCTCTCCAAGTATATCTGTAAAATCCTGACTACTTGACTGCTCGTACAAATTTGAGCACCCAAGAGTTTAGGGAAAACAAAACAAAACAAACTCTGGGTCAGTCATGGGACTGGTGTGAGTAAAACAGTTTAAAACAGTTGAGAAAATAAATGATGTCTCATAAGACCATGCTGTATAACACGGAACGGGTTTTTACCTTATGAGAATCCAAAACACTATGATTTAACATTCAAAGTCCTTTTGAAAGAAACGATAATCTTTATATCAAAACTCTTTTGATATTATAATAGTGTCTATTAATCACAATATAATAATCATCTAGCAGAACGCTTTCATCTTACGTTCCACATACATAATATATAATTCAAAACCGTCGGCGCTTATTGGGTAATGGATTCCAACTGGCAAGGTATGGGACCACATTCCGGCAGTGTATCTCTAAAGAGGAATACACCGGGTTCAACAAGAACATCTTGTAACCTAGGCTAAACATGACCTGTCACTCATTTCGCTTAAGTGTACCGAATGTATTATCACCAATGGTTGGGATCAACAACCGTTTCCCGAAAGGGACAACATCGAAATAGATTATAGAAGTAAATGGAATTTCTCTAGATCAGGTGACAATACACCCTAATTGGCAGCTAACCACTTAGCCATGAGACCTACCCGATTTTATACCATTTCCGGTTGTAAGGTTAGAGGCCATAACGTATCCTTTACAAACCACATCTTCATTCACTTTGAATGTCACATCGTCATACCCGTTAAATCACAAAGTAATTTCTCCAAACATATCATGGGTAAACATCTAAGAGAAATGAATTCCTCCACCACTAAACATAAATACGTTTGAAGAGATCAACTTATGCGATCTATTCAATATACTCCATCAGACATTCTTCCATACAGGTCGTCCTGGGACTGGATAAACTGAAGGCACTATTCTATAAACAGGACAGCCCTTGCATAACTCTGGCTTCAAGTATCTTCATCATATTTGATCGCAACGCTAATGCCCATATAGAGTGGTTTTCAGATAAGGAATCTGATCCCGGTCTCTCCGTACTGACAACGGAAAAATGGTCAAAAAATTCGATAGTCGGTGATTTAACTATCAAAGAAAAACATGTGTGCAAACAATGATATTATTTCCAGATGGAAATTCTGTCGATCAATCATCAATCAACATTTATTCATTTCCCCATTTCTCGTTTCCATATATTCATCAAATCCTTTTTTCTAATTTTAGAAAATATACGTTATTAACTTTGGAAAACGTTTCCATTTCTGATTCACGCATCAACATCTTCCCACCTCTCTCAGTCTCTAACTGCGAACTAGTAAGAGAACAACTTTCCAAGTATAAACCATGAAAGCCGAAACCAACATCAGATCGATACCCAGAAAGCCATTCAACTCAACTAATTTCCAGTCAGTTTCTAATTTCAGTAATTCCATTTAAATTCCTAATTCAAACCCTAAATTCCTTTATAATATTTTATTTGCAAAATATTTACTTAAATCCTTTATTCACATTAAATGTGAATAATATTTCTTCTTTGCAATCAAAACAATTTGATTCGTATTTAAAAACAATATCCCAAATCCAATTTCTATTTATACTTCTAATTATAGAATTATTCATACAAATCTCCTTTTTATTTCTAACACTTAATTCTCATTTATAATTCCCTTTATATAATTCTATTTATTCTATATGAATCCATTTATAATTCTATTTATTTTCTATATAAATAATCCTTTTATACTTCTATTTATTTTCTAAATAAATAATCCTTTTATACTTCTGTTTATTTCTATACAAATAATCCTTTTATACTTCTATTTATTTTCTATATAAAAAATCCTTTTATACTTCTATTTGTTTTCTATATAAATAATCCTTTTATAAAATTCTTTGATTTTATAAATATATTATTTTCAATTTACACTTTGAAAATTCCCTTTTCACATTCCGGTATTTCTTATGGTATTTAAAATACGAATTAAACAGACCAGTGTCATCATAATCAATCATTGGTTTTATATCACATCATATATCATAATATATGAAAACAAACAGTATTATAAATATTGAGAAATCCAGTTGGATCCCTCCAACCTATCTCCCTGCATTCACAGATGTTAAACAATATAAATACCATCGATTTCATTTCAATATGAAATATTCTGATAAACAGAATCAATATTTGATTAACGATTTATATATATATATATATATCGTTATCTACAATTTCAACCAATAAATCAGCAATTCAACCAAACAATCAACACACAGAAATCAATCATCATTTATCAATACTAGATTATATTTATAAAAATATAAACTGTACAGAGTTAGTGAGATTTACTCACATTGGACGGTCATCGTTAAATAACGATAACTGTCGGTTGATTCAGACAGACATTTAATTTGCTATAAATTGTAACGAGCTCCAATTCACTCCCAGTCAGTTCCATTGGGTAGCCACCGTCCATACGATCCCAATGGATCCAAATTTGCACAATTCTGATTACGTATGTAGCAGATATTAAATTTATAAGTTTGTACATTGTTTTAAATTAAATTAACTATGTTACTGGGCCTTACCATTTTGTTTTCTCAGCCCAACATAATTCTGACCCGCGTACTATAAACCTTCCTCCTCGAATGAAAATAATAGTGCTCCAGTATAATAGTTTCCATAGCCAAATTTCCACACCACCCCTTTTTATTTTTATTTTCTTTTTATTTTTAAATTTTTTGTTTGGGCCTTCCATTTACATTTGGAAACAGCCCACGAGAATGAAACAACTCGCCCAACTATTGTCTTCTTCTCCCAAATTTGGTTTGCTCCCTCAGACAATTACGAACCCACTGCTATAGCCATTACCGCCCCTTCACCTCATCATCCTCCTTCTTTTCTTAATTAAAAATCAGACTAAAATTACCAGAACTCCTCTCATCAAATCCTTAAATTCCACGCGCTTAAAACTATACGCTCATCTTCTCCCTCACAACATACTCAGGAACCGCTCTTGGAAAACAAACATTGCCACTTCATCATGTCCCCATATCTCCTCCATTACACTATGAAATTCAAAACTGAAATCACCTTTAATCAACTCATCCAAAACTCTCCATCCTCATACAACTTTGCTCCACTTCGCACCTTTCTTTGGAGTTGCGTTCTTTTGCTCATTTGCAAGCCTGCAGCAAAACCGCCGAACAAAAAAATGGTGAATATCCCCAACACTTTGCAAAACACTCCCAAATCATCCTCTCATTCCAATTACAACATCGAATACCTCCTGCATCTCGCGTCCAGCTCCCCTAGAACGCGACATATTCTTCCTCACGCTGTAACGTCCCGTATTTTTGGACCATTAAATATTTATTTTATTGGGAATATTTATGGATTTTAATATTTAAATCGTTATTTAAAACACGATCAAATGATATATATATATATATATAATATAAATCGAATTTGAAAATGGAATGCAATTTAAAACCGAAATTTTGTAATGTTGAGTTTTGGGATTCTATACTGTTGGAATTGAAAATTGTTATTTTAATTAATATGATAATATAAATTTGTTGTTAGCTATTTAATTTAATTAGATTTAAAATTGAACTCGCCTTAAGCTGGATAATACGTATATATCATACATACTCATTAAGACAAATTTGCTACATGAACATGGAAACTGGAACCGGAACACACATACCCCACATGTTCAACAAAATAAGAAAAGCTGATCCGTGAAACTAGAATGTAGATAATAAGAAAACTTGAAAGTAACAAATACAATGAAACAAAGGAATTCATTTTAGATATTTAATATAGCACGACCTGTCTCTTTTACCAAACAGTAACACGCAAAAATCTCCATAAGCACAGAAGGAACAGCTAAGTGAAATCGACAATTCATAGCTAAGCTAATCTATAAGTACTGGTCGATACAAAAATATATATATGCCCATTTCAATAGACTACATCTATAAATTCATATACATTTGATCTCGGATTTTCAAAACCTATGATAAGACAGAACAATGAAACAACCAAAAAGGGTTCTTAATATCAGCAGCTCTTTCAAGAGACCAGTGATCCATCATCTCAGTTTTAATCTGAAATGAAAGGGGAAAAGAAGAAAAATGGTCAGAGTAGTATATATTCCCAAGAAGAAAAAAAGGAGACAACTATAAGAAATAAGATCAAATCAAGAATTCCAGAATTCATACAGTATTGTTAATTCCAGGATTACCTGTACGACAAATCAACAGATGATACAACTCAGTGTAAATACCATACATGGCTATGGAGCTAAAGAAAGTATAGATATGAACAGCTAAACAAAACAGTAAATGCACTGTTATAAAACAGTAATAAAACAGCTGAGATAAGCATAAGTGAATTGATTTTACAATGCCATATAATGCATTGTGAATACCAATTCCAATATGAATTGTTTCATTCAAGAATCAGCAAAATGAAATTGACCATTCATAGCTAGAACAGCTAATGAAAGTGAAGAGGGACAACTAAGGAAAACCCGAATATATGGATACATCAATTCAAAACAGCTAATTAAACAAGACAGTGAACAGCTATGTATGTATATTAATTTGAATAGTACAGTGAACATCTTGAAAATCAAAACAGAAAAATATAAAAAAACATATATTTTTACCATCAATGAAGTGATATATATATATATATATTCATATATATATGTAGAATCTCGTGTATACAAAAAGTCACTGCTAAAATGTTTCAAAAAAGGAAACATAAAAATCTACAATACAGTTTCGAAATCTCTGATTGAATTTACAACTCATAGACTCACAATCACAGTTCAATCACTGTATGTATACGTCTGAATAGACAAGCACATGACAATTCGCTACCAAAGCTGCTTATTTTCCTGTTAAGTACCACGCAGCCATAACATTTCCATTACCAGTACACATACAGTCTGAAAAGAAGAATTAAAACCCAATGGCCTAAGAGTTGTAGCTGATCCTAGCTAGGATAAGCCTTTGATAGACATCGATCCTATCTAAATTTACAGCACTATAAATAGACGTATCACACAGTGTGTTTTTCATCAACCCTAGAATCCAAACAAATACAGCAGTAAAACCGAAACCATTCGAAACCACTAAAGCAAATCAAAAGAAAATCATACAGCAATAAATCATATAAAATACTTATCTGAAATTGCGAATGCACCCTCTTCAACGCAGTATATTTTGTCGAAGGAGCTTGTGATGGAATTGCTCGAGCTGTAGGATTTAGGGTTCGGGTTTTTCATAAGGAAGGCTTCGATTACTGGAAATCGTAAGGGGTTATGAGAGGAGGCTACATCGGCCTAGAAGGGCAGGGTCGACCGTGGGTATTGTGGTGTCGCGGTTGTGCTGAAGTGGGTCTAGGTCTTAGTGGAGCGACAGAAGATGGAGAACGAAGAGGATGGCCTGAGCGTGGTAGAGTAGGGATGTTGCGATGAAGCTGAATTCGATTTTTGCTGACCAGAGAAAGGGGGAAAGGAGATTTGAACTTGCGGCCATGGGATTTATTTTCGATGGAGGGTTTCTTTTTCTGATTGGTGGAGGCGGCGGATGAATTATGAAAGGGAAAGGGGATACGAGGGTTTTAATTAAGATGGAGCGGGCTACTTCATTTCCTAATGGGCCGAACAAAGATTAGGGTAAGGGCCGATTTATTTTAACAAATGAAAGTTTAAAATCAAAACTTGATTTAAACACTAAGGTTCCTATAGTTAAATTCTAGAATATGTTAACTGCCTAGCATTAATAAAAGTAAAATGGCAATCTACTGGAAAAAATTTCTAACACAAATATGATTAGTTTTTATAATATGAGTTCGGGAATTAGTTTTAAATAAGAACGCTTGACTTAAATTGTTTACACCCTATTAGTATATTAAAAACTAAGAAAAACGATTTGCTAAGAAAATTAGTTAAACTAATCGATGACTAAGGAATCTATTTAAATCGTTTAGTCTTATAATGTGAATATCTTTTTGTGTCGTAATCAGAATTGAACAAGCAAGGTGGAGTTGGAATCGCATTGACAAGCACCATGCTTTGGAATAGAATTGGATGGTAGTGGGTTCGACAGGATTTTTCGGTTAAATTAAACACTGGGGTGATTTAACTGAAATGATCTGATTCATCAGCGAATCAAATCAAGGTGAGTTAAACTCACTCAGTTTTTCCCATTTATATTTTATATAAATTGGGTTCTTTATTTTGTGTGCTCTGCTTGCTGATGGTTGCTTATTTGCTAGTTATATAATTATTGGTTGATTGAACTGATGAAATTAAACCGTCGTTTAATTTCAGTGAAATACCAAATCGTTATTTTAACGATTGGTTCCAATAAAGGTAACTTACCTTGTTGGTCACGTTTATAAAATAAACGTGTTTAATGGTTTGAATTGGTTGGATTGTTTTGTTTATTGATTGATTTGAATATTGGTTGTTGACTGAAATTTCAACATCTATGTAGTTTAAACCAATGGGTGGTATTAGTTGGGTATTTGGCAACACATGGCCTAGAAAATAAATCGTTTTACAGATGTTGATTTACCGTCAGGCAAATCGACAGAAATAAAATTATAAAATTTATTTTATAACTGGATATAGATTTTGAAATATATTTGAATAAAAGTTTGTTTAAAGAGAATAAAGATTCCTTTTAAGTTTTAAAACTTATTTATTAATCCAAGTAAAATCTGATGATAGTCAGATTTATAAGAAAATGAATTTAACAAATTGACCAGATTTGGAAAATCATTTACTTAGAAACAATCGAATGGAATTTATTTAAAGAGAAAATAAATTGGAATCGATTACAAAGATAACTTGTTTAAGTTGATTAAATCAAACGTTTTAAATGAGATTGATTATTTAATTAGTGTGTCTGAATAAATTAGTTTCAATTCTAATGAAGTTCAAAAAGGGGATTCACTATTTATGTTGGAAAATAATGGAATTAACTACCTTTACAGTAGTTAATGATTAAGATAAGGTATTATTCTGATTTATAGTAATTTGGGAAATGACCTTTTAATTGAATCCGTTTCGGAGGTGATCAAAGTTGGAAACTAAAAGGAGTTTATGAACAGGTTTGTTTAAACATGAGTTTATAACAAAGTTATAAAAGAAGATTTTAAGCAGATATTATAGCTTAAAATAATATTACTTAATTATTTAAATTAAGTAAAAAGGGAAATTGAGATAAAGGGTTTATAATAAACCAGGGTTATATTAATGAGGTTAAAAGGTGGTGTGTTATAAAGAAGTTACTTAATGAAGTTAAGTAAAAATGGTATATTAAAGAAAGGGATTTTCAAGGTGATGATAAGGTTTATTAAACCTTATATTGAAATAAAATAGTGAAATGGAATTTGCGTTGAGATTAAATGAGATATTGGTTTTACATTACAACTCGTATCTATCTTTAGATATGAACGTTGTTGATCAAGGTCTGAGAGGTAATTAAAATACCCCAACTTGAACGACTTCAGGATTATCTATGGTATTAGTTGTAAGAGTAAAGAGGAAAGTGAAAGTAGACAAACTGAATAGGATTTAAGATTTCCTAAGTATGAGAAGGAGAATTTGTTAAAGAAAAATCTTATGTTAAATAAGAAAGTGAGAAAACGATATTTAAAATATCGAAAGATTGCATTTACATTCATTTGAATTAAAAGGCCAAGGGGTGCTGAATACTGAACCAGTGAACTCACTGGATTGTCATGATTGAAACACTGATTATTTTGATAGTTAAAACACCGACTATCAAAACTGTCCAATACGATTGTTGGTACGGAAAGACCGGGATCGAATTTATATTTGAAAACCATTCCGACCAACAAATACGTGAAGATATCAGAAGACGGTCGAGATGGAGCATTGAAGACCGTGGATCTTCATAAGCGGAAGAACTGCTAATAATCTCTGGTCTGCAGCCAGAGATGTGCTGTGGTTCTGTCATGGTTGGAATCCACGGGTTGCAAGGACTTCTCGCTATTGATCCATGGGGTGATTCCTATATGAGATGCAGTAGGAGAGTACCTTCGGTTCATCCTGTTCCTGGATGACTTGTATGGACGGATGTCTGACAGAGTAATTCTAAAGGAGTCACGTACGTTGATATTCTCAAAACATACCAAGTTGATGACGGAGAAGTGCACATTCTCTTAGCTTGATAACTAGAGTATTTTTGTGGATGTCAATTAGTGATATCTGAAGGATCTGACGATGTGGCATTCAAAGTGAATGGTGGCCAGGTGTTGTAAAGGAAATCCTGACCTCAAGCCTCACAGCCGGGAAATGACAAAAATCGGGCAGGCAGCATGGCTATGTGGGTCGCTCCCATTAGGGTGTATAATCACCTATCTAGAGAAATTCCTTTTGTTTCTTATTCTATCGATTCTGCCCATTCGGGAACGGTGGTTTGAGTCCAACCGTTGGTGATATACATTCGATACACTCAAGCGAAATGAGTGGTCGGTCATGTGAGGGCCGGGTTGCAAGACGTTCTTGTTGAAACCTGTGTATTCGCCTCTAGAGATACACGTGCGGAAGGTGGTCCCATACCTTGTCAAGTTGGAAATCCAATCTCCAATAAGCGCCCGCGATTTTGATTGTATACTATATATGTAGAGCGTGAGATGCAAGCGTTCTACTAGATTAATATTTACTTGTATTTAGACATTATTATAATATCAGATAAGATATTGATTTCAAAAATGGTTTGGGTTATCGTAAGGTAAAAACCGTCTGTGTTTATGTGTGGATTTGGTCTTACGATTATCCTTTTCTTTGAAAAGATTTTAACTTT
Source organism: Allium sativum (assembly GCA_030737875.1). Classification (NCBI taxonomy): domain Eukaryota; kingdom Viridiplantae; phylum Streptophyta; class Magnoliopsida; order Asparagales; family Amaryllidaceae; genus Allium; species Allium sativum. The sequence continues at coordinate 1,019,752,255 of CM060924.1, forward strand.
AAAATCAAGATGTGTGTTACCTAAATACTGTGCGAGTTTTTCTCACTCTGGTTCACCAGACTGACCCGGTGTTTTGTAAATGCTCGGGTTAGCCCGGGATGTACAGGTTCAGGTTATCGAATAAAGTCCAAGGACAAGCTGGAGGTGTTCAGACGTATGCTATCTAGTTTTGTTCCGCTGTGTGTTGTATATGAGGACAGGTTATTATAACTGTCCAGCTGTGTGCTGTGCTCTGATATTGTAAGTATTTTTAAAAGCTCTCAATAAAGTGTTTGTTTCTGTATTATATTTTGTTCCGCTGCGATGTGAGACTCTGTGTCGGGTTGGTTCTTCTTCTTCTTCTATTCTTATATTTCTTTCTTTCTTATCTCACCCCCTAATTTCTTTCTAATAACGTCCAGTGTTTTCGGCGTTGGAAGGCCGGCATGAGTTACGGTAAGGGTATTTATGTCGATTTTCAGTACCGAAAATTCTTGGGTCGTTACAGTGGTATCAGAGCTATTGGTTTAGTAATAACCTTGGCTCTGTGGTGTGACTCGATAGAGATGGGGTTAGTAATACCCTAGATCGAGGTTGAGTGTATATATATATATGAGAGCGTATTTGTAAATTTTGTATACAAATGATTTGTATTGTGTTTGTTGGTCAGTTCAAGTGTTGAGAAGCATTGGACTGTCCACGGATACGATATGGTTTTGAAAGGAGAGTAAATGAAATAATTTTACCCAAATTATATTTTGTATAGAAAAGAAATAATTTGTCAAATTATCGAGATATTGTTTTATGTGTTTGATTGATGTAAATGAAATTCAAATTTAATTGAATTTGAATTGAAACTTAACTTGGTCAAATTTAATTAAATTAATTAAATTTGGAATTTGAATTGATCAAGTAGAAATAAATCGGGTATTAACCGATTGATGTTCAAATCTGTGAAACCAAAATAAAATATTAATACCGAATGTGAATTCAGTTGATTTGGTTGTGGATTGATTGCTGATTTTGAATTGCTTGTTATTGGATGATAGTTGTTTGAATGGAATAATTAGAAATTAATGGGTTTGTAACGTCCTTTCTTATCTTAGCAATTTCGAGGACGAAATTATTTTAAGGGGGGAAGAATGTAACGTCCCGTATTTTTGGACCATTAAATATTTATTTTATTGGGAATATTTATGGATTTTAATATTTAAATCGTTATTTAAAACACGATCAAATGATATATATATATATATATATAATATAAATCGAATTTGAAAATGGAATGCAATTTAAAACCGAAATTTTGTAATGTTGAGTTTTGGGATTCTATACTGTTGGAATTGAAAATTGTTATTTTAATTAATATGATAATATAAATTTGTTGTTAGCTATTTAATTTAATTAGATTTAAAATTGAACTCGCCTTAAGCTGGATAATACGTATATATCATACATACTCATTAAGACAAATTTGCTACATGAACATGGAAACTGGAACCGGAACACACATACCCCACATGTTCAACAAAATAAGAAAAGCTGATCCGTGAAACTAGAATGTAGATAATAAGAAAACTTGAAAGTAACAAATACAATGAAACAAAGGAATTCATTTTAGATATTTAATATAGCACGACCTGTCTCTTTTACCAAACAGTAACACGCAAAAATCTCCATAAGCACAGAAGGAACAGCTAAGTGAAATCGACAATTCATAGCTAAGCTAATCTATAAGTACTGGTCGATACAAAAATATATATATGCCCATTTCAATAGACTACATCTATAAATTCATATACATTTGATCTCGGATTTTCAAAACCTATGATAAGACAGAACAATGAAACAACCAAAAAGGGTTCTTAATATCAGCAGCTCTTTCAAGAGACCAGTGATCCATCATCTCAGTTTTAATCTGAAATGAAAGGGGAAAAGAAGAAAAATGGTCAGAGTAGTATATATTCCCAAGAAGAAAAAAAGGAGACAACTATAAGAAATAAGATCAAATCAAGAATTCCAGAATTCATACAGTATTGTTAATTCCAGGATTACCTGTACGACAAATCAACAGATGATACAACTCAGTGTAAATACCATACATGGCTATGGAGCTAAAGAAAGTATAGATATGAACAGCTAAACAAAACAGTAAATGCACTGTTATAAAACAGTAATAAAACAGCTGAGATAAGCATAAGTGAATTGATTTTACAATGCCGTATAATGCATTGTGAATACCAATTCCAATATGAATTGTTTCATTCAAGAATCAGCAAAATGAAATTGACCATTCATAGCTAGAACAGCTAATGAAAGTGAAGAGGGACAACTAAGGAAAACCCGAATATATGGATACATCAATTCAAAACAGCTAATTAAACAAGACAGTGAACAGCTATGTATGTATATTAATTTGAATAGTACAGTGAACATCTTGAAAATCAAAACAGAAAAATATAAAAAAACATATATTTTTACCATCAATGAAGTGATATATATATATATTCATATATATATGTAGAATCTCGTGTATACAAAAAGTCACTGCTAAAATGTTTCAAAAAAGGAAACATAAAAATCTACAATACAGTTTCGAAATCTCTGATTGAATTTACAACTCATAGACTCACAATCACAGTTCAATCACTGTATGTATACGTCTGAATAGACAAGCACATGACAATTCGCTACCAAAGCTGCTTATTTTCCTGTTAAGTACCACGCAGCCATAACATTTCCATTACCAGTACACATACAGTCTGAAAAGAAGAATTAAAACCCAATGGCCTAAGAGTTGTAGCTGATCCTAGCTAGGATAAGCCTTTGATAGACATCGATCCTATCTAAATTTACAGCACTATAAATAGACGTATCACACAGTGTGTTTTTCATCAACCCTAGAATCCAAACAAATACAGCAGTAAAACCGAAACCATTCGAAACCACTAAAGCAAATCAAAATAAAATCATACAGCAATAAATCATATAAAATACTTATCTGAAATTGCGAATGCACCCTCTTCAACGCAGTATATATTGTCGAAGGAGCTTGTGATGGAATTGCTCGAGCTGTAGGATTTAGGGTTCGGGTTTTTCATAAGGAAGGCTTCGATTACTGGAAATCGTAAGGGGTTATGAGAGGAGGCTACATCGACCTAGAAGGGCAGGGTCGACCGTGGGTATTGTGGTGTCGCGGTTGTGCTGAAGTGGGTCTAGGTCTTGGTGGAGCGACAGAAGATGGAGAACGAAGAGGATGGCCTGAGCGTGGTAGAGTAGGGATGTTGCGATGAAGCTGAATTCGATTTTTGCTGACCAGAGAAAGGGGGAAAGGAGATTTGAACTTGCGGCCATGGGATTTATTTTCGATGGAGGGTTTCTTTTTCTGATTGGTGGAGGCGGCGGATGAATTATGAAAGGGAAAGGGGATACGAGGGTTTTAATTAAGATGGAGCGGGCTACTTCATTTCCTAATGGGCCGAACAAAGATTAGGGTAAGGGCCGATTTATTTTAACAAATGAAAGTTTAAAATCAAAACTTGATTTAAACACTAAGGTTCCTATAGTTAAATTCTAGAATATGTTAACTGCCTAGCATTAATAAAAGTAAAATGGCAATCTACTGGAAAAAATTTCTAACACAAATATGATTAGTTTTTATAATATGAGTTCGGGAATTAGTTTTAAATAAGAACGCTTGACTTAAATTGTTTACACCCTATTAGTATATTAAAAACTAAGAAAAACGATTTGCTAAGAAAATTAGTTAAACTAATCGATGACTAAGGAATCTATTTAAATCGTTTAGTCTTATAATGTGAATATCTTTTTGTGTCGTAATCAGAATTGAACAAGCAAGGTGGAGTTGGAATCGCATTGACAAGCACCATGCTTTGGAATAGAATTGGATGGTAGTGGGTTCGACAGGATTTTTCGGTTAAATTAAACACTGGGGTGATTTAACTGAAATGATCTGATTCATCAGCGAATCAAATCAAGGTGAGTTAAACTCACTCAGTTTTTCCCATTTATATTTTATATAAATTGGGTTCTTTATTTTGTGTGCTCTGCTTGCTGATGGTTGCTTATTTGCTAGTTATATAATTATTGGTTGATTGAACTGATGAAATTAAACCGTCGTTTAATTTCAGTGAAATACCAAATCATTATTTTAACGATTGGTTCCAATAAAGGTAACTTACCTTGTTGGTCACGTTTATAAAATAAACGTGTTTAATGGTTTGAATTGGTTGGATTGTTTTGTTTATTGATTGATTTGAATATTGGTTGTTGACTGAAATTTCAACATCTGTGTAGTTTAAACCAATGGGCGGTATTAGTTGGGTATTTGGCAACACATGGCCTAGAAAATAAATCGTTTTACAGATGTTGATTTACCGTCAGGCAAATCGACAGAAATAAAATTATAAAATTTATTTTATAACTGGATATAGATTTTGAAATATATTTGAATAAAAGTTTGTTTAAAGAGAATAAAGATTCCTTTTAAGTTTTAAAACTTATTTATTAATCCAAGTAAAATCTGATGATAGTCAGATTTATAAGAAAATGAATTTAACAAATTGACCAGATTTGGAAAATCATTTACTTAGAAACAATCGAATGGAATTTATTTAAAGAGAAAATAAATTGGAATCGATTACAAAGATAACTTGTTTAAGTTGATTAAATCAAACGTTTTAAATGAGATTGATTATTTAATTAGTGTGTCTGAATAAATTAGTTTCAATTCTAATGAAGTTCAAAAAGGGGATTCACTATTTATGTTGGAAAATAATGGAATTAACTACCTTTACAGTAGTTAATGATTAAGATAAGGTATTATTCTGATTTATAGTAATTTGGGAAATGACCTTTTAATTGAATCCGTTTCGGAGGTGATCAAAGTTGGAAACTAAAAGGAGTTTATGAACAGGTTTGTTTAAACATGAGTTTATAACAAAGTTATAAAAGAAGATTTTAAGCAGATATTATAGCTTAAAATAATATTACTTAATTATTTAAATTAAGTAAAAAGGGAAATTGAGATAAAGGGTTTATAATAAACCAGGGTTATATTAATGAGGTTAAAAGGTGGTGTGTTATAAAGAAGTTACTTAATGAAGTTAAGTAAAAATGGTATATTAAAGAAAGGGATTTTCAAGGTGATGATAAGGTTTATTAAACCTTATATTGAAATAAAATAGTGAAATGGAATTTGCGTTGAGATTAAATGAGATATTGGTTTTACATTACAACTCGTATCTATCTTTAGATATGAACGTTGTTGATCAAGGTCTGAGAGGTAATTAAAATACCCCAACTTGAACGACTTCAGGATTATCTATGGTATTAGTTGTAAGAGTAAAGAGGAAAGTGAAAGTAGACAAACTGAATAGGATTTAAGATTTCCTAAGTATGAGAAGGAGAATTTGTTAAAGAAAAATCTTATGTTAAATAAGAAAGTGAGAAAACGATATTTAAAATATCGAAAGATTGCATTTACATTCATTTGAATTAAAAGGCCAAGGGGTGCTGAATACTGAACCAGTGAACTCACTGGATTGTCATGATTGAAACACTGATTATTTTGATAGTTAAAACACCGACTATCAAAACTGTCCAATACGATTGTTGGTACGGAAAGACCGGGATCGAATTTATATTCGAAAACCATTCCGACCAACAAATACGTGAAGATATCAAAAGACGGTCGAGATGGAGCATTGAAGACCGTGGATCTTCATAAGCGGAAGAACTGCTAATAATCTCTGGTCTACAGCCAGAGATGTACTGTGGTTCTGTCATGGTTGGAATCCACGGGTTGCAAGGACTTCTCGCTATTGATCCATGGGGTGATTCCTATATGAGATGCAGTAGGAGAGTACCTTCGGTTCATCCTGTTCCTGGATGACTTGTATGGACGGATGTCTGACAGAGTAATTCTAAAGGAGTCACGTACGTTGATATTCTCAAAACGTACCAAGTTGATGGCGGAGAAGTGCACATTCTCTTAGCTTGATAACTAGAGTATTTTTGTGGATGTCAATTAGTGATATCTGAAGGATCTGACGATGTGGCATTCAAAGTGAATGGTGGCCAGGTGTTGTAAAGGAAATCCTGACCTCAAGCCTCACAGCCGGGAAATGACAAAAATCGGGCAGGCAGCATGGCTATGTGGGTCGCTCCCATTAGGGTGTATAATCACCTATCTAGAGAAATTCCTTTTGTTTCTTATTCTATCGATTCTGCCCATTCGGGAACGGTGGTTTGAGTCCAACCGTTGGTGATATACATTCGATACACTCAAGCGAAATGAGTGGTCGGTCATGTGAGGGCCGGGTTGCAAGATGTTCTTGTTGAAACCTGTGTATTCGCCTCTAGAGATACACGTGCGGAAGGTGGTCCCATACCTTGTCAAGTTGGAAATCCAATCTCCAATAAGCGCCCGCGATTTTGATTGTATACTATATATGTAGAGCGTGAGATGCAAGCGTTCTACTAGATTAATATTTACTTGTATTTAGACATTATTATAATATCAGATAAGATATTGATTTCAAAAATGGTTTGGGTTATCGTAAGGTAAAAACCGTCCGTGTTTATGTGTGGATTTGGTCTTACGATTATCCTTTTCTTTGAAAAGATTTTAACTTTAAAATCAAGATGTGTGTTACCTAAATACTGTGCGAGTTTTTCTCACTCTGGTTCACCAGACTGACCCGGTGTTTTGTAAATGCTCGGGTTAGCCCGGGATGTACAGGTTCAGGTTATCGAATAAAGTCCAAGGACAAGCTGGAGGTGTTCAGACGTATGCTATCTAGTTTTGTTCCGCTGTGTGTTGTATATGAGGACAGGTTATTATAACTGTCCAGCTGTGTGCTGTGCTCTGATATTGTAAGTATTTTTAAAAGCTCTCAATAAAGTGTTTGTTTCTGTATTATATTTTGTTCCGCTGCGATGTGAGACTCTGTGTCGGGTTGGTTCTTCTTCTTCTTCTTCTATTCTTATATTTCTTTCTTTCTTATCTCACCCCCTAATTTCTTTCTAATAACGTCCAGTGTTTTCGGCGTTGGAAGGCCGGCATGAGTTACGGTAAGGGTATTTATGTCGATTTTCAGTACCGAAAATTCTTGGGTCGTTACACACGCACTGTTCAGAAGAGACATCGACTCAACAAATGGTTCGATCTCAAAAAAGAATACTAGATGGAAGCTGAAGATCTTATAAGGCCAAGGGGCCAAACGGCTTTTGATTTCGTTTGAAATTTGATTTTAGAAAATTTTCTTAAAGCTTATTCTTCACATTGAGGTAAAGAATAGTGGCGGCTACGTGTTTGACTTAGAAATGCGGATGCTTTTGAGTTAAGGGATGTGTAGTATATATAGGGAGATTTAAATAGTTTTTTTATTAGTTTATTATATTCCATTTTAATCAATCATTGCTTATATTTATCAATTTAAAGTTTGTATGATCACATACGATACCCAAAAATCATGAAAATGGGCATGCAGCTACAGTTCGACATTACAGACCCAACAAAACTGGTTTCGTCGAATTTCGAGTCCGTTTGCTCCTACAGCGTATTTTTAAAGTCAAATTCGACTGTTTTTCACATTAAAATTCTATACGGCCACATACTGACTCCAAAAATCACGAAAATTTAAATCTAGCAACAATTTAATATTCCATATCTAACAAAATTAGTTTCACTGAAAACGGAGGTTGTTTGCAAAACTGGCTATTTTTAAAGCTCTAAATAAACCCATTTAAATATTAATATATTTAAAAATAATAAATTAAATATTTATATATAAATATTTTCCTATATATTCACATATCATATTATCTAGTTCCAAAATAATCCAATTAGAATTTATACCTCGATATTTCAAATCCGGATTAAATCGATATCCAATTTATATTAAAAATCCTTTTATAATATAAATAAATCGTTATAAATTATAAAGGAATTCCATAGCGACTTTTCGAAAATTTGCTTTGGACATAACTCAAAATCTACACGACGAAATCTCGATTTTTCTCTTCCATTAGAAAAATATACTTCACCAGCTCCGGACGTTTCTTGTTTCATAGAAATCCGATTTAAAATGGATTCTGTATTATTGTTTAAAGTTCGAATCGCCAAATTACGAACTGTCGCGCCATTTCGAGCTCGATTATAATTAAAATATAATTATACGTTCAACTATCGTTTATATAATATATTCGTTAATATAATTCAACTCTATACTGAATTATATATTATAAATGATCCAATTCACACAATATTATGAATTCCACTATTTTCGACTATTTCGAAAATTAAATATATATATTTCTATTATTTATATTAATTAAATATTCAATATTATTTAATTAAACAACCATTTTATATTACCAAACCATTATTAAATAATTAAATAAATTATTTATTATCCGTAAAAATATGGGTCGTTACAATATCAGTGAGGGGATGCCACTTTAGGAAGTGATACATCCTATTGTGTGGTTGGCACAAAGTATCTACAGAGTAGGGAGCCGATCGATTAGGGTAGTAATAAGGTACATTTGGACGTATGCCTAAGTCTACCACCTTGAAGTGTAAGGGATCATCTCATTCAGGATATACTCGTAATAGTGCAGAGCAATCATTAGAGAAGCGTATACACCTTATCTTGTCAACCTTATCACACCTTCCATTTATGTAGTGATCTCACTTATCCACTTTATATGCCTGTCATGCTACTTTTATTTATTTACTTGCTAAAAATAACTAAACTCACCAGACATTATGTCTGACCCTTTTTGTTTCCTCTTCTTTCTTCCGTTTCCCCCTCCTCCCAGGTTCTCAGGGTGGGAGCATTCATGCCTAGTTAGGACTCGGTGATCATCTTGCTAGAGCTGCTTTCGAAGTATGGTTCAAGTTCCTACCTCCACAATGGCTTTATCTCTCTTATTTGCGTAATTATATTTTCTTTTAAGTATTTATGTGCTCTGATGATAAAAGACAGAAGTTATATTATTGTAATGGTTTTTGTGACTTATGGTATTTTGGACCACGATATATGATTTGTGTTTGAAATAAAAATTTGAATTTCCGCTGCTATCTTAATTATATCTATCTTGTAATATTCTGTGTCTATTTACCTATAACGTTTCATGAAACTTAATGCATTTCCTTTATGAGTGACATTAACGGACGTGGGGTGTCACACTTGGTATCACAGTTGAAAGGTTACCGGATTGGACAAAGTTTTTGAAACTATTTTCAAAAAGGTTTTAAAAGAAAGCATTTTCAAAAAGAAAAGTCTGTTTTGAAAAGCATTCGCCAACAAGCCATATGTAATATCCTTCAGCCTTTTTCTAAATCTCTTCCCTTTTTCTTTTCAGCATGTCTGGGGAACTAAACATTCCTAATATCCTGGGGGCCGTTATAATACTCGGATGGTTCTGTAGGTATTTGGAGGCCATGTCGTCTGCCGAGGGCCAAGGAAACATTCCTCCCCCAGCTGCACCAGTCATTCCTCCTCCTCCCCCTCTAAGAGTAGATAATTTCGCTAAGATCTGCAAAGACTTTCGTGTTATGGGAGGGAAGCCATTCCATGAGAACGAGACATTCGTAGAAGCGCAGAATTGGCTCAAGGAGGCCGAGGACTTATTCGTAATCATTGAAGTAGAGGATAGAAGGAAGGTTCAGTTACCCTCCTGGATGCTGAAAGACGAAGCCTCATTTTGGTGGGAAGTTACCCAAGCTGGACGTCCGGTGGAAACTTGGGAAAATTTTAGACAAAGATTGAAATGAAACTTCTTTCCCAAGCCGAGAAAAGCATGCAGATGGAGAGGATCTTGGCACTCAAACAAGGGAACTTGATGGTGAAAGAGTATGTGAACAAATTCAACCGGCTAGCAAGGTTTGGGTTAGAATTGTTGGATACTCCGCACAAGAAGGCGTTACGATTTGCTAAAAGGCTAAATGAACCCATTCATGGGCTAGCCATGTCCCATATTCCAGTAGGAGCCACTTTTGAAAAACTTGTTGATATGGCCCTAATGCATGAGGAAGACAAGGGAGAAAAGAAGGAAGTAAAGGCTAAGGAAACATCGCAAAATAAGACGGTGTGGCCCAAGAAGGGGCAACGACAACAGAAGAAAGGTGGAAAGAATGACAAGGGCAAGGATAAGAGAAAATGTCACAGTTGTGAGAAAGAAGGTTACTTGGTCAAAGACTGTAAGAGAAAGAAGAACAACTGCTACAATTGTGGAGATGTCAGACACTTTGCTAGGGAGTGCCTGAAGAAACAGGGATCGCAGGGGCAAGGTCAAAGGGCAGGAACTTCTGGAGGGTAGGTGCATGCTCTCGCAATCAGTGCTCCTGATAAAGGTAGAAAAATTTCTGTGAAAGGTTTAATTTCTCTTTCAAACCATCCAATTAGAACACTTTTTGATTCTGGCGCTTCACATTCATTCATATCTAGTTCTGTGGTTGAATCTTTGCACTTAATTACTAGTATGGTAGTGGATCCCATAGTTGTCTCAAACCCCATTTGTGGGTCGGCTCATTTATCTATGATTTGTCGGGGTTTGAGGATATTTGTGTTAGGCATCGAGTTTGAGTGCGATGCGTATGTGCTCGGATTTATGGGATATGGGTTTATTCTAGGAATGGATTGACTTACCATGTATGGTTCCATTCTGGATTGTGAGAAGAGGGTTGTTAGGCTTCTGACTTGTCATGGGAGGACCCTCGAGATTTTTCGTGACCCACAAGGGTCGGTTATGCTTAGTTTCCTAGAGTCTCTTGATGCATCTATCGATGATCTACCATCTGTTCCAATAGTCTGAGATTATTCAGATGTTTTTGATGAGGTACAGGGCTTACCTCCGAGGCGCAAGATTGATTTTCGTCTATACCTAGTAGACAATGCAAAGCCAGTTGCATTACCAGTGCGCCACATGGCTCCAAGGGAAAGAAGGGAGCTGAGTAAGCAAGTAGGGGAGCTACTTTAGAAGGGGTTTATTAGACGAAGCATATTCGAATGGGGTGCTCCAGTTGTATTCGCAACTAAGACGGATGGTTCGCTTCATTTGTGTGTTGACTATAGAAAGTTGAATAAACTCACTAAGAAGAATAGGCACCCGCTCCCGAGGATTGATGATTTATTCGATCAGCTTGTTGGTGCCTCGGTATTTTCTCAATTAGACTTGGCCATGGGTTTTGATCAGTTGAGGGTGGCTGAGGATAGCATAGATAAGACCGCTTTTAGAACTCTGGATGGTTTCTTTGAATGGCTAGTTATGCCTTTTGGGTTGACGAATGCACCCGCATGTTTTGTTGATCTAATGAGTAGGGTGTCTCGGGAGTTTCTAAAAAAAATTGTCATTGTTTTTGTTGATGATATTTTGATCTTCTCCAAAAGCGAAGAAGTGCATGCCCAACATTTGAGAGAAGTCTTGAAACTCTCTGTGCGCATTAGCTTAAGGTGAAGTTCTCCAAATGCCATTTTTGGAGAAAAGAGGTGAGACTCTTAGGGTATGTGGTCTCTACAGAAGGGATAGCTGTAGATCGCGCAGAGGTGGTTGCAGTGCAAGATTGGAAGATTCCTAAAAATGCAACTGAGGTGAGAAGCTTTCTTGGGTTGGCAGGTTATTATAGGAAGTTCATTAAGGACTTCGCAAAGATATCAGCCCCAATCACCAGGTTGACAAAGAAGAATTTGGCGTTTTCATGGGATACAGATTGTGATATTGCTTTCCAACGACTGAAGAGGGCTCTGACAACAGACCCAGTCTTGACCTTGCTTGATGGGAGTAAAGTGTTTACCGTTTACACCGATGCATGTGGTACAGGGCTTGGTGCGGTTCTGATGCAAGAAGGGAAAGTAGTGTGTTATGGCCGTATACAGTTGAGAGTTTATGAGAAGAACTACACCACCCAAGATCTAGGGCTTAATGCCATAGTATTCGCGCTTAAGACGTGGCACCATTATTTACTTGGAGATAAGTTCGAGTTATACACCGATCATAAATCTCTCAAGTATCTGTTCTCGTAGAAGGATCTCAATTTAAGGCAACAACAGTGGATGGAGTTCCTAGCTTCTTATGATTTTGAGATTGCTTATACCCCTGGTAAGGGTAATGTGGTGGCAGATGCACTAAGTAGGCAGAGGATGGCCTTGAGTCCTCTGTTTGTGGAGAGGAAGACCTTGGAGTTCATATCAACTTTTGATTTTAGACCATTCATTGAGATTTTTCCTGATTTGTTTGCATCCTTGGAGATACGACCAACTCTTATGGATCAAATAGGAGCTTCGCAGCAAGGTAACCCACAAATTTTAGACATCATGGAAAAGCTCTAGAAAGGTGAGACCTCTAGTCACCTCAGTAGATATGTCATAGATGAAAAGGGGTGGTTGCAACAAGATGGAAGGCTTTGTGTTCCTCAAACTGGAAGCTTGATAGAGGAAATCCTAGAAGAATCCCACCATTCTAATATGACTATTCATCCAGGCAGTGATAAGAAGTACAGAGACATGAAAAGGGTTTTATTTTGGGTTGGGATGAAGAAAGATGTGGCCGAATTTGTTTCTCAATGTTTAGTTTCCCAGCAAGTTAAAAATGAGCAAAAGAAGCCCGGTGGCTTACTTCATCCTTTGGAAGTTCCTCAGTGGAAATGGGAGAGTGTCTCTATCGATTTTCATAGATGGTTTGCCTAGATTGAAGAAAGGCAATACCAGTATTTGGGTTGTGGTAGACAGACTCACTAAGAACGCTCACTTTATTCCAGTTAAGAGTAAGAGGACGACACCATGGTTGGCAGCAATTTATGTTCGTGAGATAGTTCGTCTTCATGGAGTACCTTCCAACATCGTGAGCTATCATTACCCCATCTTTACCAGTGAATTTTAGAGGAGATTGCAAGAAGCATTAGGTACACAGTTGTGTTTGAGCACCGCTTATCATCCTCAGACCGATGGGCAAACGGAGAGGGTGAACAGAGTTCTAGAGGATCTTTTGAGGCTGTGTATCCTAGACTTCGGAGGGACTTAGGAAGAACACCTTCCTTTAGTAGAGTTTGCCTATAACAACAGCTATCAAGCCAGCATCGGTATGGCACCCTTCGAAGAGTTGTACGGACGATCCTATAGATCACCAACTTGCAGGTGGGAGTCTACAGAAAGATTGTTACTTGGACCAGATATGGTTAGAGAAACGTCCAAGAAGATTGACCTTATTTGGCGACGGATGAAGACAGCTCAAGATAGGCAGAAATCTTATGTAGACAAGAGAAGGACTGACATCGAATTTGAAGTGGGAGACTTATTTTTTATCAAAGTATCACCTCTGAGGAATGTGGTTCGCTTCGGATCTGTAGGGAAGTTGGAACCTAGGTTTGTGGGACCATTTCCCATAACCGAGAGGATTATCCAAATGGCCTATAGAGTAAAGCTCCCAGAAAATCTATCTGGCGTTCATAATGTTTTCCACGTTTCTCATTTATAGAAGTGTCTGCATGACACCGTGGAAGTTGTTGAGCCGAGTGTATTGGAAGAGGTAGAAGCGGAACAGGAGGCGACAGTCAGGCAAGTTCCTTCCTGTATTCTAGGATCAAAAGTTAAGAAGCTACGCAATAAAGAGATCAAATTGATAAAGGTTCAATGGGGAGATAACCTAAAGGATGTGACTTGGGAGACCGAAGCAAATATTCATACTTCTTACCCTTTTCTTGTCGAGGGTATGTTCTTAACTCCTTTTCTTAGGTTTAATTTGTGCTTGTTTCTATCATTTGAATATATCCTATCCATAGTATTTTTGACCTTTAGATAGGAATCCTATGGATGTAAACATGTGTTTGAGACATATTATGTTTGATGGATGCAAGTGTTTGCTAGTGGTTGCCTATGGATGCATATACACAGACATTAGGCACTAGATTGGCTCAATCACTCTCATACTACATATGGATGTGTGTGCATTTTCTTTTCTTTTATGGATGGAAATGGATGTATTAGCATATTGTTAATCCCTTAAAAATCCACACGCACATTGAGCTATCAAATCTGAGCAAAAGCCTACAGAACGAGTTCCATTAGTGTCGCTCATGCATATTGATTGTCCAAGGCGCTTAAGCGACTCACAAAAGGAAGGAAGCAACTGCACAGAGCATAGGCCAAGGGTCGCGCATATATTCGATGACCGCTCATGGATCGCAACTCCGATCGCTCATATGTTTTATTGATCGAACGTCAATACTTCGATCAGACATCATCTATCAGTAAGTTGGACGCCCACTCTTAGGATAAGCACACTTACATCTCAAATCACAAACCTTGGTCGGTCACCTCCAGACTATAGAGAAGATCGCCCGCTCACTCGTGTTCAGACATAGCCGTGTCAGAGAATCAAGATTGTCCGACCGCTTATTCAAATCGCTCACTCTTTTGCTCGCATATGACAACTGAATACAGCTGTCAACAGCTGGTTACGGTCAGGCGATGGCATATTCGTAATTAACGGGATAAGCAACCCGTCGCCTGCATATACGAACTTTAGCTCACTTCTCCAAGAAGGCACACCTATAAATGGGCCATGGCTGCCAACATAAAAGGTGCCAATCTTTTTAGAACCAGGAAATACTGCAAAATCCTATCCTCAGTCATCCCTTAAATAGGTGGATCATCTTCTCCATTCAAAGGTTCATCATCAATTCGGCCATGGCGCTTAGTATAACCTTGTAATCAGAAAATCAAAGACATCCTCCTTCTCAATCATTCATTCGTCCTTCTTATCCTCAAACTCTACCATTTTCTCATAAAATCCCAGGATTGATATGTATAAATGAGAGTATGCTGAGTGAATATAGAGATGTATGAAAGAAAAGAGTTGATGTATTTTGTAATCTCCATTTCAAGAATGCAAATAATCGTCATAGCGGATGTAGGCCTGGCACAAGACTGAACCACTCTAAATCTCGTCTCTATTTTTTCCTTATTCGCATCTTTACTATCAATTGTTGTTAAGTACGGCTCCAATTACTTTCTTACCGTACCGGTAAGTACAATTCTAGTACCTTAGATGTTTGAGCCATTTTTGGTGAAAATATTTGGTGCCTAGCATGGGACCATGTTCAAAATTTCTTGCCTCGTACCTCCTTTCAGTCTCAGTAATAAAAATTCTAAATCGTTCTCTCCCTCGAAGCCATGGCCGGATCTAAGAAGAGCGGCAAGTCTACTAAAGCTACCGCGACCAGTGAGGATAGTGATGTTAATGGAGCTACACCGCAAACCTTGAACCAATGGGCTGGGGGAACTCCTAGATTATCTGTAACGCGAGATGAGTTGAATGTGGCTGTAATAGATCTGAATGAGAAAATGGACGCTACGACGAAGATGATGATGGAAAGGTTTGATGTCCTGATTAATGCTCAAGCCAATCTTTAGCGACCAAATGCTCCAAATAATGCTGATGAAGAAGAAAACTTATCAGCCTCAGACCATAGTCGAACCCACTTCTTAGTGGAAGACAAGGAAAAGGCCGGTGGTGAGGAGTCTAAGGCCAGATCCCCGCAGCGTAAAGAAAAACGTGCGACTCAAAGTATCGCAAGTCCCACCAAAAGGACACCTCCCAAAAGAGGTGCAAGGCATCAAAGCTCAATTCGTGATCGCACTGATAAGAATATCGATGCTGATCCTGTGGAACAAGAGACTGACGAGAGACGCATCACAGACATGATCCAGCGAATAATGAAGGAGAAAGTGACCTGAGAGGATGAAGAGAGAAAATGGGAATTTTCACCCAGCAAAAATCCGTTTACAGAAAAGATCCGTCAAGCAAAGTTCCCAAAGAAATTCATGCCACAAACAAGAGCACCTTATGGCGGAGTTGGAGATCCGAACATCTTTGTATTCAAATACGACCAACACATAAATGGAGCTAGGGCTACTGACGAAGTAAAGTGCTTATACTTTCTTGTGTGCTTAGAAGGTGTGGCCTCGCTATGGTTCACCAGACTTCCACCTAAATGTATTGATCAGTTCGCCGATTTGGCAAGAAGGTTTCAAGATCAATTCCGACTACAAACCACCAAACCAAGGGACGTGATGTCACTTAGCGAGATGGAACAAATGCCTGGGGAAACCATCAAAGCTTTCCTTCCACGCTTCCATGCTACAGCAGCGGAGGTCATAGAGCCAGAGCCTTGGTACTTGTTGGCAGCCCTGAAAGGTGCCATCGATAAGAAGTCAGAATTTGGGAAGTGGCTCAAGATGAAGAAACCAAAGACTTTAAAGAAGTTCTACCAGAAAGCTGAAGAATATATGAGTGTAGAAGACGAAGCCCCAAGCGTTCAGAAGGCTATAGAGAATAGCGCTGCCAGAGAAGGAAAAAGTAACGAGTTCTGAGCCGAGCAGAAGAACGACATAGGCCAAAAGAGAGGGAGCGACGAGAAGGATAACAAAGCCTATAAGAAGATGCGGCTGTATAAGTTATCCGAATTAACCCTCCTAAACAAAACTCCAGAAAGAATTTACTCCGCCACAAAGGATTCAGGTATCTTTCCTCAGATGAAGCTATAGAAGATAACTGAGAAACAAGCAAATTCCGGCAAATTCTGTCGGTTTCACAACCAACCAGGACACAACACCAATGAATGTCGACACCTGAAGAGTTAAATCGAAGAATTCATTAGGAAGAATCAACTCCAACAATATGTAAAAAGTCCTCAAAACGCTCCGGTTGTTCAATGGCATAATAATACGGTCATCCAACCCGACTCAAGTGCGGAAGCTCAAATATCAGTTGATTCAAGACCAGTAATCAACATGATATTTAGGGGGCCTCACCCGGCTGGAAACAGTTGGGCAGATATGGAAAAGTATGCTAATGAGTTGAAGGAAGCCTCAAGAGAAGAAAGATGTATGATCTTGAGCAACAAGCTTCCAATGAAAATGCCCAAAACTTCAACCAATGACGTGGTATTCAAAGACAGAGATGGGGACGGGTTAGTTACACCAACTATTGACGCCATGGTGATCACAATTGGTCTTGGCCCTGCAGTTGTTAAAAGAGTCCTGGTTGACACAGGGGCATCTATTAATGTGATATTCATAAGCACATTCCAAAAAATGAATCTCCCTATGGACGAAGTACGTGCATATCCAAATAAGATCCACAGTTTCACGGGTTAGCCTACACAACCCATCAGTATAATAGACTTACTCGTGGAATTGGCAGACGGAGAGTGCAAGGTCTCTATGGTGCAAACTTTTGTCCTAATAGATGAGTTCTCATCCTATAATGCTTTCCTTGGGAGGCCAACTCTTTCAAGCTTTAAGGTTGCACTGGCTCCATGGTGTCTGATCATGAAGTTTCCAACTGAAAAGGGGATTGGTGTGATTAAAGGCGACCAAATCGCTACAAGGGACTGCTATGTGACAAAGTTAAAACAGGCTAAGAAAAAAGACTCAAGAAAGGATGCAGAGGCTTTCCCCTGCATTCACAAACTCCCTTTATAGCAATTAAAGAAGGGTCCATGCACTAGTGAATACAGTGGAGCGCGAAAAGAAACCGACCCTAGAAATGCCAGTGCAGAGGACGAAAGAGCGACATCGGCCGAAGTCACAATTCATGTAGTTGTAATTCCGAAGGACCCAAACCGTGTGTTGAACTTAAGATCTCGGTTAAGACCCGAACTAAAGACTCGATTGGTTGTCATTTTAAGAGCTAATTTGGAAGTGTTCGCGTGGAACCACTCCGACATGTGCAGCATATCTCCAAATATAGTAGTCCATAAGCTAAACATTGACCCGCGTGTTCCATCTGTTAAGCAGAAAAGGAGAACCCGGGGGTTAGAGAGGTCGTGCGCATTAAAGGAAGAAGTCGACAGGTTAATGGAAAATGGTTTTATCAGAGAATCCACCTATCCGAAATGGGTTTCCAACCCTGTGCTCGTAAAGAAAGAAAACGGCAAATGGCGAGTCTGTGTAAATTACTTAGACCTCAATAAAGCTTGTCCGAAAGAGAGTTTTCCTCCCCCTAGGATTGACCAGCTAGTGGATTCTATGGCCGGTCATGAATTATTGTCTTTCATGGATGCATATTTCGGCTACAATCAAATCATGATGTACGGGCCGGACCAGGAAGACACAAGTTTCATTACTAACCTTGGCTTATATTGCTACAAGGTGATGCCATTTGGCCTGAAAAATGTGGGGACAATTTACCAACGATTGGTAAATGCTATGTTCAAAAAGCAAATTGGAAGGACAATGGAAGTCTATGTCGATGATATGTTGGTAAAGTCCAAAAGAGTAGAAGACCATTTAGAAGATCTAGCCCAGATGTTCGATATCCTACGACAATATGGCATGAAGCCGAATCCCTTGAAATGTTGTTTGGGGTCGGTTCGGACAAGTTCCTAGGATTTATGGTCAACACTAGGGGCATAGAAGCTAATCCAGCCAAAATATCATCTTTGAGAGAAATGCGCCCCCCATGAACTAAGAAAGAACATCAACGTTTGAATGGGAGGATTGCGGCCTTAAATCACTTCATATCCAGGGCAACGGACAGATGTCTTCCATTTTTTGATGCCCTTAGGAAAGGGAAGAAAGAGATATAGTGGACCTTTGAATGTCAGAAATCCTTCAAAGAACTGATCCAATACATGGCAACACCTCCCATGTTATCAAAACCTAGAGACAGAGAAGATCTGTTTCTATACCTAGCGGTATCCGCCCATGCTCTGAGTGCAGCATTGATTAGGGAAGATTTGAAGGTACAAAGACCAGTCTATTACATCAGTAAGAGACTATCTGGTGCAGAATTGAATTATCCAAAGCTTGAAAAACTCGCTTATTGTTTTCTTATTACATCAAAGAAGCTTCGTCCCTACTTTCAAGCCCATACTATTAAAGTTCTCACGGATCATCCTCTGAGGCAAGTTTTGTTATGACCAGAGACCTCCGAAAGGTTATTAAAATGGAATATTGAGCTTAGTCAATACAACATTACATATCATCCTCGAAAAGTGATTAATGGGCAAGCGCTCGCTGATTTTATCGCAAAATTTACCAATCGAGGGAGACAAAAGAGGAAGATGATATTGAAACTAACATCCAGTGGAAATTATTTGTTGATGGAGCCTCGAACGATTACTGTTCTGGGGCAAGGGTAGTCTTGAAAACCCCCGAAAGAAGATCTCTATGTTATGCGCTAAGGATAGAATTTCCATCGACAAATAACGAAGCTGAGTATGAAGCTCTCATCGCAGGAATAAAGCTAGCAAAAGCATTACAGATAAAAACTATACAAATCTTCAGCGATTCCCAGCTGGTGGTATGCCAAGTTCTAGGAGAATTCCAAGCCAAAATGGGTAACTTGCCAGATTATCTTTCAAAATCCTTGGAACTATTGGAAGCGTTCAAGCACTACACCATATCTCACATTCCCAGAGGAGAAAACACCAAAGTTGATTCATTGGCAAAATATGCAAGCATAGGAGATGTACCGCTTATGGGGTTAGTTTTGGTGGAAGTCCTTTCCAGCCCAAGCACGAGGAAGACCAAGATGGATTGGGTCATGGACATAACCGATAAACCAAACTCATGGATGTCACCAATCAAAGAATACCTCATAACCAGGGCACTCCCGGCAGAAGCCAAGCAGTGAAGGAAGATTTTACGAAAAGCCTCTTTTTATCTCGTTCAGGACAGTCGGCTATATAGACGTGGATTTTCTACACCCTTACTTTGTTGTGTTACAGAAAAAAATCAAAGGCAATCATGACGGAATTACACGAAGGGGAATGTGGAGGCCATACCGGTGGACAAACTTTGGCTAAGAAAATCTTGCGGTATAGTTACTTCTGGCCAGATATCAATAAAGACTCCATGGCCTACACTAAAAAGTGTGACATATGCCAAAGATTTGCCAAGATTCGAAGGATGCCATCCACAGCTATAACCCATATGGTCAGCCCATGGCCATTTGCTATCTGGGGCATCAATCTCATAGGAGCCCTTCCCACTGCAAAATCCGGTTTTAAATATGCAATTGTCGTCATTGATTACTTCACAAAATGGTCCAAAGCAGAACCATTGGCTGCCATGACTTCAAAGAAAGTTATTAATTTTTCTTGAAAAATATCATATGTAGGTTCGGGGTACCACAAAAAATAATCACAGACAACGGAACCCAATTTGAAAGTGAAGAATTCCAAAATTCCTATGCTAATATAAGATCCAGAAAATCTTTTCAGCAGTCGCCCATCCACAAGCGAATGGGCAAGTGGAAGCAGTAAACAAAATCATCAAAACGACCATTAAGAAGTGGTTAGAGAAGTCCAAAGGTGGTTGGGCATATGAACTCCCACTAGCATTATGGGCATATCACACCACGCATAAAACTGTGACCGGGAATACTCCCTTTTCTTTATCTTACGGCTCTGAAGCCATGATACCGGTGGAACTGGAAGTCCCCACCCACAAAAGGATATACTTTGATCACAAAGAAAATGAGAGATTGCAACTCGAGGAAAGAAGAAAGGAAGCAGAACTCAGAGTAGATGCATATTAAAGAAGGGTGCAAGGCATTTCAATTCAAAAGTCAGACACATGACTTTTCAAATTGGAGACCTTGTGCTGAAGAAAATCATGACTGGTACTGGAGTGTTTGGACCCAATTGGGAAGGGCCCTATGTTATAAATCAAAAACTCCAAGATGGTACTTTCAAATTGGCCACCACAGATGGAATCCAGATTCCACGAGCATGGAATAGCGAGCACATTTGTCGTTAATTTTTTAACACACTATTCGAATACATGGAAAGGGCAGTAAATACTTGCAAAAATTTCGCATTCGAATTATGTACATAAAATGAATGAATGTGGAATTCCATTGGCATATATGAATCGCACATTTACGAAATCCTTGCTAAAAGTTGACTTCTTTTATGTAGGCAAACAAGTGACCAGTAGGCGCCAAGCTAAGGAGTTCTGTCTTTCATCATGAAACACCAAACCTTTTGGCACGCTTCCAGCAAAAGGATTGGCACCAAACTAAGGAAGCAATGCAAAGGTGAAAGCAACTCAAAATGTCCCATGGTTAAAAATTGCTAAACTCCATAAAAGGGGCACCTTCTTAGGTGCAGGACATAAGTTCTTTGACTCGAGGAATAACTCGATGAGATGAGCTGATGTCTGCCTCCCGGGGTAAAGCATAAAGTCGGAAAAACCGACATTGTCAAAAAAAAATGGGGAGTATCTTGTTAGGTGAAGGACACGAATTCTTTGAATCGAGTCAAAACTGAATAAGATAAATTAGTGCCCGCTTTCCGGGATCAAACATGCTGGAATGGCCAGCACAAAGCAGAAATCCTAGCCGAAAGGGGGTATCCAATTTTGTTCTTTGTTGTTAACCAAGTCAAACAAAGCCAAGATTGGATTACAACATTGAAACCCAAGTCCTCCTATGGGGGCACGCATTCAAAACCCGTCTCCGAAGGACCAGGGTCACCGAGTTAGTGAGACGAGGGGTTGAATGCACCCTAAATGTACAATAACATATATATAAACATATATCTAAGTTAAAATACCCAAATAACTTAATTGCTAAAGTAAAAGAGTGACATGGATCTTACCAATTAAGATAAATATGAAAAGCTGATCGCTTTCAGCTTAATAAACCTGTAATAAACCAATTATGATGACGTATTAGTAACGTTAAAAGTAACACGACGTAATTACGATACTAACGTACGATCGTCAGGGAAATTATAATGTAAAATCTAAAAAAAATGTTGCTAAGCAGGGTAAAAGGACATAATGTGGCAGACAAAGCACAAGAGCATTATAAATCCAGCAAAACAACCATTCATTAAGCCCACAAAGTGTCAAAGGTCAACACGAGTCACAAACCAGCATAATGTCATGAGCGAGGGTCGGCACCCGCTTATACAACCGGGCTAAAAGTTCAAAAGGAGACAACCAAAGACGGGACAAGAACGTTACAGATCCATGACCTTCCTAGGCCTACCTACCTTCCTCTTAACATGAGCAGAACAAGATGGAAGTTCATCAGCATGCTTAGAAATTGCCAACTCGGCATCTCCTGGAGCAAAAAAAGAGCTATCTTTGGATCTGAGAGCACGAATCAACTTCGCCTTATCATCTTCTAAAACAGAAACACGCTCAAGATTGTCTTTATGGAGCTTTTGGAAATCGCAAGCCAATGTGTGTCAACCGTTCACCTATTTTGCAGAGTGATTTTTGAGCAGATCCATTTGCTTTCCAAATTGATGCACAACAGTTTCGAAATGGGCTAACATCTGACCTTTCGCGGCAATCATATCACAAGAAAGGCTGGAGATCAGACGAGGATATATTCACGTTAGATGGTACTCCCTGTAAGCTCCACCCCCGGAATTGCTTAGCAAGCCTAGGATTTCATGGCCTAGGAACATAATGCGGCCTATTAATGATAGTCTGAAGCTCTGTATAAGATGAACGCAAGGGGGAATTCATAGACGGTTGACCAGTTGATTGAATCTCATATATCGGAACATCCAAATCAAAGTATCTTTCCATTCAACGTTGTTCTGGGGACGAAACCATCCTGTAGATGGACCAGTGAAAAGTCACACAAACAAAGTATTTAAAGGGATAACCAAACAAGTTTTTTCTCTAAAAAAGGAGAGGAAAGAAAGGAGCCAGGAACAACCCTTCAGCAAAAGCATAAACAAAGCAATATGGGTTTACTTTGAGATTTCAATAAATCGTAAATTCTAAAAGAAGAACAAGCATAAGTAGGAATCGACAAACCCGTGCTATGAAAAGTGGAAATAAAAAAGAAACGTGGAGTTTTTTAGTTGAGAAACCTCGTTGAAGAAAAATAAAAGTGAGATAGAATGAGACATAAGTAAATAAGAAGGAAGATTAAAGGACATACATCAAGAGCATTCTCACCACGTCCACTCGGTACTCGATTGCATAAATAAGGGTCCCATCAAAATCCAGCTGGCATGATCAATTACCTATAATTCGACCATTGGTAATGATGAAAAGATAATTCAAATGTCTCGCCCACAAAAAGGAACGACATCAACCTACCGCAGTGAAGTGATCCTGAGTTTTCCACGAACGACCCTTCGGTAAATCAGATTAAATCTACCAAACAATGTTGCGACCAGTCATGCCGAAGCCAGTAATTCTTTGTTAAAAAATTACGGACTTCGAGGGGCAAATTTTGATCCCTTAAAAATCCACACGCACATTAAGCTATCAAATCTGAGCAGAAGCCTACAGAACGAGCGCCATCAGGGTCGCTCATGCATATTGATTGTCCAAGGCGCTTAAGCGACTCACAAAAGGAAGGAAGAAACTGCACAGAGCAGAGGCCAAGGGTCACGCATATATTCGATGACTGCTCATGGATCGCAACTCCGATCGCTCATATGTTTTAATGATCGAATGACCAATACTTTGATCAGACATCATCTATCAGTCGGTTGGATGCCCAATCCTAGGATAAGCACACTTACATCTCAAATCACAAACCTTGAACGGTCGCCTCAAGACTATAAAGAAGATCGCCCGCTCACTCATATTCAGACATAGCCACGTCAGAGAATCAATATCGTCCGACCGCTTATTCAAATCGCACACTCTTTTGATCGCATATGACAACTGAATACAGCTGTCAATAGCTAGTTACAGTCAGGCGATGGCATATTCATAATTAATGGGATAAGCGACCCATTGCCTGCATATACGAACTTCAACTCACTTCTCCAAGAAGGCACACCTATAAATAAGCCATGGCTGCCAACACAAAGAGGGACAATATATTTAGAACTAGGAAATAGTGCAAAATCCTATCCTCAATCATCCCTTAAACAGGTGGATCATCTTCTCCATTCAAAGGTTCATCACCAATTCGACCATGGCGCTTAGTACAACCTTGTAATCAGAAAATCAAAGACATCCTCCTTCTTAACCATTCATCCGTCCTTCTCATCCTCAAACTCTACCATTTTCTCATAAAATCCCAGGATTGATATGTATAAATGAGAGTATGTTTAGTGAATATAGAGATGTATGAAAAAAAAGAGTTGATGTATTTTGTAATCTCCATTTTAAGAATGCAAATAATTGTCATAGTTGATGTAGGCCTGGCACAAGGCTGAACCACTCTAAATATCTTCTCTATTTTTTCCTTAATCGCATTTTTACTGTCAATTGTTGTTAAGTACGGCTCCATTTACTTTCTTACCGTATCGGTGAAGTACAATTCTAGTACCTTTGGTGTTTGAGCAATTTTTTGGTGAAAATACAAATGGATGTTGCATTTGGACGAATGGGTGTGCACACATATAGAGCCCACATGTTATAATTGGATTATTTTCATACATATTGGATTTCATGGCACTAACATACATTGCATTAAGGAGGTCAACAGAATCAGTAGACCGCCTGATTTCTGCATTAATGTTAGGACATATACACACACCTTTGCATATATTCATACAAGCATTAGAAGTTTTTAAGGACAATGGATGCCAGTGATTGATGGATGGTAGGATATGCATTCTTCTTAACTTAGAGATTTCGGGGATGAAATCCTTTGAGTGGGGGGCAATGTAACACCCCGAATTTTTAACGACACTAAAAGAGGATGAATTAAATAATAATTAATTTAATATTCAGAATTAAGGAAAATGGACTATGCCATTGTGTCCGTCTCAAAATTCTAGTCAAGATAAACATTTGGTTTGCATAAAACGGACACCGTATGAAGAAGTTATGAGGGTTTTAAGTTTGTAAACGCGCAGAAGAAATATATATATATATATATATACACACACATATGAGTCACATATGAGTCAGATATGAGTCAAACCTTATCCAAAACCGTTCAAAAATCAAAATGGCAGAAGGCAGCAAATTTCCCGCTCTAAGGGGTCGACCCCCTAGAAGGGTGTCAACACCGGGGTCGACCCTCCTTAAGGTGTGTCGACACCAGGGTCGACCCACCTACAGGGGTGTCGGCACCCCAAGGACTGACATGGAAGTCGGTTTCAGAGGGTCTGGCAACTATAAATGCATGGTCCTTTCTCTTATTTTCTTTATTAAGAATCCATGGGGGCCAAACTCAGCTGGTGTTTGAACTGAACTAGGATCCGTTATCTCCTACAACTATCAACCTAAGCAAATCAATTAGAGATTCAAGATCCATTCTTCTTCTATTTTCTAATCCAAACACTGTGAGTTCCTAGTTGCTTTTAGATTTAAATATATAAAAGTAAATGTGATATGACAATAGTTTGGATTTGTTCATGTGCCTATATTATATTGGATCCATTGTAAATTGCGAACATATGACATTCTAAATTGAGTATCACTTGGATCTAAATCTCTATCTTGTTGGATCTATTATAACTTTTGTGGCATTGTATGATGTGGACCTTGATCTTATTTGTGTTAGATCTATTAATCTAAATCTCTATCTTGTTGGATCTATTGTAACCTCTATGACATTCTATGATGTGGATCTTGACCTTATTTGTGTTAGATCTAGTTTTAACTATTGGATCTGAATTATGTGGACATCTAAATTGCTAATCAGATCTAGTTTATCACCTTGTGCCTATCATATTAGATATAAACCAGTTGGACATCTAAATTGTAAATTTAGATCTTATTATGCTTATTATGACATCATAGTTATGTCAGAATCAATCAACTACCACAAGTTCATTAGATTTATGTTGTCCACCTTATCACCATGCTAGTTTATGTTTATGCCAAAACAATCACCTTTGTCATATTACCATCACTTTTCCTTTTATTGTTTATGACTAAGCAACTTTATAGCCTAGATGTCGCCAAATATGTGTGAATGCGTTAGTTAAGGAGCGGGGGAAAAGGTTAGAATTGGTATAATTTAAGTAATGTTTATGAATTGGACATATAATTCAAAAAGGTGGAAACTAGGGACATAATCACCTATAAAGACATAGGTAAGAATTGGATAAGAATGAAATGTCTAATAATTACATTAGGAATTGTAATTGCACTTATGACACAAGGTTAGGTTGCATTAGTGGTGGAAGTCTGCCCGGACCCGACCGGCATATCCAGCAGCCATTAATGTTGAACCTAATGTGAGAGGTCTAAGTGCGCAAATACAAATCGGGCTATGACACGAGGTTAAGCCCAACTTGTGGAAGAAGTCTTCCCGAACCCGACCGGCATATCCCGCATCCACAAGTTGTAGGCCTAATGTGGGAGGTCTAGCCCGTTATAAACCATAAATGGATATGGTAATTAATTGGACTACCTAACCTAATCTAATCCATAGGGATTGTTTGATAATGAACTAAAGTTAGGGTTAAGTAAAATTTGGTTGGACAGCGGGTGGGTTAAGTAAATCTGAGGGGGTGGGTAATATTTACATATAGGCCCATAAACTTAGCCCGATAAGGTTATGTAATTAAAGACACCTAGTGGTAAGCATAACTGGTAGAAAGACTTGGGCTATATAAAATTAAAGACACCTTTAGGGTAAATATAACATGTGGAAAACCTAGTGGGGGATACAAGACAAACGGGAGAGCCTGTATCATATTGTATGGGACCCGTTCCAGTCAGTAACCCGGAGTATGTATCGAGTAAAGAACTCCGAACTAGGTCCGAAAAGGGGCATGCTTATTGACTGATTGTAAGAGATCCAAACGTGGAGATGGTGTTGGCGGCGCAAACCGACCGGGCTATGTGCGTGCATGAGCCGGGCCGAAGGGGATAAGGCGACCGTGACACCTGTAGATATGGGGCTGTGCATATCAGCGAGGGGCTTCCACTTTAGGACGTGATACATCCTATTGTAGGGCCGGCACAGAGTATCTACGGAGTAGGGAGCCAATTGATTAGGGTAGTAGTAGGGTACATTTGGACGTATGCCTAAGTCTACCACCTTAAAGTGTAAGGGATCATCTCATTTGGGTTATACTCATAACAGTGCAGAGTAATCATTAGAGAAGCGTATATACCTTATCCTGTCTACCTTGTCACACCTGCCATTTATGTAGTGATTTCTCTTATCCACTTTATATGCTTGTCATGCTACTTTTATTTATTTACTTGCTTAAAGTAACTAGACTCGCCATACTTTATGTCTGACCCTTTTTGCTTCCTCTTCTTTCTTCCGTCCCCCCCCCCCCTCTCCCTAGGTTCTCAGGGTGGGGACACTCAGGCCTAGTTAGAATTCAGTTATCATCTTGCTAGAGGTGCTTTCAAAGTATGGTTCAAGTTCTTATCTCTACTATGGCTTTGTCTCTCTTATTTGGGGAATTATGTTTTCTTTTAAGTATTTATGTACTCTGATGATAAAAGACAGAAGTTATATTGTTGTAATGGTTTTTGTGACTCATGGTATTTTGGACCACGATATATGATTTGCGTTTGAAATAAAAAATTGAATTTCCGTTGCTATCTTAATTATATCTGTCTTGTAATATTCTGTTTCTGTTTACCTATAACGCATCACGAAACTTAATGCGTTCCCTTTGTGAGTGACACTAACGGACGTGGGGTGTCACACAAAACTAACACTAGAGGTGGGAGAATAGAGTTTTAAAGAGATTATGGAAAATTAAACAATATTGGATTAAAATATGAATCACACAATGATTTTCACTTCAGAAATGATCACAAACACAATAAAAATCATAGACATAGATATAAGTAAATATAAAATGCAGAAAAGGAAAGAACACATCAGATTTTATACTGGTTTGGATTACTCCTATCCAATCCCATGCAACATAGGATTGCGCAGAGTTTCATTAATACTAGTATCAATCTATACAACATCCTTGATTTCACGGCTACAAGGTTAACATCGATTCCACCACCCTCGATTTCATGGCTATAAGGTTAACACTGATTCCACCACCCTTGATTTCACGGCCACAAGGTTAACATCGCTCCCTTTCCTTGATTTTCGGGCTACAAGGAACACATCCTTTCCCAAACAATTCCCAAATGATTAAAACAGCCCTATAACTCTTCAATAGCACTTCAAATAGAGAGTAGTTGATAAATATTGAGAAGAGAAAAAGAATGATATAATTTTTATTGAAATTGGCAGAGTATAAGTGTAGAAATCAATAATTTAAAGTATGATGGTGGTGGTATGACATAAGATGAAGATGGAGAAGAAGAATTGATAAAAAATTCGGTATCAACCCATATTTATAGTGTTTGAAAGGTTGCAACATTTTTGAAGCGTTTCAAAATATGAAAAGACACGTCCTTTGAAAATTGAAAAAATGACAGCTATATGTCGACATGTGCATTACGGTATGTCGACATATATAGTATATTTTTGATTTTTAAATCATTTTTTAAGTATTTAAACCTATATATATTCTAGAAATTCCTGAAACAAAGCTAGTTGTTAAAACATTATTTTTCAAGTATAAAAACATAAGAAAAAATTATTTAAACATATGATTAAAAACTTTATATATATGTGGTATAAAAACTATATATAATATAATTATAAAAATATATATAGTAATTTATAAAGAGATATTTATAAACTATATAAATAAAAAGTTTATCTGAAATCCTAAAGTTTAAATAAGAATACTTGAAATTATAATCAAATATAAACTTAGTAGTATATATATATAAATGAATTAATAAAACTATAAAAATAAGCATACTTATAAATTAGGAAATATATTTGAAATCATAAGCTTGAAATTCTTGGATGATTAAAAATCATTTTAAAAGAAGTTTTAAATCAATTTGAAAAGAGATAATTTGAAAATAGAGTTTGAGTGTTATTCAGAGTTTTACATAATATCTAGACTCTACTACAATGATAGTCTTATACTCTTGTTATCTTGATACTCATGAGTATTAATTCTCCTTTGAAATCTTGAGTCTCTTCACCCTTGAAACTCTTAACTATACAATCTTCAATATCTTATTACCTGCATATAAATCTTGCATATATATATATATATATATTCGGAATAAAAGTGTTAGTATATATTTTATAATCTATAATGATTGAAACAAGGTTTTTGTCATCAAAACTCCATTCTCCAACAATCTCCCTCTTTTTGATGATGACAACCATGATTTATAAAATATCTATACCTGTTAATCTAATTCCTTGATTACTCCCTCTTTCACCATGAATTCCTTCTAACCCCCCTTAAACTATGCATATCTTAAGTATATCCTATTTTATATTTTATAATTTCTCTCCCTTTGCCATTATCATAAACTATCCTATTCTAAACTAAACTAAATTATACTAGATTAAACTAAAATAAACTATATTCCCCTTATATCTATGCTATAAATGATTTTATTGACTACTTCTATATATAAGTCTCCCTTAATCTATAATTCTCCCTATATCCATAAATTTCTATAACTCCCCCTAAATCTATGACTACACTATTGTAATACAAACATTGTATAATTTAGACCAGACGAGTAATTCAAACAATATTAATAATTAAGTCAAACCAATTCAATACGAGCTTTCTACATAAAAAAGCATCCAATCAATCCAAACAAATTTAAATCTTAGTTATATTCAAATTCAAGCTTTAACTTAGTCAGACCTTATCATTCTTAATTACGTTACTTATTATG
This sequence comes from Allium sativum, assembly GCA_030737875.1. Classification (NCBI taxonomy): domain Eukaryota; kingdom Viridiplantae; phylum Streptophyta; class Magnoliopsida; order Asparagales; family Amaryllidaceae; genus Allium; species Allium sativum. Next base: position 1,019,781,906 of record CM060924.1, read on the forward strand.
TATAGATTTTTCATTTAAATCAACAATACAGACCAAATCAAAATAATATATGTCAATTCAAAAACACTTCTTGAACCTTCAACTAATCCTAGAAACTATAAAACTCCCTCTTAATCTAATACAAGACTAAACCTAGCCTACCCTTAAAATTATAATAAGACATTAATCTAGACTAAGAAATAATTCTGATAGGATATCCTTAAAACTATGATACAACTTATATTAATATAAGTCAAGTAATGACAAGTCAATATTTAAGCAATTTAATCCAAACAATCAAACAAATTATGTTTTGTTGTCACAAAACATTAATTCAAATAAATTCAAACATAAAATCAAACATTTCTTGTATCTTCTATATACTGTTGTAGAGTAGGAAGGGTAACAACACCTCCTATAACCGAATATGTGTCTAAACCCGGTAAATGATTGGAAACATTCTCAACCTCCTCAAATGATGCATCAAAGGGAACAAGGAAACGGTTGGGACGACCAATCTATATGCCAATGAGCGTGTAAAAATCTAAAGGAGTCGACCCAAACTCAAAATCAAGAAAATAAAAGGTATGTATACTAAGTCACCATCGCTCACTAAGGAGCTCCACAAGGCATCGGTTTACATATGCAAACCTAAGTAAATCTAAGAAGTCTCTAAATGGTGTCGCACGAAGCCTAACCAAAATCGGCTCTGGTAAATGATCATAATACTGCACTATGCAGTAGATGGTCTACTGCATCATCCATGATATGATGCAGTAAGTGACAAAAAATGTTGATGTAGGCAAAAAATGATCAAAGGCAACACTTTCCTGGTGATGCATTTTGCCGTGTTGCCCTAGAGTCAAAGGTAACATCTTTACCATCCAACGATAACATTTTCCTAATGCTGCCACATATACTAATTTTACTTAAAAGTGAGCCCCACATTATCTATAGTAACATTTTTACCATCCAACGACAATACTTTTACATTCCAAAATGTTGTTGTAGATATTTCATCTCTAACAGGATTAAATATTTATTTCATAGAGTACTACCGCAAAGAATTTGAATTCAAAGAATGTTTTATTAAATAATATATTTTATTTCAATAACTGAAATAGTACAAATTTTTGACTCCAACTATTTACAACTCAAAGATTTACTACAACACTGATTATTCACATACACAGATATTCCTCACTACATCACTCAGTTCACTCATTACATATGCAGTTTCAATTTATACAGACACTAGCATTGACACTGACACATGACAAGCCGAAGATGAGCCAAGTAGCGGCTCTGGGCGCAGCGCCGGCGAGGTTTCGAGGTACCGCAGTCCCGGCGGGATCGACCTAACAAGTGGGAACCACCCGGATTCATCCGATTTTGGAAGACGAAGCCTTTTTTAAACACCTCAAAACAGCACCAGTCGACATATGCATACAAGAATATTCTGATAGAAAATATTTGCATCCTACATAAGCTAATGTAAATTAAATATATGTGTGGCTTACTGCTTATCTGATGAATGTTTGCTTTGCATTTCTATATAACACCAATGTTGGACACCAAGTTTCAGATCAGTAATGGCTTCGAGCTGGAAAGAGATGATAAAAGCCGATGAAACATAGCCGATTGAGGACAAAACTTACAATTTACTCAACCATAGCCAAAAGTTTGCTTGCTCGACAAATGTAATGCTTATCATCAATTCCAAGATTGACCTATGGCAAAATCAATGTCCATTAAGATATCAAATAATAAAGATAAGATAATTAACAACAACATTATGCAATTCCTCAAAATCATGCACATTCATGCTTGACAAATTTTATACGCATGATTAAAGGAAGAACAATTATAAATGCAATTGTACACCACATTCAAAACAAGATGGACATGGTTTTCACTAGACCACAAAATGTGAATGAGCACTTAAGAAATGAGAAAGAACGAGTTTGTGCATTCCTAAGACGCACATTTCTTAAGTATTCAAGTTCAAATTTGTTCTTGCACGCTTTGTTCTCGACCTCATCAGCCTATCTAACGAAAACATACTTATTTATGTAATAAGTTCTGAATGGAACAAATTGTTGTCAACGAATTTACCTATCTGTAACACCCTGTATTTCTATGTTTATTAAAGTAACAAATTATAGAACACTAAATTGTAAAAGTGAGAATTAAGGGAAACGGGTTACGCCGTTGCGTTCATCTCAGAATTCTGCTTGAGATAGAGTCCGAGTTTGCGTGAATCGGACTCCGTATGAAGAAGTTATGGAGTTCAGAAGATTTCATGTTTAAACAGGAAATTATATAATTAAATAAACAAAACAGTTCAAATTTTGAAAATCACGTGGCTCAGCTAGGCGGGAAAAATCCCGCCCATAGGGGTCGACCCCCCAAGAGGGGTGTCGACTGGGGTGTCGACCCCACTATAGGGGGTCGATCCCCTCGCCCAGATCCAAACAGTGATGATTTTCTGACCTGTTGCTGAGTCTTTTCTAACTAGTTGCTGAGTCACTAGGGCATAGGTGGAAATTTCTGGATAACTCTATCTAGTTTGGATGATTGTGATCACTCCTAGGATGATCTAACGGCTCACATAAGTTTAAATCTCTATAAAAGCAACCCTAGTCCTGAACACTAAATCACACAAATTCATTCCAAGGAGCCACCATGTTGTCTATGATCGTCCTAGCCTACCCACCATTTCTTCTCAAACTAGAAAACAAGTTAGAAGCTACGAATCCAATCTAATTTAGAGAGTCAATAGTCTTCGTCAAGGGATTGTTTTTCAGTTTCAAAAAACAGATCCCAGAAAACAAGACTTTCTTTTGTTTGTAAGTCCTGTTATTATTTAGATCTGAACAGTTAAAAGTTGTGATTTGTAATAAAATGAAACTAGAGTTGTGTCTAGTTGAAAGATAACAGTGATGCCGATTCATGTCTATTCTTGTAACGATTCTATCATATATGCTTATGATACTATTGTGGTTTATTAGACTTATTATGTTGTATGTTAAACCAATCATGATTATGTAAATTTGGTGACTTTTTCATGTTATGTTACATGCAAGTTTTTAGGCTAAGTTATATATATGTTTAGATCTACATTCTCATATGTTAGATCTATGGTTATTGGATCCAAAATAAAAGTTCACATTCACATGCCTAGTTGGATTTGTGCAATTCTATATGCTTAAGATTCATGTTTATAGGATCCAAAATAAAAGTTCACATTCACATGCCTAGTTGGATTTGTGTAATTCTATATGCTTAAGATTCATGTTTATTGGATCCAAAATAAAAGTTTACATTTACATGCCTAGTTGGATTTGTGTAATTCTATATGCTTAAGATTCATGTTAATTGGATCCAAAAATGCAAGTTCATTTTTTATGCCAAATTTATATGACACATGTTTAGTTAGATCCGTATTATGTTATATGAATGGTACATGCTCCTTCTTTCCCCTTTTGTATATAAGTTAGGCTAAGTTACGAGCCTAACATTCTATGTGAATTTTTGTGAACGTATAACGGGGGTAACGTTGAGAAAAACCTTAAATTTCATATTACTGGCATAATTTGGCCCATAAATATATGAATGATTAGTGGCATAAAAATGGTATAATTTATATACCAAAATTTTTGAATATGATTTAGAGGGTAAATGGGGTATGACTTGAATGGCAATAATTGTGGATAATTTACATATAAATATGAAAGGTAATATGTAAATTAAGTAAAAGACAAATATGCCTAACCCGAGGTTAGATTGAGTTATGGTGTAAGACTGCCCGGAACCGCCCGGCACATCCAGCAACCGTAACAATATAGATCTAATGTGAGAGGTTAGCGCATCAAGCCCAAAAGAACCCGAGGTTAGATTGAGTTGCGGTGTAAGACTGCCCGGAACCGACCGGAACATCCAGTGACCGCAACAAAACATATCTAATGTGAGTGGTTGGTGCTTTAATAAATGAATTAAAGATAAGACAATAATGGTAGGGTTAAGTTAATTAAGGCAACACTTAACCAATACAACATGTTAACTAAACTGATGGGTGGGGTTAGGTTAATTTGAGAACACTTAACCATTTTAAAATGTTGATTAGGAAACCCTAGTAACGAGGACCCATTTCAGCAGTAACCCACATAGATGTATCATGGTACCTTGAACTAGGCAGGGTGGGGCTTGATTACTGGGCTGATTATAAGCGATCAAAACAACGGCGGATGGTGCGTCAGTGTAGGTTCCGACGGAGTGCGGGCGTGCATGTACTCCGAAGTGGAAAAAGCAGGCACTGGGCATCTGTAGTAATACATTGTGCATCTTGAATTGTTTCGGGTTGCCACCATAGGATTTGATACACCCCATGGTGGGACCAGCACAGGTATCTATAATCAAGCGGGGTGACACAAGTGGTAAACGTATACGAGTAGGAGCCGACCGATAAAGGGGATCATTTATCTTGAACACATGGTGTTGGTTGAAACACTTATAATTTGGTGCAGAGAAATTGTAATGAGTGCGATAGCATATTTAGTCTTATTATCTTATTTCTAGGGTGTTGTCCTAGATTCAGTTTATTCATGTCATAGTCCTTTTTCTTGTCTACATGCTAAATAATCAATGGACTTACCAGACTCATGTCTAACCCATTTTCTTTTTTCCGTCCCCCCCCCCCCCCCCAGTCCGCAGGGAGGGAATACTTCAGCTTAGTTTGGACCATTTCCATCTTGAAGAAGTTGATGTATTGCTTGGATTCTCTTTCCTTGGGCTGTGGCTTTGGATGCTCTCTTATTGGGATTTATGCTGCCTTACTGTTATTTTAATGCTTCTTTATGTTTTAATTCAAGACAGAGATTTGTTTGTAATTATTTGGAAGTTGGTTTGAGACAGTTGTTGTAATGTTTTAACTGAACCACGTACTTATTAAATAAATTTAATTTTTCACTGTTTATATGTCTGTCTTGTAAATTATCTATATCTTTTACCTATAATGCTCCACCGAAGTTAAGGCATTCCCTTTGTGAGTGACCTTAATGAAGGTGGGGTGTTTCACTTGGTATCAGAGCTGATGGTTGCCAGATCAAATAAAAAAATTTGGAAACTAATTTTTAAAAAGAAGTTTAAAGAAGCATTTTCAAGAAAAAAGTGTTGTTTTAAAATGCATAATCCCCTTCAAATCCATATGCACTATCTTTTCTATCCTTTGTTTTGAATCTTTTCTTTTTCGTCTCAGCATGTCTGGGGATCTTAACCTTCCAGAGGGCGTACCGGTACCTGGCTGGTTCAGAAGGTACCTAGAGGCTAGTGCTAATAATGCAGGCCCAGCAAACATTCCTCCTCCCCCAGTTGCAGTTGTTCCTCCTCCTCCTCCTCGGGTAAATGCTTTCTCAAAGATATGTAGGGATTTTCGAGCCATGGGTGGAAAGAACTTTAACGGGACTGAGTCATTTGTAGAAGCAAGAAACTGGCTCAAAGAAACTGAGGACTTGTTTGTTATCTTCGAAGTGGACGATAGGCAGAAGATACAGTTGGTCGTGTGGTTGCTTAAAGACGAAGCCTCTTATTGGTGGGAAGTTACTAATGCTGAGAGACCAGTTGAAACTTAGGAGGATTTCAGAATGAGGTTTGAGATGAAATTCCTCTCACAAGCTGAACGAAGCCTACAGATGGAGAAATTCTTAGCTCTCAAACAGGGAAGTATGTCGGTCAAGGAATACGTCAACCAATTCAAGCAGCTGGCTAGATTCGGACTGGAGTTAGTGAACACTCCCCATAAGAAGGCTCTCCGTTTTGTTAAAGGGTTGAATGAGCCACTACACAACCTAGCTATGTCCCATATACCTATGGGTGCGACTTATGAGAGACTGGTGGACATGGCACTGTTACAGGAGGAAGACAAGGATGGCAAGAAAGAGGCAAAGGTGGAAGTACCTCAAGATAAGAAAGTGGAAGGATTGCAGAATAAGAAGACAGATTCAAAGAAGGGCGGGAAGAACAACAAACCCCGTGACAAGAGGAAGTGTAATTTTTGTGGCATTCCTGGACATCTGATTAAGGACTGTAGAATGAAAAAGAGGAAGATGGGTGGTTGTTTTCACTGCGGCGAGACATGACACATAGCTAAGGACTGCCCAAGAAAGCAAGGGCAAGGGCAGAGGACTGGATCTACTTCTGGAGGCCAGGTTCACGCTCTCATAGCACCTCCGCAAGAACGAGGTAGAAATATTTTTGTTGAGAGTTTAGTTTATCTTTTTGATCATCCTGTTCGTACACTCTTTGGTTCTGGCGCATCGCACTCTTTTATATCCACTGCATTAGTTGAATCTCTTCACTTAGACATCAGTATAGTAGATGATCCCTTGGTTGTTTCAAATCCAATTGGGGGCTCAGCTTATTTGTCAATGATTTGTTTGGATTTGGAAATTTCTATACTAAGCGTTGGGTTTAGATGTAATGCCTATGTTTTGGGCTTCACGGGCTATGGGTTGATTCTAGGCATGGATTGGTTATCCAGTAATGGTGCCATCCTCGATTGTGAAAAGAGAGTGGTTAGACTTATGACTCGCCTCAGTAACACCCTCGAAATCCGTTGTAATCCCATGAATTCTGTTATGCTTAGCTACCTAGAATCTCTTGATGCGTCTGTTGAAAACTTGTAGTCTGTTAGAGTAGTCCGTGAATACTTAGATGTATTTGAAGAGGTGAAGGACTTACCTCCGAAGCAGGAGATAGACTTCCGCATATACCTTGTTGATAATGCAAAACCCATAGCTCTACCTATTAGACACATGGCTCCAAGGGAGAGGAAAGAGCTTATCAAGAAAATTAAAGAGCTACTCGAAAAAGGGTTCATAAGGCAGAGTATTTCTGAATGGGGTGTTCCAGTAGTATTCGCAACCAAAGAGGATGGTTCACTTCGCCTATGCGTTGACTATAGGGAGCTAAACAAGCTGACTAAGAAGAACAGGCACCTACTTCCAAGAATAGACGACTTGTTTGATCAGCTTGTAGGTGCATCTGTTTTCTCCCAACTAGATCTGGCTACCGGGTTTCATCAGCTAAGAGTGGCTGAAGACAGCATTAATAAGACCACGTTCAGAACCCCGGATGGTTTCTTCGAATGTCTTGTCATGCCTTTCGGCTTGACAAACGCACCTGCTTATTTCGTTGACTTGATGAGTGGGGTGTTCAGGGAGGTCCTTAATAAGTTTGTGGTGGTCTTCGTAGATGACATTTTGATTTTCTCGAAGAATGAAGAAGAGCATGCTTTGCATTTAAGGGAAGTCAGGGATACTCTTCGTGCACATTGGCTGAAATCCAAATTCTCCAAATGTCATTTCTGGAGAGAAGTGAGGTTTCTTGGACATGTGGTTTCTTGGACATGGAATGCAACCGAAGTCCGAAGCTTTCTCGGGCTAGCGGGCTTTTACCGAAAGTTCATTAAAGACTTTGCGAAAATCTCAGCCCCACTCACAAGATTGACAAAGAAGAACCTAACTTTCATTTGGGATTTGGAATGCGATATTGCTTTCCAACGTTTGAAAAGGGCTCTAACAACAGCCCCAGTTTTGACATTACCTAATGAGAGCAAAATGTTTACCGTATACACAAACGCATGCAGTACAGGATTAGGCGATGTCTTAATGCAAGAAGGCAAGGTATTTTGTTATGGGGGAAGGAAATTAAAGGTACATGAGAAGAACTACCCAACTCATGATTTGGAGCTAGCTGCCATTGTTTTCGCTCTTAAGTCATGGCATCATTACCTGCTAGGAGAAAGGTTTGAATTGTTTACTGACCATAAATCGTTAAAGTACCTTTTCTCACGGAAAGATCTTAACTTAAGACAACAAAGGTGGATGGAATTTTTGGCCTCATACGATTTTGAGATTTCCTATACCCTTGGCAAGGGCAATGTAGTTGCAGACGCCCTAAGTAGAAAGAAGCTGACCTTAAGTCCTCTCTTTGTAGAAAGGCAAAGCTTGGAGTACATAGAAAACTTTGACTTTAGACCCTCCTCTGACATTGTACTGGTCTGTTAGCATCGCTAGAGGTACGGCCTTCTCTTTTGGACTCAATAGGAACCGCGCAACGAGAAGACCCTCAACTAGTTGATATGATGGATAAGCTAATTATGGGTGAGACTTCTAGCCAGCTCAATAGATACTCCATCGATGATAAGGGTTGGTTGAGACGGGATGGAAGGTTATGCGTCCCACAAGCAAGGGATTTGGTGAAGACGGTTCTCGAAGAAGCACACCATTCTAAGCCGACCATACACCCAGGTGGAGATAAGATGTATAAAGACATAAAAAGGGTTTTCTTTTGGAATGGCATGAAGAGGGATGTAGCGGAGTTCGTTGCTAAGTGCTTGATATGCCAACAAGTCAAAGCGGAGCAGAAGAAGCCTGGTGGTCTGCTCCATCCTCTAGAGGTCCCACAGTGGAAATGGGATAGCATTTTGTTGGACTTTGTTGATGGGTTGCCTAGGTCAAGAAGGGGCAATATCAGTATTTGGGTAATAGTGGACAGGCTCACTAAAAGCGCCCACTTTATACCTGTTAAGAGTAAAAGAACTGCCTCGTCTTTAGCATCCATTTATCTTAAAGAGATAGTTAGACTCCATGGGATACCCTTCAGCATAATGAGTGATCGAGATCCTATCTTTACGAGCGAGTTTTGGAAGAGTTTGCAAGAGGCTGTAGGCACACAACTATGCTTAAGCACGGCCTATCACCCCCAAACCGATGGTCATACGGAAAGGGTGAACAGAGTATTGGAAGACCTCTTGAGATTGTGCATTCTTGATTTTGGAGGAACATGGGAGGATCATCTTCCTTTGGTGGAATTAGTTTACAACAATAGCTAGCAAGCCACCATAGGCATGGCACCCTTCGAGGCTTTATATGGAAGACCATGTCGATCACCAACTTGTTGGTGGGAGTCTACAGACAAGCTCGTAGTTGGGCCCGACATGATTAGAGAAACCTCAGAGAAGGTGGACTTGATAAGAAGACGGATGAAGATTGCACAAGATAGGCAGAAGTCCTACGCAGACAAAAGAAGGATCAACCTTGAATTTGAGGTTGGAGATAGGGTGTTCCTTAAAGTATCTCCTTTGAGGAATGTCATTCGCTTTGGGTCTGTGGGAAAGTTGGCACCAAGATTTGTAGGACCATTTCCTATCATTGAAAGGATTAGGACGATGGCTTACAGAGTAAAGCTACCCGAAAGACTGGCTGGAATTCATAATGTTTTTCATGTTTCTCAACTATGAAAGTGCTTACATGAGTCTGCGGAAGTTGTAGAGTCGAGTATACTAGAGGAAGTAGAAGTGGAATGAGAAGCGACAGTGAGAAGAGTTCCAACTCGTATCTTGGGTACAGAAGTCAAAAAGCTATGCAACCATGAAGTCAAGCTTGTTAAAGTTCAATGGAGTGATGCTGAGGAAGACGCGACTTGAGAAACTGAGAGAAAAATATGCGCAGCCTACCCTTTTCTTTTTGAGGATACCTCCTTGATCTCTTTTTCCATAAGTTTATACATGCTTGCATCTACCTTTTTAAGTATATCTCCTCGATCCTTAGATAGAAACCAATGGATGTAAACATGTATTTAAAACATGTTATGATTGATGGTTGCAAGTGGTTGCTAGTGGTTACTCGTGGATGCATATACACACAAATTAGGTGTTAGATCGGCTCAGTCACATTCATATTGCATATGCATGTATGTATTGGTGTATGGATTGAAACTTGGAATGTTATCATATGGATGTTGCATTTGTATGGATGATTGTGCACTCATGTAAAAAGTATGATTAGGAATAATTGCATGCATAATGGACTCATGGCACTGACATAATTTGCATTAAGGAGGTCAACTGAATTAGTAGACCGCCTGATTTTGCATTAGATAAGGATATATATACACACACACTGCATACAATCATGAAAGCATTAGAAATCTTTTAAGGACAATGGATGTTGGTGTTTGATGGTTGAGCAGATGGACGACTGGATGGGAGGATATACATTCTTCATGACTTGAAGATTTCGGGGACGAAATCCTTTAAGGAGGGGAGACTGTAACATCCTGTATTTCTATGTTTATTAAAGTAACGAATTATAGAACACTAAATTGTAAAAGTGATAATTAAGGGAAACGGGTTACACCGTTGCGTTCGTCTCGGAATTCTACTTGAGATAGAGTCTGAGTTTACGTGAATTAGACTCCATATGAAGAAGTTATGGAGTTCAGAAGATTTCATGTTTAAACAGAAAATTATATAATTAAATAATTAAATAAACAAAACAGTTCAAATTTTGAAAATCACGTGGATCAGCTAGGCGGGAAAAATCCCTCCCATAGGGGTCAACTGCCCCAGGGGGGTCGACATAAGTGTCGACCCCCCAAGAGGGGTGTCGGCTGGGGTGTCGACCCCCCTATAGGGGTCGACCCCCTCGCCTAGATCCAAATAGTGACGATTTTCTGACCTGTTGCTGAGTCTTTTCTGACTTGTTGCTGAGTCACTAGAGCATAGGTGGCAATTTCTGGATAACTCTACCTAGTCTGGACGGCTGTGATCGCTCCTAAGATGATCTAACAGCTCACATAAGTTTAAACCTCTATAAAAGCAACCCTAGTCCTCAACCCTAAATCACACAAATTCATTCCAAGGAGCCACCATGCTGTCCATGATCGTCCTAGCCTAGCCACTATTTCTTCTCAGACTATAAAACAAGTTAGAAGCTATGAATCTAATCTAATTTAGAGAGTCGAGAGTCTTCGTCAAGGGATTGCTTTTCAGTTTCAGAAAATAGATCCCAGAAAACAAGACTTTCTTTTGTTTGTAAGTCCTGTTATTATTTAGATGTGAACAATTAAAATTTGTGATTTGTAATAAAAATGAAACTAGAGTTGTGTCTAGTTGTAAGATAATGGTGATGCTGATTCATGTCTATTCTTGTAACGATTCTATCATATATGCTTATGAGACTATTGTGGTTTATTGGACTTAATATGTTGTATGTTAAACCAATCGTGTATTATGTAAATTTGGTGACTTTTTCATGTTATGTTACATGCAAGTTTTTTGGCTAATTTATATATATGTTTAGATCTACATTCTCATATGTTAGATCTATGGTTATTGGATCCAAAATAAAAGTTCACATTCACATGCCTAGTTGGATTTGTGCAATTCTATATGCTTAAGATTCATGTTTATAGGATCCAAAATAAAAGTTCACATTCACATGCCTAGTTGGATTTGTGTAATTCTATATGCTTAAGATTCATGTTCTATATGCTAAAGATTCATGTTTATTGGATCCAAAATAAAAGTTTACATTTACATGCCTAGTTGGATTTGTGTGATTTCTATATGCTTAAGATTCATGTTAATTGGATCCAAAAATGCAAGTTCATTGTTTATGCCAAATTTATATGACACATGTTTAGTTAGATCCTTATTATGTTATATGAATGGTACATGCTCCCTTCTTTCCCCTTTTGTATATAAGTTAGGCTAAGTTATGAGCCTAACATTCTATGTGAATTTTGCGAACGTATGACGGGGGTAACGTTGGGAAAAACCTTAAATTTCATATTATTGGCATAATTTGGCCCATAAATATATGAATGATTAGTGGCATAAAAATGGTATAATTTATATACCAAAATTTTTGAATATGAATTAGAGAGTAAATGGGGTATGACTTGAATGGCAATAATTGTGGATAATTTGCATATAAATATGAAAGGTAAATATGTAAATTAAGTAAAAGACAAATATGTCTAACCCGAGGTTAGATTGAGTTACGGTGTAAGACTGCCCGGAACCGCCCGGCACATCCAGCAACCGTAACAATATAGATCTAATGTGAGAGGTTAGTGCATCAAGCCCAAAAGAACCCGAGGTTAGATTGAGTTGCGGTGTAAGACTGCCAGGAACCGACCGACACATCCAGCAACTGCAGCAATACATATCTAATGTGAGTGGTTGGTGCTTTAATAAATGAATTAAAGCTAAGACAGGAATGGTAGGGTTAAGTTAATTAAGGCAACACTTAACCAATACGACATGTTAACTAAACTGATGGGTGGGGTTAGGTTAATTTGAGAACACTTAACCATTTTAACATGTTGATTAGGAAACCCTAGTAACGGGGACCCATTTCAGCAGTTATCCACATAAATGTATCATGGTACCTTGAACTAGGCAGGGTGGGGCACAATTACTGGGCCGATTATAAGCGGTCAAAACAACGGCGGGTGGTGCGTCAGTGTAGGTTCCGACGGAATGCGGGCATGCACGTACTCCGGAGTGGAAAAAGCAGGCACTGGGCATCAGTAGTAATACACTATGCATATTGAATTGTGTCGGGTTGCCACCATAGGATTTGCTACACCCCATGGTGGGACCAGCACAGGTATCTACAATCAAGCAGGGCCGAATGACACAAGTGGTAAACGTATACGAGTAGGAGTCGATCGATAAAGGGGATCATTTATCTTGAACACATGGTGCTGGTTGAAACACTTATAAGTGGGTGCAGAGAAATAGTAATGAGTGCGATAGCATATTTAGTCTTATTATCTTATTTCTAAGGTGTTGTCCTAGATTTAGTTTATTCATGTCATAATCCTTTTTCTTGTTTACATGAATAATCACTGGACTTACCAGACTCATGTCTGACCCATTTTCTTTTGTCTTCTTTCTTCCGTTCCTCCCCTCCTCCCCCCTCCCCCCAGGTCCGCAGGTAGAGAATACTTCAGCTTAGTTCGGACCATTTCCAGCTTGAAGAGAGTAGATGTATTGCTTGGATTCTCTTTTCTTGGGCTATGGCTTTGGATACTCTCTTATTGGGGATTTATGCTGCCTTACTTTTATTTTAATGCTTCTTTATATTTTAATTCAAGACAGAGATTTTGTTGTAATAATTTGGAAGTTGGTTTGAGACAGCTGTTGTAATGTTTTAACTGAACCACGTACTTATGAAATAAATTTAGTTTTCCGTTGTTTATATGTCTGTCTTGTAAATTATCTGTATCTTTTACCTATAATGCTCCACCGAAGTTAAGGCATTCTCCTTGTGAGTGACCTTAATGAAGGTGGGGTGTTTCACTATCCCACACCATCTTCTACAAAAATATGTATGTGCAAGTGCAGCATCTGCGCCCTCGCTTTAGCTGTGTTCACCGTGGTCATGTTCGTACATGCCTTCCCAATGTGTAGAATAAAGGATCCTACTCTATCCCTCAACAGAAATTACTTTAACAATTCCCAAATACTGCTGGCATCTTCTATTCATACTATATCCATCAACGCTACGTGGGTTGCTGATATTTCTATTGCCAATCCCAATGCAGCACTTTTCCAGTTTGATAGCAGCTTCACCGCCTTTTACTATTCTGAAGAGGCCGTTGGCGTCGCTTATGCACCATGGACCGAGGTTTCTTATATTTTCCTTGTTCTTTGTATATACATAGTGTGATGCTAAAGACATCATGATTTACACTTGCCAACACCATTAAGTTTCATTACATGTGCACTAGGTACCTGCACATGGGATACTGAGAATGAATGTAACAATGGATGTCCTCGCCGATCGCCTTTTAATGATAACGAATGCCACAACAAGTGCCATGACATATGGATGCCTGAACCTGACAAGTTACACGAATCTTCATGGAAGGGTCTCTGTTTTGAAAATATCCAAGAGAAATATGAAGGTGACAATGAATTGCAGCATGACCCTGGATATGGTTGTATCATCTCAGCAACTCAAAAACAAGATGTGTCACGACTATGTACAATGAATATAATGAGAACAACTGAAAGCTCTCCATCGTGTATATTAACATTGTAACAGGCTTGGGCCTTCAGTCCAGCTACAAATGTTTATTTTCTTTTTATTATCGTTGCTTATAGCGGTTTGTACACATTTTGTACAACTATATAAACAGACTACCACTTGTACAATTCATTATTCATAATCAATACAAGATCATTTCTCTGCTCTCAATTCTTACAAACACATTTTGTAACAAATATTTATATGGTATCAGAGCCTAACAATGCTTAACAGCGATTAAAGATTCTGATCATTTATCGGTGTATTAATCTGTCTATTGACAAATATTCGTCAGAGAATTATCATCACCCGAATCCCTCTCATCTGAGACATGTTCTATCTCATCATTTGAGAGTTGCAACTTGATATCCATAAAGTTGTGCCTCGCCATGCTTTTTTAACAGGATGCATCAACTTTACAAAATCAAATGTTGTTCAAGAAATCAAGAAAAGCTTTACAGCTGAAGAAAAGTGCCTTACCAGAAGGTTTTTCAGAAAAAAATCATCATTCAAAAGAAGCTTAATCATCATTAAAGCCTCAAGGTTGCATCAATTTCAACTGAAATATTTTCTACAAATTCCTCAATTCAAAGGCATTAGAAATTCAGTGTTTCATACCTTTCTTGCAGCATTATTCTCACTATTATTATCTTCATGGCTGGAGACAACAATTCAACGTCTGTAATAACAGGTCCATTTGCAAGCTATAATCAGGCAACATCAACTAGTACGAATACACAAAATGCAGAAACTCCTGTTAAAAGAGGTACCAATCCACAGACTCAATTGATTACTATTCATCTTGAAGAGAATAACTACTTGTTATGGAAATTGCAAGTAGAAACTGCTATAGAAGGCTATGGTTTAGAAGGTTATATCCATGGAACTCTCGTTGTTCCTTCTAAATTCATTACTGATGCAAACAACAGAGTCGTTAGTAATGAAGAATTCATTAAATATCATAGGCAAGATAGATTAATCTTGCTTGGTTGTTATCCTCTATAAGTGAAAGATTACTATCTCAAGTCGTTGGGTGTAAAACTGCAAATGACATTTGGATATCGATAGAAAATCTTTTAATACTCAATCTTCTACCAAGACCATGTTCTATAGAAATCAACTACAAACTTCAAGAAAGGAAAACTTGTCTATGAGAGAATACTTAACAAAAGTTAAAAGTATTTGCGATCATTTTGAAGCTACAGGACAAAAAATCAGTGATGTTGAACATACTTTAGCTATTTTAAATGGACTTAGTAAAGAATATGAAGTGGTTGTGGTAGTTATTACATCGCAAAAGGTCACTTGTTCAATGGAAGATGTCTATTCTATCCTACTTGCTCATGAAGCAAGAATTGAGATTAAAAGAACTAATCTAAATGATCTATCTGCAAATCTTGCTAAAATCAAGAACAAGAACCAAAAACAGAGGTGAATCTTATAATCACAGAGGTGGTCCCTCTAACAGAGGTAGAGGAAGAGGAAGGTGGAATAATAGTAATAACAGACCCAAATGTCAAATTTGTGAAAAAGTGGGTCACACTGCAGTGAAGTGCTATTTTAGATTTGATAACAACTATGTTCCTGGGCAAAATCAGAACAATCAAAGAAAGTCCAATCCTACATCAAACAGTCAAAATGAAGATATTAGTGATGACAACTGGAATCCTGACTCAGGTGCCACTAATCACATCACTAATAACCTCAACAATCTTAATCTTGGACAGGGAATACAAAGGTATGAATTCTTTACATATGGGTAATGGGGACAGTGTAAATATCAAACATATTGGCTTTGGCAGCATTAAAGGTAAAAAGCAGTTATACCTCAATAATTTACTTATGTTTCCTCAAATAAAAAAGAAATTACTCAGTGTTTCACAGTTTGCTAAAGACAATAGTGTGTACTTTGAATTTCATCCCTATCACTGCTTAGTTAAAGATCTTCTAACAAATGAAACTATCTTGCAGGGTGAAACATGCAATGGGTTATACAAATTCAAGGCTGTTAACTCTGCAGGAAGTGATCAGAAGAACAAGCAATTATGTTACCCATATGAAATAAATGAAGAAACTAGTGTGTTTGATATATGGCATGTGAAACTTGGTCATGCTAATGTGAATGTTGTTAAAAGTTTTAGCTGCTAGCAACATTTCATATGATAACATTTCTACACCATATGTTTGCACTTACTGTCAGATGGGTAAAAGCCATAAATTACCCTTCACTGATTCTTATACCACCTATAAAAAACCTCCCGAACTCGTTGTTGCTGACCTGTAGGGTCCATCACCAACAAATTCTGATTATGGTTTTAACTATTATGTCTCCTTTATTGATTCTTATACAAGACATACATGGATATATTTTTTGAAAACCAAATTTGAAACCAGTAGAGCTGTTATTTAGTTTATTAATCAGGCAGAAAAACAAACAGGTGAAAGTTTAAAAATTCTGCAAACAGATGGAGGTACTGAATTCAAACCATTGAGTGAATTTTTTCAAAGGAAAGGTATTATTCATAGATTAACTTGTCCATGTACCTCTGAACAAAATGATCTAGGGGAAAGGAAACATAGACATATTGTTGAAAGTGGTCTCACTTTATTAGCTCAAAGTCATTTAACTATAAAATTCTGGCTAGATGCTTTTAGCACTTATGTATATTTAATAAACAGACTGCCAACCAGTGTTTTAAATATTAGAAGTCCCCTTGAAGTATTATATAATGTTAAGCCTGACTATAAGAGGCTAAAAGTATTTGGGTGTTTATGTTATCCTTACATAAGACCCTATAATGCTCACAAGATAAATTTTAGATCTTCACCATGTACTTTTATTGGATATGCAAGTGATCATAAAGGTTACAAATGTCTACATGAAAATGGTAAAATATTCATTCCTAGGCATGTTGTGTTTAATGAAAAGGTATTTCCTTTTCATAGTTCTGAAATCACTACAACACAAAAGATATACAATTCAAAGAAGTTAATTGCAAGAATACTTCTCTATTCTGATAATTTAAGTGAAGCCACTGGTGATGGTTGCTTAGAAACTCATCAGGACCCTATGCATTCATCAAACAATGAGTCATCTGAGCCATCCAATCAGCCTATTAGCAATCAGCATCAAGATGAAAGTCAGCCACGTGACTCAAACTCTGAAACCAGAGAAGATCAATCAAATGTCAGAAATGATAGCAATGAAAGTCATGAACAACAAAGAGAAAAACCACATACTGGTCATCCAATGGTCACAAGATCAAAAAGGGGTATTTTCAAACCCAATGTTTGTACTGCTGTTAGCAACTTTGATGAACCAGTTAACTATAAACAAGCTATCAGTAATGAACAATGGAAACTAGCCATGGATGATGAATATCAAGCATTGATTAAAAACAAGACCTGGACTCTTGTTAAAGCACCCCAAAGATAAAAATATCATTAATAGCAAATGGACCTACAAGCTAAAGAAAAATGCAGATGGTTCTGTACAC
The DNA here is from genome assembly GCA_030737875.1 of Allium sativum. Lineage (NCBI taxonomy): Eukaryota > Viridiplantae > Streptophyta > Magnoliopsida > Asparagales > Amaryllidaceae > Allium > Allium sativum. Next base: position 1,019,799,265 of record CM060924.1, read on the forward strand.
AGATATAAAGCCAGGCTTGTAGCCAGAGGGTTCACACAACAATATGGGTTTGATTTTGAAGAGACTTTTTCTCCAGTCGTCAAACCAACTGCAATAAGAATAATTCTCACTATAGCTTTGCATAACAATTGGAGAATACAACAGCTTGATGTTAATAATGCATTTCTGAACAGTGATCTAAAAGAAGAAGTGTATATGAGTCGGCCACAAGGATACATGAAGAACAAAGAGCTTTAGTGCAAGCTAAACAAAGCAATTTATGGGCTTAAACAATCTCCTAGAGCCTGGTTTGATAAATTGAAACTTGTCTTGGCAACATTAAAGTTTCAATCTACCAAATCAGATCACTCATTATTTGTTAAAATTACTAATGACATAACTATATTTGTTTTGATATATGCTGATGACTTAGTCATTACAGGAAACAGTGAGTTAGAAATGAAAAGGCTCATTCAACTATTAAAAAAACAATTTTCCGTCAAAGACTTTGGGTGAACTCAGCTATTTTCTTGGTGTGGAAGTGTCAAAAGTATCCAAATCAGAACTGTTCTTAAGTCAGAAGAAGTACATAAATGAAATTCTTGTTAAAGAAAATTCGGATGTTGCAAATGCTCTGCCTACACCAATGATTACTAGCCATCAACTATCCAAACACAGGAGGGAAAATATAGAAAATATAAAACAATACAGAAGTTTAGTAGGAGCATTACAATATGCTATCATCGCTAGACCAGAAATTGCTTACTATGTTAACAAACTTTCTCAATTTATGCAGGAGCCAAAAAAAGATCACTAGAAAGCTATGAAAAGAGTGTTAAGATATTTAAAGGGAACTAATGACTATAGGCTACATTTCAAGCATTACAATCAACTAAATATAATTGGATACAGTGATGCAAAATAGGCTATTGATTCAGATGATAGGTATCAGGATATTGCATTTATTTGGGAAATAATCCTATTTCGTGGTGTGCAAAGAAACAGCCTACAGTCTCCAGATCTAGTACTGAAGCAGAATTCAGAAGCATTGCTAATGCGACTGCTGAAATTATGTGGGTACAATCATTGCTTATTGAACTAAAAATCACTGTACAAAAGCCACCTACACTATGGTGTGATAATTTAAGTGTTATGTCTCTATCATCAAATCCTGTACTACATTCTAGAATTAAGTATATGGAAATCGATCTATATTTCGTTCGTGAACAAGTTATCAAAGGGAAACTGCATATAAATCATGTTCCAGCAACACATCAAGTAGCAGATATACTTACAAAGTCATTATCAAGTAAGAGTTTTACCAGAATCAAATCTGAACTTAAAGTAATCAGAAGATCGGACCTTTATGAAGAAACAAATCATTCGTGTTCAGATCCGAAAGTATCAAACACTGGAAACCCTAGATGGGAACCAAAAGCCACAGTAAAGCTCAAATCTGAAGTACAAGAGAACTGCAGCAACTTATCTTCAACTATTCAAAGAGCACGAAGACAATCGGCCTCAGATTTGAGCATGAAGCATGGAGCTAACACTACTCAAGGCAAATCAGAGAAATTAGACTCGAATCCTCGCCATCAATCATCAAGTTGAGACATTTGAGCTAACACTACTCAAGCCACAGTAAGCACGTCTAGAGATTTGCTATAAATATTGTGTCTCTTTGTTTCTCTGCTATGGTTATTTACTATTTTGTCGATGTAATAGAATAATTGCTATCAGATTAGATTGGTATTCAATTGGCAAATCTAGATCCTATTTATTGCACTTCTAAATATGCTCAATTTTCATAACATAAACTTCACCAAAATTCATCCCTCCCCAGGCCCTAAAATCTGGATAATAATCTGACAAACTACAGATCGTAAGATACGGCTAATAACGAAAAAAAGAAACACATGAGATTAAGGATCTTAGATATAGGAATCCATGTCAGTTTCTTGGGTTCTGAAGCTAATGTAATTCACACAACTTGAATCGTCAATCTCTCCATAGCTTGAGTACATTTGCATTGATGCTTCATCATTAATATTTCTACTACCTCCACCAAACAAATCATAATACTGTGCATCTTCTGGTAGTCCAACATTACTAATCACGTAATTATCATTTGGATTAAACACGCAGTTATTGTTGCCAAACATGAGGAGATTATGATCCGTATTTTGATCTTCAAACCTCAGCTGATGATTCTGGTTCTGCCTCATGTTTTGGTTTGATTTTCTTTGAGAAGCAGGGATCCCAAGCAACTTCTTCTTATCAGTCTTGTGTTCCAGTAGTTCTTGACATCACTGTCTGTTCTCCCTGGTAATTGAGCTGCTATGAAGGACCACCTGAATTCATTCATAATTTAGATGCATGCATATTAAGACTAATTAGTGTAAATTAAGCACTGATTAACCTGCTTCCTACGGTGGCAAAGAGGGCGGTAATAACTGCATCTTCGTCTTCAGAGAAGTTACCGTGCTTTAGGTTTGGTCATAGAAATTTGAGCCATCTCAACCTACAACTCTTCCCACATCTCCTTAGCCCTAGTAGTATGCAAGATATTTATGATTAGTGTACATAACAAGCAAAGCACATTACGTGATATTATGAAGCGTATACGAATATATGCATGTAAAATTAAGCTTACCAACTTTGGGAGGAAGAGCAATCCAATTGCCACCAGTGCCAAATTTGTGTATATAGTCCTTGAGTTTCGTGTCTTCTTCGGGTGACCATGGCCCTCTTTTTACTTTTGATTTGTCGCAGCATGGACCCCTCCCCATTTTTTTTGGATGCTACTATTGCTACTGTTTTTGGACGTCTTTCTAAATTTAGTGAAGAAAGATGTTCATATTAAGCAAGAAAAGCTCTTGGAAGCTGCAGGCCTTATATATAACCAATTGGTTAATTAATCAGTGTATGTCTTAATCAACTCAAGATGCATGCATGTTGTTCACTTGCTAAGTTGTCGTTTTCTGTTTCAGAATTCAGAATACATGCTTTAAAGTTGTAATTTGTTTAAGTATTGGTTGGCTTCTCTTTACATATTTTAAACAAGAATTACAAACGAATCGCAGTGCTTAAATATTTCTCATGTGTTTGTACATATGGACTACACTTCAGCCCGTTTAATATTTTTCGTTGTGTTATATTATGTAAGCGGCAGATTAGTCCCAGGCCCATTTCTGCCTTTTACATAGTATACAACATGTATAAATATGTGTACTCAGTACCACCGTTTGCAATAAGTAGTATTATTTTACATTCTTACATCATAAAGCATTTCATCTTTCATTTTCAAACGTGGTATCAGAACAACAAGGCTAGCCTAACCGTTGAAGGAGCGCCTCGCCTGATTCACCACTGTGCAGTCAATGCTCCGCTCCGCCATATCTCCGCTATATCGAGTAGCGGATTTCTACCGCTATATCATTACGTGGTGATCTGGTTACACCCCGGCTGCCATCAGAGAATCATCTCTCTTCATCTGGCCACGCCTGGGGTTGATTCTGTTTTGTTACGTGTTGTCTGATATCCTTTCGAAATCTATTGTATTGTCTGCCATCTTTGTTTTCCCATCTTCAAGCCTCGCCAGTCTGACTCACAAGAAGATCGTATCTTCTTCAGCAAAACATCTGGCTGCTCTCTGGATTTCACTTTCTCTGCACCAATCTTTATTCGTTTCTTGTTCTTGAATCGTATCAAGAATGTCAAGAGAAAGCGCTGACAGGAACTCCTACCAATCTGCCAATGCCACCAATACCTCGAATCCTACAAATTCAACAGCAAACGAAAACCTACCAAAATTGGTCATTAGTCCTCAAACCCAACTGATATCCACCTAACTAGATGAATCAAATTATTTAATATGGAGATATCAAGTTCTAACTACCATAAGAGGGTACGGTGTGGAGCCAAATATTCTTGGGTACTAAGCAAATACCAAAAGAATATACTACTGGCAGCAATGGTAACATGACACAAAACCGAGAATTCACAATCTACGGGAGACAAGACAATCTCCTTAGTTCATGGCTTCTTTCCACAATAAGTTCAAGTCTTCTACCTGAACTCAAAGGATGTGACGTACCAAAAGAAATCTGGGCTATAGTGCAACAGGTGTTCAACTATCAATCAAAGACAAAGATACTTCTCTACAAAAAGAAACTTCAAAACTTGAAGAAGGAAAATATGTCTACGAGGGAGTACATTACCAAAGTTAAGATATTATGTGATTTACTGAATGCAGCAGGTCAAAAATTAGTTTCAGAAAATGAGCATGTATTAAACCTTTTAAATGGTCTAGACGAAGAGTATGAATTAATCCATAGTAACATTCATTGCCTCAAAGAAAAATACTCCACCTCTGGCATACGTTCACTCGATTCTTCTTTCACACGAAGCAAGAGTTGAGCAAAAAAGAAACCAACAACTAATGATTTATCTATCAACTACGCTTCTCAGAATAGAACATGAAAGGAACAATACTTGCCGAAATAATTCCAACACCAATCAAAGAGGTGGTCTGAATTTCAGAGGTAGAGGAAGAGGAGGCAGATTCAACAACGATAATAGGCCGAGATGTCAAATTTGTGAAAAATTTGGACATAGTGCAAGCTTATGCTACTTCAGGCTTAACCTAGACTTTTCGCCTGGACAGCAAAACAATCAAACACAATACAATCTCAGCGCAATTGTTGCAAACGTTCATCAAGAAACTAAAGTGCAATCAGAAAGTTCGAGGAACGACAATGATGACCTGGCTAAACCAGAAGATATACAAGATGAAATCTAGTATCCAGACTCTGGGGCCACTAATCGTGTGACAAATAACCTTGCTGATCTCAATCTTGGCGCAAGGAATATAGGGGTAAACAGTGTATTCACATGGGTAATTGTGTAAGTACTAAAACAACACACACTGGAACAACACAGTTCAATGGTGGTAGACAGTTTTAGTTAAATAATATGCTTAGGGTTCCTCAAATAAAAATAAATAAAAAATTTACTTAGTGTGTCTCAGTTTGATGGAGATACTAATGTATTTTTCGAATTATATCCAAGTTATCGTCTAGTCAAGGACATTCTAACAAGGAAAACTCCTATGCAAGGTAGTGCTGATAATTGATTGTACAAAATTCACTCTAGTGGATTCAAGGAATCAAAACTTGAGAAATCAAAATGTTAATACTGTCAAAACGTGTTGTAACTCTATGAGAATGTGTGATGAAAATCTTTTTAATTTATGGTACTACAGATTAGGTCATCCTAATATTGATGTAGTTAAGAGAATTCCTAATGCTAATTAAATTACTTGTGATATCCCTCAACATCCATATGTGTGCACATTGTGTCAAATGAGAAAAAGCTATAAACTATGTTTTGAAAATTTTGAAACTATCTACACAGAACCACTTGAACTTGTAGTTGTTGACCAATGGGGTCCTGCACCTATTAACACTGACTATGGTTATAACTACTATATATCTTTTAAACATGTTTTTTCAAGATATGTTTAGATATACTTTATGAAAACCAAATCTGAAAGATCAGATGCAGTAATACAATATATTTGTAAAGCTAAAAGGCAAACAAGTATGCAGGTAAAAGCTATTTAGACAGATTGGGAGGTCTGAACTCAGATCTCTAAAAGAATTCTTTCAAAAGAAAGGTGTAACGATCCAGATTTTATTAAAGAATATATAAATTTATTTAAATATTTAAAATGATTTAATTTTAGAATTAACGACTTGGAAGTTATTTAATTTAAGGATTGAACGTATAATTTAAAATATAATTAAGAACGAGCTCGAAGCGGCACAGTAGTCATAATATTACTTTTTGAACTTCAAATGAATGTATAGGATCCAATATAAGTCAAAATTCGTTGAAACAAGAAACGTTTGAATTTACGGAACTATAATTTCTAATGAAGGTTAAAAAAAATCAAGATTTCATATTGTAGACTGTGAGTTATGTTTAAATAAAATTTTCAGAAAGTGGCTAGAAACGTTTATGAACTATAACGATTTAAAAATAAAGAGATTTTATTATAAATTGAATATCGATATAGCTTGAAAATGAAATATCGAGTTTAAAATCCAATATAGTTTATTTTGAAGCTATATGAAGTTAAATTTAAATGTATATAAAGATAATAATTTGTTTTAAATTGAATTTAATTATTTTGAAATTAAATTATATTTTATTAATTTCGTTGAATATTGGAAAACAAGAATTTTGTAAACGATCTCGGTTTTAACGAAACTAATTTTATTAGGTCCGTAATGATAAATAATTGTAAGGTTCCAAATTTCGGAATAATCGGAGTTAATATGTGACTGTGCAAGTGATAAATGTTCAACGTAAATATGCATGAATATAAAATCAATAATTTGAGCTCAAACTAGAGCTATTTAAGAAAACTGTAACAACCCGCACCTCCGTTCACACAAGATATTGTCCCAAACTTAGCCACCATATAGGTGTGGGGTTTTGTTTCTCAAAAGGCCTCGGCATTAGTAAGAGATGAGATCTACTATATAAGTACCCACTTCACATAGGCTTTCACGATGTGGGACTTAGGGGTGTTACATTCTCCCCTCCTACAGAGCCCAACGTCCCTGTTGGCTCACAAACACCTCACCCAGGCGCTATGGTCCACACAGGAGCCACAATTCCGGCTGGGTATTGACTCTGATACAACTGTAACAACCCGCACCTCCGTTCACGCAATATATTGTCCTCAACTTAGCCACCATATAGGTGTGAGGTTTTGTTTCTCAAAAGGCCTCGGCGTTAGTAAGAGATGGGATCTACTATATAAGTACCCACTTCACATAGGCTTTCACGATGTGAGACTTAGGGGTGTTACAAAAACAGACTCAGATTTCAATGAAGCAAGTTTCATTAGGACCATAAGATCAAACCATATCTGTATACCTATTTTCACTGCGAACAAAGTTCGTATGCGATCGTGTGAATTAATAAACGTTAAACAGGGATAGCGATAGGCAAAGAGTAACATAATAATTAAATATAATGATAATAAACCTAAAATATCTACCTATAAATAACCCCAAAGTTCCTAAACCTAAATCCCCAATTCATTAGCCTCTAAATTTGCAAATAAACCCCTCTCTACTTTAATTTTTATCTTCCAAATGGTGATGAATTGGAGGGAGGTTCCAATTAAGAAGTTACAGTGTATGTCGAATGCTACCTACACCAAAAATTTGGTGGCGACTGGTGTAGTGTTTTGGTATAAATATGTGTTCGAAGTCAGTAGGGTGACTTTCGATTTATCTCATTTTGTGTGCAAACGGTGAGGAGTTAGATAAGGGTGTTAACTAAGAAGTTGGAGTAGGGAAGATGCTCTACAACTCTAATGTTGGGGTGGTGACCAAAACTGGCCTGTGTTGGTCGTAGTTTCGAGACAATCAGAAATGGACGTTTGGGAGGAGAGGCGGTCATAGTTCTTTGATTTACGTGCCGACGAGGCACTTTCAGGCGATGATGCCAATAGGAGAAATGTCGAGGGGAGGCTGGCGCGTTGACGTGGCGTGGTCGACGGTAGTCTGTGGCGCACAAATTTCAGTACGAGGCGTTTTTGTGGCTTGACTATATGTTTGCATATCCACTCAATGACCTTCTCTCTTGTTACAACAGTAGAACATCTGGGTATTTTAAGAGAAAACAAGGTATTCGTCAAGGTGATTCGATGTCTTCTTACATTTTTATTCTTGTTATGGAGCTGCTTACATCAATGTTCAAGGAAACGTTTGAACATGGGCTGATCCATTATCATCCTAAATGCAAGTATAATGCAATCTCAACCTTGTTCTTTGCTGATGATATAATGGTCTTCTCTAAACCGAATGACACGTCTCTTATCAATATTCTTGAAACGCTCAGTAACTTTTATGCAATGACCGGTTTAAAGTTAAACTCGTCTAAGTCGGAAGTTATGCTCGCAGGAATTACGCACGAAAATTCTGTGAGGTTATGTGATCTTCTCGGAATGCAAATTCTTGATAAAGGTTCCTCCTATCTTGGATTGTCTTTGTGCACGTCAAGAATTACCAAGGTAAATTGTTTGCCGCTTTATAACAGAATAATTGTTGCACTTTCTAATTGGGCAACTAGGTTTCTTATGCAAGCAGGGTGTTTTATTTATTGTTAAAAGCATTAGGTTTTCATTGTCGATGTACCGGGCAAGGGCTTTTGTTCTTCCGCAGAAGCTTATTTCTATGATTACTTCGGCACTGCTTGGTTTCTTTGGACTGGAAGTGTGCATGGGAGGAAGCCGATTCTGTGTGCATTCATCAAAATGCAGTTACCAAAGATTGAGTGTGGGTTGGGATTGCTTTCACTACATAATTGGAATACTGCAGCGGTGAGTGCGCATTTTAACAATTTTATAATGTGCATTGAAAGTTTATGGGTTATCTGGTGTTGGAGATATAATGTGAAGAATAGGAAATTTTGGACGATGGAGATCCCCCTCTTCTTGCACTTGGGTTTGGAGATGCATTTTAACATCAAGAAAAAGGTTTTTACCTTGCATTCAGTACAACATTTCTGCTCGTTGCACAGTATCATTTTGGGACGATCCATGGATGTCCAAGGGTGTCATCCTTTCTAGACTATTGGGGTATAGTTGTATAATGCAATCTAGTATTAACAGAAATGCAAATGTGACAAGTTTTCTGACAACTGGAAAGGTGGTGTTACCTTATTTCTCAAAATTTCATGTACGTTCTTTATGTGAGGAGCTGATTCAGAGTGTTTCCTACTCGGCCACTGACAAGATTTCATGGAATGGGGCTCCACACAACGTTAAAAAGGTGTACTTAACGCTTATTAATTATGACACCTCGCCAACGTGTCCATGGGAAAAGATCGTTTGGAGTGTTGCTGCCATACCAAAAGAAACCTACATGTTATGGAAAGTAATCAATAATGCTCTTCTCACCAAACACAAGCTCATCCAGATGGGTATGTCTGTGAATGGAGCTTGCGTGCTTTGTGATATTGCTGAGGAAACTGTTGGACACTTATTCTTCGAATGTGTTGTTTCACTTGCAATTTGGAAAAACTTGTTAGACTTGTTTGGCATTAATCTACATCCTGCAACAACTCAAACTCAATGGCACTGTATTCTTTTGTCTACTAGATGGAGAAAGGAAGATCACATTCTCTTCATTCTTTGCAATAAAAAGATTGTGAGAATGATTTGAAAAGAACGTAATTTGCGAGTTTTCAAGCTGAAAAGAATTATAGAAATGCTCTATGGGTGAACTTGAAACCCCTAATTAGGAGGGACTTCTCATCTTCAATTTACAAGTTTGATACTTCCTTTAAAGCTGGTTGGCTCATCCGTTTGTTGTAACTTTGTTTGTGTGTTGTTGTACCTCCAGTGTGTTGCACTATGTTGTTGCATTGTGTTTTCTGTATGTTTTTTATCTTTTAATAAACGTGGTAGGGGTCCACTTCAACCCCGCTTGCCTTGCAAAAAAAAAAAGGAACCTGCTACAACGACGGCTTTTCTGCATAACGGGGAATACAAATTTGGATTCAAGGGCGGATATCAGGGGAGGTCTGGGAAATCGTGAGGTGGAAATGATTCCCGCTCAAAAGCGGTGGATTTTCCGCCGGTTGAACTAGTATTTCCGGAAAAAAAAATTGTACTAATATGTGAATAATTTATAGATTTAAATATTGAAGATAATACAGGCCGCCAATGAAGAGAATACAGATGTGGATGTTGAAAGCTTTTTTGTAACTGAAGAATTCTTCAAGTGAATTTGGTTTCGAAATATATTGTATTGTTTACCTAAACTGTTGATAAATGCTTATGTATCTGTGAACTCATGACTATAACGGACCGTATAAATAATAATTATGTGTGTTGTGGTTTACCTGTAAAGAGTATCAAGTTTGTTTGAAATGTTGTAACAGTAATAGTATTGTAATAAGAACACATTTTCTCTCTAGCTACATGCATATGATAAACCCAAATTATATACCTTTTTTAATTCTACTTCTTATGCAATCACATGACAGTTGTTTTGGTTTTTCATTGCTTTATTCCCCATAACACTAACAAATATGTACACATGTAAAATAATTTATGTCTATTATCAACTGCACGTCAGTCCTCACTTACCTAATGTTGTTCTCAAATACAATCAGTTGCAAACCTGTAAACAAACAAATACATAAATAAGATTGGAACAGTTCATGGTTTAACACATTACCAGCTTTGGTCATATTTACCTATATACACGTCATCGGACTTGCCTCCATACGGGTGTGTGTGTGTGTAGGGGGGGAGGGGGTGGTGGGAGGAGGGGGGAATGTTCGGCTGCACCTCTTATATTACCGTGAGATTTTCCCTGAATTCCAACCACACATTCTCATTCTAATATTATTTCTCTCTCTCTCTTCAAGGAATTAAATAATATAGTGTGTTGGAAAGTGAGAAAGAATGAATATTAAAATCGGAATGTGTGACTAGAATTCAGGAGGAATTTCACGTGCAATAGAAGAGATGTAGCGGAACATTTCCATATGTGTGTGCGTGGATATTTGTTCCAAGGACACATTTAAAAAGAAAAAAGAAAAAAAATCTAAGGACAAACAACTTTTGCTACCTAAATCATGGACAACTTTCATGTTTTAATGGGAAAAAGTCCAAATATTTTAAATTAAGGACACACATCGACATTTTGCAAATAATAAAAATTAATTTAAAAAAATGTTTTTTTCTGAATATTACATTAAAATTAATAAAATTTAATTAGAAATTGTTTTTTGTTTTACAAATATAGAAAAAATGAATATAAGAAAATTCAGAACGGAAAGCTAAATGAATATCGCTTCGCCTTTTACATATAGCTTTTTTTGGGTGTAAATGATATTAACTTTAAAACGACTTAGTTTTGTGTTTACGTGATACAATATAAAGCTATATATTTAAGTATAAAGCTATATTCGTTCAGCTTTCCGAACTGATTATTTTTATATGTTTATAATTACATGAATAAACTAAAATAATTTTGAAATTACTTTTTTTAAAACTAAAATTTTGAGGGTTATTTTTTATTCTTCAATTGATTTAGTAATGATGAGAAATCAAAGTGAATTTCATGTTGATATAGTACAATTGGGTCTTTGCCCTTGATTTAATTATTAAACTTAATTGTCCTTTAATCTAGGGGTGAGCGTTTGGTTGGTTTGGTTTATCCGATGATGAAAATTGTCGAACCAAACTAAAACCGATGAATATGAAAACCAAACCAAACTGGCCAAATTAAGTTTGATTGGTTCGATTGGTTATCCGATTTAACCGAACTAAAAATAATTTAGGCCTTATGTTTTTAATATTAACTATAATTTGAAATTAATCATAAATATATGATTAGAGTATTTTTATTTATGATTCTTATGCTTGTTAAAGGTAATTTTGACATATACGTGATGATAAAAATTTACTTACTTAACTAGTCTAGTCCAAAATATTTATTATAACATTGATAATTTTGAAAATACTATAAAAGTTCGGTTAGTTTGGTTAAACTGATAACCAAACTAAATATTTTTCCAAACCGATCTAGTTTCAAAACCAAACTAAACCAACTAAAATAAATTGGTTTGGTTAGCTTATTTGGTTTAACCAAATAATGTCCATCCCTACTTTAATCTACTCTTTTTCTTTTTTGAAATGTATCCTTAAAGCTAAATACCCCTATATATATTGATGACAGATACGGAATCTTAACCATTATATGTTAGTGTCACTCCTATGCAAACCAACCATTATAAATCCCTGATCTCAATCTCATGTAAAACAAAAGGATCCAATTAGTAAATACTCTGGCTAAATTTCGTGATTGATTTGCTATGGAAGATAGACTTCTACAATAAAAAGGAACGACTGCTAGTTAGATAACAAATCAAGCAAACGCATACATAAATAAAACACAATAAGACCCAATGCTAAAATCTGATCAATGTGCGTTCCATTATATTTCCCTTCCTCCTTTCAAGACCTTTAATACGTCCCATTCAAGCAATTCAGCCACCCATAAGGGGGAAAGAAAGAAAACAAAATCTGCTACTTGTATAGCTTAGGTTCAGGATGACATTGAAGTTTCAAAATGATCCTATGGTCCTGACGATGACAAAAACATGTCAACAAAACATAAGCCAACTAAATAGTTATAACTGAAAAAATAAAAGATAAATACACAGTCCAGATTCAAGAGATGCTGAATTTAACGTTAAAAGTTTCATAAAATATATGAATCCTGAACAAGGTAGATACAAAAAAAAATATTACATTGTATAAAATGGTAACAATCATTCATAAAAGGAAGGAGCTAAGCATTCATCCACCATTTCGACAAGATTTGGGTTTTCCAGTGCAGCTGCTATACGTTCTTTGTCGTTCAATTGCTTGTTTACTAAAAATACAAACATTACAGTATTGAGTATTGATGATCAGATATAGTGTCTGTCAACAGAAAGCAAACAGCTGAGAATACGAAGCAATACCTGCAGCTTCAGTTGCATGCGACCCAGGGGTTAATCTGACATCCACCTTTAGAGTTTAAACAAATGTTAAAAGTATCACATATACACTCGAATAATAAATATTTGCTCAAACGGATGCATATAATGAGACAATACAAGTATGACAAAAAGGAGTCTCCAAGTAAGGTCATTTATGTTAAATCAATGATTCCAAATAAATGTTGGAATAGAGGTTGGCACGTTTTGTAGCTTAGACTTTACATGGAATGTTCACATATTCAAAGCAAACTTTGGTGCATATAACATGTATTTTATGACATACTTGTACGATGAGACATCAAAGACATACTTCGTTACTAGATCAAATTAGTGAGGGCAACATTCAAGCCTGAGGGACAACTTTAAAAAAAGAGTCGGTGTAAGGTTACCAAAAACAACATATGCTCCATGTTTTGCACATGTCCATTTCAAATATCTTAATGTAATTTTAGTGTCTGGCATTCACTCATTACTTATAAAAATGGAAATTACTAGTTTATTAATTATTTTTAATGTAGCAAACAATTTGCTTCGGTTTAAGTTTCAGTATAGGAAATGCAGTCATTACAGATAATAATTATGTTAAAATCCATGTGTTAAAGTTGAAAACTTCAAACATCTTGGAAATTATAGATCATGTTAAAAACTACACGTGTAGGCAAAAAACTGCAAATAAATTGAATGCAGCTGAGCTAATGCAATCTGCTGAAACCAATAATCAACCCATTGATACAAAATTATACTTTTGGAAAGCTGAACAATTTGCTTCGGTTTAAGTTTCAGTATAGGAAATGCAGTCATTACAGATAATAATTATGTTAAAATCCATGTGTTAAAGTTGAAAACTTCAAACATCTTGGAAATTATAGATCATGTTAAAAACTACACGTGTAGGCAAAAAACTGCAAATAAATTGAATGCAGCTGAGCTAATGCAATCTGCTGAAACCAATAATCAACCCATTGATACAAAATTATACTTTTGGAAAGCTGAACAGGAAACACATGTACATATACATACTCATAATTTAACAACCCAGATTGGCATGCAATGTGCACAGCGTTATGGAGTTAATTTTAACTTCGTGTACATATATAATCATAATTTAAGTAACAACCCAGATTGGCATGCAAAGTGCACAGCATTATGGAGTAAATTTTTACTTCAATACAAGTAATCAATCATCATACAAGGAGCCTCTCTGAACTTCTTCAAGATTTTGAAGAAATAATTTCTAGCATGGCAGCTACGGTTTTTAGTTGGATTGTGTGGTTTGGGTGCAACAAACGATATATCAATCATATAGCTAGAACCAGTAGGTTTATAATAAAGGTATGTCATATGTTGATTTCGGGACATGTATGCATAAAAATTTCAACTGTTGGTTGAAGGAAATGGATTATTGGACCATCAGCTGTTACTGAGAGGTAGATGATGAGTGATCTTTTTAATGATAATTAGATGTCGTTTTTATATAACTGTTGAAATGACAAGTGCTTTGCAATTACCCTTTTTTTTTGGGGGGGGGGGGGGGGGGGGTGCGGTTATAACATATATGTCCCCTTTTTTCAAACCTATGCAATGAACTTTCTAAGTTCCATGCATGTTATTAGTTGATATAAATGCATGTTCTTGTCTGATCTGATAGGAGAACTGGAAAGAGGGATGTTTTCTACACTCAAATACCCTCTTCGAAAACCACCAGCTTGTGCTCTCGTCTCACCCCATAGTCCTCAAGTATAGAAAATATAAAACGTTTAAAAGAAGGAAATTATAATGCCTCAGAGTTTACATAGAAACTCCATCTTGGATGCATCTCTCAACCTTTGAATTCAGTTAATTGATGAGGATAATCAATCATCGTCCAACAATAGTAGTCTAAACTGATTCCATGAAAACCACACCACCCTATTCGTGAACTCCAAAATCTTTTCAAATTGGAGAACTCTTAAGATAACTCAAGCAATCCTTGTATACAAGTGCTCGACTAAGAAGAACCTTGAAAAAACTAAACCCCGGTAGCTAAGAGGAGGATCCTCGAAGGGAGATTAAAAAACTGAAACTAAAAAGAATTCCACTCACCTATATCATACCTTTTCCCACAATTTTCTTTTATTTTTATTTTTATTTTCTTAAAAAACAAGGAAGGAAGAAAGAAAGACAGAACCTATAAGGCTTTGCCTTATCCAAGGTACAGTCCACTAAAAAGTAAAATGAACAAAGATTGCACTACCAATATCATCAAAAGAAAAGGAATACCATAAGACAATGGCATCAACTTGCTTTATTACTGAATCAATGACAACAACAACAACAAAAACTTCCAAAAATCTATTGATATGTCATATTTCTAACCCTAAGGAGTAGTGCAATTAGTTATGACGTATGGCGCTCACTTTGAAGGTTGATGGTACAATAATGACCAACCACATATTCCAGTGAATTACCTGAAGTATGTGCTGTGGATACTGTGCATTATAATTTAGAAATTACGATTGGTTTTCGTTGGTCTTCTTGTTTATTATTGATATTATATTCGAAGTCCCAATATCACTAAGCTTCGTTATTTGCTAAAGGTCATAGTTGTGAAAGGCACGCCTAGGCACGCGCCATGCGCACGGCGCGGTGTTTGCGATATTTTTGTTTGTGGCTCGGCGCATATGAAAAGGCACGCCAAATGACGCACGGCGCGAAATGGTGTGCCTTTTCTTTATTTCATGTTTTTTTTTCGCTTTTCAAACCACTATAACTACCTCAAATACTCTTGCCATTACTACTACTATGACCATTATTATCATAATGCATGAAATGTGAATAACTTTGTTAATATCTTTTTTTTTTTGGGTTATATGAAAACATAATTACATCATAATTACATATTCATGAAGAAAAAATAAATCTA
Organism: Allium sativum; assembly: GCA_030737875.1. Lineage (NCBI taxonomy): Eukaryota > Viridiplantae > Streptophyta > Magnoliopsida > Asparagales > Amaryllidaceae > Allium > Allium sativum. The sequence continues at coordinate 1,019,814,728 of CM060924.1, forward strand.
AATGATATGGATGAGAAAGATGTTGAAACTTATGAATCTGATGATACAGACATTGATTTGGAAAATATAATTACTGTATCACATTCAGATTTCTAGTTTATCATTAATGTGTATTATTATTTTGGATTTGAAAACTATAGTGCATGAAATTTTATGCTTTATGTTTTTCTGTAAAATACAAAAAAAAAACTTTGTTGCATATGTTTTAACAAAAAATATCGATTTTTAAAAAAAATTGTTAAAATATTAAATTTATTTAAAAAGAGTAAACATAAGCAGTAAATTAAAAAGGCGCGCGTCATTTGCCGCGCCGTGTGCCAAGGCTCCAAAGAGGGTTTGCCCTTTGCGCCGTTAATAACACTGCTAAAGGCACTATTAACTTTCGTATGTGGGCCACTGACCTACATGTGTTGGCACGATAGTAGCCTCATAAATAGCTCCCTCATTATGAGCGACCTTCGTTGCCTAGGATCAGATAACAACCTAAACTAAATCATAAAAAACTCTTGATTAAGTTATATCAGGTCGCAGAGAACCCAAATGATACCAGAGAGGACACCGAAGCTCCCAAACATTAAAAGAAATGAGCAAAACAAGCCCTGCATAATATTGGAATAAAAAGTGTTCTCTACCTTGGTAGATCCCAATAATAAGCTTAGAAAAGATGCCAAAATTAGGTACTATGATTTGTTCCCTCTTAGACGTAGAAACAAGGATCTTCTACTGATTGGATGTGCCAACAAGTGCTCTATAAAATACTCTGAACAAAGCAACAATTGCTCTGATACAGAAGCATATACCACCGGAACCAAAACTATAGATCGATACAAGTACACACGGAAACAGAAGCACACGAAAGATTACAAAAATCAAATATGTGGTTACCATCTATAGTCCAAAAGTGGCTACAAGTATGCAATTGAAGTATTACTATCAAAGTACAAAGTTATTGACAATTGTCCTACTACATTAGTTAACTTTTTGTGGTTTTATAGAAGTTTTTTTAATATTTTATTTTGCTATTCCAAAACAAAGGTTTCTTCTGATTTACCATTAATATTCCTTTTTGGAGTAGAGTGAATATGTTTTCTTTTTTCGATTGAGACGCCAGAATTGCATGATCTAAAATTAGCCGACCGAAGTATTTTATTTTCTGAACCTAAAAAGAATAATCATGCTGCTAGCTTGCGATTAGTTATGCATTTTTTCCCTTGTTAATTGTTGTGTTGTGTTGTATATATATCAACAGTTAGGAAAATTTGTCTTGTGATTGCAACCTTGATAATATCTAAGGTTAAATTTTTGTAGTTGTGGTAATGTCAGGCTATGAACTTACTTGTTAAAGGCAATGTTAGATTGAATGAAAATTGTAACATTTTCACGTGATAAATTATTGTTAATATTGACATGCTACAAAAAGTTTGACTAATTTTGGAATTGGGTATATCACATCATCCATGGTTTGCTGTATTTGTATTTGGCCAACAATTTTATTGGGAGAAATAGCTTATACTTTTTTGTGTTTAAGAAAAAATATATAAATAAGTACTCCTTTAATGCAGTTTGCTTACTTACGAGACATCAAATCAAATATTACGAAAAACAATTCAAAGAATTTTGTTTATTCTGCTTACTTGTTTGATCTTTGAAGTTTGAAGAGCAGTATTACTTCTCCAAAGAACAAAGTTATTATTTGCCACATTATTATGTGTGAATTTTGTACTTTGCATGTTTTTATACTATTTTATAATCTTTTATAATTTTGAAACTGAATCATAATATGGTTGGTTTTATACAAATTTGCCGATGTTGAAATTGCTTGAAGTTAGAATGGTCTTACCACATGAAGTGCTAACCCTTAACAAGATAGCCTTTCAAATCAACCAATAGTGTTTTTACAACGCATCAATATAATTTTTTATTGTCAGTTTCATATGTACCACCGTTGAAAATTTTATTTTTTTCCAGCTCACCTCTTCTGATGTACTTGACGTTTTTCTTCAGCATTGACTATACAATTCTCCATTGCTTGCAATATATCAATAATTTAGTTAATTACCTTTTATAATTGCATTAGATCAATAGTTTAGTTAACTGCTTTAGATCAATAAATTACAATAATCTCCTTATAAAAATTCTGCATTTAGTTTATTAAAAAAAAATCACTGCCTATTTTCTACTTATTAGTTAGTTGTTTGTTCAATATTTGTATTATGAGTGGTTAATAATAAAAATTTGGCTATCATAGTTATATAAAAAATTAATTTAGTTATTATAATTACAAAAAAAGACTATTCATGCTGATAGTAGGAAGATTTTTGTACAATTGTACGTATTTGATTTATTGTCTCTTTTAGTACTAAGCTATTTTTTTCTTCAACACAAATAATTATAAGTTATTTATCCCAACAAAATTGTTGGCTAAATACAAATACAGCAAACCATGAATGATGTGATATACCCAATCCCAAAATTAGTCAAACTTTTTGTAGCATGTCAATATCAACAATAATTTATCACGTGAAAAGGTTATGATTTTCATTCAATCTAACATTGCCTTTAATAAGTTCATAGCCCGACATTACCACAGCTACAAACAATTAACCTTAGATATTATCAAGGTTGCAATCACAAAACAAATTTCCCTAATTGTTGATATATATACAACACAGCACAACAACAATTAGCAAGGGGAAAAATGCATAACTAATAGCAAGCTAGCAGCATGATTATTCTTTTTAGGTTCAGAAAATAACATATTTTGGTCGGCTAATTTTAGATCATATAATTCTGGCATCTCAAATGAAAAAAGAAAACACATTCACTCTACTCCAAAAAGGAATATTAATTGTAAATCAGAAAAAACCTTTGTTTTGGAATAGCAAAATAAAATATTGAAAAAAGTACCATAAAACTTCTATAAAACCGCAACTAATAGCTGATCGAAATAAGAAGAAAGATGGAAAAAGCGGCTGAGAACCTAAGGTAAGACGATGTGAAGGCGATGAGGCGAGAGAAGGTGCAACTTGAATTTTGTTTGATTGATAGAATTCCTGGGATGCGTCAAGGTTTTCGGTTTTCTTTTTTAACAATATATTGCTTTGGTTTTTGCCCTCTTTTTGGTTGAGCATCGGTGTTAGTATTTTGGACAAATCGTGGGTAGGGCAATTGCCCACCCAGACCACAACGTTAGGCTCGTCACTATAAGAAAAGGAAAAAAAACTGTAAACTTACTTCTTTTTTTATTCCTCTCACTCAACATCAATATTTTGAGTAAAATGGGTTGGCGTAAAATCATGAAACGAGGTAAGTTAAGCTTATTTAAGTGTAGTCTTCTTTGTACTATGTTTTTGTGGTGTTTAAGTTGAGTATGATTAAATTTTTGCGGGACAATCTACAAAATCAGAGCTATTTGTCCCTGAATTCGAAGGAAGAACATGGGATTAAATCCCAATAGCATCGTTTTTTTGCATAAATTGAAAATAAGGTCTTTGTTGTTTTCTTGGACATAGCTTCAAAAAATAAAGTATTTGTTCTATCAAAATGCTGAAACTAACCATTCTAACTTTAAGCAATTTCAACATCAGCAAATTTGTATAAAACCAACCATATTATGATTCAGCTTCAAAATTACAAAAGATTACAAAATAGTATAAAAACATTCAAAGTGACAAAATTCACACATAGTAATGTGGCAAATAATAACTTTGTTCTGTGGAGAAGTAATAATGTTCTTCAAACTTCAAAGATCAAACAAGTAAGCAAAATATACAAAATTCTTTGAATCGTTTTTTCGTAATATTTGATTTGATGTCTCGTAAATAAGCAAACTGCATTAAAGGAGTACTTATTTATATATTTTTCTTAAACACAATAAATTATAAGTTATTTCTCCTAACAAAATTGTTGGCCAAATACAAATATAGCAAACCATGGATGATGTGATATACCCAATCCCAAAATTAGTTAAACTTTTTGTAGCATGTCAATATTAACAATAATTTATCATGTGAAAAGGTTATGATTTTCATTCAATCTAACATTGCCTTTAACAAGCAAGTTCATAGCCTGACATTACCACAACTACAAAAAATTAACCTTAGATATTATCAAGGTTGCAATCACAAGACAAATTTTCCTAATTGTTGATATATATACAACACAACACAACAATTGGCAAGGGAAAAAATGCATAACTAATCGCAAGCTAGCAGCATGATTATTCTTTTTAGGTTCAGAAAATAACATACTTTGGTCGGCTAATTTTAGATCATGTAATTATGGCATCTCAATTGAAAAAAGAAAACAAATTCACTCTACTCCAAAAAGGAATATTTGGTAAATAAGAAGAAACCTTTGTTTTGGAATAGCAAAATAAAATATGAAAAAAAACACCTTAAAACATTTATAAAACCGCAACTAATAGCTGATCGTAATAAAAAGAAAGATGGAAAAAACGGTTGAGAACCTGAGGTAAGAAGACGTGAAGGCGATGAGGTGAGAGAAGGTGCAACTTGAATTTTGTTTGATTGATAGAATTCCTGAAATGCGTCAAGGTTTTCGGTTTTCTTTTTTAACGATATATTGTTTTGGTTTTTGCCCTCTTTTTGGTTGAGCATTGGTGTTCGTATTTTGGACAAATCACGGGTAGGGCAATTGCCTACCCAGACCACAACGTTAGGCTCGTCACTGGAAAAAAACTGTAAACTTACATTTGTTTTTATTCCTCTCAATCAACATCAATATTTCGAGTAAAATGGGTAGGCATAAAATCATGAAACGAGGTAAGTTAAGCTTATTTAAGTGTAATCTTCTTTGTACTATGTTTTTGTGGTGTTTAAGTTAGAGCTGAGTATGATTGGATCATACATTGAGCCATGACCGATTTGGGTCAGACTAGGGTACGATGTGGTGGAGAATAGGGTCGTCGTTTGGCGATTGGGGGGATGGATCCGGGTTTGTCATGATGAAGGGTAGCCGAAGGCAGTATTTTGTGGTACGCGGTGCCTTTTAGTAAATCGCAACGTTGTGAAGGGCGGGTCGTGGAACTACAGGTCAAATCATGGAAGGGGGAGTAGAGACCGATACAGTGAGGTGGAGTAGGATGGCGAGACGACTGGAAGCAAGTTTGCGGCACTGAATTGGTGATCAAATGGTCAGGACAGTGCGTCAGGTGCACGCGTGCAACATGATTTGTTTCAAGAAATCCGTATAGAATAAAGGGGAGAAGAAGAAGAGGGGAGGGTATCGGGTTGGCTTGCAGGTTGGGTTCTTGACGTTTTGGGCCGGGCGGCCCGGGCCATTTATTTATTGGTGACAAAGCTTGCGTTTTATTAAAGTTTTCAAATTTGAATTGTGAAGTTAAAACTTGAATAACTTGCTCGTATTTATTTCGATGACGAATGGATTTTCCGTTATGTTCATATTCACGAGCACAACTAGTAGTGTAATTTATTGACAAGTTTGGTTGAGTAAACCAATATAACATCTTGAAACAGACAAGTTTTGAATAGCGTTATTTTAAATAATAACGTCGTTTAAATCACACACCTTAAATCTTTATTGGTTATTTGATCAAACAAAATACTGTCAATTAATTTAAATACTATATAGATCATTATGGACATCTATTGAGCAGAATAAAACCTCATTCCGTGCTTGCTAAGTGACAATTCAAATTGTACGATTATTTGTTATTAATATTGACTGATGTGGATTAAACAGTTAAGTAACTGTTGGTTATGATTGGTTGAGTGTCAAAAGCTTTGTAAACTGGTCATACCGTATGCGACATTGATTTATGAATCCATTTAGATGTGAAAATTTATGGTGGCTTATTTAAGTAACATTGCGATCGCTAAGCCCCGAATTTAAAAGTGTCTTCCGTTATTAAAATTTGTTAGCAGAATTGGTTTCAACAACTTAGTATTTTGTTTAAATTAGTTTACAAAGTACTCATTGTAGGTTTTTAAGAATAAATCAAGTATTCTCAAAAATGATTTAAGTTGATTTAATTATTTAAGATTAATTTTATTGACCAAGTGTTTAAGTCATTAATTATTTATTAATGATGGTTTAAGGCTTACAGATTGTTTACTAATGATATTCAATTACTAATTACTTAGTAATGATATTTTAAATGCAATTTATACTTGAGTTATGATTAAGAAGTTAATTATAATTATTATAATTAATTGAAGTTTAATTGTTATTATTATTTAATGATTTTTTAAAAGAAAGTATTATTATTAGATTATTTGATTAAGGATAAAGATTGTTTATTTATTTTAAAAGTATTTCAAATATTCATTTAATTATTAATAAAGGTTTTTAATTATTGAATACATATTATTTGAATCTTCAAATTATTTATTTAAAGATTAACTATTATTTAATTATTTATTTAAAGGTTCAATAAATATTTATTTATTTTAAGGATTAATAATTGTTTAATTATTATTTAATAATTAATAATTGTTTAAGATTATTAATATCTTATTTTAAAGGTGATTAAGTTGATTTTATTTTCATAAATGATTATTTTAAGTTGATTAATTTAGTAATTTATGATGTTTTAAGTTAATTAATTATTCTAAATAAGATATTTAAATTAATTAATTGTTTTAATAACAAGTATTAGATTTGTTAATTACTTTTAAAACATGATTCAAAAGTTAACCAATTTGTTCAATAATGAAGTTTTCGACTTGAAGGAATCATTTTACTAATTATATTTAAAATTACTAGCTTCGTTTGTAGTTAATCTATTAACTAAAAGAGTTCAAGTTAATTCTATCAACTTCAGAATAAGCTTTAAATTTAATATTGGATTTTGAAAATAAATCAAAAAACTAATGAGTCGATGGTTATAAAGGAATTTTCTTAATGAAAGAAATTAAGTAATTAAATTGGAAAGTGGATTTAAAAGAAAGATGAGGTTTTTAGAACTTATTTTGGAATGAATTGCATGTGGAATTTGACTAACTTAAATTAAACATTTACAATTGAGATAGTGAACTTATATTATTCCAAAGAAGATGATGTGGGATCGAGTCAAGAGTCAAGGTCTGAGAGACAAATAAAATGCCCAACTTGAACGACTTCATTTTTATCTAAAAAGTAGTATTAGTTTAAGATCGAGAATTAATCTAACATCTTTATTTCCTTAAATGATTTGTTGCTTCTAAAGATGAATTAGAAATGAGAAACCAACTTGATTGGTATTTAAATACATACTTATGTCAAAGGATTAAGCATGTGAATGTTTTGGGATAAGAGATAACGAACTTAATTATTAAAAAAATTAATTAAATGAGGCATAATGAGATGCTATGGGAAATCAATACCCTAAATGATTGTTTCGTGTATGTTATTTGATAGTTAAATAACCGACTATCTAATCTGGACCATAAATCTTACTATGAAAATATCTAGGAAAAATGCATGAGTGATACGGCACAATCATCCATGTTAATGATTCACTTAGTGTATAAACCCACTTTGTTCTCCTAAGACGAGCAATAAGGAAACTCGTCTATAAACGGTTAGAAGATGAACTCCGCTCTCATCCTTACCTGTTTATTTTCAAAAGAACTAGGGTTGAATTTTTCGAAAGTTATCGAAAATTGTTTCGAAGAGACCGGGATCGAATCAGGTTATCCAAAAACCACTTCGATTCGACTGAGCAACGAATGTATTATTTATTGAAAATGAAGAAATCAAGACAGAGTTAGAGCGTAAATGATTACTTGCTACTAATCCTATGGATGTAGCAGTAGTGTAATGAAACTTCAGTTCGCCCTGTTTCCAATCAACATGTATGGATGAATGTTATCAGATTGTCACTGAAGGACGATGAACATTCAAAGTGAAATATGTTGAAAAAAGGTAAAACACGTAGCCTCGGAGCTCATCAATCGATAATGACAAAAATAAGAGATATGCAGCAAGGTTATGTGGATTGCACCCTTTAAGGTATATTTATCACCAATCTAGAACAGTTGACCCTTTGATTATTGTATACTCCAGTATGCTTGTTGGTCACAACCATTCAGCTGATCACAACCATGATGGTGACATATTCAATGCTATCAAGTTGAATGGTAGAGCGGTTCTATGTTAGCAGGGTGCAAGATGTTGTTGCGACCTCGAAATGGCTCATCTAGAGAAATACTGTGACAGGCAGTAATCCAGTCATTGTATGGAATTCTAACTCCAATAAGTTTTGTACGGACTTAGTTATGTCCAGCTACGTTGAAATGTGAGATGCAAAATTTTCATCTGCGTTTATATCTTATTTGTGATTTTCTAGACAATGTTTTGATTACCGTAAGGTAAAAACATACGCGACATGATCTTATAAGATAATATTTATATCAAAAAGGCTTTGAAACTTAAGAAATAAAGTTCCATGTTACTTGAGTTTTCCCACACTAATTTTCCAAACTGACATGCGTGTTATTTCACGATAATGTTTAGATCAAACCGAGCATGTTTGAGGTTAGTTAGGTGCTCGGAGCTTGGAAGAGAAGCAGGATCTCGGGACGTATTTCCATGTATTCATATTTTCTAATGTGTTGGTGTTCTTGGTTGTTACCTGAGTTGTTCGGATAGATTGTTATAACTGTCCAGATCCATATTAGTTGTTTACTCTGATATTGTTTGTATATTAAAAGAATTCGGTTTTCTTTTGTAAAATTTTGTTATGTATCATGTGTTATCCGTTGCGATTGTGAGATTCTATTCTATCTTCTTCAGCCCCTAATGATTTAATTTTCCGACACTTAAACGTCTAGCACGTGGATAGATGTATTAGAATCAACTCCGAGGACTGAAAAATCATGTCATTACACGACCCCTTTTTTCTTTAAAAAAAAAAAGAATATTCATTCAAGATTTCACCTTAGTATTTTTTGTTTTGTTTTTGCTTTTTTTGGAAATTTTAGCCTTTTATCTATCTTATTTTTATGCAAAATCCATTCTTTCGATATAGCCAGTAAAATATCTTAATAACAATCCTTTAGTCATCATATTGTTATAATATACAATTCGATAATATCCTAACTGTTCTTATTTCCTTTTTAACAATTTTTTTAATAGCAACTGAATATTGTTTCAAGATCAATCTTCCTGTCATTTACTTTTGTAGTATAAGAATTGATATTATCCAGCCAGTTTTCATACCTTTTGACCCAATTTTCCTGGGGTTTCCTTCATGCGCATGCTATTTTCAAAATTTCAGTTTCCCTACTTAGGAAATTAATGAATGAAGCACCAACAAAAAAAATTGTTACTACATTTTACTATAACAACATTCTATTGTAGCTAAAAAATAGTGTAATAAACATTCTATTGTACCAATTCAAATTCATGAAGCACTAATAACAATCTATGGTAGCTTATAATTATGCTATTACATTTGACCAACACCGTTCTTTGGCATGAGAGGTCACGGGTTCAAAACTTACTTAGCTTGATTTGAATATATTGACATGTAGTATGTTGTATACTATCTAAGAGTTGTATATTAATATGTACTACCAATTAAGTAACCAATTTCAAAAAGAAAAAAATAGACATCTTACTGTCAAATACAAAATGTAATATGACTAGAAACATTTTTCATTAGAAATTGATCAACACTGATAACTACATCAGTATCATTCATTTCTCGGTAAAAGAGGTGAATTTAGCATTAGATTTTCAAATACCATATAATTCTTGAACTTGCTTCCAAGAGTGTTTCTATGTATACGTACGTACATATTCTCTCCAGAAAGTCTGTTTTATAAAAGAAAATTTGAAAATAAATGGTTTTTTACTCTATCTGAAACCCAAAACAAAATTTTGTGTGTTTATTTTTTAAGCTTCAACTTTTTTTATTCTATTTGTCATTATCCTTTGTTTTGCTCATAATTAAGGTTAAGATTCAACTGACATTTTCCAATTGCAGTTCAGGTTCTCTTCACGAAAAAAGATTTTAGGATTGCATCTAAGAATGAAGGTCTGGAACAGTAGAATTCAGCTCAAAATCAAAGCAAGCTAACAAAAATCATGTAATCTCAACACCTAGTTGAAATGATAAAAGAGTGTCATCTACTTCATTATGAAAGAGAAAGGAAAAAAAACTGCATCAGTGATTATTAAACAATAGCATTCTTCTATAAAATAAAATACATACCTTGAAACGCGAAGGTAAACTGCGCATAAGTTTCACACGCAAACAAAGCCCGATTACTGTAGCCATACTACAATGCTCAACCGTAGGAGTAAATGTCACCCTGCATAAGAAATCATAATGATGTATCATCCATACAAAAAGGCAATCATGATGCATTAAGAAAGCTGTTTACTGACCTAACGTAACTTTGTTTGGGATTCACTTCTATTGAGTCTTCTGAAACAACCTTAAGTTCTTCAAGTGAATATGGATGCTCTGGATCCTTTATATCTCTTATATGGTTTAAGAATGTTAAGGAAAGATTAACAGGATCAACTGCACATTCATTTGGACATAAATCGGACTTAAACATAATTAATTATCAAATTACTTGGACATGGTACATGCACAATTTGTCTTAAGTCAAAAGGCCAAAAGCTTGTCTGAGCTAGCTTGTGTGGCATGACTTTTTACAGATCCAATTGAGCAGCAAAGTTAATGCTACCACTTTACATTGAAACTACATACCCTTTTATACCTTTAGCCACATATCAAAAAAACTTGGCAGTATAAACCCAAAAAAAATTACAACATGATTAATGGATAACCACAGACAGCCCCCCATTTAGGCCGGTGACAAAATTTTAGACTGGTAACAGGATATAAAAATTGTAGTGTGGTAGGGGGAAAAAAAAAAGAGTATCCAGCATATGTGAATATTTAAAGGATATCAAAAATTTCCAGCTGGTCGATGGGCTCCTCCGAATACTCATCTGTATCCACTGGTGAAGTCCGAACCCGTCTTTCTTTTCTTTCATAAACAGTAGGATTGGCATTAATTAAGCCAGTCATTTCCTAATACTCCAGTAAAAATGTGCAATCTCGAATGAATTCCAACGATGCTCAACTCCTAATGTCAAAATAACAATTATAAATTAGTAAGAACAAGTAATATACTGAATAAAAGCAATGAAGTTGCACAATTAAACAGAATTTGATTGTATAAAATGGTCAAAGAAAATCCTTCGGTATTCTTTCTTCTGCAGAGTTAATTTATATGGAATTTTGTGGTCTACAAGAGAAAAACGAAAAGCGATACATTAACTTAATAGAATATATAGCCTGAAGCTAACATTAAACATCCCTCAAATACTTGATTACAGCTACCCAAATTTCCAAAATCAAAAGGGCATTTCTACTGCAATACCATTATTTACAGAGTGACACAAGCTTTTTTCCAATAGAGAAAATAACTGCTGAAATTGAAGTGTGTCAATATCGTTGTTTCCGTTCTAATTTTAGCCCACTGTTTAGCCATGGTATAAACCATAGTTTTGAAGATTGAACTGAAATCAAACCGAGTTAGTGCAAGATTTTAAGTGTTCAACCGATCAGACTGTGAAAATCGTGTTCACCGTTATTTTTTATTTTCCTGATTTAGATATTAAAATTATTTCAATGAATGCAAATTTAACTAACTTTAATTTATATTGACTTGTAGAAACGATTATTTTTGAACCTTCTATAATAAATATCAAATTAAAAAAGTCTATAACATTTCTTTGGTCCACAAGTGCAAATTTCATGCTTTTTTCAAAGATAAAAGGAGATCTAGTTCAGCAAAGGCTCATAAAATATATGCTAATCTATTACTACAAACTTAAAGTAGGAATACTGAAGAGGTGGAACACAACAAAACCTCTCATTTCAAAATAACACTCCGCCCTTCATTCCCCTTTATTTATAAATTAAAACTTGGGTCTAAAACATGTCCCCCTCCTCATCCCGGCCCTCCCCCACCATGAATATTTTTATTTTAAAAAAAGTCTTTCCACTTCGCTCCCCATCACCTACCGAACCTTCACTCTTCACCAAAACTTGCAAAATTCCACTGATCTAGTTCTTCCCATCACGCCCGCATCACAAAGGTTAGCCGACTTAATCGACTTTGATGATTATTACTTTCAATTGTACAATCGCTTAACACTGAATTGGGAAAAGCACATATTCCAATGGTTTAATTGTTAGAAGCTTTATTTGCTTTCTACAAAGTAACGGTGCAAACCAGATTTGGGATAGCCAATATTGTTTGTTACTTACTGTGACTAAGTACACCAACAACCACAATTTTTTGTTGACCGATGAATCAAGCTATAACCTTCAGTCAATTGTCGACTGGTGATTCCTTCTTGTTTGACAAGTAATCAAGTTCGACCTTTTCTTTTATATTAACTTGATCTGTTTGTTTGTGAACTTACTTCTTTGATTTATTTTTTCCCCTATGTACGTGTATTATTGTTTAATTATTGCTTATGCTATTGAGAAACCAATTATTGTAGTTTTTTTTACCGTATTTTCATGCCTATTCAATGATCATATTTTGAATTTTAACTCTCCGCTTCTGTACTCTTACATATGCGTGAATTAGTTGTAATGTATTGGTTACTACATTAGTGCTAACCCTTAGCAAGATGGCCTTTCAAATCAACCAACAGTGTTTTTGCAACGCATCAATATAAATTTTTATTGCCAGTTTCGTATGTACCGCCGATGAAATTTTTATTTTTTTTCCTCCTCACCTCTTCTGATGTACTTGACGCTTTTCTTCAGCATTGACTATACAATTCTCCATTGCTTGCATTATATCAATAATTTAGTTAATAACCTTTTATAATTGCATTAGATCAATAGTTTAGTTAACTGCTTTAGATCAATAAATTATAATAATCTACTTATTAGTTAGTTGTTTGTTCAATATTTGTATTATGAGTGGTTAATAATAAAAAATTGGCTATTATAGTTATATAAAAAATTAATTAGTTATTATAATTACCACTGTTTCAAATCTCGCAAATATCGCCCGAGATCTCCTCCGAGATCTCGTTTTGGGCTCCGTCCGAAACGAAACAGCAAATATCACTCTAAATCTCTTTTCGAATATATCGCCCGAGATATTGCAATATCGAACGATATATTGACCGAGACGAAATACTGGAATATCGTCCGAGATCTTAGTTTTTTTGGTTAAAATTTTAATTTGTGCATGAACTAGAACTATAATTAAAAAACTCAAATATAGCCATATCAATCTTTTGTTATTTTACATTTTTCATGTTAAATGACTATATTGTATGTTCATATATGTTTTACAATGCTTATGATTTTCATATTCGTCTTTTTACATACATGTTACTTATGAAATTATGTATTTTATGGTCTATTTATGCTGAATTTTTTAATGTTTTGGATCCTTTTAATGTTTCTTGTCTAACAATATTCCTATTTTAAGCATATTACGATTTATAGTATGAATGATCTTTCGCAAAATAAAGAATAATAAAGTTATTTTTCACTTTAAGTTTAAGTTACTATGTTTTTGATAGCATTCATAAAAATCATTTTGTTAAAATATCATTTTTACATATCATGTACCCCGAGATTGTTCTGATATGAACTTTAAGATCCGAGATGAAAATCCGAGACGAACTCCCGAGTTAGACTCATCTCGTCCGAGATCTCCCTTGATACGAGACCGAGTCTACAAAATCCCCGAGACGAAACGCGACCGATATCCGAGATTTAAAACCTTGATAATTACATAAAAAGACTATTCATGCTGATAGTGGGAAGATTTTTGTACAATTGTATGTATTTGATTTATTGTCTCTTTTAGTACTAATATTTTTGACCGAAAGCGATAACTGCTGATCATAAGATAATGGGCATGGAGAAATTTATTGTCTGATTTCTCATTTTATGCCCAAAAACAGATTTCCAGTCCACTGTAAGAATTAAATAACCCATTGTCAAATATTATCAAGTTATATGTCATTTATTTGAGTTAATGTTTTACCTTCACGGATCAACCAGTGGATTTATGCTGATCATTGTCATGTTTATGTCCAACCAACACTTAAACTAACCGCAAGTTGAGCACTTGCTATATTTATCTACCTGTGTGCATACATGTACGTACGATCGTGCATGTGTAAGGATTTTCGTACTTTCAGGAATATTTATATATCTCGTCATGTATTTCACTGCACTCTTTTCTCCTCGTATTGTCTTTACAGTTCAAACCGTTTGTAAACTGAGGTATGAATTACATAATTAATCTATTCTGATGTTAGTTAAACATAATCGCAAGTTGAGCATTGCCATGTTGATCATTGCCCTGTTTATGTCTAACCAACACTAAATCTAACTGCAAGTTGAGTACTTGCTATATTAATCTACCTGTGTGCGTACATGTACATACGATCATGCATGCGCAAAGATTTTCATACTTTCAGGAATATTTATATATCCCATCATGTATGTCGCTGCACTCTTTTATCCTCGTATTGTCTTTACAACTCAAATCGTTTATAAACTGAGGTATGCAGTACATAATTAATCCATTCTGATGCGGTACAAATTTTAGTTAATTATCTTTTATAATCGTGTTAGATCAACAGTCTAGTTAACTGCATTAGATCTGTTGAAGTCGAAATTTGTCTTCAACACCAAAGGTGCATGGAATGCACTTCACCAATCCGGTAAGAAAAAATAAAGTGAGGCCGCAATCAAAGATGTACTAAAAACATAAAAGTAAGAACATAAAGTTTTTATAGTGGTTCGACCCATTGAGGATCTACATCCACTTTCATAAGAGATTCCATTATCAATATGTTGATTACAAAATAAACTCCACTCTTACAACAAGTCCAATCACTCTTTCACTTATAGATCTCATTTGAATTATCCAAAAATGATGAAAGAATAGAAAGATCAGCGGAGATATAGTGTGATTAGAGAAGAATCAGAAGGTTTCCTCCAGATGCTTGAACTTGGATGATGAATCTTCAAGTCTTAGGTCTCTTGGATAGACTCGATGGAAATCACGATTAATTGATGATTTGGTCTTCACTTGAAGATGATGAGAAGTGTTAGAACCCTTAGAAACGGTTGAAGAAAGATTTCAGCAGCACTTTGTGGCCATGAAAGTCATCCCCTTCAATGAAGAAGTGAGGGGGTTTATAGGTGATTTTCAGACTAGGTGGCAATCTTGTAATTTCCCTGAATCCCTTTTTAGGCCGTCGGGCGAGCTAAAAGCTTCTGAAGTACAGCGGTGCGGTCTACATAATGCGGAGCGACCTAAATCTTCTACGGCACAAGCCATGAAAGCGGAACAGGCTAAGGGACGCGGGACGGACCAGGGCTAAGGGAGGCGGGATGACGAAGAGCTAAGAAATGTGAAACGGGTTAGGACCACATGTATTATGGCGGCGCAAGCTAACATGAAGCAGGACGACCTATGTACGCTTGGAACGGGTTAAACCAGGATGGAGCAGCTTAAACCTTGATGGGATGATCTAAATCCTTTAGCGGGCTAACAACTTGAAAAGCTGGCAACACAAGAACTTTACGGGCTAGAACTTGGCACGCCGAGAGGGCCCGCTGCTGGAAATCTTTTAGAGAGCCAAGGAACCCAACGCCCTAAAGGAGCTTAACGGCCCAAAGAGCTCGCACGAGCTAAGATGTCACAATGATCTAATACGCCCAAATGAGCCAAAGCTTCCTGAACGCCCCATATTGTCTGAACGACCCCAAAATACTGTAACGACCTAGGACACTTGAGCGAGCTAAAGAGCTCAATGTGTTAGAGGAGTCTTAACGATCTAGAGAACCTATCGATCTAAAATCATAGAACGACTCAAGTATGCTTATTATTTCCTGGAACATATTTTATGGGTTAACATCTGCCCTTCGAAGTTCAAATCTATTGGAAATAATACGGGCTTCGAACTAGGTAACCCTTAGCATGTCGTTCAAGATTTTAGGTCGTTAGGGTCTTCAAACAGTGCAAATTCCTAAAGCATTCTAATCTTTAGGTTGTCCGTCTCCTTGGGTCGTGTTTGATCATAGCTCGTTAGTATTCTCCCTGGTATCAGGTCGCTGAAAGGCCCTCCAAACTTGGTTTATTTGTTAAACCCTTCTTTTATTCTCTCTTTAAACCATCATTCCTCTTTAACCCCCATCTAAACTAAAAAACTCATTAATGGCGGCGTTCATACACTAAGTCTTACTAATTTCCGATCAAATCCACAACTCTTCAACGCCAAGAACCAGGTCTGATCCTAAGTCTTCTACCTGCTGCTCATCCACTTAAGGTTAAACTTGATGCTTTCGAATTTTGTGAATTTGTTATCCGTCGCGATTTTAGCATGCGTTTGATAATAATGTTGGCGTCTGTAATAATTTCTTTTGCGGCTTCAAATTCACTTATTGGAGCTGGTTTTGGTTTAGTTTGCATGTGCGAATTCTTGCGATTCAATCATGGCTTTTCTGCTAAGTGATGTGACAATCTTGCTTGTTAATGATCTTAATTTGTGTCAGTGTGCCTTGCCATTATTTCAAAAATTGAAATGCCTTAGTTGATTATTTGTCCTAGATCGCAGTCAAGTAATAGCCCATTTTAGATTAGGTCATCACTACCACCTTTGGATTTTAAACCACGCCTCTACTCTAGGTCGCTATAACAACTCAAGGCCTTAGGTCGTTATTTTGGTCTTTAGCTTCGGGTCGTTTCCAGCTTATAACCTCTGGTTACTCGTAACTTGTTGATTCCAAAGTATTGACATATTCTGGCGACCTTAAGCCTGAATGGAACCACTCAGAACTTAGAGAAGTTTAGAACGACCTAAAGCCTTGATTGATCCTAACGACCCAATGTCCTAATTGATTTTAACGATATAAAATCTTGATTTTGTTGAACATTTTTGTACATGCTCCCTTCTCTTTTCTTTTATTTACGAATGAGGTTGCTCATGCAGGACGTCTACTAGTCATAACAAAATGAAAGGTCCTTTGAAGGAAGATGATTCTCGGAAGCGTCGCAAATCGAACGAGTTGTCTGTAACCGATGCTTATCCTACATCTAAACCTCCTGCTTGTAATGCTCCATCTCTGGACGACCTTCGAGCTATCATGGATAGACCCCGTTATTTTCCCAAACCATGACACCCTTAGCTTGCTAGTCGATTCGAAGGGTGGTGTTTGCAGGGGGCGCGTGTTGAGGTGGACATGTATCCATTTGACCAACAGACCGTTCCTAATGACATAGATGTCATTCAGCGCAGCACACTTGCTCAGCTTGACAATACTAGGGACTGGTTTGAAAAACACACCAATCTCCTTGAGAATTATACTGCGAAGAAGATGACCGGTTGGAACATGCTTGCCTGTGACCTCCAAAGATTAAACAAGGAATATCTTGAACGAATTTCTGTTTTGGAGGATGACAAGACCATGCTTATTCAAGCTTTGAAGTCCAGAGATAGGCTCATTGCCGAACTTTTGGGTCAAGAGAGAAAGATGGGACCGCCTTCCTTTCATTCCGCTTAGCAAGTGACTTTGTGACGGGTAAAAATCATGACTTTCTTATTCTACTTTTCGGTCTGTAATCTTATGTATGTAAATTATATGACTGGATTGTTCTATTCGAGTGTCAGTCCTCGCTTATGATTCTAACGTATGCACTTGACTCTGTGTTTGACCTGCTTCGTGGATGAAGTAGTTTTTTGGCAGTGTACGCTCTATGCTACCTGATCAGATTTTCTGTTTCGCATTTCACACTTGTTTTCCTTTCATGTTTACATCACGAACTCTTTATGTCGCGAGTCTTTTTGTTTCGCAATGTTCATGTCTTCATGGCGCTTCTTTGCACACTGGGTTTTTACTATAGTCACGAATCATTGTTAACTGGGTTTACTTAACCAGTTTTACCGTCGAACTTCTTTGATTCGGCAGTTCTCGGCACCTTTTTTCTGTGAACAGTCGTCTTTGTGTTTATCATAATATCTAGGCTTCCAAGTTTGTTATGGTCATTTCAAGGCTTATCTTCATTAGTCAGGGCGACCCTTGCTGATGCTAAACTTTTACTCTAAGGTTGTGACTAATTTATAGTATGTTTTAGGAGGCGAGCTTTATTAAATCTCTCCAACACGGCTGTAATGCCCACATACCAAAATTTTGCCACATGCTTTTAAAGGTTAAACATTACATTTTGAGATCGGCTTCGTTTGGAATCTTTTAGTCATGTGTTTTTGCCGTTGCTGAATTTCTCGGCATGATCACGGCTAGAAGACTTCAATATGGTCGGTTGAGCTTACATCTTTATGCGGAGATGTATTTCCGTTTTCGTGCCCCTGCTCGAGAGGTCGTATTCTGTTCCTCTAAAGAGGTATTTGTAAACCCGTTATTCGTTGCGACTGAATGACTCAGCCACTTATGGAATTTGTAGGGTGCCTCCGAAGAGGTCTTTGGGTTCGTCACTTACCGAATTTGGAAGACCCGGCATATGATCGAATGCCCCGGTAGGGGTCTTTTAAAGTCCGTTAGTAACTGGATTTGCAAGACCCAGAATCAATAGCTGAATTTGAAAGATTCAGCATCTGATCGGATGCCTCGCAAGTGGTCTTTTAGAACTCGGTGTTTATATCGTTATCCGGCCATGTATTAATGACGTCGACGATGAACCGAGTGCCCCTCGGGGAGGTCTTAGGTTTAAAAGCCTAGTGTTTGTCGTGATCGGGCCATGTAATCATGGCTCCGACAATCGACTGGGTCCCCCTCGGTGAGGTCTTTGATTTGGAAGCTCAGTGCTTGTCGTAATCGGACTATGTAATCATGGCACTGACGATCAACTAGGTGCCCCTCAGGGAGGTATTTGGTTTTAAAGCCCGGTGTTTATATCGCTATACAGCCATGTATGAATGGCATCGGCGATGAACCAGGTGCCCCTCTGCGAGGTCTTTGGTTTTGAGTCACATTGTTTCACGGGCCATACTCTAGTTCATTTATCGGGCTTTACCACGATTTGTTAGAACTAGGGCTAAGGACCTTGCAATTAAGAAGGTGCCCCTGCGGTGAAGCTTGCAACTTTGTTTGTAGCTTTGAACATCACAACATTTAACCATTCGCTTTCTTGCATTTATATGCTACACATCATTGATTTGATTGCATATGATGTTTTGGGCATTAAGCAATAGGTGTTTGAACTATCCCGTCCTCGGTGTGCTTTGGCAATCACCTGGTCGTATTAGGCCAAAAATGCGTTAATGCTCTTTTAATGGACCTGCGATCAAAATCGAATTTTAGCAAACTGTTTGCAAACCATACGATTTAGGCAAGTAGAGTAATTTCTTTCATTAGTATGTACAAAGCTTGAAATGATGTTGCATGGTATTTACAATGTACAATATTTACAACTTTGTCAAATCGTACGAAAGAAATGTTAAATGAAGTAGTGACGTAGGTGTATGGCATTCCATGCTCTCGGAAGTTGGAGCCCATCCGTCGTTTTTAATTCAAAAGTCCCATCAGAAAATTTCTGGCTAATCACATAGGACCCCTCCCAGTTAGGTTCAAATACCCCAGTTTCTGCCATGATCCTTTTCAGGACAAGGTCCCCAACTTGGAAGGTTCTGCGTTTTACTCTAGTATTAAAATGACGAGTTATTCTTCTCTGATGTGCTATGACTCTAGAGTTCCGCTTCTCTTCTCTTTTCCTCGAAAAAATCAAGCGCTTCGAGTTGTAGTTTCTCATTCTCCTTTTGGTTAAAGTGGATTCTTCTGTGAGTCGGAACCTCTAGTTCCACTGGAATCATAGCCTCGGATCCGAATGCAAGTGAGAATGTAGTATGTCCTGTTGCAGTTTTATGAGTGGTACGGTACGTCCGTAGTGCAAGCGGAAGTTCGTCCACCCAAGCGCCCTTAGCTTTTTCTAGTCGCTTTTTAATAGTCGACTTCAAGATTTTATTGATTGCTTCAACTTGCCCATTGGCCTATGGATGAGCGACAGCTGCAAAACTCTTCTTGATTTTGTATCTGGCACAAAAATCCAGAAATTCTCTACTCTCAAATTGTGTTCCGTTGTCGGTGATTATTTTCTGTGGCACACCAAATCTGCAGATGATATTCTTCAAAACGAAATTGATCACCTTCTTTGAAGTAATAGTGGCTAATGGTTCAGCTTCAGCCCATTTAGTGAAATAATCAACTGCCACTATTGCGTACTTCATACTTGATTTGGCTGTAGGTAATGCTCTGATCAAATCTATGCCCCAAACAGCAAATGGTCAGAGACTAACCATCTGAGTCAATTCAGTAAGAGATGCTCTTGGAATTTTTGCAAACCTCTGGCATCTATCACATTTCTTAACATAGGTTATCGCATCTAGGTTCACATCAAGCCAGAAGTAGCCGTATCGCAGAATTTTTTTGGCTAGTGTTTGACCGCCTATGTGACTTCCACAATCTCCTTCATGCAACTCTGCTAAGATCACTTTTGATTCCTTCTTCGTTACACATCGAAGCAATGGCATAGAAAATCCTTGTTTGTATAATCTTCCATCCTGAACGAGATATAATGGAGCCTTACGTAATATTTTTCTTCGCTTTTTTTGCTCTTCAGGGAG
This sequence comes from Allium sativum, assembly GCA_030737875.1. NCBI lineage: Eukaryota > Viridiplantae > Streptophyta > Magnoliopsida > Asparagales > Amaryllidaceae > Allium > Allium sativum. Next base: position 1,019,835,347 of record CM060924.1, read on the forward strand.
TGTCCCCTTAAGGATTTATTCCTTGATTGAAGTCATCCATGACATGGGTTCTTCGTCCATTTCCATAATCCAATCAACGTCCGCTTCCTCGATGGCGGGGGATGAAAGGACTTCTATAGGAATAAGATCCAACAACTGTGCATCTGAAGAGCTAGCATACTTGGCAAGAGAGTCTGCCTTTGAATTTTCTTCCCTCGGAATGTGAGATATAGTGCAGTGGTCAAGGTTGTTAAGAAGTTCCATGGCTTTGATGAGATAAGGGAGGTTTCCAAGTTTAGTTGGAATTCTCCTATGACCTGACATACCGCTAGTTGTGGATCACTGAAGATTTGCAAAGTTTTCAGACCCAGTTCCTTTGCTAATTTCAGCCATGTTATTTACGCTTCGTATTCGACCTCATTGTTTGTCAATAGGAGTTCCAGTTTCACGGCATAACACAGAGAATGACCATCTGGAGTTTCTAAGACAATTCCGGCCCCTGAGCAATAATCATTCTTGGATCCGTCGAAGTACAGCTTCCAGTTCGTCACTGTCTCTGCTTGTTCTTCAACCTCCTCTCCCCTATCTGGGAACTCTGCAATGAAATCCGCTAAGGCTTGCCTTGCCCATTAATAGCTCTTCGGGGTGATATGTGATGTCATGTTGGCTGAGCTCAATGTCCCATTTCAATAACCTTCCCGAAGTTTCTGGGCGAAATAGGACTTGCCTTAGTGGTTGATCGGTGAGAACTTTTATTGGGTGAGATTGGAAGTATGGTCTCAACTTCTTAGATGCAATGAGTAGACAGTATGCAAGTTTCTCCAACTTTGGATAGTTTAACTCTGCTCCGGCGAGCCGCTTGCTAATATAATAAACTGGCCACTGGACTTTAGCATCTTCTCGGATGAGTGCTGCGCTTAAGGCATGTGATGAGATGTAACGACCCAGATTTTTGAACAGTTTATTTTAAATATTTAGTATGGTTTTAAATATTGATTCGAATATAAATGGATTTTTATTATGGAATTTATCGGGTTAATAATCGATATACGATTTAATATCGAATATATTGAATTGCCGTAATACTAGAACGATAAATAATTTGACGTTGAGTTAAAACCGAATTGAGCCAATTCAGTCGATTAATATAAATTCTATTGGATTAGAACGGTAATAATAATTTATTTTCGATAAATGGGATTGTTTGAAATCGATTATATGTTGAATCTAATTTAGTTTAAATCGTTAATTCAAATTGTTATCTTTTTCACAATTTAATTTAATTTCAGAACTCATTCCGTTGAATTTAGAATGGTGGATAACATTAGCAACATTACTCGTTACGATTTAAGAGTGGTTCGAGATTTGAATTTAAGGGACCGTGAAATATTTTATTATTTAATTAAACAAAATCAAATCAAAGGAATTAATTCAGCCGACCTACTTCTTTTATATCGTCACCCTAAACTAAATTCGCGCAGACTAAATTTTTCTCGAGCACAAAATTCTGTCCCTCACCTTCGTTACAAAGGAAAGCAGGATGTAATGGCAGTGTACGAATTGTTTCCTTTACCCATCTATATATTGAGCTTTCGTTCCCATTTTCTGGAAACAAACCGAAAACCCTATAAACCTGGTTGCCTTCTAATTTTCCTCGACCTTTCTATAACTCACGAAAGGCAATTCAAAGCCTTGTTCTTTCGATCGTTTCCACCAAATCAAAACCAAAGTGATAATTGCGATGTGAGAAAAACTCACAAGTCTCTGGCAGCTGGATATCGATCTCGAGACGCTCGGAAATTCCGAATGATGGAGCCGCGCTATGTCTGGAAGGGTTTCTGAGGCGATACTACGCATTGAACGTCGGTGGCAAAGGGGTTGAGTTCTCCGTCGATTTTGGGTTTTCAGAGGCCGATTGCGCCATCGCTGGTGGCAAATAAATGAGTGCGACAGCGTACTGTAGCTCAAAGCTACAGGTCGGGATCAAAAAAAGGACCTGCGAGTTGATCTTGAGGTGCTGGGATGCGATGTCAATTCAAGCTTTGGAAAAGGTGTTCATCACAATTCGGATTGTTGAAACAGTGGTGATTTCTTGAAGAAGATTTCGCGTATGTATGGGTTCGATGGTTGTTGGAGTAATATTGGAGCATGTAGTATGGTAGAAAGGATCTGGTGCAGAGTTGATTGTCCGAATTAAGGTACTTATCTTAAGGTAATTTGTTTAAAACCATTCGATTTATATACAAATGTTTATTTTGGAATGAAATTATAAAATTGGTAATTGATTTAAAGTAAGTTTTTATAAAAGGAATTAGTTAGTAAAGAGAGAAAATGTTAGACAAATCATTTAAATAAAATTTAGGTTTAAAATGGAATTATATTACATGAGTAATTAATTAAATTGAATTCGAAAAATTTAAATAACTGGAATTTTATTAATTATTATGTACAGTGGAAAACAGGCATATGGAGGAATCACTGTAAAATTTATATAATATGCTTCAGTGGATATTCAGCACAGTAAAAATCTCGGTGAGTAAATCTCACTCACCTTTTATTTTAATTATTTTTAATTCGTAAAAATAATTGTTGTTGCTTGTTTGGATTTTTCTGCTTGTTTTATATATATAAGTTATTTAGGCTATATATATATATATATATATTGGGTTGATTGGTTGGTTGGATTCCCGCAGTCTCATTAGCGGATGCCCGCAGTTTCATAGCGGATGATTACCCTATACGCCCCACGCTATGATTAGTGGATGACCTTCTATACCACGATATTCTGCCACGAAGCAGAATGAGTATTATTTATGTGCTAACATCTGTGGATGCAGGGAAACAGGTTGGAGGAATCCAACTGGATTCCTCAAAAAAAAAATATTATCTGTTTGTTTATTTGTTTGCATATATATTTTTATATATGATGTGTTAGAAAAATAAATAATTGGTTGCTTTGTGTGTTTAAATATCACTGGGCTTAAGTAATGATATTTAAAAATATCGTAAAAAGGATATTTGAGATTTAAAAAGGAAAAATTCTATTTTTAAATAGAATTTGAATTTTTAATGGAAATAAAAATATAAACTTGTTTTTGAAAAAATAAAACAAGTAGTTCCTTTATAAACGAAGTTTATAAATAGTTCTTTTATAACGAAATTATGAATAAAGTAAAAAGAATTATCAGTTGATAACTCAGAGATAGAAATACAAGTGTTTTGAAAATATGATTCGAAAGGGAATTTGAATATAGAATTTGAAAATAGAAAAGGAAATGGAAATTTGAATTTAAAATTCAAATAGAAAATCCAAAGTGGATTTGGATATAGAACTTTCAAATGGTGTTAGAATATAGAGAATTTGAAATAGAATTTCCAAATAGAATTTGAAAATAGAATTTCAAAAATAGAATTGCAAGGTGGAATCGTAATGGAATTTGAAATATAGAATTTCAAAGAAGGATTCAAATGTGAGATTTGGATAGAGATTTGAATGGAATTCAAACGTGAAATTTGAAATAGAAATTTGAAGAAAAATTCAAGTATTGAATTTGAATAGGGAATTGAATTAGTAAATTCAAATAGAGATTTGAATATGAAATTTCAAAAGAGAATTTGAAATAAACTTTGAAAAAATAGGATTTTCAAAGTAGAATTGAAATAGGATTTCAAAATAAGAAATCCAAATAGTTTTGAAATGGGATTTGAATTCAAAGAAGTTCAAATGGATTTGAAATAAGGAAAATTCAAATGGGATTTAAATAATGGGTTTTAATAAAGAGGATTTAAAATATAAGAATTTAGATAGAATTCAAATGGTGTTAAATATAAGAATTCAAACAAAACTCAAATGGAGTTTAATAGAAAGAATTTGAATAAGAATAATTCAAAGAGATTTGAAACAGGGTATTTGAATTCAAAGGAAGTAAAATGTGGCACTTGAAGTTCAAAGTAAAAATGAGTTTTGAATATTTGAAGTTCAATAGATTAAAAATGGAATTTGAATTCAATAGTTGAAATAAAATTTGAATATAGAATTTGAATTATAATCGAATTGGAATTTGAATATAGATTTCAAATAAAAATGAAATAGAATATCAGAGATATTTGTTGAGTTGGGAAAAATGATTTGGGATATATTTAAAATATATTAGAATAGAGTTGAATTTATATAAACGAAGTTTAAAAGTTTATATATATAAATATAATTAAAACGAACTCGCCGCAGCGCTGCAGTTCGTAAAATAGCGATTTGAACTTCAATCGAGTATACAGGACTCAATTGAAGTCGGAATTCTTTGAAACAAGAAACGTCAGGACCGGTTTGATAACAGTTTTCTAATGAAAGAGAAAAATATGAATTTCGTCGTATAGATTGTGAGTTATGTCAAAATCAAATTTTCAGAAAAGCAGCGCCAGAATTATTTTAAAACCATAATGGTTTATTTAATATTCTAAAAGGATTTTAAAGGGAAAAAATCCGAATTTTTCTATTTAGAAAATCTCCGAGTTGAGTTGCAAAATATATGCGAATTCAAGGTGTGTAAATGAATATGATTTTTGAAACAGAAACCAGATTTTTATTTATTGAATAGCATTAACTAATTTTGAATAGAAATTAGTTAAGGAGGTTTCGAATGGATATTGGGGTTTGAATAAGTAAATTCGATTTGATAATTTATATTCGACATCAAAAAGGAAAACTAGAATTGAAATTGAAATTCAATTTGGTTGTGAGCAAGTTAAACATTTTATTTGAACGTGTTATGTTCAAACAAAGAAGTGAAATAGGCAAAAGGGCTAATTAGAGAATAATTAAGCGAAACCGAATTCAAACGATTCAAATTTGAATTCAAACGAATGGATTGAGTTGAATTGAATTGAAAACAGGTGAACATGTGTAAGCAGGTTTGTTATGAAGCATATGAAGATTTAAATTTATGTGCTCGACAAAAAGGTACATGTTTAAATTCATGTATGAGATTTATGCGCCGTATCGGCAAGCCGCTTGGCTTTTTCTTTTTCTTTTTGAGATTAGAAGATACCGGGAAGCTATTTGAAATTTCCCGATGCTCCCGATACAGGGGAGGTTATGGCAAATTTTTCCGGGAATTTAAGGAGTTAGAATATTTTTAAGAAATTTGACAATTAGAAATCTATATATCGATATATATAGAATTCGATAAGGAAACGAAATCAAAAATGGCATAGGAGGCAAGAGAATTATTGAAAATATTTGGTTAACAAATATTGATAGAGAAAATAGAGAAGTGGTTTAATTAATGAAATATTAATTAAAGAGCCCAGTGATTTGTTTGATATGTTGGATGAACACTTGTTTTTATTCGATAGTTAAATCACAGACTATCGAAGTTTTTGACCATCGTTGTCAATATGGAGAGACCGGTTGGATTATTATCCGAAGAACCACTCCATATTGGCATAAGCGTTGCGAACCAAGTATGCTGAATATATTGAAGACGGAGTGAAGTGCAAGGGCTTTTCTAGTAATAGAAATAGTGCCTTCGGTTTCGTTCAATCCCAGAACGAACGTAAATGGACGAATGTCTGACAAAGTATTTCCAATGATCAATTGGGTTGGTCTGTATGAATATATATGGTTGCAACGGATTTATCCCTTAGCATAATATCCAGAATATTTGTGCAAATCAATTAGTGATTAACGGATCTGACGATGTGACATTCAAAGTGATTGTGTTATCAAGGACTGGTAAGTATGCGTAGCCTCAGGCCTCAACAACCGGGAAAGGACAAAAATCGGGCAGGCAGCATGGCTATGTGGGTCGCACCCATTAGGGTGTATAATCACCTATCTAGAGAAATTCCTTTTGTTTCTAAATCTATCGATTCTGCCCATTCGGGAACGGTGGTTTGAGTCCAACCGTTGGTGATATACATTCGATACACTCAAGTGAAATGAGTGGTCGGTCATGTGTGGGCCGGGTTGCAAGACGTTCTTGTTGAACCCAGGTGTATTCGTCTCTAGAGATACATCATCGGAAGGTGGTTCCATACCTTGTCATGTTGGAAATCCAATCTCCAATAAGCGCCATGCGGTTTTTGATTTTATAATATATATGTGGAGCGTGAGATGCAAGCGTTCTGCTATTTGATTATTTACTTGATGTAGACATTATTATAATATCACTGGATTTTCGTATCAAAGTGTTTTGGGTTATAGTAAGGTAAAAACCGTCCGTGTTTATGTGTGGGCTGGTCTTACTATTATCTTTTCTTTCGAAAAGGATTTTAAAGTTAAACAAGTGGTTGGAGTTTACTCACACCAGTCCCATGACTGACCCAGAGTTTATTTTGTTTTGTTTTCCCTAAACTCTTGGGTGCCCAAATTTGTACGGGCAGTCAAGTGTTTCAGGCTTTTACAGATACACTTGGAGGAGCTTGAAGCAGGAGGCTTCAACGTTAGTTATTTAGAGTTACTTCCGCTGGATCAAATGTTATGTGTACTCTGATGATGGTATGTATATATGTACCAAACAGATTTGTATTTCAAAGCTTATGTTATATAATATATTTTATTCGTTCCGCTGTGAGTTTGTGATCTTTGTTTTCTTCTATTCTAATATTTCTTTCTTTCTATTTCTCATCCTCTAACTTCTTTCTAATAATGAGTCGTATTTCTGTGTTATTTGGGTTGGACGTGTGGGGTATTTAGTCAACTCAGATAGCTCGGATTTGCGGGTCGCTACATGAGACAGCTAGATATAGGAAAAGCTCTTCCCCATCCCTAGGCTTAGAAAGCATCGGAGGTGACTCCATGTGCTTAATCAATTCCTCAAAGGCCGTTTGACATTCTGAAGTCCACTGGAAGTCTTTCCTCCCCTTTTCAAAGCATCGAAAAGCGGAATACACTGATCGATCGCTTTGGAGATCAAACGATTAAGGGCAGCAACCTTCCCGTTCAAACTTTGAAACTCTTTCTTCGTCCTTGGAGCCCGCATTTCCAGTAATGTCGTGACCTGTGAAGGGTTCGCTTCAATGCCCCTAGCGTTTGACTATAAATCCGAGAAATTTTCCCGACGAGACTCCAAATGAACACTTCAGAGGATTCAACTTTATACCGTACTTTCTAAGAATGTGAAACATCTCAGCTAAATTCTCAAGGTGATTCTCTGCCTTTTTGGATTTTACCAGCATATCATCTACATAGACCTCCATAGTGCTCCCGATTTGGGATTTGAACATGGAATTTACCAGGCGCTGGTAGGTCGCTCTCGCATTCTTCAATCCGAACGACATAACTATGTAGCAATATAAACCTCTGTCGGTTATGAAACTCGTGTTTTCTTCGTCTGGTTTATGCATCATGATCTGATTATACCCGGAGTATGCACCCATGAACGACAACAGTTTGTGTCCTGCTGTCGCGTCGACAAGCTGGTCAATTCTTGATAACGGAAAACTGTCTTTAGAACATGCTTTGTTAAGGTCCGAGTAATCTATGCACACTCTCCATTTACCGTTGGGTTTTTTAACAAGGACTGGACTGGAGACCAATCAGGATATGTTGATTCTCGTATAAAGTTGTTTTTAAACAATCTGTCAACTTCTTCCTTTAGTGCCACAGATCTCTCAGGTTCTTGCATTCGTCTTTTTTGTTTTACAGGAGTCAAACTAGGATTAATATTCAACTTGTGGATGATTACATTTGGCGATATTCCGCACATATCAGAGTGCGTCCACGCAAACACGTCTAGGTTTGCTTTTAGAAACAATATTAAATCATTCCGCAATCTTGGGCCCAACTGAGAACCTATCTTGAGGACTCGGTCAAGATCTTTATCGTGTACTGGAACAGAAATAGTGTCCTCAGCCGGCGCCGCTCTGTTTTCCCACATGCTGGTTTTCTTGGATCGATTTCCTTCTGGGCTCCGCTATGCTCACCGGTATGGGGGCCCCGCCTTAATTGCTATAAGGGGGATTCTTGGATGTGGGGCGGCTGCCCAACATCCTTTCCTACTTCTTTCTCGCCTCTGCAAGCTCAGCTAGGTAACATTCTCTTGTTGCCCGTTAGTCACCTTTTACCACGCCAACTCCGTTTTCGATGGGAAATTTCATTGTTAGACACCACGGAGCCATTGTTATCCTGAATGCCGCGAGGGTTGGTCTTCCAAGAAAGGCGTTATAAGCGGACAACTCATCGATTATGACAAAATCCTGCTTTTGCGTAGCCTTCTGCTCCCCTTCTCCGAGCTCAACGAGCAAGTTGATGACTCCGACGGCTGGATGGCTTGCCCTGTGAACCCATGGATTTTGTTCTGGCATGCTTTCACATCTTCCATGGAGAGCTTCATCCTACGAAAGGCGTTAATGAAGAGGACACTGACGTAAGCTCCGCTGTCAACTAGAACCCTTCTAACGATAGCAGGACCCAGACCTATGGTTATCACTATTGGATCCACAGTTGGAGTTATCAAGCCTTCTAAGTCTCGATCTTTGAAGACAATGTCATCCCAAAGAGATCTTGGTATTTTTGATGAAAAAGCTTCATCCATAATCATGAGTTCTCCTTTTTGGGAGGTTCTTCATCTCATTGGCATATTTCACAATATCCCCCCACCTTCTTCCGGCTGGGTGTGGACCCTCTGAAATGGTGTTAATGATCAACCTTGGTATGACAGCATTTGCAGCACTCTCACTCTGCCTCGGTTGTCCAGTGGACATTCCCTGGCTTTGAGGAGCTTGAGTATTTAGAGGATTCTTTGTGTACTGCTGGAGTCTGTTCTTCCTTATCAGTTCCTCGATTAGGCTCTTTAGATGCCTACACTCATTTGTGTTGTGCCCTGGCTGGTTATGAAATCGACAAAATTTCCAGGATTTGATTGCCACGTCACTCACCCTTATTTGCTTCGGGATTGGGTATTCCTCAGTCTCTTTGGTGGCCATGAAAATGTTTTCCACCGTATCATTATATGGAGTCAACTCTGAGTTTTCGCAGAAACGGAACTTCTTGTTAATTCGGTTGTTTTTTCCTTCATTGCTCCTTTTCTTATTCCCGGGTTTTTTCTGGCCGTTCTCTACATCATTATTCTTCTTTTCAGGTTGAATGCCGCTTTCCGAGATGTCCATGGTATAGGCCGGATCTTCGTCTATGCCTATATATTATTTTGCTTTATCAAACAATTCCTCAAGTGTACTTGGTTTCTTCTTTTTGATCCACCGCCCAAGCTTGGTCTTTTTACTTATAGCCCCCTTTAAGGCCATTAAGGCCAGGCGAGGCTCATAATTGCCTACCTCGGCAACGGCAACATTGAAGCGAGTGAGAAAGGCTCTGATTAGTTCTCCTGGCCTTTGCTCAAGCTCATTCAACTCCATGACATCTTGCACCTTCATTGTCTGGAGCCTGAATTGCTCCCAAAATAACTTGGCTATGGTAGCAAAGTCATCTACAGATCTGGGCGGTAGTTTTGTAAACCAAAGCAACGCCACGCCTTCGAGATAGGTTGGAAAGTACAAACGCTTTAACTTGTCAGTGGCCCATGCCCCGTCCATATGCTGGTCACATTTGAACAGAAATATGTTGGGGTCACTTGTTCCATTATAGGCTTGGATTGCTGGTGGTTTGAATTTGTTTGGATATGGCGTCATCTTTATTCTTTCTGTAAGTGGGGTTTTGGTGGGAGCTAACCCCCAATCTTTATCATCATCCGGCTTCTTTGAGGTCTTTTTCATAATTCTGCGCACCATGTCCGTTAAGCGCTCTTCTTTGTTGAGCCGGGCCACGGAGCGGACGCCTTTCTCCCTGCCGGATGTCTGCCTAAGCAAACGGTCACGGCCTGGAATCCAGGGTCCTTCGCCTCCCTCTTGGGGAGGTGCTCCTTTGGTGGCACCGGGCGCTTGTCGAGAAGTCGCTTTATTGGAGCGGTCGCGCGTTTGAGATTTTGCTTCCTTCCGAGGACCATTAGGATCTGTGATCTCTTGGATGGAATTCCCTCGATTCGGACTAGAGGAAGAGGAAGCCGCGTCTTCCGTGTGACCCACTTGGACAGACTTAGCTTGTGCGGTTCCAGGGGTGACTTTGGCCGTAGCAGCTTGCTCGGCAAACATTGCTTCAAGCCTCTTCATCATAACTTTATTTGCAACGTCTATTTGACTTGCTAATCCGGCCGCCACTTCATCGAGCTCCCTCCTTGTCACCGCTTTTCCAGCCTTAGAAATTTCTCCATGCTCAAATTGGTTGGTGGAAGGAGCGTTCTCTTTGTCGGCGGCATTGTCATCATGCTCGACATTCGGACTTATGACCCTCTTCGGTGGTCTTCCTGATTTACCCATAGTTTTAGGCAAAAACTTGAAGTAAACCATAGTGGGATGGACTTGGACTTTTAATGCAAGGCCTTGATCCTTGTGAAAGAGTGCCAGAGAACAGAAGATTGAATCGGCCCTACGGTGGGCGCCAAATGTTGAAGTCGAAATTTGTCTTCAACACCAAAGGTGCATAGAATGCACTTCACCAATCTGGTAAGGAAAAATAAAGTGAGGCCGCAATCAAAGATGTACTAAAAACATAAAAGTAAGAACACAAAGTTTTTATAGTGGTTCGACCCATTGAGGATCTACATCCACTTTCATAAGAGATTTCATTATCAATATGTTGATTACAAGATAAATTCCACTCTTACAACAAGTCCAATCACTCTTTCACTTATAGATCTCATTTGAATTATCCAAAAATGATAAAGGAATAGAAAGATCAGCGGAGATATAGTGTGATTAGAGAAGAATCAGAAGGTTTCCTCCATATGCTTGAACTTGGATGATGAATCTACAAGTCTTAGGTCTCTTAGATAGACGCGATGGAAATCATGATTAATTGATGATTTGGTCTTCACTTGAAGATGATGATAAGTGTTAGAACCCTTAGAAACAGTTGAAAAAAGATTTCAGCAGCACTTCGTGGCCATGAAAGTCGTCTCCTTCAATGAATAAGTGAGGGGGTATTTATAGGTGATTTTCAGACTAGGTGGCAATCTTGTAATTTCCCTGAACCCCTTTTTAGGCCGTCGGGCGAGCTAAAAGCTTCTGAAGTACAGCGGTGCGGTCTACATAATGCGGAGAGACCTAAATCTTATGTGGCATGAGCCATGAAAGCGGAACGGGCTAAGGGACGCGGGACGGACCAGGGCTAAACGATGCAGGATGACGACGAGCTAAGAAATGTGAAACGGGTTAGGACCACATGTATTATGGCGGCGCGAGCTAACATGAAGCAGGACGACCTATGTACACTTGGAACGGGTTAAACCAGAATGGAGCAACTTAAATCTTGATGGGGTGATCTAAATCCTTTAGTGAGCTAACATCTTAAAGAGCTGGCGACCCAAGAACTTTGCGGGCTAGAACTTGGCACGCCGAGAGGGCCCGCTGCTAGAAGTCTTTTAGAGAGCCAAGGAACCCAACGCCCTAAAGGAGCTTAACGGCCCAAAGAGCTCGCACGAGCTAAGATGTCACAATGATCTAATACGCCCTATGAGCCAAAGCTTCCTGAACGTCCCATATTGTCTGAACGACCCCAAAATACTGTAACGACCTAGAACACTTTAGCGAGCTAACGAGCTCAATGTGCTAGAGGAGCCTTAACGATCTAGAGAAATTATCGACCTAAAATCATAGAACGACTCAAGTATGCTTATTATTTCCTGGAACATATTTTATGGGTTAACAAGATCAATAAATTATAGTAATCTCTTTATAAAAATTCAGCAGTTAGTTTATTAAAAAAATATCACTGCCTACTTTCTCCTTATTAGTTAGTTGTTTGCTCAATATTTGTATTAGGAATGGTTAATGATTAAAATTTGGTTCTTATAGTTACATAAAAAATTAATTTAGTTATTATAATTACATAAAAAAACTATTCATGCTGATAGTGGGAAGAATTTTGTACAATTGTGCGTACATGATTTATGGTCTCTTTTAGTACTAATATTTTTGACTGAAATCGGTAACCACTAATCATAAGATAATAGGTGTGGAGAAAATTCATTGCCTGCTTTCTCATTTTATGCCAAAAAACAGATTTGCAGTCCATCGTAAAGAATTAAATATCCCATTGTCAAATATTATCAAGTTATATGTCATTTATTTGAGTAAATGCTTTACATTCACGCATCAACCAGTGGATTTATGCTGATGATTGCAATGTTTATGTTTAACCAACACTTAATCTTACCGTAAGTTGAGCACTTGCTATATATATCTACCTATGTGCGTACATGTGCGTACATGTACATACAATCATGCATGTGTAAGGATTTCCATACTTTTAGGGATATTTCTATATCTCATCATGTATGTCCCTGCACTCTTTTCTCCTCGTATTGTCTTTACAATTCAAACCGCTTGTAAACACTCTATCTGCAAAATGTTCCTTTGTTTTATCATCTAATCAGTTGACATACAAGGTAGATCTAATAATTAATGCTCGCAAATATTTGGAGTTGTATGTGGTTTCCTTCATCTGCTGCAAAGCTAAGGTGAACTGTTCAATTAGCTCAGCGATTCTTTTAGGCACCGATGATTCACAACCACACTACAATTGTTCTCGCATTAATATTTTTAGTAGCAACTACATAAACAAAATATAACCTCCCAATCCCTCGCAACAACCTACCATCATCTTACATATAAATCAAGAATAAAAATGCTGAATGTAACATTACATAATGAGAGCAAACAAAAGAAGGACGACACATATACATCTAAGATGATAACGCATTACAACGTGCCTGCTTCTAAACTCAGACAGTCAGACAATGCCGTGCCCATGCGCGTAGCATGGGTCGGTCACTAGTTATATTTTACATAGGTTCAAAACAGGTTGGTCTAGAGTTTACTTCCCCCTTTTTCTTAAGATTTTAAGTTTACACCGTTGGTTCATCAATTTCATTTTCAAAACTGCAGCACTCCAAGATCGAAGGTTAATAGGGATTGAACTATGGGTAGGTCCGAGTCTTTTAAAACACTGGTAGTCCCAAAATCCAGATTAAGGATTGATCACAACAAATTTAGACTCAGTATACTGGATCTAACATGTTACTATGTTTTCCACCCTAACAAAAAACAGAGGAAAGAGAGGGCTACCCACAGAGCGTCAACGAGGAATCCAACACCACGCCTACCTCTGCTTCCACTCGCCCCTTCCCTGCTTCACCGAGTTTAGGAACAAAAAGGCAAAATACACGGTAATATTATACGAAAACGTATTTATTCATGGAAAAGAATTAAAACTGAGAAGAAAAAAAATATTCGATTTTACCTGATTTTCGTGAATATAGGGTTCTATCGGTTCCCTACAACGAAAAGCGCGTCGCGAAAAAGAAAAAACGTTAAGAGCCTTTGTGAACGAACAACTTGTTTTTCCTTCAGTGGTTTCAACTTTCAGTTAGCTCCAGCAAATAAAACCCGATAATGTATTTACGAAAATTGTAAAAATAACACGTAACATGAAAATCTCTGCTTTTTTTTTGGCCATAAAAGGTTGTTATGCAAAACATGGAACGTTAATGTGTGCATGTTGCATACTGTCGAGCGGAAATAGACTAATGGCAAATTCTATTCAAACACCACAAATTGCTTTAGCTACACAATGAGATTTTAAATAAAATTTCAGACTAAAATGACTTTATTAAAAAAGAATCAATATTAAAGAATGAAAATATATACAATTCTCTCTTGTTTGCATTATGTATACTCAATATAATTTCTCTTATAAAGTTAGTATATTATAAATTAATTTATATCACTGGTTAAATTAATTTTATTTCTTTTGAGAATTAAAATATATTAACTACTAGAAAAGGTGCAGAATAACGACGAAAATTTGCAACAATTTGTGATATCATTTCGACGCCCCGCCTTTTTTGGCGTCGCAATGGTGTCGGAGTTATCAGAAATTGTCGTCGCTATTCTGCACCTTTTCTAGTAGTTATCGTTAAAAGCAACATTTATATATAGTCAATTTTAACAGTTTTTGTAATAACCCGGAAAATGTGAACCAATTTAAAAATTTTAAATTAGGTTATTACCAAAGAATTTGAATAATTTAAATAGCCTATTTCAATAAAATATAGAATTGTGTATAATATGGCAGTTTGAAATTTTGAATACAAACTTTGTCTGACTGTACCGGGTGGAAAATATAACGGATTTTGACGAAACTGAAAATATTTAAATATGTTTATCAATACCTTTCTAAAAAATCTGAAAAATCGAAATTTCATAACGGAAATCAAAAGTTATGGTCAAATGAATTTTCAGAAAGGTCGCTATATAGTATATATATAGCCCTTGAAAATTGAGATTTTGCATACGGCCTCGGAATTCGACGAAACCACTTTTGTTGGGTCCGGGATGTCAAATTATTGCTAAGTTTCAAATTTCATAATTTTTGAAGCTAGTATGTGAGCGGGGCAAAAGATAACGTATTTGGTCAAATTCTGTTAAAATGGGTCGACCTAAAAATGGCCGTTTTTCAAACGAGCTTAGAATTCGACGAAACTGATTTTGTTAGGACCGTATCGTCAAAACAAAGCTAGATTTATTTTTCTGGAATTTTTCGATTCAGTTTGTGGCCCTGGCAAATTGAAATGTACGTTTAAATTAAATATCGAATGTTTTATATTTTAATTTGAAAAATAACTGACTGTAACAGTCGAAATGGCCAACGAAACATATCCCATTGTGTCCGGAATGGGGGTATTTAGTTAGGGGCGACAGTCGTTGGGTTTAAAAAGGAGTCCGTTTGCAAAAAACACTATTTAAAATTTCCTATAAAGCATGGACCAATAGGAATTTTTCATTAAAAAAAAATCCGAACCCTAGCCGCCAGAGAGCGATTGGACGATCCACGTCGCACGAAACTTCTCCTCCTTTTTCCGACCGCCTCAGGCGATTTCGCCGCCGACCCCAGTTGAGACTTCTGACCGTCGTAGTCCCCTCTCCACATCCGACCAACCCACGACTCCTCCCATCGACTATCGACGCCGGAATTCGAAGAGGAAGTTGCGACCTTCTGAGCGCCGCCGCGACGAGCACAGGCCACCGGATCCTTCGCCACCACCGCCGTTCTGGAGGTGCTTCGTAGCTCTTCGACGCAGCGTAGCCTGATCGAAGCATAGAGGTACGGATCGACTGAAAATTGGTGACCTAGTTTCGAAGGTTTTAGAAACCTTTCTGATGAAAATTCTGTAATGAAAATAACACTTTTAAGTGTTGCAAAACTTTGAAAAATAATATCTTTTTCATTCTTTAACGAAATTCGATGAAACAGGAGACACCGTGACCGCAAGGAGGCTCTCTACATTCTAGAGGAAGCTGCGGATTTTTCTGACCTTCCTACGATTTTTAGCACTGCAATAACCAATGTGAGGAATCTAAACTATTTGTGTGAATGAAATCGCGTTGTATAAATTATATAAGCGAAGTGTAAATTATATACGCATTGTATACCTCATGTACATGTGTTGTATAAGTTATATTAGCGATGTATAAATTATACAAGCGTTGTTTGAAACATATATGCTTTGAAGTGTGATGAAATGCAAGTGAATTATTATATTATATATATATATACTCCCCTTGTCCACAGACCATGGACGATATTTATTGCTTGTGGTTGACGTGTTATTATATGGTATGACGAATGGTTGGAAATAATTGTTTGTGGTTGATATTATGGTTGAAAAATACCTTTGTGGTTGAAAAATACCCTCTTGTGGTTGAAACAAAATAGAATAGGATTGTGGAATTGAAAATAAAACATGCCGCCTGCGTGCGAACTAGATGCATGATCCCCATTGTCAAAAACCGCGAGGTTTTAAGGTAGAGCGAGGAGCCGTACTAGGGACGGTCCCGGTTTTAACTACCCTGCCGTTATGCTGCCGAAATTTTCTGAAATATCTATGTGTTAGAATATTTTTCATTCGTTGAAATAAATTATTCAAACTGTATCGAATATTCATGTGTTGAGTTGCAATTCATTCGTTGAGTTGAAATTCATGTGTTGAATATTATTCGAATTTAAACAAATGGCTTTAGCGATAAAAATCACATTTTTATATTATTCAAACTGTATCGAATATTCATGTGTTGAGTTGCAATTCATTCGTTGAGTTGAAATTCATGTGTTGAATATTATTTGAATTTAAACAAATGGCTTTAGCGATAAAAATCACATTTTTATATATATACAAACTATATCGAATATTCATGTGTTGAGTTGCAATTCATTCGTTGAGTTGAAATTCATGTGTTGAATATTATTTGAATTTAAACCAATGGCTTTAGCGATAAAAATCACATTTTTATATATATACAAACTATATCGAATATTCATGTGTTGAGTTGCAGTTCATTCGTTGAGTTGAAGTTCATGTGTTGAACGTTATCATCTTTTAAAAATAAAATGAATCGACAATGAAAACTATATTTTTATAGTGAATAAGAAGTGTTAAAAATACACATGTGTCGAATAAATATTTTTGATGATAAAAATATTCCTTTTATCATGTATACGCTTAGCTAAGAATACACACGTGTTGAAATAGATAATAGTTTGCTAGAAATATTATTATTAGCTTTGTTCTGCATATATATACATGTGATGAACAGGAAAAATGGATTAGCTGTAGAGTAAAGAAATTATTTGCGTGCCCGACAAATAGGTAAACCTTGAAGAGTTGGCTGCGCAATTTTATTTATATATCAACTCATGTGAATGTCATTGGATGCGGAGTGCTGGTTATTCTGTGTGAAATAATAAATAACGCCATAGGATAGTAACAATTAATTTTGAACTACACTATATGGCATACTTCTTGACGATAGGCATACTTCATCATATTCCACATAAGCAATTGGAGCTTGTGTGACGAGGTGGAAGATTTACCATATAAGCAAGAGGCTTGTATGGCGATGACTATGTACTACAGGTTGAACTGATGACTGATATGGACTATATAAATTATAACGATAAATTGCCAGATTAATAAAAACCCCACACGGGTCTGGAGTTGACAATAATCACGTCGCTCTAGTTATTAGATACGGCACATGGACTATTTATTTCCACACGGAAACGGGGTGACGGGAATTTATTCTCTGGAGTGATTATCAGTACATGCTCCCCCGTAAACACCAGAATATATCACTATAAATATGTGAATGCTTTTTAGGATTTATTGGGTACCTAATACGGCCCAATAAATTTCCAAACCCCTCCCCGTACAAAGGAGGTTATGGCGAAATTTTTCGAAATATTAAGGCGTTAGTGAAATATTTGAAGTGAAAACAAAGTTGAAATTATAGAATGAACTATAGTTGAAATAATGGAATGAACTATATTTATATATATAAATATAAATATAATTAAAAGGAATAGAGGCCGTGCAGTTCGCGTTTCGGAATCGTAATTTGAAACGATTAGTACGAGAAATCCGACCATCGGATTTTCCCGAAACCGCAATCGCTGGGTTCGCCTTGGAAATATCTTTCCAACGGCACCAACCTTGTAAAAATCCAACGGTTGGATTGTTCGGAATGTCTAATTCAAATCTGAAGAAAAACAGCGCCAGAATCGTTTATATTTATATATAAATATAAATATAATTAAATTAAATCGAATAACGACGCTGCAGTTCGAATTTTGAAACGGTAACTTCAAACGACTAGTGTGGAAGATCCGACCGTCGGATTCTCACGAAACTGGAACCATTGGGTTCGCTTTGGGAATATCTTCCCACTGATATAGACTTTGTAGAAATCCAACGGTTAGATTTTCCGATATGAGTAAAACAAATTAAGGGAAAAACAGCGCCACGGCACGACCTGAAACGTCGTTAAATTAAATATGGCCATTTTTAAATAAATAAAAATGGCGAAAAATCGTTATAAAATATTACAAGCAATATTGATTGAAAATAAACCAATTGGGCTTGAATTGTTTGATATTTGATGGTTGTTTGTGTATGACATGAAAATAACACTAAAGAACCGAAAGATGGATGTCGAATAATATAACCATAAAATGAATCGGTTTAAATTCTAATGATGTGAATTATTTGAAAAGGCCGATCTAACCCTCATTTCAAATAATTTATCGAGCGATTCGAATTGGAAAATGCAAAGACGATTCAAGACCGACGATCTTCGTATCGGTTGGATGGGCGCTACTGAGGTTCCTGACCGGAGTAGCTACCGGAAAGGGACGGAAGTAGTAGCCGTCTGAACGTATGTGTTGATTGGACGGATATACGAGGAATTTGACGCCTCCGGTTTCGTTCAGACCCAGGACGAACTTGTAAATGGACTGTGTGTCTGACATTGGATTTTGTTCTATACTGATTGATCTCTGTTAAATATATATCTGTTTGGCGGCGGAGAATTTATTCTCTTGCTTAACGCCCTTCTCTGAGACGCACGAGCTCAGGGGTTATATATCGATAGAAATCAATCGTATGGAGTGGACTGCCTATGTGGCATGCCAAGATGCTATGACCAAGTCTTCTGTTGCAAAGCAAAGTCTTGTGGATGATGATCAAAGCAAGGTCTACGTGACCTAGCTTTGTGTATTTCGTAGATTCGCGAACCTCACACCTCGGTATGAGTCAAAAACGGGATAAGGACCCAAGGAGGGCATGACGTTTCTTTCTAGCTATGGTGGTGTCAGTGACTTACCAGCCCTGACATATATATCTACTTTTCACCTTTGTGGTTGTTGGAATGCGAGGCGCCTCGATTATAGGTCTGTAAGGACCGGGAAACATGTGTTCAGGCATAATTAATCCTCTAACGTAAGTGAGGACCGACCTTGGAGGATCCAGGGGTTACCCAGAGTGTGTAGTCCCGAGGCATTTGCTAGAGTGTCTCGAAGCGGAGAGGAGCTTGCCCCTTGCCTCGACTCATGACGGAAATCCAATTTCCAATACGAAATAACGGACTTGATTGTAGAACTAGTATGGCGACATAGTGGTATGGGGCACTTATGCCAACTATGATTGATAGTTATGATGCTATCCATACCCATGCCTTCGAAGATTTTCTCACAGGTTTTCAGCCAAGCTATAGCCTCGGTCACTGTGCCAGTGCCAGTAAAAGGTTTCCCCCCAAGATTTCTGTACCTCTTTGCTACTTTATCTAGCTCAAAGTCTTCTGGTGCTGGTGGCTGAACAATAGGGCCTTCCACTACTACGGGGATATTCCGCCGTCCTCCTACTACATCTCCTCGGCCTCCACGGCCTCCTCTAGCTACTGCTCCTCGCGTAGCCATCTAAGAGAACTGTATAAGCAAGAAAAGAGTCAAGCTCACAGATTTGATAATTTTCATAAATGATAAAGCAAGGGAATACAAAGAAAGATAATATCCAATTAGAACCATACGAAAGCAAGGGAATATAACATTTGAACGAACTCGTCAGAAATAGAACCAGTAGTGTTCTAGGATGGGTAACTCTATACAGATAGGATCAGCAATATCCTAGTATGAGTAAAGCAGAATGAAATTACACCTTGATAGACACATTTACACTTGAAGTATATGTTTCTATATTTTAAATTTTCTTTTCTGTGACCTGACACTTGATCTGTCATTTGCAGAAGTACTAGAAAAATGAGTGTCAGAAACAGGAGAAATGCAGAACCGGATATTGAGGCCCTATTAATCAAATATCGAAATATGGGTGGAATACCGTTCTCTGGTGAAGAATCTATTATGAAGATACAGGCTTGGATTCGTTCGGCTGAAAAGATCTTTGATGGTTTGAAGTTGAGGGATGACCAGAAAAGATTACTGTCCTCCTGGGCACTCAAGGATGAAGCTTTGTTCTGGTGGGATTCTGTTGTTAAGGATAATCCAGAAGGTGATATCACCTGGGATAAATTCAAAGAGATTTTCCTAGAAAAATTTACTCCTCCCGAAGCAATCGAGAGATTATGTGACAAATTTTCTTATCTAATACAAGGTGACATGACCATTCCCGAATATCATAAGAAATTCAACGAACTTGCTCACTTTGCTCCTCATCTAATTCAAGACCCAAAGAGGAAAAATCTGAGATTTATTCATGGCCTTCAAAGGAAATACCAGAATAAAGTATTGGGGCATGTGAAGCTTCCTTTCTCAGAAATGATTTATATGGCTTATCGGTATGAAGATCTTCATAAGAAAGGAATGTTGCGCGACGAAGAAGAAGTTTGTTGTAGTGACAAAGAAGATTCGGAAACTGATCGTCCTGAGGCCAGTACAATGTCTGAAGTCGGTAAGGAGCCCGAAGTAAATCGAAAAAGGGCCAGATCCGAAAAAGAACCAGTAACGACAGCTGTATGCAGTAACTGCAATCGGCAAGGGCACTTTTCAGTAAGTTGCAGATCTCTCAAGAAGCGAGTAAAGGATGGATCTAAATCCGGCAAGAAGTTCCAAGAGAATAGAAA